>OY728138.1:1854772899-1857272899 GCA_963277665.1 Viscum album
TTTCACTATCTTATTCATCACTATCTAAATCATCTTATTCCATAACATCAAATTATTTAACATTATATTTTCTTAGTACTTTAATGGAATTTTAAAATTCTTATTTATTATTAAGTGATATAATTTTTCTCACATAATTTTCTAGGGTAATGTTTTCTATTTCATCTAGAGATAATTAATCTATTTCTTCTATGGATGAAACCTTTTAATCAAAATGATATAGAAATTTCCTCATCAAATTTTTTATAATGATAGAGTCATCCATTTTCTCCACAAATCCATATATAATTCATACAAACTCATTTACCCAAGTAAAATATTTATCTATAGTCTCACAATCATCCATTTTTATATCTAATAATTTTAACCTCTAAACATATTTTTTGGCCTCTTGAACCATTACATTTCCTTCATATATGATTATTTGTTTATCTGAGATCACCTTAGTAGTTTGGAGTCCCATTAAATTGTATAAAACTTCTCTGATAGAGACATATAGATGGGAATCTAATCCATTCTATATAACTCAATAGTTCCCTTATTATCTTGTGTTATAGTATCATCATCAAAATTGTGTGAAAACATCCACTGTTACAATATCAATCAATTCTATGAAATGTGATAAGAAGTAAGGTAACATCCTATTAATCCAGTGGGGATAATTATTCTAACAAAATGATGGGACACATTGGTTTTTGATAGAATTAAGATTATATATGTCTTAATACTTCATGAATATTTAGATCTAACTTGAGCATATGATACCAATAGTAGTTCCCTAGGGTAGAATGACCATTGATTAGTGAGGGATAAATCAATGGTTTCTTTTTATGAAATATATTTAATTTTAATTAATCCTCTTTTACATGTTATGGATCTCGGTCCACTTAATATTATATCTCAATCTCACCACAAGTAAAAACTCAATAACATAGAGATATAGTCATATAGGATTACAAGGTTTGTAAAAAATTCTACTCTTTTCTACAACCAACTAATCCCTTGTTTTTCGATTCATTGCTATCAAAAAAGTAAATACAATTTGCACTATCTCAAACTGAGAGACTCCATTTTCAATGATCTCTATCTAGATGACTTTTACTACTCTTGGAACTAACCAGGATACTCCACCTTTATTTAACTACTTATCTAATATAGAATGATTCTCTGATCTTCCTCTATTATCATTTAGGATCATACTTTCTCACAGACTATTCATATATAATCAACAACCTATGGTCGGGTAAGTTCACCTTGCTCAATTATCTGATCACATCTAATGGATTACATTCCTCAGTGAAATAAATTATTGGGATGTTATTAATCATTATGGCTGAAGTCCCTACTATTGATCAAGTATTGTTTTTAACAACACTATATTTTATTAAGGGGAGATTGTTGAGAACAATGCTCTATCTCTTGATGATGATTTTGATGTTCACAAATACCCTTATTTGTTATTATAATGATTTTACCTTGAGTATATTTTAGGAAATTAATATTATTTACTTCTATTTTTTGGAATAATATTAAATCATTTAATCTTCATGGAATATTTTACAAAGGGTCGAAAATCATTTTTGCATATTAGCATGTTCGGGAAACATTGTTCATGCTCTACATTTTGGGAAATCACTTGAGCATGTTCTGGAAAAACTATTCATTCCCAACGTTGAGGGGAATAGCGAAATGATGTAGTCTTTTCTTTACATTTGGCTTATCAGAAACCTATGGAAGAAGACCCTTATGTTTGGGTTATCAGAAAAGTATAGAAGAATAACCCTACGTTAATATGAAACATTATGTTTGTTTCTCAAAAGTATGGTTCATCAACCTTACATTTAAAAACAAACTTACATATTTTCAAAGAGTAAGGATCATATAACTTATGTTTAGAAGCTGATAAATGTATGGATCATCAAACTTACATTTATAATGATCCTTACGGATCATGTATCTTATGTTTTGCTAAAATGAATTGTATGGATATTGTACCGTATGTTTGAGAGTTGAAGAGAAAATTATGTTTGATCAACCTTAAGTTGTGAACCATACGTTGTGAACCGTATATTGTAAAGAATATGTTGTGAAACTTATGTTTTGAACCTTATGTTTAGAGAAATAATGCTATGCAGTTCAACCCTATGATTGGTTTTGAAGATTTAAATTATGACTTTATTGACCAACATTCTTTATACAGATTATTAGGCTGATTTCAAGCCAAATTCAATGCCAAATTTTAAAGCATGTCATTGAGTGATTCAAAGCTGTTTATTTTTTATTCAAATGATTGATATAAGAGGAGGTTTTCATGCCAAATATTAATGGGAGTTACGACTTCCCTGTTATTCATACATTTGAATCTCACGATTCTAAAGGTGACTTTTGTGGATTTAAATTTTTAAGGAAAACTCTTATCGTTATTCTATATATATATCTATGATTTTTTGTATTACAAAGAGAGAAAGAATCACAAAGAAAATATATAACAAGCTCTTGAGTTCTTCACAACTATAGTTTTACAGAGTCATTCGAGATATATTGATATGTTGTTACAAGGAACAAAAAACTCTATATTTTCCAATAAAGAATAAATAAGTTGAAGATTCATCGATTCCGCATCGATTATCAATTGTGAATATACTATTGTTGATATTTCAAAATTTATTTCAAGATATAATACAACTAGATCAGCTCAGAACTACTTATACCTGATTATTATTCTTCTTAAAGAAGACGATCCATCAACTATCAGTTGCGTGGAGTTGCAACTATGAAGATCTACTGGAATGTAGTTCAAGTAAAACACTCTTTTTATTTTGACTAACCAACATCTCGTAATAAGGTGGGTATTCGGTTCTATGTATGAACCAGAAGGCTCTATTTTTATCCTTTATAATTAATGGAGTCAACTGCCTGTAATCAATCATGGATAGTCTATTGATAAGAGGACCAGATAGTGAAAATCACTAATATAGTGGAGTAGAGAATTGGTGGAGTGGACTAGGGGCCTTCTATTCCCCAAACCATTATACATTCATGCATTTGTTAATTGTTTATTTTCCACTACCTAAAATACCTGATAAAGACAAGAGGGCAGACCCGGGCTTCATCATGATTCGTGAAGAATTCGTAAAAGACACAATTCAACCCCCTTATTGTCCGTATTTGGTATAACCTGGTCCAACAATTGGTATCAGAGGAGGAGGTTTTGTTAAAGCAATAACAAGCCGAATTTATTTGGATTATACATAGCACAATGTATGATACACAATCGGGTTTGGAAATGGTTCAAGATCCCTATTTCAATGGTGATAATTATGGATGCAGAAAATCAATGATGATATTTTACTTAGAGAACCTTCGATACAATGTCTAATAGAAAATTATAACTCCTTATGTGATTCTAGAGAAACCCGAAACATGGAGTGCTGAAACAGAAGCACAGTATGACAGAAACACGAAATTTATGAATGTTATCATTTGTTGTATTGGACTAGATTAATTCAATAGATTATCTCAGTTTTTCAACTACATATGAAATTTGGTAGACAATTGCAGTTGCTTATGAAGGAACTAACAATGTTAG
This sequence comes from Viscum album, assembly GCA_963277665.1. Taxonomy (NCBI): domain Eukaryota; kingdom Viridiplantae; phylum Streptophyta; class Magnoliopsida; order Santalales; family Viscaceae; genus Viscum; species Viscum album. The sequence goes on from OY728138.1 coordinate 1,854,776,489, forward strand.
ACTAGTGAGGTATGCCACAACTAAATTTAAATTCAATACATTCAGAATGTTTGATCAAGAAATCAGCACCCAGATTAATGGAAGGATTACATAAATTGTTAACAACATCACTTCCTAGAAAGATCCAATCAAACAAGCAGATCAATCCCTACAAGTAATGATAGTACTACCACCTAGATAGAATTGGATATCAGCGGATATTAGATAATCATTACCAGTCAAATATCTAACTCTGAGAGAATTAATTATATCTATGATGATTTATAAAGTTGAGATGCAATATGATTAAAAAGTGTATAAAGTATTTATCAAGAGAGAAAATAATGTATTGAATTTAACATCCCAATAGTAGAGAATAAAGATTATGAATGAAATCAAAATGAAATTAGAGAGTTCAGATTCATCTTATTCAGATGTGGAGCTGGCTCTTCTAGCCAGAAAATTAAAAAATTCTACAGGAAGAAGAATGGATTCAGAAATCTTTTCAAAAAGGATGAAAAACAACCAAGGGAAGTCAAATGTTATGAATTCCAAAAGATGAGTCACATTAGACCTGACTACCCTCTATTAAAATGAAAAAAGAAAAAAAATCAAAAACAATGATTACGAACTGAAAGAAAAAAGAGCAATGAAAGATACTTGAACTATTTTTGAAGACTCTAGAAGCTCCTCAAAGTCTGAATTTGAAAAAGAATAATCAAATCCAAAATAAAATATGTGCTTTATGGCCGAATCTTATGAGGTACAATCTTATTAATCATCTAATTCTGATTCTAATTCTAGTTTTTCAAATAATAAACGTGGAGCCTACTGGAACATGATGGAAGAAAAATACGATTCCTTATTTAAGAAACATAAATAACTAAAAAATATTCACACTACTGTTTTAGGAGAAAGATACACTCTTCTAATACCACTTATAGAGTTAATTGAAAAATATAACTCATCAAGCCTAAAATTTTCAGATAATGAAACTAAAAAAACACTACAAATAGAAGTAGAAACATACAAAAGTGCAGCTATTGTTTTTACTAAAGGTGAAAATAAACTCAATGATATTCTTGGAATGAATGTAATTTATATGGAAAGATATGAAATAGGCAGTAATGGTGAGAAACCCAAACTGTATAAGAACTATTTTTTTCCAAGTATAAAATGTGAAATTTGAAACTAGTGTGGAACAAAAGGTCAAATATCTAAAAACTATTATTTAAAGAAAATAAAAATAATGGATATTATGAATTAATTTGTTTCAAGAAGTTTATATGATTCTATTGATTATAGAAAAACAAAGCAGTCTCGATTCCCAGGTCTTTACTAGCTAACAATGCTGGACCCAACAAAATATGGGTACCAAAACAAACATTGGTTTAAATTCTATTGCAGGAAGTAGGTTGCAAAATATGACCTAAAATATGGTATATGGACAATGGCTGCTCCATGAATATGAGTAGTAATTCATCAAAATTTAAAACAATAACTCAAAATAATGGAGGATTAGTCACATTTGGTGACAATGCCAAAGGTAAAATTATTGGCATTGGAACTGTTGGAGATCCAAACGATGTCTCCATTAATAAAGTACTCCATGTACAATTATTGAAACACAAATTGATATGTATCCCTCAACTCTATGATGATGGTTATTTTGTTGATTTTTCTAACAACTATTGTAATGTTTTTAAAGATAAATTTCTTATATTTAGAGCACCTAGAACTGATAATATTTATACTCTGGACATAAATTCCTTATGTAAACAAAAAATAAATTTCATTATTTCCATGAAAAATGAATCGTGGATGTTTCATTGAATAATTGGAAATTGAAATGCATATGCCTTACAGAATTTATTTAAGAAACAATTAGATTTTGATTTTCCTAGACTCAAATTTGAAAGTGGCAGATTTTGTGCTGCATGTAAACTTAGAAAGTAGCACAAATCATCCTTCAAATCTGTTAACAAAATTGCTACATCTAAACCTCTAGATCTTATCCATATGGATTTGTTTGGACCTTCATAAATAGAATTCTTGGATGGTAAATTATATGTATATGTTTTAGTTGATGAAAATTCTATATTTACTTGGATAAACTTTATAAAATATAAAAATGATTCTTTTACTTTATTTGAATGTTTTTTCAAAGCTGTCCAAAATGAAAATAGTTTTAAAACAATTTCATTAAGAAGTGATCATGGTTGAGAATTTCAGAATATGGAATTTTTTCTCAAATATGGGTATTAAACACACGTTATTTGCACTAAAATCACCTCAAAAAATGGAATTGTTGATAGAAGAAAAATGACCATTTAAGAAATGTCTAGGAATATGCTAAATGAGTACAGTATTACTACCTATTTTTGGGCAGAAGCTATAAGTACAACCTGCTATATAACAAATAGAGTTTTAATTAGATCAATTTTTGAAAAGACACCCTTTAACCTCTAGTATAACATAAAAATTAGTGTAAATTACTTTAATGTTTCTGGATGCATTGTTTACATCTTAAACACCAAAAAAATCATGGTATGTTTGATACAAAATCTGATTAAGGCATTTTCATAAGATATTATGCTACAACTAAAGCATATAGAGTTTTTAATAAAAAGTCAAGGATTGTTGAAGAATTAGTTCATGTGAAATTTGATGAATCTGGTTCCTTTTTGAAAAGGAAAGGCCAAATTGATGAATATAAATCTAATGATAACATGAGACATGAGTAGATAAAATATGATTTTGAAAAGGATTTAAATGAAATTCAGTCTAGTTCAGATGAGCATGACATTGAAGAACCCAATAGTGTACTACCTAGACAGTCTAGAACCCAAAAAAATCACCATTTAGAAACTTTTATTGGAGACCTAGAAATTGGAATTAAAAATAGATTAAATATAAGAAATCTTGTTGAATTTTCTGCCTTTTTATCCTAATTTTTAACACCCCAAGCTTCCATGGGACGCTTCTCTTTGAATAATACAGTAGCGTGTGTTGTACGAAACTTCGAGTTCTAACACACCACAACAAATCAAACTAGCTGTTATGAATATTAATACCCATTTATAGAAACTATATAAATTTTATCTATTAAAATGGACTTCATTTTTGGATTCGGAATATCGAAATTAGCCTAGGGTGAAATTTTGGTATTTTTTTGAAAACTTTCAATTTTTGATGAATAGTGAAAAATACTGAGTTATAGTTTAAAAAAGAATTTTTATTTTAATAATTATTTTTTTATTTAAATTTATTTTAGGTCAAAATAGGCACATAGTATCTATATAAGTTAAATTTAATTTATTAGAGTCAGTTAATAATAATTTTAGATGTATAAAAATGTTATTGAACTTTCACCGTCTTTTAACAATCTCCTATGAGAATTTGAAAATTCACAGAAAACATAATTTTACCACTTATGTGAGTGGAATTTCAAAAACCTGAGAGACACGGTTAATATAAAGGGGTAAAATTTTTTTAAAGAAGATAAAAATAATTTTTGGGGAATACTAACTTTTTACTTTTATTTACCACATTTAAAAGTAAATAGGGTAATTAAGGGTAAAAATGATATTATTATCCTAACACGAGTCCTAATTCTATTGGATAAGTATAATTAGACCAAAAAACCCTTAATAATAAAATTTGACCCTCTTTGGTCCACTTGGAATAGATTAGGACATTTATAATTATTTAATTCAAAGAAGAGTTAAAAGAGATAAAATCAAAGTTAAATAAATAAAACATTTTTAATATAGGGTTATACATAAGATAAATTCTATTAAAAATATTCATTATAAAGATAAAACTATTTCATATATAATTATATTTTCTTTATAATTTTTAGACATTAAATAATTTAATATATTTATGACACAATGGTGATGCAGTGATTACCTAATTAATGAAATATTAAAATAATTGATATTATAAATATCAAAATAAATGTAATTTGAGACTTTTTATGAATTAAAATAATTTTCTAGGTTAATATAACATATTATGGTTTGTTAGGTAAATTTATTTCTAATTAATAATGCTGTTATGAATTTATAAAAAAACAAAATACCAAATAATGTCAAAATTGACAAAAAAGAGTTTTTAAAACAAATATTATATTATTAATTCATATTCTATTCATAAAAATATAAAGTTCAGCCAAAAGACTTATATAATGATATTTTTATCATTAATTAACCAGTTGGGGTTCTCTAGTATGTATATAGTATGTTTATTAACCATATAATATAAAAATACAAAGAGATGTGTTAAATGTCAAAATATTTAACTAATAGTTAAATATAAATGTTAAGGTTCATATAGTGACCCAAACCTGTCATAAATATATTGGTTGAAAGGATTTCGACCCATCCCCACCTTAAACTTTAAATAATTTACATTTGAGCCATTAGAAACTGAATATGTATTTATTATAAACTAATATTTCTAGCTTTTCCAAAGGTGCCCCTTACCCCTCTTATAAAAGGGCACTCCCCCTTCTATCTAATTCACACCTTAAACGCCTCTTGTCTCAACCAAACCCTGCCCAAATATTTTCTCAACTTCCATCAATTCAACCCAGAGGCCTTAGTTTGAACAGAAAGCCAACCTAAAGAGCCCTTTCGATCAAATTAAAAGGAAGAACCTGAAGAAGAGGTAATGTTTTCACCACCCACTTTCATGTTCCTTTCATCTTCAACATATTCTTTTTTGTTACTTCTATTTTAAAATAATAAATCATGTATCTTCTATATACTGTGATGTTATTATAAATATTGTACAACCATATTCAGTATTCTATCCATCCTTTGAATGGCATGTCAATATATGTGCGTATGTACGGCTTACTATCTCCATGTCCTAGTGTAATTGTTATTCAAAACATTATTATTTGGATGGGTATGATAATGATGTGTAATTTAATTAAATAATAAATATAACTTTATAATTATTATTTATATAGGATATACCTTCAAATTATATATTTTTTTAATATCAAAATAATGATATTGTCGCTCGTGCGTACGTACGGACTACCGTATCCATGAACGCGATGAGATTCATTCTCCATGGTATCCATTCAAGTATAATTCTAATTTTATAATTAAAAATAATGTTTAAGTATTTGATATCATTCTGGATATGAATAATATAAAACCTATCCATAAAAAACATGGCTTATGTAAAAAATATATAAAAGAAAACGAGTAAGTTAACACCCGGATTGACGATAATACTAAGATATTATTAACAAAGCAATGTTAAAAGATCATATATGATATCATATTAATGAATATTATTATTAAATAATTTAATAAAAAATATTTCACCAATATAAATTAGTTTAAACTACCTTCAACCAAGTAAAAGTATAAGGTAAGGGGTTTTCATCTCACTTCTTATTCCCTTGAGATTCGTACCATATTGCTACTATAACCTTTTGTGTGGTGTATGTACTGCCCATAATTGTATTATTTGTGTAATACACTTTAATTTATGTGTATTTAAATATTCATTGAATGATACCTCTTTCATGGGGTGTATGTTTCGTAAGTTACCAAATTGGTAAGGGTTTATTTCACAATCTTTTCATTATCCAAGGTTGTATATATGTAATTATCTACTGGGACCTCTTTATCATCCACATCCATGTTTCTTAAAAATGTATTTGAAATAATTATTACTATTTTATGGACAATGGGTTAAATTAATTTATACCCTTGTCGACTTTTTAGAATATGTTTATAAAATAATCTTTCCTCCATTTTCCAAACAAGGTCCTTTTTATCCTTTTCGACGGAATTAAGGTAAGAATGTCTTTTTAAACTTATATGGTAGGTGTGACTATTTTAGACCATTATAAAATCTTCGAATCTTCCCTTAAAATATTATAATAATATTTTCAAAGTAAATGTTTTATTTTATAATTTTGTGACTTTTAAATGATTTCAAAAAAACAGATATTTCTCTCAAATAGTTTTGATTTCATTTATGTCAACATCCTTTGATAGATTTTAAGCTTATTTGAAATTTATTTATTATGATACAAAACTTCCATATACTATTGAAGTTTTTTGTGATATGTTTTACTGTGGATGTGTTATTTTTATACCATTCATGGTTTATGGATAAAATATCTACATTTCGTATGCTTTTTTTAATACGAATATTTATGTTATGTTTAAACCTGTTCATATGAGGAATGCACTGGACATAATAAGTGATGGGTGGAGCCCACTATAGCTCGTTGATGCATCGGTAGGTCTCATGACAGAAACTAGTGTCTTGGCACAAGGCTTTGACAAAATCTTATTTGTAGTCTTGGCACAAGGCTTTGACTATGTGGTTATGATAGTCTGGAATTATGCATTCCAGCATTATGAAAGTTGTAATTTATATTGCATGTCATTATGCGACTAGTATAATATCCATGTGAATAAGTAAATGGAATTATATTTTTTATTTCTTCCATATTATGTTGAAGTTCATGTTTAAAAGGCTTTTTTAGTTATACATTGACTTAAATGTTTATGCTTATTTATGAATGTTCCCGCAATATTGTTATCCTTAATGGGTATCTGAGTTCACCCCTTTCTATGTTTTATTTTTCCCACGAGGTGAAGATGTATTTTATGAATGAAATATAGGGATAGTATGAGGGGATATGAGTATGGTCTATGGAGAAAAGATGTTGTTGTAGTTTTTCACTTTAGGATGAAATGTAAACTTTATGAATGTATCTAGTGATTACAAGGCTACTAAACTAATCGGTATTTTGAGACTTGATCTTTTTTTATCATGTCAATGTTATGTAATAATGAAACGAATCTGGGTAACTAGGGTCAGGGTGTTACAGTTGGTATCAGATGAAGCTTAGTACAAACCTTGGGAGCTATATTTAGATAAAATCGTATTAGAGCACATATCCCTAAGATATACTTTGAGTATTAGTATATAAGAACTTCCATGATTTTTTGTATTATAGAGATTTTGTGAGTTTTCCGATCAATACATCCATGTCTGGATACAAGAAGGTTGAGGAAACTCTAGCACAGATGTACCTAGATGTAAAACCTGAAAACACCGCTTTGAGATAGACTATAATGGGAACTGGTGCATGACAATGGGCCTTGCTGCACTCTTGGTTAGGACACTACCAGGGGATATGCTTAGGATAATTCTCATTTTCATTACAAAATATTATGAAGGGTTTATGAGTAAATACTTCCTAAGAGAACACGTCTTAATGATTATGGATTATATCCATAAACTATTCAATTTATGTTAAGTGTTTTACAAGTTTGGAAATATGCATTTCGATTCATAAACTGATCTAGTTTATGCCATTGTTTAGAAATGGTGCCTAGAAGAAGGAATGGAAACTATACCAATGGATGCACCCCACGTAGGGATTTCCCTCCTACTCAAGATAATTATAGTGGAGCTTGTGATACAACTGGTGTTGATCAGCTTATCTCCATACTAGGAAAACTCACTCAGGTTATCAATAATAACCATACCCGTATAGAGCACCCTAATCCTCATCGTGGGGGATCAATGTTAAATCACTTCATGGGGAAACAACCACCAACATTCAATGGGAGTACAAATCCATTAGTGTCTGAGCAATGGATATATTCCTTAGAGAAAATATTCTATGCTTTGGGGAGAAGAGAAAGGGATAAAGTTTTCATGGCAGTTTACCGCCTTATTGGAGATGCTGATCAATGGTGATTATTGATTCAAAACCCAAAGGATGACAAAGAAGTATCAAATATGGAATGGAGGGAGTTTAAAAATATTTTCTTAGAAAAAACTTTCTTAATGACCATCAAGAAGATATGGGATGGCAATTTATGAGTCTGAGACGAAAGGAGGATGAGAATGTCGCAAAGTATGAGGCTAAAATTACATGGTTAGCAAGGCAAGCAGGAGATTATATACGTAACCGAAGGAGTAAGATTAGTCGTTTCTTTGATGGGTTAAAATTATTTCTTCATTGATAATTAGTCTCACAATCCTTCTCCTCGTACGAAGATATTGTCTCATGTGCTATCAAGACATTAAAAGAATTCTCGATGTCTTACGACATTAAAGAAAAGCAAGAGAAGAAGAGATCTGCTGATCACTCTGGAAATGAAAATAAGGTGAAGAATGCAATATTTTATTATCCATCATGTAGTAAATGTGGTAAGAAAAACCCTGGTACTAGCTTGAAGGGAATGGGAGTCTGTAACAAGTGTGGTGAAAAAGGCCATCAAGCTCGTGATTGCAAGGGGAAGAAGGAAGCTACTGAAGTTCAATGCTACAATTGCAGGGAGATGGGACATTATGCAAATGAATGTCCTAATCGTCAGGTAAAATTACCCCAGAAAAATCCAGGGGATCAAAGTCAAGATTATGCGATCACTACTGCTGAGGTTAAATCTCCAAAAGATGTGGTGGTAGGTAATTTAATGGTTTCTTCAAGTTTATCCAATGCTTTATTTGATTTTGGATCATCGCATTGTTTCATATCTTCCCAGTTTCCAAGAATAATTAGATATTTCCAATTTGGTTTAACAAGGGAGTTGTCAGTAAAAACACCTAAGGGAAGTATCATTGCAACAATGTTCTGGGAATCAGTTCCCATTAGAGCACCTAAATCTTCGTTATCTGCTGATATCATCATCATACCCATGATTGAATTTGGTATAATCCTTGGTATGGACTTTCTTTATGACCATGATGAGAAGATTTGTTGTATGAATAAGGAGGTTATGATTTTTGATGATGATGATAAGGAACACCTTATCTTTAGAGCAGAATCATCACCATTTAATTCTTATCTAGATCCACCCCCAGTAGCTCAACTAAATTCAATTATCGGGGAGGAAGAGAATGAAATAACTATGGGCAAGGGAAGGAATGTTAAAATAGATGACGTACCTATTTTGAAAAAATATGTAGATGTGTTTCCAGAATATTTACCTGGAAATCCTCCAGAACAAAAAATTGAGTTTTCCGTTGATTTAATTCATGGTTCAAGGACAATATCGAAGACCCCTTATAGAATGGACACTGTGGAATTAGTTGAACTAAAGAAAAAATTAGAGGAATTGACTAATATTGGATTTATTTTCCCTAGTGTTTCTCCATGGAGAGCCCTTATCCTTTTTGTTAAGAAGAAAAATGGATCTATGAGGTTATGTATCGACTACATGCAGATCAATGCTATAACAATAAAGAACAAGTATCCCCTACCTCGCATTGATGATTTATTCGACCAACTTCATGGAGATAAATATTTTTCAAAGATTGAACTTCGATATGAATACCATCAGTTGTGTGTGAAGAAGGAAGACGTTCTGAAGACAACATTTCAAACCAGGTATGGGCATTACGAGTTTACAGTAATGAATTTTTGATTAACTAATGCACCCTATGTATTCATGGATCTAATGAATAGAGTTTTTGAGGAACATCTCAAAGATTCTTGTGGTGGTATTTATTGATGAAATCATGCAATACTCAAAAATCTATGAAGATCATGAAAATCACTAGTTCCTTATTCTGAAGACTCTCAGAAGACATGAATTATATGGAAAGTTTAGCAAGTGTGGATTTTGGCTTAAGAAGATCTCTTTTCTTGGACATATTGTCTCTAAGGATGAGATATCTTTTGATACTTCTATGAACAAGACAATCCAATCATGTCCAGCATGAATGAGTATAATCGAGGTACCCAGTTTTATTGGTTTAGCAGGTTACTATCGGCATTTCGTCCGAAATTTTTCCCGATTGGCTAATCCATTAACGAAGCTCACATATAAAGGAGTTAAATTTTTTTGGAGAAAATAGTTTGAAATTTTTTTTGAAGAACTGAAGGAAATATTATTCAATGTTCTTATATTGACTCTACAATTGGATAATGATGGGTTCTTTATTTATAGTGATGCATCAAAGAAAAGACTTGGTTTTGTCCTTATGCAGCATGGTAGAGTTATTTTCTATGCATCACGACCGCTGAGAATTCATGGGAAAAACTATCCTACTCATGATCTTGAGTTAGCGGCTTTAATATATTCTTGGAAGATATGGAGACATTATCTCTATGGTAAAAAATTTGAGATATATACCGATCCCAAGAGTTTGAAGTATATTTTCTCACAGAATGAACTCAACATGAGGCAAAGGAGATGGATTGAACTACTCACGGATTATGATTACACAATACACTACCACCTGGGGAAGGAAAATAAGGTTGCAGATGCTTTGAGCAGAAATGATCATGGAGTTTTGAATAAGATGAGAGTTGAAAAGGATCCTATATACATGGATCTAGTAAAGATGGATTTGGGAATCACCATGGAAGGTGAAACCTCAATACTTTTTCAAATGGTTGCCAGACCATCTTTACTCGAAAGTATAAATAGTTCTCAAACCAATGATGAGGAGTTTAAAAAGAATATTAAAGATGTGAATGATGGGAGATTGAGTGACTTTGTGTATGAATATGGAATTTTGAAATTTGGGAAGAGACTTTTTGTTCCTGATATACCTGATTTAAAAAGGGAATTGTTAGATGATTCTCATAGTTCCAATTTTCCTATACACCCTGGGAGCACCAAAATGTATAAGGATTTGAAAGAAAATTTTTAGTGGGACAAAATGAAGAGGAAATTGCTGATTTTGTGTCAAGATGTACGGTTTTTCAACAAGTGAAAGCTGGAAGGCAACAGCCTGGAAGAGTCATGCAACCTCTTCCCATACCTGAGTGGAAATCAGATAATATTACGATGGATGTTATCATGGGGCTACCAAAGACTCTTAGAAAGAACGACGCAATGTGGGTCACTGTTGATCGTCTTACCATGTCAGCAGATTTTTTTGCTATAAGAGAAGATCTATTACTTGAACGTCTAGAAAGGATATATATTAATGAAGTTGTGAGACTTCATGGAGTACCCATATCAATTGTTTCTAATCGTGATCCATGTTTTACATCATGATTCTAGAAGAGTCTTCAGATGGCCCTGGATACTGAACTTCATTTGAGCACTGCCTACCACCCTCAAATAGATTGAAAATCAGAACAGACTAATCAAACCTTAGAAGACATGTTGAGATCTTTCTCACATGACTTTTAGGGTATGTGGGATCAATATTTACTGCTGGTATAATTTTCCTATAACAACAACTTCCATTCAAGTATTCAGATGGAACCATATGAAGCATTATATGTAAAGAGATGTCGCACACCAACATGTTGGGATGACGCTGGGGTAAGAAAACTTGTTGGCCCAGAACTGTTGGAGGAAACGATGGAAAAGGTAAAGGTAATCCAATTCCACATCAAAGCAGCTCAAAGTAGGCAGAAGAGCTCTACCGATAACTGAAGGAAGGATTTGGAATTTTAGGTAGGAGATCATGTTTTCTTGAAGGTATCTCCATGAAAGGGAGTTATACATTTAGGTAAGAAAGTTAAATTGATTCCTAGGTAAATCAGACCTATTGAAATTCTGGAACGAATTAGGGTTGTAGCTTACCATTTGGAAATGCCACCAAATCTCTCCCAAATTCACGATGTGTTTCACATAACACTGTTAAGAAAATACATGCCTGACCCAACGCATGTACTCACCGATGAGGAAGTATAAATAGGACCCGATCTATCTTATTGCGAAGATTCGGTCAGGATTATTGATACCAGATAACAAGTGTTGAGAAACCGGATGACTCGTTTGGTAAAAGTTCTATGGAGAAACCATTAGATGGAAGAGGAAACTTGGGAACCCGAGGAACATATGATGAAGAACCACCTGAGTCTTTTTATGCAGTAATATTCTATAAATTTTGAGGATGAAATTATTTGAAGGATGGGATAATGTAACACCCCAAGCATCCACATTACGCTTCTCTTTAAATAATACAGTAGCATGTGTTGTACGCAACTTCGAGTTCTAACACACCAACCAATCAAACTAGCCATTGTGAATAGTAATACCCACTTTTAGAAATTATATAAATTTTATCTTTTAAGATGGACTTTATTTTTGGATTTGGAATATCTAAATTAGCCTCGGGTGAAATTTTGGTATTTTTCTAAAAACATTCAATTTTTGATGAATAGTGAAAAACACTGATTAATAGTTTAAAAATGAATTTTCATTTAAATAATTATTTATTTTATTTAAATTTATTTTAGGTCAAAAAGGATACATAATACCTTTATATGATCAATGTAATTCATTGGAGTTAGTTTATAATAATTATATATATATATATATATTATTGAACTTTCACCGTCTTTTACCCATATCCCAAGAGAATTTGAAAATTCACATAAAACATAATTTTACCACTTCTGTTATTGGAATTTCAAAAATCCGAGAGACATGGGTAATATCCAGGAGTAATATGTGGTTCAATAAGATAAAAATAGTTTTTGGTGAATAGTAACCTTTCACTTTTATTTACCACGGTTAAAAGTAAATAGGGTAATTAAGGGTAAAAATGATATTATTAACCTAACACATATCCTAATTCTATTGGCTAAGTATAATTTGACCAAAAATAACCTTAGGAATAAAATATGAACCTATTTGGTCCACATGGATTAGATTAGGACATTTATTATTATTTAATTCCAAGAAGAGTTAAAGGAGATAAAATCAAAGTTAAATAACTAAAACATTTTTAATATATAATTATACACAAGATAAATTAGATTATAAATATTCATTAGAAATATAAAAATATTTCCTACATAATAATATTTTATTTATAATTTTTAGACATTAAATAATTTAATTTATTTATGACACAATGGTGATGGAGTAATTACATAATTAATGAAATATTAATATAATTGATATTATAAATATCAAAATAAATGTAATTTGAGTCTTTTTATGAATTAAAATACTTTTATAGGTCAATATAGCATATTAGGGTTGGTTAGATTAATTTTATTTGATGTAACAATGCCATTTTGAATTTACAAAAACAAAATACAAAATAGTGTCAAAATTGACATAAAACAGTTTTTAAAACAAATATTATATTATTAATTCATATTCTATTCCTAAATATCTATTTTTCGGCCAAAAGACTTATATAATGATAGGTGTATCATTAATGAACCACTTTATGTTCTCTTGTAAGTATATAGTATGTTTATTAACAATATAATATAAAAATACAAAGAGACATGGTAAATGTCAAAAATATTTAACTAAGAGTTAAATATAAATGTAAAGGTTAATATAGTGACTCAAACCTATAATAAATATATTGGTTGAAATGATTTCGACCCATCCCCACCTTAAACTTTAAATAATTCCGTTTGGAGCCATTAGAAACCGAATATGTATTTATTATAAAATAATATTTTTAGTTTTTCCAAAGATGCGCCTTACCCCTCTTATAAAAGGGCACTCCCACTTATATCTAATTAACACCTTAAAATCCTTTTGTCTCGGCCAAACCCTACCCAAATATTTTATAAAATTCCCTCACTTCAACTTAGAGGCCTTATATTTATCAGAAATCCAACTTAAGGAGCCCTTTTGATCAAATCAAAAGGAAGAACCTGAAGAATATGTAATGTTTTCACTACCCTATTTCAAGTTCCTTTCTTCATCAACTTATTCTTTCATTGTTATTTCCATTCTAAAATAATAACTCCAATATCTTATATATACTATGATATTATTATAAATAGGTTACATCCATATTCAGTATTCTATCCATCATTTGAATGACATGTCACCATACCTGCGTACGTACGGCTTACCGTCTCCACGCCGTGGTGTAATTGTTATTCAAAACATTATTATTTAGATGGGTATGATAATGTTGTGTAAATGAGGTAAATAATAAATATTAACATTATAATTATTCTGTATATATTATATACTATCCAATTATATATTATTTTAATATTAAAAGAATGATAGTGTGGCTCGTCCGTACGTATGGACTATAGTCTCCACAAACGCGATGAGATTCATTACCTATCATATCAAATCCAGTATAATTATCATTTGATGATTAAAAATAATTTTTAAGTACTTGATATCACTCGGGATATGAATATGATACAACCTATCCATAACAAACATGACTTATGTAACAAAACATATAAAAGAAAACGAGTAAGTTAACACCCGAAACGATGATAATACTAATATATTATGAACAAAGAAATGTTAAAAGATCATATATGATATCATATTAATGTATATAATACTTTTATAATTTAATATCAACTATTTAACCATTATACAGGAGGTTAAACAACCCTCAACCATGGAAAAGTACAAGGTAAGGGGTTTTCATATCACTCCTTATTCTCGTGAGAATCGTACCATATTGCCACTATTACCTTTTGTGTGGTGTATATACTTCCCATAATTGTTTTATTTGTGTAATACACTTTAATTTAGGTGTATTTACATATTCATTATATGATACCTCTTTCATGGGGTGTATGTTTCGTAAGTTACTAAATTGGTAAGGGTTTATTTCACAATCTCTTCAATATCCGAGGTTGTTTATACGCAATTATCTACTGGAACCTCTTTATCATCCACATCCATGTTTCTTAAAAATGTATTAAAAATCATTCATAATATTTTATATAATATGGGTTAAATTCATTTATACCCTTTTTGACTTTTTATAAGATTTTTATATTGGAATCTTTCCATCGTTTTCCAAAGATGTTCATTTTTAACCTTTTCCAAAAAATAAGGTAAGAATATCTTTTTTAACTTATACGGAGGGTGCAGATATTTTCCACCATTATAAAATCTTCAAAGCTTCCCTTACAAGCTTATAAGAATATTTTCAAATAAAATTTTTTATTTTATAATTATGTGGCTTTAAAATGATCTAAAAAAAGAGATATTTCTCACAAATCGTTTTGATTTCATTTATGTCAACATCCTTTGATGGATTTTAAGCTTATTTAAAGTTGATTTATTATGATACAAAACTTCCATATATTATTGAGGGTTTTTGTGATATTTTTTTCTATGGAGGTGTTATTTCTATACCATTCATGGTTTATGTATAAAGTATCGACAATTCGTATTCTAGCTTTAATACTAATGTTTATGTTATGTTTAAACCTGTTCATATGAGGATTGCATTAGACTTAATAAGTGACAGGTGGAGCCCGATATAGCTCCTCGATGCATCGGTAGGTCTCATGAGATAACTATTGTCTTGAAACAAGGCCTTGAAAAAATCTTATTTTTAGTCTTGGCACAAGTCCTTGACTATGTGGTTATGATAGTCTGGCATTATGCATTCCATCATTATGAATGTGGTTTTTGATATTTCATGTGATTATTCGGCTATTAGAATATCCATGTGAATAATTAAATGGAATTATTTAATTTTATTTCTTCCATATTATGCTGAAGTTCATGATTAAAAGGTTTTTTTTTAGTTATACATTGCCTTAATGTTTTATGCTTATTTATGAAACTTTCTGCTTTATTGTTATCCTTACTGGGCATCTGAGCTCACCCATTTCTATGTTTTCTTTTTCCCAGGATGTCAAGAAGTATTTTATGAATGACCTATAGGGATTTTATGAGGGGATATGTGTGTGTTCTATTGATACAAGATGTTATTGTAGTTTTTCACTTTATGATGTAATGTAAACTTTATGAATGTATCTAGTGATTCCAAGGATACTAAACTAATCAGTCTTTCGAGACTTGATATTTTGTAACCATGCCAATGTAATGTAATAATGCACTGACTTTGGGTAACTGGGGTTGGGGAGTTACATAATTTGAGCCTAAGACATTAGAAGCCTTATTTGACGAATGTTGGAGGATAGAAAGGAAAAAAGAAATAAAATAGATCTAGAGAAATGATGTTTGAAATTTAGTTGAAAGACCTCAGAACTATCCAGTTATAGGAACTAAATGAATCATTATAAATAAATAAGATGATCAAGGAATAATAACTAGAAAAAAAGAATAACTAGTAGCTAAAAGATATAATCAGAAAGAAGGTACAGATTATGATGAGTCCTTTTCACTGTAGCTAGTCAAGAATCTATTATAATCCTTTTTGCCTATGAATCTCATATGAAATTTAAATTATTTCCAATGGATGTTAAGTATGCCTTATAAAATGCTTACTTATTGGAGGAAGTTCATGTTAGGAAACCTCGTGGTTTTAAAAATTCAAAAAAAAACCTGATTTTATTAAGCATACGAAATCTCTTTATGACCTTCAACATGAACCTAGATATTAATACGAAATATTTAGTTATTTTCTTTTGAAAAATGAATTTACTATTACTATGGTAGATACAAAATTTTTTAATAAAAATGTTAACTCTAATATTTTATTTGTTCAAATTTATGTTGATGGGGTAATTTTTGGTTCAATAAAAAAAACATTGTCAATAGTTTTACAGCTTTTTGTAAAAATAATTTCAATGGAGTATGATGGGAGAATTAAATTTCTTTTTAATCCTTAAAATTTATCAAAATGATCTTGGAAATTTTGTAAATCAAAGAAATTACATTAATGATTTACTAAAGAAATTTGGACTTGAAAATAGCAAGTCATATACAACTCCTATGTGTACTAATATAAAACTTGATTTGCATGAAACTGGAAAATCATTTGACAACAAGTGATAAAGAGGTATGATTGGTAGTTAATTATATATTACTGCTATAAGGCTAGATAAAATGTATTCAGTATGTCTTTGTGATAGATTTCAATCTCATCTTAAAGAATCTCACTTAAGTGCTGTTGAAATAATTTTTAGATATTTAAAACTGTTTTTCAATATCTTCTCTATCCAAAAAATTCTTATTTTAGTTTATTTTCTTATACAGATACTAAATTTGGAAGTTGAATATTAGATAAAAAAACACCTCTGGGACATGTCACTTTTTAGGAATGTCTTTTCCGACATGGTCTTGTAAGAAACCACTCTCAGTTTCTCTATCAACAGCTAAGGCAGAATATGTATTTTCAGGCAGTTGTTATGCATAGGTTTTGTGGATAAAAAACACCTTTATGGAATTTGGACTAAATTTTAATAATAAATGTATTTTATGTGATAATAAAAGTGCAATAAATATTTCAGAAACCCCTATTAAACATTCTATAACTAAGCATATTGATATGATACATCATTTACTAAGAGATTATGTTCTTAAAATGGATATTATCTTTGAAATTGTAAGTACAAAAATTCAATTAGATGATATTTTTACTAAACCCCTTCCCACAGAATGGTTTGATTTTATTAAGGTGGATCATGGACTAAATAATTTTATGTAAAATTTTAATTTTAATTTTTACGCGATTATTTTTTTATCTTCACTGTTTTAAATAATTAAATTATTTGTTTGTAAAATAATTTAAAATTTTATTTGTATTTTTTTAATATTTTTTATTTTATTTAAACTATATAAATATTATTTTGTGTGTTGATTACATGGGAATCAAGTATTTTAGATATCATTTCGCATTCCAAACCTATTCATTTTCTAAAAAACTTTTGAAAGACCAAAAACACTTACCACATTCATCTAGATTTGGATAAACATTCGAAACCATAAAACTTAGAGCCTTCAAAACATTGAAACAGAAATGGCCAAGACATAGTGAATCAAGGAAAGAGAAGCAAGTAATTCCAAGTTCCAGTGCACGACAGGAAGAAAAATTCTATAGGGAAAATTAATCGACCTCGAATGGTTGAATCAAATAGATCTCAAACTAGGGGAAGCCCTCGCTTTTCAAAATCTCAAGAAAACTTTTAGTGGAGAAAATATAGTGTTTCTATATGAGGTATAACTTCATCACTTTTTCAAATCTGTTTAGTTTAGTCTTGGAGATACAGAGGACACCATATTCGTGAAAATTGAAGATCATACTTTTCAATTTCAGCTGTAGAAATTTCTAGAATATTAAAATTCCCTCATGAGGTAGTTTATAATTTCGACATAAAGAATATTGAAGATGATGAACATAAGTCAGAAGACATTATTTCATTTTTATTTTGGTCTATAAGTATAATAAAAATTTTATTGAAAGATATGGAACCTAATCAAAAGATTCTTGCTATGTTAGTGAAAATAGGGATTGCACCCAGGATGTTAGAGATGGAGAAGATTTGTTTCCTGATATGTACATTTTTTTTCTTATGAGGGAAATCAAGTTGAATTTTTTGAGATATATTTTTAAGATATCTCTACTAATGTTTTCATCTAGATGATAGAATGA
Organism: Viscum album; assembly: GCA_963277665.1. Lineage (NCBI taxonomy): Eukaryota > Viridiplantae > Streptophyta > Magnoliopsida > Santalales > Viscaceae > Viscum > Viscum album. The sequence continues at coordinate 1,854,794,735 of OY728138.1, forward strand.
ACATATATCTCTATTGAAGGTTCATTTAAATATTAATTTTTAAGTCAATTATGGTGAGATTAATAGATTCTAGAGTAAGATGTCATAACAACAATATTTTCAATGCTAGAACCCTAAAGAAGATTGAATTATTCTGAAGTATTGTGAAAGGTAAGCTTATGCCTATTGGAGCTGATGAAAACTAGGACTTGGCTCTGGGGGAGCAACATGGTAAGTCTAAGGAAGGCGTGGATGAATCCAGCGAAAGTAGAACATCAAAAAGATTGATATTTGAAGAAGTTGATCCAACTGTTCATGATGAAAGTCAAGAGCGAATTTAGAGGAAAAGAAATCGAGTGGCTCTAATTGGTGAGGATCCTATTCAAGCAACTGCTAATAGAACTGAACCATTTCAGAGCTACAAATTTATTAGAGAACCTATAGTTCAGAAAATTACATAACGAATAGTTTCCCAGATTGAGGTGATAGCTGATGTGGAAAAATAAATTGTACATCCAACTGTTGAAAATCTAGGAGATGATGAAGTAGATGGACCAGAATATGCTCAGACTGTGCAACCTACTGAGATTGACCAAGAGGAATTAGCTTAGATTAAACCTATATTTGAGGATCCGGTCATGGAGGAAATCAATAAAGAAGATGCTCAGGAGGAGGGAGAACCAGTTTATGTGAATCAAGATGAGAACCCCTCTGAGATTCACACTTAAATTATTAATGTGTATTTATATGTGGATGAGTCAGGGAAGGACATATATGATGAATCAGTTGAGAATCCAATAAAAAGATAAGTTGAAGAGGAATCATATAATGAATCTCTACCTTTAGTTTTTTTAAATAATGTAGAAGCTCAGACTGAGAATCAAGAAAATGGTGCCTCAGATTCTATGAATTCATAAGTTGAGGAGTTGTATAGAAATTTAACCAGATTTGAATAAAAAATGCTGCATTAAGAAGAAAATTGGAAAAGAAAAATTAAAGGTATCAAAAATTGAATTCCACTTCTGTTTCAAAATAAGAAGAAGATGTTTTTAAAAATTATATGTTATCTGAAGTTGAAAATTTGAAATTTTAGATGGTAATGAAGTCATATTTGGAAGATTTTAAGATTTTCATTGAGAAAAAATTTACAGCTTCCATGAATAGTCAATTAGGTACCTCTGGTACTTCACCTAATCTGATAAGGAGATTTCTGACCATTACAATAGTAATGAGAAATATGAATGAAAGATATCATGACCTTCAGTGAAATTGTGTTCCCTTGTTTGTCTTGTTAGACAACCAAAAGAATTGCGTTGATCAACCAACTTCAAATAATCCAAGAATAATAACTTTGTTGAATAAGTTCATAGATAAGTTAACTATTTTTATGGAAAAGGAATAAAGTTTTCATGATTTTTTAGAATCAATTTGATTGAGTATAATAATATGAATCAAGAGGGACAATATGTCATTATCTAGTTGGTAGATGGATTTATGATAAGGATGAGGAATCAATTAGCAGATATCAAGGCAGTAATCTATAGAAGATGAGACCAGTTTTAAATCTTTGTTGATCCAAATGTTGATTCTCATTGTCATTACTGTACTTGTACTTTTATTTTCAATAAGATATATTTTCATCTCATTTTTATTTGTTATTAATTTGCTTTACTGAACTATCAATGATAGAATTCAAGTAATCCATCTTCACATATTAATAAATAGTTATAATAGCATTTACATTATTTTAGTGATACATTAAAATGTTTTATATTACTTATTCTATTATTCTTTTTGATATCACAAAATGGGGGAGAAATATGGATAAACAAAACTTATTTTTTTATATAATTCTTTAACTCAGATGGTGAAAAGAAAACATTTCATTTGAAAGGGAGATATTTCTAAAAGTTTTTTAAGGAATTTTTTTTGGATAAACACAAAATTTTATTTTCATCATTTATAAAGGAGAAGATATTATTTTACATTATAAATGGGGAGAAAATGTATAAATTAAGAAAAAAGTTTTATAAAATAAAATATTGTTTTTATCTTTACAAAATTCTAAACTGTATACAATTAATTTTGTAATATAATTTCATTGGTTATTTTATGGTTTTTTTGATCATCAAAAAGCAGGAGATTGTTGAGCATGTTTTTTTTCAAAAATAGTCTATTTTATTAAGGGGATATTATTTAGAACAATACTATTTATCTTTTTTATGATTTTGATGTTCACAAATACACTTATTTGTAATTCTAGTGATTTTAATTTGAGAATATTTCTGAAAATTAATAATCTTTATTTCTCTATTTATGAATAATATTAAAGCATTTAATCTACATGGAATATTTGAAATAGTGTTCATAAATCATATTTTAGTATTATCATGTTCTAGAATCACTTTTCATGCTCTACGTGTTTGGAAATCACTTTAGCCTGTTCTGGAAACACTGTTAATACCCTACATTGAGGAGAATAGAGATGTGATGTAATCTGTCGTATACGTTCAGGTTATTGGGAATGTATAGAAGAAGAACCTTACGTTCGGGTTATCAGAAAATTATTAAAGATGAACCCTATGTTAATATAGAATTTTATGCATGTTTCTCAAATATATGGTTCATCAACCTTACATTTGAAAACAACCTTATGTTTTATAAAAAATTATGGATCTTATACCTTACATTTAGAAGCTGATAAAAGTATGGATCATAAACCATACATTTAAAATGAACCTCAAGGTTCATGTATCTTATGTTTTTCTAAATAATAATGTATGGATACTGTACCGTATATTTGAGAGTGGAAGAGAAAATTATGGTTGATCAAGCTCATGTTGTAAACCTTACATTGTGACCCTTATGTTTTGAACCTTACGTTGTGAACCTTACATTTTGAACCTTTCATTGTGAACCTTATGTTCCGAGAAAGAATGCCATGCAATTCAACCCTACGTTTGGCATTAGAGATTTAAATTACAACTTTATTGAGAAACAATATTTATGCAGATTATTAGGCTGATTTCAAGATGAATTCAAAGACTGATTTTAAAGCACAACTTTGACTGATTCAAAGTCATTTACTTGTCATTAAAAGGATCGATTTATGAGGATATTTTCATGATGAATATTCAAGAGAGTTACAACTGCTCTGTTATTAAAAACATTTGAATATCGTGATTCTAAATCCAATTTTTGTGGATCTAAATTTTTAAGGAAAATGCACGACATTATTATATATATTTGTGATATTTTTTATCACAAAGAGAGTGAGAATAATCCCAAAAATATAAAACATGCACTTGAGTTCTTCATGAATACAGTTTTACAGAGTCATTCAAGATTTACAGATCTGCTGTTATAAGGAACCACAAACGTTGTATTTTCTAAAGAAGAATAAATATGCTGAAGATTCATCAATTCCACATCGATTATCTATTTTGAATCTACTATTGTTAATGTTTTTAAATTTATTTCAATATCTACTACAACCAGATCGTGTAAGAACAACTTCTACTAGAAGATCATTCTTTCTGGAGATGACGATCCATGAACTGTCAGGTGTGTGTTGTTGCAATTGTGAAGATCAGATGGAAAGTATTTTAAGTCCAATACGCATTTTATTTTTAGTAACAGTATTCTCGTACTAATCTCGGTATTTAGTTCTATGTATGAACCAAAAGGCTCTATTTTTACCCTTAACTTGTAAAGGTGTCAACTGCCAACAATCAGTTGTGGACAGTCTGTTGACTAGAAATCCAAATAGTGAAAGACACCATGCTCATGGAGTAGAGCCTTGGTGGAGTGGACTAGGGGCCTTATATTCCTCAAACCACAATAAATCCTTGAATTATTTAACTATTTATTATCGGTTTCATAAACACCCTGATAAAGACAAAATGAAAGACTCGGGCTTCATCACAATTCATGAAGAATTTATGAAAGACACTATTCACCCCCACCCCTCTTGTATGTATTTGGTATTACCTAATATAACACCCTCAAAAAATAATGTATATATGTTTTGAATACTAATGATTCACTAATATTTTATGTAGGAATAACATGCCAAAAAATTTATTTTTTTCTTGAGATCTCAATTCAATTAAAATTACCTCGAGGATTTTGTAGAATATGACATTATTATTTCAGATATCTCATGTAATGAATTACATGTTCATATAATATTGAAATAATGTAAGTGTTTTATGTATCATTTAATACATTTTTCAATGTTTTTTGTAAAACAGAATATAATTCATGTTTCTCAATGCATGTGTATGCACTTTCCTTCATCCAATATGCACATGCAATCCACTTATTCATCATAGAAATAACTATTTCAAGAGTGAGTATGTGGAATTAAAATATCTTCATGAAAAAAGGGTAATTCACAAAGTTTTTGTTTCACACATAATTTATTTTTAATGCAAGGATCATCAAGAAACAACTTCATCCCACAAACCATGTTTGTGGGAAATCATCAATCTCATTTTCAATTACTTTTTTCCACCACAATGGAGTTATGAACTATATCGTGATTCATAGATAGTTCATGAAATCCATGATAATAAATCATAAGAGTATCATGATATCTCAGTTGTTTCTCAAATCCATGTTCTTCATTGATCACATTGAGTGTGTTATGCCTAAGTCTAGTTCTTACGAACTCTAAATACTTTTCACGCAATCATAATCTGAAAATAAAATCATCCTCAGGAAAAAACGATTCATAGTGGAAATATTATACTAAAAAATGGAATTATTTTCGATATTTATATCGTCCCAAGAAGGTCATTTCCCTTATCCTTTTATAGGCGAATTTCACCACCATTTATCTTAGTTTTAATCATTGGGAAATATATGTTTTTAAGGCGTATCATGTAATACATGAGTCATCCTGGCTTACTCAAAAAAATTATTCCACAAGTCATGGAACCTATTTTCTTACTGTTGTGGTGAATCCCTCATGAATATGTGATGAAAATCACATGATTCTGAATTTACCAAAAGTAAAATGTTCATCCATGAATTGCAGATGCACAAACTTCCAACTAAAACTATGTTTGCATTTGAATGTAGCACATTCTTCAAACACTTCACGTTCATCCAAATCATATATTAAATTTGTGAATTTATTTTGATCTCAAATAATTGATCCCATTTGCTTCACCATATAAGATGGTTAGAATCTTGAACGGGGGTGTATACCAGTTTTCTCCAGCTCACTTGTTCGTTAAAGGTCAAAGATGCAGTGAAGGTTAACGATGGAAGATGAATGGGTGGAATAAAAATCATCTGATTAACCACATTCTATCTGTATGATTTTAATATAGATGAACAATATCACATCTAGATGAGTCCCACCTCGATTTATCTAATGCTCATTGTTTCAGTATATTAGCTAATTTGTGCCACAAACTCATTGATCTGGCGATGGGGGATCAACACCCATACAACCACACACAGTAACACTATAGGATTCTACCCAGTAAGATTATTTCCTATCCCACACACCTTCCGAGCATTCACTGTAAGATACATATATATATTCTCTCTATGGTATCATACTCAGTCCATCATGCCACATGTGGGATTTCCATGGCTTCTTCCCATTGGGCACAGTTGTCCTTGGTCTGACATGTGCCCCTATTTGAGATATCCTATGCAGGAATGCCCGATGGAACATATTTTGTAGCATTTCCACCAATTCACATATACATTGAAAAATTATAAGTAAAGAACATAAATCAAATCCTTCCTCAATTATAAATTTGTATCCCTACCCCATGAAAAATATATATTATTTCATATGGCTAGGTTATTATTCTTTTGTATCATATTATAAACAATGTTTCCTCCATGACACAAGTTTTTTTACTAGAAAAAAAGACCAAATAATCATCATAATATCCCAAGGAGAATTATCTAATAATTAAATCCAATTCCATTATAAGATTTCATAATAATTCTCCAGAAATAACCACATCATCGAAACCCACCAAACACATATTGAAACATCATTGACAAGAAATGATACATTGAGGAAAAAAATGAGTACCAACTCCATATTTTGTATAAATAGATCTTTTAAATAAGGATTGAAGTTTATTTTTATTTTTGATTATTAAATAATAAATATGAACTAATGTAGTCCTGAATTATATAAAATAAATTAAAAAAAATATTAGTATAATTTAAAAATGGTATTCATTACCATAAAAGGGATGTGTGGTTATAGAAGAGTATAACTTACAAAAAAGGTAAAGTGAGGTTTTTGAATATTAAACCTTTTAACACAAGGGTAAATGTGGTTTGAAAAGATTATACCTTATTTTAGAGGGGTTAGTGAAATTTTGGATGGGTATTAAGGTTTCATAAGGGTATAAAAATTGGTATACCTAACTCTACCAAGGTGAAATGAAGTTCATAATGATACCTTTTTAGAAGGGTGAAAATTATAATATTTTATTAATTTTTTTTATTTTGATGAAATTAATTAAGAATATGCACGTATATATCATTATTGGAATTAAATATCGCAATGTGATCAATATTCATTATTATTCATGCTATAAATAAATTATAAAATTGATGGTTATATCGAGAGAGGAAGATTAGAATTTTTTCATTCAATAATATGGGATGTCTGTATTATAGTTCCATGAATACATAGTGAAATAAAAACCTGATTTTAAGATATAATTTTTATTTGAGATTCAAATATTTATTGATATTTATGTTATCAAGTGGTAATTAATAATTTGAGTCTCAAAGTAGATAACATGGAAACATTTAATAGATTGAAAATAATATTGACTGTGATTTGAATTGGGAAAATATTAATAAAAATCAAGGTTTTTTTAATTATTCCTATATAATAAAAGTATTCATGAAATATTCATTGATTATAAATCTGTGTAGGTTATAAATAAATAAAATCTTAAAAAATATAGATAACCTGATACATTGTGAGAAAGAGGAAACATTCAATTATTGAAGGTGATGTAACATAATTAATATGTTCACTTATGGGTTGATTGACAAGAAGCTAATGACATTATGGATATCCAATGTGTCAATAAAGGATACATGAGAGAACAAAATCTATAGTTTGGGAATAAAAAAATCTCACTGAGAACCATACATCAGAATGTTTCTATTGATGTTTTGTCTATTGAGGTTGTGGAAGACACTAGAGAAAATAGATTATTTGAGACATCCTCATAATCTAGAAGATATTTTATTATCATAGATAACAAAAATAACTAGTGGGAGGTTGGTATGTGTGAGGTTGTATAAAGACATCCATTGTGATGTTGGATCATATGGTGGGATTCCATATAATAATGTTTTGATGACATGTTATGGAAATAATTTCATTATTAGTTTAATAATCCATGATTTTGGTATCTAAAAATCATAACAATGTGTAGGATTTATAGGATAAACCTTGAATATATTTATGTTGTATTCCATTTACATTTTTTATTACTAAGGTGAGGCCTTGAGATAAAATATTAGATGATCAAGATATTAAATGACCATATATATTAGACTGAAAGGACAATTTTTTAAATATAGAGAGATAATTTAATAAAATCTCCCCATCATAGTAGTCTCACAGAACCTAATAACTACAAAAAATGTACACAATATTGATTTCAAAATTTGATTTTTACTGAAACCATTCTTTTAATTTCAAATTCCACAAACCAACATTAAATTAATTTTTAATATACATAATAATCCAAATCACTTGTTTTAACACATTAATCATATCTATTAATATATATAACCGTTAATTCGATTCATTCATTACTTAGATAATAGTTGGTTATAGTTTATTTTCATCATCCAATGTCTGTAATATTGATTACTACATACATGTCCCATAATAGTGATGTCTGTATTTGTTCTATGAGACCAAGTAAATTATTTATTGAATATTAAATTAGTTTTATTTAGTCTGTTCCAATGTTTTATTTAGATTCGATTTCATTATATAGAATATTAGGGGTGTGGTTTTTGGAGAATGTAATCCATACTGAGTTTGTTCTAGGTAATTTATTGATTACCACAATTTAATTTATTTTAAACATTCATTTTTTTATCATCCTTAATGAACCATATTGTTGACATATATAAATCATTAATATCATATATTTCCATTATTAATGAATTAACACTTATTTGTGCTTAAAATTTGGGGTTTTCTATATCCTTAATTATATAAGTGTTTAATCCAACCTAAAAAAAACATTATATACTAGTGAATGGGTATGATCTTAACATTATAAAATAGAATTAATCTTTTCAATGAATAGTAATTATTTTAATATAATAAGAATATATTTTAGATTAAAATTTATATATATTGTGGATAATAAAAATAAACTGAAAAGGTTAGAGATTAACTTAGATACTTATTTGATGAATTTATTCCTTATCAACACAGGATATTTTGTAATGAAGGATTTTGGAATCTATGTTGGGACCAATGAATACCAAATATCTAAAAAGGGTTTGATATAAAAAATGGGTATATAATGAAGTTTCATTTGGGAGTTGTGGTGAAGATGAATTTTTTTAAGTGATCCTGACTAGAATTTATAAAATTTCCACTCAATGATGAATGATGTACATTTTTAAATTAAAAGTTTCCCTATAAGTGGTAAAAATAATAGAGGCTATATATTATCTCCAACATCCATTTTTTTATTTTTGATAATATGTATTCTAAATTTTAAACAGAACATGTATTGAAAAGTTTTATGGTTTACTGATGTCATGCACTATTCACCCACAATGACTTTGGTCCTAAATATGAAATTAAACCTCTTACATAAATATTACATGATGACAAAATTATTTTAATCTATTTAAACTATTTAATTTATAAATATAATAAATTTAAATTTTAAAATAAAGTAATATACATATATATTCTTTTTAAGAATTATGTGTTTTTAGTATAATTTCATATCAATTACTAATTAAATATATTTTAATATATATGTTTATGTATTGAAAACTTTTATTAGAATAATCCCTTATAAGTGATGAATTTATTTTATTAAGGTAAAAAATTGCCCACACATAGAAAATAAATACTTTGAATGATATTACCTTTTAATTTTAAATGAATTTAATCAAATATCATTAAAATAAATTATTAAAAATATAATTTTTAAAGCTATTGGTATTAGAATATTTCTTTAAATTTTATAAATAAATAAAATCATTCATTAAGAATAATAATTACAATATTTAACAAATAAAAATGTATTTTACGATAAAATATTTTATTTTAATTTTTTTAATAATAAAAGTCTATAATTTTATGTCAATCATACTATTTAAACTTTGTTAAATATGAACAAAAATAAATATTCCTACATGCAGAACCGACAACTATATATGCAATCACCAAATTTACAATGACTATATTTTCAATGGGTATATATAGAATAGTTATATTTAATTCTCATATATATCCTTACATACATTCTAATAATAATGAATCCAATTCATTTACTTATCTATCAACAATTATATTATGTTTTTAATTATTTTCTATATTTTTATAGTTGTGATTAGAGGTTTAATCAGTAAATCAAATTATGAGGACTTGGATTAAATGTTCATATTCCTTTTAATTCATTTTTTTTATTCATTTTATAATTTTCTTAATTCTGATTCTTATAAAATTATAATAATTTTTTAATGTTTATCTTTTGTTATAATATTATATCTCAATAAATAGGATCACATGTGGATTTATTTTAGTTATTAATGTGAAATAATAAACTCAATATGGTAATTATTTAATGTAGAATACTTGCTAAAATATTCTTTTGTTGGAGGGGACATGAGAAATCACACATGAGGTGTCAAGTAGTGGGATAAAAGTTTGTATTACACAAGGTCGGTGAGTATGATGAATTTAAGAATTCATGATATCTATAGACTATTATATTGTCATTTTAATCTATAATTATGTATTATAAATAGTGAGATTATGAGACCATGATTGGTTAATGTTTTATTAAATATTTGTAACCCTAGATAAAAAATGGAATCTTGAATAACCATTTTAGAGTTCTTGATGGCAATGCACACTATAACCCATAAAATTAATGTGTCCTCAATATCAAAGGTAAGAGGAATTGAATTCAAATAATGACCTAATGGAGGAAGGATAATTCTTATGTTGATTTTTATTATAGTAGTAAGATTCTCCTTTATCAGTTTTAAACATAATCATGTTTTCCACTCTTGGTCTTTGGATAAAACCCACACAATGATGACCGATTGTTAGTGGTTGTAAAAAATCATAGGTACACTAACAATTATTTAATATATAAATGAAATTAGAATTAATTACATTATATTTAGGATGTTCAATGTGTCCATTAAAGGATGTGTGGCCATGCACATTTCAATTTTATAGTTATGGGCATGCATGTAGTTGTGCATGTGGCAGTCATGTGGTGTAGAATTTTACATGTGGCCACTGAGGAGTGAATGGCCATGAATGTGACTTTTTAGAAGTCTAATATAATGCAAGTGACCCCTGAGTCCCACATGATCACACCTATGAGTACTTAGGGTAGCATAATTGTTAATGTTCATAGGTATGATTCAAAATCCTGCATGTATTTAGAAATTTGTTACCACCTAAAATGAATCCTTTATAATTCATGAGAAGAGAACTAGGGGATTTGTGACTCATGCATTTTATTCTATATTTTTTATTCCCATAAATTTAAATGTTAAAGGGATTCTCTTGGGAATCCAAGGTTTCTGAATTCTATGAAGGGTAAGAAAGTGGATTATCATGTTGTTTTACCTCCATGATTCCTCTTATATACATTCGTTAGGAAGAATTATGTAGAATATGGAAGGTCTACACAATTAATAGAAAATTTGAATCACTCTGATTTCTCCAAAAACATTATGACTCCCGAATGTTCTATGATAATTGATATTTATATGCGAGATAAATAATCATGTTCTTCCAAAGGTGAGAGGTTCACGACTCTATATTGGGAAGTGATGTGGATATTAAACTACCATGAAACTGTGCATGATCCACACATTATCTTTAATGGAAATGTGAGATTCCAAAAGGCAGAACAATCATTTGATAAATATTGGGAGATTTATTGGGTTCCATGGGTTACAAATGTCAATGGGGTTTTTTAGTTCATATATTCCTTTAGGGGACCAACATTTCATAGTTTCCTGAGGTGAATTTCACCTTTTATAGATTATCATCCCACATGTTCTACTGTTCAAAAATTTCTTTGAGGGGTATACAGTTCATATAAATATTACTGGGTAGAAAACTTATCCATAATAGTGGCTATATGAACTTATGGGTGAATTTATATATTTAGAGGGAAAATGTTATGTGGATTTCTATTAATGAAGATGTATGGACACCCATCTTTTTAGTTGGAGATTCATATTTTATTCCAGTTACTAAAGGGGGGTACATGGTCATAAAACTTAATGGAGGAGGTTCCAAGTTCAATTGAACTTTTCTAAAATATACTTCTTTTATAAAAAAGCTATAAAAAAATATATTATAGAAATTTTTTGAAATGTATCTTCTTTATTGATTAAACAAAATAAAATATATTCATAGAAAAATAGAAACACTCTTTAATACTATTATTACCTATTATAAGTGTTTTATAAGGCCAAAAAGGTCCATGGTGAATCTAAAAGCTCATTTTATGGCTTTGATAGGCTCCTATTCAACAATAAATAGAATCCATGTACTACTACAATTGGAATGTTTCCAACACCACACCCTCATATTGAGAATTTTTTTGTTGGAGATCTACACCTTGGTGAATGAGAAATAATATTTTACATGAGTCCACATTCATGTATTATATATATATATTAAGTTACTCTTTATTGTTATCCATGTAAGGTTAGTAGCACTAACATAAATGTGTGGGTAATATTTTTTGGGTGGAAGCTATATGTAAAAATCATGAAACAATAATAAAGGGAAGATTTAATTATATATATTTTGATATATTTTGTATTCATAAATTCATTTAACAGTACTAAATAACTAAACATTTTCACTTGTCTCAACATATTACAGATGATATATTTCAGGTTTATAATTATATTTTTCACACTATTGGTTTGTTTTTGTACATAATTACTCTCTATGTTATTCCAACCAAATCTCTATAAGGCCAACTAAAAATACCCTCCCACTAAACTCCGTGGTGAATAACATATAGTAATAAATTTAATTTGAATAATTTAGAAATATAATAATTATATACATCATGTGGAACTCATTGAATATGTTATTAAAACTACCTAACGTAATAACATTAACAATTATGATGTTAATAATTATAGATTACTTTGAGCATTTATAAGTTCATTATCATCGTTATCCATGGATTCTTCTAAATCAATATTTTCCCTTGAAATATTATGGTAACTAATATAACAATTTACACTGATATTTTAGTGATATACATTAAATATTTTTGGATCTGATGTGGGATTAGCTTTTTTATTTTGACTATAATAATTCATTATTTAATATTTTGAAATTATCATTTTCGAAATATACCCCTACTAGTCTCTTAGAATATAACACCGTTGATTTTAGGGAAGAAAATTCATGTAAACTATAAGTGTATCATTTATATGATTTTATTCTATTCAAATTATTGATCTTTAGAAAATATTAATCAAACAAGAATCAAACTAACAAAACTAATTTCACAAATAATGGGGAGTTACAATAAAAGTACATGAATCCAAATGGTACACGCTATGGATTATTACATATCATATATGATATCATCCATTAAAATTTCATCAAATAAAATGTGTTGATAAATAGAAAATAATAATATCATTAGAAATAGGAAATTACAGGGATGAACTTCACCCTTGAGAATAACTATTAGTATGTCAAGTCCTATAATTAAAAAATTAAAATGGAAATCATGATAAAAATATTAAATGAAAACCATGTGAATTATATGTCTAATTATTTAAAATATAATGGTATGAATTTTTACGATGCAATGGGGTGTTATATAGTTTTTAATGGAAAATTATAAAATATGTATCTAGTCATTAGGTGTAATACCAATTTGAATTTACCACTTTATTGATATTATAAATAATGATTACTTTGATATATATTTATAATAATGATTATTTACTTATAATAGAATAATTGATTTTAAAATATAATTAAGGAAACTAATTTTACTGGGATTTTTTTATAGTCATGTTTTTTTTAATATACATGTTCATTAAAAAAATACAATGATTAAAAAAATGGTTTAAAAGAAATGAATGATTATTAAAGTAATAAAATTACATATAACAAATAATTAGGAATCTATAATGAAAATATACTTAATTATTAGTTGCTAAAAAATATTGGGAACCAAATTTTTATGTTTCCTTAGACCAATGAATCCCTCGTTCATCTCCCAGTAGAGGAAAAAATCTATGGCGCCTTGATGAAGATTAATCCTGACAGTGCTCCAAGCCTAGAAAATCTACCATGCACTTTTTATAGGGGATCATGAGAAATTATTAATGGGGACATAATTATGGGGATTCAAAATTTCTTTTGGGGAGGAGGACTTCCCAGGGTGGCATGTGCTACCTCCATGTGGCCTAGATCACTATCATCCTGTAAGCCTGTGAAATTTCCCTTATAATATTTTTTTAGTTGTTATAAACATGATGTTGTCTAATTTTTTACCCCAGTGCATCTCCCTTGAACATCATGGGTTCATGAAAGGATGATCAATCCAAGGTTCCATGGCTCTTTCTCTGTATATGATTAGGGATATCAACATAAGGAGTAATGGGTCTAATATCATCACTAAGCTGGATATGTTTAAGGAATGTGATATGGTGTATTGGGGTGTTATTAATAAGGTGCAGATGCATATGGGTTTCCTTACATGGGAAATCGATTTGTTCTCCAGATGCTTCACTTCCCCCTGGCTCACTATTTCTTTTATGTGGATATATTATAGTTTTTTTAAGGCTACGATATGACTACACCAAATAGATCTTTTATATACATGTATTTTTCCTCAGTGCAGGATACATTATGTCGAATGATTAATAGAGGGATTCAGAATGGAGACATCATTCCCATTCGAAGAAAACATATCATGCCGCCGGTTTCTCATCTCATGTTTTCTGATGATTCCATAATATTCATAAATGCATTAAGGATATCCATGCATGGAATCACCAGAATTATCGTTGAACACTGTCTCTAGAGTTTCCAATTAGTAAACAAAGACAAAAAAAGTAATATATTTCTAAAAAATGCATAGCCATGAGAGCGGCTCATCTTAGCTACATGTTGGGAATTTAGTGAGGTTATTTTCCTCTAGAATATCTGGGAACTCTTATCTCTTTATGTAGGATGAGAATCAGGGACATAGATCATATAGTGATCAGGATCATGAGCCATGTGCTCCACTTGAAGAATTATCTTCTATCCTTTTGGGGTCATATTTCTTTGGTTAATAGTGTCTTATCTGGAATTCCATGCATGGAATGAAGTCCAAAAATGATCCCAAAGGGTTTATTAGAAATATTGATAATATCATGTATATATTTATATGGGATTATTTTTCAGAGGGAAAAGACATTGGGTTTCATGGGGAAGAATGGCTAGGACAATACATGAGGGAGGTATTAATGTGAGGAGCTTAGCGTCCACTATCCAATGCATAAACGCTAAATTAGAGTGGGAATTGATTGAGGGGATCTCTTTGTGGGGAATGACTTTGTCATGTAATAGGGGAGGTAATATGGGAAACTAGTTGGTGTTGGGTTCTCTTCTCTGGTTATCGGTGAGATCCTTAATCCCAATGTTAAACATCACTCGTAATGGATCGTATGGTAGGGGAACATCATGTTCTGGTTCGATCAATGGGATGGCAAAGTGAAAGGGTATCCAGGTTGTCTTGTTCCCACAATTTCCTTCTGAGAAGTGAGACGATATACAAAATTTATAGAGATGACCTTAGGCAAGAAGAAAAAAAAGGTTTTTAATGGGATTCTTATCAACTCGGAGTAATACATATGTGTCTCTACTCTTTCAACCATGGGAAACTTCAATTCGAAGGATTATTGAAGAATTTATTTTCCCCAAACTCAAGGTGACAGATCGAGAAAATTGTTGTGGTGCATCAAGATTCTTTCTAAATATTTCTTCCTCATTTGGTGGATAAGAAACCACTCTATTCCACTAGTTTACAGTATCAAGAAACTCGGCATAATCATTACTTATTGTTTTAAATTTTGTAGCAGTAAGTGAGAGGAGGATGCCAATCGTATCTTCCATAAGGGAGACTGGGCTCAAGCGGTGTGGAAATTCTTTAGAGAGTACACATCGTACTCTTCCCAGGTTCACCATGATAAACACTTTTTGGATAGATGGTTTCAGGGAACAAATAGAATGGGCATGGAAGGAATGGATCAGTCTTTCATCCTCAACGATAGATTTTGGTGTCTTTGGAATTCTAAGAACTAGGAGAGATTTGAGGGGTTTCATTCTTTAGGGAGTTCCATTATCTTAAGCACCCAGTGCTTGTGGGTGGACATGGTGTCGTTTTACATAAACTGGAAGAAGCTACCTCTCTTAGGATTCTTCGTTTCTCCTCCAATATGGCTACCACACCTTGCTCTATATTCCAGGGCTTTTGGGTGCAATGGTATCCCCTATAGGATGGATTCAAGCTAAATATTGATGGTTCATACAAGGAGGTCATTTCCCAGGAGGAAAGAGACATGCGAGACCAGAGGGGGAGTGTGGTTATGGACTTTAAGGCCAACTATGGGAATGTTACAAGAATTGAGGCTAAGTTTAAAATGTTTCTGACTAGGATTGTTCTGAGAAACCAGAAAAACAGCAGTTTATCTCATGTGGAGATTAATTCAATGATCATTCATATCTCTCATCAAAGTAAAGAGAGAACCATGTGGGAGCTATCTTATATCATAAGAAGATGCAGATCTCTCCGTAGAAATGATATTTAGGTATCTCATATCAGGTGTGAAGGGAATAATGTTGCAGATCCTTTATCCTCTCAAGCTGCAAAAAACCTTGATGTCACCTACTCTCTTAAAATTTATTTTTTTAAACCTGATGGTTTGTCCTTAATATGAGGGGATGCCCTCAGCCGGCATAATTTTAGGCCCCCTTAGGCCCTTTCTAGTTTTCATTCTTGTTACTTTTTACCTTCAATAAAAATGGAATTATTGATGATACAATATAGGATCAAAAGGACTAATATATTGGAAAAACTAGGTTCATAAATCACTTATACATAATAAAATATTATCATTTTATAAATGATTATTCTTTATCCTCAAAAATTATCTTACATTCTCCTTAGTACCTGTAATCACATGAGGATATATATTAATGAAAGGGGAAATCTAAAATCCATATAAGGTTAGGATTAACATGAAAAGAATAAGGCACAAAAATAATTAGTACAAGCAATAGCATAATCAATATCATCATCTCACAAGCATGATATCATCATCAGAAGCATGTGGGAATCATGGAAAAATACATGGAATATTGAATATTTTTAATAACAAAATATTATAACATAGTGGTCAGATACCACACATAGTTGGGAATAGAACCATCATCTTGTTTATGCATATCATATGTGCATAAATCATAACATCATAATTTTGAAAAAATCATAAATAATGATCAAAAATAATAAACATTATTAAATGAGATATATGAAAATACCTAATGATTTATTGGAATATATAATTATGGTCCCACTCTGTACATCATAAAGTGTTTATAAAGGAGCATTCCGCACAGAAAGTAAACATATAATAATCATTTTCATGAAATAAACATTTGAAGAGTGATAGAATTCATAAAGTATTTGTAGAAATAAATTTCATGAGTAACCTATGGCGTTACCAAATGGATAAAGAAAATCATTTTTTGGAATAAAAAATCATGATTATTGAGTGGATAATAGATAACATAATTGGATAAGATGTTATGTTTTGGAAAATGAAGTCACTTTAAAAAATATATGTATATGGAATAGAAATAAGTTTGTTAAGTTAGAAACATGTATATCACCTAAAAGAGAAAAGATATAATAGTTAATGTAAATTTTAAATACAATAGAAGAATATTCATACTAAGAGTAATATAAAAGAGGAGATAACCAAAAGGATTGAGTAATTTTTTAGAATCACCTTACCATAAAACCCACTTTGTTTCCTCTCTATTCTACCTCACTAATACTAATCATATGTACATTTAAACATTGAAATAGAAGTTAATTATGTTCATTTTATTATTATTGATACATTATAATTATTTTATTTTATTTTATAAAGCTATTTGTTAAAAATAATTTTTTTGATAAAATGTTTTCATTCTATTATCCCATATTTCCTTGATTTAATTAATTTTGTACATGGGTATTTATACGATAGTAAAATATATTCCAGAATCTTATCATACATATAATTACATATTTTTAAATTATATAAAATTTATACTCTCCATCCATGAATGTGGTGATAAGAAGGGTGTTGGACTTTTTTTCATAGTTTGTTCACCGATCGTTGATGGGACATTTTAAAAAGAGGATTACAAAAGTATGAAATATAAATATATCATAAATATAATAATTATAGGAGGTTAACACAATTAATATAATATTAACATACTAAAAAATAAATAATTTGTGATTTAGGTTTGGATGCAATTTATAAGCCAGAGAAAGGGAAAATGAGAAGAGGAGTTGATAAATACTTACCCTTTTCTCCGTGATGGTTCACTTCTATCGCAAACAAATCCATGAATTCATGAATTTGAGTTGAAATATAACATCTGTACAGATTATGAGGGGATTATGATACTGTATTTGTGACTATATTTGTATTTTGTTAGTTTATTTGATGTGATTTTATAAGGGGAGGTAAATTTGGTATTTATATTTGAGTAGATGTGTATTTTTGGGAAACAATACTGAATAAAATATAATATCCATTTTAAAAATTATAATAGTGGTATTCAAGATATATTAAGTCATATTTAAATTAAATAAAATTATTTTACTACATTTAATGCATTCCAAGATAGAATTCATTTTTTATTGGTAATTAAATTGGAAAATGATGAGTTGTTATTTTAATGGAATATTTTAAACATTAGACATTGAAAAATGGTTTTTAGGTTTGGGAAAAAAATTATTACCTTTTAATTATTCATTTCTATAATTAAATAGATTTAAGTTTGGTCCAAAATTTATTTAATTCATTAGGTTACTAATACATCATTAATTTTCTTATTTAAAACATACTAGTTATGGGAAAAACAATTCATTTTTACTATTCACCTAAAAATTGAAGTATTTAAGAAAATTACAAAAAACAATCCCTTAAATAATTTTTATGTGATGATTTAAAAAATGATGTTCATTTTATCAAAATAATTATTAGAAGTTATTTTATTTTGAATATGAAAATTTGTTTTTTTATTAAATTCAATAAAATATTTCCAATTGAAAAGTGATTGTAATTTATATGAGTTTTTAATATTTATATTTATTTTATGGGATTAAAATATTTATATTTTTTATATTAGTCATTCCATATATTATTTTTATTATTTTTTAATATTTTTAGATAAAATTATTATTTTAATGGTCTTGTTATTATTCCCATGAGACAGATTAGTATTCATATTAGCCAAATTATAATTCCATCTTTTTCATTACAATTCCAATTGTCACATTACTATTTAAATGTTTATATTACCTCTTATAAATACCTCGTAATTATTGTATTCATCAATCACATCAATTACCCCCATGTTTCTATATTTTATCTATGTAAAATATCGATTAGTTTACTAATAATTCTTTCTACTCCATAGTGTTGTTTGTGGGAGTAGTAAATACTATAGATTTAAATTATTCAATTTATCCCATTATACTTTGTTTTATTTTCTATGTTTTTTCCATTATAATATTTTTCAATTTAATGGGTCAGTTTTCAGATAATATAATGATCTCCATTAATAAAATATATATTTTTTGGTTTCTCTATGAATTGTAAGTGTATAATACTATATAATATATTATAACCTACATTTATTCAAAAAAACAATTATCATTTATATATTCTAGGTCATTATATTATTCCCCTTTATAAATTTCATCGTATAAAATTTTACTCATATTATCAATTGAGAAAAGAAGAGGGCGTCGTTGTTTTATTGTTTCCTCTAGTTACCTTATTTCAACATCATATTTATGCTTCCAGTAACACAGTTTGAAAAGGAAACTTCCCTTATTGAAAAGAAATTTATCTCTACATACTAACATATTCACTATATTCACCTCATAAGAGACTTCATTCTCCAGGTTTACCACCTCCGGATTTAGTACATGGGAGGGATCCTATATGTACTTACTTAGGAGAGAAATATAGAACACATTATAAACACGATCAATGTTTGGGGGAATTTATAGTTGATAAAAGACTTCTCCAATATGATCTTGGATATCAATGGGGACATTCTACCTATGGTTGATTATTCCTTTCCTCCCAAATCACATGAATCTCTTCCACGGTAATATTTAAAGATGAAAAATTTACAACATCATGATCCAAGTCCCTTCAACTGTTGTCAGTATAGCTCTTATGCCAACTCTGATAAGCCTTTATATTCTTTTATATGATTCAATGATTCTATATCATTTCATACACAAGGTGAATTAAAAGTATCTTTTGTTCCCCAAATTCATCCCAACATGTAGGAGTTCTATATTGCTTCTCATTTATAGCTTCATATAGGGCCTTTGGAATCCTCGAATAAATTTTGTTGATATAAAAGATATCAACTAATTGGAGATATTTACCACCTCATACATTAAATTCCATTAAGAAATCTTTTTTCATGTCCTTATGTGTCTGAATGGTATTTTTATATTAGAAATCAGTTGGAGGGTGATAGGGTTCATTTGAGAGTTCGGAGAATGATTATAATTCTCTATAATTTATAGGTGATCCTTAGATCACAATAAAAAATGATTGAATGGGGATCCTATGTAGCCTCAAAAAATCCTTTACATATATCATGCCATGTTGGGAAAGAATTTAATATTTTTGAATAGAGGAGAAGGTATATGAAAAAGTGAATCAATACACCTCAACCCATGTCACATTGATTCATTTAGATGTATTTGTGAGGTAAGTGAAAATTTTCATAGAGATTTCTCCCATTTATATGTGGGTATGGGATATGGTTTAACCATCCCCATGGAATTATATCTCTCTACATCATCTTTTTAAAATATTATTAACTTTGAGGTGTGTTCAGAAATATCATTTTTTTATATTGTCTCATAATAAATGCTCTCAAATATCATGTTATATCATGTTACTGCTTGGATTGATTTATAAATATAATTTATTCATATTACTAAATATATCTATCCTTGAATCAAATGATAAAGGTTTAAAAATTCTAGTCCTAAAAAACATGAATTCATATTCATTGATGCATATTTCATGAATTTTCTATTACATTACTACTTCCACGATCCTTTATATCTCTAAATCATCCCTTTATGTATCGTATATCTTTTCATTGGTAGATCATTGGTTGAAAAATTGGTAAAGGTATAATTTTTTCACAATCATTATGATATATTGATACATTATTTTCATAACCAAAAAGATAAGGTCTCTCACAATCCTCATTATGGATAGAGTAGAAATTTATTTTCTGTTAAGTGAATCAACTGCCTTTTTATCCTTTATATGACTTTCCTAAATAGAGAAATAATTGTATATAGTTTTCTCTAACCATATTTGTTTACTCATGTTCAGCTTTTTCTATTTCAATATATTATTTATCCTTATAGTAACTCTATATATGTAACACTTCTCAACAAAGTGATAGTGTTCCCAAATATTTAATGATAAGATTATATCTTGTAATTATAGATCATGCGTTAGATAGTTATTCATTGGGAAATTTAACTTTTATGAGTAATTGAATATCAAATTATCATTATATATGAGTAAAATACCTATGTATTTCTTTGAAGAATAATTATCTATCACAAAACCATATCTAGTTGATTATAGTGTGAGTATAAGTGCAATGATTATCCTCTTCATGATATCCTTAATGATTTCCTCTTTACAAAAACCCCAACAACATTAACCATGTATTAGTTTCTAATTTCATACATTGGAATAATATATAGAGGATACAATCTAGAATGAAAAATCAGTTAGGAATTCTTGAAGAACCAGATACATTTATTTTTTCTATTTTACATTGGAAATAAAAAATAAAAATAATTCTTGAACATTGATATTATTTATAAGATCTTTATTTAGATCTTGGTGAAGAGAAAAAAAAATAAATTGTGGGCACATATACATAGTAAGAGATATAAATAGAATTTAATATCATGAAAAAATAATTGAAAATCAATTTGTAAAGGTAAATAAAAGAAAACACATGCCATTTGACCATTAACCATAGAACGAAATCCATCCATGGATAATATCAATGCAGTAATCTCATGGATAATAATAATTAAATTCTTGATGAAGTAAATTTCTAATCAAAGATGTAATTATTTCATACATAATTATCTTTATACCATAGAATCCTTATGCTATGATAGTTTAATCAATGGGTTGGCATACACAAAAAATTGTTGAATCAAAGTATACTGATTCGTCTCATGAGAGATATAGATACATCGAGGGGATATATAATTAGGGGCCCCAACCATCTCTGCATGTCCAATGAATTACCCATATTTTTATAGATATATTTAATTACTAAAAAATATTCCTTATTAATATATTTATGTATAAATTATTTATTACATATTAATAATAATTCCTCATTCAATCAAATAATATTCATATTAAAACACCATATGTAGAAATTGTATACGATTTTGGAAATAAGAATATTCATGATTCCAAGAATAATTAAGTTTAAGGGTTGTTTTATTTAAATTAAATGATGATCATAAATACATAAAAGGGTTAGTATATACACCAAATAAAATAAATTTGGTATATAATGTTAAAATATTACTCTAGTGAAAGGAAATTGAGATAAAGTTAACTTACTCCTTCAATAACTTTTGAATCATAATATACAAGAAATAAAAACATAAAATAAAATATTTAATATCATTAATATAAAATTTTCTTGATATATCATTTCAATGGGAATTATATACATCACACAAAATAACTAAGTTGTGAGTATGGAATATGTATCATTAAAGTAAAAGTGAGATGAAAAACCCATACCTCCATTCTGAATTCCTTCACAGGTTATCTAATATACTATTTAATAAATTTAAATTTATAATACATACATACCAGGACCATATTGATTTATATAATAACATATATGATCTATTTATAACATTTTATCACCAATTTTAAATCATATTTTATTACTATCAAAATTTCTGGTGTTAACTACATTGCTTTTCAACTATGTTTTAATTATGTAATATCATTCCATGAATCATTATCATGGTAAAAAAATCCAAGATATAAATATCATGTATTATTTATATATAGATATTATTATCATTAATAAATAATTGAGGTATAAAAATTTGTTACATCGTTCATGGAGATGTTATGCAATATGTGTACATGAAATTAGTTTTCATTTTTTAGTGGATGGAATAAAAGAAAGTTATATAATAATTATCCCTTCAGTAATTATTATTATTTCATACATATCATATATATTAATTAAATCTGACATTTTTACCTTCCTTTTAAAGAATAAATAAAAATTGGATCACATCCCATTGTTGAGGTGGTTGTCCACACAGACGCTAAAGTGAAGTAATCATTTTCCAATGTGATGGAATGTAAATATGTATATATGGTATTATAGAGAAAAAATAATAGTCATTTAAATAATATAATATATTCTCATTATTTTGTTTTTTTATTAGTATACAAGTGAAGTGATATAAAAAATTATTTACACATCTACATGGAGACAGTAATCCATATGTACCCATGAATGATGTTTTATCTTTTTTTGTGATGGGAAAGATATAGTATATAGTTTCAAAATTAACATAATAAAATATAATTATAATTGAAATAATGTATTTATTATGTTATTATGGATAAAACCCATTAATTGGAAGTATATAAAGAAATAAACATTAAAGAGTCAGTAAAGACGATTACATCTTCTTCGGTAGACTATAATTAGATCCCTTCTTAATGGGACATTTGATTAGACTTTTAGAATGTAAAAACCTATAAAACTTGGGTAAAGGTGTTTATATGTGGAATTCATAGGGTTCAGTTGAGATATATAAAACAATGTGGTGTAATGAATTAAAAGGTGTGGTTTCCTTTATAATTGAGGGGATGAATGTTCTTAGAATTTTTTTATGTATTGAATTAATATAAATTAATTTTCATTCAAAAATGTATCCAAATAGATATAAATATATTATAATATTAGTATAATTCTAAAAACATCATAAAATAAAATTTTCACAAAAATTTTTGGTATATCTTCACTATTATATTTGGGTTTTTGTCCCCTACTAAACATTTTGACTATTACCATAATATTGAAGTTTTCTACCAATTAATGGTTAATAATTTTACCATCATATGAGAAAACCATATAAATGGACCATTATTTAATTTTAAAACCAAATAAAAATAATTTGGGTTAATACAATATTTTTATGAATTTTAGATCATTTAATAAAATATTATTTACTCTAAATTATCAATAATGTCATTTTTTATACTATTCATTTATTTTGACATTAAATGCAACATTCCAAAAGGGGAGGTATAACATAGACTTTTAATACCTAAAAAATCCATATATATCTATAAAATTAATGGGAAATAATAAATCATTAATGAAATTTCAATTTTTAATATTTTCAAAATAATTTATTTTATTTTTCTGTTAATTGAATAAATACTATATTATCATTTTGGGAACATTATATATAATTATTTAATAACGTTAAATTTGAAATAAATTTCCCTCATTCATATAGTTCCATTATAAAAAAAATTAAAATAAATATTCCTTTACCACTTTATTTTTCCCTATGTGAATAAAAAAATATTTAAAACTTAGAGAGTGACATTTTGTAACATTGTATGATTTAAATTTTATATAATCAATTTTATGGGCAAGTGTCAATAAAAAAATAATTATCAAGAATAAGGCGATAAGGGTACAATTAAATTCCTACAATTACAATTATGATGAATAATTATAGTCCTATCACTTAGTGTATCCAAGATTAATCATATTTACCCTTACCACGGTGATTGATTTTACCACAATTACTATTCATAGTAAAAAAAATAAAAGCAACCGATTTAAATTTTTTTTAATATGATAATTATAATCATGGAATAATTTTTTTGAAAAAAAATACCTCGATAATTTTAAATTAATTTTAAATAAAAATGAAAAATGAAATGAAAAGAAGTTTTTCATAAATATCATTTTCGATGTATAAAACATTATTATACCAAATTCAATCAAAAATTAAATTCCAATTAATCTAATTGAATTATTAAAATTATTTGAGAAATAATTTTCTTTTTAAATCTTATTCAACAAAAATAAAAAATTTTAAAATATTTAATCTAAAATACATTTTTGAATAAAAATCTATATTTTTCACTATTCACTTAAAAATCTATCCTCTTAGAAAATAAAAAAATCCCCAAAAGAATATTCTTATATGATATTCTCTAAAAATTATATTATTTCTGTAAAATAAAATTTATATAGGTACAAAGAATTAATGATAATATTTTCTAATAAAAACTAATAAAATTATTGTTGAAGAAAATGTATTTCTGAATCATAAAACTACTTTACCAATTATTTTGCACATATTTCTAAATAATTAATCAACGAATTTGTATTTAGTAGGTAGTTTATATGTATAAATAAATTAACTTATTTAAAACTATTCATACCCTCCAATTTAATTACTATTTTGTAACATTCATATTTACGTAATAATATTTTGTGGTTCGTTTATACTCAGTGTTGCGTTTTGTATACACTATTGATGATAGTGTTGTTCTAAGATATCAGGGTGTTACATTATACCCCCTTAAATAAACTTCATCATCTAAATTGGATCTTAATCTCATTATTCTGGGGTCTGAAATATGAGAATTTCTTTACAGAAAAACCATATTAAAATAAGGGATGAAAAATCATCCTCTGATAAAGATGGAACAGAAAATAAAAAGGTCATTACGAAACTTGGTTTATAAATAAGAGAACATTAGTGGGATGTGAAAATATTGATATTAAAGTTTAAAATAAAATCCAAGGAATAAAATATAGTGATAGAGAAGGTGTTTATGTGATAGTTAATGAAAAAAAAACCATAAATCTGTGATTGGTGAAAAGGCCATTGATTTTTCCAAAATAAAGGTAACAGGAAATAATTTTGTTTTAAGATCATTTTCCATATATTTCAGAAATTCCATATTTATATAGACTAAAAATAAATAGAAATATCTTCAATATAATAGTGTAACTTCACCCTTTAATCAATTTTGAAAACAAATTCATTTTTTGTCCAAACGATGACTATTAAAGATGAATATTTTATTCCTAGAGCAATAAAATATACTTCATAATCATCAAAAATAATATTAATATAATCAAGTTATCATTAAATATTAACCAAAACTAAATTTTTATTTTAATGTATAGTAATAATCAATATTTATAAACCATCCTATTTAACTACAAAAGATTGACAATATAAACAAATGTTCCACTTAGATCATATGATAATTATCCCTACATCCCAAATAATAAAAATAACCACAGAATTAACGAATGATGTAACTTAAAATTTTATCACATTACTCTAATATTACACCTACAAAAAATGTAATATCATTCCTCATAATAATAATTT
The DNA here is from genome assembly GCA_963277665.1 of Viscum album. Lineage (NCBI taxonomy): Eukaryota > Viridiplantae > Streptophyta > Magnoliopsida > Santalales > Viscaceae > Viscum > Viscum album. The sequence continues at coordinate 1,854,820,768 of OY728138.1, forward strand.
TTGTTAAACCTAATGGTTAAATCTATCATAACCTAGTACACCATTCTTGAAATTCAATTAGACAACCCAAAAAATAAAAATTTAAAATTTTTTGGACCCTATAATATGGTTCCCAAAATCTAGACAATATTTATGCATAAAACCATTTATAAATGAATATTTTTATACTAACCAATAAATCATGTAATCTAGTGGTTGGCGTTTTAAACTTATCACCCTTCGATTGGGGGCTCCTGCCTCACTACATTGAATGACATGATAAAATGTCATCTGAATTGTGGATTACCCAATTTCTAAAACCGTATCATTTAAATAATACAATTAATGTTATAAAAATTTACATTAGTCATTAAATCACTTTTAACCCACAACGGTTTTCATTACAACATATTTTCCAGAAAATAAAATAATCATAATTGAGTATTATTACTCATCCATCAATGATCATATTAACCCCAAAATTTATAAATATATTTAAAAATAGTTCCAAAAAACATTAAAAAATTATTCAAAATATAAAATTTTCACTAAAACACATACTAAAATGAAGGGTGGTATTTCTATAAATGTCATCAAAATTTTCCTTAATCGGGATAAACACCAATCATAGAAAACATCCTATGTAGTATCTATGGACTTATACTTATGAACAAATTTAGACCTTTTAACCCATGATGGTACCTAAAAGTATTAAACTATCATCATCAATATCTAAAACATTGTGTCTTTTGGGAATACCTGCAATCTATGACATAATTTTATGTTATGTAATATATGTTTTCAAATGACTAGTTCAAAATGACTACAAAATTTCCACTAATACCAACTATAATAACCCCAAATCTAGTATCCCAGATCTAATGCATACTTAATTGCAATGGAATAACATATAAATGATCTCATCCTAAATAACTGATAAATTTAGTAGTATTTAGGAATTAGATACATACATGATTCCCAAATTAAAATGGAAATAAAAAATAAAAAATATTCTTGCATCTTTGATATTATTCATAATATCATTATCTATAATCCAAAAGAAATAAAACAAAAAATGGGTGAGATTTGATTCTTAGTAATAGTTACATACAATAGAAATAATCATGAAAGATTAAGTAATAATCAATATAAATGGTAAATAACTAAAAATTCATTTCGTTTAATCAATAACCTATTCTGAAAATTCACCCATGGATAATATCAATATAATAATCTCATGAATAACAATAACTCTATTCTCAATAAAGGTTATGATTAATATTTGGTGTAATTATTTGATACATAATTATATCTATACGATCAAATCTTGGTTCCATAAATGTTTATGTAATGGGTAGGAATACACAAAAAATCGTTAAATGATAGCTTATTAATTTACCTCATGAGACCCATCGATGAATCAAGGGTTGTAATTAGGTTCCCCACCCATTAATACATTACCCATGCCTATCTAATATATTAAATGATAAATTTAATTAATATAAAACAGTAATTATTAATAACATTACATATTTAAAAATGAATAAAGATTAACAATAATTCCCATAGTCAATCAATTAACCTTGAAAGTAAAACACCAATTGTAGATATAGTATACAGTTTAGGATGGAATCAAATCCCTGATGAAGAGAATATTAATATTTAAGTAAAATTGGATTTTAAATTAATAATTAACATAAATACATCAAAGCGATTGTATATAAACATGATAACGTGGATTGTTTTTAGAATATTAAAATATGGCTGAATGAAAAGAAAATTAGGCGAAATACACATACCAATTTAGCAAATTTTGAATCATAGTATCATTTATAAAATAAAATAAAATATAACATTAAATACCCAGAGTAAAAATTAATAATGATATAACATATCAATGGGATTTATATACACTACACAAAAGAAACAATTTGTGGGTATATAATATTTCCCACAAAAGTAAACGTGAGATGAAAAACACGTAGCTCAGTCCAGATTTCCTTTAATATTGATCTAAACTCTTCTTCAATAAGTTCATTTTTTTTAATCATACATAAAAACCTATACATATCAATAATATCATATATTATTCAATTTATATAATTTTAACACTTGTTTTTAAAAATATTTTCTTATTATCATTATTGTGGGATTAAACTATTTTTTTCAAGTATGTGTTGATTCGGTTGTTTTGGAACTATTATAATTATCATGCATTTATAATATATAGTTTTATAACTAATATATAAATATCTTATTTTTTAAAAATATAAATATTCAAATTCATTTATAATACATTGAAAAAAAAATATACTACAGAATTCGGGGAGACCATAGGTTGTATGTATGCCTGACCAAGATTTTCATTTTTAGATGTATGGAAAGAAAATAATTTATATTAGAATTTAAATTTTATTATTTATTATTATTAAATATATATCATATATTTTCATAAAATATTTCCATATTAAATTTCACAAAAATCATAAATAAAAAAATGATCACATCATTTCGCGGAGGTGGTAGTCCACACGCACGCACGAGCGACACAATAGTATGGCAATAAATTAGAAGAATAAAAGTTATATATGTTAATATAGAAATTTAATAATAATTATTACATTAATATTATATATACTCATTAGTTCTATATTTATAATAATTTATGTGAAGCGGTGAGGAAAAATGAATTACGCTGCTATACAGAGATGGTAATCCATAAGTACGCATGAGATATGTTTTCACTTTTAATATGATGGAAAAGATATAGAATATAGATTTCTCATAATAATAATAAAATATTGGTATATATATGATACTATATTTATGATTTTAGATTGGTTAAACCACATTTTGATGAATTAGAAGAAGAAATAATCTTTTATCCATCAGTAAAGACGACCACCTCTTCTTTTGAAGACTACTATAATATCTATTCTTAGGAAAACTAGGGTTAGAATCTCATATGGTAAAGAACCTATGTAACATGTATATAGATTTTTTTAAGAGTAATGATCATGGTATATTCACATTAGATGTCTCAGTGTAGTGTAAGGAATATGAGGGTGAGGTGTCCTTTTTTTATTGAGGAGAGGGCCATTGTAAGAATTTAATTCAGTATGAAATTGATATAAATTATATATCATAGATAAATTGATACAAATTTATGTTATTATAACATATTTTTATGATAAATCTAAATTACTTCATACTATAAAATTTGGACATGTTTTTCATATGTTATCACACATTCCTATGGTTTTAACCCCTATCAACCCTTTTGACAATTACAGTAATATTATGGTTTCTTATAAATTAATGGTTATTAATGTTATTATAACTTCCAAATAACCATAAATGGTCCATGGTTGCTGTTTGAAAAAATATAATTTTTTTAAATAAAATATTTTTTTGAATTTTAAATCATTTATAAAAATATTATTTATTATAAAATATTGATATTTTCATTCCTAACACATTTAATTTAATTTTACTTTAAATATATAAAGCCAGAGAAAGAATTAAAATATAATCCTTCATAGATCCCTAAAATTTCATTTATATATATATATTTTTTTGGGACACATTAACTCAATAAAATTTGATCCCTTTTAATATTCTTAAAATCATTTTTTATTTTACTTTTAAATTGAATGAATATTGTGTTATCATTGCACAAAAATTAAATGTAATTTTTTAATCAATAAAAAATATAAGTAAATTTCCATCATAAAAATAATTTTTTTATAAAAAACATTACCATGATGATTCATTCACCACTTAATTCTTTCTATATTTGACCACATAAGATAATTTTCAAACTAAGAGAGTGATATTTTTTAAATTTTAATTAGTTTACGTATTATATTGGTCATTTCATGGAAAACTCTACATTTAAAAAATTAAGTTCATGAATAATGTGTTTAGGGTAGAATTGAATTCTAAAAATAAGAATTATGATAAAAAAAATTATGAACTAATCACAAGGTTTTAATCAATATTGTTCTGATTTACCCTTTTCTGATGTAATAAATTTGACCATTATTACTACTCATAGTGGCCAAAAATGAAAGGGCCCTATTTAACAAATTTTAACATATTGATTCCAAATATTTAATTCTTTAATTATATTTAATAAAAATAAGTGATCATAATTATTTTTAAATCAAAATTCAAAAACGTTACAGAAAGTGTGATTTCAGAAAAATTCTTTTTGTATAAAAATGTTTTAATACCAAATTCAGACATAAAATTGATTACAATTAACCTAATTGAATATATCATAATATAAGAGTACTGATTATATTCAAATATTCCCAAATTTAAATGTAACTTCATAGATTCTTGAAACAGAAAATATTATTTTAATAAAAATCATTTTTTTGTTCACGAAAAGATCAATTATTTCAAAAAAATTAAAATATTTCACCCAAAACATACTTCAATATATTGATTTAAAATTAGATATTATTTTTATCAAAATAATTTATATAAGTTATCTAAATTAATTATAATATTTTCTCACAAAAAACCACAAAATTATTTTTAAGGAAAATATATTTCTAAAGCATAAAATAGCAATACTAAATATATAATAATTATTTAAAAATAATTAATCTATTAATTTTTTTTAATAATATAGTTTATAGAAATTTATTTATATATTTAATACTATAATTAAATTAAATTTTAACAAATGGGTTTTTAGGCCCTTAATTAAATAATATAATTTTTTGGTTCATTTAACCTCCTTTTACATGTTGTGTACTTTATTGAATAAAGTTCTATTTTAAATTCTTAGGTTATTACACTCACATTACAAGATACATTTAATCATTCCTCCATTATTTGTTAACATAGTCTGTAGGTGAAAAAATCCTATGAAATTTCTCACAATAAGTTAATAATAATGATTTTAAGGACATATAGTGGTCTAGGGAATTCCTCAATTACCTTTGTCTTAGAAGGGTCCATAGAAATTATCTCACCGGTGATCGCGTCACCCAATAACATGACGTTGATTTTCCAAATGAATCACATGAAAATCTTATCATATAATTTATCCATTCATAATTTAACCATCACAATCCATATAGGTTCTTCATGTTCCTCTTATCAGTTTGATTAAATGTGAATGTCATTAAAAAACATCCGTAATAATTTCATTGTAGTATCTAAAGACTCTATTCATCAAACCCATGAATACTATATGGAAATTAGAATGTTATATGGGAAACATTGTAAACTATTTCTTTCCATACATTATATGATGGGATATATTCTAAATATATATCAATTTTAACGTTATGATGACGAAATAAGGAAAAAAGGCTTCAATTGCTGGTTGAAAACTATTTCCAAACCCCATATTTGGCTTAGTTTTATCCTAAGACTTTGAGAATTTTTGTAAGACGAAATAAAGAAAAAAATATACATGTTTGAGAAGTTATATTATCCAAAAATTTGGTCGAACAAGTCACAAATCCATGATAGGGGATAATTTTTCTTTATGATGACAATGTTAATCACCCAGTAATCTACACACAACCATGTTGATCCTTCATTTTTCTAGAAAAAATTCACTGGTTCACCCTATGGAGGAGATGTTGGGAATATGAACCCTTTAACCAAATGATTTTGTAGATAAATATTTAAATCATATCATTCAATATGTTTCATCTTATAGGGATATTTTATGATAAGATTGGTTTTAGGTCAAATCACTTTTGAGTACTCTACTTCATAATATATGGGACGACCAGACATCTCTTTGGGAAATACAGTAGTACATTACCTTAAAATTTGAATTATTCAAGCGTTACGATTTTCTTTGACTTATCTATTTGGGAATGATATTCTTCTTTATTTGGACTCATCATCCACATCATTTTGGTATTTTACAAAGTAGATTCATGACCTTATTTACAATTATATAGTATCATGGGATGGTTTAGAATGAAAAAAAATACTTCATGTCTGAATAACTAATTTTAGATATATATTTCGAGAACCAATCTATGAATAGTTTAGTATCAAAATCAACGAAGGAAAAGAAAATGATATTTCTTGGATGAATCTTCCCACAAACTCTAATAGGAGAAGATTACAACATTTGGGTTTCATTAATCACACCCCTATGTGTTTTATGGATATATCTACTTCAATTTATTTGGGTTGTGATTCTATAATCCTAGAAGTTTTGTAGGATATAATATAATACATAGAAAAAAATAAATAAAAACATTTTCAATTCTTTAGTTAATATGAAAGATACTTTTTATGACTTCATTTTTAACTTCCACCTTAGCAGTGGTGATGTCATAAATATTTCTTTTGATCTATTAGATTTGGTTTTCGTTGACATTAATATCCCTTGATATCCAATCTTTTAGTGAATTGACTTTTATTATTCCATTGATACATAAACATTAAGAATTAAACCATGGGTAGTGCATTGGGTGGTTCCTTTAATTCATCCATCTGGTTGGCATATTTCTTCATGTATCTTCCTCATTACTATTTTTGGGGCCCTTTTCACCCATATATGAAGAATTTATATATCACATTGAGGTAATTTTAATTATTCTTATTCCCACATGTTTAACATGTTGTGGGTTGGATTTTTCCCTCCTTCGACATCTGAACATTCATTTTAAAGATAAATATCTCTCTTATTATCTCCATATCCATAGGGCCATTCTAAAAATTCAATCTATACTTTGAGAGAACATTAAAATAATTATTTTTAACTCTGAAAGTCTCCAATAGATATATCATTTTTAATTTTTGTGTCTAAATCACCAATAATATATCTATTTTTTGATCAATATAGTTGAAAAAACTATCATTGTATCTTTTATGTCTTTTAAAATTAGACACATAAGACATGATTGATTCACAATCGTTTTTCTTGATATGGAATATTAATCTCTCAATATTTGATTGAAGGTTTTATAAGAAATACTTATTAATAAATAACTTTTCAAATTATTCATATACTATTTATTTTTTTCATATTTTAACTTTATAGTGATTATCAATGACCACCTTTGATAGACTTTTCCATCTAAATGATCAATGGATAAAATCACATTCTCAACTTCCAAATATAGAAGCATAGAAAATAAATTTTCCATTGAGGTTACCCACTATTCCATAACTAGTGAATAATATGCCCCCTAAATGTTAATGGTTATTTTCAAATAAAGGAATTTATGTCTAGTTTCTCCTTCTTATGAAAGAGATTAAATTCCACATGGTTTCAGTTATTATTCATAAGATGTTATAATTTAGTAATTATCTCTACAATTGTTTTGAACTAACCCTCTAATATAATTTGAAATTTCATTAAACCATTATTTTATTGTCATTAACATGGTTTTTTGGTCTAATTTTTCCACGTACCCTACAGATTCTAAAATTGAAAAGGATTGCCCAAAAAATAAGTCAATAAATCATAAAAAACAATTTATCATGTGGAAATTATTTCTAAAGGCATATATTATTTGTTACCTATGTATATAGTTACATTATTAATAAAAAAGTCTTCTAAGATAATGAATTTTAAAAATAAAATAAACAAAGAAGAATAAATTGAATTATTTATATATTTTTCACCATGGTTTTAATAATGTTTTTGATTAACCAAAACATATCCACATAGAGTGTCAAACTTTATGTACATCAATGCTTATTAATAATACATGTGGTGAAAATCATGTTAAAATACAATCCACTGTATTTAGGTTTATTACCCCTTTGTACATATATTCCAAAGACACATCCAATCAAAATATTTAGACATAGATTATATTTCTCAGAAACCACATGTTCTTATATTTTACAAAAAAATAATGATATTTCCCTTAAAATTGAAACTTATCCCTCTAGTTTCACTAAAATTTTATAATCCTAATTCCCAAACTAACTAAACCAACATATTATACCAAATATAAAAATAGTACTTTTCTTGCTTGACCGTTACATTGTTTTTAATATAAATAAAAAATAATAATACAATACAAGATCGAAAAGCATTGTATCATTAGAAAATGAGGTTCACCGATCACTTATTTATAATAAAAATAATCATTATTTAAACCATTCATCTTTTCCATTCTAAAAGGTAAAAAAATTATTAGTATATATAATCACCAAGGATATACATCAACAAGGGGGTGAGTATAATCAATGTAAGGGGAGGAATTAAATTTGTGTTATAAAGAACATGACTCCATAATACATAAGAGATCATAATCAACAAAATTATAGCATAATCATGGGGTTATTATCATGAAAATGAGATAATAATTTGAAAAAGACATTTAATATTTCATGGATTTACCCTAACCCTAGTAACTAGAGCTGGGTTTTACTTCATTACATTGGAATAGATATTAAAATTCAAATACCAGTGGTCCAAACTGTTTAGTTGTTTTAGAGAACTAGATCCATACATCATACCCATTTTACATTTGGAATATAATATAAGAAATAATATATAACAAATGTAAATGAATGGAATACTTTAAAACTCATTCCAATATCTCTTCTTCATATCTTAGGTAAAAGAAGAGAAGTGTGGGCACAAATGCTCAGTATGGTTCATGAAAAAAAGGAAGATAACATGGATCAATAAATTATTATAAATATGAAATGTAAAATTAATCAAAAAAATAAATTTAAATAACATTACATAATGAATAGATGTAGCATAATCAATATAGAAAGGTATATAACTTAAAACATGTTCCATTTAATCAATAAACTGAGAATGAAATGCATCTAGATGTAATATGACTATAAATCGATTTTTATTTTTTTAAAATAAATCCATTTTTTGAATAAGTGAGAACCCGACAATATATAGGTTAAAAACATAAATTGATACATTTTGGAATAAAAAAATAAATAAAAATTCAAAATTCAAATCAATCAAGGCCAACTAGAACAACTAATCCATAAAGTGTAGTGCTTGAGGATGACATGACACTCCTTGATCCCATCACCGATGTGATGACCAAGGCTATGACCACTCCATATCATCATCAAAACCATCATCACTGGAAATATACTCCACCAATAGGACTTGTATCTTCACTAGGATCATCACTGAAAAAAGACCATCTAAAATAAAAATTTCAAAAAAAAATCATATATCCACTAAAAAATGATAGAAAATGGGTATTTTCTCCACCTTCTAGTGATGAACAGAATAACAAAGAAAGACTCCATGAATCCCTAACACCTAAGAACGAAAATAATACACCAACATACACCAATAACAATAGAGTAGAATAGGTATAGGGGAAACATCAGAGGAATGAGTTGTAATTCAGCAGACGAGAAAACAACAAAATAGCCATAAGAGAAGACTTGATCAGAAGTAGAAACCCAAAACACTATACACAAAAAACTGGGCAAAATGAATATTATAAACTTTCCCACTCCATATCATCATTTTTAAGCTCTCCAAAGCATATATCCACTGTTCGGTCAAGGCCAATTTTTTAGATCCACTCTTGGCTGGAAGAACTACCATCGAGCCTGAAGGAACCACCGGGGATGACAACTAAAATGACCTAACACCGAGGATGCCACTAAGATAATTCCTTAAAACATGGAACCTTATAGGATTATTAACCATCTTTGAGTAGAAAATGATGATTCACATTGCAAATCTAGAAGCATATGAGGAATGAGAAAAATGAAGAAATGAATTCCGTAGGTAAGTCCATCCAAACTTGTTCTGAAAAAAAGGAAAAAACATATAAAAAAAGTCATAGGAAATGAGTGAGATTACCAACAAAATATAGTTGAAATAGTCATATCCCTCATTGAAAAATATGAGTTTTTAATATAAATTATATTTTTAATGAAAATTTATTACATTAAATCGATTGTTTAAGATAATGGTAACAATCGTAAAATAAGTTTGGTTGTACAATAACTTTTACCACCTTCTAATTTTCAAGTCAAATCCCCATGGATATAGTGATTAAATGTGAAATATAAAATAACCTGAATAAAAAAATTATTCATGACATTATATTTAAAAGGGTAAGTATATAAACCACATATAATAAATTAGGTGTGTAACATTATAATATGCCTCAAGGAAGTTTAATTTATATGAAGTCCCCAACCTCACTCTTCTTTTAGGATTAAAATTATTTGACCTTTTATATTGTGGTTGTAAATATGTTATTAACTAATAATATATCCTTATTAATACTTATAATATCATATATTATCCTCTGATAAAACCTTATCACCCATTAGTTAATAATCTTCGATTATTTACATTGTTTCTGGTGTTAATTGCCTAATTTTCTCATTCAGGCATTATATTAAAAGTTCTGGTTATTGTTCATATTATGTAGTTTAAATTCCTAAAAATAATAATCATGAAATAAATATAATATATATAAATTATTTATACTTTTATACCTATTATGAAAAATGGTTTTGAGAAATAAAGTAAGTTATGATCTTGGAGATGTTTGATCGTATGTACACATGAATAAAGTTTCCATTTTTCAATATCATTATAAAAATGAGTTCAGTCTTATTTATCCTTCATTAAATTATGATAATATCAGAAATAAATTTTTTATTCTTTAAATATACTTATATATATTATCCATATGGCATGGTGATGAAAATAGAGTCACATCGTTTTGTGAAGGTGATAATCCACATGTACACGAACGACATTATCGTCTTTCTATAGTGAAAAGGAATAAAGGAAAATGATATATATTATCTTTTAAGAAGGATAAATATATAATTTATATAATTATTATATATTTTATATCATATATAATCATTAATACCATCGTTATCATATTCCACGTAAAGCGTTAGTGAATGAAGAATCATGCCACTTCATGAGGTGGTAGTCCTCCCTCCACACAAAGGACATTATCACATCCGCAAAGGAATGTATCTTAAAAGGGTATATATGATATAATTTATATTGAGGTATAATTATGTAATAAAATCATATATATATATATACTTTAGATACATCATCATTCCCAACCGTGAGAGGTGGTAATAGAATATGTATGGCATAGGTTTGTGAGGCAGTAGTACATCGTACACATGAATTATTATTTCATAACCCATTTGATGGATATGTGGTTATTTTTATGACATGGTAACAAAATAAAAAAAAATATCAAAATATAGATTATATTGAGGTTATTATTTCATCATGGTACAATAATAATTCAATGTGGTGGCGAATGAAATACTATTAAAATCTCGTTGAAGAACATTACAACATATTCGAGTACCTTCAATAGGTTTTCACCAAATCCTTCCCTGGTTTTATTTATGCTAAAAATAAGGATACAAGGATAATAGGAGGGAATTTGATAATTTATTTTTAAAGTTATTTTTTAAATCAAAGAGGTATAAATGTATGATTAAAATATGATAATCGGTGTCCTTTTATATGAGAGATGACTGGAACACCTATAATTTTTTGAAAAGATTGAATTAAACCCATGATTTTTTCATTGAAAAGGAATAAAATAATTTTTCATTTTAAATATTTTAAAGAATAATTATGAAATATTTCAATAAAATTGATTTTAGATAATTTTTTATATAATTTTAACTCTTATCTTTTTAGGTTAACCCATGATAAATCTATTTTTATAATAACCATGATAATTAATATTGACTATTTGTGCTTTTTAGATTTGTTAAAAATTAGGTTTTTATTATAATAAAATATAAATAATTATGATTGAAAATATGTAATCCATTTTTTCAAATTCCATCCATATAAGTTTAAATTTTAGTTTAAAAATAATCCCACAAGCATGAAGAAATTCTTGGTTTTAAAAGATAAAATCTTCAAATGTTTATAATGTATTATATCAAAAATCAATATAAAAATTATTCGGATGAACTATATTTTATTAATTTATATTAAATTTCATAATTAAAATTTAAAAAAAATTAAAATTTTAAAAAAAATTAATGAAAAAAAGTTTTCAATTAAAATTAAGTATTTTATCTATTAATCTTGAAAAGAAACATTTTAGAAAATTAAAAAAATTGCTGCTAAGAAAAAAAAATTATACTAATTTTAATAAAATTATTATTTTAGCAAATATATTCTTTAAAATTGGTAGATATTAACTTTAAATTATGTGTGCACAGCACAGCTAAAACTTCTTCTAAAAATACATGTTTTTTAAAAACATTCATTTTGCTTTTAAATGATTATTATTTTACTTATAATTAATATATAAACATAATTTTAAGAAATTATTTATTACAATTCATACCCACTAATTTAACTTGTTTTTTAAAATGGTACACTATATTATTGTTTATTTGGACCCCACTTTTAGGGTACCATATGTTGTCGAAGAGAATAAATTTTGTGAAAAATATGTTATGGGTTATTTGATCTTGGTGTTTCATGTCACACACGATATAAATAACAATTTTATTATTTTAAGATATTTGGTTCTCACATTATCCTCATCTTAAATAAATTTATTCCTTGTAGATTAAATGTAATCTCAATAATCAAGTGTTTGAAATTTTTGGAATAAAAATATTGAAAACCCTATATTTTAAAAAGGTTTAATATAATATCTCTTAATAATAGGGATAGGGAAATAAATTGGTTCATGTGAAATAACACATACTATGTTTCCAAATAATAAAACACATGTGTTAGGTGAAATCAAGTAAACATAATATTAAACTAACACCCAAAAATACTAATAGAGAGTGCTAGAGAACATGTCCATGATGATGTTAACTACAAAAATCTATAAAACAATGGTTTAAAAAAAGTCATTGATATAATAAAAATGATGATAATAGGAAGAAATTTGATTTCAATATCATTTTCCAGAATTTTAATAATTATTTCACTATCTATGAATAAAATTAATTATACTTATTGGTGTGGTTTTGTTTAATAGGAACAATTTCATCTATCAGTTTTACTTCGATCCATTTCAATTTATTCTAATACTCTATGTAATTAATATCCAAAATTATTTTTTTGTTAGGAGAACTGAAATTACCTTTTAATGTATCATAATAACTAATAAATTGTAAAAATACATTCATCATTTCTTTAATGAAACCAAAACTAAGGGAAAATGATATCCAATGACATCAATTTTTTTAACATATTCCAATTCTAAAATAGTTGACATTAAGAATAATCTAAAATATGTATGAATAGGTTTAGAAGGAAGGCCAATAAATCCACATTATATTCCAAAAAATATATTAAGTGGTAATTAATGTCTTATAACAACTATTTGAAGGGATTTATAACCATTAAAACATAACGAAAACATGCTTGATTCAAAAACTAAGATCTCTGTTTGTTGAATATATATCATAGATCCAACCATGTAGTCAAATCTTGCAATGATAAAATAAACCATTTAATTTATTTCCAATTTAATGGTCCCCCATACTATCCCATTAAAATATAATTTTTATTATTCTCTCAATATTATGAACATATTAAGTGTTATCTTCCCTAAATGATGTGTTTTCCAATAAGTTTAACTTTCTACTAAATCACTTATCTTGGTACCATTTTATGCGTTCTCTAAAATACATTAATACATAATAAAATAGTATAATCCTTATAAATTTCATGATTCTTAGAATGATAATATAATCAATAAAAATAATTTTATAAAATATTTCATGGATACAAATACACAAGAAAATTAATCATCACATTTTGGCTATATCAATAGAATAAGAATTACCTTGACACCATAGCTTCCTATATGATATATTCCCTTGATGACTGGGAAATTAATTTTCATTGTTACTCATATCCTCATAGGGGAAACAATTATCCTTGTAAATTTATTTATTCCCCTTAAAATCACGAGAATTGTAGCCTTCCTCTCTAAACTTCTAGAAGATTTTCATTTCCTTCAAGAAATTACAAGGGTGTTTCATTCCAAAATTATCAAATTATTAAAATCATTCTTTTCCATCTTACCATTATCATTTTTCTTCCATTTCATCCTCTTCTCCTATTACATCACTTTAATGCCATAAGGCATGTATAATTCTTTCTCATTATTGATAACACAGAAAAATATTTCATAATATTATGAAAAGGTTTTAGAGAATAGTGCCCATAAAATATTTAGATTAATCCCTTCAATGAAATGGACATTATTTCACTCTATGTTGAAAATGTATTCCATAGAATACCTAGATAACATTATAACATTATAATTATACTTTTCCACACATTATTCTTCATTTTTATTCAATATAATGAACTTTATCATTATCTCAGTATTTATATGATAAGGTTAATATTTTTTTAATTAATTCCTCAACATAATCATTCCATTACAAGAGTTATATTTCTTCTTCATGCCTAGTATTTGGGGCCAATCACCACCATTGTTCTTCATTTTCATTGAGAAAATACATTTCAAGTTAAAACTTTTCCTTTTCATAACATCCAAAAGGCATAAATATATTCTCTAGAGTCATTATCCACTAGTCAACCGCCATTGGTTTAGTAGAACCACCAAATGATGGGGTATTTTGTCACATAAATTGATATAATAAAAAATAATCATATTGTGGAAAAAATTTCTCTATCCATAAAAGTTTATTTTTCATAAACTTCTTAACATACACTAATATAGATAAAATTATCTCATTTTCAATGCGAGATGGATATGATTCCTCATCATTCATATATATACATTATCCAAAAGTATTAATACCCTTCTTCCTTCTAGAAACAATATATAAAAACGGATTATACTAGATTAGCTCAAGAAAATATGAGCTTCAAATAATAATTTATATTTCCAAAAATTTAATAACACTTATCTTAAATTCGAATTTTTGAATTTTTAGTCATATAATCATTGACTTGTTTCTCTTAGGATTATCTATATTTTCAAATCCTTCATAATGGTTTGTAATGTAAATATTAATTATCCTAAGAATATCCCATTTGAGATTCAAATTATGTGTGAATTAAGTTATGTTTTCATGCACCAGTTGATGATTTGGTCTATCCTATAATTCCCTTTTTATATATGTTACCCCTAGGTACCTCTTGGAAATAATCACGCCTATTTTAGTGACCAGAAATGGATGTGTTTCTTGAAAATACACAACCCAACATATTAGGATATTATTATATACTTATCCAAAAATTAAATTAAAGAGTTATTTTTTCGTAATCAATTTTTCCCTAATCTATTTTCCATGGTTTATAATAATATTCCTATGATACTAGCTATAGTTACCATAACCCCCGATAATCGAAGCTGTTGTCTGTTTTATTACATTAGCATAAATAGAAAGGATTAAATCCTAAAGGAATGAATTGTTAGGAAGTTATTGAGAATAATAATCACATAGGATACACATTTCCCATTGAAAATTTTAAAATAAAACTTAATACATAATAAAATTAAGTGAAATACATCCTTGAAAACTCATTCAATGATCTCTTCTTCATATCATAGGGAAAAGAAACAAAATAAAGGTGATCTCAAGTGACAAGTAAGGGTGACATACAACAGAGGATATCATTAATCAATAAATAATAATCAGTATGCAAAGATAAATAATTGAACACACGTTCCATTTAAATAAATATACTAAATGAATAGATGTGAAATAATCAATATGGCAAGGTAAATGACTAAAAACACATTCTCATTTATCAATAAACTAATAATGAAATTAATCTATAGATAATATCATTCTGAAAATATATTGGATATTAATAACTGAATTATTAGAGATTGAAGTTCAGAATTATTGGATTCAATAATCATAAGAATCAAGATTCATCTTCTGGCATGACCTTTTACAAGAAAATTAAAATATTAAAGTTAAAATTGTGTTTAATTTTTAATAATTAATTTGTATCTTGAGACCTACCAATGCATAAAGAAGCTATATTATAATGCACCCCACACATCACTATAAGTCCAAATCATTCCTTGTATATTGAATAATTATTTTAATTCATGTGTCAATATACCATATCATCAAACATTCATATTGATTAAAGGATAATTATTTTTCAATATTTCCCTAGTTAATCAAATTACTTTAAATATAAACACCATATGTTAAATATTGTATAATGATTACGAAATTATAATATACATCATTTAAAACTAGCGGTATTTTATAGAAATTTATTTTCCAAAAAAATGATTACAAGAAAGAAATTATTTCAAGAGAAAATTAATAATAATAATAAATGTGATACTATACAACAACTTTGTACCCTTGTTAATTTTCATATTAATTACCGTTGGATAAAATGGTTAAAATTGAAAATTAAAATACCATGAAGTATAAATAAATCATGATATAACATTTCAAAGGTGTCGTATTCACACCCCATAGAAGTTATTATGTTCATAACATTACAATATTCCTCAATGAATAATAATTTAGACTGAGTCCCTTACCTCGCTCTTCCTTTAATATGACCTCAATTTATCCTCTTGTATAGTTGTTTTAGGATGGTATTTACTTATAATAGAACTATATTACTATTTATAATATCATATATGATCATTTAATGAAATCGAATAATTTTTTTAAAGACTATTTATTTATTTTCATTGTTTCATATGTTTACTGCATTTTATTCTCATTCGTGCTTTGTATAAAAATTGTTGGTTCTGGTACATGTTATATGGTTTTATCAAATAAAAAGTAATAATCAAGAAATAATCACAATATTTGTAAATAAACAATTCATTTAATACGAATAATTAAATATTGTTTTTAAAAATGAAATATGTTGCGATCATCGAGATGGTAGGTCAAACAAACACTTGAGTAATGTTTTAATTCTTCAACAATCATTATGGAAAGTAAGTAAATAATATTATATAATTCCAAAATTATCATAAAATCCAAAATAAAAGATTATTTTCTTAAATATACATATATTAATATATCATCTATGTGGTGTGGTGATGAAAATTGAGACTCATCATTTTGTGAAGGGGGAAATCCACACATGCACGAACAATGTTATTATCTTTCATTGAGTGAAAATGTAAGACATAAAAAGATATATATTTTATTTTAATAATGATAAATATTGAATAAATATTATAATTATTTCATGTATACCACATATAATCATTAACATTATCATTATCATCTTCCATGTAAAGTGTTAGTGAAATAAAAATCACATTGCATTGTGAGGCTATAGTCTGCCACACATATGAGTAACTTTATTTCATCCCACGTGCAATAAATGATAAAAGGTTTTATATGATATAATGACTCCATAGGTATAATTATGTAAATATTATATTTTATAAACATTATATACATCATTGTACTCAACCATGATAGGTTTTAATTGAAATTTAATGACATTGGTTTGTGAGGTGGTAGTCCATCATGAATATCGATGATGATTTTGAAACCCATTTGATGGATATGGGGGTTTTTTGTTTGTGAAATAAGCATAAAAACACACACATATATTTTAAGGATATTGATGTTATTTTTTCATAATGATTTAATAATGATTTATGGTGGTGTATGAAAAAATTAAATTAAAATGCTCATTGAAGAATATGGCCTCTTCTTCGGGTATCCTCATACTGTTTTCACCAAATCATTATTTGGTTTGAATTATGTCAAAAATAAGGTTTATTGGATGATAGGAGGAAATTTGGGAACTATATTTTTTAGTGATTATCTAAACAAAATATGAATGAATTTATGAATATGAGATAGGAGAGGTGGCCTTTTATAAGTGAGGTGAGTAGAACACCATTAATTGTTTGTAAAGAATAAATTAAACATACATTTTTTCAGGTCAAAAGGCTCCAATATTAGACTATTATCGATCCCCGAATGGATAAGGCTCTAATATGACCACAAAATTTATTTTATAATATTTTTATTTCATTTTAATCATTATGTTTTTAGTTTAACCCCTTGGTAAAACCATTTTTCACATCACAAAGGTAATTAATTTTAATTATTTTAACTCTTAATTTTGGTTAAACTTTATTTTGATATTATTAGAAATTTTTAATTTTTATTATACCAAATATTGAATCCAATTTTCTCATTTCTATTCAATGAATTTGAAAAATATTATTTAAAATTATTCTTATATACGCAATGAGAAAGTGGGTATTCAAAGAGAAATTGTTCTAAAGTTTATAATGTTTTAAATCAAATTTCAGTAAAAAATTCATTAAAAAGAGAATATTGGGATTAATTTATATAAAATTTATCCAGTTTTACATTTATAAAAACTTAAAATATAATTTTACATTATAAAGTAATTTAAACAAAATGATAGTTTTTAAATATAATTCATTATTTTTCACTATACTTCAAAAAATGATACATTTCAGAAAAATACCAAAAATTAACCCTAAGGAAATTATGAAAAGATGATTAAAAAATGAGTTCTATTTTATGAATTAAATTTTCTAAAAGGTGGAAATTAATTTTAAATTATATGCGCAAACCATGACTAAACCCTCTTTTTAAAAAATATAGTATTTCATAAAATTTTCATTTTATTTTAAATTATTATTATTTTATTTCTAATTAATATATAACAATAATTTTAAAAAATTAATTATCACTATTCATTCCCACAATTTAATGTCTATTTTATCCTTTTACAATATATTATGGTGCATTTTTACTTAGGGTTGCGTGTTCTACAAGATAACTAAGGGAATAAATTTAAAAAAAAATATTTTCTATATTGTTTCTACTTGGTTTGGAGTTTTACATAAAATACCGAAAAAATATTACTCTATTAAAATTATGGGTTCTTATATTATCCACACAATAAATAAATTTAATCCTAATAATTAAAAATTTATCTTGATAGTCAAGGGTATAATATTTTTAAATACCATGGATTAAACATGCACACTATAAAAGGTGTTATCAAACAATCCTCTTAATAAATGAAGAATGGGAGTAAAAAGTTTTTATAAAATTATAGATATTATCTTTTCAAATATAATAACATTTTTATTAAGTGAAAACAAGGAAATATATGAGAAATATAACACCCAAATACTGATGAAAAGGGATAGAAAACATGCTCAGTAAGAAGTCAATGCCCATAAATCCATAAACCAGAGGTGTGAAAAAGATCATTGATATCATAAAAAATTATTATAATAGGAAAATAATTCATCAAGACTTTTTTCCACGATTTTATTAATTCATTCACACTCTTGGAGTATTAGAAAATATAGTTAATTAATAAATTTTTTTCATAGGGAAAAGTTCATCTGTTGGATGTGCTTCAATATAATTCCACTTCATCTCTTACTCCATGAAAGATATATCTAGAAATGATTTTTTAGGTATGGATCACGAAAAATTACTTCTTACAGGTCATACGATACATAAAATATTAACATGATATTCCTATTTTCATTAGAAAAACAAAAATGGTTTTAAAATATATCCAATGGTATACAAAGTTAAACTTAAGCCCTATTAAAAATAGATGCTCTTATGAATCATCCAAAATATGTCTTCCACACTTTATAAGGAAGGTCATTAAATCAAAATAAAATTCCCCATAAAAAATAATGGTCATATTAATGTCACATTCCAAATGTTTTAATACCATTATCCTTACAAATCCTTAATGAAAAAAAAATTCTTCCAAAAATAATATCCCAGATTATTAAATATATTTCACAAATCCAAATATGTAGTAAACTTCAAAAAAGATACTATAAATCATCAAATCACTAACTAATTTCAGGCACAATAATTCTATCTTATAGAAATCTAATTTATATTATTATATCTAAAAAAGGACATGATAAGGGTTATCTTTCCTTAATCATGTTTTTCCATAATGTTAAACTTTATAGTAAATCACTATTTTTTGTACCATTAGACATGTGATTTCAAATCCTTGAATAAATAGTACTACAATACAGTACAAAGAGGGTTAATGGTTCTTATAATGATAATATCAAAAATAAAAAAATGTTTAAAACATCTTTCATTTATCAAAATCCACAATCAAATTAATCATTCAACATTGGTTACATCAATAGCATAAGCTTTACCTTTACCCCATAGCATATTTTGAGTTATATTCCATTGACATGTGGAAAATTATTTTCTATAGTGCCCCAGATTATGTTATTAGAGACATTTCACATTGTAAATTTCTTTTATTCTCTTTCAATCAAGAGTGTTGTGGACATTATCTCTACACTTTTAGCAAATATCCATTCCCTTCAAGAAAGTACCAGGTTGTTTCTTAAAACAATTATCACATGTGGGAAAATCATTATTTCCCTTATTCCCTTTATCCTTTTTTATCTTACATCATCTTCTTCTCATTATTCCCTTCGATAATGTCACAATTGGAGGATTATTTCTCAATCATGACATCACATAAAACTATTTAATCCTATGTATAATGATTTTTAGAGGCCAGTTACCTTGAGAGACTTGGATCAACCACTTTAAAGAAATGGCCAATCATAAATTCCATGTTTCATTTTCAATCTATAACATTCAAATATAACCTATTAAAGGTAGTGTCATACTCTACTACACATTCTTATTAAATTTTCTTTAATATAAGGAGCTTTCATTTCAACTCAATATGTTTCTCATGAGGTAAATATTTGTCCAAGAATGTATCCTTAATGGATTTAAATTCCATGATATCTATCTACTCTTCCTACCTATTATTATGTATCAATTACTACCATTGATTAACATATCATTTGAGATAATTCACTAATTGTATAAAATTTTCTTTTTTACCCCATACCAATCCCATAATATATTCTTCTAATACTTAATCCATTACTTAGCTTCTAATCAATTATTAGTCAAACAATATAATGGGGACATCTATTACATAAATTGATATAACATAGGTGAATAACACATTGTATTTTTTTCTTTATATTTGTATGGTTATTTTTCATAACATGGTTATCATACCCTAATATACACATAACATTCTCAATTCAAATTCTAGGTGTATTGTATAATGCATCATGGAATTATATTCACTGGTTATCAGTTTTAATAAGCTTTTTCTTTACAAAAACCATTTCAATATATTTTAATATAATGGATTAGCTCATAAAATTAGGAATTTTAAATAATAATTTATATTTCAATATATGTTATAACACTTATAAAAAATTGAATAAATATTTTTTTGTTAATATAAGAATCATAAACATGGTTTCTATGGGGATTTCATTATTTTCAAATACATCAAAATAGTTTTTAAAGAAAATGTTGATTATCCTAAGCATTCCCCTCAGGTAAGTCAAATTGTGTTTGAAGTAATTCTGATTTTCATACACTGTAGGATGATTAGTTTTATCACAATGTTCCCTTTATGGAGTTATTTCCACTAGGTAGCTCTATTCGAGAACAACGTCCACATATAGTATGCATACCAGGAAGTATAACTATTTAAAAACAGATAATCTTTTCTTTGCCAAAACAATATGATGTTCATCTATATATATAATATATATTGAAGGGTAATGCTTCTCTAATCTATTTTTCTCTTAATCTCATTCCCAAGTATTATACTAAACATTCTGTAATGCCATGTGTACTCACCCCAAACCAAGTAACCTAATTACAGTGTCTAAATTATTACATAGGCATATATATAAATGGTAAAATCCCAAATAATAGAATATTTTAGTAGTTCTGGAGAACTATATATATACATGGCACCCATTTTACATTATTAAAAGAATGTAAAAAATAATAAATAACAAAATTAAATGAAATGAATCATTAATAATTCATTCAAAGGTCTATTCATCATGTCATGTGGAAAAGATACAAAATAAGGGTTATCTAAAATGATCAGTTATGGTTACATAAAATAGTAGATGTTATGACTCAATCAATATTAAGAAATATGTAAGGGTATGTTATTAAACACATATTCTATTTAAATAACTTTATTTAAAAAATATATATGTCATAATTAATATGTTATTGTAAATAACTGAAAATAAATCCCATTCAATCAATAAACTAAGAATTCAATACATCTCAAGATAATATCATAATGAAAATATCATTAATTAAGATAATATAATTATTTATTAAGGAAATTTTTAATTTTGGGATTCAATTATATTAGGAATCTTAATACCTCTCTTGTGAACACATTTCACAAGACATTTTTAATAATGTTGGTAGAATGAAATTTAATTTTTCCAGGATAATTTGTCTCAAGATACCTACTGATGACTCAAAGGGAAATATTATAGAATTTCTCCCCCAATAATTTTATGTCCAAATAATACATCATACATTAAATAATAGAATTAACTCCTGAATCAATACGCCTTATTATCAAATATTCATATTTAGTAAAGGATTAAAATTTATGAATATTCCCCAACTTTAATAAAATATCATTAAAAGTACACAATGTATGTAAAAGAGGTATATTTATTATGAAATTATCATATACGTCATTAGAAAACATGGATATTTAAGATAAATTTAATGTTTAATGAAAAAATATTACATGAAATTTATTTTTTCAAGAGAAATTTAACAAGAACCAAAGAATGTGAGATTGTACATTATCTTTGAGTACTTGGTAATTTTCAATTCAAATCACCACGAATGAAATGAAAAAATAGAAACAGAAAACATTGTTATGTAGGAATTAATCAAGATATTACAGGTGAACTAATATGTATATACACCATATAGTAGAAATTAGGTTCAAAACATTACAATAGGACTCAATGAATAGAATTTGAGATGAATCCACTAAACACCCACTTATTTTAGGTTTCATGTGATTTAAACTCATGTATAGTAGTTTTAAACATGTTAATAACTTATAATAAAATGATATTAATATTTATAATATCATATATGATCCTTTTATCACATATTATCATCGGTTTGTTGATAATCTCTTGTCATGTTTTCTTATTCGTGCTTCGTCTAAAATGATCCAGTTCTTGAACATATAGTATAATTTCACCAACTAAAGAATAAAAATAATGAAATAATCATAATAATTTAAAGTTGATTATACTTTTAAAACAAATCATGAAATCTGTTTTTTGATAAATGAAGTACATTATGATCGGGGAGAGGGTAATTTGTACATAGAGGTGAGTAACATTCCATTTTTCAAAGATAATTAGGAAAAAGAGATATGTGAGGATTTTCCTTTAAAAATGATCACAATGTCATCAATACCATATTATTTCTTTAAATGTACTTATATATAAAATCAATGTTGGTTGGTGATGAAATGTTTGTCACCTTATTTCATAAATGCGGTAGTCAATACATACACGAATGTCATTATCATCATTCATTAAGTGAAAATTTAAAAGGAAAATGATATATAATATCTTTTTATAATGATATATATTTCATAAATATCATAATTATTTCATTTATGTCACATATAATCATTATTTATTTCCCTAAAATATCCTAGGTAAAGCGTTAGTGAAAGAAAAATCATATCACTTTGCTATGTGGTTGTCTATCATACACATGAGTGACTTTATCACATCTGTAGTGGAATGGAAGGTAAAAAGGTATATATGATAAAATGAATAAATATGTATAATTATATTATAAATATAATATATATACATTATATACATCGCCATACCTAACAGAGAGAGGTTGTAATGGTAAACAAATGACATCAGTTTGCAAGGCGGTAACACTCCATACACACAAATGATTATTTCATATCCCATTTAATGGTTATGTGGATGGATATAGGTCATGGAATTAACATTAAAAAAATATTATTATACATTATTTAATGTTTTAATTACATCATTTTTTGAATAAAGATTAAATGAGGTGGGGGAAGAAAAAAAATTATTTTTCAAGAACATTACCTATTCATTGGGTATACTCCTTAGTTGTGTACAAAATAATTTATAGGTTGGATGTATTACCAGAATAATATTCTAGGATTAGAGCACAAATGTTGGGAAGTGATTTTTTAGGGATTATCTAGACTAAATATGTTTTAATTTATGAATAAGAGTGGAGAGAGGTGACTTTTTATAAGTGTAGTGGGAGGCACAATTGTAATTTTTTCAATATAATTAGTTAATGCCATGTTTTGTTTCATGTCACGTGTCTCCAATAATTGAAAAGTTTCAATTATAGAAAGTATGAGGCTGAAATATGTCTATAAATTATATTTTATACATGTTTTTAGATAATTTTAACCCTTATCATTTTAGTTTAACCCCATGATCTATCCATTTTAACCTTAATCACAATAATTAATTTTTAGTGTTTTCACAATCTATTCTGGTCAATAATTTATTTTATTTTATTTGAAATAAAAAATTCTTCTTATTACATATATGAAATCCATTTTTCCAAATGTAACTCATAAATGTGTAAAAATTGAATTAAAATTAATTCTACAGATGCGGTGAGAAAATAGGTTTTCAAAAAGAAAATGTTAAAAACATTACAAAGATTTATTTCTAAATTAAAATTTTAAATTATAAAAACTAACAAAATTTTATTAATTTAATTAAAATTTATCAAATTAAACTTTGAAAAATATTAAAAATATAAATTATCATTAAAAGTAATTTAGTTGAAAATTATGTTTTTAATTAAAATATTCTATTTTTCACTATTTAATGATAGTTGTAAATTTAAAAAAAAATCCCAAAAAATCCTTTGTTATTTTTCATAATTTTATTTAAAAAATTAAATTAATTTTATAAAATAAATTTCTTAAAATTAGTACAAATTAATTTTAAATTATATGCGTAAAATGTGACAATACCATCTTTTTGAAAAAAAAATTATAAAATAATTATTTTCTTAGAAATGATCATTATATTATTTCAAATTCATAGATTTTCATAATTTTAATAATTTATTTATGACTATTAATATATTACAATTTAATTCTACGCTATAATATTACACTATATTATAGTTCATTTCGACTCAGGGTTGCATCTTAGATATGCTATCAAAGATATTAAATTTTAAGAAATATATTTCCTGGGTTATTTAAGCTTAGTGTTGCATTTCACATATACTATATAATACAATGTTCATATTATAAATCTCATGTTTTTAGATTCAATATGTATAATTATGTAACATAATAACATAGTAGAGAAATACCACACATTGTTTTGAATAAATTTTGTATCATGTTCACACATAACATATATGAATAAATCATAACATCATAATTATGAACAAATCTTGCATCATTTTTTCACATAATAAAAATAATATCTTTTGATATAAGAAAAATACTCAATAATGTATTGATATATATATTTTTGGGCCCATCCATCACATTATAAAACATACTAATCAATTTTACCACATTAAAAGGAAAAATTTTACCATCGTAGTCACAAAATAAACCCATGAAGTGGAATAGGTATCATATAATTTTTATACATCATCATTTCATGAATAACATTTGGGGTTCCCAAATAAATAAGGGTATCATCTTTTGGTATAATACATTATCATTATTGGCAGGATAAGAAACAAATCAAGAAGAATAAATGAGGTATTTTAGATAATAAATTCATTTTCAAAAACATTAATATTTTGTTTAGAAATAGTTTTTATAATATATTCAAAAGTATATCCCATGAAATAAAAGGTAATTTTAATTTAATAGAAATTTTGAAGATAATTTTAGAATATCCAAAATGAGAATAATTTGAAAGAGGAGATAACTCAATAGAAGGTTTTGGGGTGGAATATACCCTTACAATCATTTCGACTATATTTCATCACTTTTTCCCTATCAAATAATAATCATATGTTTATTAAAACATGGAAAAGGTTAATTATGTTATTTTTTTTATATTTATCCATTAAAGTTATTAGATTCTATTTTATAACACTGTCTCAAATGTGAGTTGTTTTAATATATTGATATCACTAAATTATCCCATCTATTTTTATATATCTATTTTTGTTTAGGGACATTTATAAATAAGTAAAATTAATTATATAATCTTATAATATATGTAATTATATACTAATATGTTTTATTTAATTCATACAATACATCCATATATATGTGGATAAGCAAAGAGTTGGGAATGTCTTAGAAGGCGGTTTAATATCCACTGATGTAACATCGTCAAAATAAGTGAAGTGGATTATAAAATAAAAATATATCATAAATATAATCATTGTGGCTGGATAAATTATTAAAATAATGAAAATATAATTCTCAATTAATCTTATTAGATTTGGGTTTCAAAGGAATAATGAAAATGTGGAAGAGATTTGCGAAATGAGTAGAACATATGATGAAAATATACACTATTCTCTATGTTGCTTTGTTTCTATAGTATTGAAGTCAATGTATACCTAGATTTTAGTGAAACTGGAATATCCATAAGTATAATTAGATACATAAGAGAGTTTATTTTCAATGATATTTGTACTTGGTTAGTGTAAGTGATATGTAGTTCCTTTTAGAGGTAGAGGGGTATTTATACTTGTATAGAGGGATATAATTAGGTTGAAATATTGAATAAAATATAATCAAGATGGTAAAAATTTCTATTTTGATATTTTATAAATTTTACATTAGATTTTAATTAATTTAATTTATTTAGTAATTTTAAATAATTCCAAAATTGGATGCATTAATATACAAAATATTACAGTAGAAAAATGGTAAATTGTAATTTTAATAGAATACATTAGAAATTTTACATTGTAAAAATAATTTAAATGTTTTTAAAATAATTTAATTGTATTTTATTGATTCATTTATCTCATTGAATTATCTTTTTACCAGAAGAAATTTCTAGGATTGATTAGTGACGTCGTAGTTGTTCAGTGCATGTAAATTTAAATTTATAAAACCTAATTACTATTGTTGCAGTGTTAGGAAGGTTATTGTACCACATGGAAGGGGTAATTTTATTCTTATGTGACCAAAAAAGACAAAAAAATTAAACAAACAAAACAAGATAAGAAAAAATGATTATGTTATTGAAATAGTGAAGTGGTTGGAAATTGTGTGTGTGTGCAAATAGACTGGATGTCATGAAAATAGCTTGAGATATTGAGATTATCCAATAAATGAAGGGGGTAAAATTTGATGGATAATTTATAATCTAAATTTCCCCTATCCAGTCTTTGAATTGAGAAATATGGAATTGATTTAAATACGATGACCATATGTGTCCTAATGTTTACCATTGACTAAATGACCTTTACTATTTATCAACTATTGAAATCATTCAATCACTAAGTGAGATCAAATCATCAAATCAATGATTTTAAAGTGTCAGTTGAAGTCAGTATACCTCTTTCCATTGATCATGAATCACCTTTTAGTAAAATCCTCCGATTAAAGAAACATTTATTTTAAGATCGATCAAGATCAGTGTTAACTAATTCATGATGTATTGTAAAAAAATGATTGTCTGAATAATTTAAAAGATAAATATGGTAGAATAAATTGCGTGAATGGAGGGAAAATCTGTTTAAAAAGTATCTCAGCTAATTCCCCCCAAAGGATACCAGAAAAAACATATTTATGTTCAATATATCAAAAGATTTATTATTGAAGAAGATCATGTTGAATGAAAATATAGAAAAATATAGAAAAGGAGAAAATATTCCTCTCTCTCCTTGCTCATACCTGAAAAGCTCTAATTGTTTTGATCTTTTTACTCTACATGCTACCTAATTGTTCTGGAAGTGTAAAAGTAATAAGGATATAGAATGTATTCTGAGAGTATCCAGAATCCTCCTGCTAAAAGTTTTTATACTCTGAATTCTCTCAAAACTATTATCTCAAAATAGTTCACTCCAATCCCCTACTGTTTTGGGTGTCATCGGATCCACCTCGCCCAATCCTACATCCGTTTTATAGCCACTTCGTGGAACCATCATGTGCCACTTCCTCTTTGTAGGTCATTGAATTATAAGTTCTCGAAACATAATTCTCAAGCCAAGAAACACAGTCCACCTTTCCTAATTCAAAATAAAATATTAATTGATGAAAATGAAAATGTACTTAAGTAAATATATAACAAAAATTTTTATTAGTATATATAATTACATAAATATATGATTATTATTATTATTAAAACTATTATAAATATATATGAAAATAATTATTTTATATTTATACTTGAAATTTATAAATATTAAAATATCTTAAAAGATATTTTAATATTAAGAATATATATTATAAATATATACATTTTATTATAAAACAAATTATTATCTATAATTATGTACAAAATAACTAATTATAATTATTATCATTAAATGGATACAATAATAAACATAATATATATATATATACTATTAATATATTTAAATTCACTTTATTGTTTTTATTATTTTAGAAATTTTTTAAATAGTAATAAGTATTGTAATAATATATAATATTTTACTAAATACAATAAATTATTTATTAAATATACATATATTATTATAATTTTATTTTTTATTTTATTATTTTTATTAATATATATTATATTATATAGACAATACAAAAATGAGAAGAAGATAATAATAGGGAAGGTTCAGTGAGCAGAGGATGGTAGATGGCGTAGGGGGTGGTGCACGTCGAGGAGAATGTGGAAGAGTGGGGTTCCGATAAAAGAAATGGTGTTCAGTAAATGATAAGTGGGGTAACTATGGTGAGGAGGATCTGTGTGAGGGTGGCGAGCTCGTTTGGCATGATGATAGGGAAAAGAGATGTGGACAGTGGATGACATCATCAGAAAGGTGAAAATAGGTGTGGGTGGTTTTGAGAGCTCGTTTAGGGTGGTATATTGATAAGGTGATGGTGGGTATTTAATGGGGGATGGTTGTGAAGAATTTGGTAGTATTTTGTATCTTTGATTTCTGTCATTTCAAGAATTTTGGTTTTTTAGATCTATATATCAAACAATTCTGAGGTTTTGTGAGTAGAACTTTTTATTCTTCATCCTTTGTGCAATTTTTGTGATGCCATTGAATTATTTACTTCAATTTCCAAAAATTTTTTGTTCTACTGAGTGAGTTTTTTATTTCGTTTATATTGTTTTCATTTAGTGGTGGGTCAGTGGAATGTTTATATGGTGGTTGTAATTGCAGCGGTGAGTGAGAAAAGTGATAGTGGGTGAGAATGAATAGTGATTTTGGGAGAGGATATGAAAAAGGACATGGGATGCTGAAATCTATTGAATTCCAATTTGACTCATTAGAGTCACTTTTAACGATGGGGTTGATGGAGGGTATGATATTTTTGTCAAAGGGAGTTTCTAATGGTGGGTGTTGGAAGCAATGGCCAGTGTGAGTGAGGAGTCACTGTTGACTTTTCCAATAGTGTTTTGGGAGTGAATTTGTTTCCAAATGGTGGGAGAGATAATGATGACTCAGGGAGTCACCATTTAAGATGATAGAAGTGACTCAATTGAGTCATAGTTGTGGTATCTGGCAGTGAGTGCAGTCTGACAGCATGAATAACACCTAAAAAACAAACAATAAATTAATTTATTTTACAATTTAAAATTGACTGAATAAACACAAAAAATTAAACTAAACAATGTACAAATAATTAATATTCTATTTAAACTAATCAGTTAAATTAATTAGCATAAAATTTAAAACTAAATTTAAAACAAAATTAATAAAAATAATGAATTACTTAAATTAATGAATTGAACATTAATAAAAATATTATTATTGGAAGAATTAAGATAATAAATGAATAAATAAAATAATTATTTTATAAAATAAATAATGTAATGAAAGAGTAAAAAGAATAAAAAATTATAATTGAAATAATAACAAAAGAATAAAAAGTTGAAAATTAAGACAAAATAAATTAATTAATTTTAATTTATTCAATATGATTAAAATAAGAAATAAACTAAAAATTTACCCAAAACACATCTTTTTAATAATTATGTTATTAAGAAAACATTTAATAAATACTAATTAAAATAAAAAAAATTATATTAATATTTCAATAAAATATTAAATATGATGTGTTAAAGAACATTGAAAAATATCCACAAAAAATTCCCCACACATTGTGTTTATTTGTTCTTAAACAAATGAATTCTATTTCACTTTATAAAATTGAATGATTTATTTTAAAAATTCATTTCAAAATGATCTTTTCAATACTTTTAAAAATATAGAAACAATACCTGCATTGACTTTTTATGAAATATGTTCACAAAAGTAGTACTTCCTAATACACTGACACTCTAGAAATCATGGAGAACTCAACTATATTAAATTTTAAAAAACTCATACCTCCAATATGGATTTACAAACTACTATACTTCAATTATTGATTATATTCCAAATCAAAGAGTGATTATTGGTAAGATATAAGTGGAAACAAAACCATAACAAATGACAGCATTGATATTCCCATTCTCCTGGGTTCCAAAAAATTCAAATAAAATGTTTTAAATCACTTTATGGATATAACTCAAATTATGTTCATACAATTAATTTTTTCCCATATTTATATAGGTTTAATATTCTACTCACTTTAACTAAATAATATTTAACTACTTTGAATATTTTGGTTTCTTTCTCTTTTTGAAATTTTTTACTCATCCAAGTATGAGAAAAGAAATTTAAAAAGGAACTTATTAATAACTACAGAGGTTTGACTCACATACTCAGTTCGTAGAGTCTAATTGATTTACCGTGGGATGCCATTTTTTTATTTTAGTTTAATTTCAATGAAATTCTATGATTACCATTTGAGTTGGCTCCCTAAAGTAATTATTTTTTTTTAATATTTGATACCCTTAAGATCCAATTAAAATTTCCTGTTACCAAAATTCATGATCATAATTCCATAATAACTATCCTATATCACTCCCTTCCTCACATCCTAAACAGAAAATCCATAAAAATATTATGCTACTCCACTGAGTAATCATGCATCCCCAATAATTGCAGACTCTATGAAACCCTCAACAACATGAAAGTATTTATCCTATATAATGAAAATAATTAGGTGTAAACTAAAACCACATGACCATTATTTTGTAAAAGAAAATGTAAATATTTTTTAATGAATTTGAAAATTATAGACAATTTTTTTAGAAAAAATCAGTGGGAGAATTGCTGGGACCATAATTTTAGCAAAACAACATAGAAATATCCCTCTCCCCCACACTTAAAACTTAAAATTTTTTCCAATGTTTAATCTCAATGTGGGATAGAGAAATGTCCAAAATAGTTTGGGAATTTAACTGTAAAATTTTTTTGAAGGGGGACTATTGAAGTTCAATAGATTATTTTCTAAATAATAATACAAAAATAAGTGATACAAAAACGAAATACCCTACCATCAACCACCAGAATATCAAGCCCAATTTTTTTAAAAGTTGATTTTGTTAAATTTTAAAAGAAGATATAATATTTTTCTACTTCATTCAAATATAATCATGATATCTCATATAGTAAAATAATTGAGTAATAAAAGTGATAAAATGGTGTAAGTAAGTTTAACATTGAATTTCATCAAAATATGAAACTCACTAGGATCTAATAAGATATAACCCATGTAGGAAAAAATGTTCACAGTCTCAACAGGCAATTTGTGGGACTCCCCCTCACATAAAAATATGTATATAGAAGAACAATAAGATCAAAAAAATGTAAAATAGAACAAAATATTTCTAGATATGGGAGCTTTAACTATTAATTTTCATTCAAAACATCCCTGTTTGGAGCACTAAGTGAAGTTTTTTGGTTGTTCTTCTCCATTTCATACAAGTAAAGAAAATAATTATAATGTTATTTAATTGAAATTAAATAATAATTAAACTTGAGATTGAGTAGAAGGGATGTTATCAAGATGATATATTGTGATTCTCCCTTGGTTTTCTTTTGCTTGATTTCTCAAAGACAGAACATACTAGTATCAAATATTCATGTGATACCGTTAGGAATGAAATCAAGTAGAATGGATAAACAATATTCTAGAGTAAAATTTTTTGAAAAGATAAATACAAATAAACCATCACAAAGAATATAGGTTAGTTCCCATAAAACACGACATTTATAATCCTATATTATACATGAGAATGAATCTTTCTTCAAGTAGAGAAATATAAGACAAGCCCTTTGGATTATTTTTAATGAAATTTTTTATCCTTTTTTCAATAATAAATAATGTTATATTTTCTTCCCCAAAAAACATCATAACTCCATTAACCAAAAATCTCAAAATGGTGAAGGGGCCTGACCACTTTGTCTTTTGTTTTCCAAGAAAAGTTTCACCATAGAATTGGACAGTAGGACCCATTGACCAACCTTGAAATCTCTATTCTAAATTATTGAGTCATGAAAATATTTTATTATATTTTTAAAAACAAATTAAATTTATCATAGGATTCTCTCCTAATTTCTTCCAACTCACTCAATTCTATCAACCTTCCTCCGCCATCTAACATAAATTCAATGTTTCGGGCCTTCCCTACCAAAAAATCATCTTTATGCCAATCCACATGTAGATGAAATGTTTTCCCAAATATAATCATGTATAGATACATAACTATGAAAATATTATAATAATTTCGATAGGCCCAATATGCCTCATCTAACTTCACTGGACAAAATTTCCTAGAGATAAAAATTGTCTTCTCCAAAATCTTCTTGAGCTTCCTATTGACACATCTACATTCCCAATACATTGTGAGTGTTAGGTGAACCTGTTCTGTGATAGCATCCATACTTCTCTATTAAATTCTTGAATTTTTAATTCTTTAAGTGAGTTCCATTTTCTATGATTAATACTATAGTCACTCCAAACAAGATTTTCATCTTGATAAACATCACCACACTACCAGCATAATTTTTGGAAAAATCCACAACCATAACCCATTTGTACACATAGTATATAACAACCAACATGTATCCATTACCATAATAGGATGTGAAGAGGTCTATGTAATTCAATCCCCACACATCAAAAACTTTATCCTCAAGAATTCTTCTTTGGGGAAACACTTTCCTTCTTCCAAAATATTGAATCATTTAAAACATATCACATCCAATTAATAAACTTTTAGCAATTTCTATCAAAGTTGGACATTATGAACCATCCTTTAGAACATTATGAAAAGTCATTTATCCTCCATTTTTGCCACTCAATTGTGATGAATGACAGCACTCAATTATGAGTATCTATTCTTCCTTAAAAACACATGTCTACAAATTAAAAATAGCACATCTCTTTAAAAATTATGATCATCCGTAGAATAATATTTCAACTTAGATATAATAATGTTTATTTGATCCCACTAGAGGTCATTGGGCATGATACCAATTACAAAAAAAATTGGCATAGTCTGGAAACCATGCATACTTACGTACAAAGGAAGAAAATATCAATTCATTTGGGAATAAGGTATTGATTTATATTGGTTCCTCACTTTCAGTGTTTTTCATCCTAGAAAATTGATATTCTATAACATTTTCATCCACTTATTATCTTTATAACCAAATAAAATTCAGGAAAATACTACGTAAACCTCATAATCTTATGATATTATTCCTTCAAAGTAAGAAAGTACTTGAGATCTGTATGGTTAGTTAAAATGATAAATTTGAACCCAATGAAGTGATTTTTGAATTTCAATATTTCAAACATCACAATATCATGTTCATTTTTGTGGTGGAATAGTTGTTATGAGCATTTTCAAGTAGCTTGTTGGTATAGTAGATGAAATTTATCATCTTATGTTTCCTCTTAACAAAAACATCACCCACTGCATGATCACTTGAATCACACATTATTTCAAAAGGGAGATTTTAGTATAGTGAATTGTAATGCCCCGACCCCAGAAGCCCGGAGATGGTGTATTATTTTAATACATTGGAAAGATTACAAGGAACCAAGTCCCAATGGGCCGATCAGTTTAGTAGTCTTGGAAAATAGATTACATACAAGAACTTTACATTATAATTTATAACATAAAATATATCGTAGATAATCCTTTGATAACGCCATTATTCACCTAGATTAACCCTTAATATTAATCATAACACACTTCAGTGAATATTTTAAAATTAAAACATAAGAAAATTTTGAGCTTAGATGATCAGTAAGGTTAAATAATTCAGTGGAAGATATAAAATTTTAAGGCATGATATATATTAAAAATAACATCCTTTTTAAAAATAAACATCAACATAATATAGAAACAATAAATCAAACATTACCATATAAGCATACACATGTATATTCTTCTAGTATAATAATCACATGTAAAAACTAAATTCCTAATGATGAAATGCATAATTCCAGACTAATAACTACTAGGTCAAGGCCTTTTTCCAAGACCATTCACAAATATTCTATCGAGGCCTTATGCCAAGACACTAGTTTGTCTCATGAGACCAACTGACGCATCAAGGGGCTATAGCAGGCCCCAACAGTCACTTACTAAGTGTAACGTATTACATATATAAAAAGGATAAAACACAACAT
Source organism: Viscum album (assembly GCA_963277665.1). Lineage (NCBI taxonomy): Eukaryota > Viridiplantae > Streptophyta > Magnoliopsida > Santalales > Viscaceae > Viscum > Viscum album. Next base: position 1,854,855,278 of record OY728138.1, read on the forward strand.
AAATATTAGTATTAAAACTAACATATTAAATGTTAATACTTTAACTGTAAACCATGAATTGTATAAAAATAGTGCATCCATAGTTAAACTTATCAAAAAACATTATATACAATATGGATGATTGTATCATAATAAATCAACTTCAAACAAGAATAAAATGCAATAAAGGATGTTTAAATTGATGAAAATAATTTAATAAATTCATTAAAACACTTTTTTTTTTGAAAATATCCTTTTTACATTTAAACATTTAAAATCTATGAAATTTAATAATAAAACATTTATTTTGAAAATAAATGTGTAAGATTGTAAGGGAAGCTTAAAAATTATAACGACCCATACTTTACATACATTGTTATTACTTCAAAATTGAAGCACACTTATTACAACACATAACAAAACCAGGAAAGGACAGTATTGGTATAGTGTCTTCAGAAACTGGGAAACATAAACAACTGGTTCATAAAGTGTCTACACTGTCTCCCATTTATTTCATCATATCCATAGTCCCTTTTGGCATATCTTACTTAATAAGCTTCTTCCTGACCTAGGGAAATAAAACATACAAAAGGGTGAGCTCAAATGCTCAGTAAGGGTAAACAAAAGAAATATCAATCGCATCATATTCATAAGAACATAACATTTTGGAAATATTAACCTGCAAAAGAGAGCATAATTTCATAACATGGGATAAATCATAGTAGTGAAATGAATTACCAATAATCATAACCTAAAACATGAAACTTTGTGACATACACACATAATCATAGAGAATCATTTCTTATTAGTCAAGACTCATTTCCAAGACTATCTTAGTGGACAAATTCTATTTCTGAACCGAGTTCACTCATCGTTTCAGTCCTGTTTCACTGAAATGGTTTAACCTACCATTCCAGACATGTCTATCTCATGAGATATAAAATCTTTACCCAATGAATTGGAGGGAGATATAGGTCCCACCCATCTCATAATGATACCATTCTTATGTGTGCCAAAAAATCATAAACCATACATCATAGGATAACCCATGTAATAAAAATGGGAATCTTAAACATCATGACTTCATAAAACAATTCATATAAGATAAATGAATTCATAAAAATATTTCCATAACAACATAATCAAATCAACATAATAATAGTGATAGAAACAGAACCCTATATTATCTTATATGGAAAATAATTTTGATAAAACACTTGATCTCTATTCTTGAGGAAAATATCCTTTCTACTTCAAAAAAATTTTCCTTTCTTAACAAGTCATACAATTTTAAACTAAAATAAGCTGATTAAAAATAAACTTGTAAATTAAGATTCTTGGAAATAATGTTTTAAAAATCCATTCATGTCGTATAAGTTAAAAAAACATTCTTCTCGTACTTTTGTTGGAAAAGTCATAAAGTACCTCGTACGAAAAAAGACAAAAGATTCCTTTCATATCTTTTACTAAAAACTCACCGAAGGGTAAAATTGGATTTAAAAAATTGTATGTGGATGGAAACAATGTTAAATATTGAGGAAACATGGATTTGGATGATAAAATACACCCCAGTAAATACCAAAGTATAAAAAATCTCGGATAAAAATGAGATTGTGATATTTCCCTTACCTTAGGTCCGATTTGCATCGTAAGTGTCTGAACCTCTTGTATAATAATTTAAATAATGTTATTGACTTATTCCAAAATCATAATTATTGTTAAGATATCATATATGGTCATATTATTAGCTTCTTAGTAGTAATATTTCATTGATACTTATTATTCGGGTGTTTATAACTTTTTGTTCTTATGCATGTTTTGTCGAATAAATTCTTATTCTTCTCTTTAGGTTATAGATACATCATTTCCAGAATGGTATTAATGTACTATATATCATATTTATTCATTCAATTCATTTATATAATCATTATGCAATGAAGATCATGTAGAACGAATGGCATCACATCGTGGAGACGGTATTCCGTATGTACGGACGAGCGATGATATCGTTCCCATGATCATGGAATTGTATTGGAGTGTATGTATACTATTTCAGAATCAATATCACTTTACAATAATAATATATAGTAATTATTTACACCATTATACCCATCCAAGTAAGGTGGTGGGGGGAAATAGATTACACCACGCCGTGGAGACGGTATTCCGTACGTACGCACGCGCGGTGATTTCGTTTTCCGTAGGATGGAGAGATGTTGAAATAGGGTTGTTTCATACTTATAATAACATATAATTATATGAGGGATACTGATGTTATTACTTCATAATGAAACAACTAAAGAAGAAGAAGTTTAAGAAGAATGAATTTGGAAAGGATTGGTAATGGATATTACCTTTTTTTGACGCGCCTCTTCTTAACCTCCTCTTAGGGCAATAGGGTTGGTCTTTGAAGAAGACCAGAACCTCTAGGATTATTCTAGGGAAGTGGAGAGTAGATATTGGCAGGGTTTGGCCGAGATTGAAGGCTCAAAGTGGTGTGACGATGAGAGGGATGAGGTGCCCTTTTATAAGGGAGGAGAGGGGCACCTTTGGAAATCTAAAAAATATTAATTTATAATAAATCTAACCCCACTTAGAAACCTCCAAAAATGACTCATATCCGAATATTAGATGCGATAGAGTTGTAATATCATCTACCAATAAAATTTTTACATGTTAGGAATTTTTTTTAAACATTATCAACTTGATTTATACTTATTTATCAATTTTATTTTATTTGTGGTAATATTATTCTAAATTTTAAATTATTATTAGTAATTACATATGTGTTGTGAATTTTCCATAATTTGAAACTTTATGAAATTTTAGACCATATAAAATTTAATTTATTATTTTTAAATATTTTTTAGATTTTTAAACAATTTTATAACATGTTATTTTTATAAAATAACAATAGTGTCAATTTTGACACTATTCATTTATTTGAATTTAAATAACATATATACAGAGGATATGTTCGAACTAAAAGCTTTAATAGATTAATAAAATGTCATATGTATCTATAAAAGTAGTGGAGAACATTAAATAGTTCATATAATAATCATTTTAATATTTTTTAAACCATTTATTTGATATTTTAATTAATAAAATAATTTCAACATCACTATTGTGTCATAATTAATGATAATTATTTAATCCCTAAAAATTCTAAATAAATTCCTATGATGTCGATAATTGTATTAGATTTCTGGAGACTATTCATGTTTGAAGTTTCATTAAGTTAATCACCAAATTAAAATTATTATACTTATAATATTTAAGAAAGTGACATGTTGTCACATTCTTTGGTTTTAATAATAATTAAATTATTTTCACAGAAAAAAGTCTATTAAATGAATCTAATCCGACCCTTAGGTGCTATGGGTCTACTTTTAGTCATCCAATAGAATTTTGGTAGGTGTTAGGGTAATTTTATAATCTTATATTTACCCTTAATTACCCGATTTACCATTAACTATGGTAAATAAAATTTACCATTGTTACTATTCATAATGCCCAAAAAATAAAAAGTGGTCTATTAACATAATTTGGACCCACTGATTCTGAATATGGAATCAATTTTTCAAAATTCAAAACATATAAGTTGCAGTAATTAATTTAAAATAAATCTCGTTGTTAAGAAAACGGGTTTTAGAAGTTAAAACATTGCCAAAGATTGAAATGTTTTTACCTATGAATTCAATGTGAAATTAATGCTAATGACATAAATTATATTAAATGGTAAAAATATATTCTATTTATACTTTAAAACCATTAAATATTATAATTTATCCATAAAAATTATCTCAATGAAAAAAGTTGTTTTTAATTAAAAAGTAGCGTATTTTTACTATTCATCAAAATATGAAAGTTATCAGAAAAATATCAAAAATTTATCCAAAGTATATTTTTATACCCTTATTCAAAAGAAGAATTTTTTTTGTCAAATTGAACTTTTAAACCTGTCAAAAACTATATTCAATGTGGGTGCGCCATCAAAAGGCGGCAAAACTGTATTTTTTGAAAAATATTTTTTTTATCCAAAAAAACAGATTTTGCTTTTATACCTCATTCTATAAAATGTATAAGTTGAATTAAAATGTCATAAAATTAAAAATTCAGTTAGTACTATTCATAACGGCTAGTTTTAATAATATTTTAATAGCATATCATTGTTTAGTGAAACTCGGTATTGCGTACGACGCAAGCTATCGAGGAAGGTCATGGTTGCGTGTAAAGCAAACCAAGCTACTATTGTGTGTAGTGAAAGATTACTTTGATGATTTATATAACATAAAAACAAAATATTTCTCATAAAATTCTCGGGTGTTATATTATACCCCCCATAAAATGAATTTTTCCCTCGAAATTTGTCACTTTGTAACAAACAGATGAAGCTACCTCTCCCTCATAATATCCTCAAGATCCCATGTAGCTTCTTCTAATTGGTGGTTCCTCCATAAAACATTCACCAAGAGAGTGGTCTTGTTTCATAGGACTTTTTCACTATGATCCATAATCTCTATCGGTTGTTCTTCGTAAGAAAGATCTTGCTCCAGCGGTACAACTTCTAAGCTGAGTACATGTGAAGGATCAGGTATGTACTTTCTCAGGAGAGATACATGGAACACATCGTGAAATTAAGAGAGATTCGGTGGAAGCGCCAATAGGTAAGCTACCTTCCCAACATGATCCAGTATTTCAAAAGGATCGATATATCTAGGGCTCAACTTCCCCTTCTTTCCAAATCTCATGACCCTCTTCCAGGGAGATATTCGTAAGAACACTTTATCACCCACTTCAAACTCTTGGTCTTTTCTTCGGTTGTCGGCATAACTTTTATGTCGACTCTGAGCTGCTCTTATGTGTTGTTGAATAGATTTGACCTTTTCTGCCATTTCATCAACGAGATCAGGTCCTAATAGATTTCTTTCCCCAACTTCATCCCAGCAAGTTGGAGTCCTACATTTCTTTCCATAGAGAGCTTCATAAGGAGCCATCTGAATACTGGAGTGAAAGATATTATTATAAGAAAAATCCACCAATGGTAGGTGTTGATCCCAACCACCCTTGAAATCCATAGAGCAAGCTCTCAACATATCTTCTAGAGTTTGAATTGTTCTCTCAGACTGACTGTCTGTTTGAGGATGATAAGCAGTGCTAAAACTCAACTCTGTATCCAGAGAATGCTGAAGACTTTTCTAGAACTTCGAGGTAAATCTCGGATTCCGATCAGATATAATAGAAAGTGGTACTCCATGCAATCTTACCACTTCCTTTACATATATCCTGGCAAGCTGATCCAGAGAGAAATCCTCTCTAATAGCAATTAAGTGTGCAGACTTTGTAAGATGATCAACTATGACCCAGATAGCATTATTGCCTTTGGATGTTTTAGGAAGTCATGTGACAAAGTCCATAGTGATGTTTTCCCCTTTCCATTCGGGTATGGGTAATGGCTGTAACATCCCCTTAGTCTTCTGTCTCTCAGCTTTAACTTGCTGACAAACCAAGCATCGAGAGACATATTCAGCAACATCTCTTTTCATTCCATCCCACCAGAAGTGCTCTTTCAGGTCCCTATACATCTTCATGCTTACAAGATGAATAGAGAATGGAGAACTATGAGCCTCATCCAGCAGCTCCTTCTTTACTTTGGGGATGGGAGGAACACAAACCCGATTCCTGAACTTTATTATCCCATCACAATCAAGGTTGAATTCGGGAACATTTCTCACCTTCTTTTCTAACTCGACATCTTCTTTCTGTGCCTCTTTAATCTTCACATGTATAGATGGTTTAACATTCATTTGAGAAAGATAGGATTTTCCCTCTTCCATTATAATTCCAAGATCCATCCTTTGTAAATCCATAAATATTGGATCTTATGTGATCCTCATCATGGATAAACCGGCATGGTCTTGTCGACTTAATGCATCTGCCACCTTGTTTGCTTTCCCAGGGTGGTAATGAATTGAACAGTCGTAATCCTTAATCAGCTCCAACAATCTTCTTTGGCGTATATTCAGCTCCTTTTGTGTGAAAATATACTTTAAACTTTTATGATCAGTATAAATATCACACCTTTCACCATAAAGGTAATGCCTCCAAATCTTTAATGCAAATATTACCGCAGCTAACTCAAAATCATGAGTTGGGTAATTTTGCTCATGGATTTTCAACTTTCGTGAGTCATAAGATATAACCATATCATTTTTCATAAGAACACACCCCAATCCCTTCTTGGATTCATCACTGTAGATCACAAACCTTTCTCCACAACAAGGAAGTGTGAGAAAAGGTGCACTGGATAACCTTCTATTCAACTCCCTGAAATTCTCTTCACATTCCTCCGTCCAGACAAACTTGACTCCTTTCTGAGTCAACATGGTGAGTGGATTAGATAATCATGAAAAATCTTTCACAAAACTTCAATAATATCCATCCAAACCAAGAAAAAATCGGATCTCAGTTACTGTTGTTGGTCTAGACCATCTTTCGATAACCTCTGTTTTTTCTGGATCCACAGATATCCCCTCTTTTGAGATTATGTGTCCCAAAAATGAAACTCTTTGAAGCCAAAATTCACACTTGGTAAATTTGGCATAAAGCTTCTCCTTTATCAGGGTCTTCAATATAATTCTCAAGTGATCTTCATGTTCTTCCTTGCTCTTTGAATATACAAGAATATCGTCTATAAAGACTACCACAAACTGATCAAGATAGTCTCTAAAGACTCTATTCATCAGATCCATGAAGATAGCAGGGGAATTAGTAAGACCAAATGGCATCACTATAAATTCATAGTGTCCATACCTTGTACAGAAAGCCGTCTTTGGTATATCCTCCCTTTTGAACCTTAATTTGTGATACCCTGAACGAAGATCAATCTTAGAAAAGTATTGAGCTCCTCGTAGTTGGTCAAATAAGTCATCAATGCGTGGGAGAGGATATTTGTTCTTGATAGTGATCTTGTTAAGTTCTCGATAATCAATGCAGAGTCTCATTGATCCATCTTTCTTCTGAACAAACAGAACAGGTGCTCCCCAAGGTGATGCACTAGGGAGTATGAATCCCTTATCAAGATTCTCTTGGAGTTGCTTATTCAATTCTTGAAACTCAATTGGGGCCATTCTATAAGGTTTCTTTGAAATAGGCAAAGCACCCGGTACGAGTTCTATTGAAAACTCAACTTCATAATTTGGTGGAAGACCCAGAAATTCCTCTGGAAAGACATCATCAAAATCCCGTACAATGGGCATATTATTAATTGCGAGTTTCTCACCAACCATTTGAGATAAATAACCTTCATTATGTGGAATCAAGACCCATAAGATGGAAGAAATTTCCACTGGAAGGTTAGGTTCATCCTTGCATCGATAGACGATCATAGATTGATCTGGAATATAAAATGTGACTTCCCTTCATTGGAAATTGATATGATCTCCATATAAAGAAAGCCAATCCATGCCAAGAATCACATCAAATTCCACTATAGGAAGGATCACAAGATTTTCAGGAAGCACTTTCCCACAAACTTCAATCGGAGAAGAATTATAAACTTTTGAGGCGACTGTTGTTCCATTGGGGGTTGTCACAGCTAACTCAACATCTAATTGTTGAGGTAATATGGTGATATCCTTAGAAAATTATTCATAAATAAAGGATTGGGTGGATCTAGAATCATATAAAACATTTGCTAATTTAGAGTGGATGGTAAGTGTACCTTTCACCACATCGTTATCGTACTCCACATCGTTGATAGAAATTGCATGTGACATTCCTTTGTCTTTAGACTTAAGAGTTTGTTGACGTCGACCATCATCATCAACCCTTGGATTTGGGCATTGATTGGCATAATGATCCATCTCCTTGTACTTGAAAAATTGATGTTTATTAGGTTCATTCTATGTGTCCCTTCCTTTGTTTGCATCATTAGACATCTTCTTCCCATCATTGCGGCATTCAAATGCCCGATGACATTCCTTTCCACATTTGAAACATTTACTTGTCCCTTTAAGACAACTCCCTCCATGTTTCTTTCCACACTTTGAGAATAATGGAAAGCTCATCTTTTTTACAGTGTGCTCTTTAGATTTTCCTTTGAATTCCATTTTCCTCTTCTTATCAAACCCATATGACTGATGGGTTACTCCAATCTCCATATCGACTTTGAGAGCACATCGAACGATTTCCTCATAGCTATTGAAGTCCCTTATGGATAACGCCCTTCAAAGACTTGGTTTTAAGCCACTAAATAATCGATCGATCTTACTCTCATGTTAGATAATAATACCAGAATCATACCTTGCAAGTCTTGTAAAATTTGCTTCATAGGTACCAACAGATTCATCATCCTTTTGCTTCAGTTCAAGAAACTCTTTCTCCATCTTTGTTCGGAGAATACGAGGGAAGTACTTATTGAAAAATAAGTTCTTGAACTCGTCCCATTCCATGGACTCAATTTCATCCCTTTGCCTCATATTCTTAATAAGATTCCACCATTGATCAGCATCTCCTTCCAAACGATGCACTACTAGGATGACTTTATCATGTTCATAACATTGAAGAACTGAAAATATCTTTTCAGTAGTACTAATCCATAGTTCAGCAATTAATGGATCAGTAGACCCGCTGAATGAAGGTGGACGCTGCCTCATGAAGGATTCAACCGAATGTTGCTCCTTCCTTTGCTCGTTTGGAAGTCCTGCATGATTCATAGCTTGAGAAAGTTGTGTGAGCATGGCTATAAGATTTTGCATTCCAACTCCCATAATGTTTGGTTGCTCAGGGGGACAATCATTGCATTTCCCGTCGCATTCCGCATTAACATGTTTCCTTCGGGTTCCATCCATTGACTAAAACCAAGAAGAATAGTGTGATCAACACTAAATATAATAGGAAAACCACATAATCATGAATAAAATTTCACACTTAAGGTCTTATCATAGGTTTTTCATGGCCATTTATAAAACACTAAGATTGTGTTCTATTCTTAGACTTATCCTTAGGATTCTTACTAAGGCTTTCACATCCTAGTTTCCAAAGGTTGACTATACCTTTCCTCTGATACCAACTATAACGACCCATACTTTACATACATTGTTATTAATTCAAAATTGAAGAACACTTATTACAACACATAACAAAACCAGGAAAGGACCGTATAGGTATAGTGTCTTTAGAAACTGGGAAACATAAACAACTGGTTCATAAAGCCTCTACATTGTCTCCCATTTATTTCATCATATCTATAGTCCCTTTTAGCATATCTTACTTAATAAGATTCTTCCTGACCTGGGGAAAGAAAACATACAAAAGGGTGAGCTCAAATGCTCAGTAAGGGTAAACAAAAGAAATATCAATCACATCATATTCATAAGAACATAACATTTTGGAAATCTTAACCTGCAAAAGAGAGCATAATTTCATAACATGGGATAAATCGTAGCAGTGAAATGAAATCCCAATAATCATAACCTAAAACATGAAACTTTGTGGCATACACACATAATCATAGAGAATCATTTCTTATTAGTCAAGACTCATTGCCAAGACTATCTTGGTGGACAAAGTCAATTTCTGAACCGAGTTCACTCCTCGTTTCAGTCCTGTTTCACTGAACCGGTTTAACCTACCGTTCCAGCCATGTCTATCTCATGAGATATAAAATCTTTACCCAACGCATTGGATGGAGATATAGGTCCCACCCATCTCATAATGATACCATTCTTATGTGTGCCACAAAATCATAAACCATACATCATAGCATAACCCATGTAATAAAAATGGGAATCTTAAACATCATGACTTCATAAAACAATTCATATAAGATAAAGGAATTCATAAAAATATTTCCATCACAACATAATCAAATCACTTTAATAATAGTGATAGAAACATAACCCTATATTATCTTATATGGAAAATAATTTTGATAAAACACTTGATCTCTATTCTTGAGGAAAATATCCTTTCTACTTCAAAAACATTTTCCTTTCTTAACATGTTATACAATTTTAAACTAAAAGAAGTTGATTAAAAATAAACTTGTAATGGAAGTTTCTTGGAAATAATTTTTTAAAAATCCATTCATGCCGTATAAGTTTAAAAAAACATTCTTCTCGTGCTTTTGTCAGAAAAGTCAAAAAGTACCTTGTACGAAAAATGACAAAAGATTCCTTTCATATCTTTTACTAAAAACTCGCCGAAGGGTTAAATTGGATTTAAACAATTGTAGGTGGATGGAAACAATATTACATATTGAGGAAACATGGATTTGGATGATAAAATACACCCCAGTAAATACCAAAGTATAAACAATCTCGGATAAAAATGAGATTGTGATATTTCCCTTACCTTAGGTCCGATTTGCCTCGTAAGTGTCCGAACCTCCTGTATAATGATTTAAATAATGTTATTGACTTATTAAAGAATAATAATTATTGTTATGATATCATATATGGTAATATTCTTATCTTCTTAGTAGTAATATTTCATTGCTACTTGTTATTCGGGTGTTTATAACTTTTTGTTCTTATGCGTGTTTTGTCGAATAAATTATTATTCTTATCTTTAGGTTATAGATACATCATTTCCAGAATGGTATTAATGTACTATATATCATATTTATTCATTCAATTCATTTATATAATCATTATGAAATAAAGATCATGTAGAACGAATCACATCACATCGTTGAGATGGTATTTCGTACGTACGCACGAGCGATGATATCGTTCTCATGATCGTGGAATTGTATTGGAGTGTATGTATACTATTTCAGAATCAATATCACTTTACAATATTCATATATAGTAATTATTTAGACCATTATACCCATCCAAGTAAGGTGGTGGGGGAAAATAGATTACACCACTGCGTGGAGATGGTATTCTGTACGTACGCACACATGGTGATTTCGTTTTCCGTAGGATGGATAGATATTGAAATAGGGTTGTTTCATACTTATAATAACATATCATTATATGATTGATACTGATGTTATTACTTCATAATGAAACAACTAAAGAAGAAGATGTTTAAGAAGAAATAATTTTGAAAGGATCGGTAATGGATATTACCTCTTTTTGACGCGCCTCTTCTTAACCTCCTCTTAGGGAACTAGGGTTGGTCTTTGAAGAAGACCAGAACCTCTAGGATGATTCTAGGGAAGTGGAGAGGATATATTGGCAGGGTTTGGCTGATCTTGAAGGCCCAAAGTTGTGTGAGGATGAGACGGAGGAGGTGCCCTTTTATAAGGGAGGAGAGGGGCACCTTTGGAAATCTTAAAAATATTAATTTATAATAAATCAAACCCCACTTGAAAACCTCCAAAATGACTCATATCATAAGATTAGATGATATAGGGTTGTAATATCATCAACAAATAAAATTTAGACATGTTAGGAATTTATTTTAAACATTATCAACATGATTTATCCTTATTTATCAATTTAATTTTATTTATGGTAATAATATTCTAAATTTTAAATTATTACTAATAATTACATATGTGTTGTGAATTTTCCATAATATGACACTTTATGACATTTTAGACCATAAAAAATTTAATTTATAATTTTTAAATATTTTTGTGATTTTTAAACAATTTTATAATATGTTATTTTTATTAAATAACAATAGTGTCAATTTTGACACTATTCATTTATTTGAATTTAAATAAAATATATACAGAGGATATGTTCGAACTAAAAGCTTAAATAGATTAATCAAATGTCATATGTATCTATAAAATTAGTGGAGCACATTAAATAGTGCATATAATAATCATTTTAGTATTTTTAAAACCATTTATTTGATATTTTAATTAATAAAATAATTTCAATATCACTATTGTGTCATACTTAATGATAATTATTTAATCCCTAAAAATTATAGATAAATTTCTATGATGTAGATAATTGTATTATATTTCTGGAGACTATTAATTTTCGAAGTTTCATTAAGTTTGTCACCAAAGTAAAATTATTATACTTATAAGATTTAAGAAAGTGACATGTTGTCACGTTCTTTGGTTTTAATAATAATTAAATTATTTTCATGGAAAAAAGTCTATTAAATGAATCTAATCCGACCCTTAGGAGATATGGGTCGACTGTTAGTCATCCAATAAGATTTTGGCAGGTGTTTGGGTAATTTTTTAATCTTATATCTACCCTTAATTACCCGATTTACCTTTAACTATGGTAAATAAAATTTACCGTGGTTACTATTCATAATGCCCAAAAAATAAAAAGTAGTCTATTAACATAATTTGGACCCACTAATTCTGAATATGGAATCCATTTTTCAAAATTAAAAACATATAATTTTCAGTAATTAATTTAAAATAAATATCGTTGTTAAGAAAACGGGTTTTAGAAGTTAAAACATTGCCAAAGATTGAAATGTTTTTACCTATGAATTCAATGTGAAATTAATGCTAATGACATACATTATATTAAATGGTAAAAATATATTCTATTTATACTTTAAAACCATTCAATATTATAATCTATTCATATAAATTATCTCAATGAAAAAAGTTGTTTTTAATTAAAAATTAGCGTATTTTTACTATTCATCAAAATATGAAAGTTATCAAAAAAATATCAAAAATTTATCCAAAGTAAATTTTTATACCCTGATTCAAAAGAAGAATTTTTTTTGTCAAATTTAACTTATAAAACATGTCAAAAACTATATTTAATTTGGGTGCGCCATCAAAAGGCGGCAAAACTGTATTTTTTGAAAAATATTTTTTTTATCCAAAAAAACTGATTTTGCTTTTATACCTCATTTTAGAAAATGTATAAGTGGAATTAAAATGTTATAAAATTCAAAATTCAGTTAGTACTATTCACAACGTCTAGTTTTAATAATATTTTAATAGCATATCGTTGTTTAGTGAAACTCGGTATTGCGTACGACGCAAGCTGTCGAGGAAGGCCGCAGTTGCGTGTAAAGCAAGCCAAGCTAGTGTTGTGTGTAATGAAAGATTTCTTTGATGATTTATATAACATAAAAACAAAATATTTCTCATAAAAGTCTCGGGTGTTACAAAAATTTTAAGGCTACATAGTGGTGGAAAATGGCCGCTAGCACTATATAAGTTAAAAAGTCATTAAATCTTTAATTTGCTAAAAAGGTCAAAAAGTACATCATTTGGAAGATGACTGAAATATCCCTTTCATAAAAATTTATAAAAACTAAAAAACGGTTAAAAATGAGTTTAAAAATCCATAGTATTATAGTAAAACATGATATGAATTTTTTTAGTAACATGGACACGATGGATAAAGATGTTTCAGTAGATACTTACTTATTAACAACCTCGAATAATAATAACATTGTGAGATTAACCCTTACCGTTGGTCTGATACTATTTATACGTGTCTAAAACTCCTGTATAATTTGTATATACATATTATTAACTTATATTAAGATCATAGTAATATTTATGATATCATATATGATTCTCTTATAACTTTATATTACCTGTTTATTAACAATTCCAAGTTAATGTAACAATTCGGTTAACAATCATTTTTTTATCATACGTGTTGAGACTTGTTATTCTTGGTCATATTATGTAGAACATGATTTACATAATTTCATAATGTATAATATTATTTAAAAACCATATATATAAATATATATAATAAATAGATAAATGAAATAGAATACATTGTTCATCGAGACGATAGGTCATACGTATGCATGAACGATGTTTCCATTTTCATATTGTATGGAAGTAATTGAATGAAATATATGTATATATAAAATACCAATAGTATTATTATGTCATATATTTAATAATTATTGATAATATTTATTCTTATAATCATTCTTGGAGGTGAACATAGAAGATGAGTCTCATCGGGTCAGTGAGACGGTAAGTCGTACGTATGCACACATGGTAGTATTGTTTTTCATAGGATCGGTAAAAATAAGATTATGGTAGTCCCATAATCATAAAAACATCTCAGAATACATTATATTCTAGATTTATTATTTATTATGGTAATATATTAACAAGATGATGTAGAAATGAAATGAAATTTTAAAGAAGGTATAAAAAGATTACCTCTTCTTCGAGTGTCTCCTTTTGATTTGTAAAAAAGGACACCTTAAATTGGATTTACACACAATGTAATTACTATAAGATAAATTTAGGGAAGTTGGGAGGATATTTGGGTAGGTTATGGCTGAGAAAAATGGATTTTGAGGTTTGAATTAAAGATAAAGGGGGTGCCCTTTATAAGAGAGGTGAGGGGCACTTTAAGAAAAGTGTGAAATATTAATTTATTATAAAATGGTTTTTAGATTATAAAAGCTGAAATTGATTTATTTTTAGTCTATGATATGTATGGTTGAAAATATTTTCAACCAATAGGTTTTAGATATGTTTCGGTCATAAAAGTAACTTTATCTTATAGGTTTATCCCTTTTTAAAATAAGTTAACTCTTAACATGTACTCTTGTATTTCTATACTACATAGTTAATATAATTACTATAAGATGAAAAAATAACACAAAGTATATAATTTAGGATATTTTTATCACAATCCAATTAATTTGGACAAACTATAGATTTTTATGATTTTTATATCATTTAATAAAATAGTATTGGTTTTATAAACTTATTTGTGTCATTTTGACACTATTTAGTAATTGATTTTTTTTACATCATAGAAACTTGATTTATTCAAATAGAAGGAAGTAAATATTACCTAATTTGACAATTTCTTCCAAATAAATCGTGGATTTCATCAAAACAGTCAAATTATATTTATTTTATTATATATAATATCATTTATTTGGTTCATTCATTAATAAAAAAATAATGCATCATTATTGTTCCATAAATAAATTTAATTATATAATGTCAAAAAATTAAAAATAAAATAACATGAAGTAGGAAATATTTTTATGTTTATAGTGAATATTTATAGTCAAAGACATATTGTATATTACCCTATATTAGAATTGGTAAAGATACATGTTTATGTTATATTTATCCTTACTTCAAATTAATTCTTAGAACATGTCAATATCACACCCATGTGGTCCCATGGGGTCCTAAAATCGTCCTAAGTATTCACATGGTAATACATATCTCATAAAATAGTATTAGGACATTTTTTTGAGTTGTTTTATATTATTATAATTTTATTTTATTACCATTATTTACCTGATTTACCCTTTATCCATGATAAACAAAATTAATTACTGAAGATAATATTCATTAAATCAAAAAAATAAAGGTACAGTTTTAAAAATATGGAAATTATGATTCCAAATATGGAATGCATTTTTTCAAATTCAAAACTCATAAGTTTCAGTAATTAATTTAAAAAAATTCTCATTGTCAAAACCAAAACGTGGGTTTTAAAGAAGTAAAAACTAACAGAAGATTGACAAGTGTTTATGAATAATTTAAATGTTAAATTACATCCAATGACAAAAATTATATTAAATGATAAAAACAAAATCTATTGATACTTTAAATCCACTAATATTTATAATTTACAACTATCAATTATTTTTATTTAAAAAGTTTTTTTAATTAAAATTTAGTATTTTCACTACTAATCAAAATATGAAATCTATCAAAAAAGTAACAAAAACTTATCAAAACTAAATTTTTATGTCCCTATTCGAAATAAGAATTTAATTTCATTATATTAGATATATAAAAGTGTCAAATATTGGATTTCAAAAGGGTTGTCCTTTAAAAGTTTGAAAATTGTATTTTTTTGAAAAATACATCTTTTATCTGAAAAATTGAATTTGTACCCATATTATGTCTAAGAAACAAAAAATATGAATATTAAAATAATATGGGATAAAAAATTAAAATTTTCGTTATTACTATTCAAAATCTCTTTTTAAACGGCTCATTTGATAGGTCGGGATGCACTTGAACTCTGTGTTGCGTAAATCAAGTTCTATAGAATTATTTAAAAAGGAAGTGTACCATGAAAGAATTGGGGGTTACATTATCCCATAATTCAATAAATTTAATCCTTGAAATTTAAACTCAGGATTAAAAACTAAGGGTTTGACATTTAAAAATATCTTACCTTGAATCCCACTTCGAAAAATGGATTAATGAGGCCTCTTTTTAAAAATAATGAAAGGTAAGTATGAAGGTTACCAGAAATAACACATATTAGGGTTCCATGTATAAAAACATGTATACAGAATAGAAAAAAAAACATCATGTTCTGGTGGATAGAGAATATTATTATGTAAAATTTAACAACCATAAATATATAAATGTGTGATTATCTAAGAGACCATTTGATTCATCGCAAAATAATGTAATAAGAATTTTTTTCTGTTTTATGATCATTTTCTTAGTGTTATAGAATAGACTGTAAACATAAAGAATAATAATTAATTTACATGTACAGTTGCATCCTTTAAATAATTACAGCCACAAACTCATCTTTCTCTTTAAAAGATAAAACTCAAAAATGTTTTATTTACCTTAATCGTATAAGGTTCCAAATATTAACATATACCATATAAATAATGAAAACTATATTATAATAACTAGTGACTTCCTCTAGGATAGTGGTAGGTGATAAATCCTTGTCTCTCTTCGGTTGTGGGTTCGATTCCCACATATTTGTCCGACACGACGGGTTATCGTCCGACCTGGAGGTTGTCCTTTTTCAAAAATAATATTATTATAAAATTTCAAAAAAATAATCTTTCAAAATTTTTTAACCTTAAATAATAATCTAAAAAGTTAAAATTAATCAATTAAAACCTTTTGAGATATCCAAATTACTTCTATCTAATCTCTGTCAAAAAGTCTCTAAACTCCCCATATCAATTGTAACATCAGATTCCCCAAAAAAATGTAATGTTGTTGTAATTTTCACATAATGAATATATGATTAACTTAATAATATAAAAACATAATTAAAACAAAATTAATTCCATTACCATCCTTATATATATCACATTCTTCTTATATGTAGAATGTAATTCTTGAATCCAAACCACAAATACATCAATTATTCCACTTCGATTGTAGTAACATCATAAGATTAACCTTGATCGATTTTCGTTTTCAAAGATATGTTTTCTTGAAGCTTTATACAATCATATGCATAATGTTCTATTTCATTGAAATTTTAGAATTGAATATTGAAAACCTCTTTATTCTCTTTTCAATCGCAATGTTAGTGGCCTTTCTGTAAACATTTGTAATAAACTCACATTTTTTAGGCAAATACCTGGGTGTTTCATCCCATATTTATCATATATGGGAAAATACATCTCTTCCATTTTCCCTTTATCTATATCTTGCTCCACCATTCGGTTTATATCTTTATTTACTTTAATTAAATACGACTTAGTAAATTACTTTTCTATCTTGATAGCACACAATACTATATATTTGTCTGATGAGAATGATTGTGAGACCAATTCCTGTTGGAGGAATGGTTTTGACCACACAATGAACTAATCAGTATTACATATCAGGATATCTATGTTGTATGCAGTGTTCCTTTCTAACCATGGGATGTTAGCCTCATAACCTGCAATATTGTTAACCTCTTTTTCTATCTGACTCAGAAATTTCCCTACCATGTCAGCTCACTATTCATGAGGAAAGTATTTCGCTAGGAAAATTTTGTTAAACTCACCCCATTCCATATATTAATATTCTTCATCCTCCATCGTATTTCGAGTTAATCAACACCATTGATCTGTATCTCTTAATAGGTGTTAAAATTCCATTAAAACCTTTTCCCTTTTATTACTTTCTAAAAAATAAAATATTTTCTATAAGGAACATATCCATTGAGGATCATGATTCCAAATATTTTCTATAAGGAACTTATCCAGGAAAACCTTTTCCCTTTTCCCTTTTGTTGTATCATGAAGAGGGATGATATTGATCATCTACATTGAGGATTAGGATTCCCCATATGGTAAGGATATTATTTGTAACCCATGTTAGTGGTCTCAGAATGATTATAAGTTTTTAAGCACTGGTGGTGTCACCATATCCACTAAATTTATCTATCATAGGTGTAAAATCACTACATGTATTACAAGCATTGATATGATTTCCATTTCTTCCACTATTAACCATTTATAAACAATGGCATACACTACATTAGGTTATGAATCGTAATTCATAAATCTAAACTCGTAAAATAAAACAATTGAAAATTTTATGTATATAAATTCCATAATAATATATATAGTTCATGTGAGGACATATTTACACATAAATTCTTCAACATGGTTTTTAATGAAAATATGAGTTATCCTAAGATATCCCTCCAGAGTGTCAAACTTGGTATGCAGTAAGGTTCGTTGTCGTGTACCTGGTTACCCCAAGTCATGCTCAGAACCCCTTGTTGGAGTTTTCACCCCTAGGTATGTCAATTCTAGAACCATGTTCACTTATATTATCTAGACAAGGATGTATTTTCTATGAATACCCACATAATGTACATTTTAATATTTTAAGATTCATTTCATTAATTATCCTGAAATTCTATCTTAGGGTTATGATCCAAAATCTTAGTTTTCTAAATCTACTACCAAGGTTGATAATAAATATTATCTGATACCAAATGTAATTCCCTGACCCCAAAAGCCCGAATCCAGTTCATTATTTTAAAATATTGGCATCATTATAAGGAATCAAGTCTTAAAGGACCAATCAGTTTAGCAGTCTTGGAAAATAGATTACATACATGAAATTTAATTACAATTTCCAGCATAAAATATGAAATAAATAATACTTATATAACACCATTATTCCCATTGTTTAACTCTGTATATAAATCAAAATACACTTCTAGCATCTGAGGAAAGTAAAACATAAGAAAAGGGTGAGCTCAGATGCTCATTAAGGGTAAATAATTCAGAAGATGCTATAAAAGTTTAAGGCAAGATGTATAATAAAAACAACTACATTTTTAAACATAAACATGAACATAATATTGAACAAATAAATCAAAAATTACTATATAAACATGAAAGTGAATATTATACCAGTCGAATAATCACATGTAATAACTAATTTCATTACGAGGGAATGCATCATGTCGGACATAATAATTATAAAGTCAAGACCTTGTTCCAATACCACTCACAAATATTCTATCAAGGCCTTGTTCAAAGACACTATTTTTCCTCATGATACCTACCGATGCATCGAGGAGATATAGAGGTACTCTCCCATATCTTACTAAGTCTAATACATTCTTCATATGGAATGTTTAAAACATAACATAAACACTCATATTAAAAATAGCATACAAAATTCTAATACTTTAATAATAAAACCTGAATGGTATAAAAATAGACCATCCACATATAAACTTATTAGAAAAAATTTAATAAAATATGCAATACTATATAATAATAAATCAACTTCAAAAAATCATAAAATCAAACAATGAATGCTGATATAGATGAAAATAATTCAATAAATTCATAAAATCTTTTTTTGGAAAATATCCCTTTTACATTAAAACATTTAAAATCTGTAAAATTTTATAGTAAAAATTTCCTTTTGAAAATAACCTTGTAATATTGTATGGGAAGAATAAAAATTAAAAGGATACATAATGATGGAAAATAGATGGCCGCACCATAAATGTTAAAACACATTAACTCCTTTATTTGTCGAAAAGGTATTAAAGTACCTCAATTAGAAAATGATGGAATTATTTATTTAAATTTTTTTATAAAAATTCAAACCAGGGTAAAAATGGCTTTAAACATCCATAGTATTATAGTATCACAATTTATGAAACCATTTTTAGAAACATGGACACAGATGATAAACACGTCTCAGTAGATACTTACACATCGACAACCTCGAACACTAATGAGATTAGGAAATTAACACTTAACTGAGGTCCCATACTTTCTATATCTGTCTAAAACTCGGGTATAATGTGTTTAAACATATTATTAACTTATAAAAAATCATAATAATACTTATGATATCATATATGATTCTTTTATGACATTATATTACCCATTTATTAACAATTCCAAGTTAATGTAACATTTCAGGTAATAATCACCTTTTTATCATACATGTTTTTATTTTTTATTCATGATCATATTATATAGATAATTATTTACATAATTCCAGAATGTATGATATGATTTATAAATCATAAATATAAATATATATAATAAATAAATATATGAAATGGAATACACCGTTCATGGAGATGGTAGGTCGTATGTACGCATGAACGCTATTTTGATTTTCGTATCATATCGAAGTAAGTGAACGAAATATATGTGTATATATATATATCATCCCAGTAGCATTATTATGTCATATATTTCATAATTATTAATAATATTTATCCTTATAATCAATCTTGGATGTTTTACATTGAAGATGAGTCTCATTACATCGTGGAGACGGTAAGTTATACGTTCACACATGCGACTATATCTTTTCTTTAATGGTTAAATGGTACGGAATTGGATGGAATATGAATTTTAAATAAATAATATAATATAATATTTATTATTTAAATCCATTATATCCATATTTATACTCAATGAAATAATGTGTACACGAACAACAATTTACACCATAGTGTGGAGACCGTAATCCATACGCATGCAAGCATGGTGGTATTGTGTTTCATAGGATGAGTAAAAAGAGTAATATGGTTTGCCCATAATATTGAAATCATATCAGAATATAGTAGATTCTAGAGTTATTATTTTTGTATGGTAACAACTTAGTAAGAGGAATTAGAATTAAAAATGAATTTGAATGAAGGGATAAAATGATTACCTCTTGTTTGCGTATGTTCTTTTGATTTTAACAAAAGGACTCCTTTTGCTGGATTTATGCCCAAATATTTGCATGTATGGTGAATTCAGGGAATTTTGGAGTTGATTTTTTCTGGTTTTTGCTGATCTGAAGATATTTTGGGGTGTCAATTAAAGAGAAATAGAGGTTCCCTTTTATAATAGAGGTGGGGGTACATTAGGAAAATATTGAAATATTAATTTATTATAAAATGATTTTTAGATTGTAATAGATTAAAATAAATTTATTTCTATGATAAGATGAGTAATGGTCGAAATACTCCGATCCAATAGGTCGTAGACAATTTTTTGTCATGAAATTGACCTTATCTTTTATATATATCTCTTTGTAAAATAAGTTAACTCTTACCATTTTCTGTTGTATTTTTATACAACATTGTAAATATCATTACTATAAAATGCCAAAATTACCCAAAGTAGATATTTTATGAAATTTTTATCACAATATAATGTATTTGAAAGAAATATATATTTATAGGATTTTTATATCATTTAATAAAATAGTATTTGTTCTAAAAACTCATTTATGTCAATTTTCACACTATTTAGTAATTTTTTTAAAGTCATAAGAACTTAATTCCTTTAAACCAAAGGCATTAAATCATACCTGATATGTCAATTTCATCCAAAAAATTCTTGTATGGAATAAAAACATTCAAATTATAATTAGTTTAATATTTATAATATCATTTATTTGATTCATTCATTAATAAGGTAAATACTACATGATTATTGTGTCGTAAACAAATGTAATTATTTAATTAGAAAAAATTAAAAAAAATGCCATGATTTAGGAAATAGTTATATCTTTATAACAAATATTTATATTCAAAGAGATCGATTATTTTACACTATATTAAAATTGTTTTACTAAAAGATACATGTTTTTGTAATATTTATCTTTACTTTAAATTAATTCTTATAACATGTCATTATCACACCCAAGTTGTCCCATAGGGTTCTAAAATCATTTTAAAGATGCCCATGGTCATAAATATATCATAAAAATGGATTTTCACATGTGTTATGGTTTTTTTATATTATTATAATATTAGTTTGTTCCAATTATTTAACTGATTTACCCTTTAACCATGGTAAATAAAAATAATTTCTCAAGTTACGATTCATAATTTCCAAAAATAAAAGGCACATATTTATAAGATTTGTAACTTCTTATTCCAAAAATGTAATCCATTTTTCTATATTAAAAATAAATAAGTTTCCAAAATAAATTTAATATTAATTCCAATACTCAAAACCAAAATGCGGGTTTTTAAGAAGTAAAAACAATCAAAAGATTGACTTGTGTTTATATACAATTTAAATATAAAATTACATAAAATGACTTAAATTATAATAAATGATAAAAATAAAATATAATTGTACATTAAAACAATTAAAATTTAAAATATAACACTATAAATTATTTCCATTAAAAAAGTAGTTTTTAATTAAAATTTAGTATTTTTCACTATTCATCAAAATATGAAAGTGATCCTAAAAGTACCAAAAAAAATTAAAAACTAAATTTGTTTGTACTTATTTTAAATAATAATTTAATTTCATCAAATTTAATATATAAATTTGTCACATATTGGATTTAAAAAGGGTTCTCCATTATAAAGTCGAAAAACTGCATTTTTTTAAAAATACTTCTTTTATATAAAAAATTGAATCTGTTCTCATATTATGATTAAGAAACAAAAAAATTAATGTTAAAATTATATAGGATATAAAATTTATTTTTTTTAATACTATTCATAAAATCTTTTTAAACATCTTATTTGATAGGACATGGTGTGTTTGAACTCTATGTTGCATACATCACACGATGTTGAATTATTTTAAAAGGAAACATATTATGGAAGATTAGGGTGTTATATGTAGTGATCATGGTGAAGTAATTTGATTCTAATTATGAAAATAAAAGGACTCCATATATTTTTCCTCAAGGAAAAATGTGGTTTCCTCAACAACCAGTTAGCATGATGGCCTTTTGATATTATAAAAATCCTTAATGAACCCCTTGTAAAATCCACTATGTCACAAGAAATTTATGATCCCCATGAAATTCCCATGTCATGTATAATATTTAAAACAGTTATACTTCAAATTATAAAACTCCACCCACTTCATAGACACTTTTTGACCAAACATAGTGCCCTCATTATCCATGAACCTACACTTTTTCAAGTCGAGAACAAGATGTGTCTCTTGGACCCCTTCTAATATAGTTTGAAAATTATCAAGACTTTTAAAAATTACTCATTAGAACTAATAAATCCTCCATCAAAACTTCCATTATATTTTCAATCATATCTGAAAAAATGGCCATCATGCATTTCTGAAATGTTTCTAGAAAACTACACAAGCTAAAGATTATCTGGCAGTAGGAGGATGTACCAAATAGAGATGTGAAAGTTGTATTCTCTTGATCCCCGTGAGATATTAAAATCTGGTTATAACCTGAATATCTTTCATGAAAATAGGAAAACTCATTGCCCACCAACCATTCTAACATCTTGTATGAATATTCAATGGGAAAATGGTTTGTTCTTATGGTAGCATTTAGTTTTCTATAATCTATACAAACCCTCCAGTTTTCAAAACTGTCATTTAGATGTTCACATTCGTCTCAATTGTAACCATAGTTACTCCACTCTTTTTAGGGGCCACCTAGACAAGTCTTACCTAGGGACTATCAGAAATGGGAAAAATAATCCCATCTTTATGTAGTTCGATAAATTTTGCTCTCACTACATCATTCATGTTTGGATTACTTATCCTTTGGGAATCCAATATTGGTTTACACATAGGCTCAATTAGATTTTTAAGCATGTTGAATGATTGATTTATTCTCATTATGTAAGATATTTTTCATCCAACAATAGAGTTATACTTAATCAAAACCCTTAGATGGTTATCATATTGGATTCCCACTATCTTGGATGTCATGATCATATAAAGGGAGTGTTTCTATATTAAAAGGGAATATTTTAGATGGGATGGGATGGGTTTGATCTCTATATGGGGTATTTTTTGGCTTGAGGGAAGACACCTAGGTCTAGGTGGTTCAAGGGATTCATGATGCCTCTTAAAGAAGGAAGTATAAAAGGATTCCTCCTCATAACTATTACTTCTAGGAAAATGTTCCTAAAACATATACTCTAATTTTTGGGGTAGAATTTGTTTCAGATATAAATTATCTAGGTATTCAAAAAAATCTCCCTCCAACTCATCTAACGACTTACCATTTTTAGTTGAGATGATCCCCATGCAGGTTAATCAGTGATCTCAAGGTCACAATTAATATATTCTAATATCCTTATTAAGTCTTATTCGTCCCCATCACTAGAACCATAATCATTTAATAACCCATATTTGGGAAAAATTTGGTGGGTGAGTTATTTAATTTTCTTGAACACATTGAATTCCTCTTTCCCTTTACCCGTGGTGAAAAAAAAATTTCTATAGAGTCATCTATCACTACTCATATTGTTTCCAAGAAGGGACTACCAGTAATTATTGGTACCTTATGGTCACACTACATATCAAAAATCAGAAATTAAAATAGAAACAATTGTTTACCTACTCCATCTTGCAAATCATCTACCATGCCCACTGGATGAGTGATAAATTGATTGGCTAGTTACAACACAACAGTGGTGTGTAAGGGTATTCTTAATCTAACGTGTTGAAATCTAGACAATGATATCAGATTAATATTATATATTAAGTCACATAGACAATTGAACTTACAACCTTGATCCCCAAAGTAATAAGGGATTATAAAGATCCCTAGGTCATGAAGCCTTGGGGGTATCCTATTATGCAACACAACACTACACTCGTTTTCCAAACTCTTGGTGGATAATTCTTCTAGGGTCTTTTTGTATGAGAAATGTTTCTTGATAGATTTTAGATTGGATGTGATTTGAATAAAGGATTAAAGTAATGATATGTTAATGTTTCTATTTTTAACCACTTTCTGTAATTTCCGTAACTCAAAATCATGGGTTTCATTTCTTATTCTTTGTGAAAAAGGGATTACATGAGAATATTATTTACCAATTTTGTGCATCTTATAAATTTCTTCTTCAACAATATTATTAACTTTATTTTATTTGTTTTTAATGTGATTTTTAATTGGAACGGTAGGTACCATAGTATTTCTAGTATTGCTTTCAATTTTTCATGTTTTAGCATTTTCAAGATCTCAATTTTTAGAATCATCCATGTTTTAATTTTTAGTAGTTTGGGGATTTTTATTATGTTGTTGGTGGTTTTGGAGACCACTTAATTTGTTAAAAACCATTGAATTTTCTATTAGGTTGGATTCAATGGTACCAAGAATCCTATCATTGTATCTACGACCAACATCCCTAGCCAACTATCACATTTGAATTTTTAGATTTTTCATTCTTGAATCTAGTTTAACTTTATCAAAATATACTTTATTCTTTTGTTTAGAAACTCCTCCTTTAATCTTTTGAAATATTTCTCTCACTTCAGGTTGTGAATTATATTAAGTAACCCTGGGTTGGGGTTGGAACTACTACCCAATCAGCTGTTATAAACCATGAGGGGTAGTAGGTAAAATAAGTCCCTACCCCCTCGAAAAATTCTTCAAGTTGATCCATAACCCAGGATTTTTGGTGCTGTAAAATCAGTCATCCCAAGGATTCATACTTGTACCATATCCACCATAATTGGAATTGTCATGATCTTGGATAGAAATATAAAAATATGGATAACATGTTTGTGAGTTCCCAAACATACCACAATGGTGGAATTTCTACCTAAGAGTAGTATAGGTGTATTAATTGGAAAACCTAGCAGCATGGGTTACAATTTGATGAATAGGGGTTGTTTCCTTTATCACTATTGTTCTTCTTCTAAAGAATATGTTTGGAGAGGTCTTTTCAAAAGACTTAATGATTTACTTAATCTCATCACATTTACTCTCAATAAAATACCCTATTGCTAATTGATCCAACAAGGTTTGGTGGTATGGGGTGAAACTATTATAGATGGTTTCCATGAAGAATTGTGGATTTAATTTATGGTTTGGACACTAACTATGTAATCTTATAAATATATCCCAAGATTTATGGAATAGATATCCCTCCTCATGGAGGAAACTAGTGATCTTATGTCTCTTATTATATATCATTTTCCAATGATATAATTTCATGGTGAAGGAAATATAGAGCTGATCCTTGGTGATAAAAACCCCCCTTTAAATATTTAAATAAACAAGGGCCTAATATTAACCAGGAAGTAGAAATGGGAACACTATCATTTTTATTTATTCCTTACTCAAACCTCTCAGTGAATGCTATTGGAAACTACAATATATGTCCTTATTAAGTCAACGAAATGATTATGAGGAATTCCATTGAAGGTCATCAGGTGAGAAAACATGGATTTTCTGATTTCATAATTTCTTAATCTAGGTGACAACCAAATGAATGAAGGTTACGGGAAATAACCAGTAGAAATAACTCTCTAAGACTATGCCTCTCAACTATTTCATTTATAGGTTTAATTGAATTTATTGGTGGTGGATTGTTCATGTTTTGATTCTAATATTCTCTATAAATTTCACATTTTCATTACCTTTTTTTACATTTTCAACTCTTTGAGGTGTTTCTCACTTTCTATAATTACATGTGCAATAGTCCTAAGTTTAGATCTGGTTTTTATGAAACAACATGTTCAATTTTTTATGAATTTTTATGGATATTTTTTAATCGGTTTTAAGTATTTTTTTGTATTTATGAATTCCTTTAGGATTTTTTTGGAATTTTACAATTTTTTTGTTCTTCATGCTTTTTTTATATGTGAATTTATTTGATGTTTTTTAATTTGTTCACAAGAGACTTACCCTAAAATAGTGCCAAAATTTGTTGGAGTTGTTATTGAGGGAACACAAATTAAGATTTATAAAACCTATTTACTATTAGTAAAATGGTAATAAGGGTACCATAACATAATAGAGGACTAATTTTTTGACTAAGTGATCAAAAATAAAAATAAAACAATCTAAAAAATTGTATTGTGGTGTTGGCATTGTGAAGTGTTATGAAATTGAATTTGAGTGTGTATGTGTGTGTGTAAAAACATAAGGGAATTTAAGAAAACAATAAGAGATAGTTAGATCAACCAATAAATTAACAAGGAAAATTAAATATCCAATTTCTAAACTAAATTAAAATTTTTCATGCATTGAAATGAGAAAACATGAACTGATTAAAAGTGGTTGACTTGATGTTTTTTTAGGTCAACTGATGAATAAATTACCAATATAGTTTTCCAATTGTTGAAATCATTCGATCACAAATTTATAACCAATTAGTAAATACCAATGTTTGATGGTCCAATTGATCTGAGTGTGCCTCTCTCCAATGGGAAGGATTAAAATTTTAGTAAAATCAATAGATTAAATAAAAATTGATTGTATTCCTCATGAAGATCAGTATCACTAAATTTTTATTTTTTGTAAAAAAAATTGCCTGTAAAATTAGAGAGAATCATATAATAGAATAAAATTCATTAATGGGGTGAAATCAGTTTTAAAACAATATCAGTTTATCCCCCCCCAATAGAGATTGGCCTAGCATAGTTATGTTCAACATATGAAAAAAATTTAGAATAAAATAATTTCAGGTAAAAAAAATATTTATAAAAACATATCAAATGAGAAAATGGTCCCTTCTCTGCATTCTCGATATCCAGAAGCCCTCAATGCTGGGATCCATATCCTTTATATGCTTCCTAATGGTTCTAGAAGCGGTGAATTTGTAAGGATCTGGAATATATGTGACAAGTATCGAGAATCCTATTGCTTCCTTTTGGTACCCGGGTATGTCACTCGAAAAAATGTGTCAAATTTGTTCTCCAAAATACCCCTACTTATAGTAACTTTGAATCCACCTCCCCTACTCCTATATCACTTCTATCACCTCAATTTCACACTTTTAGGTGACACTTCTTCTTTGTTTTCTACTGAGCCAATATCCCCCAAACAAAATGCATGCCTATGCAATGTTATCCGCCTTTCCTGCATCAAAATAAAATGTCAATAAATAATAAAAACTATGAACTTATGTCAAAATAAAAAAATAGTTATTAATATATATTTTTAGAAACCTAATATTATTATAATTTAAACTATTATATAAATATTTATATTTAAATTATTACCAATATATTTATGTCTTAAATTTCTACAACAATAAATAATATATATATATACTATTAATCTAATTAATATATAACTAATATGTATATATTTATAGATTATATTTATTTATAAAAAAAATAAATAAATGTAAATGTAATTATTAAATGTATAAAACAATAAATTTAATGATATATATATATATATATTAATAATATATTTAAATTTACATATTTATTATTATTATATGAATCCAATAATTAGAAATTTGTATCATAAGAAGATATTAACTATTATTAAATACATTAATTTTTTTTAAATATAAAATTATTTTATTATTTATATTTTTACTGTTATTATATATTATATTATATATATATATATATAACTAAAAATAAAAATAAGATGAGAATAGGGGAGAGTCTGTGAGAAGAAGAAGGTAGAGGGGGCTTTAGGGCATCACGCGGTAAAGGGGAAGGTGAAGGGGGTCGACCAGATGAAAGGCGGTTTGGCTGGTGGTGTTTGGGGAATGCTGGCATGGTAGCTCTGGATAAGGGTGGAGAGCTTGATAGAATCTAGGGTGGTAGAAATATATGTAGAAAATGTATAGCGGTGCATTCAAGGTGTTGACCTATGCATGTAGTTTCTGGAGCACTACTTTGGTAGAGGTTCGACAAGGCGGAATGGCTATTCAATGGCCGAAGAATGAAAACGACTTTAGTGTGGCTTTGTATCTTTGATTTTTTATATTTCATGAATGATGGTTTTTTTAGAGCAGGATATCTATAATTTTGGTGGTTCGGTGAGTTGACCGTAGTATACTACTTCCTTTATGAAATTTTTGTACTATCATTGAATTATGGCTTCCATTGCATGATTTTTTTATCTTTTTTTGTGTGAGTATTTTCTATCGTCATTGATGTGTTCATCTAGTGGTGGGTCAGTGGATGTTTTTATTGGAGGTTGGAGATGCAGCAGTGAGTGAGAATAGTGATGTTGGATGATAATAAACAATGACACAAGGAGTGGATATAGAAAATTATATGGGTTGTTGGTAGAGAGTGGTTACAACGGTTACTTATAGGAGGCATCGTTGGGAAAAGTAGTAATGGTGACTCAAAGAGTCATTATTAGGTGAGGTATTAGCGGCATGAGATGATGTCTGAGGGTTTCAAGGATGGGTCTGATGGATATAATGATTTTTTTGAAATGTAAGTGTATGGTGGTGGGTGTTGGATTCATTGGAGGGTGGGAGTGAAGAGTCAGCATTATCTTTTCCAACGATCAGTTGTGAGTGAATTTTTTGGATAATAGAGGGAGAGATAATAGTGACTTAGGGAGTCCTTATTGAAGATGTTGGTTGTGACACATTTGAGTCACCGTTGGGGTATCTGGTGGTGAGTGTAGTCTGAAAAGATCAATAATAAATAAGAAAATAAAAAAATAAATTTATTTATTTTATATTTTCTAATTTCAAGAAGAAACACAACAAATTAAACTTGATAAATAAATAATAGTTAGTTTTCAATTTAGACTAATGAATTAAAATAAGTATTCTGAAATATAAAATAAAATTAATTATAATATTAATAAATGAATTAATTAATTAAATTAATGAATTGAATATTAAAAAATTAAAATTAAATAAAGAATTAATATCAAATTAAAATAATAAAATAATTATTTTAAAAAAAATAAATGAAATTACAAATGAAAAAAATTAAAACATAAATTGAAATTTTGAATAGAATAAAGAATTTAATGTCAAAAGAGAAATAATAATTAATAAAATATAAATTTTAAAAAAATTGTTGTTTCATTAATTATGCTAAAAATTGAAAAAATTTAATAAATATATATTAAAATACATAATTTGGATTTTAAAGAGTCAATAAAATATAAAAAATGATGCCAAGTAACTCATTGAAAAATAAGCACATCAGTTAGGTTATTGTTAAATCATGAATG
Source organism: Viscum album (assembly GCA_963277665.1). Classification (NCBI taxonomy): domain Eukaryota; kingdom Viridiplantae; phylum Streptophyta; class Magnoliopsida; order Santalales; family Viscaceae; genus Viscum; species Viscum album. The sequence goes on from OY728138.1 coordinate 1,854,885,261, forward strand.
ATGTCATTGAAAACATCTCCATTCCAATAAATTAATATTTTTACTATTTTCCTAAAAACTAATGTATTTCAGTAAAATACCAAAAACAATCCTTAATATATTTGAATATGGTTATTTTTAAATTGAATTGATTTTTTTAAATAATTTTATATAATATATAATTTTAATTTTTAAATATAAAATTAATGATTATTATTAAATAAATTAAAATATAATATGTTATCAGGTTCTTACTATTTCATAGTGTTTTTAATGTTGATATTAATTTTATAGAGTTAATATATATATATATATATATTACTCAAGATAAATATTATATATATTACAATTTATTATTTTGAGGTCATATTACAGTTTTAAGGATGAGGTTACCCTATTATCTTGTTACTATTTCTAATGGTGACGTTAATATTCGAATAGTTATTTTACATTCTATAAATACATCTTCATTAATTTATTAATAATTCACATAAAATAATATCTTGTGTTCTATATTTTAATTTCTAAAATATTTATTGGTTTAATAATATTTTGTTTCTCCTCTATACTTTGTTTGTAGGAATGATAGTTTTAGCATATTGGATCGATAAAAAAATTCCCATTCTTCATTTCTTATTTTTAATTTCATTCACATTATAATGTATTTAATTTTCAGGGGATTATTTTTTCGCTTATATAATGATCTTTATTAATGAATTAAAGTGTATTTGGTTTCACTATGTAATATATGTGTGTAATACTATATAATATAATATAATACATTTTTTTCAAGAAATTTATATCATTTATAATTTATAGGTCATTAAATCATATATTCTATTTGGAGGTATTTTTTTGTATATCCTATTTTTTATTTAAAAGATAAATTTATCACATTTGTGATATTTAGTGAAATTTATTTTTAAAAAATATAAAAAATGAATAATCATTCATAATTTTTTTAGTAAGTCATACATAAGGAAAAAATCACCTAATTTTTAAAAGAGATATCATTAAATGAATTTATTTCTCTGTGTAGTGAATTTTTATATTAATTAAATAAATTAATAACTTATGATGAATGATTTGTTTGATTTTTTGTTAATATAACGTTCATTTAATTCTTACTAAATGTAAGTTAATAATAATAACATCATTTTATGGTTACATTTTTCTATATTTTATGTTGTGTTATGTGTTATTATATAAAAACTTTATTAATCAAATTTGAATCGAATTATTTAATTTCATATTATGGAATAATAATTTATAATTTTTTTAATAACATTAATTTTTTTTTGATAAGAAATTAGTTACTATGGTAAATTTTTATTACCACGGTAAAGGTAAAGTGTTATTTCCAATGAATTTCATAGACGTATTTATTATTTTTTTCTTAATAAATTAAAATTTTTAATTTAAAATGATGAATATTATTTAATTTTCGAATGCATAAAAATTATTATGAAACTTATATAATTATTAATTGATATGAAATATTATTATGAACATTAATTATTTGAAAATTTATTATTCTATAAAAATGACTATATAAATTAGGTTTTCATTAAAAAGATAAATTGATCATATTTATAAATTGAGTTAGATTAAATAAACTCCAAATTTAGAAACATCATATTGATAATGATCAATATCGGGAATTTTATATTTTTTATGAAAAATAACTTCCATGGTAAATAAATAAATAATGGTAAAAAGGGGTAAAAAGAGTTAAATTATCATGGATTTAGTTTTTAAATAATTAGAAGGATAATTAAACCTTAAATATGTCTTTTTTTGGTGCGGGAGTCAGACCAAAAAGACTCTATTACATTAATTTCCAAAATCACTTAACTATCATGCGATTTAATCTTTTTTATTCACCTTACTCGAGTTTCTAAAGAAATTTACCTCATTTTTTCCATTAAATTGAGCCAAGCTCTACCGTATCCACATAAATATATTCCTTCAAAAAAATAATTTATATTGATCTATTTTCTATCTCCCAAATATTTATTATACTTTAGGCAGATTATGTCCCCACAAATAAACCCAAAACACTTCATTATAAAGAAACCACTATCAAGAAGGAATGAATTCATCAGAGTACATAGTTTTCCCCATCATTTTCAATAGCCACATAATCTACCCTATTTATAAATTTAATTATAGTATATAATTATATTAAATGAAAACCATTTTTATGAGAAAATTATTTTACAAATATATTTCTCAATTCTCATACTCATTAACTAGTCCGACATGTTCATGTTTGGGCCAGTTCAACCACTTACTTCAATAATGTTATAGTTTCCTTACTTTTCTAGAATGAATGAGTATTATAAAAAATAGATCCAATATATCATTTTAATGATAATTTAAGTCATTAATTATTGTTTATAAGTTTTACTCAAATAATATAAAGTTTATTATAAAGTAACATATTATATTAGTAAATTACATGTGAAAATTTACCCATTGATTCTATTATTTTAAACCATACTAATAAATTACATCAATAAAACATGTTACTTCAAAAAGGATTAGACCAAAATAATTCAACTTCCTTGAATAATATGGGAATGATGAACCTGGTATCAATGAATGAGGAACAATTTCTCCATTACAAAACATGGGGAAAATAATCAATATTGCTAACATTTGGTGTTGAAAATAATAAAAAAATAAATAATCTGTGTAAAATGAATCAATATAATTGAATATATTAAATATATCAACCAATATCATAGTAAACCCATAATTAAATGACATTTCCAAAAGTATTTCACTTTATTACATACCCATGATATTTTGTGTTTAATGTTTTAGAGAATTTGGAAATCCCTTACAATAAATAGGGCAGACTATCACACATAGTCAATCTTCATTCATAAAAACCTTGATTCTCAAGTTTCCACACATGTTTCATTCGTGAAAAAATTGCATCAATCAAGTAAAATTTCCATTATTAAGAGAAATAATTAATGATATCTTATAATCTAATTTATGCCATATGAAAAAAAATTAAAACTTGGAATGAGAAAACCATTGTTTTGTCAAAGATATAAAAAACAATGTAATCCAATTAGTCTATGGAAAAACATGAGAACTCATAATGACATTATTCTTTTCCATAATAAATAATAGGACATATAAATATTACATTCCAACATAAGAAAAAAAATAAATTTATTAAATAAACCATTGAGACCCATTATTAGGTATAGGAAAAAAAATATTTCATCCTTAGGAATGTTGATACCTTTCACCATAAAAATGTTTATAAACATTCCTTACCTATTGAAATAAAAAAAATCCACAAATTTTTTTTTCATGTATAATATTAGTAACTTAATGATTCATATTCATTACATTAATTCCATATTTTTCATCCCAAGTCATAATAATTGAATATAAATTAATTCTGTTAAATAAATTACTCGATTATCTCCCTCAATTTTCACTCATGAAGATTATTCATTACTAATTTATTATATTTCAACATTAGTCTAACCAACTGTCATTATAAATATTATGATCATCCTTCATCTTCTATATTTATAGAGGTCAATATCAAAAATAATAAATTTATAATATTTAAAATTATTATCATAAAACCCTTTAATAACTCATTTGAACCCATAACTAAACCACATTCCAGATTCATATAAAAAAGGGAGAAATATCCCTTTTTGAAAAAACATTTAAAGATGAGAAATTCACCCATAAAATTGGGAAATTGAATTTAAATTTGAACCCCATAAAAATGTATAAAAATATTAATAAAAATATTAAATTACAACAATAACTTATGCTCCTATCATATTCATTAAAATACATTTTTTTCATGCTTTGGTAAAAAAAGTAAAAAATGACATGTATGGAAAATGTTTAACAAATTATTTTGTGAAACATTTAAAATTATGTAAAAGTAGTTTAAAAATAACATTTATATTATTTATCTTATAAATAATAAAACAATGAATCGTTTAAAAGAAAATTAATATGAAAGATAAAGAGTTTTGGTCATTTTAAACATGTTTGAATGTAAAATAAATTATGAATTTAATATTTTTTAAATCAAAAGATAATTGAAACATATTAATTTATAAGGATTTTTAATCAAATTTAATTTCAATAAATTAAGGATGAAATTAATACATATGGTATAATGTATAACACATGGATGAAAACATGTATTGAACATGTCATGAATCTCAATGAAGGGAAATTGAGACAACAAATCCCTTACCTAATCTCTCAAATTTCCAAAAACATTCTATAAATCTAATATAATAAACATATAAAATTATTTACCATAAAAGTAACCTTTTATATATTTATTCCCTTTTATAATATACTTTCTTTTATTAATTAATATTTCAAATATACTAAAAAATTGATTAAATTCATGTCGGATCTTTTAAAAATGTTTGGCTCATAATCCAAAAAAAACATTGGTAAATGGGGAGAGGTTAAATGGGTAAATTTACAATCATATCTAGAATATTAATCAAGAAAGAATTTTATTTTTATATATATTAATTACTTTTTTGTAGTCATCTTTGTTTGATAGCTATAAAAAATTTGTTTGCTTCATGAATGTGGTGTTCCATATATACACACGAGCAATGTTATCATTTCTTAATAGGTGGAAGGGTATCATAAAAATTAGAATATTATATTTCAAGAAACAAATATGTCATTAATATTATATTTATTTATACAAACTATCATAATAACCATCCTTGTGAGTTGGTAATGAAAAACGAAACACATCACTTTGTAGAGGAAGACGACCACACATACAAATGAGCAATGTTTTCATTTCCCATAATATAGAAAAGGAGATGAAAAGGTTTAATGGAATATTCATAGTAAAAATTATGTATATTAAGGATAATGATTTTTTAATTTCATCGTGGTTTAATAATATTATAAGGTTGTAGAAGAATAAATAATACTAAAATATTTATCTTAGGACATATTCCTTCTCCTCAAATATCTCACTTTATATTACACCTTATGCCTTCAAGGACTTGAATTTTTAAAATACCATGAGCTCGGGGGAATTTTCAGGGATATTTGGGAATGTTTTTTATAGTACTTGGATGATGTATTAATGTGAGAGGAATGTTGGACAGGAGGTTCCTTTTATAAGTGAGGGAAGTGGAACACTTGTAATTTTTCTAAATCATTAAATATTAGAATTCATAATCCTGGGAAAGAATATATTGACTATCCAATTTATAATATAATTTGATAATGTTAAAATTTTGATCATAAAATAATAATTACGAAAATATTTTTTTTATTTATTTCTAAGTTTTTTCTGTATTTAACCTTATTTACCCTTTACCATCTTCACACATTTGTTCCATGGTTAATATTCATTATTAAAAAAATGAAATTGGAGGAATCACTAAATTTGAACCTTGATATTAAGAATATTGAATACATTTTGGATTTTTTAATATTTATAAGTTTAAGAAGTTACATTAAATATAACTACACAAACTACAAATTCATTTTTTTTAGAAAATGGTGTTTTAAGCATAAAAATGAACTTACACAAAAAAAAATATATAATATTTATTCATATGGAATTATTAAAATTACTTATAATAAAATGTATATTATCTTAAATTAAAAAAATAAAAATTTAGACTTTTATTTCTAAAAAATTTCAAAAATAAAAAAAAATTGTTTTTAAAAAATCGAGGTATTTCACTATTCACACTAAAATTATGTTTTTAAAAAAAAATTAATGACAATCATGTGATTTATTTGATATATAAATTTAAAAAAATAAATTATTTTAATAAAATTAAATTTCTAACATAATAGAAATTAAATATATTTTTTGTGTAAAAAAATTAATAAAGTGTTTTTCTAAGGAAATATATTTTTGAAGTATAAAATGATGTTATAGAAAATAGTGGGATAATTTAGTTTTGGTGATGACGTATTGATGGTTTTATCTGGTGAATTTGGTTAATATTCCATTCATGGAACATATGTATTTCAACTTGGGGTAGTTTTTCTACTGAGTAGTGTTTGGTGTACATTATTTTAATTTATCTATATCTTCTTATTTATTTTGATTAATTTATCATTTTGGGAAATCAAACCCTCTTGACTATTATGATTTCCTTGAACTAATATTCATCCCATAGGGAACATATACACCCATTAAGAAAATTTATAAATGATTCAACTATTTTTTTAGATTGTTTATCCATGATAGTTTTTGATACATTAGTATCATAGGGAGATTTTAGTCTTTTATTGTTGTCTATATGTATTTTGGGGTCCCTTTTAGAAATGAGATTGGATTTTTGAGGCATTAGGGGCATGTTACGAGTGATTTCCTAACCAAATATAACTATAACAAGACATATGTTTCCATTGGAATGTTGTGAAAGATTATTGTTAGGGATTTTATTAATCTAATTATAGAATTTTTATAAAATAATTGACATGATATTTTAGTTCATAATTAAATTATTATTTACAGATATGATGAATTCATGTATCTTGACTTAAATTTTCCTTTTTATCTCTTGATATTATTTTGTACAATCAATCCAGAAGATTATTAAAAATAGATCGAGAGGGATGTGTTGATTAAAAATATAAATATAACCCTCCATTTATTTATAACCATATATAGGATGTTGTTCCTAAGGTCTATGCTCTTGGATAGGTAACTACACCTATTATCATCTACTCTACCTAGGTTATTCCTCGAATATATGATATAAGAGATCATTCCAAAGATTTTATTCATCTAAATCTATAATCCTTCTAGGTTTCTAACGATCCTTAATAGGAAGAGGATTTTTTTAAAAAATTATTGGAAACACTTTGAGTTTTTAGAGATGCTACTTTTTTATAAGGATACATTCCCAATCAATAAACTTGATGTTGTTGTGACCTAGTTTGATAGAGGTGTTTTTTATTATTAGTGGTGTTTTTGGTAGTAAGAAGTTTTATATAAGAATTTTCTTTTGTAGATAAACATTTATATTGATTAAATAGATACGTACAAAATCACATTACATTGATAAGTTGTTCATATTTACAGAGGATCACATGGTGTTTTAATAATAAAATATATTGGTTGATGTTTGTGCACTGGAGGTTACATTGTTTCATTGGATTGAAAATTTTTATAAAAACAATTTATTGATAATTTTATATTATTAATTCTACCAACATCAATAGTTACAATGGTCTCTTGATAAATCATTTAGTAGTAATAGTATATAACTATTCTAGTGTACAATGTTCTTATAACAATGTACTTTCACAGTCACTAGAAAAACAAACTCGAACAGAGGAATGGATGATAAGAGTTTTTTGTAGATCTATGAAATTGTTTCAAATAATAATCCATAAGGACAATAGAAAATTCTAAATATTTCATGTATGGGAGGAAACTATTTTTTCATATCGGATGATTACAACTTAGAAAAAAATTCACCAAACACAGAAAATTCATTAGACGTACAAGATCCATATGGTGTACAATGTCATCGGCCAAAATATTGAAGAAGGTCATTATAAAAAGTACACATCAATAAATTTTTAATTGGAAAATAACTTTAGAAAAACTCTAATTAAAAAACTGATTGAACAATATCCTTTAGTAAAACATATACAATCTTGTGAAGTTTAAATATATATAAGATAATCAAAACAAATTCTAGTATACAAAGCATCGATTAGAGAATGACATATGAAGAAAACTAATAGAGTGTTTTGATGAATGTCATACGACGGAAGTTCATTAGATGTATTTTTTGGTATGAACTCTCACTAAAGGAATGAATATTGATAAATTTTCCTAGATAAAATATTTTTTTTGGAGAAAAATATTTAAGTGAAGTTATTTATTTTTTGTAAATATGTCATGGTGATGATGCTAAAATGGTCTTTTAGTATCCTAAAAAACATAAAATAAATATGATTCTCACAAATTTTGAAGGAAGTAAGTAAAATTATATGGATACTTTTATGTTTTGAGAAGTTCCTAGAATAATTGATAATCCTTGAGAAGTAACCAACATTATTTTTTTAGTAGGATTTTTCAGTTTTGGGTTATCATTGAGCAGTAAACTAAATTGGATTTTCCCAATTTTCTCTCTCAAATAATTCCTTATAGATGGTTTATGTACATTGTATGTGATTTTTACTGCTCATGCATGAAAAATAGAAGTGATAAAGAACTAGTTTTAGATAGATATACCAGATTAAATTATAAAAGATTGTTTTGATTATGAAGTTTAAAATTAAGAAATATATGGGATGAGGTTCAAGAAGAAGTTAATATTAAATAGAGTTCATTGTAATCATTCAATTGATAGATTTTTCAATCCCCCTAAATTTTTATCTATAAGGTGGATTCAAACATACAATGTGGTGAAAAAAAATTGAGTTGATTATCAGAAGTCACCAGATGGGAATTTTACATCAATAGTGTATGGATCGAAGAATTTCTTTCCAATATCTTCGTAATAAAGTGAATAGTAATGGTTTTTTCAAGAAGGTAAAAAGTAGATATTGTAGATGCATCATTGGGACAACATTCTAATCTTGTTGGTGAAGGATTATAAAGTTATTATAAGAATCATTGTAACATATTTATCTATATGGAAAGAATATACATTTTTGTTTCGATCATAATTGAATGCAAGTGCATAGATATTCCCTTCATGCAGTAACCACATGAAAATTGTTTTTTTCAAGTGGATTTCATGGTATTTGATTATTTTAAAAAAAATCCAAGGACTATTTAATCTTATTGATTAGTCAAAATCGTGAATAATTGTTTTCCTGTTGTTGTGTTGGGAAATAGTTTTCATTGTAGTAACCACTCTTTAACATGAGTTGTAGGTTGTTTCATGAGAAATAATAAATTGATAAAAGTGGGAAATTTCCAATTCACATGCTCCCCCTCTTTCTGATAACAATATTCCATTAAATTGGTATCATTTATAAGGTTACCATTGATGATTATTTTATAATGTTTGAATAATAGAGAATTTGTTTCGGACGATCAAAATTATGTTCATAGTAAGTAGATTTTTTTTTAAATTTGAAATAACTATCATATCTGGAATTATATAGTGTTTCCCCAAAATCTATCACTTTGTTATAATGTTATTAATTTTGAAGAAATTATTTACCTAGTCAATCTATGAATGTTCCCCTAATAACTATCAATAACCAAAAAAATTATAATTATGGGGATCTGAAAATACAATGATATCCATACTCTATATATGTTATTATCTTAGAGTTAAAGGAGTTGGAAGTACTAATGGAATTTGGGATAAGTTGAAGATATTCTATTATGTAAATATTAATTTTAATAAATCCATGTTTCTAATATCATTTCTAAAGCTTGGAGATACAAAAATATAAGAATTTGAGTCTTTTGGTATCATCTTTAAAAGGAAGTTTGACATTTTACGAATCGAAATATGTCTTGGTGGGTAATTAGAATATTTAAAAAAAATTAAAAGATGCTATGTATTATTCATAATATATTTGATACATGAGTTTCATATTTATAAGATTTAGTTCCTAGAATGGTTTATTAGGATGATCTATATATCATTATCATCATTTAGGAAATTAGAAGAGATAATGTCAAAAGAAATGAAAACACTGGTTGATAAATTTTTATCAATGATATGAAAAATGGAATATCTGATAATACAGTTAAAGGTGAATAAGTTATTGAAAATGAAACTATAGGCAAGGATAGTAACAATTTTGACGAATTTATGTCTTTTATTTATAAAAATGTGATAATAGGAATGTGAAATTATATAGGGAATTTATCAATTAAAGGATTTGATTGCAGAGCAATTAAGAATTTTTCTAAAAAAATTCCTCGATGAAAGGGGATGAATAAAGTGATGGAGATGATAGAAAGTTAATAGTATCCTTTACAAAAAACTATACAAATCAGAATCTTATTCCAACGGAAAATATAGAAAGTTATCTAAATACAAAATGATATGTTTTTTGTCTAATGTTGTTGAAGATTGTAATTGTGAATAAGATCATGAAAAAATTAGGGACGATGTTGTTGAAAATATTTGTATTTCCAATGTGAATGATGAAATGTTAAAACATGATAAAATAAGTAGTTCCTAAGAATAATAAGAGGCTCATTTTGAATTTCCACTCAAAATATAGTTTAAATAATGTATTAGAAATATTTTAATAACATAAACAGAGATTGAGAAGTTGTGGAAAGGAAATATCTCATTAAATAATACATAATATGTTATTGAATTCAAATATAGGATTCTAAAAGTGTTATATAATATGAATACGTTTATTGGTGAGAAGAAAAAAATCACATTTGAAATTGAATAAAATTCGAAGGTAAAGGAGGATGAGTTACAACTCACACAACAAAAAAATGCTAATGTTGGCAAAGGAATTTCTAATTTCATAAACATTGTTCTAGAAGTTCGTGAAATTTATGGGATGTGTAAACCAAAGAAAGGTAAACACATGTTATACTCATAGGGAAATAAGAAAGATGAATATGTTTATGAAAATAATATATTTTATAAAATTTTGTATATAGACCAAAATAAACATATTTCCAAAATATGATATTTCAAATATTTCATTTTATGATCCCAAAATTGATACAAGTGGTGTTCCTATTTAGGATGAATATAATTCTAATATGAATAAAAAAATATCACAATATAACAACATAATTGTGGTGAAAATAGTTCTATATTGGAAATTAACAAATATGATGAAGATATTGAACTAAAAAATTGAATGTATATAATATATAGAGGAAAATATTCTTTTTATGGTTATTTATTTTATTGTGGTAGATTTTTCAATATATAAAATATGTTTTGGTTAAATTATCAACATAATAATAATTCCAATAGATATTGGAAGATGAGTTTTTCGGATGGGAAGGGGGAAAGTCAAAAATAGAAGGAAACCAAAGAATTTTGGTGTTGTATTGACTCATATTTTTAAATGTACTATTTTTAGAATATTTTATGGATTATATTCGAGACCTGGCACTAAGACACTATGTAACTCAGAGAACCGATATTCCTAGAATTAATATTTGAAATATATAAATATATTAAATAGAACATGTTGAAATGTTTCCTAAAAATTTGTAATAACTTTTAAATATGGGGCCCAAATTAAAAATCATAATGCAACATTGAATTCATAATGTGAGATTTACCCTAGGAGTGACATAACCTTTTTCGGTGCGAGGTGTTTTTGGAATCGTCACCGTGGTCTTAAAAAAGTAATTATTTAAATAAAATTAATTTTGTTAACTATTGAAGAAGAGACTGAAATCATTCTTTAACTATATAGTTGGGACAATTCCTTAGGGTTATCCACATAACCCAAGAGTTTTTGGAGAACTATTGGATAGAGCATTGGAGGATCTCTATTAAACGGATGCCAACTGGATATTAGATCAGATATTGGTGAGCAATGAAATTAATATATCTCACCAACTAGAAAGAAATATGATAATTCATCATCACAGAACTATCCATATCATTGTAGGACATTTTTTTATTTGTATTTATTTATCCATTTTCATTTCTATAATGAACACAGTTAAAGATATAAACATATTTATCTAGATACTATGCATAGTATAGGATGAGATTTTTTTAGGGTTTTATATGGATAAATTATTAATGATTATTTTTTTAACTTCAATATTCATTATAGTGGAAATGAATCAACGTTAACACAAAAAACTACTGAGGTATGTTCCTTATTATTATTTATAGTGATTTTTTCTTCTATTTTCTTCATTCATCATTGGGGTTTTGTTTTCCTACTATTTGTAACAAAATACTCTGGAATAGATCATTTCACAAGCATTTAATAGCACAATGATCCAAATTCATAGATCTTGTAGAGACCCAAAGCTTGACATACATAGACATTACATTACTTGGGCATAATATCTAATACATAACAAAAATACACACCAAAGGACCGTAATAGTTTAGTGTCTTTGGAAACATAGAACATAATCTTCTATTCATGGTGAAATATCTTCAACATCTCCCATAAAGATCTTCTCCTTTAGTTTTCTTACCTAAAATCTTTCTTTATATCCTGGGGAAAAGAAAACATAAAAAGTGTGAGCTAAAATGCATAGTAAGGGTAAACATAGATAACATAATACAATCCATAAACATTTGACTGAAAAAACATGAACATAAAATCTAAACATCAAAATCTTGAGCAAAGACATAAATCATGGAAGTACGTAAAGAATATATCATAATGGAACATTAATCCTGTTAAAATAGCCTGGGAAGAAAACATGTAATTGTTTCAAACCATTAATCACTTGATATGATTTCTATAGTAGCCATGAAATTTCTTCCAAGACCATCTTAGTGGACAAAGTCCATTACTGAACCGAGTTCACTCCTCGTTCTAGTCCAGTATTACTGAATCAGATTAACTTGTCATTCCATCCAAGTCTATATCATGAGATATAAATCTTTACCCAATTCATTGGAGGGATATATATGTACCACCCCTCTCATAATGAAATAATTATTACTTGTGCCACAAAATAAACATATATCATTCATCATAACCCAAAGAATAAAATGGGTTTCATAAACATCATCACATCGTCACATAATCCATATAAAACAAATGGACCTAATTTCATCATAAGAACAATCACACCATGTAAATAATAGAGTCATTATACTAGAAACATAAATATGCTAAATAATGTCATCTTAGATTGAAAATAGTTTTTGATAAAACACTTGAAATGAATTCTTGAAGAAAATATCCTTTCTTCTTCAAAATCATTTTCCTTCCACAAAATGCCACACAATTTTAAAAGAAAATGATTTTATCTAAAATAACCATGAAAACATGTAGAGTAAGCTTCATGAAAATTAGGCGTTATAAAATCATAAAAATCCTTTCATGCTGTATAAGTTAAAAAAACATTCTCCTCGCACTTTTAACAGAAAAGTCAAAAAGTACCACGTATGGTAAACAAAATAATGATTCCATCCTTAACACATTGTAAAAGGAAAAGAGGGGTAATCATGGATTTAAAAATACATGGAAGAATATTAAACACTTTATGAAAAACATTTTTATGGGCATGGATGAAAAATATAACCCCAGTAAATACTTACGAATAAACAATCTCGGATAAGAACGAGATTGGAATAATTATCCCTTACCTTAGGTCTGATATGCTTCATACGTATCTGAACCTCCTGTATAATGATTTAAATAATTTCATTGACTTACTACAGAATCATATTCATTGTTATGATATCATATATGGTTCACTTATGACTTTATATTACCCGTTCTTTTGTAAGTTCCATGTTAAAGCAGCGTTTTCGGTAAAATCATTTTATTTATCGTACGTGTTTGGACTTGTTGTTCTTGATATTATTATTACTTATATCTTGATTTACTTACTTCCAGAATGTAAATAATGATTTATATATCATATATATATTCAGTATATATATATAATAGATATATAAATGAAATGAAATACACTGTTCATGGAGACGGTAGGTCGTACGTACGCATGAACGTAGTTTTCCATTCCTTATCAACTTGAATGGATATAAGAATATGACATATATATATACATAAATCCAGTAGCTTTATCATGTCATATATTTCATTAATACTCATTATATATACTTTATAATAACTCTTTAATTGTAAACATGGAGAATGAATCTCATCGCGTCGTGGAGGCGGTAATCTGTACGTACGCACGAGCAATGATATCATTCCCATAACTATTGAATTGAATTGGAGTGGATGATATAATATCATAGAATCAGTATGATGTTATAGTAACTATATATAGTTATTATTTACACCATTATACCCATCCATGTATGGTGGTAGTGGAAAAACATATTACACCACGGTGTGGAGACGGCATTCCGTACGTACGCACGTGCTGTGATTTCTTTTTCTGTAGGATGGATAGAATGTGAAATGGGGTTTTTTAATATTTATAATAACATATCAGTATATTAGTGATACTTATGTTATTAATTTATAATTAAAAAACTAAAGAAGAAGAAGTCGAAGAAGAAAGAAAACTTGAAAGAATCGGTAGAAGAGACTACCTCTTCTTTGACGCACCTCTTTTAAACTTCTTCTTAGGGAACTAGAGTTGGTATTTTGAGAAGTCTAGAACCTCTATGATATAATTAGAGAGGTTTAGAAGAGTAGTTTCTAGGGTTTGGTTGAGATTAAAGGCTCAAAAGGGTGTGAAGAGAAGAGGGAAGGGGTGCCCTTTTATAAGGGAGGAGAGGGGCACCTTAGAAAAAACTTAAAATATTATTCTATAATAAAGTCATATTCGGTTTATAATAGGTCAAAATAGATTTATTTCGAATATAAGGTGAGTATGGGTCTAAATCATCTCAACTAATATATTTTAGACAAGTTTAGGTTACTATTTTAACCTTATCGTTTAGATTTAACTCTAAGTTAAATAATTTAACTTTTACCGTGTCTTTTTGTTTTCTTACACTATATGGTTAATTAACATAATATAACAAGAAAAACGAACCCCAAGTGGTTAATTATTAACATATATAACCTTATATAAGTCATTTTTCTGAACCATAGATTATAGGAATAGAATAACAATTAATAATATAATAATTGTTTCAGAAGCAATTTTTTGTCAATTTTGACACTATTTGGTACTTCATTTTTGAGAAAATCATAACAGCATGATTAGTTTGAAAAAAGTTAATTAAATAAATAATAACATGTCATAGTAACCTAGTAAGTAAGTTTAATTCATAAAAAGTCTCAAATTACATTTATTTGTGTATTTATAACATCAATTATGTTAATATTTCATTAATAAGGTAATTACTGTATCATCATTGTGTCAAAATTAAATTAAATTTTTTAATGTCTAAAAATTATAAATAAAATACCATTATGTAGGAAATCGTTTTATCTTTCTAATTAATATTTATAGTAGAATTTATCTTATGTATAACCCTATATTAAAAAAAATTAGTTATTAAACTTAGATTTTAACAACTTTAACTATT
Organism: Viscum album; assembly: GCA_963277665.1. Lineage (NCBI taxonomy): Eukaryota > Viridiplantae > Streptophyta > Magnoliopsida > Santalales > Viscaceae > Viscum > Viscum album. The sequence continues at coordinate 1,854,900,368 of OY728138.1, forward strand.
CTTTAAATAAAATAATAATAAATGTCCTAATCTATGTAACACCCCAAGCTTCTACGGTACGCTTCTCTTTGAATAATGTGATAGCGTGTGTTGTACGCAACACCGAGTTCTAACAACCAATCAAACTAGCCGTTATGAATAGTAATACCTACTTTTTGAAATTATATATATATATCTTATATTTCAAAATGGACTTAATTTTTGGATTCGGAATATCTAATTTATCCTAAGATGAAATTTTGGTACTTTTCAGATAACTTTAATATTTTGATGAATAGTGAAAATTACTAAATTTTAATTAAAAACAACTTTTTTAATCAAAATAATTAGTAGTGATAAATTATGAATTTTAGTGGTTTTAAAGTATATTTAGAATATATTTTTACCATTTAATATAATGTTGGTCATTGGACATAATTTTACAATTAAACCGAACGTAAACAAGTGTCAATCTTTTGATAGTTATTATCTCTTAAAAACACGCTTTTTGTTTTGACAGCGGGAATTAATTTTAAATTAATTTCTGCCACTTCTGTGTTTTGAATTTAGAAAAATTGATTCCATATTTGGAATCAGGATGTCCAAATTGTGTAAATAGATAACTTTTATTTTTATACATTTTGAATAATTACTGTGGTAAATATTTTATTTACCATGGTTAAGGGTAAATCTGGTAAATAAGGGTTAAAAAATAATATTATAATAATACTAAATTACCCTAAAACGTGTGCTAGACATATTTGTTGATACATGTTCGACCATAGGCATCTTTGGATCGATTTTGGGACCCCATGGTGCCACTTGTAGGTGATCGGGACATTTTTTTTAATTAAGTTAAAATTAATACAATAATGACACAAGCATATATCTTTTAGCAAAACAATTATTACATAGGGTTATATATGTTGGATTTTAGATTATAAATATTCATTAGAAAGATAAAAAGATTTCCTACAAAATTATATTTTATTTATAATTTTTAGACATTAAATGATTTAATTTATTTATGACACAATGATGATGTTGTAATTACTATAATAGTGAAAAATTAAACTAATTGATATTATAAATACCCAAATAAATATAATATGAAACTTTTAATGAATTAAACTAATTTTATAGGATAATATAATATATTAGGATTGATTTAATTGACTTTTTTCGAAGTAATCAATCTTTTATAAGTTTCAAAAAAAATCAACTATTGAATAGTGTCAAAATTGATATAAAAGAGTTCTTAAAACAAATATTATATTATTAATTGATATTAAATTCCTAAAAAACTAAGGATCGGCCAAGAGACTTATATCATGATAGGTTTATCATTAATGGACCACTTGGGGGTCTCTTGGATGTATGTAGTATGTTTATTAACCATATTATATAAAAATGCAAAGAGACATTGTAAAAGTGAAACTAATTAACTTAGAGTTAATACTTAATGATAAGGTTAATATAAGTACCCAAACCTGTCTAAATTCTATTGTTTGAGTTTTTTTCGACCCATACCCACCTTAACATTTAAATAATAAACTTTGGAACCATTAGAAACCGAATATGAATTTATTATAAATTAATATTTCTAGCTTTTCCAAAGGTGCCCCTCACCCCTCTTATAAAAGGGCACTCCTCCTTCTCATTTATTCACACCTTAAAAGCCTTTTGGTTCAGCCAAAATCTGCCCAAATACTCTCCCAACTTCCCTAAATACAACCTAGGGGCCTTAGTTTGATCAGAAAGCCATCCTAAGGAGCCCTTTTGATCAAATCAAAAGGAAGAACCCGAAGAAGAGGTAATGATTTCACCACCCTTTTCCAAGTTCATTTCTTCTTCCACTTCTTCTTCCTTTGTTGTTACCATTCTAAAATAATAACTCCAGTATCATATATATACTGTGATGTCATTATAAATATGGTACAACCATATTCAGTATTCTATCCACCCTTTGAATAACATGTCACCATATGTGCGTACGTACGGCTTACCGTCTCCACGTCGTGGTGTAATTGTAATTCAATATAATATTATTTGGATGGGTATAATAATGATGTTTAACTCATGTAAATAATAAATATAACATGTTAATGATTCTGTATATATGATAGACCATACATTTATATATTATTTTAATATCAAAAGAATGATATTGTCGCTCGTGCGTACGTACGGACTACCGTCTCCACGAACGTGATGAGATTCATTCTCCATCGTATCCATTCAAGTATAATTATCATTTGATGATTTAAAAAATGATGTTTAAGGACTTGATATCATTCTCAATATGAATAATATACAACCTATCCTTTATAAACATGTCTTACGTAACAAAAAATATAAAAGAAAACAAGTAAGTTAACACCCGAAACAACGATAATACTAAGATATTATTATCAAATCAATATTAAAAGATCATATATGATATCATATTAATGTATATGATTCCTGTATAATTTAATAACAATTATTTCACCATTATACATGAGGTTAACCTACCCCAACCAAGGAAAAGTAAAAGGTAAGGGTTATTTCACAATCTCTTCATTATCCAAGGTTGTTTATACGTAATAATCTACTGGGATCTCGTTATCATCCACATCCATGTTTCTTCAAAATGTATTTCAAAACATTTTTACAAGAATATGGGTTAAAGTCATTTATACCCTTGTTTTACTTTTTATAAGAGGAATCTTTCTGTCGTTTTCAAAACAAGGTCCTTTTTAACAGTTTCGACAGAATTAAGGTAAGAATGTTTTTTTTAACTTATACGGCGGGTGCGGTTATTTTCCGCCGTTATAAAATATTCAAAGCTTTCCTTACAAGCTTATAAGAATATTTTCAAGAAAATGTTTTATTTTATATGTCTCTTAAATGATTTCAAAATTAGAAAGAGATATTTCTCTAAAAAGTGTTTTTATTTCATCTATGTCAACATCCTTTGATGGATTTTACGCTTATTTGAAGTTGATTTATTATGATACAAAACTTATATATTGTATTGAAGGTTTTGTGATATGTTTGACTGTGGATGTGCTATTTTTATGCCATTCATAGTTTATGGTGAAATTATTGACATTTCGTATGCTAGTTTTAATACGAATGTTTATGTTATGTTTAAACCTTTTCATATGGGAATGCATTGGACTTAATATGTGACGGGTGGAGCCCGCTATAGCTCCTCGATGCATCGGTAGGTCTCAGGAGGCAAACTAGTGTCTTGGCACAAGGCCTTGACAAAATCTTATTTGTAGTCTTGGCACGAGGCCTTGGCTATGTGGTTATGATAGTCTGGCATTATGCATTCCAACATTATGAAAGTGGTTAGTGATTTTGCATGTGATTATTCGATTAGTAGAATATCCATGTGAATGAGTAAATGGCATTATTTCATTTTATTTATGCCATACAATGTTGAAAGTTCAAGTTTGAAAGGCTTTTGTTTTAGTTATACATTGCCTTAAACGTTTATTCTTATTTATGAAAGTTTCCGCTATATTGTTATCCTTACTGGGCATTTGAGCTCACCCCTTATCTATGTTTTATTTTTCCCAGGAAGTGAAGAAGTAAATTATGAATGACCTTCAGGGATATTATGTGGGGATATGAGTGTGGATTATGGAGACATTATGTTGTTGTAGTAGTTTTTCATTTTATGATGTAATGTAAAACTTATGAATATATCTAGTGTTTCGAAGGCTACTAAACCAATCAGTCTTTCGAGATTTGATCTTTCTTGTGATCATGCCAATGTTATGTAATAATGCACCGACTCTGGGTAACTAGGGTCGGGGTGTTACAATCTAATCCAATTGGACCTAAAGGGTAATATTTTTTTCATAAGGTTGTTTTTGGTCGAATTACACTTATCCAATAGAATTAGGAAATGTGTTAGGGTAATAGTAATATCATTTTTACCCTTAATTACCCTATTTACTTTTAACCCTGGTAAATAAAAGTAACAAGTTACTATTCACCAAAAATTATTTTTATCTTATTAACCCACATTTTACTCCTTGATATTAACAGTGTCTATATGATTTTCAAAATTTCACTCACAGAAGTGATAAAATTATGTTTTATGTAAATTTTCAAATTCTACTAGGAGGTGGGTAAAAGACGGTGAAAAGTTCAATAAATTTTTTATATGTCTAAAATTATTATAAAATGACTCCAATGAATTACATTGAACTTATATAGGTATTATTTATCAATTTTGAACTAAAATAAATTTAAATAAAATAAATAATTATTTAAATAAAAATTCAGTTTTTAAATAGAAACCTAGTTTTTACACTATTCATCAAAAACTGAAAGTTTTCATAAAAATACCAAAAATTCACCCTAGGCTAATTTCCATATTCCGAATCCAAAAATAAAGTCTATTTCGAAAGATAAAATTTATAAAATTTCAAAAAGTGGGTATTACTATTCATAATGGTTAGCTTATAAAACATATCATTTTTTAGTGAAACTCGATATTACGTACAACACACTCTATCGTGGAAGGTCGTGATTGCGTGTAATGCAAGCCAAGTCAGGGATGTGTGTAGTGAAATCTCCTTTTGGTGTAGTCTACAACACAATACATCAATGAAATTAAAAAGAAATATTTTTCATAAAATATCGGGGTGTTACATTCTACCCCCCTTAAAATGAATTTCGCCCTTGAAATTCGTCGGGGTAATAAATGGTTTACTACTCGAAAGTTTCTTTAATAGAAACCCACATCATAAAAAGGAATACCAAAACTTATCTTCAAAAACTAAAGTATGAAACATAATGGTTACCCAAATTAACTAATCACTGGGTTTCCACATAGCATAAAATAGGTAAAAATATGGATATGGAAGAGAAATCTAACCATCTTGTTTTGATGGAGAGTGGTAGAGAACAAGGCTATGAAAAATCCAATAATCACAAAGACATAAATTTGTGATGATCTATGGTACCATCTGATTCATCAGATATAAGGGCACTAGGACAACATTTTTGGTTTCAAGATCATTTCCCTAAAGTTGAAGAATTTGAATTATAAGAAATACTTACTTTATTTCGGTATAATCACACCTTTGTTCGTGCCTTGAACAATTTCCACTTCATCTCTTAAATAAATGAAGTTGAATTTGTCTTTTGCGAAGTTTTAACAGATCATGCGATAGAATGATACGTCATTCCATCTGTCTCAAACATAAGTTAGCAAAAGTTATATACATAAGTCTATCCATGGTGAGATTAATCAAATATGGTTCCAAAATGGACTTATTCTTCATATATCATCCTGCATAATAAAATAAAACAATTTTCTACTAACCAGGGACTTCATGTAGGCCAGTGGTAGGCGATAAAGGCCTGTTGCACATCGGTTGTGGGTTTGATTCCTGCAACCTTGTCTGACGCGACGGGTTGTTGCCCGTCCTGAAGGTTGCCCTTTTTGTAAAACTACATTGTTATAACATCCCATCAATAATATCGAAAACAGTTCTATCCTTAAACAATACTAACTTATTTCCAACATAATCCATTCCAATATTTAGGCTTATCTAAAATACTTCTGTCCGATTACTAGAAATTTCATCTAACGAGCACTTGAATTCCTTCATTTTTCCCCCATATATCATAAGATATATCTTGTTTTTGGTCACATTCCAAACATGTGAATACCTTAATCATGTATTCTCTTGAAACATAAATTACCATAGAACCTTATTGAAAACATGAATTCTATCAAAAGTTAACTCTTTCCACATACCAAAATCCGAAAAATTCTATATACACAAACTGTGATATCACATTTTCCTTACATCAGTCATGAGCTCAATAATACTATCAAACATCTCATTATCTCCTTATCCCTTCATTATGCGTATATAATCCACTTTCAAAAAAATATTACAATCGCATTTTATGGTTATAGGTACCATATAATTATTGAAAACCAATACATAGATATTCCAAAATTCCACGATACCATAAATGGGATTCCATGATACTAATTTGAAATCTCATTACATAAACACTTAATCATTCCACTACATCATTTTAATACTCATCATCACAAATAGTGATCGCATGTGACTTCCCTTTATCCTTTTCCTTAAGAGATTGCTCACATCGATCATCATTAACCCTTGGAATAGGGCATTGATTAGAGTAATGCCCCATTTCCTTGCACTTGAAGCATTGAAGTGTTGGTGGTGTGTTATCTATAGTCTTTTCATTATTCACATCATTATCAACCCTTTTTCGATTACTTCGACACTCAGTTGCTCGATGACCTTCTTCTCCACACTTAAAATATTTTCTATTCCCTTTAATACAATCTCCACCATGATTCATTCCACACATTGATCATAAAGAAACATTCATCTTCTTTTCACCATTATTCGGAGATTTTTCCTTGAACTCCAACTTTCGTTTCTTGTCAAAACCATGAGATGGATATGTTACAGAAAATTCCAATTCTACCTTGATATCACAACACACAATTTCATCATAGATACTGAAGTATCTTATAGCTAATTCCCTTCGAAGACTTGGTTTTAAGACACTGAAAAATCGATCAACCTTAATTTTAGGTTGGATGATAAAACCAGATGCATACCTTGCAAGTCATGTAAAATTCACTTCATATATACCAACAGATTCATCATCCTTCTGCTTAAGCTCGAGGAACTCCTTTTCCATCTTTTTTCGAAGAATATGAGGGAAGTACTTATGGAAAACCAAGTTCTTGAACTCGTCCCATTCCATGGATTCAATTTCATCTTGGGACCTTGTATTCATAATTAGAGTCCACCACTTTTATGCTTCACCTTCTAAATGGAACACAGCTAGAATGACTTTATCATGTACCAAACAGTGAAGTATGGAAAATATCTTTTCAATGGTACTGATCTATTATTCAGCAACAAGTGGATCAGAAGACCCATTCAAAGAAGGTGAACGTTTCCTCATGAAGGACTCAATAGAATATTGTTCCCTTCTCTGATCATTTGGAAATCTAGAAGGATGCATAGTTTGTGTAAGTATAGCAATAATATTTTTTCACTCCATCTCCCATCACATTTGGTTGTTCAGGAGGACAATCATTGCATTTTCCATTACATTGATCAGCATGGTTCCTTCGGGTTCCAGCCATCTTCTAAAACCCAAAAAGAATAGTGTGAGAGGCAAAAATCATGCTAGGAAAAAAACAAAATAAAGGGGGATTACCATCAATATATAACATCTTAGGGTAAATTATAATATTGTTACCATAATTATAGGATTATAAATTATAATTATACTTAACCTTAGGGAAATCCCTAGAAATACCTTAGAAATATCTCTAGAGATCTTACTAAAGTTTTCGCATTCTAGTTTCTAAAGGTTAACTAAACCTTTCCTTTGATACCAACTATAGAGACCCAAAGATTGACGTACATAGACATTACATTAATTTTGCAGAATATCTAATACATAACAAAAACAGACACCGAAGGGCCGTAATAGTTTAGTGTCTTTGGAAAAATGGAACATAATCTTCTAATCATGGTGAAAGATATTCAACATCTTCCATAAAGATCTACCCCTTTTGTTTTCTTACCTTAAACCTTTCTTTATTTCCTGGGGAAAAGAAAACATAAAAAGGGTGAGCTCCAATACTCAGTAAGGGTAAACATAGAGAACATAAAACAATCCATAATCATTTGAATGTAAAAACATGAAAATAAAATATGAACATCAAAATCCTGAGCAAAGACATAAATCTTGGAAGTACGTAAGGCATATATCATAATGGAACATCAATCCTAATAAAATAGCATGGGAAGAAAACATGTAATTGTGGCAAACCATTAAGCACATGATATTATTTCCATAGTAGCCAAGATATTGCTTCCAAGACCATCTTAGTGGACAAAGTCCATTACAGAACCGAGTTCACTCCTCGTTCCAGTCCGGTATTACTGAATCGGATTAACTTGTTGTTACATCCATGTATATCTCATGAGATATAAATCTTAACCCAATGAATTGGAGGTAGATATAGGTCCCACCCATCTCATAATGAAATCATTATTACTTATTCCACAAAATATACATAAATCATTCATCATAACCCAAAGAATAAAATGGGTTTCATAAACATCATCCCATTATCACATAATCCATATAAAATAAATGGACATAATTTCATTATAAGAACAATCACACCATGTAAATAATAGATACATTATACTTGAAACATAAACATGCTAAATAAGGTCATCTTAGATGGGAAACTGTTTTGATAAAATACTTGAAATGAATTCTTGAGGAAAATATCCTTTCTTCTTCAAAATCTTTTTCTTTCCACAAAATGCCAAAAAAAATTAAAAGAAAATGATTTAATGGAAAATAACCATGAATACTTTTAGAGTAATCTTCATGAAAATTAGGCATTATAAAACTGTAAAAATTTGTTCATGCCGTATATGTTAAAAAAAATCTCCGTGTTCTTTTAACATAAAAGTCAAAAAGTACCACGTATGGTAAACAAAAGAAAGATTCCTTCCATAACACATAGTAAAAGTCAAAGAGGGGTAAAAATGGATTTAAACATACATCTAAGATTATTAAACACTTTATGAAAAACTTTTTTATGGACATGGATGAAAAATATAACCACCGTAAAAACATACGAATAAACAATCTCAGATAAGAACAAGATTGGAATAATTATCCCTTACCATAGGTCCGATATACTTCGTACGTATCTGATCCTCCTGTATAATGATTTAAATAATGTCATTGACTTATTAAAGAATCATATTAATTGTTATGATATCATATATGGTTCACTTATGACTTTATATTACCCGTTCTTTTGTAAGTTCCATGTTAAAGCAGCATTTTTGGGTAAAATCATTTTATTGATCATACGTGTTTGGTCTTGTTGTTCTTGATATTATATTTACTTATATCTTGATTTACTTACTTCCAGAATGTAAATCATGATTTATATATCATATATATATTCAGTATATACATATATATAATAGATATATAAATGAAATGAAATACACCGTTCATGGAGACGGTAGGTCGTACGTACGCATGAACGTTGTTTTCCTTTCCTTATTGACTTGAATGGAAGTAAGCAGATGACATATATATAAATAAATTCAGTAGATTTATCATGTCATATATTTCATTAATATTCATTATATATACTTTATAATCACTCTTTAATGGTTAACATAGAGAATGAATCTCATCACGTCGTGGAGACGGTAATCTGTACGCACACACATGTGATCATATCATTCCCATAATTATTGAATTGAATTGGAGTGAATGATATAATATCACAATATTAGTATGATGTTATAATAACTATATATAGTTATTCTTTACACCATTATAACCATCCATGTAAGGTGGTAGTGGAAAAACAGATTACACCACGGCATGGAGACGGTATTCTGTACGTACGCAGGCGCTGTGATTTCATTTTCTGTAGGATGGATAGAAGGTGATATGGTATTCTTTCATATTTATAATAACATATCAGTATATTAGTGATACTAATGTTATTACTTTATAATGAAACAACTAAAGAATAAGAAGTTGAAGAAGAAATAAAACTTGAAAAAATCGGTAGAAGAGATTACCTCTTATTCGACGCACCTCTTTTAAACTTCTTCTTAGGGAACTAGAGTTGGTCTTTTGAGAATACCAGAAACTCTATGATATATCTAGTGAGGTTGAGAAGAGGAATCGGTAGGGTTTTTCTCAGATTCAAGGCTCAAAAGGGTGTGAAGAGAAGAGGGAAGGGGTGCCCTTTTATAAGGGAGGAGTGGGGCATCTTAGGAAAAACATAAAATATGATTTTATAATAAAGTCATATTCAGTAATTTAATAGATCCAAATTGATTTATTTAGAATATAAGGTGGGTATGGGTCTAAATAATCTCAACCAATAGGTTTTAGACAAGTTTAGGTTACTATTTTAACCTTATCATTTAGATTTAACTCTAAGTTATATAATTTAACTTTTACCCTGTCTTTTTGTTTTCTTACACTATATAGTTAATAAACTTACTATAACAAGAAAAAAGAACCCCAAGTGGTTCATTATTAATATATATTACCTTATCTAAGTCCTTTTTATGATCCTTATATTTTTAAGAAAATAATAATAATTAATAATATAATATTTGTTTTAAAAACTATTGTATGTCAATTTTGACACTATTTAGTACTTGATTTTTTTGAAACTTATAAAAGCATGATTAGTTCGAAAAGAGTTAATTAAATCAATAATAACATGTCATATTAACCTATAAATTTATGTTTAATTCATGAAAAGTCTCAAATTACATTTATTTGGTTATTTATAACATCAATTTTGTTAATATTTCATTAATAAGGTAATTAATCCATCGTAATTGTCTGATAAATAAATTAACTTTTTTAATGTCTAAAAATTATAAATAAAATACCATTATGTAGTAAATATTTTTACCTTTCTAATTAATATTTATAGTAGAATTTATCTTATGTATAACCCTATATTATAAATGTTTTAGTTATTAAACATTGATTTTAACCATTTTAACTCTTCTTTAAATAAAATTATAATAAATGTCCTAATCTAATCCAAGTGGACCTAAAGGGTAATATTTTATTCCTAAGGTTGTTTTTGGTTGAATTACACTTATCTAATATAATTAGGACATGTGTTAGGGTAATAGTAATATCATTTTTACTCTTAATTACCCTATTTACTTTTAACCGTGGTAAATAAAAGCAAAAAGTTACTATTCACCAAAAATTATTTTTATCTTATTGAACAACATTTTAAACCTTGATTTTACCCATGTCTCTCGGATTTTCAAAATTCCACTCACAGAAGTGGTATAATTAAGTTTTATATAAATTTTCAAATTCTCCAAGGAGGTGGGTAAAAGACGGTGAAAAGTTCAATAAAATTCTTATATATCTAAAATTATTATAAAATGATTCCAATGAATTAAATTGAACTTATATAGGTATTAAGTATCAATTTTTACCCAAAAAAATTTAAATAAAATAAATAATTATTTAAATAAACAATCGGTTTTTAAATAGTAACCCAGTGTTTTCACTAATCATCAAAAATTAAATTTTTTCAGAAAAATACCAAAAATTCACCCTAGGCTAATTTCGATATTCTGAATCCAAAAATAAAGTCCATTTCTAAAGATAAAATTTATAAAATTTCAAAAAATGGGTATTACTATTCATAACGGCTAGTTTATATAACATATCGTTGTTTAGTGAAACTCGATATTGTCTACAACACACGCTATCATGGAAGGTCGCGATTGCGTGTAATGCAAGCCAAGTCAGGGATGCATGTAGTGCAAGATCCTTTTTGTGTTGTGTACAACACAAGATATCAATGAAATTAAAAAGAATATTTTCCATAAAATCTCAGGGTGTTATAGATCTAGACTAGTTATGGAATGAGTTACATGCGATGATGGTAGAAGTGAATGGACCATACTGGATTGATGGTTCTTGGGTTCATGTATAGCATGAGGTGGTGGTGAGATGAACGAGTATTGATTCTTGTATGAATAGAATAGCTGATATCTAATTAAAGGTGATTAAAATTATCATCCATACTATATCATCCATTCTCGACATAAATCTTTACTGGATTTGGTGTTGAAGGAGCAGACAACACCACATGAGGATGAACAGAGGGATTATGGAAATCCTAATCTAGAAAACAAGTAATATGGGATTAAACTATGTGTGGGACCCTCCTAATAGAAAATATGATTTGGGATATAGATAATTAAAACATGGCTTGTGACCATACCACAAGGTGTGTGAACCCTCCTCAAAGGCTCAATGTGTTTCTTAATTTGTACAAGGACATGGGATAGAGTACACAAGAACAGGAAAACCTATTACTCCTACACCAACATCATTAGGCTGAGAATACATTGGCTATGTTTTGTACTACTACATGGGTAAAAGTAATCAGGTTTTAGCACACAGAGTACTTCTAGAAAGACATGGACACATTATGATTACACAGGAAGGACCTAAAGTTGAAGGGACATGGTGTGTACTCCTTCTATATAGAGTATACTCATTAAATGTTGGCATGGAACCCTTTTCCCCAACACCCTATACATGTTTCAATTTGGGTTCATTCCCTATATCCTTTCCCTAAGGGTTAGTACTGAATGTTTTCTTATAGGTCGTATAATAGTACCTTCAGAATGACTTCTTGCATAATGTTTTTGGACAGCTTACACAAGGCATATAGAGTGAGACCATCAATCATGTTCTTACCCTAAGCAGAGTTCTCAGTATCTTCATGACCAACCGTACATGGTCACCAATCCCCAGATTATGGGGATATTCCATATTTAGTTATTAATATCCTCTATGGCCCATGGTGTGATTATCATCTCTATATTGTATCTCCCTGTATGTCATTAGTGTTATCAGACTCATGGAGTGTGTTCTCCTAGACCTGTTCTTTCTGGAACATTCGAGCTGTAATCCTAGGGTTTTGTCATGGTTATGACATTACCTTGACAATATGAATATTTTTGAGTATATATAGATATTCTTATTAAATGTTCTATAGATATATACATTTTTATATCTAAAAGTTATAAATTTGTTGTATACTTTTTGGTTTTGGGTTTTCCTACTGGGTATTGTTATACTCATGCCTACATAGTTTTTTATTGCATGTGTTGTGTCATGTATAGATGGTTGACCTTTTGAAAGAGTCTTTGAGGGAAAAAGAATAGACATTTCTATGTGAGATTGTAAATAATGTGGTGTGTTCCTACATTATCTTGACAATATTGCCTAGTTTACTTTAAGGTTGAACATGTTTTTAGACTCTTTGTGGTGTGATTTTGCTTATACCTTTTGACTTCTCTTCACATCCTACTAGACTATGGTCATGGGATTAAGATTTATACATGAATTAATTTTCATTTGTTATTTAAATTTTAGTGTTTTATGGGATTTAAGAGTTTTTCTATTGTACAAGTACATAGTCAAAGGGATATCACGTCTATTATATTCCTACTTGGTACAACCCTCCAACCACTGGCCTCATGGAGGCAGGCATGGGGAGTCACGGAATGGGCCCATTGGGATAGGTTATGATACACCGATATCAGAGCAGTTGGTTCTACCTTTGGATTAGAGTCTATGATATTGTTTTGGGAAAAAATTGTTAAGTTTTTCATGTTCATATTTTAGGACTACTACCCCAGGGATAGTGTGCCATCCAACATATCCATACGCCAATAATATGATCACTTTCATTTTTAGTCAATACATTACCGCATTTTATATGAAAAAAAATTGGTACATGCATCATGTTGGATTGGTTTGTGGTTTCTATTCCCTTCTTGAGTCAGATATATAGATATACTCATTGACCATTGAATATGTTGTTTACTATCAATATTCCTCTAAAATTTATTCAATATGGGATTTAATAGTACTATTACAAGGATAATCGCTTCTGTGAAGATGAATTTATACATGAACATCTTCTAGAGTTGTTACCTCTAGGTGGTGCACTAGAAATACCACCAAATGTAGAGAAACATATGGTATTGGTAGTATAAGAAGATCATGTGTGTAGGCTGTGTGCACTTTACAATTTTCAGTGAAAGATACCCCACATGTTTTGAGGAGATATTGAACCACATGAAGTTGAAAACTAGCTTGAGGTGGTGAACTTATTTTTTCATCTAGTCAATACACTAGAAGATCAGATGGTAGTCCTAGCAGTGAGCCTTCTTTATGGGTTATTATGAAGATGTCGGGGTTTTGTGAACCAGTCATATAATGAGGATACTCTAGCATGTTTAATATTTGAGCTCTTATTCATAGAGTATTTTTCTCTAGCAACACTAAGGGTTGTAAGTATCCAAGTGATTATGTACCTCTAATAGGAAATCATGATGTTATCTATTTATTCATCGACATTCACAAACCTCTCTAGTTTTATGGTGGATATGATTTTGGATATATTATTTTGGGATCAGACCATCACACAAGGACTGCATAGAGACATCCAAGCTACTGTGATCCCTTTATGAGTTCCTAATTATTCTAGGAAGATAGAGAGAGCTTTAGTGGTTGATTGTTTCTTGGACAATAAGACAGAACTAGTGGATGTTAGTAATAGGAAATTAGGGGAAGAAATATTAACAATAGGTAGATCACATCAGTATTATAGACATGGACACGGGAGATGTTTCAGGAGGAGGTCTCATGATAGAGTATATTTTTTTCTGAGCTCAAAGGATTGGTTGAGTCAGTCTAGGGAGGGGATATCCTACTCATGTTATGGTAGGGGACATCATGCATGAGATTTTCCATCCCACCTTATTGGAGATAGGGAGACTATGGATGGGCCGCCAAGTTAGTGGAAGTGGTGGAATTAGACATTTCCTAAGGTGATGGATGTGTAAGATGAGATTAGAGATAAGCTCGAATGAATGCCATGTTGGCCCACTTCCTGACCATCTGATAGAAAAGTTTAGTAGAGAGCATGGGATTTCTCGATGTCCAAGAGAAAGTCTAAAACCATTGTGTTCCATCAATGATCATTTATATCTATTATAATCTCTTTACATATCTTTTATGCAACTGATTTTAGGAGGTGTTGTGACTCATTTATGGTTGAGTGCAAAATATCATCCCCAAACTAACAACTATACTGAGCGGACCATTCATGTTCTAGAGGAAATGGTAAGAACATTCATGATGGAATTTGGCTATAGTTGCATGGATCATCTACCACGTGTGTATTTTTGGTTGAACAACATCTACCATTCCACCATAATTATGGTACCATTCAAGGGTTTGTATGGGTGACTATGTAGGTCACCAATTTTTTTGGAATGACCAAGGATATTGACACTCATGGGTCAATATTAAATGCAAGAAAATATCAATAAGGTGAAAATCATATTGGAGTAGATGAGAGCTACGTAGATCCATCAAAATTATTGTGCAGACAGACGATAGAGGCCATTGGAGTTTGATGAGGGAGAACACATGCCCTTATGGGTTTCCCCTAAATGTGAATTAAATAAAATTGTACAAGGGTGGAAGGATATCTTTCTGATTCATTGGCCCTTTATATATACAATGTAGAGTTGCAGAGGTTAAATACCTCTGTTCTACCATGGCGGTTAGACTAGGTACACAACTTCTTCCATATGTCAAAGCTAAGAAGTTACATGGATGACCCATCACTTGTTGTCGACTATGGAATGATGGACATTGAGGATGGTTCTACATTCATTGATTACATGGTAGTGATGGAGGATTGGTGGGAGACAATCCTTTATGGGTGGGTGATTCCTTTAGTGCATGTTCGGTTGTAGGACATGAATATTTAGGAGACAACCTAGGAGTGGGAGGCTCTGAGATGTTCTTAGTACCCACATATCTTTGTTTCACCACTTGGATTGGATTTTTTGGGATGTATATCTCTATTATGGGGGGGAATTAAATGAATCGTTTATATATACATTGTTTTTGATATTTTATGGATTATTTTCATGAACAGGTACTGAGATGACTTGCGATTTGATGGTTCGATGTGCTCGAAATAAATATTGGAAATATATTAAATATATTAAATAGAACACCCATTTATTTTTCGAAAAAATGTGGAATAACATATAAATGGGAGCATATATTAGAAATATGAGGGCTCTATTGACTTCAAACATTGGGTTTTATCATAGGTGAGATATAACCTTTGTCAGCATGGGGTGTTTGTGAAAAATTGATCACAGGAGTAAAATGAAAAAATTAATAAAATAAAATTTATAGTTTATCCATTTACACAATTACCTAAATCCCCATATTAGTATTGGATTATGAAAAATCAATAAGGTTAGCTGCATAACCCAAGATCTATTTCAAAACTGTTAGAGAGAGAATTGGAGGTTCTTTCTCAGGAAAACTTTAACTTGATCATAGATCAACGATCAGGGTGAAACAGGATTCAAATATCTCACTAATGACAATGATGTAAGATCATTCTATGCCATAAATCCATCCATCTTGAGGTTAGATGTTTTTTCATTTGGTTTATTTCCCCATTTAAATTTCTATGATGAAAACAGATCAATCAACCATAGGATTGCTCCGTAGATCTTGCATATTACGAGATGGGATTTTTATGGGGCTTTATTAGGAGAAATTATTTTGTATTATTTATTATATATTCATTGTTAATTATAAAATAAATTAATCATGGCTTAAATGAACATTGACCTAGGTTTATTCCTCTTAATTGTTCATTGTTATTTTCTCCACTATTTTCTTTATTAATTACCAGGTTTTTGTTTTCCAAGTGGTTCAACCCAAATACTAATGAATTGATAATTTTACACCCATTTCATCATGAAATGATATGATATCATAGATCTAGGAACAATATGTTTTTAGGATCATGTGATGGTGGTAGAAAAAAATGGACTGGATTGGATCAGATATTCCCATGTTCATGTGGTTCATGTGGTGGGGACAGGATGAACGAGCACTGATTCTCATATGAATTGAATAGATGGAATCCAGATAATGGTGACATCAATAGTATCCTAGAATAGATACTTCATTCCGAGAGATAATAACAACTGGATATAGTTCTAGAGGAGAAGATAACTCTACATGAAGTAGAACATCAGGATTTTGGAAATTCTAACCTATACAGTGTGTAATCGGAGATTACGCAACACGTGGGACCCTCATAGAGGTGGCTAGGGTTTTTTTTATTTAGATAAGTATCATATGGATTGTGACCATGTCACACTACATTTGACCACTCCTAAAAGGATCAAAGTGTACCTTATAGGGTACAAAAACATTGGTTGTATTACATGGGTAGGGAAATTCTTTGTACTCTTACACATAAATGGATAGAATTGGTATAATTGAATATTCCATGTAATAGTTCATGAGAATAATTACATGGGAAACATCATGTAATGTACTTATACACTAACATGGATATAGGTCGTTCAAAGAAGCATGACTCGGGGTTGAACATACATGGTGTGTACTCCTACTACATATCGTGTACGCCTTAAATATTGTCTTAGATACCTTATCCCATATATATTAGACATGTTTCATTATAGTATGTAACCTTTATCCATTCTCTTAGGGTTAGTATGGAATTTTCTCCAACATATATGATAATGATATCTTCATTAGGAATTATTTGATAGTGTTTTTGAAACCCTTCAGTGAGGCCTGATGTGAGATCCATTATCATCTTCTTACCCTTAGTGCCTTTCTTAGTCTCGTGGTGCCCAAACTACATGGACACTGATCCTCTAATTAGAGGGTTATTTCAAGTGGAGTTGTCGGTATATCTGATGTCTTTGGGTGTGATCCTAAGCAATGTATCATATCTCCTTAGACATTATCAGTGTTATTAGACTCATGGAGTTTGTTCTCCTAGACATTTTATTTATCGTATATTATGGAAGGAATATGAGAATAGAATTATGGTTGGGAATTTACATTGAGTCTATGTTTCTTTATTGATTATATTTGGATATTATTATTATATATTTTGTAGACATATACTAGTGAATATTTGACTATTATAATTTTGTTCTATGATTTTTTTTATGTGTCCTACTAGGTATTGTTATTCTCACCCATACAATAGATTTTCCCGCTCAAGTAATTTATTTTGTAGATCATATACCTTTTGATAGAGTCCCTGGGGGATAGAGACCATGATACTCTTAATGATACATGATAGATTGAGGTGTGTTACATAGGTATCTTGATAGACATACACAGTTTTCATTGGGGTTGGAATTTTTTTTAGACTTTTTGTGGTGGCCTGTATTTGGTCTTCTTTACACTCCTCTTCATCCAATAATACTTTGGTTGTGGAATTTAGAAGTATTAATGCATTTTTATATGGTTTTTTTACATTTCATCATTTTTTGGACATAATACATCAAGCGAGACCCTGGTTCTAGTCACAAGCACATGGCCTATTGGAGGCTAGCATAGAGAGTGGCAGTAAGGTCCCCATTTTGAGGGGTCATGACTGCTGTGAAGATTGAATATAAATTCCATCTATTGAACATTATTTTATAAATGTATTCATATCCTAGAAATCTAGAAAATGGGTGTCTTAATACGTTACCGATGTAATGAATTTTGTAAAATAAATATTAAAATTTAGATGTCATGAATGAAAATAAAGTAAAATGATATTATTTATTGAAACTACTCTCAACAATACAATGGTGAATGACACTAATGTATTTATAATTGGTGTACTCGACAAATGATATGATATTTGAAGCTGTTTAATAATTTACATGATTTTAAATATGGTAAAATAAATTTTGAAAATGTTCAGTCATTGAGAATTAATGGAATTGGATCTTAAATCATTGGGAAATAATAGTTAAAACTTAAAATATATTTTTCTGATGGTTCAAAACAAAATTTGTAAATTTTTTCTAAAAATTATATGAAGGTAATTTTTGTCAAATAATTGTATTTTTTTGTGAAAGTAAAATATTATGGGAAAGTTGTTAATAAAGGAAAATGAACAAAGGATAATTTTCCTCATGTGGGTTCTCTTAAATTGTCCTGCTATATATGAATGATGGAATAAAATTAGCTATAAAATAAAAGGTTGGGGAACATTTTTGAATTTAATAACAATAAATGAATTAGAGAAATAAAATTTCTGATATTTCTAACATAATAAGATAAAGATATTGATGTTTTTATATTTTTTAGAAATGGAAGATTGAAAAATCAATAATATGAATGATGATATTCCTTCAAATAAACCCCTAGATATGTTATATTCTAATATTTATGAGACAATGAGTAATCAATAAACATGTGAAAATGGGAAATTTATTTCATTCATTGATGAATTTACTTGAATTATATATATTCTGTTTTTGAAAAACAATTTTATGTCTCTCATTATGTTTATGAATTTAAGGAGAAGTGAAGAGAAAGAATATAGATATTATGTGATGAAGTTACAAACTGATATTGGTGGTTAATGTAAAAATATATATTTCAAGGATTATCCTAGGAAACCTTGAATTCTTCTTGATTTTAGTTCCCCATTAACACCATAGAAAAATTTTTACTTCTAAATTAAATAGTATAACTCTATTGGAAATGGGTTTTAAAATGTTGATTAATCATAATAATTCCAATTATTTTTTGGGGTCTATTATCAGAATAGAAATATATATTTAAAATTGATTTAAAAAAACAAAAATATGAATCCTTATGAAATTTTTTATAATAAAACCCCTTTTTAAGTGCAATTTGTGTTTGTCAGACCTTACATTATAGATGTAAAGGGTAGAAATCTTGTGTTGTTTTATCAGAGAGTTGTTGATATAATATTTCATGGATACACTCTTAATTTTAGATGGGGAACATATTTTCATAATAAAGAATAAAATATAGATGATATTCAATTTAAAATTTGTATAAAAAATATTATAAAATTGTTTTGAAAACATATGGAGATGTGTAAGATAGGGAAGATGGGGATATTTCAAGTGATAAAGGATAACATATTCTTTGAAATAAAATCTCCAACTCAACTATTTATATTGATGAGAAACAAAATTGTACATATAATAATAAGTTGAGAATGAATGTGGATGTTAAATAAATCATTAGCGATTAACAGAAATATGTTTAAACATAAAAAAACATAATGGTTAATTTCACATAATTTCTTATATTCAAATGATGATCCAAAATATATTAATGAATCATTTGAGTATAAATAGTGTGATGATGTTATGAAGAAATATATGGATTAGATTGGGAAGAATGATACTAAGGGTATTATACCAAAACCAAATAATAAAAATGATTTTGGTACAATTTGGATGTTCCAAGAAATTTTGAATTAAGATGGTGAAGTGATAATAAAAAATTCATTACTGGTTTGTAAAGGTTACTCACAAATTAAATTAATTTCTTTTTATGAGACATTTTCTATAGTTGAAATATTAGAAACTATCGTAATTTTTCATTAAATCATTACACAATGAATTTATAGAATTTTTCAGATGGATTTAAATTAAAATTTTATTAATAGAAATTTTTTTGGAGAAGTTTACATTTAAAAACCATATGTATTAATGGTTATGAATGATTAAAGGTATGTGTATATGTTGAATAAGTATTTTTATAGGTTAAATAATGATCCAAGATATTTGTGTTTGAAATTTAATATTTTTTAAGAATATTCATCTTCAAGAATGTAAGAGTAAATACTAACATCTACGTCAATGAAAATAAATAGGTTATCCTCATTATGATTAATTATGTTAATGAAAAAATATATATTTTTAATGTTGAATAAACTTTTTAAGATGTTTTTTAATGTGATGAACATGTTATTTTAAATATCCATTTTGAGAGAAAAAAATTATTTTCATGGAATATAAATCATATAAAAGGAAAATATATTTTTATATCCTAAGATAAGTATGATAAAAAAATTAATACAAGGTTTTGAATAGAATACTCAAATATTATATTAGAACCTATTTTTATGGGGAAAATGTTCCCTAAATATGGTAAAGGTAAGGAGGTGGATCGTACAATGGTCATGAATTGGGTTAGAGGTTTAATATATTTAATACCTTTATAGATAGATATTTCATATATTTTCTGGGTTATAATGATAATTAATCAGTAGGAAGTATTGTTGATATAAAATCAACATTTTTTAGTGTTAATTTATAATTGAAATTTGTATGATTTTGAATATACTGGAAAAAAATTATTAACGATGACAAATATTATGTGGGTACCACACAAGATGCAAAAAAACTTATGTGGATAATGACTCAATAGGAATATATTTTATTAGAAGTGTAGTTACCCAAAATCTTGGGTTGTGATAATCAAAGTGCAATAAATCTCATAAAAAATATAGTACAACATTCTGATTCAATGTATATTGATATAAAATATCACTTCATCAAAGAGATGTGTGGAAGAATTAGTGAAGCTATAGTATGTTCCTATAATAGAGAATGTTTTTAATATATTCAAAAAAAATTCTAAATGAATGTTTTGATAAAATAAGGTTGAACATGGGAATACATCCTCCCTATAATCAATGATACGGTATTATATAATTACACCTATCTATCATTAATTTGGATAGAATTTTCATGGGGGAAAAGTTACATATATATATTTAATTTCAATTGGTTTAACTATTAAAGAAGCATATATTTTGGGTCATTTCTAAAAAGGGGTAAGCAGGGATCTCAAATAATGTGAATTTTATTAAAATTTTATTGAAGTTGGTGAATGAAAAAGTAAATAAGTTTTTAAAGTGAAATATATGAGGAAAATGTTTTTGAGAAGTGTATTATATTATTTTTCATAAGTCACTGCTTATATAAATAATATTTTTAATGTTGAATTATTCTTGTTTCCTACAATGAGTTCCCTCATGTAGGCTTTGAGTTATAATATAATAAATTTATTGTTTGAGTTTTAGAGTTTCATTTATTTATTATTATTGGTTGACATAAAAAGGAGAGGTTTTTTGGACCATGTTTTTGAATGTTGTTTAAGGTTAGTGAAGTTGTTGGTCCTAATAATTTTGTTGGAATATTTGTATTTTATTAATAAACATCTATAAACATAACCATATCAAATAAAAAAAATAAAATTACCATGATAATGTGTTCAAAAAAACAAAAGGATCATTTGTATTTTTTTTATCAAAAATCTAATCAGTTAATGTTTTTTTACTAGAAGATAAAAATACTCATCAAACAACCATTTTTTGAACAAATAGAATCTGGTGATTCATTGTTTTTTCTGAATTTTTCAAGAATCATGAGTTTCAATGTTCTCAAAAAACATGAATTTTTTACCAAAGGGAAGTAACATGTTTTAGTTAAAAATGTTATTATTAAAATATTCATTAAAACCCCAAAAAACAATTTTGGATAGAGGAATGGATAAGAAGATTTTTTTTTATCTATGAATGTGTTTGTCAAAAAACCATGTAAGAAAATTATCTAAATTTAAATTTTCCATTTAGGAGATGCTACTATTTTCTCACAATGGATATAACTAAAGATCCTAAAAAATTAAGTTGGTTATATGAGATCCATCAAACACACAATGTTATTGGCCAAAAAAACTAAATAAGTTCATCGTATGTGGTCTACACCAGGTGAAGTTTAATTAAAAAAGGTATTAATACAAACTCCACCTAAAATATAATTATACAATGTGTATCAAAAAACATATACAACTATAGGAAGTTATAATTTATACAAGATGATTTGATTATAATTCTATAATAAATATCATCATATTTATAATGAATAATTGAAAAAATCGATTGAGTGTATTGATGCATGTTAAGAGATAGAAGAGAATTAGATGAATATTTTTGTTTGATGTCACTCTTGAACAAAAATTTTTTTTATGTTTTTGGAATAAAATTTTCCAAAAATAGTATTGTGAAGTGGAATTATTTGTAAAGGGTTTTTAAAGATATCAAATTAATTATAATGATATGGTATTTAAATTTTCCAAACATCAAGGTGGAAAAAAGTGATTCTCATTATGTTTTAAGAAAGTTAACTGATAGGTACGGATGACTTTTTTATGAGAAGATCCTATAATACTCTAGAATCCTTTATAAGCATCTAAGAGAGTTTATTTGAGTAATATTTTTGATTTTTGTGATTTCTTTGAGAGGGTTCGTAAGGGGGTTTCCTACATGTTCTCTCTAAAATATTTTTTATATAATGTATGAAAGTACAGATTAGGTAATGTGTGATATTCATATATAAAAAATTGAAAATTAAAGAGTATTGATATTGAATAGAGGTACCAAAAAAACTTATGGAAGATAGTTTGGAGAAGGAAATTTCAAACCAAGGAATATCTTGGTTGTGGTTGAAGAATAATTTGATATTAAAAAATGGTTTTGTGATCATTGAATAAATAGTTTTTTTCAATGAGTGGAAAATATTTTATATCAGGTGGAATCATGCATAAAATATTTTATATGAAATTTATGTTGATTATTATAAGGAATAAAATAAATAGACTTATATAAATAAAAAATTGGATAGATAATTCATATAAATAGTAAACTAATGGAAGAAGTTCTAACTATCAGATGGTTAATAAAGTGAAGAAGTGTTTTTAAATAACCGAAAAAATGTTGATTTTAAAATTAGTGTATTTAAAATATTCTAATAATATTTTTAAAGGTTATTAAAGTTGTCATAAAAATATTTGACACATATTTATCAATGCGTAATGTATATTCAATATTATTTTGATCAAAGTTTATTTCAATTGTATGGATATAATATTCTTATTGTAACCATATAAATAGGATTTTATTCTAATGGATTCGGTGGTATTGAATGGTTTATAAACCATTCCTAGGACTAACTACTATTGTGGATTATTTAACCTTGTAAATACTTATGTTGCTTTTAATTTTTTGGATTATTTTCTTAATTTAAAACTCATTAATAGGAAAAGAAGGATGTTTCATCAGAATGAAAAATTATAATAAGAAAAAGTTAAATGATTCACACGCAACCCCTCTCAGTGATCACATTATTACTTTTAGAAGGGTCTAGAAGGAGGTGGTCAGATTCAATATTTGTAGTTGGGAAGAATGTGGGATTAGAGTGTAAGGACATCATTTCATATTTATGAAACAATTATATTTGGAATTGATAGTTTTTTCTATGTCAATAAAGATTCATAACATGTATCAAGGTGATTGAATAGTTTTATAGTTTCTTTACCATTTTTTAGAGCTTCCACTTTTCTCCCCTGAGGTTATATTGATTGAGAATATGATAGCCTCATTGATTGAGATGGGTATTTGAGAACGAATTCAACCTAATTTTTTCATTCTGATCACATTATATACTAATGTTCTAGATAGATATTTGATTAATAAAACATTACTTTGATAATGAGTCGGGGTTAATGGGAGTTACTAAAACTCATAGTCGTAGTTTTATGGACCCCTTTAAGGTGAAGAAGAATACATATGAGTATTTTTGTAGAAACGATAGCTATAGTTATTAGTGTTATATTTCATTTAAATCATTTTCAATGTTTTGAAAAGGCCCAATGACCTACTTTCAATGTGGAATAGTCGGTAACACCAACGATAGTAGCGTGGAATCACCAAATATTTGTATCTCATGGAGATGTTCATGACTCATTCAATGTTTCTTATAAGTTTTCACCATTCTTAATTGTGTCAGGATCTCATTCATACTAAGAAGATCCCGGGTGTAATAAGATTATTCCTCAATCAATGGGTTCTAAGAATAGGTATCAGGATTGAATCTCATTCAAGAAGTATATGAGCCTACATTGGAAGGTGATGTGGGTCCTATGAAATTCAGAGTTGCCACATCCATTTCTTCTTATTTTCAGACTACTTTATTTGATATTGGTTCCTCTCATTACTTTGTATTTACCTTTAGTGTGGATTATTTTAACCTTCCCAATGATATGATTCTTTACATGTTATATATTTTTACACCTCTAGTGATGAATAAATATTAGGGTATTAGAAACCCCTCTTGAAATTTTCATAATCATAATTTTTTTGGGACCTTTTGTTTCTCAATATTAAACAACTGGATGTCATTCTTATAATGTATATTTGATTTCACATAAAACCAATATCGATTATTATCTTCAGTGGGTCTCCTTTACTAGACCTGAAAAGGTTTATCTTTTCATCCTGGGAGAGTGAGACCAAAGTTTGAGTTGATCAAGACATCCTCTTCTGTAGTTGGGTAGGATAATTATCATGTTTTTTTTAAACTAGAGTAAGATTTTTCTTGTAGAAATTTTTCTCTCGTAGTATATGTGTTTCCTGAACTTTTCTCATCTTAATTTTTTTCTATCGATGAGGGTGGTTGAGTCTCCTTTCAACATTTTACTTGGTACCCATAAAATTTATATACCTTCATACTATATAGAAGAAGATATAGTAAATGAGTTAAAGGCTCTATTGGATAACTTTTTTTCAAGTCATTCATTCAACCCATTGTGTCACCTTCTACTGAAATATTACATTTTTCTAAAAAAAACACAAAGGAACCCTTCATGATCAAAGTGATTCTTAAAGATTTATATTTTTTATGGTAATCCCCATCTTAGAATAAATGAGTATCATATACCTAAAACAACATTCAGAAGTAGGTATGGCCACTATGATTATGTGTATCACTTGAGTGTAGTTATCAAAATCATATGGAATCATAGATATTCTACCAAGATTTCTAAATAAAACTTCATGATATAAGAGGCAATCTTTTTTGGATTCCTGGATACTGTACAGGGAATTTCAATTGATCATGAGAAGTTTAATTCTTTTCTTACATTTTAGGAACTTCATAACGTATTATATATTTCGATTTTCATTGGATAAGAAGGGTATTATCATCATATTTTAAAATATTAATCAATATTGGTTTCTTCATTGACAACTCTCACTCATATGGGAGTAAAGATATGATGTGATATTAAATGTAGGACTACTTTTGATGAGTTAAAGTGTCCACTGACTTTAGGAACAATTTTTTCACTTCAAGAACATGGTAAAGGCTATGTGGCCTATTATGATGCATATTGTTTGGGGTTTGGGTATTTTAGAACACATGGGGATCATGTAGTGGATTATGGTTCTCTCGAGCATCGGCTTCATAATAATAAATGTCCAACACATTATATTTGGCTATAAAATATGATGCAAAATCTTTATATTTAATAAAATCATCTTTTTAGATAAGATTTTATAACATAAATTGATAATAATAAATTGTGTTATATATTCCCACAAAAATATACAAACTGTTACTATATGTGATGGGTGCAGTACCTGTAAACATTTCAAATTGATATTTCATACACCTAAGAAATAGTAATATAATGGCTGGTGATTTAAGAAGAAAACTTGCATCCCAGTAAATGGAATAATCATCTAAGGAATAGAATTTGATTGATCTATTTTGTAACATCTCAGACTCAGAATCCACTAAAAGGTTCTTAGATCCAGTTTTATCACATGGCTTCAAGAACATATCCCCAAATTCCATAGGCTTCTAACTAGTTGTGAGGGCCCAGATGAGTCATTGGAGAGACTCTTCCCTCATTAACAAATTTTATAACAATAAAATGTCAATAAAAAATAAAAAAATCGATGTAGTAAACCATAAAAAAGAAGTAAATAATGGAAGAATGATAATATAAACACATTAAAAATCATATCATTTAAAATAGGATAATCTATTTCATGTTATTCTAATAAAATATAGAAATACCTAAATAAATGGAATATGTAAAATACATATAAAAATTACAAAAGTATAAAAGTATTTTAGTAGTATCATAAGCCTCAGCTTGGTCCCATGCTATTCTGCTCCAAAAAAGCATATCAAGTACATATCAAAGGGAGGTTACCCTTATAATTACCTAAAATCATCTAATATATTTGGGTCAAAAACATGGCCCAAATAGAGAGTCATATGAAATCTTAGTAGGCAACCACCCATGATTTATTCCAAAAAGTCTGTGAATATATATAGCAGGTAGTGTGCAATAAGAAAAAGGTAATCAAGGAAGAACACAAAAGTAACAACTTATATGATTTGGTTTTTCAATTCATTAATTTAATTTCTAAATTAAATTTCAAAGAATTTATAAGTCTCAATATATGGCTCAAAGTCAACATCCCTTGTATAACTAGTAGAACAATAGATAAATCATAAGGCCATCTAAACAGGTACAAGGGAAGAACAAATCCAAAGTTGTTCCTTGTCTTTGAAGATTTATCATATGTCATTTCATTTATAATTAAATTTTTAACCGGAGTCCATCTATTACATTATTGATTTAGAATTCATGTATCACTTTTGGTTCAATATCATCCATAACCCTAAAAACTCTTCCCTGTATAACCTCTCGAGAACTTGGTATTGATCTAGCAGAGTTATAACATCCCCACCAATCGAGTTCATCCTCAATGCTCCTCAATGTAAGATTGAGTATCACCCTTGGCATAACAGCCAAATTCAATTTGAGTCCTTCTGTGTAATTATTAATGTAATCCCTATATCACATCATATATAAGTCGAACCTCACTAACATTTTCCATGGAATCCCTCATTTGGATCTATGTATCACTCATGAGAATATAATTTTAACCATTGAGTACATCCATGTAATTATCATTAGAATCCATGTATCACCCGAGATATATGGTTCAATAATCCCATGATTCCATCCATCAAATTCTAAATTGAATCCACGTATCACACAAAGATATTTAACATTTAACCAATTCAATTAAATTTAAACATTTCATTAGATGTCCCAAGGTCAAAATCAAGAGCAACTAGTATAAATCTCAACTCAAGGGAGTGACTAAATAATTGTCCAACCTCACAAGGATTTTTCGTTAATTTACTCAAAGGGAATATTTTTTAGAGCATGGATCAAGGCATAAAAACCTACTACATAGATTGGATATCCAATAACTAACATGGGAAGAGCATTAAAAGACATAATTCATTCCTAGTAAGGTAGTAGAAAAAATATGCCAAGCTCAAGGGATTGCCTTCAATTAATCACATGGGAGTTTTCAGCATAAAAATATAACAATCATAAAAATATACCAAAGGTCTTAGTTTCCACATATTTCCTATGGTGAAACCATAATCTATGGAAACCCAATAAAATTGAATCAATTCAAGTCATGTTCTCTACCTACTCACATTAGTAAGGAAACCATGATTTAAACAATAAATCATACATGGATCAAGGGGAAAATAATAAATCCCAAACCCTAAATTCATTTCAAACACAATATAAAATCATTTGAATTTAATTCATAGTGAAATTTCACATTTTAACATCCCATTAAATGAGAACAAAGGAATGCCTCACAGGAATCCAAGGCCAATATCCATAATTGATCATTCAAATAATATCACCCATGGGGCAGTCCTTATTCAATGTAAAAAACCTTTAACATGGATAAAAATACCTATTTTATTACCTAATTAATGATATGAAATATCAGGGTCCAATTCAAATTAAGCTTCCACCCCAAGAATGGGTGCATGATATATCAATCCATATAAATGATCCAACTTTCAACAAAAAATCACATGACCACCAACCTTTGGCTCATGTTTGATAGCTCATTCAGTATCAATTTTTTGGTCATCCTAGTTTGGAATAAATATTAAGAACTGATGAAGAATGAAAAATTAGGTCATGAGATCCTAAATCCAAATAGCACAGTTGATAGCCAGAGGAATGAACTATGATTAAAAAATAATTATGGTCTTACCATTATGGATCCATGGAGATGAACCACGCTTGAATCAGAGTCTAGTCAAAGAATATCCTTAAATTATAACTTTAGTTGATGGAGTAGAGCTTAAAATTCTTTGAGTTACTATGCAAGGAATAAAAAATGAGTTGTTTTTTTATTACATTTTAAGCTTAATTAAATATTATTAAAATTACTCAACCTCCGGGGTAATACTGTTTAAGAACGCGGTTTGGAAATCCATATTTCAACCATAAATGAATTCTTGTGGACCAAGGGGCATTCAAAATGTTTACCCACACCATTTTTAAACCAAGTGCAAAACATAAGAAAGAAACTGTCAAAAGCTACAAAAACTATAGACTTGGACCCATAGTCGTGTGGCCTAAACTGCATAGTTTGCACTAACTATATGTCCTCATTCTTTCACCCAAAACGTGGTTTATGGGCTCCAGACAAGCCCTGGACACCCCAGAATCCACCAAGTCTTCAATGATCATTTATATTAATCCATATTTAAGAAATTAAACTGATATATGGTGAAAAACAAAGATTTCATACCAAAAAGAAAGAAATGAGTTCCTACAAACAACACCCCATAAATAAATTCAACCTGAAATATTCCTTTTAGGGGTGTTGAAGTGATATCTAAGAACAACACTGGATATTGTGATTGTATATCGATCTCCCTCTCTTGGGTCTCATCTTGTACTCTGTCATGATTCCATATCACCCATACTATAGGATCTAACCGGCCTCAGAGAATATTCATGCTACGATCCTCAATATGTTTGGGATTCCCCCCAAAATATTCATCCTTATGTAACTCAACATCAGGATGAAAAGAATGAGATGTGTATGAATAGTAATGTTGTAGCTATGAAATAAGGAATATTTCATGCATTTCCCGGTACCTCTAAGGTAGCTGTAACCGATAGGCCACTAGCCTGACTATCTACAGAATCTATAACAGGCCGGTGTATCTTTTTTATATATTACCATATCTCTTGATCCTCTTGTATCCCAACCTTGATAAAACATGTTGGAATACCTGATCTCCAACCTCAAACTCTATATTTCATATATGGTGATTAGCATAAGATTTTTTATGAGACTTCATAGAATCAATCTACTTCCAAATCTACTGAACATGTTTAATTCTCTCATGGACAAGATGAGGTCCTAGCAAAGGTGAATATCCTACCTCAAGCCTACATAGGGGTTTTCGATAACGCCTACCATAAAAAACCTCATATTGAACAATGTAAATATTATCTTGAATGTTATTGTTGTATAAAAAAACCAAGGTTATATGCCTCTCCCAAGAGCCCCTAAAATACATGATACGTTCCCACAACATGTCTTCAAGAACCTGAATTATGCTCTTTGACTGACCATCTATTTGGGGGTGGTATTACATGTTCATAAGAACATATTTACTCAACACCCTCTGTATCCCTTCCTATAAATTAGAAGTAAACTAGGAATCCATATTTGAAATGATATAATGTAAGGGACTATGTAATCATATAATCTCATGGATGTACAACCTCCCATGTCGATCAACACTGAAGGTTTACATTATGGGAAAGAAATTACAATTCTTCCTTATCCTATAAACAAAAACCCATAAAACATCATTACCTTGAGGAAAATTTGGTAAACCTATCATGAAATCCATTGCATCATCATTCCATTTCCACTCAGAAATGGTCAGCTGTTGTAAAAGTCTAGCCGGTCAGTAGTGTTTATCCTTCACCTACAGACATGTAGAATATATCCTGAAAAAACTAGCTACATCACATTTCAGGCCTATTCACCAACACTAATGATGTAAATTTTGATACATCATGGTGACACCAGGATGAACTACCCATACTAAAGAATAGAAATCTTCAAATAGCTCCTTATGCATGTCTGAAGAGACCCCCACATGACCATGTACCCATAGACCTCATCCTCACCTACGTTCCATCCAATATGAGGGTCCTCACTTTCCACACTCTCTCGTAGAACTAGGCCTGCAAAGTCCAATATCTTCCTCATCATGATTCTATCTAGTAGGGTAAAAGGTAAGGATGCTAGAAACATATACCCCCAATAGTAGTTCACCTCCAAGTACATCTCATAGATCAACACCATAAAGTACAATTCACTATCTAGTTTCTACACTGCCTGTATCTGAGTCTTCCAGCTTAGTGCATCGACCACTGCATTGCCTTTACCAGGAACGTAGGAAAGCTTGAAATCAAAAGAATGAAGATACTCATCCCACCTTCACTGTATGAAGTTCATATCATGACATGTAAATATTAACTTTAGGATTTTTTGGTCTGTGTACCCAATATAATTCTTTCCTAGTAAGTAATTCCCCAAATAGTATAACGTGTTAAGAACCACATATAAATCAAGATCATGTTTTTGGTAGTTCCTCTTGTGTGGCTGAAACTGCCAAGACCCTTATGCATTGACTTGAACCCCCCCCCCCCGCCAACCCAATATAAGAACCGCTCCCCTCCCGATACATAATGCATCAAAATACACAATGTAAATATAATGACCCATACTTTACATACATTGTTATTACTTCAGAATTAAATCACACTTATTACAACATATAACAAAACCAAGAAAGGACCGTATAGGTATAGTGTCTTTAGAAACTGGGAAACATAAACAACTAGTTCATAAAGCATCTACTTTGCCTCCCATTTATTTCATCATCTCTAGAGTCCCTTTATGGAATATTCAACTTAATAACCTTCTTCCTGACCTGGGGAAATAAAACATACAAAAGGGTGGGGTCAAATTCTCAGTAAGGGTAAAAAAAAATATCAATCACATCGTATACATAAGCACATAACTTTTGGAAATCTTAACCTGAAAAAGATATCATAATTTCATAACATGGGATAAATCATGGCAGTGAAATATAATCACAATAATCATAACTTAAAACATGAAACTTTGTGGCATACACACATAATCATAGAGATTCATTTCTTGTTAGTCAAGACACATTGGCAAGACTATCTTACTGGACAAAGTCCCTTTCCGAACCGAGTCACCCTCGTTTCAGTCCTGTTTCACTGAACCGGTATAACCTACCGTTCCAGCCATGTCTATCTCATGAGATATAAAATCTTTACCCAATGCATTGGAGGGAGATATAGGTCCCACCCATCTCATAATGATACCATTCTTATGTGTGCCACAAAATCATAAACCATACATCATAGCATAACCCATGAAATAAAAATGGGAATCTTATACATCATGACATCATAAAACAATTCATATAAGATAAAGGAATTCATAAAAATAATTCCATCACAACATTAATCAAATCAATGTAATAATAGGGATAAAAACAGAACCCTTTATTATCTTAGATGGAAAATAATTTTGATAAAACACTTGAACTCCATTCTTGAGGAAAATATCCTTTCTGCTTCAAAAACACTTTCCCTTTATTAACATGTCGTACAATTATAAACTAAAAGAAGTTGATTAAAAATAAACTTGAAAACTTGTAATGTAAGATTCTTGGAAATAATGTTTTAAAAATCCATTTAGGCCGTATAAGTAAAAAAACATTCTTCTCGTACTTTTGTCGGAAAAATCAAAAAAGTACCTCGTACAAAAAACTACAAAAGATTCCTTCCATATCTTTTACTAAAAACTCAATGAAGGGTAAAATTGGATTTAAACAATTGTATTTGGATGGAAATAATATTACATATTGAGTAAACATGGATGTGGATGATAAAATACACCCTAGTAAATGCCAAAGTAAAAACAATCTCGGATAAAAATTAGATTGTGATATTTCCCTTACCATAGGTCCGTTTTGCTTCGTAAGTGTCTGAAACCCCTGTATAATGATTAAAATAATGTTACTGACTTATTTCATAATCATACTAATTTTTATGATGTCATATATGGTCATATTCTTAGCTTCTTAGTAGTAATATTTCATTGCTACTTGTTATTCGGGTGTTTATAACTTTTTGTTCTTATGAGTGTCTTGTCGAATAAATTCTTATTCTTCACTTTAGGTTATAGATACCTCATTTACAGAATGGTATTAGTGTAATATATATCATATTCATTCATTCAATTAATTTATATAATCATTATGAAATGAAGATCATGTAGAATAAGTCGCATCACATCGTGGAGACGGTATTCCGTACGTACGCACGAGTGATGATATCGTTCTTATGATCGTGGAATTGTATTGGAGTGTATGTATACTATTTCAGAATCAGTATCACTTTATAATAGTCATATATATTAATTATTTACACCATTATACCCATCCAAGTAAGGTGGTGGTGGAAAATAGATTACACCACGGCGTGGAGATGGTATATCGTACGTACGCACGCGCGGTGATTTCTTTTTCCGTAGAATGGATAGATAATTAAATAGGATTGTTTCATACTTATAATAACATATCAGTATATGATTGATACTGATGATATTAATTCATAATGAAACAACTAAAGAAGAAGAAGTGGAAGAAGAAATAAAGATGAAAGAATCGGTAACGGACATTACCTCTTCTTTGAAGTGCTTCTTTGAGACCTCCTTTTAGGGCACTAAAATGGGTCTTTGAAGAAGACCAGAACCTCTAGGATGTCTCTAGGGAAGTGGAGAGGAGGAATTGGTAGGGTTTGGCGGAGCTTGAAGGCTCAATGTGGTGTGAGGAAGAGGGGGAGGAGGTGCCCTTTTATAAGGGAGGAGAGGGGCACCTTTGGAATAGCTAAAAATATTATTTTATTATAAAGTCAATTTCAGTTTTAAATAGCTCCTAATTGAATTATTTCGAGGATAAGGTGGGTATGGGTCGAAATAATCTCATACAATAGAATTTAGACAAGTTTATGTTCCTATTTTAACCTTATCATTTAGATTTAACTTTAAGTTAGATAATTTAACTTTTACCGTGTCTTCTTGTTTTCTTATACTATAAGGTTAATAAACATACTATAAGCAGCCAAACGAACCCAAAGTTGTTTATTATTAATATATATATTCTTATCTAAGTCATTTGTACAAACTATAGACTTTTAGGAATAAAATAACAATTACTAATATAATATTAGTTTTAAAAACTATTTTATGTCAATTTTGACACTATTTAGTAATTGATTTTTTTTGAAAATTAGAACAGAATTATTAATTCAAACCAAGTTAATTAAATCAATACTAACATGTCATATTAACCTAGAAAATTAGTGAAATTCATAAAAAGTCTCAAATTACATTTATTTTGGTGTTTATAACATTAATTATGTCAATATTTCATTAATAAGATAATTACTGCATCATCATTGTGTCATAAATAAATTAAATTATTTAATGTCTAAAAATTACAAATAAAATACCATTATGTATGAAATTTTATTATCTTTCTAATGAATATTTATAGTCGAATTTATCTTATGTATAACCTTATATTAAAAATTATTTACTTATTTAACTTTAATTTTAACTATTTTAACCCTTCTTTAAATAAATTGATAATAAATGTCCTAATCTAATCCAAGTGGGCCTAAATGGTCATATTTTATTCCAAAGTTTTTTTTTGGTCGAATTACACTTATCCAATAGAATTATGACATGTGTTAGGGTAATAATAATATCATATTTACCCTTAATTACCCTATTTAATTTTAACCGTGGTAAAAAAAAGTAAAAAGTTACTATTCACCAAAAAAAATTATTTTCATCTCATTGAACCACATTTTAGTCTTTGATATTAATCGTGTCTCTCGGATTTTCGAAATTCCACTCACAGAAGCGGTAAAATTAAGTTTTATGAAAAATTCAGTTTTTTAACTACCACTTAGTGGTTTCACTATTCATCAAAAATTGAAAGTTCTGAGAAAAATACCAAAATTTCACCCTAGGCTAATTTCGATATTCCGAATCCAAAAATGAAGTCCATTTTGAAAAATAAAATTTATAAAATTTCAAAAAGTGGTTATTACTATTCATAACGGCTAGTTTTAATACTATTTTAATAGCATATCGTTGTTTAGTGAAACTCGGTATTGCGTACGATGGAAGCTATCGAGGAAGCACGTGATTTCGTGTAAAGCAAGCCAAGAAAGTATTGGGTAGAAAAAGATTCCTTTGATGATTTATATAACATAAAAGTCTCGGGTGTTACATTCTACCCCCCTTAAAATGAATTTCGCCCTCGAAATTCGTCACTTTGTAACAAACGGATGAGGATACCTCTCCCTCATCATTTCCTCAAGCTTCCATGTAACTTCTTCTAATTGGTGGTTCCTCCATAAAACTTTCACCAATCGAGTGGTCTTGTTTCGTAGGACTTTTTCGCTACGATCCATAATCTCTATCGGTTGTTCTTCATAAGAAAGATCTTGCTCCAGCGGTACAACTTCTGAGCTGAGTACATGTGAAGGATCAGGTATGTACTTTCTCAGGAGAGATACATGGAACACATCGTGAACTTGAGAGAGATTCAGTGGAAGTGCCAATCGGTAATCTACCTTCTCAACAAGATCCAGTATTTCAAAAGGACCGATATATCTAGGGCTCAACTTCCCCTTCTTTCCAAATCTCATGACCCTCTTCCAGGGAGATATTCGTAAGAACACTTTATCACCCACTTCAAACTCTAGGTCTTTCCTTCGGTTGTCGGCATAATTTTTCTGTCGACTCTGAGCTGCTCTTATGTGTTGTTGAATCGATCTGACCTTTTCTGCCATTTCATCAACGAGATCAGGTCCTGATAGCTTTCTTTCCCCAACTTCATCCCAGCAAGTTAGAGTCCTGCATTTCTTTCCATAGAGAGCTTCATAAGGAGACATCTGAATACTGTTGTGAAAGATATTATTATAAGAAAATTCCACCAAAGGTAGGTGTTGATCCCAACCACCTTTGAAATCCATAGAGCAAGCTCTCAACATATCTTATAGGGTTTTAATTGTTCTCTCAGACTGACCGTCTGTCTGAGGATGATAAGTAGTGCTGAAACTCAACTCTGTATCCAGAGTATGCTGAAGACATATCTAGAACTTTGAGGTAAATCTCGGATCCCGATAAGATATAATAGAAAGTGGTACTCCTTGCAATATTACCACTTCCTTTACATATATCCTGGCAAGCTAATCCAGAGAGAAATCCTCTCTAATAGCAATGAAATGTGCAGACTTGGTAAGACGATTAACTATGACCCAGATAGCATTATTGCCTTTGGATGTTTTAGGAAGTCCAATGACAAAGTCCATAGAGATGTTTTATCATTTCCATTCGGGTATGGGTAATGGTTGTAACATCCCCTTAGACTTTTGTCTCTCAGCTTTAACTTGCTGATAAACCAAGCATCGAGATACATATTCAGCAATATCTCTTTTCATGCCATCCCACCAGAAGTACTCTTTCAAGTCCCTAAAAATCTTCGTGCTTCCAGGATGAATATAGAATGAAGAACTATGAGCCTCATCCAGCAGCTCCTTCTTTAATTCGGGAATCGGAGGAACACAAACCTGATTCCTGAACTTTATTATCCCATCACAATCAAGGTTGAATTCAGGAGCATTTCTCACCTTCTTTTGTAACTCGACATCTTCTTTCTGTGCCTCTTTAATCTTCACATGTATAGATGGTTGAACATTCATTTGAGAAAGATAAGATTTTTCCCCTTCCATTATAATTCCAAGATCCATCCTTTGTAAATCCATAAATATTGGATCTTTTGTGATCCTCATCATGGATAAACTAGCATGGTCTTGTCGACTTAATGCATCTGCCACCTTGTTTTCTTTCCTAGGGTGGTAATGGATTGAGCAGTCGTAATCCTTAATCAGCTCCAACCATCTTCTTTGGCGCATATTCAGCTCCTTTTGTGTGAAAATATACTTTAAACTTTTATGATCAGAATAAATATCTCACCTTTCACCATAAAGATAATGCCTCCAAATCTTTAATGCAAAGATTACCGCAGCTAACTTCAAATCATGTGTTGGGTAATTTTGCTCATGGATTTTCAACTGTCGTGAGGCATAAGCTATCACCATATCATTTTGCATAAGAACACACCCCAATACCTTCTTGGATGCATCACTGTAGATCACAAACCTTTCTCCACTACAGGGCAGTGTGAGCACAGGTGCACTGGATAACCTTCTTTTCAATTCCTTGAAATTTTCTTCACATTCCTCCATCCAAACAAACTTAACTCCTTTCCGAGTCAACTTGGTGAGTGGATTAGATAATCGTGAAAAATCTTTCACAAAACATCGATAATATTCATCCAAACCAAGAAAACTTCGGATCTCAGTTATTTTTGTTGGTCTCGACCATCTTTCGATAACCTCTGTTTTTTCTGGATCCACAGATATCCCATCTTTTGAGATTATGTGACCCAAAAATGCAACTTTTTTAAGCCAAAATTCACACTTGGTAAATTTGGCATAAAGCTTCTCCTTTCTCAGGGTCTTCAATATAATTCTCAAGTGATCTTCATGCTCTTCCTTCCTATTTGAATAGATAAGAATATCATCTATAAAGACTACCACAAATTGATCAAGATAGTCTCTAAAGACTCTATTCATTATATCCATGAAGATAGAAGGGGCATTAGTAAGACCAAATGTCATCACTATAAATTCATAGTGTCCATACCTTGTACGGAAAGCCGTCTTTGGTATATCCTCCCTTTTGACCCTTAATTGATGATACCCTAAACGAAGATCAATCTTGGAAAAGTATTGATCTCCACGTAGTTGGTCAAATAAGTCATCAATGTGTGGGAGAGGATATTTGTTCTTGATAGTGACCTTGTTAAGTTCTCGATAATCAATGCAGAGTCTCATTGATCCATCTTTCTTCTTAACAAATAAAACAGGTGCTCCCCAAGGTGACGCACCAGGGCGTATGAATCCCTTATCAAGATTCTCTTGGAGTTGCTTCTTCAATTCCTGCAACTCAATTGGGGCCATTCTATAAGGTGTCTTTAAAATAGGCAAAGCACCCGGTACGAGTTCTATTGAAAACTCAACTTCACGATTTGGTGGAAGACCCGGTAATTCCTCCGGAAAGACATCATCAAACTCCCATATAATGGGCATATTCTTAATCGTGAGTTTTTTACCAACAATTTGAGATAAATAACCTTCATTTAGTGGAACCAATACCCAGAAAATGGAAGAAATTTCCACTGGAAAGTTATGTTCATCCTTACATCGATAGACGATCATAGATTGATCTAGAATATGAAATGTGACTTCCCTTCTTTGTAAATTGATATGAGATCCATATAAAGAAAGCCAATACATTCCAAGAATCACATCAAATTCCACTATAGGAAGGACCACAAGATTTGCAGGAAGCACTTTCCCACAAACTTCGATCGAAGAAGAATTATAAACTTTTCATGCGACTGTTGTGCCATTAGGTGTTGTCACAGCTAACTCAACATCTAATTGTTGAGGTAATACGGTGATACCCTTAGAAAATTCTTCAGAAATAAAAGAGTGGGTGGATCCAGAATCAAATAAAACATTTTCTACTTTAGAGTGGATGGTATGTGTACCTTTCACCACATCGTTATCGTACTCCACATCGTTGATAGAAATTGCATGTGACTTTCCTTTGTCTTAGCCTTAAGAGTTTGTTGACGTCGACCATCATCATCAACCCTTGGATTAGGGCATTTAATGGCATAATGACCCATCTCCCTGCACTTGAAACATTGAAGTGTAGTAGGTTCATTCTGTGTATCCCTTCCTTTGTTTGCATCATTAGACATCTTCTTCCCATCATCGCGGCATTCAAATGCCCGATGACCTTCCTTTCCACATTTGAAACATTTACTTGTCCCTTTAAGACAACTCCCTCCATGTGTCTTTCCACACTTTGAGCATAAGGGAAATCTCATCTTCTTTTCAGTGGGCTCTTTAGATTTTCCTTTGAATTCCATTTTCCTCTTCTTATCAAACCCATATGACTGATGGGTTACTCCGATTTCCATCTCAACTTTGAGATCACATCGAACGATTTCCTCATAGCTATTGAAGTCCCTTATGGCTAAGGCCCTTCAAAGACTTGGTTTTAAGCCACTAATGAATCGATCGATCTTACTCTCAGGTTGGATAATAATACCAGAAGCGTACCTTGCAAGTCTTCTAAAATTTTCTTCATAGGTACCAACAGATTCATCATCCTTTTGCTTCAGTTCAAGAAACTCTTTCTCCATCTTTGTTCAGAGAATATGAGGGAAGTACTTATTGAAAAATAAGTTCTTGAACTCATCCCATTCCATGGACTCAATTTCATCTCTTTGCCTCGTATTCTTAATAAGATTCCACCATTGATCAGCATCTCCTTCCAAACGATACACTGCTAGGATGACTTTATCATGTTCAGAACATTGAAGAACTGAAAATATCTTTTCATTAGTACTAATCCATTGTTCAGCAACTAATGGATCAGTAGACCCGCTGAAAGAAGGTGGACGCTCCCTCATGAAGGATTCAATAGAATTTTGCTCCTTCCTTTGCTCGTTTGGAAGTCCTGCATGATTCATATCTTGATAAAGTTGTGTGAACATGGCTACAAGATTTTGAATTCTAGCTCCCATAACGTTTGGTTGCTCAGGGGGACAATCATTGCATTGCCCGTCGCATTCCGCATTAACACGATTCCTTCGGGTTCCAACCATTGACTTAAACCAAGAAGAATAGTGTGAGAAACACTAATTATAATAGGAAAACCACATACTCAAGAATAAAATTTCACACTTAAGGTCTTATCCTAGGTTATTCATGGCCATTTCTAAAACACTAAGATTGTGTTCTATGCTTAGACTTATCCTTAGGGTTCTTACTAAGGCTTTCACATCCTAGTTTCCAAAGGTTGACTATACCTTTCCTCTGATACCAACTATAACGACCCATACTTTACATACATTATTATTACTTCATAATTGAAGCACACTTATTACAACATATAACAAAACCAAGAAAGGAATGTATAGGTATAGTGTCTTTAGAAACTGGGAAACATAAACAACTGGTTCATAAAGCATCTACTTTGCCTCCCATTTATTTCATCATATCTAGAGTCCCTTTTTGGCATATTCTACTTAATAACATTCTTCCTGACCTGGGGAAATAAAACATACAAAAGGGTGAGCTCAAATGCTCTGTAAGGGTAAACAAAAGAAATATCAATCACATCATATACATAAGCACGTAACTTTTGGAAATCTTAACCTGTAAAAGAGATCATAATTTCATAACATGGGATAAATTATGGCAGTGAAATGTAATCACAATAATCATAACATAAAACATGAAAATTTGTGTCATACACACATAATCATAGAGAATCATTTCTTGTTAGTCAAGACTCATTGGCAAGACTATCTTAGTGGATAAAGTCCCTTTCTGAACCGAGTCACCCTCGTTTCAGTCCTGTTTCACTGAACCGGTATAACCTACCGTTCCAGCCATGTCTATCTCATGAGATATAAAATCTTTATCCAATGCATTAGAGTGAGATATGGGTCCCACCCATCTTATAATGATACCATTCTTATGTGTGCCACAAAATCATAAACCATACATCATAGCATAACCCATGAAATAAAAATGGGAATCTTATACATCATGACATCATAAAACAATTTATATAAGATAAAGGAATTCATAAAAATAATTCCATCACAACATTAATCAAATAAATGTAATAATAGGGATAAAAACATAACCCTGTATTATCTTAGATGGAAAATAATTTTTATAAAACACTTGAACTCCATTCTTGAGGAAAATATCCTTTCTGCTTCAAAAAAACTTTTCCTTTATTAACATGTCGTACAATTATAAACTAAAAGATGTTGATCAAAAATAAACTTGAAAACTTGTAAAGGAATCTTCTTGGAAATAATGTTTTAAAAATCCATTCATGCCGTATAAGTAAAAAAACATTCTTCTCGTACTTTTGTCGGAAAAGTCAAAAAAGTACCTCGTACGAAAAATGACAAAAGATTTCTTTCATATCTTTTACTAAAAACTCACCGAAGGGTAAAATTGGATTTAAACAATTTTATTTGGATGGAAATAATATTACATATTGAGGAAACATGGATGTGGATGATAAAATACACCCCAATAAATGCCAAGGTAAAAACAATCTCGGATAAAAATGAGATTGTGATATTTCCCTTACCTTAGGTCCGTTTTTCTTCGTAAGTGTCCGAACCTCCTGTATAATGATTTAAATAATGTTATTGACTTAGTCCAGAATCATACTTATTTTTATGATATCATATATGGTCATATTCTTAGCTTCTTAGTAGTAATATTTCATTGCTACTTGTTATTCGGGTGTTTATAACTTTTTGTTCTTATGCGTGTCTTGTCGAATAAATTCTTATTCTTCTCTTTAGGTTATAGTTACCTCATTTCCAGAATGGTATTAGTGTAATATATATCATATTAATTAATTCAATTCATTTATATAATCATTATGAAATGAAGATCATGTAGAACGAGTCGCATCACATCGTGGAGACGGTATTCCGTGCGTACGCACGAGTGATGATATCATTCCTATGATCGTGGAATTGTATTAGAGTGTATGTATACTATTTCAGAATCAGTATCACTTTATAATATTCATATATAGTCATTATTTACACCATTATACCCATCCAAGTAAGGTGGTGGTGGAAAATAGATTACACCACGGCGTGGAGACGGTATTTCGTACGTACGCACGCGCGGTGATTTCTTTTTCCGTAGGATGGATAGATAGATAGTGAAATAGGGTTGTTTCATACTTATAATAACATATCAGTATATGAGTGGCACTGATTCTATTAATTCATAATGAAACAACTAAAGAAGAAGAAGTGGAAGAAAAAATAAAGATGAAAGAATCGGTAACGGACATTACCTCTTCTTTAAAGTGATTCTTTGAGACCTCCTTTTAGGGAACTAAAATGGGTCTTTGAAGAAGACCAGAACCTCTAGGATGTCTCTAGAGAAGTGGAGAGGAGGAATTGGCAGGGGTTGGCCGATCTTGAAGGCTCAAAGTGGTGTGAGGAAGAGGGGGAGGAGGTTCCCTTTTATAAGGGAGGAGAGGGGCACCTTTGGAATAACCAAAACATATTATTTTATTATAAAGTCAATTTCGGTTTTAAATAGCTCCAAATTGATTTATTTAGAGGCTAAGGTGGGGATGGGTGGAAATCCTCTCATCCAATAGAATTTAGACATGTTTAGGTTCCTATTTTAACCTTATCATTTAGATTTAACTTTAAGTTAGATAATTTAACTTTTATCGTGCCTTCTTGTTTTCTTATACTATAAGGTTAATAAACTTACTATAAGCAGAAAAACGAACCCCAATTTGTTTATTATTAATATATATAACCTTATCTAAGTAATTTTTCCGAATCTTAGATTTTTAGGAATAAAATAACAATTACTAATATAATATTAGTTTTAAAAACTATTTTATGTCAATTTTGACACTATTTAGTCATTTATTTTTGTGAAAATCATAAAAGAATTATTAATTCGAACCAAGTTAATTAAATCAATACTAACATGTCATATTAACCTAGAAAATTAGTGGAATTCATAAAAAGTCTCAAATTACATTTATTTTGGTGTTTATAACATTAATTATGTCAATATTTGATTAATAATATAATTACTCCATCATCATTGTGTCATAACTAAATTAACTTATTTAATGTCTAAAAATTACAAATAAAATACCATTATGTAGGAAATTTTTGTAGCTTTCTAATTAATATTTATAGTCGAATTTATCTTATGTATAACCTTATATTAAAAATTATTTACTTATTAAATATTGATTTTAACTATTTTAACCCTTCTTTAAATAAATTAATAATAAATGTTCTAATCTAATCCAAGTGGGCCTAAATGGACATATTTTATTCCTAAGTTTGTTTTTGGTCGAATTAAACTTATCCTATAGAATTAGGACATGTGTTAGGGTAATAATAATATCATCTTTACCCTTAATTACCCTATTTACTTTTAACCGTGGTAAAAAAAAGTAAAAAGATACTATTCACCAAAAAAATTATTTTCATCTCATTGAACAACATTTTAGTCCTTGATATTAACCGTGTCTCTCGGATTTTCGAAATTCCACTCACAAAAGCGGTAAAATTACGTTTTATCAAAAATTCAGTTTTTTAACTACCACTTAGTGGTTTCACTATTCATCAAAAATTGAAAGTTTTCAGAAAAATACCAAAATTTCACCCTAGGCTAATTTCGATATTCCAAATCCAAAAATGAAGTCCATTTTGAAAGATAAAATTTATAAAATTTCAAAAAGTGGTTATTACTATTCATAACGGCTAGTTTTAATAATATTTTAATAGCATATCGTTGTTTAGTGAAACTCGGTATTGCGTACGACGCAAGCTATCGAGGAAGGACGCGATTTCGTGTAAAGAAAGCCAAGAAAGTGTTGTGTAGAAAAAGATTACTTTGATGATTTATATAACATAAAAGTCTTGGGTGTTACATTAAATCATACCAGGATCAGATAGAATCATTATATAAGATGAATTAAATATCCTTTTCGAGTCCTAAAGAGTTGTCTTGCTATAATTTGACAATACATACTTCACAGCCTTCTTAGTCAAGCCTGTCAATGGTACTTCCAAGCCTGAGAAATCTTATTTGAAAATACTTCTATTACCAGAGAACCCTAAGAAAATGTGCCCCATAATGATGTTCTTGTGCTACTCCTAGGTAACTACATATTTCACCTTCACTGGGTCCACTGATACTCATATCTCTATGACGAGGTCACCCAGGAAGTGAATCTAATACATCTAGAATTGTAACTTTTTGTGCTTAGCATATAACTAATTCTCTCTCAGTGTATTAAAAAAAATCTCATGATTTTTGGCATGTTCATTTCCATTGGGATAATACACCAAGATAACTTCAATGAAAATCACAACAAATGAATCGAGGTATGCATGGAACACTTGGTTAATCAGTTCCATGAAGACCATTGGTGAATTCATGAGACCGAATGACATAAAAAAACTCATATAGACCATACCTTCTCTTGAATGATGTGAAAGGTATGTATGATGGTCTTACCTGCACCTTATGATAACTAGATCTCAAATCAATCTTTGAGAAGATCATAGCTTCTTAGAGATGGTTGAAGAGATCATTTATTCGTGATAGAGTATACCAGTTCTTAACTGTCAATTAGTTCAATTTCTGTTAATCAATACATAGCCTATGGTTACTATATTTATTTTTAAAAAATGGCTAGAGAACCCTATAGAAATTTACTAGGTCAGATGAGCCCCTTAACTTTAAATCCTCTAGATGCCTCCTGAGATCTTGAAAATACACCGTAGTCATGTTGTAAAGAGGAATAGATTCAAGTGTCGCTCCTGGAACTATCTTGATAGAGAACTCTACCTCTCTCACTAGATGTAATACTGAGAAGTAATTTAAGAAGATGTACCTGAAAAGATCAACCACTATATGGTTAATAGTC
This sequence comes from Viscum album, assembly GCA_963277665.1. Taxonomy (NCBI): domain Eukaryota; kingdom Viridiplantae; phylum Streptophyta; class Magnoliopsida; order Santalales; family Viscaceae; genus Viscum; species Viscum album. The sequence goes on from OY728138.1 coordinate 1,854,944,340, forward strand.
TCACATGTTTCCTGATCATTAAAATATAAACTCAGAATCTGGGCCCTCGTCCCACCCATCCCACAATGCTCAAGTACAACTCGGATTACCTATGCATCCCATTCACCCTTGTAAATGAACTCTTTTCCCTATGGTGATGTAAAACTCAACCATTAGTGATAGCAATCAGAAAAGGCTCAAAAGGGAACCAACCAGTCCATCCCCAGAATGACATAAAATCCTATCACGTCAAGGATATAGTGGTCCCATATGAAGTGACACCCACAACATGAAGGGGAAACTCCCAGCACTAAAGTACAAACTCCGTCCTAATCCCTAATAGAGTTTATATCATCATCATGCCATAAAATGTGTAAATATAGTGACCATGTCTATCCAAAATGGGAACACATATATAGCTATGGGAAGCCCCTATATCAAAAAGTTATGAAGCTAAAACCGAGGTTACTATTATAGTACCTCATGCAGTAGATGATATTCGATCCTTATTTTGTTGGTTCTATTACACAATATATGCCTGCCTATATCCAGGCCATATGAAACTGCCTAGATACCCTAAGTTTATCCACCCAATTGTCACTGTGAAACTATTGTATGGAAACCATGACCATGAACATCCTAATTGCCTGATATTCCTAACGCACCCCGGTTCCTTGTCAAGTGAGATGCTTCTAACCATTATCCTAAACATGGATTTGGTTTAGAACCTCTATCACTAGATGATTGTGGAAACATTACAAAAATATGTTTTAGAATGCCCATCTTGCCTCAAAAAATGGCACTCGACTAGTTCCTTCATACACTACATCTTCATATGTCTGATCCTATTTCACTGGTAGCACCTCACATGGTTACCTGAAGGGATTTTATGACTTCCAATATCACTATGTGGAATCTCTATATAGAACTTCCTATTACCGGTCAATGCATTAGAAGACCTAGATATCGAATCATCCTGGATCACACCTCCAAATTCCCTCAGGTTATGCTCTATGATCATCATAAGATTCACTATCTACGATACAATAGTCAACCAAAATTCATTCACCTACAATCATAAATCATAGATAAGACCAACCTCTAAGATCTTGGATTTTGATAACTAATCACCCATCAATATAGGTGAAAAGCACTGAAGCACAGTAAAACAGGATGAATATTCTATGACTGATAGTGCACCATACTCTTGATGTTAGAATTATCGAGCTCTATCATCATACAAAGTTGTGGGATAGAAATAATCATAGACGGTCATATGAAACACCACCCAGACTATCAGTTTATGATGATCAATCTAAGTGATAACTTTAGGTTTCGGGCATAGTGAAAGTACATTGCATGGTGTGTCCAACTTTAATTTTATCATTAACATTGATTAATCCGAGATCCATTACGATAAAAAAATGTTGAATCTTTAGAATAGAATGAAAAACGAAAAATAAATATGGGAGTTTAGAAACCATAGATAGGATCATCATATGTTTATTATAATTAATTTACATAATTGAAAAAAAATTACCTTGATGGAATTATTTCTTTGTTGATGTTTTTAGTCATGATCTGATGTGATCCATCATTGCGTCATAGAATCCAAGTGTATGGTTCTTCTTGCGGTGATCCACATGTGCTCCATGTATCTATGGATGTCGCTGAAGGTATCTCTAGGTGCTAGCATGGAAGAGGATTTTCTTGCAATGTCCACCTTTGATCACCTGCATCTGGTGGAGAAGGATCTCTCTCTCGTTGCTTGATATCATTCTTAGAGGAAAATAATTCTCTCTTGGCTTGAGAGATTTCACTGGATCCATTGTGCACAACCCAAAAAAATGGATTGGCTAATGAGAATTATATAATTGGGATTTTAATTACATAGAATAATAAAATTAATTAATTACCTGAATGAATTTATTTATTTCATTTAATTCATATTAATACCACATGTCTAATAATAATAGTTGACTATTATTATTAATTTACATGCACCCAACGAATTACACCTAATATTATTTATTTATATAAATAACATTATTTCTCTTAAATTACCAAAAAAAATACACGGCGTGTATATTTAATATACATGGCATGTACTTTGGTTTTTTCATTTTTATTTATTTCTTCCACAACTTTTATTAGACCGTAAATAATAGAAATTTTTTCTCATATAAATATCACTGCATTACTCACTAATAAATATATTACTTAGCCCACAATATATTCTCTCTAATAACTAGTGTTGAAATAGATTCGATAAGTCGTCCTTGAATAATTATTAAACCATAATCAGGAATCATCATTATTCAACTTGTTAAAAAAATATTTATCCGAGATACATGGACAAACTTAGTGTGTAAACCTCTAGGCCTCTTTTTCAGTGGCATTTAGTGGAGCCTGCCTAAATTCCATGGATATCTTCTACAAACACGCCAGATCACCCATAGAGAAAGAAGATAACATTATAATGATGTGTCACCTCCTATGAACGCTTACCGTGTATTATAATCCCTTTGTCTCTATATCTCAAATTAAGTGGGATTCAGGCTAGTGGGATCGACCCATGTGCTTGATTATTCTTTCTTTGACTTTCTGGAATTGAACATTCCCATTCCTCATAATGGATATGGATTTATTTAGGATATATAAATTCCATCGAAGGGCCTGAGATATCCTCTTCTGTTATGGAACAGAAGGGAAAAATCCTTTCTCGCATTATTTATTGGTGTAGTATTACTCATGACACACCCAACATATCCTACCCTGTGGAAAACAGTGTGTCATCACAATTTTCATCAATACATCTATGTGCACGAGTTGTAATACCCATTAATAATAATCTTAATGTCTAAGAACCAATACACATGTCCGTAGATATGAACTTCCAATGACACTAGGAAATGTGGATTTCCTACTAGTGGGTCTCATTCTCAACATATCCTCTTTGATATTACAAAGGGTGCACACCCTGAGAAGGATCCTCAATGTTTTATGAGTCCTCACCCCAAATAGACTCTATTATTTGTGTCCCTCAAATAAAATCATCTAGCCATAGACCATATATTCAATAATAGTGTTATGGCACTTCTGGGTTCTCATCATAGTAGAGATCTGCTATTACCCTTTAATGCAACAGTTATCCTTAAGACATTATCACATGCATTGTCATGTATAAGATCAATCAAGATGTGATATGGTATTTATTAATGAATAAAGTACAAATTAGTTGGTTCAAGGTCACCAACTCCAACAAACTCCCCCTTGGACTAGAACCAACTGATAACAACCTTTAACCTACTAGCACTCACATGGTATTCATGGTCCTGCTAAGATAGGCCTTTAGTCATGGGGTCTGCCATTTTCTCTATTGTGGACACTCTTATCACCACAACTTCACCCCTTTGATAGAAATCCCTCAAATGGTGACACTTTCAGAGTTTGTTTTTTGTTCGTTGATGGGAACTAGGTTCATTCTCAAGATCCACAAATATAGTATTATCACAATACAATGTGATAGGATCTTTACTTCTATGATCAACATCATGATCATGGACAATGTTCTAAATGTAGACGGCTTCCTTGGCTGCATCAGAATCCTCTATATATTCAGACTCCGCTATAGAATCAGCAACAACTGATTTCGTGAACTATTCCGGCTCAAATCTCTTCCATTAAGACAGAAAACATATCCAGATTGCAATTTCAGATCGTTCTGATCTATCAGAAGACCAGCATCAGCATACCCTCTAATGAAAAGATCATAGTCTCCTCCATACACCAAGATCATATCTTTAGTTATTCTTAGATACTTAAGGATATTCATAACAGTAGTCCAATGCGGTTCTCCCAGATCTGCTTTATATCTGAATTCTATGATCAGTTCATAGGCAATGTCAATCCGGGTACATAACATGGCATACATGATGTATCTTATAGTAAAATCATAGATTTATTGGTAATTAATTTTATAGGTCAATTCTAAAATTATCATTGTAAATTTTATACCCTAGCCTATGTGGATAGTCACAACATGTGGGTAGAATCTGAGGCTACCACTCATGAATCAGAATAATGGTTTTGCCTGTTGGATCATGTATGAGGCCCTATCCAATTATTTGATGGCATGAGGCGATATACATGGTAGAATTTTCAATATTTAGACGAACATCCATGCCTTATACATGATAATTCCTAATGAGAACAAGTAATACCAAGGTTTGTTTGTATTATAAGGACTAGGTGCATAGGAACCTAGGTACACTGATGAGAGGGGGCTTTATTATGCATCTATCATGAGACCTCGACATAGTGGATGTCGCTCAACATCATACATTACTTGATCAGGTGGGGTCCATTAAAATTTTATGTATCTAGAAGATGTGGATAAAATAAATGATATAGGGGCACATCCAATGGGCCCCGAAGTACATAGATGATGAGAACAAGGCACTCACCCAATGAGACATTGTCCCATCCTCATCTACCACCACCCTAACCCATTTCCCCACATCCACTACAATATATACCCCTTTTACAACTACTGCACCACCACCTCTAACAATATTTTCACCATCCCCACCAATTTCTTCTAATTTACAGATAATTCTATGTCACAACCCGTCCTCGGGGCCCGTGCCGTGACTACCCCAAGCCCGCCTTCCATAGGCCAGGGGTTGGCGACTAGCACCAAGGCGTAAATCCCGATAACTGGGAAGGCATTGCCTTTATAAAAGTAACAAAACACCACAGAGTACAAGCGGAAGTAAAACACTAAGTACAAAAAGAAGTGCTGAAAAGTAAATGGGCCAGAATACAAACCCAAAAGAAAGTACAACTACAACTGAACAAAGTACAACAGAAAAAGACAACAGCTGGAGGGACGGAAGCAGCTCCTGGGTCGTCCTCCTCGGATCCTACCTGAAGGGTAGGTACAGATGGCGCAGCTCCTGGATCGTCCACCACGAATCCTACCTGAAGGGTAGGTACAGATAGCCTCCACAGTGCTCTCGTCCGTCAACCTCCTCCGAGTGTCGTCTCGCCGTGAAGTCCACCTCCGGACACTGACTTGTCGTGTAGTCCACCTCCGGGTACCGTCCAGTCCTCGAACACTCGGCCTCCGTCAGCACTGCCTGTCGTCTGCAACCAACACAATGAGGTGCGGGCATAGCCCGTGCAGGGGTGAGAATAACGATACTCAGTAGGGACCCCGAGACCCTCAAGGTCTCACTAAACCAACAAGGATAACCACAAAGAAGATCTCAACAGATAACCTCTACTTAGGTATATGCCCATACATATACCTAAGTTATCAAGTAACCCATCTCAATCATGAGGAAACACAAGGATTGTGAAATCAACGGATAACCACTACCCGGGTATATGCCCATACATATACCTAAGTTAGCAAGTGACCCATCTCATTCATGAAGTAAACACAAGGTCAAAAGTCTCAGCTCAAACCAGGATTTTCATTATCGAAACCGTAACGACTGAAGAGCTCCGTCTCAAGAGTGTACAGTGGTCCTGTCACGACTCCGAGGTACTGCTCACTAACCTAAGACTGCTGAGGTACTCCTCCTGTCGAGTACCGCGGGTCTGCGGCCAACTACCGGGCGCTCCGTCCGCTGTGGGTCTGTCGCCAAATACCGGGCGCTCCCCCCAATAGCCTACAGAGGTACTCCTCCTGTCGAGTACTGCGGGTTTGCGGCCAACTACTGGGCGCTCCGTCCGCCGTGGGTCTGTCGCCAAATATCGGGCGCTCCGTCCACTGGGCTAGTCGACCTACTCCAAGTCGAGTTGGTCAAGCAGTCGTCAGGCCTCAGTCGGCTACACGGTCTCCGTACTCCGCACGCTCGTCTCTGGGAGGGTCTGCTCCACGAGCTACAAGTCGATACTCCAAGTATCTCAAGGTCCCACGAAGAAGTAACTCAAAAGACCGCCTCGTCACAGGGGTCTCAACGCAACTGACGGCGCGTCGATCGGACGCCCGGTCTGTGAGTTATTAGCCTTTTCGTCCCAGGGGCCCGGTTGGTTTCGTGAGCGAACCAAACCCAGCCCTATCTCAACTGTATCCCGATCTCTCATAGGGTATACTCATAGGGACCGTTTCTCAACGTGATCTTCAACGCCGCTGACGGTTCGTCAAACGGACGTCCTGTCTGAAAGTTATCAGCTTTTCCGTTCCAGGGGCCCGGTTGGATTTCGGGTGCGATCCAACCCGGCCACTACCAACTGTATCCAAAACTCGGGCGAAGGATGCCAAAAGTTCCGTATCGTCAACAGGAACTCAACGCAACAAACGGCGCGTCAATCGGACGCCCGGTCTGAGAGTTATTGGCTTTTTCGTCCCAGGGGCCCGGTTGGTTTTTAAGGCAAAACCAACCCAACCGTACTCCACCTGCGTCCAAACCTCGGACGGAGGGTGCCAAAAGATCCGTCTCACAAAGAGGAACTCAACAAAGCTGACGGCACGTCAATCGGACGTCCGTAGCTCAAGATATGAGCGTTTCCGCTCCGAGGGCCCGGCTGGTTTCGTGTACGAACCAACCCGTCCGAACTCAAAGTATTCCGAAAACTTGAGTGCGATAAACCGAAACGACCGTCTCGATCCAGGGATCGCGTTTCCGCTGACGGCGGGTCGTTTGGAGGCTCGTAGCTCAAGATACTGCCATTTGAACGAAGTCTGTCCGAAGACGGGGGGTCCGGGCCCGGGCCGACCCGGCCCGACCCCCCTGGTTGGCCCGAACCGGGTCGGATCCGACCCGGTTGGCCCGGCCCGGCCCGGCCAGGGCCGGTCCGGCTCGGCTCGGCCGCGCGGCCGAGCGGCCGACGCGGGGGAAAGCCGCTGCCCCGCGTGACACTCCCGCGGCACCCGCGGGGTGTCGGCCGGACACCCGCGAGGTGCCGCATGACAACCCCGCGGCACCTGCGGGGTGTCGCCCTGGACACCCGCGGGGTGCCGCGTGACAACCCCGCGGCACCCGCGGGGTGTCACGCTGGACACCTGCGGCACCCACGGGGTGTCGCGCTGACAACCCCGCGGCACCCGCGGGGTGTCGCGCTGGACACCCGCGGGGTGCCGCGGGACAACCCCGCGGCACCCGCCGGGTGTCGCGCTGGACACCCGCGGGGTGCCGCGGGACAACCCCGCGGCACCCGCGGGGTGTCGCGCTGGACACCCGCGGGGTGTCATGCTGGACACCCGCGGCACCCGCGGGGTGTCGCGCTGGACACCCGCGGTGTGCCGCCGCCTCCGGCCGCCGGCGCCGCCGCGCCGGCGACCCGTGCCACCGCGGGCCGCCGAAGTCGCTCTGGTGGCCCGTTTTCCTTCCCGTCTGCGCCGTTGTTCCTCCCGGGTTCCGTTCTTTACTGCGGGATTGTCAAACATCCGCTGCGGCACATTCCGTCGTCGTCCGCCAAATCCGCAAAACACGAAGAACGACGGAGGGTTGTCGGGCCGTGTTCGTTTGACCCGCACCCTCCGCGTTAGATAAAAACAACGGAGAAATAATAGAATGTTCAACACATGAACCAACAATTTTAATAAAATAAAAATTGTTTCTTTGATTTCGGTTCTTTAATTTTTAAAGAATGTTCACGGGAATAACAAAGAGGGGTATTCCAAAATTTTAAAATCCCTACCTCGTCGTCGCTGTCGGATGCGAGGTCGTCGCGGAATTGACCGTCGCGGAAGGAGGTGATCGTCACACCGCGGAAGGGCGTCGCGTCGACGATCTCCGAGGACCAAGAACATACGGATTTAATTAATAATAATTAAATCCATGTTGTTGTTGAAATCCAAAAAGAAAATAAAAAGAAGCGCAACCCCCTACCTTGGTTGTTGTCGATCGAAGGCTGTCGCGGGGTTGGATCGTCGCGGAAGAAGCGTCGCGAAGGGAGATCCGTTGGCGTCGCGGTACAAGGCTTCCCGTCGTCGATCTCCGCAGGTTTGGCGTTCTTCGCGTTCTTCGCGTTCTTCGCGTTCTTCGCGTTCTTCGCATTCTTCGCGGAAGAAGAACGCTTTCCTCCAAATCCTCTCCATGCCACAAGTTTCAACCCAAAATAAAATAAGCTTAAGACTTATTTTATTTACACAACAAAACAATTGAATTTCAAAAGATAAGAAACGAACCATTAATTTGTAGAATTAATTCAACGAAAGAAACAGCTCATTTAATTTACGAAAGAAACAGCCCAATTAAATGGTCTGTTAAGATTTTAAGAAACGCGTCAGTTGACTTTATTAAGACGGGTTTTCACGGGTGCGTTTCTTAGCGGAAAGAAACGGCGGGGCTCGTGCAGGCCCCACCTCACAAATATCCTACCAAGGGGTAGGATATTTCTAGATAGCATCCTATCCAGTTCAACTCAGTTCAAGCCGCCTTTAAGTGGCTTCAAGTGGCTTCCACGTGGCTTAAGCGAAATAAAATAAAGTTGTCGCAAAATTATTTTATTTCTTAACTTTAAGCCCGAAAATTAAAAACCACACCCGAGCAAACGCAACTCCGGAAGAGGTTTTTCTAAGCGAATACCGGCGCTGCGATTTCATCGGTGCCCTCAGAATTCGATTCCGGGCACCAGTTCAAAAGTTAGAAAAACCCGCTCGTCCGTTCACTGAACGTACCCGAGCCAAAACTTCGGAAAATGATTCCGGGCACACCGGGCCTTAGAATCAGGTGCCGTCAGAAAATGCGTTCTTGTAAAATTCCAAAGAAAATTAAGAAAAAAATTTCCTTGAAATTTACGGGTCTTTACATTACTCCCACCACAGGGCTTTACGTCCCCGTAAAGCTTCACCACAAACTTAGGGAAACAAAGCGGTACTGAGCACGCATCTGAGCCTTCCGCTCCCATGTGCTCACCTGGAGGTTCCCGCGCTGCCAAAGAAAGTGCACAAGAGGAATCAACCATCCTCCTAGGATCTGCTCCTGTCGATCCTCGATCCCCACAGGAACCTCCGTATAAGACACTCATCGCCACCATCTAGCTCCTCATGGTCGATGATATGCGAAGGGGTCGAGCACGTATCTCCTCAGTTGGGATACGTGGAAACGTTGTGCACCCAGTGCAACTGAAGTGGATGGGCCAAGCGGTAAACCACCTCGCCTACCCAGTTGAGGACCTAGAAAGGTCCGTTGAACCTCGGAGATAACTTGCCTCCCATGCCACATCTCCGTAAACCTCGTCGAGGTGAGACCCGTAAGAAGACGTGGTCGTCATCCTCGAACTCCAGAGGTCTCCATTTTTTTTAGAACTGAAACTCAAAATGACTGCTGCTATGAGGGTAAGGTTGACCGACTCAAGAGTGATCGGTCGCACCCTCCTGTGCAAGAGTTACCCTGCACTGCCTGGGGTTTCCTTTTCCGCCGACCAAGGAAAACCCATCCCAACGTTTGCCTAAAACCGTCAATTTGAGTATGAACAGTTATTGCCCATTCCATACTCAAACTAACGTCGTAAGTCCTCGACGTAACTACTAAGAGATCCAACTGTCACTCTCACCTCCAAGGGTCGAGTCACACTGTCGGCATCAGTGTGAGGTCACTGGGTCTCCTCCAGTAGGAATTTCGAAAGTGAGGGTCAAGTCAACAGTCTTAACCAGGACCACTTAGTAACATCACAAAAAGAGGACAGGAAAGCGAACATCACAAGATAAGTGTCTTTATTTTATTGCAGCTCATGGTACAAAGACACAAAAACAACATCAACATGGAACTAGAAGTACAAGAGACGTATCCACTAGTTCCGCTCCTGTCCACCTGCTCCAGGAGATCTACTGCCTTGTCCACTGCTCTACTGTTGCTTAAGAATTCGTCGCTGCCTCGGCCTCGGTGGCTCCTCAAAAGCCTATGGGTCAACTGTATGAGGAGTCGGACAGTCACGTGCCAGGTGCCCCTTTCCACCGCACGAGTAACACAGTCTGCTTCTAGCACGCCTGGCTCTGACCCCACTCCGGGTGCCCCGCACCACCGGTCCTAAAACCCGAGATCGCCCGACTGCTGGTCTGGTCCTCCTGGACCTCTGCATCATCTGTCTACTGCCCACAGATGACTCGGCTTCCGATCGAAAAACACGCGGCAAAGGCAGCAGCTCCTGAACACGCTCGGGGTGTAGAGCTACTGGCACAAACTCCACCCTGAAGAAGGTCTCGAAGTCTTCCCATGTGAAAGCCATCCCATCGCAAAACTAGAACAAGTGGCTCCACCACCTGCCTGCTGCTGCCTGAAGAAGGCTGGCAGTAAAGGTCACCATGAAGTCCGATGGCATCCCCACTAGCCCGAAGACTCCCACCACAGCCTCCAGCCAATCCTCAGCCGCCTGCGGGTCTGTCTCTCCCCCGAACCTGGGTGGCCTTTGGCGCTGGAACTCATGCAGTGCGCTCAAGTAGCAGGCATCACCTACTGCTGGGGCTAGTGGCATCGGTGGCCCAACGTATGGTAGTACCGCTGGTGCCTCCGCTGGTGCCTCAACTGCAAGAGGGCCTTGTACCGAAGCCTCGTCACTCGACATGCTGTCAGCACGCACATCCCTCTGGGCTCTAACTGGTCGTCCGAGAAAAGGCATCCTGAAAGAAACAACGTGACACGGTCAAACGATTATACCTGGTGAGCTGACCTGGTTTGAGCTAGTTTAAGGGGGGAAACCTTTGAAAACACACACGCAATCAGTGTTTTCGTGCACAAAGTCGGAAATCAGTTGCCAGGGTCCTGGTGTATGGATACGTCGGCCGCCCGCACCAACACTGGACTCCCGGAACTGAAAACCACACTCGGTACCCTTAACACTATTGCTCCACAGAAAGAAAGATCAGAGTATGCGGTAGAACCGACCACCTCTGATACCAATTGGTCACAACCCGTCCTCGGGGCCCGTGCCGTGACTACCCCAAGCCCGCCTTCCATAGGCCAGGGGCTGGCGACTAGCACCAAGGCGTAAATCCCGATAACTGGGAAGGCATTGCCTTTATAAAAGTAACAAAACACCACAGAGTACAAGCGGAAGTAAAACACTAAGTACAAAAATAAGTGCTGAAAAGTAAATGGGCCAGAATACAAACCCAAAAGAAAGTACAACTACAGCTGAACAAAGTACAACAGAAAAAGACAACAGCTGGAGGGACTGAAGCGGCTCCTGGGTCGTCCTCCTCAGATCCTACCTGAAGGGTAGGTACAGATGGCGCAGCTCCTGGATCGTCCACCACGAATCCTACCTGAAGGGTAGGTACAGATAGCCTCCACAGTGCTCCCGTCCGTCAACCTCCTCTGAGTGTCGTCTCGCCGTGAAGTCCACCTCCGGACACTGACTTGTCGTGTAGTCCACCTCCGGGTACCGTCCAGTCCTCGAACACTCGGCCTCCGTCAGCACTGCCTGTCGTCTGCAACCCACACAATGAGGTGCGGGCATAGCCCGTGCAGGGGTGAGTATAACGATACTCAGTAAGGACCCCGAGACCCTCAAGGTCTCACTAAACCAACAAGGATAACCACAAAGAAGATCTCAACAGATAACCTCTACTTAGGTATATGCCCATACATATACCTAAGTTATCAAGTAACCCATCTCAATCATGAGGAAACACAAGGATTGTGAAATCAACGGATAACCACTACCCGGGTATATGCCCATACATATACCTAAGTTAGCAAGTGACCCATCTCATTCATGAAGTAAACACAAGGTCAAAAGTCTCATCTCAAACTAGGATTTTCATTATCGAAACCGTAACTACTGAAGAGCTCCGTCTCAAGAGTGTACAGTGGTCCTGTCACGACTCCGAGGTACTGCTCACTAACCTAAGACTGCTGAGGTACTCCTCCTGTCGAGTACCGCGGGTCTGCGGCCAACTACCGGGCGCTCCGTTCGCTGTGGGTCTGTCGCCAAATACCGGGCGCTCCCCCCAATAGCCTACAGAGGTACTCCTCCTGTCGAGTACCGCGGCTTTGCGGCCAACTACTGGGCGCTCCGTCCGCCGTGGGTCTGTCGCTAAATACCGGACGCTCCGTCCACTGGGCTAGTCGACCTACTCCAAGTCGAGTTGGTCAAGCAGTCGTCAGGTCTCAGTCGGCTACACGGTCTCCGTACTCCGCACGCTCGTCTCTGGGAGGGTCTGCTCCACGAGCTACAAGTCGATATTCCAAGTATCTCAAGGTCCCACGAAGAAGTAACTCAAAAGACCGCCTCGTCACAGGGGTCTCAACGCAACTGACGGCGCGTCGATCGGACGCTCGGTCTGTGAGTTATTAGCCTTTTCGTCCCAGGGGCCCGGTTGGTTTCGTGAGCGAACCAAACCCAGCCCTATCTCAACTGTATCCCGATCTCTCATAGGGTATACTCATAGGGACCGTTTCTCAACGTGATCTTCAACGCCGCTGACGGTTCGTCAAACGGACGTCCTGTCTGAAAGTTATCAGCTTTTCCGTTCCAGGGGCCCGGTTGGATTTCGGGTGCGATCCAACCCGGCCACTACCAACTGTATCCAAAACTCGGGCGAAGGATGCCAAAAGTTCCGTATCGTCAACAGGAACTCAACGCAACAGACGGCGCGTCAATCGGACGCCCGGTCTGAGAGTTATTGGCTTTTTCGTCCCAGGGGCCCGGTTGGTTTTTAAGGCAAAACCAACCCGACCGTACTCCACCTGCGTCCAAACCTCGGGCGGAGGGTGCCAAAAGATCCGTCTCACAAAGAGGAACTCAACAAAGTTGACGGAACGTCAATCGGACGTCCGTAGCTCAAGATATGAGCGTTTCCGCTCCGAGGGCCCGGCGGGTTTCGTGTACGAACCAACCCGTCCGAACTCAAAGTATTCCGAAACCTTGAGTGCGATAAACCGAAACGACCGTCTCGATCCAGGGATCGCGTTGCCGCTGACGGTGGGTCGTTTGGAGGCCCGTAGCTCAAGATACTGCCATTTGAACGAAGTCTGTCCGAAGACGGGGGGTCCGGGCCCGGACCGACCCCCCCTGGTTGGCCCGGCCCGGCCCGGCCAGGGCCGGTCCGGCTCGGCTCGGCCGAGCGGCCGAGCGGCCGACGCGGGGGAAAGTCGCTGCCCCGGGTGACACTCCCGCGGCACCCGCGGGGTGCCGCGCGACAACCCCGCCGCACCCGCGGGGTGTCGCCCTGGACACCCGCGGGGTGCCGCGTGACAACCCCGCGGCACCCGCGGGGTGTCACGCTAGACACCCGCGGCACCCACGGGGTGTCGCGCTGGACACCCGCGGGGTGCCGCGCTGACAACCCCGCGGCACCCGCGGGTTGTCGCGCTGGACACCCGCGGGGTGCCGCGGGACAACCCCGCGGCACCCGCGGGGTGTCGCGCTGGACACCCGCGGGGTGTCACGCTGGACACCCGCGGGGTGTCGCGCTGGACACCCGCGGCAGCCGCGGGGTGTCGCGCTGGACACCCGCAGTGTGCCGCCGCCTCCGGCCGCCGGCGCCGCCGCGCCGGCGACCCGTGCCACCGCCGGCTTCCGCGGGCCGCCGAAGTCGCTCCGGTGGCCCGTTTTCCTTCCCGTCTGCGCCGTTGTTCCTCTCGGGTTCCGTTCTTTACTGCGGGATCGTCAAACATCCGCTGCGGCACATTCCGTCGTCGTCCGCCAAATCCGCAAAACACGAAGAACGACGGAGGGTTGTCGGGCCGTGTTCGTTTGACCTGCACCCTCCGCGTTAGATAAAAACAACGGACAAATAATAGAATGTTCAACACATGAACCAACAATTTTAATAAAATAAAAATTGTTTCTTTGATTCCGGTTCTTTAATTTTTAAAGAATGTTCACGGGAATAACAAAGAGGGGTATTCCAAGATTTTAAAATCCCTACCTCGCCGTCGCTGTCGGATGCGAGGTCGTCGCGGAATTGACCGTCGTGGAAGGAGGTGATCGTCACACCGCGGAAGGGCGTCGCGTCGACGATCTCCGAGGACTAAGAACATACAGATTTAATTAATAATAATTAAATCCATGTTGTTGTTGAAATCCAAAAAGAAAATAAAAAGAAGCGCAACCCCCTACCTTGGTTGTTGTCGATCGAAGGCTGTCGCGGGGTTGGATCGTCGCGAAAGAAGCGTCGCGAAGGGAGATCCGTTGGCGTCGCGGTACAAGGCTTCGCGTCGTCGATCTCCGCAGGTTTGGCGTTCTTCGCGTTCTTCGCGTTCTTCGCGTTCTTCGCGGAAGAAGAACGCTTTCCTCCAAATCCTCTCCACGCCACAAGTTTCAACCCAAAATAAAATAAGCTTAAGACTTATTTTATTTACACAACAAAACATTTGAATTTCAAAAGATAAGAAACGAACCATTAATTTGTAGAATTAATTCAACGAAAGAAACAGCTCATTTAATTTACGAAAGAAACAGCCCAATTAAATGGTTTGTTAAGATTTTAAGAAACGCGTCAGTTGACTTTATTAAGACGGGTTTTCACGGGTGCGTTTCTTTGCGGAATGAAACGGCGGAGCTCGTGCGGGCCCCACCTCACAAATATCCTAACAAGGGGTAGGATATATCTGGATAGCATCCTATCCAGTTCAACTCAGTTCAAGCCGCCTTTAAGTGGCTTCAAGTGGCTTCCAAGTGGCTTAAGCGAAATAAAATAAAGTTGTCGCAAAATTATTTTATTTCTTAACTTTAAGCCCGAAAATTAAAAACCACACCCGAGCAAACGCAACTCCGGAAGAGGTGTTTCTAAGCGAATATCGGCGCTGCGATTTCATCGGTGCCCTCAGAATTCGATTCCGGGCACCGGTTCAAAAGTTAGAAAAACCCGCTCGTCTGTTCACTGAACGTACCCGAGCCAAAACTTCGGAAAATGATTCCGGGCACACCGGGACTCAGAATCAGGTGCCGTCAGAAACTGCGTTCTTGTAAAATTCCAAAGAAAATTAAGAAAAAAATTTCCTTGAAATTTACGGGTCGTTACATTCTATAATATTTCTCTATTACTAATTGATATATATGTCACTATATTTCCATCCTTTTCACTAATCCATCTCACTTCAACACCCTCTACCACCACTATCCCCTTCATCATCCAACCCAACAACACCTACTGAACCATATTTTACATATTTCTCCACAAAACCTCCCACCCTATCTAAAATAATTCTAGATATCACATAATCTATCACTTAAAAAGAGTTTATAATGGTGTAATCCCAATAGCTCAAATAAAATTACCTTCCATTAACCTCTAAGGTGAATCTGATTACTCCATATTCATGATGTAAAACCACAATACGGATCAACTCATCACCCCATACAGCCTAAATGAAGCTTTATTTTAGAACCACAACACCAATTTAGGTAGTAAATCATCTATACCCAAACTTATATTGATGAGATATATTTTGTAGAACTGATTCAGACCGCCACTATTTAGGAGGGGACATCTGATGCCATGACATGAGAGCATTTCCCTATTTTTTAGTCTTATCCACATCCCCCTACCCTTATGTACACTATTTATATGTGTCTTTTTTTATATTATTTTAATCCATTTTCATTTAAGTATCATTTATCACATATGTGGGTGTGATATAGTTTTTATTACATGACTTGTTTGCCTAACATAATTTTTTAATTATGCATTCATATTAGCCATATTCGGCTCCAAAGATTCTCTATAGACAATGATGATCCTTTAAATACACCATATATCCTATCACATGATATGTATAAACATTTTGTAGATATAAAAAGAAAACATGAGTAGATCCTTCTCCAGATATGTCCCCAGTAGGACCCCCTCCATGATTTTCACAAAAGCTATTATATAAAAAATACCTTTGAAATAAACCCATTTTGGAGTTGATTAACCCCACCAATAACCCCCATGAACCAAATGAAACTTCCAACATATTATTTAGGAGGTAGAGGACCTTTGAATCTATGGATGACACTGAGAAATATTTGTGTCCATCCTTTTATTAGACAACGTCATATTTAGAGATTTATGAGAGGCAACACATATTTTCCATGTTTTATATGTTCATTGTGTTCTTGTGGATTTTTTTGGGATTTTATATAAATTTTTTACATTGGACATCCCAAAAATCATTTTATTCAATTCCAGTATCCATCGGGTCTACTTGTTTTAGATATTGACTTTACCCACCTACCCATATTTCAGGTACATTTTTGTAAACCCTTATGGACTAATGGTTTATCTAGTAAAGTTATTGTGTTTCAATCAATTTCTATAGGTATAAATAATTGAAATAAACATGAAAAAAATTTCCCATGGAATGATTTTCATTACCTAGAGCTCTCAATTCCCTTACTTCTATTCATAATTTGCATTTCATAACAATTTACGCTATACTTTCTATACCTCCCACATAACATTCTAGAAAAGTGTGAAAAATGTGTTATCTTAAGTGTAGGGGGTATTTATTGGTATTTATAATTGATACACATGGATTATTTTCATTTTTTAACTATTCTAGAAGCCATTTTTCATTAAAATTATCTATAATGGGAAATATAATTACACATATTTTTATAATATCCAATTTTTACATGGAGATGGTTTAAATCAATTTATTTTTTTATTTTGGATGTTTGAAAGATCACTGAGATGTGTGATTTTATTATAAATCTAGATTCCTTCAAATTTCTTTTCATTGATATATTACTCGATACTATTCCCTGAGATATTTCTAGTTATATCATATACTCCCATTCCTTCGGTAATCATAGACCTAAAATATAATATTGTTTTCTAATAATATTTCTAGATAGACTTTTGGGGACAGTAAACCTATAATAACATTTTTTGAGATTATTTTGAGGATATGATTGAATAAATACATGCTTCAAATGATGGGAGAAATCTTTTATGAGTTATTTTTCTTCATACCAACTCGTAAAACTTTCCTTCTATTACCCATAGTATCGATGAGTAATCTGGTTAGGATGTATCCATTTCGATGCTATTATACCTTCCAACCATACTCTTGGTAAAATGCATTATTTTAATTTGAATATGTTTTGGGGATTTGGCACTATGATGGACACAATATATTGTTATGGAAAAGATATACAACAGTTTTTTCACTATATTTTTATGAATTTTTCCATGATTAATTTAGAAATTCTTTATTCTTAACATATTCATTGTAATGAATAAATATTTAAAAAATGGATAGAATATTAGGGAGGTAAAAATCATCATTACGAGATAGATGATTCTTATGATGGATCATATGTAGATAAGAGGTAGATTTCATATCTAAACATGATATTACATTTTAAAAATAAATAAAATAAAAGAAGAATAATGGAATGGGGAATATTATTTATTCTATGTTGACATATTCATGGACCCACATCAATACTTTTGGAGCATGGGAACATTTTATCTAGTATGAGTTACTTCATTCCCCAATTTACTGTTATCATGAATTATGCTAAAATTCTTAATATCTTTTTTGAGCTTGATTATTATCATCATCTCACCTACCATAAACATCAAATACATAACATCATTATTGTTTACGCATTCATGATTAGATTTTAATTCTTATTTATGAATTGGATATGTTATAACCAATTAGTCCTATACTTAGGAACATGTATTCAATGTATGTATGTGACTACAGTTTCATTTTAGATTGATTGATGTGAGAAAATTCATTATGTGGTAAAATAAAAAATGGGTATATTTTATGAGGAATATTTATGAAATTTTTATTAAAATGTTAAATAATCTTAATAAAGATCTTAATTGTGAGGCGTTATTGATTTTATCAAAATGATTGATTCTAGAGGACATTCTTTTTATGCACATACATAGTTTTATTTTCTTTGTTATAATGTACACATCTTATCTAAATTTTTTTTTATCATCTATGGAGATGTATTTGTTTTGATGACAATAAAATTTTCAAGTGTACGGGAATTTGATAATCCAAATTTAAATACACATTTTTGATACATTTATTTAAGGTTCAATCATTTTTTATTTGATAATGCACTGAGTTTTGTGTTTTTTTAATGTACTGGGAATCCAATAATCAAAGTAAAAGATGTTAAAAAATGAAAAAAATGGGATTTAAAAATCATGAAAATAATTTATGACATGTATTCATCATTCAAATCATACTTACAGAGACACCATCCAACCCATGAAGCATTACATGATGTGATGATTTTACCCATAATGTATATACATTACACTTATATGGGTAAGGAAATATACATATAAGAATAGAATATACTTCTAAGAACTTAATACATGAGTTTATTTTGTTTTAATGGAATCAATTTGAATAGTATTTGGGTCTGATCGGGATTATATATCAAAATGTATGGTTGGTTGAAGTTAGTATTCTGGAAACAGCCATCAAGAATGATTCTGGAATAAAGTAACTAATTTCATGAAAAGTTTTTCAGTGATGGAAACCTCTAGTTTATAATGGTATGGGTTTTAGAGGCTCATCTCAAGATATTACGGATCATAGATGTTTTTTGTGGAGGTCCATTTAATAGACTTTTGGTTTTCAGAAGTATTGTTCATAAAAGTTGGGTTTTTTGAAGTCCCGTTTACGAAATTCCTTAGTTGTGTGAAGCCTTGCCGAAATACTTTACATAGTATAAGTCCATTTTCATGGAGTTCCCATCATTAATTCAAAATTATATGAATGTAAACATCATGAAACATAATTTCTCACTTGTAGAGTCCCCTTCATGGAAGCACGAATCCTTGATCATGACCTTCACGTAGCGCAACCCAAGATTGTGGAGTCTATCCATTTATAAAGATCCTAAAGATTTTTTTTCAAATTCTATATCTTACAAAAAATTATCCCATCTTCTTTTGGGCCTATGAGTATCCTCTTATGTCTTAGATTCAGTAGGGTGTGACCTTTCGACTTATAAGAAACACTCTGCTAATGGCTTTTGTAAAGATCCATCCCTTTTGAATCCTATAACTTTATTATCACTTGTCCATATGATGGGGGTTTGGCCCCTACCCCCATGCTCAGGGTCATTGCTGGATGTGACCATGGAATGGGTCGATGACATTTTGGGTAGCGCCATATGAGGAACCAACATCCACTTATCTGTTAACATGAGTCAAGATACTCATATAAACCCCCAATAATACATTGGGTCTAGTTACTCCTCTTAGTATGTATCTCTTTCCATGATTTGAGATTACCATATTTTATTCCTTGAGTACCATGACTTGAAATAGTCCAACAAAAACTCTTGAAACCCCTGTCACCTATCTAATGTGTGAGGTCAAACAAAAAAGGTTATCTCTTTCTTAAGTTCCACATGATACATTTCTATTAATCATTCACCATTTTTTCTCACTAAATGATCTAAAACTACAGTATACCATATATTTCAAAGCATAGGATTACTCCTATTTGAAACCTAAGATGCCTTATATGTCAAGCGTTAGATTCCTAGTGGTCCTCACTACACGATGTTAAATTGTAGCATAACTTATTTGAAAAAATATGATTCCTTCTATGAGACACGTGATATTACTTATGTATCATGTGTAAGATTCCTCATTCCATGATCATGATATGACCCCTAGTCACTACAATAATTTAGACAATAGTATACCCTATATGATGAGAATAGAATGCCACGTGTGAAATGTGCGAGATAACTAAAGCATCTAGCATAGGATACACCATGTAATCATCATGAGATGACCACCAAAAATCCCCAATGGGCCTCCATATCAAGTGAACTCCTCAACCATATTCTTCACAGCTAAGCACGTCAAGATTCCATCATGAAACAATTTGAGTATGATGAATGAGAATCCCTATAGTGTAAGCTCAACATGCGTCAAGGAGAAGTGTGATCATCTGACTTGGATCAAGATTCCAACCATCTCTCAGGAATTTTAAGTACTCTCTCCTAACTACTTGTTCCAATAGTAACCACTGAGGCGATCCCTATAGCCCCAACATCAGCCCGTGGGACATTCCCTATGAAATAGGCTAGATCATTCTTGGATAATATCCACACATATGGTTGGAGAATTTAGGTTATTCCAATAGTATGATTCCCCTATGAACCTAAAGGATCTTGAATCATCGATATATGGAAAAGTGTACATTTCCTCTTCCAGCATGATCCTCAGGGTTAGATCTCTAGAATAATCAAGGGAGATCATTTTAAAGGATCCAACATTAGAAACAATAATGTTGTTCAGTCCTTGTCATCCTAGTGTGACATCTCCCCAACCGAGGGAACATTGTGTGGAATTATTCCACAATGTCATAGTTTCATAACGTTAAACTACAAAAAGAAATCCATCATCCTTGATAAAAAATGATAAATTTCATAGAATCCATGGTCCAAGATATTCAAACCTAAACTATAAAAACCAACTTGGCCCAAGAATAATGTCCTTAAACTGTGAGAAATTGTTCCAACGTCAATGAAATTTAATTGGAAACAACTCCATTGACCAAGTATTGTGAATTGAAACTACAATTCCTAATTTCCTCAACACATGAAGTTTAATAGTAGTCTTACCTTGCATGGTGAATAAAGGATACCTCAAATAGATCTTTATAAGAATCCACATCCCTAATATTTGAAATAAAAATATGTGATTCTATGAGACACAACATATGATAGCTCACTCTATTCAGGTGTCGTAAACTGTCATGCCACATTCAAGAACTAAATATGGATTGATTCCCAGTTTAATGGGATACGGAGAGTCACATGTGTCCAACCCAATCCTTTCCTAGCCTCAAGAATTCCATCACTGAGAATGGGTTTAACTCCCACTTTCTAATATTCCTCAATTTCATTATATGATGTGTTGAGGTGTAGAACCTAGAGTTTTGGGTTTGACAAGGTCACTAACCCTATTCATCTCCACACATTGGGAATCCCTTTATTTGGATCCTCCTTATCTTTAAAATATAAATATACCTCATAATATTGAGGGTTCCTAGGAAAAAATAACTCACCTCCCACCCATGGCACAACTGTTGAATGATCCTTGGGGATAGATGACCGTTCCTATGTTTCGAACATTGTTAATGGTTGATCTATAATTTTTATTCGTTTACAGGATGGGTGTATTTGTGGATCCTATGTTTTGATAATGTTCAATAGTTCTCCCCACCCATCATTCAATGTTTTCATGGTTCAGATATCAAAACACTTGATTTACCTCTATTCTACCTCCAAATTATTTGGTGGAGTTCCAACACCCTTATTGTTACCCCTCCATGAATTTGTACACATTGAGTAAGAAAGTTAGTTTCATTGTGATGTTCTCAAACTAAAATATTTTTCCCCTATAATACGCTAAAATTTTTCAAAGTAATATCATCACAACTCCTTGATTCCTACACTAAGAAGGTCTCATGTGGGATTACGAGCCTTGGTAGGATGTGTACCCATGTGGTCAATTTAACACACCGAGATTTTATGTGATAGTATCTTTTTAATTTCATTATTAATTATGTTGTATGCTACACCAAGATTTTTTTCCTCTATACACAACACCGTATTATGTTGAAGTATACGCATCACTATACTAGGCTTGTGTTTCAAACAACTTCAACATCTTTTGATAGAATTGTTCCAATGAAAAACTGAATATAGATTTTGTTCACTGTATAAATGACCTTTGTTCTTATTATGGTATTCACAACACCAAAGGAATATTTCATTACAAGAAACACTAACTTGGATTGTATTACCCATAAAAGTAACCATCCTCGTTAGTTTTTGTTTTACGCGATACAAAGTTTCACTAAACAATGACATATTATTAAAATATTATTATTTAATGAAATAAAAAGTTGTCATTATGAATATTATTAACCACATTTTTTATTTTCTAACATTATCATTCATCTTACTCATTTTATAGAACATGTTACGATAACAAAATCAATTTTTCGGATAAATGAAATATTTTTAAAAAAAATAGTGTTTTACATCCTTTTGATGGATCAACTATTTTAAAACTAGTTTTTGACAATTTTATATGTTAAATTTGACAAAATAAACTACTTATTTGGAATCTGGAAATAAAAATTTACTTTTTTTTTGAAATTTTGGTATTTTTTGATGAAATTGAAATTTTAATGAATAGTGAAAAATACTGCATTCAAATTCAATAATTTGTTTTCATCTAATTTATTTATATAGATAGAATATCTTTTTAATTAGTTTTAATGTTAAATTAGATAATTTATTTTATCATTTAATCCAATTTTAGTCATTATAGGTAATTTCACTTTTAAATTGGACATAAACACATGCTAATCATTTGATAGTTATTACTTCTTAAAAACCCGCTTGTTGGTTTTGACTAGAGGAATTAATTTTTAATTAATTATTGAGTCTTATATATTTTGAATTTGGAAAATTGATTACATATTTTTAATCATAAGGTTAAAATTGTGTAAATAGGTAACTTTTATTTTTGGATTTTATGAATAGAAACTTCAGTAATAATTTTATTTACCAAGGTTAAAGGGTAAAACTTGTAAATAAGGGTAAAAATAATATTATAAAAATATAAAATTATACTAACACATGTCTTAATACTATTGTATGAGATTCGTCCGACCATTTTCATCCATGG
The DNA here is from genome assembly GCA_963277665.1 of Viscum album. NCBI lineage: Eukaryota > Viridiplantae > Streptophyta > Magnoliopsida > Santalales > Viscaceae > Viscum > Viscum album. The sequence continues at coordinate 1,854,966,913 of OY728138.1, forward strand.
TCCGGTTTTGGGACCCCATGGATTCACATGGTTGTGAAAATGTTAATTTTTAAGAATTAATTTAATGTAAATATAAAATAACCTAAACATATATCTTTTACTAAATATATTTTAATAGAAGGTTATATAAATGATCTTTATGTATATAAATAATCATTAGAAATATAAAAATATTTTCTATATCATGGAATTTTATTTATAACTTGGAGACATTAGATAAATACATTTATTTATGACACAATTTTGATGTGGTGGTTACCATATTAATGAAAGATTCAAATAAATGAATTTATAAATATTAAAACAAATGTAATTTTGTTATTTTTATGTCATCCACAATTTTTTTGGATGCTACTGACATATTATCTTGCTGTTAATTTCTTAATTTTGGAGGAATAAGGTTGTTATATATTTTTTAAAAAATTTCAAGTATGAATAGTGTCCAAAATTGACACAATTCATAACTTAAAACCAAAAAAACAATTTATTAAATGATATTAAATTCCTAAAAATATAAGATTTCAAAAAATGGTTAATATATGTCTGTATATGTAGTAAATAACTTTTTTGGGTCGTTTTAAATGATATGGTAATTACATTAAACCACAATATGTAAATAACATTATATCATGATCAGATTAAAGAAGGTAAAATAAGTGTAAAACCAAAAAGATAAGGATAAAAAAATATTAAAAACAAGTAAAAAAATTATTGGATGATGGTTATTCGAAAAAACATCATCATATCATGCCATCAAATATGTTTTGTACAATTTTTAATCGAAATTAAATTTATAATAAATTTATATTTTGGAACATTCCTAAAGTGCCCATCTCCTCTCTTATAAAAGGGAACCTCCTCCCTCTCGTCATCACTCCATAATGAGCCTTAAAAGAAGACCAAATACTACCCATTTATCTTATAAACTTACCTAGTTACATTCTATAGGTGCTGGTCTTCTCAAATGACCAACTCTGGTGACGTTAGAGGAAATTTAAAGGAGGCACGTCGAGGAAGAGGTTATCTCTTCTACGAATTCATTCAAATTTTTTTCTTCTTATAATTCCTCTCCTTTAGTGGTTTTATTATAAAGTAATGATATAAGTATAAATAATATACCAATATGTTATTTCAAATATTATACCAAAATATTTCACTTTCTATCCATTCTTCAAAAAATGAAATCACCACGCGTGCGTACGTACAGATTACCATCTCCATGCCGTGGTGTAATCTATTTTTCAACACTACCTTACATGGATTGGTATAGTGGTGGAAATAATAACTATATATAATTATTATATCACGATACTAACTCAAAGATATTATACACCATCCAATTTAATATCATTAAACAACTACGGGAATGATATCGTCGCTCATGCTTACGAACGACATATCATCTCCACGACGTGATGAGATTCATTTTCCTTGTTAACCATTCAAGAATTATTATAAATAATATATAATATTTAATAATGAAATATATGGAATAATAATTCTACTTTATTTATATATATATATATTTCATTTAAATATTCCATTCAATTTAATAAGGAAACGAAAACATCGTACATGCATATGTACGACCTAACATCTCCAATAATGGTGTATTCAATTCATTTTCTCGATATTATATATATATATATATATATATATATACATAATATGTATGATATATAAATTATTTTTTACATTCTATATGTAATTAATTCATGATCTATGTAATCATATGAATAATAACAAGTCCAAACACGTTCGATAAATGAAACAATTATTACCCAAAAAGTTTCTTTAACATGGAATTGAAAAATGAATGGGAATTATAAAGTCTTAAGTGAATCATATATGATATCATAAATATTACTAGGGTTATTTAACATGTTTATAATATGTTTAAACCCATTATACAAGAGTTTTAGGCACATAAAAAACAAATTAGACCTATGGTAAGGGACAACATTTCCAATATCGTTTTATCCGAGATTGTTTATTCTTAAGTATCTACTGGGTATATATTTATCATACATGTCCAATATTTCTAAAAATATTCTCATAAAATGTTTACTATTCTTATTTTTATGTTTAAAGTCATTTTTACTGATTTTTACTTTTACTACATGGTTTGGAAGGATTATTTCTTTTATTTACCATATGAGGTACTTTTTGACTTTTCCAGCAAAAGTACGAGGAGATTGTTTTTTTAATATACGGCATGAATGGATTTTTATGTTTTCATGGAGCCTTATTTCCATGATGATTAATATACATTACTTTATGTTTATTTTCCACTAAATTCTTTTGTTTTTATATTTCCCAACATTTTGAGAAAAGAAAATTTTTTAAAGGGGAAAGGATATTTTAATCAAGAATTAGGCTCAAGTGTTTTATCAAAATTATTTTTCATATAAGATGACATAGTGTTATGTTTCTATCATTATTATTTATTTTATTTTATTTTTTTATGATGAAATTATTTTTAAGAAGCCAATTTATCATATGTAGATTATGTTATGATGAAATGAAGATTAAGAATCCCATTTTATTTAATGGGGTATGCTTTGATGAATGATTTATGTTTTTGTATCATATGTACGAATTATTTAATTATGAGATGGGTGGGACCTATATCTCTCTCCAATGAATTGGTTAAATATTTATATCTCATAAAATAAACACGAATGGAACATATGAAAAATCTTCTTCAGTAATATATGGCTAGAATGACATGTAAAAAATGTTCAGTAATGTAATTTTTCCACTATGATGGTGTTTTAAGCAATGCATTGGCTACTGTGGAATTCATAATATGGGATTATTAGTTTTCAAAAATTACATTTTTTATCCACATTATATTTTTTCATTTTTAATGTTCCTTTATTATCTATGCCTAACGTACTGCCAAGATTTATTTCATGACTCAAGATTTTGATGTTTAAACATTATGTTCATGATTTTACATTCAAATGTATATGGTTTGTTTTTATTTTCTCCATTTTTACCCTTACAGAGCATTTTATCTCACTCTTTTTATATTTTGTTTTCCCAAGGTTATAAAGAAAGGTTTTATGTAGGAAAACAAAAGGGGAAGATCTTTATGGGATATGTTTAAGATCTTTCACCATGATTAGAAGATTATGATCCTTGTTTCCAAAGAAACTAAACTAATATAGTATTTGGGAATATATTTGAGTAATGTATTATATATTCTAGAAAAGAAATGTAATGTCCATGTTTAGCAATCCAGGTCCATTACAGTTGGTATCAGAGAGAATGTTTAGTCAACCATTGGTAACTATGATGTGAATAATTTAGTGAGATCCCAAAAGATATTTTTAAGTCATGTCTTGGGATGTAAAAATGTTATGTATAACTATAGTTTACAATCTGAGAATTATGGTAACAATAAAAAATAATCTGTGATTAAACCTATTATGTTAGGTATTGAATGTTCCTCCCCTTGATTATGTTTTTTTCTTATAATGATTTTTTCCTCTCACACTATTCTTTTTGTGTTTTAGTCAATAGAGGGAACAAGAAGGAATTTGGTAAACATTTAATCTGATGATCAAATTAGTGACTATAAGCAATGAAATTGTATAATTACTAGATTAAATGATATTGTGATTATGTTGAATCATTCATCCTGGTATATGATTAACATGAGTAAATTTAGTGGTATTCTTATGTCTTTGAATAAGAGGAGGATGGACTTTAATGTATGCTCCCATCGTGAGGAACATAGAGGAAAGAAGATTGTACTTACTACATATTAAGAAGAAGGGAAGAAGAACCTTGAGGAATACCTCAAATAGAGGGGAAGATCTTATCTCTATGGGACAAATGGTCATTGAGTGAATAATTGTTATGGATTTCAATGTATCATCTATGGAAAACATGGTCATTACTTAACTCAATGACCATACATAAGAATATTATTCTAAGATAAGGAAGGAATTCTTCCATTCCAACCATTAAAGATGAATGATTTAATTATTTATGTATTTTAATCTACGAATGATGAATGGTGAATTATATAATAGATATCGGTTTATTTTTTTTCAAGGATTTTCATGAATATGTTGAATAGTTACAATGGATAAGAAAAGTGATTTAATGACATGGTGATATTCCTAAGAAACACATGATTAAAGGATGGATAACCCTTAATTTTTGAATAATTTTGAGATTATGATATTTGTATTAAGATATGTTGGATGATATTAGTTACCTTAGATCTGGTTAAAGATTTATTGAAATGTGGGTTATGTTGTCATGGATGAAGTATACAACTTTTCAAGACATAAGGAATATATCCAAAACGTTATGGAATAAGGAAACATGCATGTTTTCAATAAGGATATATGATCATTTAGGTTATTACCATGACTAAAGATAATACCTGATAAAGTCATTCAAATGTTTGGAATGTGACCAATAAGATATATCTTATGATATTTGGGGGATACATGATGGCATTCACATTCTTATTAGATAACCTTTCTGGAAATTTTTTTCATTGTACTATGAGAATGAAAAAAGTATATTGGATAAGATTAAAGGTTGGAATGGATTATGTTGGACATCAGTTAGTATTGTTTATGATAAATCTGTTTTATATTATTTCTGGAATGTTATAATAGTATAGTTTAAGAAAAAGGACAACCCGCTTGACGTGCAACAAACTGTCACATCAGAGAAGGCTGCCGGAATAGAACCCACAAACAATGTTAAGAATGACATTATCACCTACCACTGGCCTAAATGAAGTCCCTATTTAGTGAAAATTTGTTTTATTTTTTTAATTGGTATGATAGATGAAGTATAAGTCCATTTTTTGAACCATATATGATTAATGTAATCATAGATGGACTTATGTATATTTAATAACATGTGCTCACCTTTTGTGATAAAGACTAAAGGAATGGCCATTCATTATATTACATGATCTGCTAAATCTTCATGAATTACTAATTTGACATCATTTATTTAAATAACAGATGAATTGGGAATTTTTCAAGGCATGAACAAGTGTGAGATTGTACCAAAATCAAGTATGTATTTATTATTATGAAAAATTATTTAGCTTTAGGGAAATTATCTTGAAAACGATAATTGTTATCCAATTACCCTCTTATTTGATGAATTAGATGGTCCCTTAAATCATCATAGATTTTTGTATTTTTGGTAGTTAACATTCTCCAAACCTTATTCTCCATCACTATCCATCAGAACTTAATTATTAGATTTCTCTTCTATATCCAGGATTTCCCTTCCCACCTTTGTTCTCCTTTGTGGAAACCCAGTGATGAGTTATTTTGGGTAATTGTTACATTTATAACTTCCATTTTTAAAATTATGCCTTAGAATCCCCTTTTTACGATGTGGGTTTCCATGAAAAAATACTTTCAAGTTGAAAACCATTTATAACCCTGATTAATTTCAAGGGTGAAATAAATTTTAAGGGGGGTATAATGTAACACCCTGAGGTTTTATGAGATAGATTTTTTTTAATTTCATTGATATATTGTGTTGTATGATACACCAAGATTATCTTAAGCTATATGCTACACCATATTATCTTGTAGTATATACAACAATATACATGACTTGTGTTGCGAACAATTTCATGTTCTTTTGGTAGAATTTATTTTAGGCAACACCGATTATTGATGTTTTTCAATAAATAAATGAACTAGGTTTTGGTTATGTTATACACAACACCAAAAAATTATTTCACTAAATGCAACACTTACTTTTCTATTGCTACATGAATGAGGGACCTTCCTCGATAACTTGCATTGTACGTGATACCGAGTTTCACTAAACAATGATATATTATTAAAATATTATTATTTAATGGGATTAAAAATAGATGTTATGAATAGTATTAAAAAAAATTCAATTTTACAATATTCTCATTCATCTTAAACATTTTATAGAACATGTTATAAGGGAAAAATTAATTTTTTTGATAAACGAAGTATTTTCCCAAAAATGGATTTTTACTGCCTTTTGACGACGCACCCATTTAAAATCTAGTTTTTGACACTTTTATAAGTTAGATTTCACAAAATTAACTTATAATTTAGAATCAGTATATAATCATTTACGTTTGATGATATTCTAGAATATTTCTAATAAAATTCAAATTTTATTGAACAATGAAAAATATTGCTTTTTATTTAAAAATAGCATTTTTATCTAATTTATTTCTATAGTTAGATTTTTTTTGTAATTAGTTTTAAAGATTAATTGGATTATTTTTTTATAATTTAATCTATTTTTGGTAATTTTATGTAATTTCACATTTAAATTGGACATAAACACATTTTATCTTTTGACAGCTATTTTTTCTAAAAAAAGTCCTTTTGGTTTTAACAATGAGAATTAATTTTAAATTTATTACTGTGACTTCTGTATTTTGAATTTCAAAAAACGGATTCCATATTTGGAATCATAAGGATCAAATTGTTTAAATAGGTACCTTTTATTTTTAGATGTTATGAATAGTAACTTCAGTAATTATTTTATTTACCTTGGTTAAAAGGTAAATCTGGTAAATAAGGGTAAAAAATAATATTATAGTAATATTAAATTATAATAAATAATTTCCTAATCCTATTGGATGAGATATTTTTGACAATTGGAATTCATGGGTCGATTTTGGGACCCCATAGATTCACATGGATGTGAAAATGACAATTTATAAGAATTAATTTAATGTAAAGATAATTATAACATAAACATATATCTTTTTCTAAATCAATTTTAATAGAAGGTAATATAACTTATATCTTTTTATATAAATAATAAATTGAAATATAAAAAGGTTTCCAAAATCATGGTATTTTATTTATATTTTTTATACATTGGATAAATATATTTATTTTTTACACAATTATGATGTAGTGATTACCTCATTAAAGGAAGATTCAAATAAATAAATTTATCAATTTTAAAACAAATGTAATTTCATTATTTTGATGTCATACATGAATTTTTGGGATGGTATTTACATATTTGATTTGATTTAATGCCTTATTTCAGATGGTAACAGGTTGTTATGAATTTTTAGAAAGTTCAAGTATTAATAGTCTCCAAAATTGACACAATTCGTAACTTAAAACATAAAATAGTTTATTAGATGATATTAAATTATAAAAAATCTAATATTTTTCCCAATGGTTAATATAATTCCAAATTTTTCAATAATAACTTTTTATTGAGTCTTTTTACATGATATGGTAATTAAGATAACCCATAATGTTTAAATAACATGATATCACGATAAGATTAAAAAGGGTAAAATAAGGGTAAACCCAAAACGATGAGGGAAAAAATATATTCCAAACTTGCCAAAAATTTATTTTATTATTTATATTTTAAACAAAATCATCTTATATTATAATTAAATAAGTTTTGGACCATTTTTAATCGAAATTGAATTTATAATAAATTAATATTTTGAAACAATCCTAAAGTGCCCCTCTCTTCTCTTATAAAAGGGTACCTCCTACCTCTCCTATAAACTCTATTTTTAGCCTTCTATATTGGGAAAAACTGGGAAATTTTGTTTATAAACATCCCTAGTTACATTCTTGTGGTTCGGATCTTCTCAAAATAACAACTATAGTGCCCTAGGAATAAATTTATAGGAGGCCCGTTGAGGAAGAGGTTATCTCTTCTACCGATTCATTCAAATTTATTTCTTCTTATAAATACACTTAATTAGTTTCTTCATTATAAAATAATTACATAATTATTACTAATATACTTATATGTTATTAAAAATATTATACAACCCTATTTCACATTCTATCTATCCTACAAAAAATGAAATCACATTGTGTGCGCACGTATGGAATGTGGTATCTACGATGTGGTGTGATCTGTTTTTCACCACCACCATACATGGATGGGTATAATGGTGTAAATAATAACTATATGTAATTTTTATAACATAATATTAAATCTTAAATATTATACACCATCCACTTCAATACCATTAATTAACTATGGGAATGATATCACTGCTTGTGTGTACGTAAGACTTACCGTCTCCATGACACTATGAGATTCATTATCCATGTTAACCATTAAAGAATGACTATAAAGTATATATAATTAATAATCATGAAATATATGACATAATAATTCTATTTTATTTGTGTTTATATGTATATATATATGTCATTTACTTATTTCCATTCAATTTAATAAGGAAACAAAAACATCGTTAATGCATACGTACAACCTACCATCTCTATGAAGGATGTATTCCATTCCATTTATTGATCTATTATATATATTTATATACTTAGTATATATTATATATAAATCATTTTTTTCATTCTTGAAGTAATTAAATAATGTTCTAAGTAATCATATTAATAATAACAATTCCAAACACGTAAGATAAATGAAACAATTATTACCCAAAACATGTCTTTAACATGGAATTGACAAATGAACTGGTAATATAATGTCATAAGTGAATTGTATATGATATCATAAATATTATTATGGTTTTATTACAAGTTAAAAATATTTTTAAAACCATTATAAAAGAGTCTCGTACATATATCGAAGAAATAATACACAAGGTAAGGGATAACATTTCCAATATCATTTTATCCGAGATTGTTTATTCGTAAGAATATAATGGGTATATATTTATCATCCATGTCCATTTTTTCTAAAAAAATTCTCATAAAATGTGTAATATTCTTCTATTTAGGTTTAAATTAATTTTCACCCATTTTTACAATCACTACAAGGCTTGGAAGGAATCTTTCTTTTGTTTACCATACGAGGTACTTATTGACTTTTCAGGAAAAAGAACGAGGAGGATGTTTTTTAATTTATTCAATATGAATATATTTTTACATTTTCATGATGCATTATTTCCATGATTCTTCTTATAAACTATTTAATTTTTATTTTCAACTGAATTATTTTCTTTTAAAATAGAACGACATTTTGAGAAAAGATAATGTTTTTAAAGAAGAAAGGATATTTTCCTCATGAATTAAGATCAATTGTTTTATCAAAATTATTTTCCATATAAGATGACATAGTGATATGTTTCAATCCTTATTATTATTCTTATTTGATTTTTTTTTTGATGTAATTATTTTTAACAAGTCCATTTATCTTATATGGATTATGTTATGACAGAATGATGTTTAAGAATCCCATTTTATTTCGTGGGTTGTATTATGATGAATGAAATATGTTTTTGTGAAACATGTAAGGATGATTTCATTATGAGATGGGTTGGACCTATATAAACCCTCAATTCATTTGGAAATTATTTATATCACATTAGATAGACATGACGATAATAGAAGGTAAATCTGGTTTAGTCATACATGGCATGGAACGACAAGTAATCCCAGTTCAGTAATGAACTTTACCCACAATGATGGTATAGGAAAATATTCCTTTGCTAATATGGAAATCATATTATGTTTTTATTAGTTTTCCAATATTACATGTCTTATTCCCATGGTATTTTATCTTGATTAATGTTTCTTTTTTGATCTATTCCGTACGTACTGCAAATATTTATTTCACGACTCATGATTTTGATGTTTAAACATTATGTTCATGTTTTTATATTCAAATGTATATTGTTTGTTTTATTCTCTCCATGTTTACCCTTACTGATCATTTGAGCTCACCATTTTTATGTTTTCTTTTCCCAAGGATATAAAGAAAGTTTTTGGTGCGAAAAAAGTGGAAGATCATTATGGGCGATGTTGAAGATCGTTCACCCTGATTACAAGATTATGTTTCGAGTTTCCAAAGACACTAAACTAATATAGTCTTTGGGAATCCTTTTTTTTAATGTATTAATTATTCCATAAGAGTAATTTAATGTTCATGTACGTAAATCTAGGTTCTCTACAGTTAAGATGGAAAAAATCTTGGTCTAAGTAAAACAACATTAAAATATTAGATAAGGTCAATGAAACAAGAAATTAATTTTTCTTCAAGGGTAAATGAAGTAAGAACATAATCCACTTGATAAATGTCTGAAATTTTCTAATTTAAATAAAAATGAATCCTTATAATGCAAGAAGTGTGACATAAAACAATTTTCAATTTGTCAAATAATTATTAACATAATTTATTTTCAAACCCTGTAATACAATTTGTTTGAATTTAAACAATAAATCCTAACATACTTCGTGCATAATGTTAAAATAAAATCTTTACTAGTATAAAACCGTGATACCCCATATGATAAGTATGTTATGATCCAAAAATTCATAAACCATATGACATTGGGATGCCTCGAACAATAATTATGATACGAAAAAAAATCCCTGTTAGAAATCATGATTCCCCATATAGTATGTGACAAACCATATCCAATGTCATTTGAACATGATGATAAAATGTATATGTACCCCATGACATAATCACGAGGTTCCTATCAATAATTATGGGATTCCAAAATTCCCTCATCAGGGTATATTTTACCCAGTTCTGATGTTGGGGTTCTACCACACCAATTTCCTTAACTATGTGGGGTTTGATTCTCATTCCCATGGGATACATAGAGAAACCCATACTTCTCATATTTGGGACCAAACAAAAATTCATCATCCCATTATACTATATTCCCCATTTATGGTCTCATCATTATGGCCATGAACAGTAAGCAATTCATATCAAGGTGTAAATGTGGTATACAATTAGTCATTGATCCTTTAATGTTAGGTTTTAACTCTTCCATTCAACACAGATACCATTTATATAAACATCATCCCTGTCCAATCATGATACCTTTAAATAGCTTTTCAACTTCAACCAGGTCCAGGCATTACAACCTTAAACAATTTTCTATTTATTCCATGGTATTTTTGTGATACATGACCATTCATTCCCTCCATTCATGTCAGTCTCTGCCTCTTTTTTGGATGAAAATTCTCTTAAAATAAATGTTTCCATATTCTTGGAATTATGACATTAAAATTTTTTCCATGGACTAGGATGTATGACCTTAAATTGCGTACAATTGACTTCAGGACCACTTCATGTGTTTTATAGGATTCGTTGGTCCTTTCATATTTTTTTTTGACTCATTTTCACCACATGAAAATTCTCAAAGTACCTACCCATAGTCTAAGAATTATGAACTCAAACTATATACATTTCTTATAATCATTATGAACATACGGTTTGATCCATGGTCCAAGCATTATGAACCAAAACTATGTACATTAAGCCTATGATTCTCATTTTTTTTTATCACAGTCATTTTAGTAATACTATGCCTCTCCTTCTAGAATTATTGGTGGATGGATTCTCATTCCCATTGGATATTTAGTGAAACCTAAACAATCGGTCTTTGGGACCATCCACAAAATCACCACTAAATTATCACAAGACTACTTTTTTAGGTATAATCCCCAATAATTTTTCTTTGACCCATTATCGATTTTAGATGCCTATAAAACACAACATGAGGAGGGAAATAATATGAAGTTTAATTTTCAAGACCTACCAATGTCCTTAATACATGGTGTTAAAGTCTATCCTTACCCAATATAAAACTGACAAGCCTACTAATGCATGATGATTTTACCATGTACAAAACCAGGATTCTCCAAAAGATAAGTATGGTATGACTATAACACTAATAACCTCAGCACATGGTTTTAAATTATAGCCTTACGCTATATAAATTTCGGATTCCTTATTTCCTAATTTGGGACGATTTATTATCCCCACTCATGAAAAAAAAACCCTTACCAGCATCAGTCTCCTACCACACCATTCCTAGAACATTATGCTACTTATTCCCCGTTTTTGTGGGATACATAGTGATGAATGAATATTTCATCATAGTAATATCCATCTCATCCACTCATTATGAGGTCCCCTATTTCCAAGTTACATGAGGTTAACCCCAGGTATGGGTTTTTAGGTTTTTTTGTAAAATGGCCCCTTTTTCCATCCTTCCACATTTTGTGGTAACACTTTCATGCCACATGATCCACTGTAAAAAAAATATTACCCCATATTGTTCAAATATACATGACCTTAAACCAAAACCTATCCCCATAGTCCATGATCTGTGATATTAAACTAATAATATCCCAAGTCCAAATTTTTTGACATTATACCACCAAGAACGACATCCTTATATCAGTATGTTAATCTACATCCATATAATGAGAAATCAACATCTTATTCCTAGTATGATAAGTATGGTATGAAAAAAACATTACCCCATATAAAATTAGGAAGCCCCGTATGAAAAATATGGGATGACTATAAATTTTACCCCAATTAAAATCTTGATGCCTTCTAGTGTGAAATGACTAACCCCATACCAAACTAGGATTACCCACACAAAAAGTATGGGAATAACATCAATACAATGTCCAAAAAACCTGACATTAAACAATATACTCACTCCATATAAATTATAGATTCTTCATATCCTAATTTAGTATGATTCAGTTACCTTACTTGAGAAGAAAACCCACTACCAATGAAAATATACTACCATGCTTTGTCCCATAACTACAACTGGTTGCATTCCCTTTATCATAGGATATGTTGTCACATAAAAATAATTCATATTGGTCTCATCCCTTCCATCGACTCAACATAGAGTGTTTATCCTCTAGAATGGTCTTCAATATTTAAAAGACATATCATTGTCTATTAGTTATGATATCATGGTTAAATACCTTATAGGGAACCTATTTTCCCCTTTAAGACATTACCCACATCCAATTATGTCCTTTATGATTTATTCAATTTGGATAATAATCATCCTTCTAATATAAATATGATCCATAAAATAATTTAATCATGCTAAACTATCTCACATACCATTATAAGATCACACCTTGAAGGATCATAAACAACCTAAAATGACACCCATGTTTCAAACTCAGACAAATTTTGATCCTTCATTTGTTCTCCCCATATTTGACTAATACGGGTGTTGAACCAATGTTTTTCTCATGGTAAAAAAATATTTCCTACTCAGTAGTTATTCCCCTTTCACTATCCATGTCTTTAATGTCACAATATCTCATGCATGGTTTGTCAGTCAGGTTTTTATATTGTTGTGTTCTCCCCTATATACAACAAGAACTTCATGTATCTCTTTCTTTATCGCACCAATCATAGATCATGTGGGATTTGTGTTTAGGTGGGATATTTCATAAAATAAATGTTGAGATACATAGTTTCCTTGTTATCCTAGCATAATGAACTTAATCTATTTTTATGTTTTCCAATAGATGTTTTGTGTAGAATCAAGTGATCCATATTCCCTTCCCTTCACATTCAGAAACATTCATTTAGGTCACACATGTTCTTTCGAGACACAACATCCAATGGGTCATGCCCTATAGCCTTAAAATAAGAGTCACTGTCCAAAAATAATGACCTTAAACTATGTGTATGTTTTCTCAGGGGTGTTCTGTGTGGAATTAGGTGGCCTCTTAGGCCCCTCCATTCATTTTGGGTAACCTTTTAAATGCCACACAGATTCCCTCAAGATACAAATCCATATGGTCTTTGAATTATAACATGAAATTATTTTTCATTGTTCCAAAATACATGAAATTAAAATAATATCCCATGTCGCAGTATCGTTAACTTATATTTTTTTCCACCTTACCCTTAGGTTTTGTGTGGTGTGAGGACCTCCCTTAGTCCTCCATTTATGTTGGGTAACTAAACTTTCATTCCGCACTAAACACTTTTGGGTTCCCATGGTCTAAAATCTATGAATTTAAACTTATATCCCATGGTTCAAAATCTATAACATAAACTAGTAGGTCATTTCCCAGAATCAATAATTTAAACTATTTATGGGTCCCACAAGAATGTGTTGTGTAGTGTTTGGACTTTTCCCCTCAATTCATGTTTGGTTGTACCTCCTCCTTGCTACACATGTCCGTTTTGGGTATTCACACTATTTATACAAACTATATGATGTTAAACTATGGTATGAAACATATGAAACTAAACTAGGAGGCCAAGTCCGAGTATTATTACCTTAAACTATGTGAAAATCTCCCCCAGAATGTTTTCTATGATATTGAGCATTCTTGTCCCTCAATTCATGTTCGGTTTCCACTCTACCACACTTCACATATCCTTCTTGCATTTTCAACCTATGATCTATGAATAATGACATTAAAATATCTGAAAAATGAATATGAAATATTTCATGCGCAAGGGCATCTTAAGACCCTACATTATTGTTAGGTTACCTCTCCCCTATGACACACATATCCCCTTTGAGAGACACAACTATTTGGTTCAAGAAAGAAACCTTAGACTATTTGTGACAAACCCAAGATTGTTATTATTTGTGTAGGGTCTTACAATCATTCCATTTCTTTATAATATGATCTATTGTGTACCCCCATTCTGTAACCCTCTTACACCTCCTACCACTTCGGTTGGGCGGGTACCATTCAAATCAGTTTAGACATCCCAATCATAAGATGTAAAACTATGTGATGCATTATGCTCACAGTATGAAATTAAATTGTGTTTCCATCGTCCTCATGATACTAAATTAAACTAAAATTCCATCATCCTCATTTCATGATGTAAAAAAATAAATAATATAAGGCCCTTTCCTAAGAATCCCTTTCCTCCAGTGCTGGTCACATTCCACATCATTCATGTTCTTCAATCGTCACTCATCATCAAAGATGTCAATACCCCTAGAAGATGAGTTTGACCTTTGTTCATATCGATGCATATAATAAATGTGATCAAATTCACTATGGTATAATTCCATGAGGTTTTAAATACATTTTAACACTCCATTACTTTTTCTCCACATGTCATGTGTCCCTTTATTTGGATCCTCACACTACTCTACATACAAATTGTTTCCCATTAATGGTATGTTTCTATTCCACACTAGATCACCTACCATAAAGGGCACATATCCAAGAGTACTTCAAAAGAAATCATAAGAAATGTCATCTATTTCAAACATGATCAATGGTCGGCCCTCATTTTTTTGTCTCCATACACATATAAAAATAATGGATGTTATGTTTTTAACATGGTTAGTAGTTATCCTCCATCATCATTCAAACCTCATCACATATCAGATCCTTGGAATTATGATTCATGCTCTAGATTCCACTTTGTTCAGTTAAATTTCAATTCCCCTAGAGTTTCTCCATTTAGACACTAGTAAATGTAGGGGAAGAAATCCATTTTTTTGGAGATCCACCCACCAACCAAGGAATTAATATTTAGGACACCGTCAATGGTGGTTGGTTTTCCATTCCGATTTTGATATAGTGGACCCCATTGGTATGGAATTTTACTCAATTATTTCCTCTAAATTTGATCTGCCTCACCCACCTCATCCTCATTGAAACCCATTTCTGGGGGGATTTTTTATATTAAAAAAATAGAAAATAAGGGATTAAAAATTTATTTCCTTGAACTAGGAGTATAGTTCATTTTTGAAGCTTTGATTTTACTATTCATCATGGCCGAATGGTCATATAGATCGAAATGTATGGCCATTTGAGTATGACTTCGAAAAATGGTCAGTAAGGGTGATTCTAGAAAAATGTACAAAACTTCATGAAGGATAGTCCAGTGATGGTAAAATCTAGTTCATGTAGGTACATTTCATGGAGGTATGGTTTTCAGATCTCTTTTGAAAAGAATTTTGGTTCACAGAGTTCAGTTTCACATCTTTTTAGTTCTCAAAAGTCGGATTTGTGGATGTTTAGTTCATGCAAGTCTAGCTCACGTAAGTTCCTCACCATTCTAAACCTTGAATGTATCCTTCGTGTAGTGTAAGTCCAATTTCACATAAAACACTTCAAAAACATGTTAAATTTTTATGGTAACCTCCACATAGAATATGTTATCACTCTAAGACCCCCCATCGTGGATGTGTGAATACATAATGGTAACCAATATGTAGAGTCACACTTTTCCACAGAGCCACATCTATTCATGAAGCACAAAATGCATCATGAATCGATTATTCCTTTTCAAAACAAAAACCCCCACATATGTTAGGCATACAAATACCACCTTATGTCCCACATTCAAGTGGATGATACCTTTTAGATTACAGGATATGATCTCATTTTGTGATACTATAGAGATCAGTCAATGAAAGAGGAGATAGACCATCAATGATAGCCATCTGTCACAAAAATAAAACCCATGGTTTTTTGAGAACCTAGTCCCAATGTGGATATGCCTTTCATGATGGTACATGTACTTCAAAGAAGAGTAAATCCATATGTGTCCCTTGGGGTAACGTAAGATATCTATCCTTCATGAATCCAACCCCACGGGAATGAAGACCTTACCTCGAGGTAGAGGAACCCTATTTTATGAAAAATAATACTTTGTGAGATCACTAACCTCCATGAATCCCAATCAATTCAGAAACCCCAAACATCATGTTTTATGTTCCATAACATGACAGTTGTTCCCTCAAACTACTTATTAGGTTCACTGTCAGGCTACAATCCTAAGCCACTGACCCAGTCCCTTCACTTCCTCAACCAACTCCCCATGAAAAATGGATAGTCACACCATGAATGTTTTGGGTTGGTTGATGACATTTGGAATGAACCTTATGCATCCCCAACATCCACCCAAGGAATACCAAGAGTTATGATACTCTTATATAATCCCTAAAATATCTTGAGTCGACCTACTCCTCATTGTCCTTTTCCCCTAAAATGAGTTGAGATTATGCTCATCGATTCCTCGAGTAACTTGAGCCAAAATACTCATCACGAGAATATGGAAACCCCTATCACCTTTCTCATCTTCTAGGTAGAACCCGAAAGGGACTCTCTTTTTTATTCCTTACAATTTCCATTACAAAGAATATTCCCCCGAGGAGTCCTAGCTACACAAATTTAAATTATATTACACCCTATATGTCATAGAATTTGAATCCTTTTATGAAAAACACAACATGCCTTATGCGTCATGCATAATATTCCCTGTAGTCATCACTACAGGATGTTAAACAATAGTACACCATATATGACAAACATAGTAT
Organism: Viscum album; assembly: GCA_963277665.1. Classification (NCBI taxonomy): domain Eukaryota; kingdom Viridiplantae; phylum Streptophyta; class Magnoliopsida; order Santalales; family Viscaceae; genus Viscum; species Viscum album. The sequence continues at coordinate 1,854,983,969 of OY728138.1, forward strand.
GACTCCTGCTACACACATGACATGACTTATGTTTCAAGCATATGATTCCTTATTACATGATCATGAGACGAATTTCAAGTCCTCAGTATATGGATTTAAACTATAGTATTCTTTATTTGACGAGAATAGGATGCCTCATGTGATGAGTACAAGATTCCTTATGTGTCAACTATAATATTGCCCATGATATGATCATGATATAACCACCAAATAGCCACAATGGGCCTTCATCTTAGGTGTGATCCACAACCATATACCTTGGCCCCTCAGCATGCCGAGATGCCCTTATGGAATCATATAAGAAAGAAGAACATGAATCCCGGGAGTTAAATACCTACATGTATCCTTAATACTCTGAGAAATCCCTCATGGGTATCATCCATAAGTGTAGACCAAAATAACATTCCATAAGGAACCAGATCACATAGATTACCACTTAACCCGACATGAGGAACAAATTTTAGGATACTCGTTACATAATCACCACACACCATTTCCTTTAATGTGATGTTAAACATTAATTTACCCCATTCTATTAACATGGTATTCCCACTTAACCCATCATGAGGATGTCTGAATAAGAAGATCAATTCATAACTCCACACACCATATCCATTAACATGAAGTTAAACTATAACCTCACCACATGCTATAAACATGGGAAGTCCTCTTGAACCATCATATGGATAACTGAATAAGACAATCAATGAATAATCCCAACACACCACATCCTTTCATATGATGTTAAACTATAGTATTACACTGTGATATAAACATGACATTCCCTCTTGAACCATCATGAGGATAATTGAATGGGAATCTCAATTCAAAATTCTAAAACACTATACCCCTTACATGACATTAAATTATAACCATTCCCAATGAAAGGAACATGAGATTCCCTATTGAACCATATTGGGGATGACTGAATGGGAATGGAAATGCATAATAACCATACATAATGTTATTTATGATGATGTTATGCTATAAAACTACCTTGTTTTAGGAACTTGGTATTTCATCATTACTATACATGAAGTGGAAAGGACAAGAAACTCCCATGCATAAGCCGCAATCACATCATCGATGCTCTAAGAAATGCCCAAATGGGATTCCACGTGTAATATCCCTAGAATATACTATAGATTCATCCGATTGAAGTTATAATATTCTTTGAGTAATCACCACAACATTCTATAAAGACTTATCCTATTGTAATGGTAATATTCTGTTGATAAGATCCTAAGTATCTGGTGCTTGAAATATGATAAATATATGCCCAAAATATACCTATAAGATAATAAAATAGTGCCTGACCTATCCATAGAAAATGTTAAATGTGTTACCATGTTGTATCTACTATACAATAAACTTATGTCCAACCTTTCCTTAAAATATGCTAAACATGTGCCCAACTAGTCCCCATACGATGTTAAACCCATTCACAACATATCGTGGAAATATGTAAAACCTACACCCATACTATCCCCACAATAAATTAAATCTGAACCCATCATGTATTAACAAGGAAATAAACATTGGAATATCATATACATTGAATACATTAAACTGGTTACCATCTTATCCCAACAATACATTAAGCATGTTCTCAACTTATCCTTGTTGGATGTTAGATCTATGCTAAATCTGTCATATTAAGATGTTAAAACTCTTCCCATCCTACACTCATAAGTTATTAAACCTATTACCAACATATCCCTAAATGATATTAAAAACAATTTCATCCCATTACTACAATACAATTAAACATGAACCTATCCTATCCATATAAGAATCTAAACTTTTGCCTTCCTAGAAGATGTTAATCATACTCTTATCTCATCTCCTTTGGGTGTCAAAAACGTGGCAATCCCCTTGAGATTTTTAAATCATGTCCTATTATTTAATCCCTAACATATTTAATGGAAAATGGATTTTTGAGGTAAAAATATTTAGATAAATTTTTCCTTGGGAATCAACTACCTTTTCACTAACATAGTATTCCTTGGGTCTCATGACTAATATGAATAACATGAGAATACATCCAAAATAGGAAGAATTTATAGGTTAAACACACCTATCTAACAACGATTCCATGAAATTATTGAGGTTACAATATACTCTAATTGAAAGGTTTCAACCCTGTTGAGATAGAAGTTTTGTAATTAACTATTGTCTACTATGAGATGGAACCAGGAATGAGTTTCACAACCACGAATCAAATATATGAGGGAGACATAGACTATGAAATCATCTCTATAGAGTAATCCATGGAAGGAGGATGGGGCATTTAATCATCCCATTTTTATCAAGAATGTGACATCACAAACGTTGGTGGAATAAGCCTTCCACCTTTGGAAAGTGGTAACATGAGTCAAGAAACACATGTCATAGTGATGATTAATGCCCCGACTGTGAAAGAATAATAATGAATTTCATGAGATCATCAAAATAAGAATTATACTGAATGATCCAGATGTAAATCAAATAAAAATTGGGTAGAATTTATTTGATGTGAAATATTTGATATCTCAACACATAAATATTTAGGCCAGGTATTTTTTAGGAAATTATATTCTGTAGATGATATTACTGATATGAAATATACTGTGTGAAATTTAATTACAGGCCTTGTGAAATCAGGGAGAAAATATACTTTAATCCATTACATGACATGATGACATAACTTGTGGTTTTACATTATTGTCTATAAATATTTCAACACCTCCACCGCATACATGTGATGGTTCCACTGTCTTTTATCTCAACTTATTTTTCGTTTCATATTTATTTTCCATCCAAATTATATTGTAATACATTAATATTACATTTTCAATAATTCTATTACCATTACTTGTCATTATATGTCTAAGGATTTACATTCTATGTATTTATATTTTTGATTAATGATCTAATGTTTTTTTTCATTACTGGTCAACATTCGACATCAATGATTTCTATTTCATTCCTTCTATTTTATTCAAATTTTGTTTTAATTAGTTACCAATTGTTTCAAGTGTGTATTTCTTAATTAAAAATTGTTTTATTATTATGAACATAATTTTTTCCAAATTTACATTTTCATTTTATGCTATCATGATTAACTAACCCTCTTAGGGTTAGTGGTCAAGATTAAGGGTGTTCATAATCTTAATGAACCCATAAATAGAATCATAGTAACATTGTGTCTATTAATTTTGTATAATAATTGTTGTATATCCAATTCCATTTCACAACCCCGACCGTGGGGGGTTTATTTGAAAGGCCCTGATGTAACAAGAGTTTATAATACTATTCCCATTACACTATGACACTATATGTCCTGGCTTCACTCAAAAGGGATCAAGATTCAACTACACCGGGACATCCCTCAAAAGGAAAGGGTTGGAAACTAGTTCTTAAAAGGAATATCACACACAAGGGAGGCATTTTCCATAAGTAAATATATGAAAACAAACATCTCCAAGCCTATAAAATGGTGAAATGTAGAAAAATGAAATAGAACATAATATTGAAAAATGGAGGTGCCCTAGGCTTGGTCATGAATGAGGTTCGATCCTAGACAAGGTATCATTATACACCTCATTTAATAATATATATGATAATAATAATATTACTACTATTATTATAATTCTTTGTTAAAATTGGAGAAATGGAATTCATGGGGCGCCTCTTGAATAGGTGTGGAGAAGGGATACATTAATCCCCAAGGTTTTTAATAAATTTTAATAAAAATAAAAATAAAAATATAAAATAATATTTTTATAATTATTATTTTCATGGGGTATAATTAATATTGTAATGTCGTTATATGGTATCTAATTAAATAACTATCTATTGTAGTGTGATCCTGGCATTGAGATGGTCATACAAAGACCAATATTAGATATTTAATTTTGACTTATGGTATGGTTCCATGAATCCCCTAATAATAATGATAATTGAAATAATATTATTATTTATATGAAAACTATATCGAGCATATCAATCATATAAGGTGTAAGAATGATGAACTGTTTGATCCATTTAAACACTGATACTGAGGAAACAATGTTGAGAAAAATGTTGGGTACCTTCATCATATTCATGGATAAGTTAAAGGAATCAGTGTTCATTTGTTATATGAATAAATGTGACATTTCATCAGGAGACTTTTTGGGGTAAGTTAATAGCCTATCATAACTATTTTTCACAAGAATCAAAAAAAATATCTATATGGTAATTCATGATTGTTTGTGGTGGAATATATATAAATTAAGATTTTTGGACCTTTATACAGATGATGACACCTAGGTGATCATCAAACATTTTCATGAAATAGACTTGAGGAATTCTGGATTTGGTGAGACACACCGTGTATCTTAGTGAAACATCATGTAATCCATTGCATACTGGATGAATACCTCTTTCTCCTTAGTTTAGTTTCATCATGATAATGTTTGAGATTTCTTGGGCTATTATTTGATTAACGTGTTGTGTTAGTCCATCCTAATGAGGATTTGGTGCATTATCTCATTATCATCATAAAGGGTTACCCCTCTACAGTTTCCTAATGATCTTCATAGCTATGGTGATTTCCCTTAATCTAGAGATAGTTGATTTAGACTACATAAACTACTGTCTTTACATCATAGAGTATATATCTATAATATAGGCTTGTAGAAATCCCAATTTTCCTTCATGATTCCATATATATGTTTTATTGGAATTTATGAGGCCAACACTACACAATCATTGATCACCTATCTAAGAAGATTTTTTCAGTAGGGTCGGGTGTCCCCTAGTGATACCTTGGAATTTAAACACTATTATTTTATTGATATCTAATGTTTACAATGACATGTATTATAATCAACTATGTATCTTGGATGAGCCATGTCAGTTTCTTTTGGATCGAGAAATGTTGAGTGTTAACTCAATGGTGAGTGTCATAAGTGGTAGTGTAGCTAATGGAATCTGTTCTCCCGGATGAGTGTCATATGGAACCATAGAGTAGGCATCCTGGGTTGGATTTTTAGTTTCCATCATACATTGATAATGTGTGTATTTGTTGAGTATATATGAGTCTTATTGTTATATGTGTTGAATAAATTTACATGTTTACAGCTATTTGTCACTTTTGATGGGTTGTGCCTGTTTATTTTCGGGCGTCCTATTGGGTATTTCTATACTCACCCCTTCATGGGATCTGAATGCACATATCATGTCTTATACTTATGATAGACCTTTTTGAAGAGTCCTTGGTGTACTTGGATTGGGTGGAGGTATTCTGGGCCAGATGGAATGAGGTGTATTCCAGTGTTCCATTTTATAGTAGTCCTCTCCTACCAAGAATGACATACATTACATTCTAGTTGTGTTTGGGCATGTATTTTCCCCGATTTTATGATTTACAGTAATTTTTTTACAATGGTTGTTTTATTATAGATGTATGCATTTATTATTTTTAGTTTTTTTATATTTTAGTATTGTATGGTCTTAGAGATGTGTGTGTGTAGTAACTTAAAGAAACTGCCTCCCATGTGTGTGATATTGCGTCTTGGAACAAGTCATAATTCCCTAGCTTATTAGAGGCTGTCATGAGGTCATTTTGTCTTGATCCATATCATGGTAGGTTTTCATAGAATATAAAGATATTTGGAACATATAATAATGTGTTATGACAATGCCTAGGTTTTGGACCATATTTTGGAGTTACTTTTTACTTGTTATGAGGTTTGGTTTGGGAACAATGGAAACAATGATATAGTGTTTAATGTATGGATATTAGTCTAGGGTGTCTAGTTTTGGGGTGATTTATAGCATATCCATTTTACAAGACATTAATAACCTAATTATTGAATCGGTATATGTAAGATCCTTTTGTATGGAAAACATTGGTACATGCATTATATATGAATAGGACTTGGTTTCCATGAGCTTTATGAGTCATCTCTCGAGATATTATCATTGAACAAGATATGTCTTGATAATTTTGAATATGTTTCTATGATTATATCCAACTATGATCCTAAGATCGTTTTGTGTTGAAAACTATTTGAGTGATCAGGTTTTAGTTCTGTAACCCACTCATGAGGTGTTTCTCTCCATGTAGGAACCATGTACTGCAAAACCATGTTGAGCAACAAATGAATCCATTGGAGGATCAGGAATATGATCACCAGTGTGTTGATAAGTCGATAAATTAAACTAGATAAGAATATGGTATGCACATGCTTGGTGGGTTATGTGATTTCCAATGAAGGGGACTAATAAGGTTCTACGAAAGATAGATCTTGTAGTGGTATAGGTTTTACATGAGACAGTGGTATAGGTTTCATACGTGTACGGATCCCAATAAATGGATGGTTGTTCTGGCATCCAATTTTCTCCATGGGTATGTATTTGGTTTCAGTTTTTATGGAAGATGGAATATATATATTGATTGTGAATAACTAGTACCAAGGTTAGAGATATCCCATGTTACATGGTAGTCTAGACCCCAGTCTTATGTGGTGGAGGATCGATGTGGGTATGTGTTATTAATTTAATACATTGATGAGACCCTTACAAGGTGCTATTATAGGTGATATGACTTATCATAGGTGACACGGGGCATTGGTAGAGCCATGTATTGGTGATGAGTTTCTCTTTCATGTGTTGTTGAGGTTGTTGATAAACTAAGGTGTCAGAGAAATCCATTGTATTGGTAAATAGATGGAATTGGGAACTAATGATTTCAAAGTGGTGGGAGTTCATTACACTTATGATCTAGATCATTAATCATTCTTGGATAAGTTTATGGTATTCATATGTGGTGGTACCCTCATGTAATCAGCGTTAGAGTGGGATCATTGAAGAGACATGAGGATGCTTTTAGACATTCTCTAGGAGTGCCAGTTATATTAAAGTTATCATGGATATATTCTATTGAATAAGTATTCTCGGACATTGGAATGGTAGGGGAACCTATAGAATAGGAGGAATAATGATATTTAAAGACACACATGGCTTGGTCTTTGTAGTATTTTCTCACTGTATAGTTGTATATCTACTATTGTTGAGTGAGGTGATAAGGTTGGAGACCTCTCTGCAATTGAATCCTTCTTGGTAAGGATGATACTATGAACCTTTTTTCAATTTTTTTACATGTTCAATAATTTAGAAAGTTAGGGAGGAAAAAAATAGGAATATAGATTTAGAGATCATGCATGATCAGGTATCCATTGGATCAATTCCTAATAGAAATTCCTTGAAGGATGGAGTCATGTCATTATTTTTTTGGGAATGAATGATGATTCCATTCATCTTGCGAAAAGATTCCCTATGGAGGTTGTTTTACCATAGAAATTAATCTATTGAATATGAGGATATACTATAATCACTGGGAATCAGTTGGGCATCTAGGGTAGTTGCAACGATTTTTCGAGTTAATGTGTTTGTTTCGATTGACTTTGGGAGATGACAGATAAACGATTGTACATAAGTCGAGAAACTTTTCCATGAAATATGTAGTATGTATTTATATAATACCCTTAAATAATATTGCATATTATTATTTATATTTCTTGGTATTCTTAGTTATAGTATTCCAGAAGCATTTGAAGGATTAGTTACAGTTGCACACAATGTTTTTCCGTAGCTAGTTTTCTAGGTAAATGTTAACAATTCATGTTCTAGTTAACTTGATTTTGGTTTTATTGATAGTTTTGATCTACATATAGGAGGATCATATACCATTAGTGGGGTTTTCATATCTTTTTTTTACTACTTCACCATCATAGTAGCACCTTTTTCAAGTGAATATAAGAGGGACATTGCAAGAAACTATTTTAGAGGTCTTAGCTAGTGGGTAACAACTCTTGGGTACTAGTTTTGGTGCTACTAATGGTTGTAAAAGGCAACTGTTAATCCAATGAAGGATTATGAATATCTATAAAATGTCATGATTCCTCATTGGAAAGAATATAGAGGCCTTTATATTTTCAGAATTATGTTGTTTTAGCAAGGGTGTTATGTTATATTCAAGAATCCTATGCCTTTTTTCAGGCCTCTATGTCGGATTAGCAAGGTGTTGTACAACTTAAATCCAGTACCACAATAGTTTTCGTTTTTTTTTTCTCTCAACATGTGACATAAAATGAGGTATGAACACAACTCATTGTGTGGTACTGACCTAGGTGATTGGGTTATGGTAGTGGATTTTTCTTTTTATAGAGCCGGTAACATTGAGAATTGGTAGGGGAAAGACAATTTGTGGGATATTTTTTTTCTTTGGATGTGTGTTTTCATACAACACATGAAATTATTGGTAAATCTCATTGGTGCGGTAGACCATGTTGAGATATTAGTGTACTTTCAGTTATCTTATATTTTCATTACGATGAATAACATATTTAAAGGACGAAATAATGTATTATATCAGTTTCTTTCATGAAAGACATTGTAAAACTTCTAAAAATATTTATTGACCAAGGAAGTGAGACGTCATGAGATTCTGAGCTTCATATAGATTCTTAAAATGACTGCAACTATTCATATTCAAGGAAAATGGAAAAATATATTGCCCCAATAAAAAAATTAGAGAATCATTATAAGGTGAGAAAATAGTCTCATCACATAATCACTATCCCATTATATATCTTTTTATTAAAAATAATTTGCACCACTAAACACCACCCAAATAGTTTCCTCTTAGATCTATGTTATATGAACTATGTTTAGGATATTATACGACACATGAGGGTAGATCCCATGCATGGGTGAGTATATACATACCTAGTATGACACTATAAAAATCACTATGAATTAATGAATCAATGAAAATGTTATCCCAATTCCACAACTAAAAATATAATGGAAATGTGAACAACCAAATATTCTCATAGAAGTATAGATAGCAAATTTAATGTGTAAAACTCACTATTATATAAAAAATCATTGCCAATACATTCTGATAAATAGTTTTTAAGAAAGTACATCTTCATTCCATATAATGATATTTGAGGATAACTTCCCCAGGAATACATCTGAAATAGAAACTCTAGTTTACGATCCATATCCCATCATAACATTATGGATGAAAAAAATTATACTATGATTAAATATTTCTCTCTCATTCAATTTTATGAATGGTAGAAATTATACATATATAGAGGATCCCTATCATGTCTAGTCTATATAAAGGGATGATACTATACTCCATATATAGATGATCCTTGTTCCATAAATGTGGAACAAATTCCTAACTCTATTTGATTTCATCGGTGGATGATTCTAGTTCCAAATGATGATATATAAATTCCAAATTGTAAATTCATGATGTAATTATTTGTCTAACCAATGGATATTATGCAAATGAGAAGTAAACATATTGTTCTATGGGTAAATTGCATGTTTTTCTTATTTTGGCTACTTGACCATGTTTTTTCCCCACATGTTTTGTCTCTTCCAATTACATATCATTTATAAGGTTCACATGATGTTTTACGTATAACGGGGTGCTTGGATTATACCTCATCAATCCAAGAATTTTCCCTCAAAGGGTATACAATATGTATCTCAACCTACATGATGTGTAGGGTCACATTGGTTGTTGGGATTGTACTGATTGGTACATTCATATTTTCTTAGTAGGGGTCACATGTCTCATGGCTGGGTAACATGGTCCAGTGATATAATTCTTCTCTAGAAACCCAATCTTCTACATCAGTGAGGCTTGTGACATAGTTAATTTTTTATTAGACACTACGTAGTATGTAATCTTATAAAAATCCATACATGTGATTTTTCTTCTATATATACCACATCCTTCCTCAATTTTATCAATAATCATGTCTCCAAATCAAGAAAATTTACTTGGACATCAATAAGCATAACCAGATGTTGATTTTTGACCATCACATATCTGGAAAACAAATAACCATCACTTTTGGATCCATTCAAATACCATGAAACATGAAAAGTAACATTATCCAAATATATGGGTTTTTATAATAATCAATATATATCCATAATTTCATAAAATACCATGTAAAACCAAAAAAATAAATATATGGAACCTCTAATCTATCATGGAAAAAATTTGTTTCAAAATAATGGTTGAACCAACATCCAATCAAACATTGTAAATATAGACACATTGAATGGATGGATAAACCAAAAAACACCATAGTGAGGAATAATACCTTGATATATTTTCTTGGTTAGAGTTTTTTGATGTAAATCATAGATATAATCAGTAAATATATTTAAATTAACCATTCCATGACTGATTAATTTCAAATGCATAATTCCAAATTAAATTATAAGCTAATGGATTGCAATCATCTATTAAAAGTTCAGTTGTTTAGGACTAATTTTTAAATAAATGAACATCGAAAATAAATTTTAAAAAAACTCCACAACTCAATAATTAAATGTTCATATATGAAGAATGAATATTTTTTCATCATTGTTGATGATGTAACTGAATTTTGAAGGGTTTGTGGAAGATCCCTAAATCCTTGGTCATCACAAATGACCAACCCCACAAATCCCTTTCCATGGATCCCTCTAGGTTATAAAAATAATTAGGTAACCCAAAGTAAACATAAACTTTTCCAATACCATTTACCTAATTAGAAACATGATATTAAATAAAAAATTAATATCCCGATAATCGAGAGGTTTAGTGTTATTCGTGACAGGCTACGTAAGATACTTATTCTATAATGTTTTTTATGGATTCCATATAATTCAATAATAATAAGTATTCTTATAAACATATCAGAATATTAACTCATTCTCATTACCTATTAATTTAAAAAATAATAAATGGGTGATCTCCAATACATAGTAAGGGAAAAATAAACATATTAACTTGTTTCAGGGGAAACAAAATTAGTATAATATAAATCAAAATCAGGAGATAAATTTCAAATTTAAAGAATATAGAATAGGAAATGTGGTCTATATTGAAATATATGAGAATAAATAATTCCCTATGATAAAAAATGTGACATGGAGTGAAGACTGGGAAAACATGAGAGATAAATCATAACCCATGGAGGATCATATAATCACATATCAAAAGAGTGTGGTACATACATAATCATAAAAAACAAAAAAAAATGTGGATTTGGAATTACAACAGACTTAATATAGTGGATCATGAATCAATAAATATTTTTTTATAGAGGATATTGCATCACAACTTATTTAACAAAGTGGATTATGCACCAAAACATGTTTACTGTAGCAGATTATGTATCACAACCTATTTCCCATAGAGGATAGGGAATCAAAACCAGTTCCCAATTTATATAGATTGTCACTACTCATTTGGACATTAAATTATGATATTTAAATCTTTACCAAATTATTTTGAGGTATATTTGTGGTACGCCCATCACTTACTAATAATAAATACACATGTGTTCCAGAAAAAACATTTAATCACGGAATTATTAAAACCCATGAATAAGAATAGGTTTATATTTTATTACAAAAATTATTTCATAAATAACTATTTATATCAGATCAATTTATGCTTAATATATTTTCCCAATATAAAAAAATTATAAACTATTTTAGAGGTTGATTTATAAAATATTACATCCTAGAAAAAATATAGTTTATGAGATAATATGAAAAAAGGAATCCTAAACATCAAAGAGAGAAATAAATTTTACCTTTTAATGTAACTTTTTAATATCACATGAATTGATAAAAAATTTAATTGGGAAATAAGAAGGTATATCATTGGTGGTAAATAAAAATAAATACATGAATGAAAAAAACATCTAAGAGATATCAACAATTAAGAGGATGTAAATTTTTCAAAACATTTTATAACTATATAGAGAATTAAATCACTAATGGAAGGGGTTTGAAATTAAGAACTCAATTTCCCTATTTAGATTAATTTTCACATTTTATGGAAAAATAACTCACTAAAAATATGTAAACATTTAACGCTGAGGTTTGAAAGAAGCTTCATTAATAAAAGAAAACGATTTGACTTACCAAAATCCCTTACTATTACTCCTGATTTCCATAAATGTGATTTAACCTTATATATAACAAAAATAACTACCTTAATCAGATATTGTAAAACCCTATTCATATACATACCATTTCTTAAACTTAATTTATTATCATTTTCTATATTTATATTAGTTTTTTCTTATATGTTTTTAATTTTGGGTGTGAGTAATCATGACAGTTTTGAACTAGTTTTATAATAAAATCATGGTTCTTCATTATTATCTGAAATAATATCATTCTGATATCATAAAAATTATTGGAATTTTTTTGTTTAATTTTATATGGTTATATTTTCATTGTTATTATTTCTAGTTTTGATTCATGTTTTTGAAATTATAGAAGATATTGTTTTAAGAATTTTGTAACAAATGAATTGTTGTAACATAATTAAAGAGATAAATTTTATTATTAGAAAATGAAAAAAAACATTATTTTCATATTAATAACTAATACTATGCTTAAAATTCCATTCTTGATAGAATATTATTTCATTTTTTTCATATGGTTAAAATGATGTAATAAGAGTTTTCAACAATCTATGTGAGAGTATGGTTTTGAAAGTGATACATTTGTTATCATATCAGTATAAAAATTTTATATTGAAATTACTAATATCTTATTAAGGTAAGGAATAATAATTGGGAAGATATATAAGAATAAGGTAAATGAAAATTTAAATTTTACTAATAAATAAGTTTATTTCATCTCTATGGTATGCTTTTTAAGTAAATAGTTATATAATGACCACTTATTAATAATATTATTTATAGAATAAATAATATTTATTTCCAAAATATAAATAAAACAAATTACATACATATATATATACTGAAAACATTTCTATAAACATCATTAAAAGGTTATGATGAAAATAATTAAATGTGTCTTTAAAGGAGGTGATAGTATGCACACACACAAGATAAAGTTTCATTTTCATAAATTGGATAGGAAATAAATTGATAATGTTTATACCATAAATATAATTAAATTTTAGTTTATTATTTACAATAATTTAATTAAATACACATTTTTGGAATGCATTTATAATAGGGTGGTTGAGAAGATAATGGGTGGTAGCTAAAAGGTTGGTAATTCTTACGTAAAGAATTTGTTTATTCTCATGAAGTGTTCATTGGAATTGAAGGGATTAAAAATATTTTTGCAGTTAGAGGATACCAAAAATATATACAGTATCTAAATTATGTCAATTGGTAAGTGTTTCATGGTAACTTTTATATAGGGGCGTGTCTTGAAAAAGGGAGTAGGTCATGTCATTTTCTCGATGAAATAGTTGGAAACGTTTTTAGAATGTACTGTTAGGTATGTTTTAGTAATATAATTACATATTTTTTAGGAAAATTATGTGAGAAAAACATGGCGTGGCATGTAGGTATAGAATTTCAAACAAACAAAGGTATTATAAAAGGTCTATGTGTCAAATATATTTAGTAAAATTAGATCTTTGTTAGATTACCTATTATAAAACTTATTAATATTGATTAAATATTAATCATGGTTATTATTTGGTCACTAAAAATATAAGATGATTATTATTAGAAACTCTCAACATGATGAATCTAAATTTTTACTACATTTAATTTAATTGAATTAATAAATATGAGAAAAATAAATATTCAATTAAAACATATAATGTGTTGAAAATTCTTTTAAAAAAATTAATCATTAAGTTTATTTTTCTTATTGAACATTTATTACCAACTAAATTACTGTTTTTTTATTTTAAAATAAGATTAAAAATCATACATGAGTTTTAATTTAAAATAGATACATTTAATTAAAAAACAAAATATACAATTCCTTGAAAAAAATAAATGTTTTTTCTTAAAAACTAACATATTATTTGATAATTTTATGCATAAAAATGAAATTGATCCAATTATAGAATGTTAAAATGTTGATAATAAATATTAAAATAATCTTATATGATCTAATTTATAAAAATATTAAAAATAAATTTTAATATAATCACTCATAAAATAATTTTAAGAAACAATTATCTTCTATGCATAAAATGGTCTTTATTTTATTGTACCATTTTAGATAGTGATTATAAAGTTGCTAATTTTTTTATACCATAAAAAATAATTTTCATAAAATAATGGAATTTTTTTTAAAAAAAAATTCTAAAGCATAAATAATTATAGAGAGTGAATACTAAAATATACCTTAAAAATATAATTTTGGAAACATAAAGGTTTCCTATAGTAATTGTAACGCCCTGACCCCAATTTCCCAGAGTCGGTGCATTATTTTAATACATTGGCATGATTACAAGGAATCACGTCCCGAAAGACCGATCAGTTTAGCAGCCTTGGAAACACTAGATACATTCATAAATTTTACATTACATCATAAAATGAAAACTACAAAAATATAGTCTCCATAGTCAACACTCTTATCCTTTCATACTATCCTTGTAGGTCATTCAAAAATTACTTCTTCACATCCTGGGAAAAATAATACATAGAAAAGGGGTGAGCTCAAATTCCCCGTAAGGATAACAATATAGAGGAAACTTTCATAAATAAGAATAAACATTTCAGAAAATTTATAACTAAAACAAAATCCTTTTAAACTTGAACTTCAACATAGTATGGAAAAAATAAAATTAAATAATTCCATTTGCTTATTTACATGGATATTCTAATAATCGAATAATCACATGCAATAACAATAACCACTTTCATAATGATGGAATGCATAATGCCAGACTATCATAACCACATAGCCAAGGCCTCGTGCCAAGAATACAAATAATATTTTGTCAAGGCCTTGTTCCAAGACACTAGTTTGTCTAATTAGACCTACCGATGCATCGAGGAGCTATATCGGGCTCCACCTGTCACTTATTAAGTCCAATGCATTCCTCATATGAACAGGTTTAAACATAACATAAACATTCATATTAAAACTAGCATAGGAAATGTAAATAATTCATCCATAAACCATGAATGGTATAAAAATGACACATCCACAGTCAAACATATCACAAAACCTTCAATACAATATAGAAGTTTTGAACCATAATAAATCAACTTCAAATAAACGTAAAATCCATCAAAGGATGTTGACATAGATGAAATCAAAACTCTTTTTAGAGAAATATCTATTTTTATTTTGAAATAATTTAAGATTCATATATTTATAAAATAAAACATATTCTTTGAAAATATGCTTATAAGATTGTAAGGGAAGCTTCGATGATTTTATAATGGTGGAAAATAGCTGCACCTGTCGTATAAGTTAAAAAAACATTCTTACCTTAATTCTGTCGAAAAGGTTAAAAAGAACCTTGTTTTGAAAACGGCGGAAAGATTACTTTATAAACCACTTATAAAAGTGAACAAGGTTATAAATGACTTTAACCCATTTTCTAGTAAATAGTACAAATGTTTTGAAATACATCTTTAAGAAACATGGATGTGGATGATAAGGAAATCCCAGTAGATTATTACGTATAAACAAACTCAGATAATGAAGAGATTGCGAAATAAACCCTTACCTTGTAATTTTCCTTGGTTGAGGGTAGTTTAACCTCCTGTATAATGGTTAAATAATAGTTATTAAATTATACAAGAATCATATACATTAATATGATATCATATATGATCTTTTAACATTGCTTTGTTAATAATATCATAGAATTATCGTTGTTTTGGGTGTTAACTTACTCGTTTTCTTTTATATGTTTAGTTACATAAGCTGTGTTAGTTATGGATAGGTTTTATCTTATTCATATCTAGAATTATATCAAGTCCTTAAACATTATTTTTAATCATCAAATTATAATTATACTTTAATGGATACGATGGAGAGTGAATCTCATCGCGTTCGTGGAGACGGTAGTCCGTACGCACGCACGAGCGACAATATCATTCTTTTGATATTAAAATAATATATAATTGGATGGTATATCATATATACAGAATCATTATCATGTTATATTTATTATTTACATGAATTACACATCATTATAATACCCATCCAAATAATAATGTTTTGAATAACAATTACACCACGACGTGGAGACGGTATGTCGTACGTACGCACGTATGGTGACATGTCATTCAAAGGATGGATAGAATACTGAAATATGGTTGTACCATGTTTATAATAACATCAAAGTATATATAATATACTGGAGTTATTATTTTAGAATGGTAATAACAATTAAAGAAGAAGTGGAAGAAGAAAGGAACTTGAAAAAGGGTGGTGAAATCATTACCTCTTCATCGGGTTCTTCCTTTTGATTTGATCAAAAGGCCTCCTTAGGATAGATTTTTAACTAAAGGAAGGCCTCTAGGATTAAGTGAGAAATGTCGAGAGAGTATTTATGTAGGGTTTGGCCGAACCAAAAGGCTTTTAAGGTGTGAATTAATGAGAAGGGGGAGTTCCCTTTTATAAGAGGGGTGAGGGGCACCTTTGGAAAAACTAGAAATATTATTTTATAATAAATTCATATGCGGTTTATAAGGACTAAAACGTGGATTATTTAAAGCTTAAGGTGGGTATGGGTCGAAAACCACTCATCCAATATAATTTAGACAGGTTTGGGTCATTATATTAACCTTATCGTTTAGTTTTAACTCTTAGTTAATTAGTTTAACTTTTACAATGTCTCTTTGTATTTTTCTATTATATGAATAATAAACTTACTATATACATCCAAGAGACCCCCAAGTTGTCCATTAATGATTCAGATATCATGATATAAGTTTCTTGGAAGAAATTTATATTTCTAGGAATTTAATATCAATTAATAATATAATATTTGTTTTAAAAACTCTTTTATGTCAATTTTGACACTATTCAATAATAGATTTTTGTAAAACTCATAACAGAATTATTACATAGAAAAAACTTCATTAAATAAATACTAACATGTAATATTAACCTATAAAATTATTTGTATTTATAAAAAGTCTCAAATTACATTTATTTGGGTATTTATAATATCAATTATTCTAATTTTTCATTAATTAGGTAATTACTGCATCACCATTGTGTCATAAATAAATTAAATTATTTAATGTCTAAAAAAATATAAATAAACTACTATTATGTAGGAAATCTTTTTATCTTTCTAATTAATATTTATACTCGAAAATCTAAAATATATAACCCTATGTAAAAATTGTTTTTCTAAAAGATATATGCTTATGTCATTTATTTATTTATTTTAACTTAATTAAAATAAAGTGTCATTATCACTTACAAGTGGATCCATGGGGTCCCAAAATCAAACCAAAGATGCCCAGTTTCGGACATGTATCCACCAATAAGGTTAGGACACGTTTTAGGATAATTTAGTATTATTATAATATTATTTGGTAACCCTTATTTATCGGATTTACCCTTTAACCATGGTAAATAAAATATTTACCCAAGTAATTATTCAAAATGTCTAAAAATAAAAGTTACCTATTTACACAATTTGGATATCCTGATTCCAAATATGGAATCCATTCTTCCAAATTCAAAACACAGAAGTGGAAGAAATTAATTTAAAGTTAATTCCCGATGTCAAAACAAAAAACGTGTTTTTAAGATATAATAACTATCAAAAGATTGACACTTGTTTATGTCTGGTTTAACTGTGAAATTGTGTTCAATGCCCAAATTTTTATTAAATGGTAAAAATATATTCTAAATATACTTTAAAACCACTCAAATTCATAATTTATCACTATTAATTATTTTTATTAAAAAATTTGTTTTTAATTAAAATTTAGAAATTTTTACTATTCATAAAAATATAAAAGTTATCCGAAAAGTACCAAAATTTCACCCTAGGCTAAATTAGATATTTCTAATCCAAAAATGAATTCCATTTTGAGAGATAAAATTTTTAAAATTTTAAAAAGTAGTTATTACTATTCATAACGGCTGGTTTGATTGGTTGTGGTGTGTGTTAGGACTCGAAGTTACGTACAACACACACAACTATTTTATTTATAGAGAAGCGTACCATGGAAGCTTGGGGTGTTTCCTTGTAAATTTTTGATTTCCCCATTCTAAAAAGAAAATTTATTTAGTCAAATTGAATATATAAAAGTTTAAAATATTGGATTTAAAAAGGGTTCACTATTAAAAGTTGGTAAAAGTGTATTTTTGAAAAATACTTCTTTTATCTGAAAAAAAAAGAATTTTTTCTTATATTATGTCTAAGAAACTCATAATATGGACTCTAAAATTATAAGTATTATACAATGTTCAAAATTTAGTTAATACTATTCATAACTTCTTTTGAACAACTTGTTTGGTAAGTCATGGTGCGCTTGAACTCGGTGTTGCGTGTAGTGAAACTTATTGAATTATTTTGAAGAAATAACACACTATGAAATCTTGGGGTGTTACATTCTCCCCTCCTTCAATAAATTGCGTCCTCGCAATTTGAAATTGTTTTTCGAAAACAAAAGGTTGAAAATAGAAAATATCTTTGTGGGAAAACCCACATCGGAAATTGGGTTAATAAAATTTAGTCTTAATAAGAGAAAAAGAGAAATGAAAGGGTCACCACCAAATTTTGATCTCTATTAGAAGAACATTGGTGGAAATTAGAGACATATAATTGGAGTAAAAACATAAATATTTATAGGTAGTGATTGAGGTCATCAATCACAAACAAGTGTAAAATTGAGGTCCTTAAATTCATCAATCTATGATGATTTGAAATACCATCGGTTCAAAAAAACATAGGGTATTAGGATAACACATTTTTGGTTTTAGGATTCCTTAAATAAAGTATAAGAATTAATTTCTTCATAAAATGAGATAATAAGAAAAATATATTCTTGACAAGTAGAGTTCCATCCTTTAACTAATTTCTACCAAAAACTCATCTTCCAATCATAAAATATATTCTATTTATCCTAGTCGTATAGGGTTTCAAAAAATGAATTTATAATTCATCTACGATATCCTTTAAAAAAAACTACATTATTTAATCCAGGACATTACGTGGGCCAGTAGTAGGTGATACACCCTTGTCTCCCTTCGGTTATGGGTTCAACTCTCACGGCCTAGTCGGACGTGATGGGTTATCGCCCGACCTCTGGGTTGTCCTTTTATGGAAATCCAAAAATAATCCAAACTAGAACTATCCAAAAGACTTTAGTCCAAAATTTATAAGGATGGTAAACAAAATGAAGATCTTTTTTTCCGCGTAATAACATGTGAACACCTTCGTCATGTATTCTTTTAAAACACTGCAACATCCTGAATTACCATAAAACCTTATTGATTACATTCAGGATCCCTCATTCCTTAAAGAATAATGGATATACTCCTTCAATCCAAAAATGTTGTAAACCCCAACAAAGATGGAATATACAAATCATTAATCAGTTTCAAGGTGGTCAAGAATATCCAATATAATTTATCCAAATTAATCATATATTATTCTAAAATAACTACCTCGGTATCAGAACCATATTATGGTTTATCTTTATCTCAACCATATATTTTTTAAAAATTTAACCTCCTATTGAGTCACTTTTCTTTATTCCACACAATCTCAAGTACTTAATGAAATAGTATTATAGTGCAATCCTTATATACTCCATAATTATTATAACAAGTACATTATTGATACAACACTCAAATGAAATAATCAACATAAGAACTCTAATCATTCCTCTTCATCTGTGGTAGTATCATAACTTGATTATTATCCAATAGCATCATTTGTGGCATAGCCTGATGATTGGGACCTAGGTTCGCATAGTGTCCAAAATCCTTGCAAATGAAGCATTGTATATTTGAAACCATTTTCTTACCCTTTCAGTCACGTAATTTGTGTCCTTTTTCTCCACACTTAACATACTCCCATTCCCTTCAAGCATTTTCGAAGGTGATTCTTTCCACAGTTATCACATATGGGAAAATCCTTCTTTACCTTCTTCCTTTTATCTGTCCTTCTCCCTACCATCCTTTCCTTCTCTGGCTTCCCTTCAAAGCCATAGGACTCCGAGAATTCTTTTCTTATCTTATCAACACATGATAATATTTCTTCATATGATGATAATACATGGAGATTATTTCCCTTCTAAATTCTGGATTAAGACCTTGAAAGATATGATCCTCCTTACTCTTTGGATCATGCGTATTGTTGGAGTTCTCATTCCTTCTATTGGGCGTCATTTCTAAACAATTTCATAAACTAGATAGTTTATGAATCAAAATACACAATTTCATACTTGTATAAAACTTAACATAAATTGAAAAATTTGTGGATATAATCCATAATCATAAAAAACATTCTTGTAGGAAGTATATACTCATAAACCCTTCATAATGGTTCGTAAAGAAAATGAGAATTATCCTAAGAATATCCCCTGAGAGTGTCATAACCAAGAGTGCAGCAAGGCCCGTTGTCGTGCACCAGTTCTCGTTCGAGTGTAGCTCAAAGCGGTGTTTTCGGGTTTTACCCCTAGGTACATCTGTGCCAGAGCTGCCCCTACCTGCTCGTATCCAGACAGAGTTGTATTGCTCGGAAAACTCAAAAAGTCTCTACAAAACCAAAATTCTTGGATGTTCTTCTATACTAATCCTCAAAGTCCATTTTAAATCTATATGCTCTAATCAGATTTTATCTAAATCTAGCTTCCAAGGTTTGTATTAAACTTCCTATGATACCAACTATAACGCCCCAACCCCAATTGCCCAGAGTCGGTGCATTATTTTAATACATTGGCATGATTACAAGGAATCACGTCCTGAAGGACCGATCAGTTTAGCAGCCTTGGAAAGGCTAGGTACATTCATAAAGTTTACATTACATCATAAAATGAAAACTAAAACAATATAGTCTCCATATTCAACACTCTTATCCCCTCATACTATCCCTGTAGGTCATTCATAAATTACTTCTTCACATCCAGGGAAAAATAAAACATAGAAAAGGGGTGAGCTCAAATTCCCAGTAAGGATAACAATATAGCGGAAACTTTTATAAATAAGAATAAACATTTAAGGAAATGTATAACTAAAACAAAAGCCTTTCAAACTTGAACTTCAACATAGTATGGTAAAAATAAAATGAAATAATTCCATTTTCTTATTTACATTGATATTCTAATAATCAAATAATCACATGCAATATCAATAACCACTTTCATAATGATGGAATGCATAATGCCAAACTATCATAACCACATAGCCAAGGCCTCGTGCCAAGACTAAAAATAATATTTTTTTAAGGCCTTGTGCGAAGACACTAGTTTGTCTCCTGATACCTACTGATGCATCGAGGAGCTATAGCGGGCTCCACCCATCACTTATTAAGTCAAATGCATTCCTCATATGAACAGGTTTAAACATAACATAAACATTCGTATTAAAACAAGCATACGAAATGTAAATACTTAATCCATAAACCATGAATGGTATAAAAATAACACATCCAAAATAAAACATATCAAAAAACCTTCAATACAATATAGATGTTTTGAATCATAATAAATCAACTTCAAATAAGCATAAAATCCATCAAAGGATGTTGACATAGATGAAATAAAAACAATTTTTAGAGAAATATCTCCTTTTATTTTGAAATCATTTAAGATTCATATATTTATAAAATAAAACATTTTCTTTGAAAATATTCTTATAAGCTTTTAATGGAAGCTTCAACGACTTTATAACGGTGGAAAATAGATGCACCTGCCGTATAAGTTAAAAAAACATTCTTACCTTAATTCTGTCGAAAAGGTTAAAAAGGACCTTGTTTGGAAAACGATGGAAATATTCCTTTATAAACCACTTATAAAAGTCAACAAGGGTATAAATGACTTTAACCCATATTCTAGTAAATAGTAGAAATTTTTTGAAATACATTTTTAAGAAACATGGAAGTGGATGATAAAGAAACCCCAGTAGATTATTACATATAAACAACCTCGGATAATGAAGAGATTGCGAAATAAACTCTTACCTTGTACTTTTACTTGGTTTTCGGTAGGATAAAATCCTTTATAATGGTGAAATAATTGTTATTAAATTATACAAGAATCATATACATTAATATGATATCATATATGATCTTTTAACATTGCTTTGTTAATAATATCTTAGAATTATCGTTGTTTCGGGTGTTAACTTACTCGTTTTATTTTTATGTTTTGTTACATAAGACATGTTAGTTATGGATAGGTTGTATCTTATTCATATCTAGAATTATATCAAGTCCTTAAATATTATTTGTAATCATCAAATTAGATTTATACTTGAATGGATACGATGGAGAATGAATCTCATCGCGTTCGTGGAGACGGTAGTCCGTACGCACGCACGAGCGACAATATCATTCATTTGATATTAAAATAATATATAATTGGATGGTATATCATATATACATAATAATTATCATGTTATATTTATTATTTACATGAATTACACATCATTATTATACCCATCCAAATAATAATAATTTGAATAACAATTACACCACGATGTGGAGGCGGTAAGTTGTACATACCCACGTATGGTGACATGTCATTCAAAGGATGGATAGAATACTGAAATATGGTTGTACCATGTTCATAATAACATCAAAGTATATATAAAATATTGTATTTATTATTTTAGAATGGTAATAACAATGAAAGAAGAAGTGGAAGAAGAAAGGAACTTGAAAAAGGGTGGTGAAATCATTATCTCTTCTTCGGGTTCTTCCTTCTGATTTGATCAAAAGGGCTCCTTAGGTTGGATTTATGACTAAAAAAAGGCCTCTAGGATGAATTGAGGGATGTTGAGAGAGTATTTGGGAAGGTTTTGGCCGAACCAAAAGGCTTTGAAGGTGTGAATTAATGAGAAGGGGGAGTTCCCTTTTATAAGAGGGGTGAGGGGCACCTTTGGAACAGCTAGAAATATTATTTTATAATA
This sequence comes from Viscum album, assembly GCA_963277665.1. Taxonomy (NCBI): domain Eukaryota; kingdom Viridiplantae; phylum Streptophyta; class Magnoliopsida; order Santalales; family Viscaceae; genus Viscum; species Viscum album. The sequence continues at coordinate 1,855,006,880 of OY728138.1, forward strand.
AATTAATATTCGGTTTATAATGGCTCCAAAGTGGATTATTTAAAGGATAAGGTGGGTATGGTTCAAAAACCACTCAACCAATAGAATTTAGACAGGTTTGGGTCATTATATTAACCTTATCTTTTAGTTTAAACTCTTAGTTAATTAGTTTCACTTTTACAATGTCTCTTTGTATTTTTATATTATATGGATAATAAACTTACTATATACATCCAAGAGACCCCCAAGTGGTCCATTAATGACACACCTATCATGATATAAGTATCTTGGACGAACCTTATATTTCTAGGAATTTAATATCAATTAATAATATAATATTCGTTTTAGAAACTCTTTTATGTCAATTTTGACACTATTCAATAATTGATTTTTGTAAAAATCATAACAGAATTATTACTTAGAAAAAAGTTAATTAAATAAATCCTAACATTTCATATTAACCTATAAAAGTATTGGTTTTTATAAAAAGTCTCAAATTACATTTATTTGGGTATTTATAATATCAATTATTCTAATTTTTCATTAATTAGGTAATTACTGCATCACCATTGTGTCATAAATAAATTAAATTATTTAATGTCTAAAAAATATAAATAAAATACCATTATGTAGTAAATCTTCTTATATTTTTAATGAATATTTATAGTCGAAAATCCAACATATATAACCCTATGTAAAAATTGTTTTTTCTAAACGATATATGCTTATGTCATTTTTGTATTTATTTTAACTTAATTAAAATAAAGTGTCATTATCACTTACAAGTGGCTCCATGGGGTCCCAAAATCGACCCAAAGATTACCATGGATGAGCACGTATCCACCAATAAGTTTTGGACATGTTTTAGGGTAGTTTATTATTTTTATAATATTATTTTGTAACTCTTATTTTTCAGATTTACCCTTTAACCATGGTAAATAAAATATTTACCGAAGTAATTATTCAAAATGTCTAAAAATTAAAGTTACCTATTTAAAAAATTTGGATATCCTGATTTCAAATATGGAATCCATTATTCCAAATTCAAAACATAGAAGTGTAAGAAATAAATTTAAAATTAATTCCCGCTGTCAAAACAAAAAGCATGTTTTTAAGATATAATAACTATCAAAAGATTGACACTTGTTTATGTCTGGTTTAACTGTAAAATTATGTTAAATTCCCAAATTTGTATTAAATGGTAAAAATATATTATAAATATACTTTAAAACCACTCAAATTCATAATTTATCACTATTAATTATTTTGATTAAAAAAGTTGTTTTTAACTAAAATATATAATTTTTACTATTCATCCAAATATAAAAGTTCTCCGAAAAGTACCAAAATTTCACCCTAGGCTAAATTCAATATTCCGAATCCAAAAATGAAGTCCATTTTTAGAGATAAAATTTATAAAATTTGAAAAAGTAGGTATTATTATTCATCACAGCTAGTTTGATTGGTTGTGTTGTGTGTTAGGACTCGAAGTTGCGTAAAACACACGCTACTGTTTTATTTATAGAGAAGCGTATCGTGGAATCTTGGGGTGTTTCATTGTAAATTTTTTATGTACCCATTCTAAAAAGAAAATTTATTTTTTCAAATTGAATATATAAAAGGTTAAAATATTGGATTTAAAAAGGGTTCACTATTAAAAGTTGGTAAAAGTGCATTTTTGAAAAATACTTCTTTTATCTGAAAAAAATGAATTTGTTCGTATATTATTTCTAATAAACTCGTAATATGGATTATAAAATTATAAGGATTATACAAAGTTCAAAATTTAGTTAATACTATTCATAACTTCTTTTGAACATCTTGTTTGGTAAGTCACGGTGCGCTTGAACTCGGTGTTGCGTGTAGTGCAAGTTATTGAATTATTTTGAAGAAATAACACAGTATGAAATCTTGGGGTGTTACATTCTCCCCTCCTTCAATAAATTGTGTCCTCGCAATTTGAAATTGTTCTTTTAAATTAAAAGGTTGAAAATAGAAAATATCTTTGTGGGAAAACCCACATCAGAAATTGGGTTAATAAAATTTTGTCTCAATAAGAGGAAAAGAGAAATGAAAGGGTCACCACCAAATTATGATCTCTATTCGAAGAAAATTGGTGGAAATTAGAGACATATAATTGGAGGGAAAACATAAATATTTATAGGTAGTGATTGAGGTCATCAATCACAAATAATTGTAAAATTGATGTCCTTAAATTCATCAATCGATGATGATTTGAAATACCATCGGTTCAACAAAACATAGGGTATTAGGATAACACATTTTTGGTTTTAGGATTCCTTAAATAAATTATATGAATTGTTTTCTTCGTAGAATAAGAGAAGAAGAAAAATATATTCTTTACAAGTAGAGTTCCATCCTTTAACTAATTTCTACCACAAACTCATCTTTCAATCATAAAATATATTCTATTTATCCTATTCGTATAGGGTTCCAAAAAATAAATTTTTAATTCATCTACAAGATCTTTTTAAAAAAAACTACATTATTTAATCTAGGACATCACGTGGGCCAGTGGTAGGTGATACACCCTTGTCGCCCTTCAGTTGTGGGTTCGAGTCTCGCGGCCTTGCCGGACGCGACGAGTTGTCGCCCGACCTCCGGGTTGTCCTTTTATGGAAATCTAGAAATAATCTAAACTAGAACTATCCAAAATACTTTAGTCCAAAATTTATAAGGAAGGTCAAAAAAATGAAGATCCTTTTTTCCACGTAATAACATGTGAACAACTTCATCATGTATTCTTTTAAAACACTGCAAAATCCGGAATTACCATAAAACCGTATTGATTACATTCATGATCCCTTATTCCTTAAAGAATAATGGATATACTCCTTCAATCCAAAAATGTTGTAAACCCCAACACTGATGGAATATACAAATCATTAATCAGTTTCAAGGTGGTCAAGAATATCTAATATAATTTATCCAAATTAATCATGTATTATTCTCAAATCACTACCTCGGTATCAGAACTATATTATGGTTTATCTTTCTCTCAACTATATATTTTCCAAAAATTTAACCTACTATTGAGTCACATTTCATTGTTCCACACAATCTCAAGTCCTTAATGAAATAGTACTGCAGTACAATCCTTATATACTCCATAATTATTATAACAAGTACATTGTTGATACAACACTCAAATGACATAATCAACATAAGAACTCTAATCATTCCTCTTTATCTGTGGTAGTATCATAAATTGATTATTATCCAATAACATCATTTGTGGCATAGTCTGATGACTGGGGCATAGGTTCGCGTAGTGTCCAAACTTCTTGCAAATGAAGCATTGTACATTTGAAACCATTTTCTTACCCTTGCAGTCACGTACTTTGTGTCCTTTTTCTCCACACTTATAACATACTCCCATTCCCTTCAATCATTTTCCAAGGTGATTCTTTCCACAGTTATCACATATGGGGAAATCCTTCTTTACCTTCTTCCTTTTATCTGTCCTTCTCCCTACCATCCTTTCCTTCTCTGGCTTCCCTTTAAAGCCATATGACTCCGAGAATTATTTACATATCTTATCAACACATGATAATATTTCTTCATATGATGATAATATGTAGAGACTATTTCCCTTCTAAATTTTGGATTAAGACTCTGAAAGATATGATCCTCCTTTCTCTATGGATCATACATATTGTGGGAGTTCTCATTCCTTCTATTGGGAACCATTTCTAAACAATGTCATAAACTAGATCAGTTTATAAATCAATATACAAAATTTCATACTTGTAAAACACTTAACATAAATTGAACTATTTATGGATATAATCCATAATCATAAAAAAAATTCTTTGAGGAAGTATATACTCATAAACCCTTCATAATGGTTCATAAAGAAAATGAGAATTATCCTAAGCATATCCCCCGGGAGTGTCGTAACCAAGAGTGCAGCAAGGCCCGTTGTCGTGCACCAGTTCCCATTCGAGTCTAGCTCAAAGCGTTGTTTTCGGGTTTTACCCCTAGGTACATCTGTGCCAGAGCTTCCTCTACCTGATCGTATCCAGATAGGGATGTATTGCTCGGAAAACTCACAAAATCTCTACAATACCAAAATTCTAGGAAGTTCTTCTATACTAATCCTCAAAGTCCATCTTAAATCTATGTGATCTAATTAGAGTTTATCTAAATCTAGCTTCCAAGGTTTGTACTAATCTTCCTCTGATACCAACTTTAATTCCCTGACCCCAATTGCCCAAAGTCGGTGCATTATTTTAATACATTGGCATGATTACTAGGAATCACGTCCCGAAGAACCGATCAGTTTAGAAGCCTTGGAAACACTAGATACATTCATAAAGTTTTCATTACATCATAAAATGAAAACAACAACAATATAGACTCCATAGTCAACACTCTTATCCCCTCATACTATCCCTGTAGGTCATTCATAAATTACATATTCACATCCTGGGAAAAATAAAACATAGAAAAGGGGTGAGCTCAAATGCCCAGTAAGGATAACAATATAGCGAAAACTTTCATAAATAAGAATAAACATTTAAGGAAATGTATAACTAAAACAAAAGCCTTTTAAAATTGAACTTCAACATAGTATGGCTAAAATAAAATGAAATAACTACATTTTCTTATTTACATGGATATTCTAATAATCGAATAATCACATGCAATATCAATAACCACTTTCATAATGATGGAATGCATAATTCCAGACTATCATAACCACATAGCCAAGGCCTCTTGCCAAGAATACAAATAAGATTTTTCAAGGCCTTGTGCCAAGACAGTAGTTTGTCTCATGAGACCTACCGATGCATCGAGGAGCTATAGCAGGCTCCACCCATCACTTATTAAGTCCAATGCATTCCTCATATGAATAGGTTTAAACATAACATAGACATTCGTATTAAAACTAGCATATAAAATGTAAATACGTCATCCATAAACTATGAATGGTATAAAAATAACACATCCACAGTCAAACATATCACAAAACCTTTAATACAATATAGGAGTTTTGAATCATAATAAATCAACTTCAAATAAGCATAAAATCCATCAAAGGATGTTGACGTAGATGAAATCAAAACTCTTTTTAGAGAAATATCTCTTTTTATTTTGAAATCATTTAAGATTAAAATATTTATAAAATAGAACATTTTATTTTAAAATATTCTTATAATCTTGTAAGGGAAGCTTAGACGATTTTATAATGGTGGAAAATAGCTGCACCTACCGTATAAGTTAAAAAAAAATTCTTACCTTAATTCTGTCGGAAAAGGTTAAAAAGGACCTTGTTTGGAAAATGACGGAAATATTCCTTTATAAACCACTTATAAAAGTCAACAAGGGTATAAATGACTTTAACCCATATTATAGTAAATAGTAGAAATGTTTTGAAATACATTTTTAAGAAACATGGATGTTGATGATAAATAAATCCCAGTAGATTATTAGGTATAAACAACCTCGGATAATGAAGAGATTGTAAAATAAACCCTTAACTTGTACTTTTCCTTGGTTGAGGTTAGGTTAACCTCCTGTATAATGGTGAAATAATTGTTATTAAATTATACAAGAATCATATACATTGATATGATATCATATATGATCTTTTAACATTGCTTTGTTAATAATATCTTAGAATTATCGTTGTTTCAGGTGTTAACTTACTCATTTTCTTTTATATGTTTTGTTACATAAGCCGTGTTAGTTATGGATAGGTTGTATCTTATTCATATCTAGAATTATATAAAGTCCTTAAAAATTATTTTAAATCATGAAATTATAATTATACTTGAATGGATACGATGGAGAATGAATCTCATCATGTTCGTGGAGACGGTAGTCCGTACGCACGCACGAGCGACAATATCATTCTTTTGATATTAAAATAATTTATAATTGGATGGTATATAATATATACATAATAATTATCATGTTATATTTATTATTTACATTAATTACACATCATTATTATACCCATCCAAATAATAATGTTTTGAATAACAATTACACCACGACGTGGAGACGGTAAGCCGTACGTATGCACGTATGGTGACATGTCATTCAAAGGATGGATAGAAATATGAAATATGTTTGTACCATGTTTATAATAACATGAAATTATATATAATATACTGGATTTATTATTTTATAATTGTAATAACAATGAAAGAATAAGTGGAAGAAGAAAGGAACTTGAAAAAGGGTGGTGAAATCATTACCTCTTCTTCGGGTTCTTCCTTTTGATTTGATCAAAAGTGCTCCTTAGGTTGGATTTATGACTAAAGTAAGGCCTCTAGGATGAATTTAGGGAGGTTTATAGATTATTTTGTCAGGGTTTGGCCTAACCAAAAGTCTTTGAAGGTGTCAATTAATGATAAGGGGGATTTCCTTTTTATAAGAGGGGTGAGGGGTACCTTTGGAAAAGCGAGAAATATTATTTTATAATAAATTCATATTCGGTTTCTAATGCCTCAAAAGTGGATTATTTAAATGTTAAGGTGGGTATGGGTCTAAAACCACTCAAACAATAGAATTTAGACAGGTTTGGGTCATTATATTAACCTTTTATTTTAGTTTTAACTCTTAGTTAATTAGTTTCACTTTTACAATGTCTCTTTGTATTTTTATATTATATGGATAATGAACTTAATATATATACATCCAAGAGACCCCCAAGTGGTCCATTAATGATACAACTATCATGATATAAGTCTCCTTGATGAACCTTATATTTCTAGTAATTTAATATGAATTAATAATAAAATATTTGTTTTAAAAACTCTTTCATGTCAATTTTGACACTATTCAATAATTGATTTTTGTAAACATCTTAACAGAATAATTACTTAGAAAAAATTTAATTAAATCAATAATAAGATGTCATATTAACCTATAAAATTATTTGTATTTATAAAAATTCTCAAATTATATTTATTTGGGTATTTATAATATCAATTATTCTAATTTTACATTAATTAGATAATTACTGCATCACCATTGTGTCATAAATAAATTAATATATTTAATGTCTAAAAAAGTATAAATAAAATAAAATTATGTAGAAAATAGTTTTAGCTTTATAATGAATATTTATAGTCTAAAATAAAACATATATAACCCTATGTAAAAAAAATTTCTAAAAGATATATGCTTGTGTCATTTTTGTATTTATTTTATCTTAATTAAAATAAAGTGTCATTATCAATTACAAGTGGCTCCATGGGGTCCCAAAATCGACCCAAAGATTTCCATGGTCTAACATGTATCCACCAATAATGTTAGGACATGTTTTAGGGTAATTTATAATTATTATAATATTATTTTTTAACCCTTATTTACCGGATTTACCCTTTAACCATAGTAAATAAAATATTTACCGAAGTAATTATTCAAAATGTCTAAAAATAAAAGTTACCTATTTACACAATTTGGAAATCCTGATTCCAAATATTTAATCCATTATTCCAAATTCAAAACACAGAAGCGGTAGAAATTAATTTAAAATTAATTCCCGCTGTCAAAACAAAAAGCGTGGTTTTAAGATATAATAACTATCAAAAGATTGACACTTGTTTATGTCCGGTTTAAATGTGAAATTATGTTCAATTCCCAAATTTGTATTAAACGGTAAAAATATATTCTAAATATACTTTAAAACCACTCAAATTAATAATTTATCACTATTAATTATTTTTATTAAAAAAGTTGTTTTTAATTAAAATTTAGTAATTTTCACTATTCATTAAAATATAAAAGTTATCCAAAAAGTACCAAACTTTCACCCTAGGATAAATTCGATATTTCGAATCCCAAAATGAATTCCATTTTGAGAGATAAAATTTATAAAATTTCAAAAAGTAGGTATTACTATTAATAACGGCTAGTTTGATTGGTTGTGGTGTGTGTTAGGACTCAAAGTTGCGTACAACACACGCTACTGTTTTATTTATAGAGAAGCGTACCTTGGAATCTTGGGGTGTTTAATTGTAAATTTTTGATATCCCCATTCTAAAAAAAATTTATTTAGTCAAATTGAATATATAAAAGTTTAAAATATTGGATTTAAAATGGGTTCACTATTAAAAGTTGGTAAAAGTGCATTTTTGAAAAATACTTCTTTTATCTGAAAAAATGAATTTGTTATTATATTATGTCTAAGAAACTCATAATATGGATTCTAAAATTATAAGGATTATACAAAGTTCAATATTTATCTAATACTATTCATAACTTCTTTTGAACAGCTTGTTTGGTAAGTCATGGTGCGCTTGAACTCAGTGTTGTGTGTAGTGCAAGTTATTGAATTATTTTGAATAAATAACACACTATGAAATATTGGGGTGTTACAGTAATTAAAAACTAATTTTCCAAATAGGATAACATTTCTGGGATGTGTAAATTTGTACATGGATGAAAATTATAAATAATTATAGGGAGTGATATAGATCATTTGTCACAAAAAAGAAGGTGATCCAAAAAAGGTTAATGACATAAAAACATAAACCAAATAGGTGTAAAAAATTTCTATGATATCATAAAAAATGTTGATAATATAAAATCATTATACATTATGATCATTTTCCAAATTTTGGAAAATTTTAATGAAAATATATACTTACATGATTTCATTCCATTTCACAAGAGCAGTATCATCCTTTGGTTACATCTTGATCAGTTTTCACTTCATCTCTTACTCCATAAAGTAAAGGTGATTTTTTTTTCATAATAACTAATAAATAATGATATTCGTAAATAATGATAATTAATTATTTATATCTCTATTTGTAACAAAAAATAGTTATCCCCAGTTATCAAATATGAAAGAATCTATATATCATGAAATAATACACCAATCTCTAATACATAATTCAATGTTCAAAAAAACCCATTCAATACATGGTTCACCTTATGAACCATATGAATGGTTAAAATCTAAATATATATTAATAGGGATTCTAAATTTCAAAAAATGATGTTTTAATTAATACCCTAAACAGAAGTAAATATTTCTTGATTTTTCGTTTCCAAACATGCTAATATCTTTATTATTTAGTATATTTAAACTAAAATAACTATAAAACCTTATTGAAAACAAACATGATTAATTATTACTGAAATTATACATGTATTATTGGATATATTCCATAAATCCAATAAATTTGAAAACATCATCAATGATATAATAAACCCCATTGTCACCAAAAAATTAATATGTTATAAAGAAATTTGTACTATCCAATTTGCCTAGTCCAAATAAAACTTCTTTTTATCCCAACATCATTATCACAAAAATTGGAACATATTAAGGGTAATATATATAATATCACCTTGCCATTAAATTTATTTTCTATTCAATCAACATAATTCAGCATAATATTTCTAATCCTTATTAAAAAACATTAAAATAAAAAATAATTATATATTTCATGATTCATATAACACAATCCTTAAATTATAAAACCAAAATAATTCCTTCAGTCAAGTTCCTTATAAAATCATTAAATATTATTCATCATAAACTTCCTCAATACCATATTCCTTTAATATTTAATTTCTAGTCTATTCATCATTAGCAATCTAACTGTTACTCATAAAACCAATCTAATTTTCAACATGAGCTTTCCCCTTAGGACATTGATTTTCATATTGTCCATGATTTCCACATTTAAAGCATTAAATATATGATGATATCATAGGAATAAAATTATTCCCATCCATTATGTTAACCTATTTTTATTTTCCATTTTGTTACTTGATGTTTTTCCTTCTTTTACATTGTCAAAACACATTATTGTTCCTCTAAGACATTAAATTTGGTGTTTCTTCCCCAATTCTAGGAACATAATAAAATAAATATTCTTTCCTCTACAGTCTCCACTAACCTAAATTTTAGTGAAATATTTTTTTCTCTTGTTTTTTTAGTCTGAGAGGGTATGGTATGTATTTTTAACCATGTTCCTGGAAAATTTATTAGGGATAATGAGAATTTCATTCACTAAAGTCATCATCAAATTTTGTTGTTCATAAAAAAAGTTCCCTCATAGTAAATATTAAGCAAGTTTTTTTATGTTTTAGATGTTAACTAAAACCAAATATAATAGTGTGAGAAAGACAAATCATATAATAAAAAATATAATCATGAAAATAATAACATATAATATGTCTAAATTATGACTGTTTATTTTTAATTTATAACACCATAGGTTTATCCTAGTAAATTAATTTTCATCAACTATATATTTCCCCCATGATAATAAATAATGTGTCTATTTATTTCCAAATAATATCACCAGGTAGTGCCATAGTAGGAGTGAAGAAAGGCCCATAGTCATGAACTAGGTGACAATTTATCCCATATCAATGCATCCTTTTTGGATTTATTACAACGAGGAAACTTTTTGCAAGATCCACCTCAACATTTAGTATCCAGACATGGATGTAATGATTTGGAAAATACATTATCTATCATTTATCAAAATTAAAAGATATTTTCATATACTGTGACCCATATTTATACATATACTTATAGAAATTCATATACATATAATTAGAAATATATTTTGGGATATCAATAAAGTTTTCTAATCCAATATTGCAAGGACTGACTAAAAAATTTATATTGATACCAACTGAAACATCCATGGCTTTTCATATGGTAATATTACATATTTTTAGATGAATATTTAAAACATTACATAAACATATTCATAAGGAAGTCAATATGTTAGTATTTTAGTAAACTTGATAAAAAATCGTTTTAATTCTTCAAAGATCTTCAATGTCCCTCATGTAGATTTTACCCTTTAGCACATTTCAAAAACATATCATACTTAATGAATTTATTCATAACCAGAGTAATTGAAACACTAAAAGGTGAGAGATCAAATTCACTATAATGGATAAAAAGGAAGATACATATGAAAAAATTCAACACAAGGATATGAGAAAATGAGAATAAGAAATTGAAAACCATAACCTAAATATCAAATATCATAATTCGAGTAATGGGATAAAGATTAGAAGTTCACAAGACATGAACAGTAACAGAATAAAATAACATGATCCATGATATCATCACTTGGGAATAATTCATATATATTTTCATACACATCATTTCATACCATTGTGATCATTTATAAACAAGAAACTTGTATAACCATTAAGTTAAAAACATAAATTCCATCCATCACATTATAATATGGACATAAATCAAGGTCTACAAATAACATTATGTATAAGAAAGATAGATCCCAAAATTAAACTTGTTATCACGTAATCTGGTTCACGTATAACATTATGTAACATGTAATCATGTTCATGCATAACACTGTGAATATATAATCAGATTCATGAATAACAAGATGAACATGTAATCATGTTCCTGTATAATATATATACTCGTGATTTTTCCAAAATTACCAAATTATTTGTAGATATATGTAGGACCCACCTATCTCATATTTATAACCGTATTTATGTGTGTTATAATATCATAAACATTCATCATAACATCACCCATTAAATTAAAGGTGTTTCATAAATATTTTATCCTATTATAACCATTTGAAAAGGGGAATGTTTCATAATCATATTTCCATCATAAACCTAAACAATTACCATAAATAAAAATGATGGTTTCCTAACATCATATCCTAGTATCTAATAGGTGACATCAATAGATATCATATTAGATATAAAATAAATTTGAAAATTTGATTAAAATATTTCTTGAATAAAATATCCTTTCCACTTTAAAAAAAGCACTTTATAATTCATAATGTTTATAAAAAAACATTTCATTGTAAAATAAATTGGATAAAATATAGAGACATATTAAAATAATATAATGGTAAGGATGATATAAATCTCTATTCGCACCTTACACATTAAAAAAATTATTTCATTCAAATTTTTAGAAAAAGCCAAACGAGCATTATTTGTAAAAAAATGAATATTCCTATAATAAAATTTCTCTAAATTTAAAAACATGGATTAAAATTTCTTTTAAAACTCATAGGGAGCCATAAATGTTTTTTCAAAAACATATTTTCAAAAACATTATTCTTGTAGAAAATAGATTTCCAGCCGAAGAGAGAAATAAAGTCAGATTGTTATTAAAAACATTTTCTCAATAATATTGAGAACCAAAAAGTTTTAATATTCAAATAGTAAATAAAATATCATAAATTAAAATATAAGAATAAATTTACCATGAATTATTTCAAGGTAGATCATAATATTTTAATATTGGAGACTTAATCATGAACAAACATGATAAATGATGAGATTATAAAATAACATTCTTACTACTTCATGACATTAAATCGTATTCTCAATGAAGGAAAAAATTATATTAAACATAAAATATCTTGAAAATTAATATATTCTTGATATTAAAAAACAATGGGTCTTTATAAGAAACTCATCAAAGAATATAGGTGCATAAAATAACATAAGATTCAAAGAAGGTAAATTGAGACAAAAAACATTTATCGATTTAGTAATATTTTCAATAATAATTTCTAAAAAATCATAACGTTAAATGATAAATTAAATATAATTACCATAATTTTATTCATGATATATAATTTAAAATGGACATTATACACGCCACAAAAAAATAATCAAGTGTTGAATTTTCAGATATCACCCCGAAATAAAATAGAGACTAGAAATCCCTTTCAACATTGGTAATGGTTTACCCATAAACACCATGAAATGGAGATACTCTAATGGATGTGTAAAAATAAATAATTATAATTATAAGTACAATAAAATACATTCATGGGATGCATACAACCCACATAAAATAAATTGGTGATGAACATGGCATTGTCTCACATAAGTAAAAAAGTGAGACATATATCTATTACCCTATGTCTTAATTTACATCATACATGTTAAAATATAATTTATAAATAATATAGGATTATTATAAATCTATTATTAATAAATATTAATATATTTCATACCATATATAGTTTTTATGACCTTTTATTAAAATGTTAACAACAATTTCTTGTTGAAGTCATGTTTCGGGTAATAACTGCTTTGTGTTTCCTGTATGTTTTGACATGTTTTTATTGGTTTTCATACATAAATAATGGTTAAATTATCTCAAAAATTTTATCCATGATATAAATGTCATATATATTCAGTATAGATATTTTTATAGTAATCCATAATATTTAAAATAAATAAAATGCACTATTTAGAGAGATGGTATGCCCAATGTACGCATGGATATTGTTTTTATTTTCTAATCAGATCGAATGAAAAAAAGTTAAAAGATATAATATCATTAAATAATAGTTTTTATTTAAGATATAACATATACATTCATTCAGCCCATCCTTTTTATCTTCTATATAAATCATGAATGAATCACAATGTTTGACAAGGCAGTAGTCTACAGTACAAACGAGTGATGTTATTGCATTCCAAAAAAATGGTGAGTATGAAGGTATGTGTTATATAATGATTAAATAATTATAATAATATCATAAATATGATATATAAATCATAAATACATCATTAGTTTTATTCTTGATTTTTTTAAATGGAAAAATTAATGACATCAGTTCGCAAGGTGGTAGTCTGCCGCCCGCATGAAGGATTATTGTGTAACCCATTTGATTGAAGTAGAGATGGTTGTAGGTTATTGGATTAAAATAAATATTTAAGTATATGTATAATAATTATGTTATTATATAATCATTTTATAATAAGAAATAAAGGATTTTGGCGAAAAGAATAAAAATTATGGTCGATGAATGGTACCTCTTCTTCAGGTATCATCCATAAGATTACATAAAAAGTCATACTAGGTACGACTTATATCCAAATTAAGGATTATATTACTATATTAGGGAATTTAAGAAGTTATTTGGGATGTTATTTTCTTATATAAATGGGTCTGAAGGTGTGAATAGGAGCAGAGAGGGGGTGACTTTTTATTAGTGAGGTGAGTGGCACAACTGTTATTTTTGAAATGGAGGAATTCCACACATAATGTTTTTTGTAGAAAGTATCCAATAATGGAACATTATCTAAAATAAAGGTTATATGTTCTCAATATGTCCTGAAATTTGTTCTATGTTTTTTGTGGTATTTTTAAACCTTGTCTGTTTAGTTTAACCTCCTGGTAAACCAGTTTTTACCTTAACTACATTACATAATTTTAAAATTTTAACTATTATGTTGGGTCAAAACATAATTTGAACTTATTAGATAATATAAATTTTTATGATTCCAAATAAGGATTTAATTTTTCCACATTATATTCACATAATTGGGAAATTGTAATTTAAAACAAATCTTATAGATGCAACTAGAATGTAGGATTTCATAGAATAGAATATACATAAGTTTACAATGTTTTTACATTCAATTTAAATATAAATATGATTGAGATTACTTAAATTGGAATACTAGATATATAAGTAGAAAATTTATAATTTAAAACACATTTAAAATATAATTCATATTTATAAATAATTAAATGAAAAATTTAATTTTCAATTACATTCAGTATTATTTCATCTTTATGAAAAAATAAAATAATTAAAAAAACAAAAAAATCTACTATAAAATTATTTTTAAAAGGTGAATTAAAAAAATATTTTTATTTAATGAATTAAATTTTTTAAAATTGTAAAGAAATTAAATTTATAATCCAATCTATAGATGCAATGAATAAGCGTGTTTTCAAGATGATTTTTTTCAGGTACAAGATGATTTTATATTTACTCTCTGTCAAATACTTTACATTATATTAATATTAATCAAAATTTAATCATATATAATATATAAATTTCATTTAAATAATTCATAAATAAGGACTATATTAACTAATTAAAATAAAAAAGTATTATGTTTTTTAAAATTATTTTTAGAAGAAAAAACCCTTTTTGACCCCAAAAATAAAACTACACTAATATACAATATAATGTAAACTAAAAATTAATCAACAAGATTAAATTTTTCTAAATAAAAATTAAGTTACTTTAGAACATAATTTTACATTTATATCACATAATTTAATGAATATAAATTATAGTTTAAAATTGTTATTTTTTACTATTAAATAAAAATATAGTATTTTCTAAAAAATCCAAAAATTTCACCATAAGATAATTCTAATATGATTATTTATAAAATGAAGTTAGTTTTATAAAATATATTTTTTCTAAAATATCTATAAATTATTTATAAATGTTTCTAAAAAGAAATTCAAATAAAAATATATTTTGAGGAAAACATAGTTTTGATAAATATAATTATTGTACGAAAAATTGGGGAATTATTTTATAATAATTGACATGTAAATGTATATTGAGTATGAATTTTATATTTAGGTTTCGTAATGTACTTAATAAAATTCAAACCCACTTACATAATGGCTAGGTTATAAAAATAGTATTCCATGGTTCACTGATTCTTAGTGTAAGATCCAAGCCTTTTTTTAGAGTCATCTCGGATTCATTTTTTGGTCCATTTTTATGATTTTGTGTACCTTTATTTTGGTGGAGTTTATTGGGGTGTGTTTGGGTGAATTTATTAGAAAATAGAATGGACAGTGGTTTATGCACGGTTTGCACACAGTTTGACAAACCATGCGACTAAATTGTGCTAACCATGAAAACCATCATAAGGAGGTCCACAAGGATTGTACAATGTTTTAAATTTGTGTGAATAATCAGTTCCTATAGTGAAAACCTAGATAGAGAAGTTCAAACAATTGGCACATGCTTTTCCCTAACCATACGCCCCTACTGGGGAAACCGTGCGTACAGACTTAATTATTTGAAAATCCTTTTTCAAAACCACTCAAACTCCCGAGACTACCATATTTTGACCTTGGATCAGGCTTTCTAAATTCTAGGTTATCCCAATGACTTTTTAAGGATTACAATGTGATTCTAACATCATTCTTCAAGATCAAAATCCCAGATTTAGGATCCACTCTCTTCCTGGTAAGAGGATTTTATTATATTTATTCCCTCATTCTTTCTTCTATCATTACAAGATATTTTCATGTATGATCTCCACCTTTTCCTTGGATCTAAACCTATGAGTTGATATATATATCTACGATTGTGGATATAGATATTTATTTTCATGGTCTTTATTCCTTCAATCACAATTTTGGTTTAGGGATCTATATCTGGAACTCGATCGACGATGTTGTGCTGCACGAATTTTAGGGAATTCCACTGGGTTAAAATCTATCAATAAACCAAGATAGGTGTTATAAATTGAACTCCCATAGTCATGGATTTGATATGTGAATTTTAGATTATGGAATTTTATGTTTTCTATGATAATTGATTTCCAAAATTGAATTAATTACGAATGTGGAATTGACTTGTGATTGCCACTGTGATTAATTGAGAATTAAATCACAGAACAAATAAAGGGGGGTTTCCCAAATAGTAATTTTTTAGAGATTTGTTAAATTTTGAGATATTGTAATTGAGATATTGAATTCATTGTGATAAGATAATTAATTAGGAGGATATTATTTATGAAATGTTACTTGTCTATGTATGATAATTAATTGGGATAATTAATTATGTAATATGATGTTGATCAAAGGTAAAAAATTGTGGGAGTTAATTATGAAAAGTTGATATTTGATTTGGATAATTAATTATGATGAATTAATTATGGAATGATAATTTTTTTATTATTTAGTTAATTGATGAATTAATTAATTATTTATGTTCTTAGTTAATTTTTGAGTTAACTAAAGGCCTTTGAAATGTTCAATTAATCATTAGATTCATAATAGAATTATGTCACTATTTTTTTGTGAATTAGATAATGATAAAATGGATGAGACTTTGTGTGTTATAGAAATGGATTTCAAGACCTATTAGAAGTTGGGACTTGAATATGGAGTTCCTCCAAAATATTTATCCAAGAATGAGATTTTGGAGTGCTAGGCATGATGACCTACACCAAATGAGATTTTGTGGTGGTAGGAATGACGACCTTCACTGAATGAGACATGCCGTGTAATGCATGGAGTCCTAAACTGAATTATATTTTTGGGTTCTTGAAATAAAATTGAACACCAAATGAATGATGATTCAAATAGAGAACATGATTTGAAACTGGGCCTAATGTGAAAATTAATGATTAAATGAAAATTTGATAACTGTTTAATTGTGCATTGTATTTATTTCCTCATAAAACTATATAAACTATCATTGAATGGACATTTTATAAACACTGTGGTTGGTGGCCTACTGATTTGTACTCAAAAACTATTAGGGCCGCCTAATCGACACCCGAGTAGACTTTGTTTTTGGAGGATAGGGTAAGGGAAAGGCCCTAGGATAGATTACTATTTGGGATTGGAGCATGGGAGAGGGAACAAGACATGGTTTAGGACCATCTTTGGAGTGGTTGTGTCTTTAATTTTAGTTGCACTGTATACAATTGACATTTACATTTTCATCGCATGTTTTACCTTTCAATTGAGTATTTTATTTTTCTTGTTTTGAATATCATATGATATGGTATTGTTCTGGTTATTTATACGCTTCAACACTTTATTATTGTTGTCTTCTTACATAGGTGTTTTATTCTAATAAAAGTGGGTATATTCTCCCCAAGACATACTTACCAGACCCTCGTTGTGAGTCAGATCTCTCTGGCATATGCGGAGGTACCCTTGAGGGTATGTGGCCAACATGCTCGGGGCACATTTTAGTGGCACCTAGGCCAGGATGCCACAAAGTGGTATTAGATGATATTTAATTTATTTCCACATATTTTTTTCATACTATTTTAGGAAAGTTAAATATGAGTCTTGAAAGAGTTGAGTCTTGGTAAAGAAATCATGCATGGGAGTTTCAAAAACCATGTATGAGTGGAAATCTAATTACTCAGGGTGGGATTTTTGGGATTGATGTTTGTTGTTATAGTTGGATATTATGTCACCTTGGGTGATACACATGTGGTGTGATGTGATATTTGTTTTGATAGTTGATGAATTTTTATTCATGGGATAAATAGGAACTGTACTTGATTCCACAAGAATAATTCTAGCCACTCATGTTTTTTGTGACATGCATCATTCTAGGAACTCATGGTAAAAGGGGTTTTGGTATGTTGTTGAAGTTGAACTATTTTTCCTTATTGTGAGATTAAAATAATGGTGAAAAATGAGAATAAATGGGTGTCTATTGAGAATCATGGATGATTAAAGTATTGTGATTAATTAATTTTATATAAAGATACTAATTAATGGTTGAATTAATTAATTATTAGGTATGTACCTTTATTATCCAAGACATAGGATTCGGACAGTTAAGAGTAGTGGAAAGGCCTCAGTGTTAACCGTGTGGTATTAAAAGACGGAAAAGACATGTTGAAAATTGTTTTTTAGTATCTCCTCTAATGTTAATGTTATTAAGGTTATTTATGATACCTGAGAAGAATATTTGTATTTTTAGAGATATTCCACAATGACATTTGTTGTGGGAGAGACAGAGGGGTATAGATCAGAATGAACTCCCAGATAGCAAACTTGAGGAACCATTAGTGAAAGCTGAGGAGGAATGGGAATAGTTCTGATAGAAAATTACTAGTTTGTCAGAATTCATGGAGAGAGACCCATGGTGTGTTCCTAAAAGAATGTCTGAGATGACATGGGAGTTTTAGTTGCAGCACCCTCTTATATTTATAATAGAGGGTGGAACTGAGGGAGATGAATTATGGATTTAATCTATAAAGATGATATATGACCATAAAGACACTCTGACTAGGATGATGGTCAAATTGGATTCTTATATGCTATGAGGATTATGGAAGAGCTGGTGAGACATTCTGGTATGATTTGGATAAACTGATGATATGTTAAGGAAGGAAGTTTTGGAGATGTTCATGGAGCACTTCTATCCAAAGACAGTACGACAAGAGAAGGCATTTGAGTTTATGAAAATGTCCTAGGGATGCATGTTTTTAATGGATTATGCTTAATGTTTCATAGAATTGCATAATTTTTATTTATATTTGCTGATAAATGAGGATTCTTTAGAAAAAATGATTTCAGTATGGACTTAGGTGTGAAATTAAATCCTAGAAAAATATCATTAGGTCGATATAGTTCTCAGAAGTGTTTAATTTGGATCTAATTTTTGAGGGGAACCTATAGGAGGATTCGAATACTAGACTAGTATAATTCACTAGATAATTAGGGAGTATGAGTTCTGATATTAGGAAGCTCTATTATGAAAACCATAGTTAGGAAATTGGAAATAAAAGGGGACAATCAGGATGAAAATTTTCACTGGATCTTAATCATGTGATTTTCTACCAGTTCGGTAGTCAAGAACACTCTCGTACACATATTCCTCAACCACCAGTAGAGTGCCGGTTTTGTGGCAAGATGTGGATCCTACAGAAGTTTTATAGGAATTAGCAACAATCTGGTGATGAGGGAGTAGCTTCTCTATGTTAGAGTGTGATAAGGGGGTCTTCTATACCATATAGCTCTTGCATCTAGAGTTCTACTAGAAGAGGTGGTAGAGTTAGTGGACATGGTACTTCAGGGTATGACTACCCGTATCAGTAGAGTGGTGCTACTCCAGGGAGTCAGACGATGCTATAGAGAAGAGGGTAAGGGTAGTTACATGTAGTGCAACCTAAAATTGTGGAGAGCGAGGCTAGTCCTTCGATAGTGAGATGTACTATTCCAGTTGATTCTACTTTCTCTAGTGACTTGTTTGATACAATTTCCACTCATTTATCTATATCAACATATCATGTTAATGGTTTGAGCCTGTTGGTGGAGTCTGTAAGTGGGGTGATGAATATTTATACACCATTGGGATCATGGTCTAGGTATATCTGTTTATGAAAGGAATGTTCACTAAATATAGGAGAGTATCATTTTCTATGGGATATCTATATCCTTGATATAATGGGCTTCGAACTGTTTATGGTTATGGACTGGCTTGTCACGTACCAAGCCCACATAAATTGTTACCATAAAAGAGTGACCTCTTTATCTATTATGGGTGACTATTATGTTCATTATGGAGAATTTGATATCCATACACATCGAGTTGGACCAATTACTTAACAACTTTGAGAGCTCACACCCCACATTTCTAGTATTTTTCTAGATGATGAGAGAGGTATTCAAGACATCCTTCCAACAGTAGTAGAACTGTTTCAGGATGTATTTGAAAGGACTTTTTAGGGTATCCACCTGAGAAAGATGAGGAATTAACTATTGAGCTCACGTTAGGGGACAAACCTGTATCTATTTCACCTTACAGAATGGAACTAACTAAAGTTCAAGAGATCAAAATTAAGTAGTATGAGTCGTAGGATAAAGGGTTTATCCTTCCAAGTACATCGTCGTGGGGATCGCTTATATTATTTTCAAATCATGATTATAGGAGTTTATTCTTGTGCATCAATTATCAGAAGTTGAATAAAATGATCGAGAAGAACTGATATCCTCTTCTATGTATTGATGATCTGTTTGACTACATAATGGGGGATTGTGTGTTCTCAATGATCGATTTGATTTCAAGGTATCATCATGTGAGAGTTCAAATAGTTGATATAAAAATAACTACTCTTAGAAGCAGGTATGGTCTTTATGAGATTTTATTAATGTCATTTGGGTTGACGAATGCTTCAGCATTATTTATAGCCTTGATGAACATGACAGTTCATCCATACCTAGATCAGATTGTGGTGGTGTTTGTGGATGACATCCTGGTGTACTCTAATACTAATGATGATCATGCACAATATATTTAAATCGTTCTGGGTACACTGAGATAACATCAGCTATATTCCAATCTATCTAAATGTAAGTTTTGGATTGATAGGGTACACTTTTTGGGGCACACCATATTGAATGAAGGTGTGGATGTGGACCCAGAAAAAGTGCAGGTAGTGCTTTCTTGGGAGCATCCCAAGAATTTTTTTATATCTGAAGCATTTTGGGATTATATAGTTAATATAGGTGGTTCATCCATAACATTTACCAATAGGAAGCACAGCTTTTAGGATTGATAATGAAATTTAAAATGTTTGATTGGATAGAAACATACAAGAATTACTTTTAGGAGTTGAAGAAGCACTTGAAATCCTCACCAATTTTGATCTTACCAGAGTCATATGTGGAGTACATGGTGAATTGTGACACTTCATGGATCAGACTCAGAGCTTTGCAAATGTATTGGGTTCGAGTCCTTGATTATGGGTCTCGATAGTTGAGACCACATTGATAGAATAAAACTATGCATGGCCTTGAGTTGGAAGAAGTGGATTATGCTCTTAATTGTTGGAGACAATATAATTTTGGTGAAAATTTTACAGTATTTAAGGATAAATAAAGCTTGAGGTATTTTTTTTACAATGTGATTGAATTTTTGGCAATGAAGATTGATATAGTATATGAAGTACTTTGATTTTTAAGTGGAATATACACCGAGAAAATGGAATACTATGGTTGATTCCTTGAGTAGGAAAACTCATACTCAGTTGGTATATGAGTTGAGTGTAAGGTGGAATATGATGAACATATTATCAAAAATGTGTGTTGTAGTTCATGAGAGTCATGGGAGGATGAATCGGGTTTCTATTGTAGTGTATTCTACACTCTTGAGGCAGATCAGGGATATGCAGTATGAGGATCTGGATTTTTTAGCTTTAATAGAAATCCTTGAATGTGGGGAGACACCATCAGACTAAATAATAGATGAGGATGAGTTCATCTATGTAAAAAATTGGGTTTTTGTGCCAACGAGTTTGTGAGAGGAACCCATGTGAGAATTTCATGCCTCAATGTGGGTGGTACATCCTGGGGTGAAAAAAATTTATTGTGACCAACGATGATAGTTTGAGTGGAAGGCATGAAAAAGGATATAGCAGGGTTTGTAACAATATGTTTCACCAGTCAGCAGGTGAAGGCAGAGAATCAACGACCTAGAGGCCTATTGATGTCGATGCCTATTCTGGAATGGAATTGGGATGTGGTGACTATGGATTCCATGGTAGGACATCTAGAGATGATTAGGAATAATGATTTTATTTGTTTCATTGAGGATTATCAAGAAGGTGTCACATTTCCTTCTTATCAAGAATACCATGATAGAAGAACAATTGGGAGAACTGTATATAAGAGAGATAGTTTTTGCATGGGGTGACATGGACGATAGTTTCAGATCGGGATTCACACATTACTTCATGCATCTGACTGGGCTTATAGAAGGCACTTGGTATACATGTTTTGTTAAGTATTTCCTTCCACCCACAGATATATGTGAATTCATAGAATACCATGCAGGTGTTAGAGGATATGCTGTGAATAAGTTTTCTTGACATTGGTGGTTCTTGGGAGAAACACTATCTTTAGTGGAGTTCGCCTATAATAATAGTTTTTGGGAAACTATACTCATGGAACCTTAAGAGGGACTTTATGGTTGAAATTTTATATCACCACTCTGATGGATAATGGTGTGTTATTCAGAGCTGTTGGGATCGAGTCTCATTCAGTAGACATCAGAGCAGCTGCAGTTGATTCATAAATGTATGTTTATGGCTCAGAGTGTGCACAAGTCGTATGCTGATATATAGAGATGAACCCTATAGTTTACAGAGGGTGATTATGTTTTCCTTTGGCTGTCACCTAGGTTGGGTCATCATAGTATACAATGATAGGGAATGATGATTCCTAGGTTTGAAGGACTGTTTGATATAGTTGAGAAAATTGGGCCAGTAGTGTACCGATTAGCCCTTATATAAAAATTCAGTTATATTCATTATGTTTTCCATGTTTCACAACTATGACAGTATCACCCCAACCCTTTATCATGTGATTGACGTGGAAGAGGTCAACCTCGAGATAGATACTTCCATTGTGGAGCATTCTATATGTGTGTAGGGTCGTAGTGAGAAGGTGTTATAGGTAAATACCTTGATGTTAATTCATGTGTTATGGAAACCTGGAAGTGTTCAAGGCGAACCAAGGGAATGTAAAGAGTGCATGAGGGCTCAATGTCCCAATATTTTGGCTCAGAATCGTAGATATGTTCCAGAGTGAAACTTGAGGATGAGCTGTTATAAGGTCGGGAGATTATAAGATCACATCCTTTTGTGGAGTCCTCTTAGGCACAATTTAGGCACTTCTTGATGTTATTATATACCATTATTTTGTAGTAGTTTCTTGGGGTGAGTTTCGGTGAATTTATAATAAAAACTAACAGATAATGGGATTTTCAAGGTTTGCGCACGTTTTGAAAAACCATGCGACTAATCCGTGCCAACCTTGTAAACTAGGATAGAGAGGTCCACACAGTTTGTGCATGGTCTAAAAAACCATGCGACTAAACTGTGCAAACTGGGAAAACTCGGATAGAGAGGTCCACATGGTTGGAGCACATTTTCCCATAACTATGTGCCCCTGCAAAAACAACTGTGCGCACTTGATTAATTATCCAAAAATGTTGTTTAAAGCCACCTAAAAACCCAAGACACCCATATTTTAATATTTGATCAGGGATTAAAAAATTCTACGTGATCTCAAAGCCTTCTGATGGTATTCCAAGGTTCTTCAAACATCGTTCATTAATATCAAAATCCCTAATTTAAGATCTTCTCTCTTCACAGTAAGTGGATTTCATTCCATTGCATCTCCCACAATTTCCTCTATCTTTCCTTGAAAACTTCAAGGAATATCTCCACCATTTCCAAGGATCTAAACCCATGAGTTGAGATCCAGATCTAGGATTATGGATCTAGATCTTGATTTTCTTGATCTTGATGCCTTTGATCATACTTTTGGTTTAGGGATTTAAGTCTGGAGCTCAATCTACAATGTTGTGCTGCTTGAATTCTTAGGATTTCGGTTGGGTTAACATTTATCAATAAACTCAGGTAGGTTGTCTAAATCAAACTCCCATAGTCATCGATTTTATATATGAATGTGAGTTTATGGAATTTATATTTTTTATTTCATAATTTATTTCATAAATTGGATTAATTAGGAATGTGGGATTATCTTGTGATTTCCTTGGGGATTAATTGATAATTTAATTTGGGAACCAATGAATGGGGGTTTCCCAAATAGATAATTTTTTGGAGATTTGTTATGGGTTAAGATATTGGAATAGAGATATTGAATTGATTGTGTTATGACAATTAATTGGGGGAGACTAAATATGAAATGATGTTTTGTTATGTAATATAATTAATTATGAGAATTAATTATGTTCCATGATGTTGATCAATGATAATTAATTATGAGAATTAATTATGGAACGTTTATATTTGACATGAATAATTAATTATGAAGAATTAATTATAGAATGATAATTCTATTGATTTATTAATTAATTGAGGAATTAATTATATGTGTTATGTGATAAGTTAATTTTTGTGTTAACTAATGGACTTTGTAATGTATAAATAATTGTTGGATTAGTAATGGAATTATGTTGCTAATTATTTTTAATTAAAGGGCAATAAAATGGATGAGATTTATGTGGTGTTAGACATGGAATTTTAGACAGATTAGAAGTTGGAACATAGACATGTCATTCATCTCGAATAGATATCCTTGCATGAGATTTTAGAGTTCTAGGCATGACGACCTACACCAAATGAGATTTTGGGGTGCCCGGCATGACCACCTACACCAAATTATACATGGATTGTTCAGCATGGGGACCTACAATAAATGAGATTTGGGGTGCAAGAAATGAATTTCAACACAAAATTAATGAGAATAATGAATAATGATTCAAATGGAGAACATGAATTGAAACTAGGCCTAATGTGGTGATTAAAGATTAAATGAAAATGTGATATCTGTTTAATTATTAATTTTAATTATTGCTTCTTAAAACATCATACACTTTCTTTGACTAGACCAGTTTTAGAAACTATTGGTGGTGGCCAATAGATATGTACTCACACCCTATTCAGGTCACATGATCATCACCCGGGAAGACTTTGTTGATGAAATAAAGGATAAGGGCAATGCCCTGGGATAGGTTGTCGTTTGGGATTAAATCATGGGAGAGGAAACCAGATATGGTTCAGGACCCACTTGGTAGTTTTTTTGTCTTTACATTAAATTCAACTGTAAACACTTGACATTCGCATTGTCATAGCATGTTTTACCCTTCAGTTGAGTATTGTATTTTTCTTATTTTGAATATCATATGATATGGTATTATTTGGGGTAATTATATGCTTCCGCACATGGTTATTATTGTTTGGTCGGAACAAACGAGGGAATTGATGGCAAGAGGGGGGGGTGAATTGCCTTTTAAAAAATGATTAACAAATTAAAATCAAAGTGAAAGAATGCAGCGGAAATAAAGAGGCAATACACACGAAATTGATAACGGAGTTCGGCCAAAACCCGGCCTACGTCTCCGCTCCCAACTCAACCGTTGAGAGATTCCTACCGCTTGCTTTTCAATGGTTTTAGCAAGAAACCCACTAGGCTTTGAGGTAGCACTAGGACCTATTACAGCTTGCTTTTTGTGGTTTAGCAAGAACCCACTTGCTTTTGATGGTTTAGCAAGAACCCACTAGCCTTCTTAACGGGTGAAGGCTAGCTCACCGTGACACAAGCCTTTTAAAAGTAAAGGCTTGAAGAAACCTCTTCACACCTTAATGGTGGTGTGAAAACCCAAAAGAAAGGGGGATGAGAAAGAGTTTGGGGTTTGTAGGCACAAACCCAATTTTAAGCTCAAAATAATAAAAACAATAAAACCCGTATGTGAGGAAGACTTGGGCGCCAAGGTATGATGGAGTTGATGTAGCGTGCTCTCCCAAGCTTCTTGAGGTGCTCCTTGGATTGGGAATTGGATTGGAGCACTTGAGGATCCTTGAAGGTGGAGCGCCGGAGGTTCGCCAAATGTGCAACAATATGTCCGGGCGCTTGGTATAAGATCCGATTGGTGTCCGGGGCTTCCTCAGCCTTTATTTATAGGCATGGAACCCATTGGGGGCCTTCGGAGCCGTTGGAGAAGTCCTCGGAGCCGTTGGAGGCCAAAAGAGGGTTGACTGGTCAAAGCCAACGGCTAGTTTGACTGGGCTACCGGATGGTCGGTACAGCTCCACCGGCTGGCCGGTGCCTTGGATGTTGAGAAGTGCTTCTGCCCAGGAGCCACCGGCTGGCCGGTGAGAAGGCCACCGGCTGGCCGGTGGTGAGACAGTAGGTCTCACTATTCATCTGGGTTCCACCGGCTGGCCGGTGACAGAGCCACCGGCTGACCGGTGGAACCTGGCAGTGGGCAATGCCTCTGCCAGGTCCACCGACTGGCCGGTGCTATCACACCGGTTGGCCGGTGGACTGAAATTCAGTCCACTTGATGTGCTTCATGGCCCATTTCCTTGGCAATCTTTTGCCTATAAAACACAAACACTTAAAACAATGTTAGATAAATAATAAGGTGATTGTGATCATGAAAATCAAACAACGAGGGGAACGAGAGGTACAACAATCTCCCCCTATTTTGATGATCACAATCACCAAAACAATTAAAGTAAAAACATAAAGGAAAGGCATGCTTTGAAAAATGAAATGTAAAGCATAGCATGATCAAAAAGGTTTCTCCCCCAATCAATCAAGAAATTTCTCCCCCTTTGTGATTATCAAAATAGAATGGGGCATAAAACTTGATTGAGGGAATCGATGAAAAACGAGATTTTAAATCAATTGAAAATTGTTGAAAATTTTGAAATGAAAATTGAATAACAGTTTGAATTGAAAGTTTTGAATAAAAAATTGAATAGAAAATTTTGACTTGAAAAAATTGATACCAAGAGTTGAATTTGAAAGTTTGAACATTTTTAAACAAACCCAACTCCCCCTAAATAAAAACAACTAATCGCCGGGGAGCGGTTTTTGAAACCGAGACAAATTTTGGGCCGGTAAGACTCGCCAAAAGGGATTTTTCAATCCAAATTTGTTTCATGGCGGGTCTTCTCCTATAAAACTCGTCCGAATAAAAAACAGACTTGGGTTGGCCGTACCGGGCATTTTTGCACTCACACTCATAAATGAGGTGCCCGAGCTTTTTACAATAGTTGCAAAATTTAAAACTAGAGCTCCCCTTTACAAAAACGGTGGGTGCATGGGAGGAGGAGGCTTGGTTGGTATAGCCAAGTCCTTTGGTGGTTCTAGATACTCGTTGAGAACCTAAGAGTTTGGACAAATTTTGTTCACCTTGGGTGAACTTGGCTAGGGATTCTCTAAGGTCCTTGATGGTTGATTCCAAAGAATCAACATTTGGGAAATTTTGGATTTTTAGGGAGAGTTCCTCCTTCTCTTTGAGAAGTTGGTCTTTTTCGGAGGAAAGCTTTTTGAAATTCTTTTTTAAAGCAACAAATTTTGAAGAGAGTTCATGAAAACCATTTTCTAATTGGTCTCTAGCATGTTGGAGTTCTTCATAAGACAAATGATTGAAAGAATTAGAAGAACTAGAAGACGAGGAAGAAGAGTCGGAAGATGATACCTCATGATTTGCCATTAGGCATTTTTTACCTTGGTCGCTCGAGGAGAAGGAGGAGAATGAAGAGGTGGAGCTATCACTCCATGTTGCCTTTGAAGCCTTCTTCTTTTTCTTCTTCTTGGCCCTTTTCTTGTGAAGTGGGCAAACGGGCTTGATCTTTTCGTCGGGTTCTTGCTTGTTGTCGGGTTCTTGCTTTTGAGCCTTCTTAGTGCCTTCATGGGTTAGCTCTAAATATTTCCAAATATCATGTGAAGTAGAGCAAGAAGAAATATGATCAAAAACATTACGATCTAACCCACAATGTAGAGCATTCATGGCTTTCCCATCAAGCTCGAAATTTGCAATGTCTACGGGGGTCCATTGAGATTCATCTTTACAAGAGAGAGTATAACCATGCATGACAATTTTAAAAATAGGATATCCAATACTTTTAAGAAATGTGGTCATGCGGGTTTTCCAAAAACTATAATCGGCTCCATCAAAGAATGGAGTACGATCCAAAGAATGTCCTTTGGGGGATTGAGAGGAAGAAGCGGTAGAAGCCATCAAAAAAAATAGGATCTTTAATTTGAAACCGGTTAAGGAATTATTCAAATACGTGCTCACATACCAAATGTTTGGTCGGAACAAACGAGGGAATTGATGGCAAGAGGGGGGGTGAATTTCCTTTTAAAAAATGATTAACAAATTAAAATCAAAGTGAAAGAATGCAGCGGAAATAAAGAGGCAATACACACGAAATTGATAACGGAGTTCGGCCAAAACCCGGCCTACGTCTCCACTCCCAACTCAACCGTTGAGAGATTTCTACCGCTTGCTTTTCAATGGTTTTAGCAAGAAACCCACTAGGCTTTGAGGTAGCACTAGGACCTATTACAGCTTGCTTTTTGTGGTTTAGCAAGAACCCACTTGCTTTTGATGGTTTAGCAAGAACCCACTAGCCTTCTTAACGGGTGAAGGCTAGCTCACCGTGACACAAGCCTTTTAAAAGGAAAGGCTTGAAGAAACCCCTTCACACCTTAATGGTGGTGTGAAAACCCAAAAGAAAGGAGGATGAGAAAGAGTTTGGGGTTTGTAGGCACAAACCCAATTTTAAGCTCAAAATAATAAAAACAATAAAACCCGTATGTGAGGAAGACTTGGGCGCCAAGGTATGATGGAGTTGATGTAGCGTGCTCTCCCAAGCTTCTTGAGGTGCTCCTTGGATTGGGAATTGGATTGGAGCACTTGAGGATCCTTGAAGGTGGAGCGCCGGAGGTTCGCCAAATGTGCAACAATATGTCCGGGCGCTTGGTATATGATCCGATTGGTGTCCGGGGCTTCCTCAGCCTTTATTTATAGGCATGGAACCCATTGGGGGCCTTCGGAGCCGTTGGAGAAGTCCTCGGAGCCGTTGGAGGCCAAAAGAGGGTTGACTGGTCAAAGCCAACGGCTAGTTTGACTGGGCTACCGGCTGGCCGGTACAGCTCCACCGGCTGGCCGGTGCCTTGGATGTTGAGAAGTGCTTCTGCCCAGGAGCCACCGGCTGGCCGGTGAGAAGGCCACCGGCTGGCCGGTGGTGAGACAGTAGGTCTCACTATTCATCTGGGTGCCACCGGCTGGCCGGTGACAGAGCCACCGGCTGACCGGTGGAACCTGGCAGTGGGCAATGCCTCTGCCAGGTCCACCGACTGGCCGGTGCTATCACACCGGTTGGCCGGTGGACTGAAATTCAGTCCACTTGATGTGCTTCATGGCCCATTTCCTTGGCAATCTTTTTCCTATAAAACACAAACACTTAAAACAATGTTAGATAAATAATAAGGTGATTGTGATCATGAAAATCAAACAACGAGGGGAACGAGAGGTACAACAATTATTATTTTCTTTCAATGGTGTATTATTTTAGTTAAATGATAGGATAGACTACCCAATACTGAGTGACCAGACCCTCACTTCTATTCGGTACCATTGGGCCTACGAAGATGTATGGTTGAGGGGATGTATCCACGAGGATCAGGGCACTGTTTAATGGAACCTAGGCCGGGATGTCATGCTTGGTGTCACATTTCATGCACCTTATTGAATAAATACGTTTTTACATGTAACAAAAGCCATACATAGTGTTAAATGTGGAAAAATATCAAAACTATTTAATTTTGAAATAAATCACAGAACCATTGAGTCTTATAATAATTATACAAGGTTTTTTACACTAACCCCAAACCAATTCCTAGTTCATTGGAAAATTTGTTTTTATTATCCTTCAAATATATTGCTATCATGGATCCTCCATTCTTAAGAAATTAATTTAAACCAACGAGTGTTTATGGATGATAATTCCTGAATTATTAAATTTTATAAAGAAAAACTACGAGGATAAAATAATTAAATCATAAATAATGTTTATACCCTAAATTATTAATCTCTTCGATTATATCTCGGTTATCCATAATAGTTTTTATATTTTGTTTTATAACATAATTATATTAAAATACCTGAAAATAGTTCATAAATAGAATATGAATTAACCAATGAATTTCCCATAAGAGTGTCTTTACATATGTGTTATCATAGGCCGAATCTTTGTGCACAGAGTGGAGATAGAGTTAAAACTCATCTAGGAATTTTTATGGTGATTACCCCTACATGAATCTATGAAACAACCACATATATTAACATTATAAATACATGGATTAAATTCCCAGGAAAACCATACAATATTCACTTCCCAAAACAATTAGGATATTATTCCATAGGTAGACTTATTCCTCGTACATTAACTAATGTTCTCTAATAATAATCCCTAAAATAAAAAATATTACCCCAATAATTACTAATCCTTTCTATGATACCAAATGAGGTGACTTAATAAAAACAAAAACACTTAATTAATTATTTTACATCAGTAGTAATTCAATCATACAAATGGGAACATAGTCTCATGACCCAAATGTTTACTTATTAATACATTCTCTTTATAAATAAATTATTTTACAAAAGTCATGAAAATTTCTCCAAAATTTTAGAACTCTAAACTTCCCTCTAATCATCTCACATGAAATTTTCTTCTTTATAACTCGAGAATTTAAAAAAACGTAATGGGGGAGGTTAGATTCCCTATAAGGGTAAAAATATGTGTTAACAATAGGTGAAGATGAGTGAGTGTTGTTGGTCGGAGTGGATAATCAAGAGGGGGTGAATTGAGTTCCAATTAAAATTTCTGTTAAAATTATTTCTATTAAAATACCCAATTTGTAAAATGAGTTAAACTATAGTGAATTTGTATTATAGTATAGGGTCATTTAGGTTCTCAATAGATTGATTAGTTCTCAGTTAATTTAATCTGAAGATCAATTAACTTTTGAAGCTAACCTAATTCTTTAGAGTACATACGAACACTTTCTAGTCTAACTATCAATGTAACTTTAAAATAGATTTGTATTTCAAAGTAATTAACAGCGGAATATAAAATTTATAGTATATTTTAAACTTAATCTTTGAATTCACAGTAGATGTAAAACAAGTGGTTCTGTCTCAAGCGAAGACCTAATCCACTCCACTTGTTGATCACCTTCCACCAAGATGTTTATATAAATAAACTATGATCCAAACCATGGATCGGGGTTAAAAATAGTTCATAGACTATCCAAGCCATGCACGGGACCTCTACCACAGTTGTCGTGGGAAAACAAATAATGATCACACCACGTAGGGACCTCTTCCATAGTTTTCGTGGGTAAACGGAGTAAATGGTTTCGTGTGAGGACTTTGAAATCCTCCAGTTCAGTGCAGGAGTCAGTGTGTGTGTAAAATACACAGATTACACACACTTCTTGAAAGTAAACAAAATAATCACATAGAGTAAGTATAAAAGAGTTTATAATGCTCTAGTGATTAGCAGTGCAGCTATGGACTCCTTTGATTCAGCAGAAATGCTTCTGAGTCCTTCTCTGGTTCTTCTGTTGAAAAATAGAGTGTCGTGGGTCAGCTTGTGTTTTTCCCGAGTGAAGATATTCTATTTATTCCAATGTACTTCGTGTGTTCTTCAGTAGTGTTTGAAAGATAGTTCTTTTTAGATCGTTCAATGTTTTCTTCACAGTTGTGCAAAGGAATGTCTTGTTGTTCAGTAAAGAGCACTCGCATTTTTTGCTTTGCTGTATTGTCTCTCGTATATCTTGCTCTTGGGAAAACGTTTCTTTATCTTCGAATGCATGAGGTTGAGCTGACAGGTTCCATGTTTTTTGGTCGTCATACCTCGTACTATGTCTACAAATAAAAATTCATTATGTCAGTGCATTAAAGTCATCAAATATGACCGTTAAAAAGTTAAATAGTAAAACGTAAAAAAAGTTTAAGAAATAGTGTCACAGTAGTTATGAAAACGGTGTCTCCTTCACAGAATGTCATTCATGGTGTCTACTTCATGGTGTCTTCTTCACGTTATTTCCTTCACGGTGTCTGAGTCACGGTGTCTGACTTACGGTTTCTGTCTTCCAGTGCCTTGCTCATAGTTTCTGGATTCATGGTTCCTTGATAACTGTGTCTTGCTAACTGTGTTTGTTCTGAATGTCTTGCCTCACAGTGTCAGTCTTACTATGTCACAGTGTCTCATTATCACTGTGTCTAAGACATAGGCTTCACGGTGCCTGTGTCTTACTCACAGTGTCTTGTAATTAGACAAACAACTGTATTCAGACTTAAATAGTAATATGCATAAAATGAATTGAACTTAACTATTATAAAGTATAAGATAACTTGAAAAATAAATACACATAATTGATAAGATATATGAGATTTGTGATCATGAAAAATATTTTTAATTATTATTGAGATTTGTAAACAATAATTATATTTGTGATCATTGAAACATGATTAATACATGAGGAGTCTAACAATATCCCCCTTTTTGATGATCACAAATCATGTATAGGTAAAGTATAAATGAAATGAAACTATAGAGAAGATAACATAGAGAATAACACATAAAGTTTTCTCCCCATTTTTGGATTATAAAAAAGTAGAAATAATAGAGGTAAACTGTGAGATTGTTATTAAAAATGGTTCGAATACAACATACAGTAAAAATATAAAAATCAAATAAATCCCCATCAAAAAAAGTAGGCAGTGGTCGGCTTCATGGATGGGCCTTCTCTTTTCCTTTATCAGTAGTTGAGGAGGAAGCCATAGGGGAATGTGCTGATGTGGAAGAAGGCATAGAGGTTGTAGACAAAGAAGGTAAAGGTATACCATCGAAGATTGAGGGAGCTAAGGTGGGAGTTATATAAGATCTAGGCTGGGGATGATCAAGAATCACTGGCCTGATCTGAGTAAGAGCTTGTCTAATAGACATGACAGTTGTGGCTAAAGCAGGCAGTCCAGATCTGAGAGGGGCAGTAGCTGGAGAAACTATTGCAGTACTCTAGACATGAAGGTAAGGCTTCATAAGATTGATGAATTTTTTAATAATTTCTCCACCATATTGCAATTACTTTTCAAAATCATCTTTATTTTCCATGAACTTGTCCAACAATATGGTAAACTCAGTGAGCTTCTGAACTTGTGCTTTGAAGGCCTGAGTCACAGGAGGTATTTTCAGATTCTCTACAAGATATTTAAAGTAATTTTTCATATCAGTTTTCAAGAAAATCCAGTTGAAATATAAGTTCACTTTCTTATAGATTTCCTGCCAAGCATCATTGGCAATCTTTGAGTGAATTTGCACCAAGTCCAGCACTTTATCACTGTTCTTAACCACTTCAGATAAAGAAGACATATTATAACCACTGGGGGAATTCTTAATCTCTTCCTTGATTATGGATTTGAGTAGAGAACTATCCAAATAAGGAATAGAGGTTTTACCAGAGGAGGGAGATGCTTTGACAGCTATGGTCAGAGACTTGAGTTGTTTCAATACCTTTTGAAGACAGCCAGTGTATTCATCTGTAAGTTTGTTCAGGTTTTCCACAGGCTCTCTCATGAGTTGCAACATCTTTGTGTGCCTTAATCCAATCATTTCATCAAAAGATAATAGTTAGGGATGAATTTGGGACACAACATCTCGAGAAATGTTGGAAACAGTTGGTTCAGGAGAAGCAGCAACAGGTGCAGGCTCTAATCTGGAGTGCAGTTATTTCTGGAGGTTTTCAACCATACCTTTCAGGGACACAACATAATCACTAAGAAACTTGTTTTGAACTATGAATTCTTGAATTTCATGGATCATCCTGGGTTGAATGTGTAGAATAATGTTTTCCAAAAGTAGTGGTGCATCTTTTTCGACTTAGTTGTGTCAAAAGACGAGGTTGAGAAGACATAATTTTCTCAACTCCAGCTAAGATAGAATCTCCCAACACATTAAAATCATCCTTGCTGATAGAAGGTTGTTGATCAGGTTAAGGTGCAGGAGCAGGAAATGGTACAAGGGTAGGTTCATGGTCTGGTTGAGGTTCAGGTTCAGATTCAGATTCAAATTCACATTCAGATTCAGATTCAGATTCAGATTCACGGTGAGTGACTGAATTTAATTGAAACAAAGAAGAGAGATCAATTCCAGTTTCAGTCACCTGTTGAGATTCACTTACATCAAAGAAGCTATGGAATTCATACCAAGTGTATATAGAGTATGACTCAGTTGGTTGAGATGCTTCAACAGACCTAGCTTCACCAGTCTCAGCTTCATTAGACCCAAGATTTTGAGGTTCCTCTCTCTCAAAATTTGCTTCCATTTTAGGAACATGAGGCTCAGGTACTTGGTCTAGGTCCACAGGATCAGCTCTAATTTCCTCATCCTTTTCATGCATAGCCAATTGAAAGGCTATTTCCATCCTCTCTTCATCAAAGGTTATTATATCAAGAGAAGATTGTATCTTTAGATGGTCTTCCAAAATAGCTTCTTGGATAGCAGGGAGTTCTGTTTGAGTTGCTTCTTGCACAGTAGGAAGTTCTCTTAGATTTCCTTCTTCCATTGCAGTGATTTTTTATACTACATCCTCTGTCATGGCTTGCTGCTCAGATTATGGGATAGTTAAGTCTCTTATAGCCTTAGGTTGGGTTTCCAGATCAACAACATCGCTAGTGGAAGGGGGTTCTTTTCCAAGAACAGGATCAACAATCCTTTCTTTTTCAAAAACCTCCTCTCTATCAGGTACTTCAGCATAAATAACAGCAGGGCCAGCAGTCCTCTATTTCTCAATAGGAGCTATTTCCTTATGATGTACTTCAACTACCTCTTCCTCTTCTTCTTCATCTTCTGAATATTCAACAACTTCATCTGGTTCCAAACCAGCATCACTAATATTCTTTGGTCTTGTTGGACAATCAACAGGATTGAACATCTCATAAATATTTTCATTATCTTCAACCCATTCTTTCTTTCTAGGTTTCCATTTGATCATCATCCTTTTTATGGTAGGTTTAGATAGGCAGAATTGAAAATCCATAAGAACTTATTCATTTGGTCCAACTACTCCTTTGGAAACTAGCATGGTTGCGATCATCCTTAAGTAAAACAGAGAAGTAGATTTGGATGTGACCTTAATCAATTAACACATATGGTGAATGATATAATTTCACAGATTTATCTTGTGTCCATTTTTCATTAGATGAATCATAAAAACATCCAAATACTTCAATACAACAAATTCACCCTTCCTCGGGCTAATCAAATTTTGAACAAATTTGAACAACAGCCTTGTCTCCCCATCCAGTTCAGCAGCTATGGCCCTTCTGTTGGTGCCATTTCCAGTTAGAGTTTCCAATGAATTTCCAGGTCAAAGATATCATTTTTTGGTGGTGGGTCTCTCTGATAATCATCAAAAATCCATTCGTGAGGAATCCTAAGGCAAGCAGCCCATAACCTCGAAGAGAAAGAGCATTTTTGTCTATTGACCCAACTTGTCACAACATAGCTTTCACCAGCATCAAAAGAAAACTTTACATACTCGTAAAACTGAGATACCAACCTCAGGTAAATTGGTTTATCCTTTCTAGAGAACCATTAGAGCCAGCCTTGTTCTTTTAACACCTTTAAAACCAAAGATTTTCTAGACAATTGCCACTCAGGGAAGATTTCTTTCTCAGGAACTACAGTACAATTTACCAGGTTTGGATTTAGGGGTCCTTTGGGTGCAAGCTTCGATGCTATTTTCTTCTTCTTCGAGCTACACTTCTCTGGGGTAGATGAAGATGGATGCTTCATCCTTAGCATCCACTGAAGGTTCGGGTGAGAGAGGAGATAAGGGTTGAGAGGTTGAGAGGGTTCGGAAAGAGTGAGTAGGGGAGAGTTCGGGTAAAGAATCGAGTGAAACCCTTGTGTTTTATCATTTGGGAATGTCAAACATCATAAAAACAAAAACTTGGGAAAGGAAATAGTGGTGAAATAAAAATTATCGCGATACGGGTTAAAATAAAGGAATAAATAAGGTTCACGGTGAGACTGTGAATATTCATTATGGTACGATGGTGGATGGTCGTCACGGTGAGAAAGTCAGTAGTCATCACGGTGAGATAGTGAGTAAATTGTTCAGTCACGATGAGATAGTGATTGATCATCACGGTGAGACAGTGAGAAACAGACCGTGAACACAAAGTATTATCTATGAGACCGTAAACATGAGACAGTAAATGAGAAACCATGAACATGAAACAATAATGTCAAATATAGTAAAATATTAAATAGTAAGACCAGTAACATATCTATTTGTGATTGATCATGCCAGGATCATGTATGATTTAATCTAATCTCTCGGAATTTAATGATTTAGTGAATATATCAGAAAGTTAATATTTAGTGACAATGAATTCCAAAGTGATATCGCCTTTTTGATAATGATCCCTCAAAAAGTGATGTCTTACATCAATATGTTTTGTCCTATAATGTGAAACATGATTTTTTGAAATGTTAATAGCACTTGTGTTGTCACAATTTATTGGTACATGCCCGAATTGATATCCATAGTCTAGTAATGTGTGTTTCATCCACAAAACTTGTGCACAACAACTTCCATAGCTATGTATTCAGCTTCTGCGGTAGATAATCCATAAAATTTTGTTTCTTGCTACACAAAGATACTAGTGACTTGCCTAAAAAGTGAGATGTTCCAGAGGTTCTCTTTCTATCTAACTTACAGCCAGCAAAGTCAGCATCAAAATAACTAACTTGTTCAAATGATTTTCCTTTTGGATAGAACATCCCTAGATTGGGTGAATGCTTGAGGTATTTGAAAATTCTCTTTACAGCATTTAAATGTGATTCTTTAGGGTTTTCTTGAAAATGAGCACACATACTCACAGTAAACATAATATCTGGACAACTAGAAGTTAAGTAGATTAGGCTTCCAATCATTCCTCTATAAGTGGTTTGATCAATAGATTTTTCATCTTCATTAAGATCCAATTTATAGTTGGTACTCATGGGAGTGTCATTACTTTTAGTGCTATCCAATCCAAAACGTTTTAAAAGTTTTGTAGTGTATTTACTTTGAGTCAAAACAATGCACTCATTATTTTGATAGATTTGAAATCCAGGAAAGAATTTCAGTTCTCCCATTAAACTCATTTCAAATTCTTTTTGCATCATTTTAGAAAAATCAGTATATAATGATGTTTTTGAAGATCCAAAAATAATATCATCTACACAGATTTTAACAACTAAAACATCAATAGAAATTAGTTTTCTAAATAGGGTACGATCAGATATTCCTTTTTTAAAACCTTTGTAAATAAGAAAAGTACTTAATATGTCATACCAAGCTCTTGGATCTTGCTTTAGACCATATAAATCTTTTGAAAGTTTGAAAATATGATTTGTAAAATGAGGGTTTGTAAATCCAGGGGGTTGTTCAACAAAAACATCCTCAGCTATATACCCATTTAAGAATGCACTATTGACTTCCATTTGATATAGTTTGAAATTCAGATGTGTAGAATAAGCAAGTAGAATTCTAATGGCTTCAAGTCTTGCTACTGGAGAAAAAGTCTCCTCATAGTCAATTACTTCTTCTTGACTATAGCCTTGTGAAACTATTATAGCCTTATTTCTAACAATATTTCCAGCTTCATCTACCTTATTTATAAACACCCATTTAGTGCATATGGTGAAGGTGTCCTTTTGTCTTTCAACAAGTTTCAAAACATTATTTCATTAAAACTGATTATGTTCTTCTTACATTGCCATTACCCAAAATTTATCATTGATTGCATCATCAATGTTTTTAGGTTCAAGCTGTGACAAAAAGGCTTGATGTTCAACCTGATTTCTAAGAGAAGCTCTAGTCTGTGTCCCTCTATCATGATTACCAACAACAGCATCTAAAGGATGATTCTTTAGGATCCTAGTTGATCTAGTAAAGGTAGGAATAGAAATTTCATGTTCTTCTCTAGGTTCGGGTTCAACAGAACCAGATTCTGGTAAATTTCCAAAACCAGTTGTCTTCATAATAGGTTCATTGATTTTATCACTAGTGTTCAAAATAGCTAAATCTTCTTCAAGATATTCAAGAGAAGGTTTAGGTTCATGTAGATCAGTTTCATCAAATTTGATTCGAACAAATTCTTCCACACACTTGGTTCTTTTATTAAACACTCTATTGGATTTTCTAGTTATAGAATATCCTAAAAAGATTCCTTCGTCACTCTTAGAGGCAAACTTGTCATGATTGTCCTTGGTATTAAGAATAAAGTCTTTTTAACCAAAGAATCAAAAGTAACTAACATTAGGTTTCATATTGTTCCAGAACTCATAAGGGGTCTTCTTAATAATAGTTCTAATCAAGACTCTATTTATGATATAACAAGCTGTGTTCACTGCTTCAGCCCAAAAGTAAATAGGCAGGTCATACTCATTAAGCATTGTTCTTGCAATTTCCTGAAGGGTTCTATTTCTTCTTTCTATTACACCATTCTGTTGAGGTGTTTTAGGGGAATAAAAGCTGTGACTATAGCCATTATGTGTGCAATAAGACTCAAATTCATTATTTTCAAACTCACGGCCATGATCACTTCTCATTGTCTTAATCTTAAGTCCACTAAGGTTCTTTACAGACTTGGAGTATTTAATAAAGTAAGAACAAGCTTCACTTTTGTGAGCTAATAAATATACCCAAGTATATCTAGAAAATTCATCTACTAAGACATAGACATAGTGCTTCCCATTTAAACAAGAAACTCTAGAGGCTCCAAACAAGTCCATGTGAACCAACTCGAGAGGTTGAGAAGTTGAAACTTCTTTCTTTGATTTAAAAGAAACTTTATGTTGCTTTCCCTTTTGACAAGGATTACACACTTTGCCATTTGGAAACTCAAGTTTGGGTAGGTCTCTAACTATGTTTTTGCCAGTCAGTTTTCTATGTGAATGTATATTGCAGTGTCCTAACCTTATGTGCCAAAGCCAAGACTCTTTATGAAAATCATTAAAACAAGTAATGTTTTTCTTAGCTAATGAATTTAAATCAATAGAAAAAACATTTTCATTTCTCAATGCAGAAAATACTAAAACATTTTTATAATTAAAAACATTACAAGAATAATTTTCATACTTAACATTAAATCCATCATCACATAACTGAGAAATACTTAACAAGTTGTATTTCAATTCATCAACAAATAAAACATTAGAAATTAAAACTGAGTTAGTGTTACCAATTTGACCTAGGTCGATGATCTTTCCTTTAGAATTATCACCATAGGTGACATAGCCTCCATCAACCTTTATTTTGCTTTTAAAGAATGAGTAATCTCCAGACATGTGCCTTGAACATCCACTATCTAAGTACCAGATTTTCCTACAGGAACTCATTAAGCAGGTTTCCTAAAAAACATATTTAGATATAAAATGATTTTGGTTCCCAGAATTTCTTGGGCCCAAACAGGTTAGCAAGTAATGCTTTAGGTACCCAAATTTGTCTTATGGGTCTCATATAATTTATAGAATCAATTAATTTTGAAATATAAATTTTTTTTATCTATAACAATTTGAATATCTAGTTGAGGAATATGAATTTCTAGAATTGGAACTAGCATAATTTTGTTCAGATTTAGGAATAAATCTATTTTTGGTAAACTTTCTTTGTCCAAGTTGGTATCCTAAACCAGTAGTATACTTTGGTGCAACTTATTTACCTAGAATTTGAGTTAGAGTGTTTTTTCCATTTGTGATCTTTTCTAAGTCCTTTCTCGGTTTCTCGTTAGACATTTTCAATTCAGTATATTGTTTTAACAGTTGAGCATTGTTTTCCTTTTCAATCTCTAGGGAAGATTTAATAGTGCTAGATAAAGAATGTTGTTTCTTGAAAGATTTTCACTTATCCTTAAGTTTATTACAAGTCTCTTCTATCATATTACAGTATTCAAATAA
The DNA here is from genome assembly GCA_963277665.1 of Viscum album. Classification (NCBI taxonomy): domain Eukaryota; kingdom Viridiplantae; phylum Streptophyta; class Magnoliopsida; order Santalales; family Viscaceae; genus Viscum; species Viscum album. The sequence goes on from OY728138.1 coordinate 1,855,046,705, forward strand.
TTCTTCACTATACATGTTTTCAGATTCATAATCAGAATCAGAAAAAACTCCAGAATAGTATGAATTTAAAGAAGGAGAGTCTAGTGTAACCTCAGATGTGTTTGTTATAAAACACATGTTAGCTTTATGAGAATATTCATCCTTAGAAGAATCAAAATCACATGAACTGTCTTCTGAAGCACTCCAAGTTTCATTCATTTCTTTCTTATACTTTCTATCCTTATAGTCCTATTTCTTCTTGAACTTCAATTTTGGACAGTCAGCTTTAATGTGACCTTTTCTCTTTCATTCATAGTAGATAACTTCATAACACTTATCATCATTCTTCCAATCCTTTCTCCAATGACCTTTGTTGCCATATTTACCTTTTTAGTTTGATTTTCTGATGAATTTCTTCATCCAATAGAATTTCTTAAATCATCTGGCTATTTGAGCCATCTCAGCATCACTATCAGAATCTGAACTTTCACTTGTTGAGCTTTCAGTAGGTATGTGAATTTTCTCCTTATCCTTACTCTTTGTGGAAGTAGACTTAAATGCCACTGAAATCCTTTTAGGTTCATCATCTTCTTCCTTATTCCCCTTGATTTATTCCTCATATATCATAAGCTTTCCAATTATCTCTTTGATAGGCAAAGCACCAATGTCACATAAATCTCTTATTGAAACAGATGTGCCTCTCCATCGGTCTGGCAGAGATCTCAATATTCTCATAATTTGTTCTCTTGTTGGAACATCCTTTCCAAGGTATATCATAGTGTTAACAATCTCATTGAACCTGAGATACATATCAGAAATAGGTTCATCAGTCTTCATTTTGAAATTATTATATTTAATAGTATAAGTGTTCAATATCATTTCTTTAACATTGGTTGTTACTTCATGAGAAACACCCAAAGTGTCCCATATTTCATAAGCAGTTTTTCAAGAAGATATTCTATTAAACTCTTTATATACTAGAGAACAATACATGGAATTTATAGCTTTACAATTATTATTGTAAGCTGTTTTAGTAGGTTCATCCCATGTTGTTCTTTTAGTTTGTGGAATCTTATATTGAGTCTCTCTAATAATCCAGATATCAAAACCCATGCTCTCTAGGTGAATTTTCATCTTATGTTTCCACTGGGCATAGTTTGTACCATTTATGAAAGGTGGCATGTTGCTAGCAACACCTTCTTGTCTATTATCCATAGTTAGATATAAAAAAAATATATTTAAAGAGATAAAAATTTAGAACTAACAGAAATTTATGATCTTTAAGATACAACTAAAATCATAGTTGAAAAACAGAATTTTTTGAAATCCTTTAATAATAACTAACCTTTTGATACCAAATGTTGGTCGGACTTGATACTCAATAGGCCAGGTGAATTGAGTTCCAATTAAAATTTATATTAAAATTATTTCTATTAAAGTCCTCAATTTATAAAATGAGTTAAACTGTAGTGAATTTGCATTAAAGTAAAGGGTCAGTTAGGTTCTCAAGAGATTGATTAGTTATCAGTTAATTTACTCTAAAGATCAATTAACTTTTGAAGCTAACCTAATGATTTACAGTACATATAAACACTTTCTAGTCTAAAAATCAAAGTAACTTTAAAATAGATTTGTTTTTCAAAGTAATTAGCAGCATAATATAAATTATATAGTATATTTTAAACATAATATAAGAAAGCACAGCAAATGTAAAAGAAGTGGTTTAGTCTTAAGCCGAGACCTAATCCACTCCACTTGGTGAACACCTACCACCAAGCAGTTTATATAAATAAACTCTAATCCACACCCTAGATCGGTGTTAACAACAGTTCATAGACTTTCCAGGCCACGCAGGGACCTCTACCACAGTTTTCATGGGAAAAAATAATGATCATGCCACAGAGGGACCTCTTCCACAGTTTATGTGGGTAAACGGAGTAAAAGGTTTAGTGTGAGGACTTTGAAATCCTCCAGTTCAGCGCATGAGTCATTGTGTGTGTAAAATACACAGAGTACACACACTACTCGAAAGTAAACAAAATAATCACTTAGAGTAAGTAGAGTAGAGTTTAGAATGCTATAGTGATTAGTAGTGTAGCTCTGGACTCCTTTGATTTAGCAAAATTGCTTCTGAGTCCTTCTCTGGTTCTTCTGTTGAAAAACAGAGTGTTGTGGGTCAGCATGTGTTCTTCCCGAGTGAATATATTCTCTTGATTCCAATGTAATTCGTGTGTTATTTAGTAGTGTTGGAAAGAGAGTTATTTTAAGATCATTAAATGTGTTATTCATAGTTGTTCTCAGGATTGTCTTGTTTTACAGAACAGAGCACTCACATTTTTTGCTTTGCTGTATTGTCTCTCATATATCTTGCTCTTGGGCACACTTCTCTTTATATTCGAATGCATGAGGTTGAGTAGAAAGGTTCCATGTATTTTGGGCCTCGTACCTCATTCTATTTCTACAAATAAACATTAATTATGTCAGTGCATTAAAGTCGTCAAATATGACCGTTAAAAAGTTAAATAGTAAAACGAAAAAAGAGTTTAAGAAATGGTGTCACAGTAGTTTTGAAAACAGTGTCTCTTTCACGGTATGTCCTTCATGGTGTCTCTTTCACGGTATGTCCTTCACGGTGTCTCCTTCACGGTATCTTCTTCACGGTATGTCCTTCACGGTGTCTGAGTCATGGTGTCTGACTTACGGTTTCTAGCATCCGGTACCTTTCTCATAGTTTTCGGATTCATGGTGACTTGATAACTGGGTCATGCTAACTATGTTTGTTCTGACTGTCTTGCTTCATGGTGTCAGTCTTACTATGTCACAGTGTCTCATTGTCACTGTTTCTGAGACTTAGGCTTCACAGTGCCTGTTTCTTGCTCACAGTGTCTTGTACTTAGACAAACAACTGTATTCAGACTTAAACAGTAATATGCATAAAATGAATTGAACTAAACCATTATAAAGTATAAGATAACCTGAAACATAAATACACATGATTGATAAGATATGTGAGATTTGTGATCATGAATAAGATTTGTAATTATTATTGAGATTTGAAAATAGTAATGATATTTGTGATCATTAAAACATGATTAATACATGATGAGTACAACAAGTGTATAATGAGAAAAATGATTATAAAACATAATAATAATACATAATCATATATAAGTGAAAAATAAAAAAAATAGATCCTAAAATTTTCATGGAATAAAACTATAACATAACATGAAGCATGAATAATAAAGTATTCATAACATAAACCAATAATCATGGTTTTTAAGATAAAATATAACATTGTGAATGTTGTTTAAAATTGAAATATATTATATAAATGAAGCATATCCTAAATTAAGGAACTATAAATATATTAACCCGGCCAAGGTTTCACTCATTGGTAACCCAAACTGGACAACCACATGACCTAAATCACACCTCCCCATATTCTAGAGGCTTCCGACTAGCAGCAAGTGTCTGATATATCGATCATAGGGATACTATACCCTCTTTTATTTGTGAAATAAAACATAGGAAAATAAGAAACAATAAATTAATAAAATATAACCATAGAAATAACATTACCAGTATCATAATATTTCCAAAACTAGAAATATAATATCAAAATAAATGGTTGAAATTACATGATAAAGTATGTTCCGAAAGTCAAAATGAAAACTGAAAATATAGATAATAAAAACTTACATGTGGGTATCGACCCATGTATGGTACCCTCAACCATGATTTATCCCATATCAACCATATAACACAGTGGATTTTCTTGTTTCATTTCCAAAAAACAAAAATTCTATTCAGGTACCAATCAAACATCCCGAGTAGGGTGTGAGTACAAATCATTAGGTCACCCCCAACAGTGTCTAAAACAATATCCAATAATAACAGTGAATGTTTTTTTATAATAAAATAAGTAAAATGAATAAAATAACTGTTATCATAGTATCAATTATACTTTATTTTTCCACAAAAAACCTTTTTGTTCGTAAGCGTGAACTATCCTCAACACCTACTTCAGCTTGTGATGGAGTCTGAACTCTTTCACATTATCAATTCAAAATTCATTAAAAATGGTCTTTCATTACAAATTTAATTTCAATTTATAATATGGCTAATTGGAACCATATTACAATACTAAGAATTTTGGTCTAAGTCATCATTCATAAGAACCCATGGTTTGGGATGTAGAAGAACACATACCACACATATTTATCATTATAGGCAATGAAGTTAGCAGACCGTGTCCCACATTGTTGGTATTTGGAAGAACTATTCCATATCCAACACATATTTATCAAAACAAATCTCACTCTAGGTTTCAAAATATTAAAAAAATATGTTCCACACACATAGTATTTGGAATAATAAGACCATGTCCAACACATATCACATATATCTATATATTACATAAAAAATGATTAATCAAAATTAGCCCTATTATCAAAGTTAACTATAACAATATTCCATTTATTAATTAAAAAATCAATTAAAAATATATTGTCCATTAATTAATTTAATTGTTAGGTATTCATTTTACAATACCAATATCTCGAAATTAATTCCACAAATAATCATCTAAATCTCAATCTTAATATATCATAATTAATTCCAAGATTAATTATCCCTGAATCCAAAAATTTCATAATTCGCTCTATAGTTTATTACCCAAATTAAGTAATTCAATTAATAGTTTCAATATCTGAAACACCTCTATAAATTATAAATTTTTTGCAAATATATTCAAAAGTGGGACTATGGTATTTGAATATTATACATCTTACCTTGATTCTTTGATGAATAATTTATGAATGAAAATACCCTAAAATTGAGCAGTAAAACGTCTTTAAATGAGATCCATATCGTAAACATAAATCAATATAAAATAAATCAATATCCCTAAAATCTAAATCTAGATATATAGTTTTATATCTGTATACACAATACTATATCTGGATCTTTCCGAATATAGGAAGAACAACCACCAAAATAATAGGAGAATGAAGGATGTAATAATGGAGAACCATGTGGTTTAGTATTATCTTATCAGGAGGGGTGCATATCATTAATATAGGATTAGAATCATGAATAATAATGCTCAAATTTTATATAAATTGGTTTAAGAGGTTATAAGAGACACAAAAATCAAGTTTTTATACGTTTGGTAAGAATAGGGTGATTGTTGGGGGTTCAGTTTATTAAAAAACTAATTTTTGGGAGGAATTACAAGTTGAGCTGGATTTTTTAGAAAGGGGTGAACAGTTTCCACAAATAGTGTACCTAAACCATGGGCCTATTTTTTAAGGGATGAATGGTTAATACAATGAGGGTTAAATATTTGACAAACTATGTGGAAACCATGAAAATCTACACTATTTTGGGGTGCACGGTTTGTCGGGTTGGGTAGAATACTTTTCTGTAACCATACACCACTCTATTTCATTCAATTTTCCTCAATCTTCACCCAAAACTCACCCCAAGGTAAAAAAAAGACAAATTTTTTCTCAAAAAGAGAAAAATTAATTACCTAAAATCAAGCGTGATTCATCTCTCAAAAATTACAAGATATTACAATCTCAACACCTTATTACAACTTGTCCTCGAGCAGTACTCCCATGGAAATGTAATATATTTATTCAAAAAGACCAGGACACTAAGACCTCATATCTTTATTCCATTAACTTTTTTCCTCCTACACATTCCCATGTTTCCATATTACATGAATTATCTTAATTCTCTTTCCCCACAACACCTTCTCACTATGATCCAACACACATATCATATTCTCCTCAAAGAACACATCTATATTAAGAGGAAACAAATCCACCTTGATCACATGAAAAGGGTTTGGGTTGTACCAATGTAGTTGTGAAACATGAAAAAAATCAAGAATAGCATTGAATTTATAATGAAGTTAAAATAGGTTCACCACAACCTAGAGTCCTTCCATAACCTTTAATGGTCCAATAAACCTAGGCACCAACTTTCCTTATATCTATATCTTGTGGTGACCCAAACTTTGTGAAACCCAAAGGAATACATTTTCACCCTCTGTAAACTTTGGGTGAATTTGAATTCTATTAGAATATGAATTATGCCTCATCTTAACTATGAATATTTCATTATGAATCAATTGGAGTTGCTCTAACAACTCCTACACAAGACCAGGTCTCAACAATTTTGATTCACCTGCCTCCTTCTAGCATAGAGGTGATCCACAAGGTCTAACATAAAGTTTCTCATATGGTTTCTATATATATCATTTTTTATAAATATTATTATATAAAATTTCCCCCAAATTAAGGTGATTCACCCATGATACTCTAAAGTATTTGACACACTCTCTCAACATATCCTCAACTACATGTACTGTACACTCTGACTAACCATTTATCTATGGGTAAAAATCCATACTCAATATATCCTATGTACCATGAAAATTTTATAAGTATTTCAAGAAGAGTGATGTAAACTTGGATTCATGGTATGAAACTATAGTTTGTATCACTCTGTACAAATGAACTATCTTTCATACATGCATATATCGTAACTTCTCCACTAATACAATCTCCTGTATAAGAAATAAATGTGTTACTTTGGAAAGTATTTCCAAAACAACTCAGATAATACCCTTCCTCTAAGGATTCCTTAGGAGACCCACAACAAAGTCCAAGGTAATGTAATCTCACATCTCCACCGGAAAGGAAAACAAATGTAATAACCCTCCAGATCATTGGTTCTCCACCTTCACCTTTTGATCGGTGTAACATCATGTTATGAACACATTTATTTCATTTTTCGTGCCCAGCCACCAAATAATCATAATTGGTCATGGTGCATTTTGATCACACCTAAATTTACTTCCCACTTTGAGGAATGAAATTCCAACATCAAATCCTCTCACATGCTCATAGACACAACAACCAAATTCTTAACATAGATGATCACATCCCCATCTGTGGTCCAACCTAAAGTAGAATCCCCGCATTCAAGGATTTCCCTCAAGGTTAATCATTTTGGAGCCTCATACTTGTTGTCTCTAATCTAGTTCAAAATTATAGACTCTACTAAAACTAAGATGATATTAACCTGATATTGAATCTCCCAAACCACCCAATACATCTCCGCTAGTAGAGTCATCATCCACTCAACACTTGACTCATGAACTTCATATGTATGAGTTTTCCAAGTCAATGAATCAGCAACATTGTTCCCATTTTAAAGTGTATATTCTAGCTGAGAATTGAAAGGCTTCAAATAATCTACCCATATTCACTCCCAAATATTGAAATCATGATATAAAAAGAAATAATTCTAGCTCTTGTGGTTAGTATACACCGTAAAAGTTTCACCCTATTAGTAATTCCACCAGCACTTCAATGCATAATCCACTACACCAAACATGAGGTTGTTTGTAGGGTAGTTTCGTTCATGAGGCCTCAACTGAGGAGATACATTAACGATAACTCAATCTCCATGCATCAATATAGATCTAAATATAATAGCGGAAGCATTGCAATACATTGTATAGTCCTCACCAGAATTAGGTAGGATCAAGATTAGTGTTGATGTTAAATTATTCTTCAACTCCTATAAAGAATTATCACATGATTATAATCATTCATTCATTATACCCATTTGGTAAAGAATATAAGTGACACTAAAAAATAGGGAATTTATTTTATTAACCTCCAATAACATCCCGATAACCCCAAAAATCTACGGATATTGAACCTGTTCTTGTGTTCCACACATAAATCCACTTCCTGAACCTTTTCTGGATCTACAGATACTCCTTCCACCTAGAGTATGTGACCTAAGAAGTGTAACTAATCTATCCAAAAATGGATCTTATATGGATTGGTGAATAGAAAATTCTCTTTTAGTATACTCGAGACAATGTCAAGATGTTTGGAAAGATCATCATGAGTCTTGGAGTACACCAAGATGTCACACACAAATACATAAACAAAATGATCTAGTTATGGGTACAATATTCTATTAATTAAGTCCATTAACACTATTAGTGAATTCGTCAACCAAAATGACATTATGAAAAACTAAAATAGACCATACCTACTTATGAAGGTAGTACTCATAATATTATATTTCTAAAATCTCATCTAAGGATACCCAAATCCCCAGTTGATCTTTTAAAAAGCACAAGCTCACCTCAACTGGTCAAAAAGATTGTCGATGCCCTGAAGAGGATACAAGTTCTTTATAGTCATCTGGTTCAACTTCATGTAATCAACACACTAGTGTAGAGTCCATTGATACTTATATTAAAATTACATAGGTAAACCTTATGGTTTCATACTCAGATGGTTAATTCCCCTATTCTATAGATCCTTTAGCTGAGTCTTGAGCTCTTGAAGCTATGTCGGGACCATTCTATATGGTGTAATTGAAACTGTCTAGGCCCCCAAAAAGAGGTCAAATGTGAATTACACGTCAATATTAGAAGGAAATACAAGAAATTATTCAAAAAAAAATCCTTAAACTTATCCACTATTTGTGGAAATATATATTTTTATTTACACCTCCATCATCTAAAAATAGTCTAGAAGCATTGGTTGTGAGATCCTCTAGTACCTATGTAATTAGCATTGCCCAGCCTACTTGGTTATCCCACAATCCAAAGTGAATGTAATGGTCTCCCTTAGGAGAAGTAAAAGACACTTTCCTATGGTAAAAATATATGTGGGATTAGTATGTGACCATATAGTCCATAACTATAGTTAGGTCAATTCCTAACTTGTCAGGAATATAGAGATCCTAGATAAAATAATACTATCTGATCTCAAGAGAACATCCCCTGAAAAAAAAAATATGTATCTAGACCATACTCCCAATGTTGTATCTATCATTATAACCCCACTTATGAACTCAACTTCCAGGCTCAGTCCATTAATAATTTTTATAGATATAAAGGAAATAGATGAACTAATATTAAAAAAGTCACTAGAAAATGAAGTATCTATAAGTAGATTACCTCTCACAGTTAATGGTCTAACCTCACTGTGGACAAGTGTTGTCTGAATAGAATGAAGCTATCCTACCCCTCATCCCAATGATGCATTATAAATTCACTAATATGCACCACTCTTTTTATACGAGGTCTCTTTCCCATAAGCAACATGTCCACCTACTCTACTGGCTTGGCCGGAAGTACTCCAGCATCCAAACTGATGTGGTATAGAAGAGATACTTCCCACACTCTGGTTATATCTAGCTCCTTCATCACAAAAAATATATTGTGGGTTACTATAGAACCTATAATTATTTATCATCATTTCACATCCTCTTCGCTCAACTGGTGGTTGGGGACAACGTTTTCGGAAGTGTCTCGACCAACCATATTCGTAGAAAATCACTTGTCTATGATTCTATGTAACTAATCCTTATGTATGGAAACTTATATTCCCAATAAATTGGATACAGTTTTCATAAAAATATTCTAAATTTCAAAATAATTACTTCTAGATCATTCTAAACAAACCACCTATCCACCATTGTAAGCCTCTTTCAGGTTCCCCTCTAAGGTGAGAGCCAGATTCACCACTTTTGAAAACTTCTTTACTTTGAATATTATCCCCTGAGACTTAATTTTACATTTAATTACATCATAAAACTACTTTTTCATATAATCCTCATCTCCTTCCCACATAGGATAAAAGAATTTATGGTTCGTAAAGAATTCAAATAGTACATCCCCAACATTTTCCCCTGATTCAATCGTATAAAATCATCTCCACTCTCCCACCTGATCATCTCTTGAGAAAATTTCTGCAGGACTCTTGAATGTACTTCCATTCCATATCTTCTAACTGACCATCCCTAGTTTGGATGTCCCACCATCGATTCTTATGACCACGTAATATATAGGTATCCAATTTTAATCTCTTATAATTATGAGTCTTAAAGTGTTCAAGTATATTATCAATAGTCTCAATCTGAAACCTAGATCCCTCAGGTCAAGTCTCTCTATTAAATTACAGAGGGTGCATCAACTGAAAATCACTCAACAAACCAAACGTGATTTTCCCATCCTACTCTGGGACCCTTTCTTTGAATTGCTTGAATGAAGAAAATTTCTCTTATAAATTCTCTCTGACATCATCACCCAGAACTATCGGTGCCTCGGGTTCCACCATTGGAGGGTGATTCCTACCATGTGCTCCTGTCATCCCTTCAGTAAAGACCATCATGGAGAAAAATATATATAATTCCAAATACACACATTAGGTCATGGTTCACAAAATTAACATGTTTACATAAGAGGAAAACAAAATAAGGAAAAATAATATATTCCACGAAACCTCAACACATGGTCAAAACTAAGGCTCTATCACTACCCCAAACCATCCTACACCAAATTCATAATTAACAATGATAATGACATTCTCATTATTCACATTCCTTTACTCACCCATAAATTCAAAATTTTCATCATTTTTCTATCCATATCTATTACATGTTAGAAACCATTTTCATTTCAATTTTACATGAAAATAAATATAGCTAATGTTCAATATCATAACCATAACACATTTTTTCATGCCTTCCTAAATTGAGGAATGTCATAAGAACCCTGAATACCTATAATTAGGCATGAAAAATCAACCTTCATTCCTTATTGGGACATTATTCATAACTCAAATAATCTTCAAAAATCATTCAAAAAATAATCACAATACACAAAAAGTGCATCACCCAAGGTGAAATATTATCCAACTATAACAACACACATCAATAACTTCAATCCCACCCTAGGTACTTGGGTTTTCCCCATACATGGGTTTGTAATTCCCACACAAATGTTCATGTATAAGGCCTGATACTCCATAATATTTTGTATACCTTTCTTAAATATTATTAAAAAATACAATAAAATAAAACATCTTTGATACTACATTGAAACATCCAGACCTTGGAGCCACTTGCTAGTGTCCGGATATGGATAACCACATGCCCTCAATCATACCTCCCTGTATTCTAGTGGATTTAAAGTAGTAGTGAGGGTTTGATGCATCGATCATGGGGAGAATATACCCTCTCTCATTAGTGTAATACACTGGTGGAAAATAATAAAAAATAACTGAATAATATAATACCTTAAAAAGAACAATATGAGTATCATAAAATGGCCAAAACTAGAAAATAAAATATCGAACTAAATATTGTATTTTTCATGATATAGTATACGGGAAGTGTCAAAAATCAAACCCAAGATAATGACGCTGATAACTCCCAAGAAGTTATTGAACCACATATGGTTCCTTCATCCATACATTATCCCAAAATCAACAATCTAACACAGGGTGTATGCCCTTCTTTGTCCAAAAAACACAAAGTTTATTCAGGTGTTGATTAGGTAGCCCAAATAGGTTATGATTAAAAATTATTAATCCACCACAGAAGGTGTCTAAAACAATACCCACCCAATAACTATATATGAATTTATTTAAATAAATTCGTAAAATTCATAAGTAATTAGTTATCACAGTATCAATTATACTTTATTTAACCACAAAAAACTATGGGTTCTCGAGGACACCCGCACCTCAATACCTAATTTAATATGTTCCAGAGTCAACACCATTTCACATTATCACTTGACAACTCATTAAACAAATGGGATTTTAATATCCATTTCATTTCAATTTATAATAAGGAAATTTTGAACCATTGTCAAATGCCAAAAAAAATTCAGTCTTTGTCATCATTACTAGGACCCCATGGGATTGGGAAGAAGAAGAATATGTCCCAAACATATATATCACTATATTCTTCAAAATTAGTATAAAATTTCATGAACACATGGGCTTTGGAATCTACAGACCATGTGCCACACATATTTATCAAACAATTTCTCAATATGTGTTTCAGAAGCAGTAGACTGTGTCCCATACAATATGTATTTGGAAGCAGTAGATCATGTCCCACATATATCACATAAATCACTATATAACATCAATCATTAATAATCAACATTAATCCTCTCATAACAATTGTCTATCACAATCTTCCATTAATTAATATAAAAATCAATTAACAATATAATGTCCATTAATTAATAAATAAATAAATAATATTTTCACAATCCCAATATATCATAATTAATTTTAAAAATAATTATTAAAATGTGAATATCAATATCTCATAATTAATTCCACAATTAATTATCCACATTTCCCACAATTTCACAATTATTTTAAAAATTAATTTTCCAAATTAATCAAATCAATTAAGAGTTTTAATTGATAAAAACCCTAAAAAATTCACAATTTTCATACATGTAATCAATATAATGATTATGTGATTTGAATATTAGATAAGAAACCTCGATTCATTTGTGAATGATTGCTTCATTGAAATCTCCTAAAATTTATTGGTATAATGACATTGAATGAGATCCATATCTAAATCCTAAACCAAGATCAAATATATGAATATCTATGTAATATAGATATTAATCTATAACCCTGAATCTAGAACCATGATAATAGATCTAGATCTATCCCCAAATAAGAAATTTTCCCACTAAAGGAATTAGAGAAAAAATGAATAAATTACATAGAACCATGTAGAGTAGGAATTTATTATCAGGAGTGGTGAATATCTTCCCTTAGGGGTTCAAATAATGAATAATAAAGAATATTAAGCCTTGGAATCCTTCCAGGAAGCTCTAAAATCAAGAGACTGAGTTAGACCGAGTTTGGGTCCTTGAGGGTGAGTTTCAATGGTTCGGGTCATTAAAAAACTAATTTTCTGGTGGAATTAAAAGCCGATAACGGTTTTTTGGGTAGGATTGTAGGATTCCCCATAATTCTGAGCCCCAAAGAGTGATTATTCAGTAGGGGATTCATGATTACTTTTAATATGGTGCACAATTTAAGAAAACGTGCAAAAACTGTGAAAATCCCCACTATCATGGGTTGCAGGGTTTGCTGGGTTGGGGTGCACAGTTTTCCCTAACTATGAACCAACCTACCATGAACCTCTTTCCTTCAATTTTTCTCAATATTACCTGAAATTTTACCCAAGGTAAAACCCACCTAATTTATTCTAAAAATAATAATTAAATGAAATCAAGCATAAGTCATCTATAGAAAATGGAAAGATATTACAATAAAGAATTGTTATAAAGATATATGATTAACAAACATGGATATTAATTTTTTTAGATGAATATTCAAAACAATATAAATGTACATGTCTTTGGACCGTAATTGTTTACTATCTTCATAAACATGGAAACATAATATTCTGTCATAGTGAAATCTTTTCATGAACTCCCTTAATGGTTTTCCCCTACAGTACTCCTACTTAAAACATTTCATCATAACTTGGGGAAAAGAAAACATAAGAAAGGGGTGAGGTAAGATGCTTGGTAAGGTTAAACAAAATATATAATTATAACATGATCATAAGGGTATGAGAAGAACATTTTATAATAAGAAGATCATACCATATATATAAAACAATATAAACATGAATCATGTGATAAATATGGCAGTTCATAAGACATGAATCATAAGGAAATCAAATAATATGTGTCATGGAAGCATAATATTTTCCAAATATATAGAAATTTTTAATACACAATGTTATATAACATTGTGAACATTTGTAAATAGAATAATGTTATCTCATTAGTTTTTGGTCATGAAATCAGGTACTTAGATAAAATTAATTACAAGCAACTTGTTTCATGCATATCATTATGAACATGTAATCTGGTTCACATATAACATTTTTAACATGTAATCTGGTACATTCATAATATTGGGAACATGTAATTAGGTTCACGCATGATAATGAGAATGTGTAATTAGATTCATGCCTAACGTTGTGACCATGTAATTAGTTCCACTCATAATATTGTGAACATGTAATATAGATCACACATAAACTTATGTACATGAAGCTAGGTCCACATATAACATGGGAAAATTTAATTAGGTTTATTGATAAAATTTTAAACATGTAATCAGGTTTATCCATATTCTAATGGACATGAAAATCATCCCACACATAACATTTTGAGCATGTTATCAGGTTCGTGCATAAAATTTTGAACATGTAATCAGGTTCATGTATAAACTTGTGGACATGCAACTAAAACCATCAATAATGTTGTGAAAATATAATTGGGATCATGCATAATATTGGGAATTTTTTGTTATGCTCAAGAATAAATTGATGGACATTCCACTAGGTCCATTCATAACATTGTTAACATTTAATTAGGTCTATGCATAACAGTCATACTCATGAGTCATCCATCATTACTGAATACATTGAAGGGACAAATTGGTCCCACCAATCATATGGTGAAATCATATATATGTTTCCCAAAATATCATAAACAATCAAAATATTATAACCCATAAAACGAAATGTGTATTATAAACACAACACCCTATCATTACATGTAGAAAAGATAAATGTTTCATTATTATTTAACCATAGAATAACCCATGAATATAAGTGGATTTTATAATCATTTTTAAATGTTATAACCCATGGAAGAGAAAGAAATCTCATAAGAAAATTGTTATTATAAAAAAAAGAATTCAAAGATATTATAGGAATGGTGTCCTTGGATGATAACCCCAAAAATTCATAAACTATATCAAAGGATGTAATATTATATAGAGACAGATTTTGAAAGTTTACATGGAGAATTTTATGAAGAAAATAACAAATCTTTAAAAATAAATTTTTAATATATAAATTATATTCGAAATTCTTCCATTTTAAATCCATTTTTAAAGATTATATAGTATACTTTAAAAAAAATTTAAAATATTTATTGAGAAAAATAACACTTCATTTTGGAAAAAAACACTTTTTTAAAACAAAAATCATTTAAAAAAACTTTTCATTGAAAAAAACATTTAAAAAATATAAAAAGTATTCAAATAAATGACAATAGTAATGTCCAATAAAACCCTAAATTCTAAGAAAAAATCATTTTGCACCATACAAAAGTTTTGAAAAGTGCCACGATCAGATTATGAAAACAAAATTCTTTTCTAAAAACCAATTTTTTAGATAGGAAAAAACATAGAAAATGCATTTTAAATACAGTAAAAGAATATTTGAAAATTTTTGAAAATGTTTTTTTTCAAAACTTTGTTTTGAAACAACACATATTTCTTTCCAAATATAGATATATGCTAATATTTTATTAAAAAACATTATTAGTTATCACAAGATCAAATTGTGGGAAAATAGTACCATCACATGATGATATCATTAAATTCTAGATGGGAATAAAATTCATCATATTTTTTGAGATCTGAATCATAATATTTCATAAATTGATGTGTAATCATAAATAATCTTGATAAATGATAAAAGTTTAGAAATAAGGTGTTACCACTTTGTTAAATTTTAATCATAATCTCCATTAATAATAACATTACATGGAGAATTAAATAAAATTAAAATAATTATATTCATGATATAACAAGTCAAAAGGAAGTTTATACATATCATATAAGAATATATCAGCATAACATGGCATGTATCTCAAAGAATGAAATTGAGACAACATTACATTAATGATTTTGTAACATCTATACCATAAAACCCGATGAAAGAGAGATCATGAAATGGATATGTAAGTACCCATAAATTTAATTGTAAGAACCTGAGAATACATTCATGGGAATTATATAAACCACAAAAATGAAATGAGTTGTGAATATGAAATAATTATCATATAAATAAAAGTAATTCTAGAAATCTCATTACTACTTGAGTTTCTTTTGAATCCTAATATCCATGAAAGAATAACATAAATTGAATCAGTTTACATATTGAAATAAATGACATTCATGATATAATTTCTAATAGGTCCATATATACACCACAATATATGAATAATTTTTTAAAATAGCATATATCTCACAGAAATAAATGTTAGATGAGAAAACCCTTACAGTAAGTCTTTATTTTCATTGTACATGTTCAAATATCATATTTTTCAATAAATACTTTCAGTTTTCACCAAAGGGATTACTTGGTTGGATTTATTACCATATTTGAGGCTCCTAGGTCAATGTTCGGTAAATTTGAAGCTTATTGTTTTTGGGTTTGTAAGAGATGAAGGGTTTGAGATATGTGAAGAAGTGTGGAGGGTGAGTGCTCTTTTATATTAGAGAAAGAGTGACATTCTTGTAAATAGAAAAATGTTTTCTCTATCAAGAGGTATCCCTTACATCATCTGACTCCAATTATTTTCTATTTTTTATAAAAGGGTTTATAGTTTAGAAATATGGTCATCCAATATCTTTTGAACAAGTTTTTAGGGTATTTTTCCCTTAATATAATGTTTGACCACAACATAAACACATTTTTACCTTAATCACTATAATTAATTTTAATTACATGAAAAATGATTTTGGTTCAAATAAAATGTTTACAATATTATGAATTATAAATTATTATTATTATAGATATAAAATCCATTTTTCATATTTCTAATCACATATGTGGCTGAAATTAATTTTAAAATAATCATGTACACGAGATGAAACAACTAGTTTTAAAAGTGAAAATGCTCTAAAGTTTGAGTTTTTTTATATCCAATTTCAATGTGAAATTAATTATAGTGACCTAAATTATTTTAATATATTTATATTTTAACTGAATTTACTTTTAAAAATTTTAAAAAATCATATAATTATAAATAAATAAGATGAAAAGGGGGATTATAATTAAAATTCACAGTTTTCACTATTCATAAAAATGTAACTTCTTAGAAAAATACAAAAAAAGACCAAAGTAAATTTTTATATTAATGTTTAAAAAAAGAATATTATTTTTTAAAATAAAAGTTATAAATGTTTACAATATTATATTTAATATTGGTTCTCAATTTAATGGTGTTATAATTTCTTTTTAGAAAAAAATACTACTCTTTATTCATATAGTTGGATTTATTATTATATTATATGTATAAAATATATTGGATGAGTTTAAGAAAATTTATAGAATATTTAATAAATAAATTTCATTGAAAATATTCAGCAAAATTGGTTTTTAAAATTTATGGAGAAAAATTTGTTTTTGAATATTTAAAAATTGTTTTCATTGAAAACAATTCATTATTTTTTAAATTGTTATTACTTTACTTTATAACTACTTGATAACGAATGTGAACATTTTATATATTTTTTTAAATAATATTTTTACATATTAATTAAAATTTTCCATAACATCAATTCTAATGACTATGTCGTTACAATATATACATTTTAATCACAATATTAATAGTATATTGTAGTCTGATAAAACTCGACCTTGTGTGAAATGAAAGTTATCTAGTAAACTCAGCATTATGTGCCACACAAGACAACCATAGTATTGAGTGTAAAAATATTTATCATATATTTTTTGTGTATCCCAAGAATAATTTGGTTTTGTGTGTAATGTAAGACCAATTTAGGTCATTCATATAATAAAAGTTATATTTGATGTTGTGTGAAATGAATAATATAAAAAAGTTTAAATTAATTCAAAAAAATATATTTCAAACCTTTTTTGGGTTTTAAATTATATCACCATTAAAATTAATTCCCAAATAAAAATTATTTTGGTGTACCAAATTTATAATACTTGAACTTTTCTTTCATAGAAACCCACATCGTAAAAACCAATATTAAAACTTCTACTCAAAAAATAGAGTCAGAAGGAAAAATACTACACAAAGTTACTTATAATTAGGTTTCCACATCAAATAAAATATGTGGCAAGTGAAAAAATTGAATGGAAATATAATAATTAATTTCAAATGGATGGTGATAGAAAATATGGTCAAGAGAAATTTAACAATGATAAATCCACAAACCAAAGAAGCATGAAAAGTCATTGACATCATAAAAATGGTTATAACGAATAAACATTTTATTTCAAAACCCATTTCATAAATTTGAATAATTTTGACAAGGATATATACATACTTGATTTAATTTTACTTAAAATGAATAATACAACCCTTTGGATGTGTCTTGATCAATTTTCACTTCTTCTCTTATTCCATGAAATGAGGATGAATTTTTCATTCCTGTAACACTAACATATCATAAGATCTGTAAATAGAATGATAAGTCATTCCATTTATTTTTAGTTATCATCATAGAAGTGTGGTTATAATAAGTTATCCAATATAAATAAATCCTAATATGGTAATATAAAACTTCAATCCCAAAAACCTCAACTAAAATATAACCAAAACTGTTCCCTAAACTATTAACCTTGTATCCCTTCTAAGTGATGAAAATACAAACATTTTGAAACAAGGTCACTAGATTTCTCAAAATCTATACAACATGGATCCCCCATATTTCATAATGTATCTCTTGGTTTTCAAATACCAATTATATAAATAACATAATCATTTATTCTATTGAAACATGATAATAACCTGAATTTTAAAAAATCATTTTAAAAAACAAGAATTCTCTCATACGTAAAGAATATTGGATAAATTCCTAGAATGTTTTCAAATCCATCCCTGATTGCATAAACTACTTTTTCAATGAATAATTTTTCATTTTTTAGGTCATATATTCAATCAAATTTATTTTATTGAAATTGTTCATCTCTTTATCAAAGCTAAACACAATTTTCTCAACGCCAGGAACACATTATAGGTTACCTTACCTTACTCAAAATACCAATTTTCTATTAAATCATTTTTCTTTTTCATTTGAACTATTTAAAATATCCATTCAAATAATTTATGAAATTTTTTTTCTTAAAATACTTATATATATCATGATTCATATAACATAATATCTTAAATCCAAAAAATAAATACTTTTTTCATTTAACATTATTCTTAAACCATTACTCATTCTTCATAGTCATATTACTTAATACTCCATTCCATTCATTTGAAATGTTAATTTTTTATAAAGGATCCTAAGATTCAACATAATCATTCTTCTTACTTTTAATATAAACAAAACTATTATAACATCCCATACATTTCACATGTCATTTGGGATACCTTTATATTCAGTTGTATAACCAACACTCATATCACCTTCCTAATTCTATTCATAAGATTCCACTTAGGACTTAGATTTGTATAATTCCAATTTGTTACACATGTAAAACAATAAATGTTATCCTAGTTTCTTCATTCTCCCACTATTGACTAGGACCATAAGGTAATATGTGGTAAACATTTATCATATAAGAAACCCATATAAAAATGAAAAATTACTTATAGGATTCCTATATCATGAAAAGTACTTTTGAATATATGAAACATTATGATTATCCTTATATAAATCCCTATACACATCACTATAAATATTCTTAGGTATATCACTAATGTCTTCCCATCATAGTTTCTGATGGTTAACAAAACCTTTCCTTTGATACAAACTACAGTGAACCAAGTTGCACATACATGTATATTACATCATTTTAGTTGAATATTTAACACATTACAAAAGTACATGTATGAGGGCCATAATAGTTTTGTATCTTTGAAAACCTAGAAACATGATCTTCTATCCTGGTGAAATATATTCATCATATCCCATAAATATCTTACCCCTTACTATTCCTACTTAAAAACATCCTTTATAACCAATGGAAATGAAACATAAGAAAGGTGAGAGATCATATTCTATGTAAGGTTAAACAAGGGATATATACTAGTATATCATGAGTATAATGGTATGAGAATATGATCGTATCATTTCAAGATCCTACCATTCATATCAAATATTTTAAACATGAATCATGTAATAAATATTTGGAGTTCATAAGGAATAAATCATAAGGTAATCAAAGAACATGAGTCTTGAGAGAATAATATTTTCTAAGATATAAATGTTTGGTATAAAAATCAACATATAACATTGTTAACTTGTTCAAATATGAACAAGTTCACTCATTATGTTTAGGACATCAAATCAGAACTTCATATATAATTATGTTCAAGAAACCATGTCCACGTTTAACATTGAGAACATGTAATCAGGTTCATTCATAACATTGTTAACATGTAATCAGGTTCACACATAATATTGTGAAAATGTAATCAGTTTCACATATAACATTGTGAACATGTAATCAGGTTCACAGATAACATTGTGAATATGTAATCAGGTTCACACATAACATTGTGAACACATAATCAGGTTCAAACATAAAATTTTTACCATGTAGTAAAGTACACACATAAACATATGGATTTGAAACCAGGTCCATGTATATAATTTGGAACATGTAATCTGGTTTAGGAATTACATTATAAACATCTAATTAGGTTCACATGTAAACTGATGGACATGAAACTGTGTCTATACATAATATTTTTAACATCAAAACTGCTTCACACATTACATTGTGAACATGTAATATGGTTCATGTAATAAAATATGGACGTAAAACCAGTACCATGCATAACATTTTGAATAAGAAATCGAGTTTAGGATAATATTGTGGACATGTAATTAGGTTCATTCATAAAATTTGGTACATGATTCCATGTCCATGAATAAAACTGTGAACATCTAATCAGAATCATGATAAACATTTATAATCATTATTTATTCATCTTTATCCCATTAATTGTAAGAAGATATTGGTCACACACGTCATATAATGAAATCCTAAATATGTGTTCCAAAATATCTAAATCATTCAAACTTTTATAAACCATTAATGGAAGTGTTTTTTCGTAGTCATTTTATCCAAGTATAACCCACAGAAGAGAAACATGTCTCATAAGAATCATTTCATAATAAACATAAACCATTCAATGAAAATATAATAATGGTGTCCTTAGATCATATCCCCAATAAAGCATAAACTATATCAAATTATTTCATCTCTTATGGATGATTTTTTCAAATATCACTTTGAACATTTTTTATGGAAGATAACAATTATTGGAAAATCAATTTTTAAAGCATAAAATATTTTCTAAATCATTCACTTTGATAACCACATTAAAATATTATAATTTTATCTTTAAAAATTATTTATAAAATCGTAAAAATATATATATAACTATGTTAAAAATGGTTTTTAATACAGAAAACATTTTAAAAAACAATTTAATTGAAATAATATTGAAAAATTATGAAATAATCTTAAATGAAATGACGGTCATGATGGTAGATAAATTCATACACAAAAAACATTCTTTTTCAGCAAAAAAAGTTTACAGTTGTGCTGCAATCAGAAAACGACATGAAGATTCCATTCTAAACCCCATTTTGTTAAAAAGATAAAACCTGTGTAAAAATAAATTTTAAATATCATTGGATAAATGTAGATATTTTTTTAATTTATTTTCAAAAAATTATTTTTAATGATCATGTAGTTTTGATCGAAGTGATAGATAAAGAAATATATTCAAAAAAAATATATTCTTTATAATATTAAGTTCCGAAGTGTGGAAAATAGAACTATCACTTAAATATATAATGAATATTCATAAGAGAAGAGTATTAATACAAGATATTTAAAGATGTATAATAATATTTCATAAATTGTATCATAATCATAACGAGTCTCGATAAATGATAAGATTATTTTAAGAAACTGTTACTTCATTGGTAACATTGAATCACAGTCCCCATAAAATAATAAAATTACATGGAGCATAAAATATTATGAAAATAATTAAATTCAGGATATAACATATAAAAAGTAATAATATTAACCTCATAGAAGAATATAGGTGTATAACATGGCTTCTGTCATAAAGAAGGAAAATTGAGAAAAAATTACCTTACCGATTTGCTAACTTTTGAACCATAAACCGCATGAAAGGGAAATAATAAAATATAAATGTAAATTCCCATAAATTTAATTAAGAGAAATATAAAATATATTCATGAGCATTATATAAACCATAAAAAATAAAGTTGTGCTACATAAGGCACACGTCCCATATAAATAAAAGTGAAACTATAAATCCCCTTACTACTTGAGTGACTTTTGAATCATGATATAAATGAAATAATAAGAACGATTTAAACTTTTTATATCATGATATATGTAATATTCATTACATAATATTTAATATGGAGATATATATACTATAAATCAAGAATAATTGGTGAATATATAATATATTTCACATAAATAGAAGTTAGACAAGATAACCCTTACCTTATGTCTTTACATTCATTGTAGATGTTCAAACCACCTCTTTGTTTTTAGTAATTTCATATGGATTTCACCAAAGGGATTCCTTTTATAAATTTCTCCCAAAAGTGAGGTATATAGGATGAATGGAGGGATGGTTATTTTATTATTTGGTCATAGGTTGGATGATCCAAAGGTATTGAGGGGTGTGAAGAAGTGATGGGGGTGTGAGTTCCCTTTTACAGTGGAGGAGGAGTGGCATTCAGGTAAATATAACAAGGTAAACGCTAATGAAAGGTCCCCCTTACAACATGTACCTCCAATAATTTTCTGTTTTAAATCCAAGAGATAATATTTTAGAAATATGGAAAATCAATGGCATTTGGATATGTGTTATGGCATCCTACCTTTTTAATACATAATCTTTTGCTTTCATTTTACAAAGAAGAGGATCATATAAGGTTTAGTTTCATGGAAAAGAGGTACATAATTCATGAAAACATAAAATATTATTCTATTCCACTTTAAAGGATTATTCAATTTTTATTATAAGTACATTTATTACATATCATAACTTCTGGACATACATCAAAGCAAAGGGTGAGAATAAAGCCATGTTTGGAAAAACAAGGGAAACAATTTACATATGATCATGATAACCCGATGAATAACATAAGATAATAATAAAAAGTTAAAAAATAATAATAACAGAAATAATAACATGGATATGTGGATACAAAATATAAATGATCCGTTCATAACCATATCACCATGGTGTGTCATCAAGGTGTCATAAAAATCACCATGGTTATTCACCAATGTATCATAAAACATGTAATATCTTGAGATGAAATTATTTACACAATTCAATGGAGAACTATCATGGAATACCCATAATATGTCTTAATTTATATGATTCACAGATATTGTAATAAAAAGTTTCACAAATAACCCGTGGATGATAAAATAAACGACATTTATATCAAAATCTAGGCTTTTTAAAAAGTGCTTAAAAACATGATAATTATTTAATTTATATCCCATGAAAATGGAAAGATTATTTTATGTGTGTAAATTATAGAAAGGAAGTAAATATTTTTTATATCTTGGTGAATACCCTTGAAAAAAAAAGTGTTCTGGGTATCCATATAATGAAAATAAAATAATTTCTTAAGAAAAAGACAGAAATTCTGTGAAGAAAATAGAGCCGCATAACGGGCAAGAAACATGGTTTTAGAAAACATAAAAAATATTGTATAAAAGGGTTTAATATTCCTAAAATAATAATAATAGTGTAATGGTATAAAATTTAATGTAATTATGAATATGTTATTTAACATTCAATGGGATACCCCATAAAAAGGGATCCTGAAAGGAAAAGAGTCCCTTACCTTGTAGAGTAACTCATAAAACTCAATGATTGGGACCTTGGGGGCTTCAGGACAACTTGGGAGGACCCATGTAAAGTTAAAACTATCATAGATTCTGTTTTTTTTTTTGAATTGTTAATGAATGATAATGGATGAATAGGTGGGTATTTATAGAAAATGTGAGGTATTTTTTATTGATTTCCTTGGACATCTCGGTATTGGTATTTGAAAAACCTAGGGCTTCCCATGGTATTTTCCCATGTTATTGGCCACATAGGACACATAATATGTTATTTCAATCCAAAAATGTCTACAATAATTTTATATTACTTATTACATAATTATTATTTCATTAAACAAACTGAAAATGAAAAACATTATTTTTTAAATTTTAAAAAAAATATTTTACAAGATTATCTTAATTGAAACCCAAATTAATTTTGATGTGATAATTTCAAAAATGATGTCTAATTTATCATAATAATTTTCTACGTATTATGAAATTTACTTCTAAATATTAAATCGTTTTTATTTAAAATAATAGAGGATAATAAATGCATATTAAAATGTATAATAATATTTCTAACACTTGAAAAAATAAGTTTATTTTATCAGTTAAATTTAAAAATGAGTTATATAATAATATTATTTAATTAAAATAAATATTATTAATAATAAATTAGTTTATTATAATAATTATATCTTTTCCAAAAATTATAATTTCTTTTCCAAAAAAGGAATTTATCAAATTTGACATATTTTAAGCAAAAACTATTCTCAAAATGGAATTGATGGGAAAATTTATTTATAAGAAGGTATTATACATTAAGTAACTATGTACTTGAAGCATAACCCCTTATAAAACCCACATACAACATAAGGATTAAATATTTAATGATGACAGACTTGTGGAGAGGTTCGGCTAACATCGCATGAGTGGTAATTTCTTGTATCTTGAACTTCTCCTGTAGGAGATTTCATTCAAGATTATCATGTTGAATATTGGAATGGGATTGGTAAAGAGATAATCCCAATAACTATACCTCCATTCCAACTCAGAAAAATGGGCTTCGAATGGATCAACTCTACTGGATAAATATACTGAATCTATGTTTCCGACACTTTCGACGGGGCGCACTCATCCGCCACGTAGAGGATGAACTGCGGTTACCCCACATTCCCGCTTTCCAAAGAAGGGCGGAATCTGCTCCTTATTCAGGGATGCATGTTCCTCGATTTAAACGGGATGATGGGATTTCGGTTCTTCCTTCCGTGGATTCCTCCTCAGATCTCGTCACCAAGTCCGGGTCTCCCTCAGATATTTAAAATGTAATTCTTGGAGCTCTTCCTGGTGCCATATCTTCATGGAAACCAGTTAATTATGCCACTTCCATCAAGACCTTCCAAGGGGTCCGGTCTGGGCAACAACCTTCGGTTATGAGAGAAGTCGTTTTGGGGCATCACTGGCGTGTCTTGAGGCTGGGGATTGGCATGTCTATCTTCTGTCCCTTATCATAGGGCTTCTTGAGGGCGTTTAAGCCCAAGGTATCCCACATCGAAAGAGGGGAATTGTATGACATAGGCATGTATCTGAGGTTTTCCTTAGCTTCCCATGTTTAACACAGGGTATGATGGAAGTTTAACGTCCTACGGAGATGGATCAGGCTAATTGGAACACTAGCTAGAGTGGATCATATTGAAGAACCCCCTGGAGGGAACACCGATGTTGGGGCCAGCATGTGGGTGGCTTCTAGAATGTCATCGAGGGGAGTGAGGTTGAATGATCCCACCAGGATGTGGTGTCCCGAGTAAAAATCAATAAGAATGATGGATTTTGCGTTGGGTCTCGAAGAGACTTCATTCGTATCCTCATGGTAGGGAATCAATGTCCATGTAGTTTGGGATGGTGGGACACCTGAAGAGGCTAACCGTGAGAATGAACGCATGGATCAGACGCAGAGAAAGTGGACCCTATGGGTTAGGGAATGAGCTTCTTGAGACGTGTGGGATCGAGGGAGAGATCAGGATGAGACATGAGTAATGGTCTTGAGACTCATGGAGGCCTCCTACGTATTTCCGTGGTGGGGAATCAAAGTCTTCATAGTTTAGGTGGAGAATACAGTTTAACGTCTTGCGGGATGAGAACGGGGCTTAAACTCTAGGGTGGCCCATGGTGTTGTCGAACCGACGTGAAGAGGTACATGGGGTCCAGGTGGATTTGGGATTATGCTCTAAGGTGGCACAAGGTGGTAATGGGGGTTGGCACACCGACACGGAGAAGGTCGGGGCCAATGGTCTGGCGGGCTGCAACCTCAGGGAGGCTTCCTACGTACCATGCCTTAGCATGGATCAAAGTCCCCATATTTTGGGATGGTTGGGCCTTACGCTCTGAGACGACCCAAGGTGGTGGGTCTTGAACTTCGTGTAGGCTTCTTATGTACCATGCCTTAGCATGGATCAAAGTCCCCAAAGTTCGGGATGGTTGGGGCTTATGCTCTGAGATGACCGTAGGTGGTGGGGCTTGAACCTCGTGGAGGCTTTATACGTACCATGCCTTAGCACGAATCAAAGTCCCCATAGTTCGGGAAGGTTGGGGCTTACGCTCTGAGATGGCCCAAGGTTGTGGGGCTTGAACCTCATGGAGGCTTCCTACATACCATGCCTTATCATGAATCAAAGTCCTCGTAGTTCGGGATGGTTGGGGCTTACGCGCTGAGATGGCCCATGGTGGTTGGGATTGACCTCGTGGAGGCTTCCTACGTACCATGCGTTAGCACAGATCATGGTCCCCATAGTTCGGGATGGTTGGGGATTATACTCTGAGACGGCCTAAGGTGGTGGGGCTTGAACCTCGTGGAGGCTTCCTGTGTAACAAGGCTTATCACGAATGAAAGTCCTCATAGTTCAGGACGGTTGGGTCATACACTCTGAGATGGCCCATGATGGTGGGTCTTGAACCTCGTGGAGTCTTCCTACATACTATGCCTTTGCATCGATCAAAGTCCATGTAGTTCGGGATGGTTGGGGATTATGCTCTGAGACATCCCAGGGGGGTAGGGATTGAATCTCGTGGATGATTCCTACATACCATGCCTTTGCACGGATCAAGGTCCCCATAGTTCGGGATGGTTGCGGATTATGCTCTAAGATGGCCCAAGGTGGAGGGGCTTGAACCTCGTGGAGGCTTCCGACGTACAATGACTTAGCACGGATCAAAGTCCCCATAGTTCGGGATGGTTGGGGCTTATGCTCTGAGACGGCCCAAGGTGGAGGGGCTTGAACCTCATGGAGGCTACCTACATACCATTCCTTAGCACGGATCAATGTCCATGTAGTTTGGGATTGTAACGCCCCGACCCCAGCTACCCAGAGTCGGTGCATTACGTCGTAACATTGGCATGATCACAAGAAAGATCAAATCCCGAAAGACCGATTAGTTTAGTAGCCTTGGAAACACTAGATATATTCATAAGTTTTACATTACATCATAAAATGAAAAACTACTACAACAACATAATGTTTCCAACGTCCACACTATAAACCCATAATATCCCTGCAAGTCAATCATAATTTACTTCTTCACTACCTGGGAAAAATAAAACATAAAAAAGGGGTGAGCTCAAATGCCCAGTAAGGATAACAATATAGCGGAACATTCAAAATAAGCATAAACATTTAAGGCAATGAATTACTAAAACAAAAGCCTTTTAAAATTGAACTTCAACATAGTATGGAAAAAGTAAAATGAAATAATGCCATTTACTTGTTCACATGGATATTCTACTAATCGAATAATCACATGCAATATCAATAACCACTTTCATAATGTTGGAATGCATAATGTCAAACGTTAATTTCATTGTCTAGGCCTCATCCCAAGACCTAGGGGTTACTTCTAACCGGAACCCAACCCGGAGTGCCTCTAATAACCGGACACCAACCCGGAGTGCCTCTAATAACCGGACACCAACCCGGAGTGCCTCTAATAACCGGACACCAACCCGGAGGGCATACTTTTACCAGTCCCTAACCTGGAGGGCTTACTTTAACCAGTCCCCAACCTGGAGGGCTTACTTTTACCAGTCCCCAACCTGGAGGGCTTACTTTTACCGGTCCCCAACCCGGAACATACTTGTTTAGCACATTCATCTGAAGAAAAGTTTGAAATATAACATAAACATTCGGATTAAAACTAGCATACGAAATGTCAATAGTTTCACCATAAACTATGAATGGTATAAAATAGCACATCCACAGTCAAACATATCACAAAACCTTCAATACAATATAGAAGTTTTGTATTATAATAAATCAACTTCAAATAATCTTAAAATTCATCAAAGGATGTTGACATAGATGAAATCAAAATTCTTTTTAAAGAAATATCTCCTTTTATTTTGAAATCATTTAAGATCCATATAATATAAAACATTTTCTTTGGAAATATTCTTATAAGCTTGTAAGGAAAGCTTTGAAGATTTTATAACGGCGTAAAATAACCGCACCCGCCGTATAAGTTAAAAAAAACATTCTTACCTCAATTCTGTCGAAAAGGTTAAAAAGGACCTTGTTTTGAAAACGACGGAAAGATTCCTTTATAAACCTCTTATAAAAAGTCAAACAAGGGTATAAATGACTTTAACCCATATTCTTGTAAATAGTAAAAATGTTTTGAAATACATTTTGAAGAAACATGGATGTGGATGATAACGAGATCCCAGTAGATTATTACGTATAAACAACCTCGGATAAAGAAGAGATTGTGAAATAACCCTTACCTTGTACTTTTCCTTTGTTGGGGTAGGTTAACCTCCTGTATAATGGTGAAATAATTGTTATTAAATTATACAATAATCATATACATTAATATGATATCATATATGATCTTTTAACATTGCTTTATTAATAATATCTTAGTATTATCGTCGTTTCGGGTGATAATCGATTCGTTCTTCTTAAATGTTTGGTTACGTAAGACATGTTTGTAATGGATAGATTATATCTTATTCATAATCAGAATGATATTAACATTATTTTTAACCATAAAATGAGAATAATACTTGAATGGATATGATGGAGAATGAATCTTATCGCGTTCGTGGAGACGGTGGTCCGTACGTACGCACGAACGCTACTTCCATTTAATTTTCATTTTTAAAAGAATCAAATCCAAATGATACATAGGTATATTACTATTACAGTATAATATAATATTTTATATATGTTACTTAAGTTCATTAACACCATCCTTTATACGTTCCATGTGTGGTATGAACGAGTCATATCATTTTAAGGGGGCGGTAGTCCGCACTTCCTCAAATGAAATTATCGTATGTATATACAACATGAAACGAATAATGGTATGAAATAAAATGGAATTACAGAAGCTTATATATAAAATATATATAATTAATATCATATTTAATTACAGTGCCATCATAATGGCCACCATGAGAGGTGGTAAGATGTATTTGAACAATCATCGTTTCGTGAGGCGTTAGTTTGCCATCCACAGAAACATTATGTTCATCATCCATTAGATGGAGTTGTGTGTATGTGTAGTTTGAATCCTTCTTATAACAACATCCTAGTATATTTAGGATACTGGTGTTGTTACAAAATAAAGGAAATAAAAAGAGTTTGGGGGTTGGAGAAGCAAAATAAATGAAAATAATTTAAGAGAAATCGTTACCTTTAATCTAGGTAACTCACTTTGGTTGGAACCAAAGGACTTCTTGAAATGCTTTATGCCTAAGGGGAAGCTTCAAGGAGTAGGAGAGGGATGTGGGGAGCTTATTTGGGCAGAGTTTGGACGAGCCAAGTGGCTTGAGAGGTGTGAGGAAATGAGAAGGAGGAGTGCCCTTTTATAAGAGGGGTGAGGGGCACCTTTGGAAAAGCTAGAAATATTAATTTATAATAAATTCATATTCGGTTTCCAATGGCTCCAAAGTTGACTATTCAAAGTTTGAGGTGGGTATGGGTCGAAAACAACTCATCCAATAGAATTTAGACAGGTTTGGGTACTTATATTAACCTTATCTTTAAGTATTAACTCTAAGTTAATTTGTTTCACTTTTACAATGTCTTTTTGTATTTTTATATAATATGGTTAATAAACTTACTATATAAATCCAAGCGACCCCCAAGTGGTCCATTAATGATTAACCTATCATAATATAAGTCTCTTGGCCGAACCTTAGATTTTTAGGAATTTAATATCAATTAATAATATAATATTTGTTTTAAGAACTCTTTTATGTCAATTTTGACACTATTCAATAGTTGATTTTTGTGAAACTCATAACAGATTGATTACTTCTAAAAAAGTCCATTAAATCAATCCTAATATATCATATTATCCTAGAAAATTAGTTTAATTCATTAAAAGTTTCATATTATTTTTATTTGGGTATTTATAATATCAATTATTTTAATTTTTCACTATTATAGTAATTACTGCATCATCATTGTGTCATAAATAAAATAAATTATTTAATGTCTAAAAATTATAAATAAAATATCATTATGTAGGAAATCTTTTTATCTTTCTAATGAATATTTATAATCTAAAATCCAACTTATATAACCCTATGTAACAATTGTTTTGCTAAAAGATATATGCTTGTGTCATTTTTGTATTCATTTTGACTTAATTAAAATAAAGTGTCATTATCACTTACAAGTGGATCCATGGGGTCCCAAAATTGACACAAAGATGCCCATGGTCGACCATGTATCAACCAATAGTGTTAAGACACGTTTTAGGGTAATTTAGTATTATTATAATATTATTTTTTAACCCTTATTTACCGGATTTACCCTTAACCATGGTAAATAAAATATTTACCGCAGTAATTATTCAAAATGTCTAAAAATAAAAGTTACCTATTTACACAATTTGAACATCCTGATTCCAAATATGGAATCCATTTTCCTAAATTCAAAACACAGAAGTGGCAGAAATTAATTTAAAATTAATTCCCGTTGTCAAAACAAAAAGCGTGTTTTTAAGAGATAATAACTATCAAAAGATTGACACTTGTTTATGTTCGGTTTAATTGTAAAATTATGTCCAATGACCAACATTATATTAAATAGTAAAAATATATTCTAAATATACTTTAAAACCACTCAAATTCATAATTTATCACTATTAATTATTTTGATTAAAAAAGTTGTTTTTAATTAAAATTTAGTAATTTTCACTATTCATCAAAATATAAAAGTTATCCGAAAAGTACCAAAATTTCACCCTAGGATAATTTCGATATTCCGAATACAAAAATGAAGTCCATTTTGAAATATAAAATATATATGATTTCAAAAAGTAGGTATTACTATTCACAACGGCTAGTTTAATTAGTTGTGGTGTGTGTTAGAACTCGAGGTTGCGTACAACACACGCTATCGCATTATTCGAAGGGAAACGTACCGTAGAAGCTTGGGGTGTTACATTCTCCCCTCCTTCAAATAATTGCGTCCTCAAAATTTTGAAATTGTTCTTCGAAAATAAAAGGTTGAAAGTAGAAAATATATTTGTGGGAAGACCCACATCGGAAATTGGGTTACTAAAATTTAGTCTTAATATGAGGAAAAGAGAAATCAAAGGGTCACCACCAAATTATGATCTCGATTAGGAGAACATTGGTGGAAATTGGAGACATATAATCGGAGGAAAAACATAAATATTTATAGGTAGTGATTGAGGTCATCAATCACAAACAAGTATAAAATTGAGTTCCTTAAATTCATCAATCTATGATGAATTGAAATACCATCGGTTCAACAAAACATAGGGTATTAGGATAACACATTTTTGACGTTTCAAAATATCCTAGTTGAAATCCCACATCGAAAAATGAATTAATGAGGCCTCTATTTAAAATAAAGAGTCGAAAGTATGAAGATTACCGAAAATAACACATACTAGGGTTCCATGTAGGAAAATATGGATATGGAAGAAAAATCTAACCATCAATTATCTGATGGAGAGTGGTAGAGAACATGGCTATAAAAAGGCCAACAATCCCAAAGCCATAAATTAGTGATGATTTAAGGTACCATCTAGGAAAACATTTTTGTTCAAAGTTGCTTTTCTTAATATTGAGGAATTTATTTATGAGATTGGCTAAGATCATAAGGAGATATACTTACTTTATAATTAGAGTTTTATCCATTAAAAAATTCTTACCACAAACTCATCTTTCACTCTAAAAGATAATAGAATGTAAAAAAAATTCTATTTACACTATTCGTATAGGGTTCCAAAATAAACGAATTTATAATTCATCTACATGATCTTTTAATAAAAACTACATTATTTAATCCAGGACATCTCATGGTCCAGTGGTAGGTGATACACCCTTGTCGCCCTTCGGTTGCGGGTTCAAGTCTCGCAGCCTTGCCGGACGCGACGGGTTACCGCCCGACCTCCGGGTTGTCCTTTTATGGCAATCCAAAATAATCCAAACTAGAACTATCCAAAATACTTCTGTCCAAACTCATAGTCCAACATTCATAAGGAAGGTAAACATAATATAGATCCTTTTTACCCCGTAATAGCATATGAATACCTTCATCATGTATTACCATATTCCTTATTGATTTCATTCATGCTCCCTTATTCCATATAGAATGCTGGATATACTTCATTAATCCAAAAATGTTTTAAACCCCAACAATGATGGAATATAGAAATCATTAATCAGTTCCAAGGTAGTCAAGAATATCCAATATAATTTATCCAAAAAAATCACATATTATTCCAAAATCACTACCTCAGTATCAGAACTATATTATGGTTTATCATTCTCTCAACCATATATTTTCCAAAAATCTATCCTGCTAATGAGTCACTTTTCTTTGTTCCACACAATCTCAAGTCCTTAATGAAATAGTACTGTAGTACAATCCTTATATACTCCATAATTATTGTAACAAGTACATTGTTGATACAACACTCAATTGACATAATCAACATAAGAACTCTAATCATCCCTCTTCATCTGTGGTAGTATCATAACATGATTATTATCCAATAACATCATTTGCGGCATAGTCTGATGACTGGGACATAGGTTCGCGTAGTGTCCAAACTCCTTGCAAATGAAGCATTGTACATTTGAAACCATTTTCTTACCCTTGCAGTCACGTACTTTGTGCCCTTTTCCTCCACACTTATAACAAACTCCCATTCCTTTCATGCAAGTTCCAGGGTGTTTCTTTCCACAGTTACCACATATGGGAAAATTCTTCTTTTCCCTCTTCCCTTTATCCATCTTTCTCTCTTCTATCCTTTTCTTCTCTTGCTTCCCTTCAAAGCCATAGGACTCAGTAAACTCTTTACTTATCTTATCAACACATGATATTATTTCTTCATATGATGATAATACATGGGAGACTATTTCTCTTATAAATTCTAGCTTAAGACCATGAAAGATATGATCCTTCCTTCTCTTTGGATCATGTGCATTTCTGGAGTTCTCATTCCTTCTACTGGGCGCCATTTCTAAACAATGGCATACACTAGATCAGTTTATGAATCAAAATACATAATCCCATACTTATAAAACACTTAACATAAATTGAACTATTTATGGATATAATCCATAATCATAAGAATGTTTTCTTTGAGGAAGTATATACTCATAATCCCTTCAAAATGATTTGTAAAGAAAATGAGAGTTATCCTAAGCATATCCCCCGGGAGTGTCGTAACCAAGAGTGCAGCAAGGCCCGTTGTCGTGCACCAGTTCTCGTTCGAGTCTAGCTCAAAGCGGTGTTTTCGGGTTTTACCCCTAGGTACATCTGTGCCAGAGCCGCCTCTACCTGCTCGTATCCAGACAGGGATGTATTGCTTGGAAAACTCACAAAATCTCTACAATACCAAAATTATAGGAAGTTCTTCTATACTAATCCTCAAAGTTAATCTTAGGTCTACGTGCTCTAATCAGAGTTTATCTAAATCTAGCTTCCAAGGTTTGTACTAAACTTCCTCTGATACCAACTGTAACGCCCCGACCCCAGCTACCCAGAGTCGGTGCATTACGTCGTAACATTGGCATGATCACAAGAAAGATCAAATCCCGAAAGACCGATTAGTTTAGTATCCTTGGAAACACTAGATATATTCATAAGTTTTACATTACATCATAAAATGAAAAACTACTACAACAACATAATGTTTCCAACGTCCACACTATAAACCCATAATATCCCTGCAAGTCAATCATAATTTACTTCTTCACTACCTGGGAAAAATAAAACATAAAAAAGGGGTGAGCTCAAATGCCCAGTAAGGATAACAATATAGCGGAACATTCAAAATAAGCATAAACATTTAAGGCAATGAATTACTAAAACAAAAGCCTTTTAAAATTGAACTTCAACATAGTATGGCAAAAGTAATATGAAATAATGCCATTTACTTGTTCACATGGATATTCTACTAATCTAATAATCACATGCAATATCAATAACCACTTTCATAATGTTGGAATGCATAATGTCAAACGTTAATTTCATTGTCTAGGCCTCATCCCAAGACCTAGGGGTTACTTCTAACCGGAACCCAACCCGGAGTGCCTCTAATAACCGGACACCAACCCGGAGTGCCTCTAATAACCGGACACCAACCCGGAGTGCCTCTAATAACCGGACACCAACCCGGAGGGCATACTTTTACCAGTCCCTAACCTGGAGGGCTTACTTTAACCAGTCCCCAACCTGGAGGGCTTACTTTTACCAGTCCCCAACCTGGAGGGCTTACTTTTACCGGTCCCCAACCCGGAACATACTTGTTTAGCACATTCATCTGAAGAAAAGTTTGAAATATAACATAAACATTCGGATTAAAACTAGCATACGAAATGTCAATAGTTTCACCATAAACTATGAATGGTATAAAATAGCACATCCACAGTCAAACATATCACAAAACCTTCAATACAATATAGAAGTTTTGTATTATAATAAATCAACTTTAAATAATCTTAAAATTCATCAAAGGATGTTGACATAGATGAAATCAAAATTCTTTTTAAAGAAATATCTCCTTTTATTTTGAAATCATTTAAGATCCATATAATATAAAACATTTTCTTTGGAAATATTCTTATAAGCTTGTAAGGAAAGCTTTGAAGATTTTATAACGGCTTAAAATAACCGCACCCGCCGTATAAGTTAAAAAAAACATTCTTACCTCAATTCTGTCGAAAAG
The DNA here is from genome assembly GCA_963277665.1 of Viscum album. NCBI lineage: Eukaryota > Viridiplantae > Streptophyta > Magnoliopsida > Santalales > Viscaceae > Viscum > Viscum album. The sequence goes on from OY728138.1 coordinate 1,855,081,418, forward strand.
GTTAAAAAGGACCTTGTTTTGAAAACGACGGAAAGATTCCTTTATAAACCTCTTATAAAAAGTCAAACAAGGGTATAAATGACTTTAACCCATATTCTTGTAAATAGTAAAAATGTTTTGAAATACATTTTGAAGAAACATGGATGTGGATGATAACGAGATCCCAGTAGATTATTACGTATAAACAACCTCGGATAAAGAAGAGATTGTGAAATAACCCTTACCTTGTACTTTTCCTTTGTTGGGGTAGGTTAACCTCCTGTATAATGGTGAAATAATTGTTATTAAATTATACAATAATCATATACATTAATATGATATCATATATGATCTTTTAACATTGCTTTATTAATAATATCTTAGTATTATCGTCGTTTCGGGTGATAATCGATTCGTTCTTCTTAAATGTTTGGTTACGTAAGACATGTTTGTAATGGATAGATTATATCTTATTCATAATCAGAATGATATTAACATTATTTTTAACCATAAAATGAGAATAATACTTGAATGGATATGATGGAGAATGAATCTTATCGCGTTCGTGGAGACGGTGGTCCGTACGTACGCACGAACGCTACTTCCATTTAATTTTCATTTTTAAAAGAATCAAATCCAAATGATACATAGGTATATTACTATTACAGTATAATATAATATTTTATATATGTTACTTAAGTTCATTAACACCATCCTTTATACGTTCCATGTGTGGTATGAACGAGTCATATCATTTTAAGGGGGCGGTAGTCCGCACTTCCTCAAATGAAATTATCGTATGTATATACAACATGAAACGAATAATGGTATGAAATAAAATGGAATTACAGAAGCTTATATATAAAATATATATAATTAATATCATATTTAATTACAGTGCCATCATAATGGCCACCATGAGAGGTGGTAAGATGTATTTGAACAATCATCGTTTCGTGAGGCGTTAGTTTGCCATCCACAGAAACATTATGTTCATCATCCATTAGATGGAGTTGTGTGTATGTGTAGTTTGAATCCTTATTATAACAACATCCTAGTATATTTAGGATACTGGTGTTGTTACAAAATAAAGGAAATAAAAAGAGTTTGGGGGTTGGAGAAGCAAAATAAATGAAAATAATTTAAGAGAAATCGTTACCTTTAATCTAGGTAACTCACTTTGGTTGGAACCAAAGGACTTCTTGAAATGCTTTCTGCCTAAGGGGAAGCTTCAAGGAGGAGGAGAGGGATGTGGGGAGCTTAGTTGGGCAGAGTTTGGACGAGCCAAGTGGCTTGAGAGGTGTGAGGAAATGAGAAGGAGGAGTGCCCTTTTATAAGAGGGGTGAGGGGCACCTTTGGAAAAGCTAGAAATATTAATTTATAATAAATTCATATTCGGTTTCCAATGGCTCCAAATTTGACTATTCAAAGTTTGAGGTGGGGATGGGTCGAAAACAACTCATCCAATAGAATTTAGACAGGTTTGGGTACTTATATTAACCTTATCTTTAAGTATTAACTCTAAGTTAATTTGTTTCACTTTTACAATGTCTTTTTGTATTTTTATATAATATGGTTAATAAACTTACTATATAAATCCAAGCGACCCCCAAGTGGTCCATTAATGATTAACCTATCATAATATAAGTCTCTTGGCCGAACCTTAGATTTTTAGGAATTTAATATCAATTAATAATATAATATTTGTTTTATGAACTCTTTTATGTCAATTTTGACACTATTCAATAGTTGATTTTTGTGAAACTCATAACAGATTGATTACTTCTAAAAAAGTCCATTAAATCAATCCTAATATATCATAGTATCCTAGAAAATTAGTTTAATTCATTAAAAGTTTCATATTATATTTATTTGGGTATTTATAATATCAATTATTTTAATTTTTCACTATTATAGTAATTACTGCATCATCATTGTGTCATAAATAAAATAAATTATTTAATGTCTAAAAATTATAAATAAAATATCATTATGTAGGAAATCTTTTTATCTTTCTAATCAATATTTATAATCTAAAATCCAACTTATATAACCCTATGTAACAATTGTTTTTCTAAAAGATATATGCTTGTGTCATTTTTGTATTCATTTTGACTTAATTAAAATAAAGTGTCATTATCACTTACAAGTGGATCCATGGGGTCCCAAAATTGACACAAAGATGCCCATGGTCGACCATGTATCAACCAATAGTGTTAAGACACGTTTTAGGGTAATTTTGTATTATTATAATATTATTTTTTAACCCTTATTTACCGGATTTACCCTTAACCATGGTAAATAAAATATTTACCGCAGTAATTATTCAAAATGTCTAAAAATAAAAGTTACCTATTTACACAATTTGAACATCCTGATTCCAAATATGGAATCCATTTTCCTAAATTCAAAACACAGAAGTGGCAGAAATTAATTTAAAATTAATTCCCGTTGTCAAAACAAAAAGCGTGTTTTTAAGAGATAATAACTATCAAAAGATTGACACTTGTTTATGTTCGGTTTAATTGTAAAATTATGTCCAATGACCAACATTATATTAAATAGTAAAAATATATTCTAAATATACTTTAAAACCACTCAAATTCATAATTTATCACTATTAATTATTTTGATTAAAAAAGTTGTTTTTAATTAAAATTTAGTAATTTTCACTATTCATCAAAATATAAAAGTTATCCGAAAAGTACCAAAATTTCACCCTAGGATAATTTCGATATTCCGAATACAAAAATGAAGTCCATTTTGAAATATAAAATATATATGATTTCAAAAAGTAGGTATTACTATTCACAACGGCTAGTTTAATTAGTTGTGGTGTGTGTTAGAACTCGAGGTTGCGTACAACACACGCTATCGCATTATTCGAAGGGAAACGTACCGTAGAAGCTTGGGGTGTTACAGGGATGGTTGGGGATTATGTTCTGATATGGCCCAAGGTGGTGGGGCTTGAACCTCATGGAGGCTTCCTACGTACTATTCCTTAGCACGGATTAAAGTCCCCATAGTTGGGGATGGTTGGGGCTTACGCTCTGAGATGTCCCAAGGTGTGTCATGGTCAGTACTCACTCTAAGCTCACTGGAGTCATGCTCAGTGTGAGAAACAAGAGGTAGCATAGACCTGACGATCAGGTCACGAAGGGTGCATTCGTGGGAAGCGAAGAGGGGATTACGCGTTGAGCGGCCCTTGGTGCTGGGACATACTCCGGGATGGAGGCCCAAGGGCGACAAAGCGCAGCGAGTGAGGGATTTGGCACCCAGGACGAGAGGAGGGGCCCTGTTCCCTATTACACCCTCCACCGGCCTTGACACCGAGGAAGTGAGGAGAAGGAGGGGTGCTACCTATGGCAAGGAAATCTAGGGGCTTACACCAAGGTGGATTCCCTTCCCCGCTGATAAACTCCACTCCAACAAGGAGGATATCATCCCCTATGAGGGGTGCTCCCATCCCCGTGGAGACGAGTGGGGCATGGAGGATGTCCGAGGTGGGGGGACCCTGCCTGCGAGGCACGGGTCCAGGTCATAGTTTAACGTAATGTGTTGAGGACAATGTGCTTTTCAGTTTAACGTCCTGTAGCTCGGACGAGGTGGGATGGCCCCAAACCCCTAAGACATACATAACTAGTGCCCTTTGCCCCATGTGGATGGTAAGGCATCGACAAGGCCGTACAAAAGGGTGTCACAGATTGAACCATCGAGGAGTCCACGTTAGCATGGCTTTGTGAAAAATAAATAGCCGTTAGCGTGCCTATGTGAAGAAGAAAAAGGCAAAGCAACGCAACTGGAAGGATTGTCCAATGGACTTTGAAGTTACTTCATACAAGCCAAGAAGGTCGTACGAGAAAACCATGTATGATGCGGATGCCCGGGGTGTACAAGACACCTTCGAATGGCACCCGGAAGAAGGGCATCGGGCACTCACACAAGGGGGCCCCCGGGGAGCACCGAGGTGAAGGGCCCTAGGGAGTTGCGTGCAAAATTTGAGGTTTGAGCGAAATAATGGGGTCCATCGTGAAAAGCCCCGGGTTCACGTGAAATCAGTATTTCTTGTGCGAAATAGGGGGGCCGAAGTATTGTACGCCGCTCGGAGGAATTGCACGCAAGAGAAATGATTGCGTGCAAAGGAGGGGGTGTGGGCGCAAAGGAAGGATTGTGTGCGGCTTAACCGTCTTGCATTCCTGGAAGCGATTGTGCAAAATGGGAAAAACCTGAAGGTTTTGGAGTTTAGATTAAGCCATGGGAATGTCGCGCAATGGCGGATCCCGAGGCGACTTGGCTTGAAAAAGAAACATACCTGAAGGCCATATTGCGCGCATGGAATTCCAATTACGCGCACGAGAGGCAGTTCGAATTCTTCATCCCCGAAAAGCAAGGGGGTTTCCATCTATTTATAGGAATCTGGTGTCGCGGAATTAAGGTCTGCGTGAAATAATTGTGCGGCAGAGGCGGCGGCATGAAAGGCCAACCGCGCGGGGCGTGGGCGTGAAATTATTTCGCGCCGGCATCGGGACCGTTCACGAATCCTGGTACTCTCTGCATGGGAGAAATTTTCTTCGCACGCTTCACCCTTTTTTCCACGCAACACCTTCGGGCCCTCCAGACCGAGCCTCCGGGTCCGAATATGCCTTCACGTTTTTCATTTCGAAACATTATCTACAAGTTAAGAACTTTTCAGCGTCTACAAATTCCCCCCCCCCTCCTCAGAATTGGATTGGTGAGGGATCACAATGATCATATTCTGAGGTAAATGCCTAAATGCAGGGCTTCATGGGGCCCCTGCACGCAAAAAAATCGAGCGGCGCGCAAAACCCAACCATGGGTGGAAGCGGCTTTTCGTGAAATGCGGAACCCTGGCTTTTCTTATAAAAGCCGTCGCGGGTCCCAGGCTCTGTATGGCGTTTCTCACGTGAAAATACTTGAGCTCTTTTGTGCGTAATTACTTCTGCTCTGATGCGAAAACCCGCCTCGGTCACGTGTAATTCCACCAAGATTTAGCATCCTTTTACGCGCAATCCCATGATTTTTCTTGCAATGGACTGAAATTTCGCACCAGCTACTGATTTTACGCGCCAGACTCCCAGATTTTGCGCCAACCTACCTGTTTTTGCACCAATTCCGGAAACACCTGGAAGAAGATGGCCACAAACTGGGCCGATGAGGGGGAGTCCGCTACTCGCAGAGCTATGATGGCTGCAAACCTAGAGGTTTATGGTGCATAGAGGGTTGTCTCTGAGAACCACACCCTCTTCAACATGCTAAACCCTACCCAGAATGTGTACTCCCGGTCTAACAATCTACCACTGTGGAACTTCGGCATTCTGGAGGAGGTTCCCCTACCGGGTTTCAAGGTAGAAACCCCGCAGTCGTTGGTGACCCACAAAGATGACCTTCCTCAATACAACATCACCAATAACGGTCACCCTACCAGAGAAACCATGCACATAGATGTATATGATCTCAACCCTAGGACCAGGACCATTGTAGGGGGTGAGCCTGTAGTGAAGATCTCACTGGCCCTCTACGCAAGCACTTTTGGTCAGAGCATCACTGACGAGACAAAGGGTTGGCTACAGGACTGGGATCTACAGTCTGGAGGCAACTTTACCAGCGAGTGGGGCTTGGTGTACTGGGTTCGCCACACATGTGACCAATTCGGGACCAAGATGCAACATATTGGTCTGTTTGAGGCAGTGTGGACATCTCATTTCCACTTCTACCAGTAGCCTGATCTTGGGCTGGAGCTACTCTCCCGATGGTCCCATGACACCAACACATTCCATCTTCACCACGGGGAAGTCGGAATTAGCCTCTAGGACATCCACTACATCGGAGGCGTCCCTTTGGAGGGCCATCAATACGATGACTTCCTCCCACCAATGAACATCCGGGGTGACAGGTCTCGAACCCCCATAGTGACGTGGCACCTGTGGGAGTTGGCCAAGGAGATGCTGAAGGACAAGGACTTCTTGAAGGACATCGCCTACAAGGAATGGTTCAGCATGTTCCTGGAGAAGGATCCGGAAAGGATGCCGCCAGGGGAAGATGAAAACGATGAGGAGTTGGAGGGAGGGTGGAACTGAAGTAAAGGCCAAAGGAGAAGGGGAAGGTGAAGGAGAAGGAGAAGGGGAGCCTGAAGGTTAAGGGTCACAAAGGGCGTCCCACCAAGGGAGTCTCTGGGAGAGTGGTGAGATTGTCGGCTCCGATGTGGATGTGACCGAGCTGCTCAAGGTAGGCTTCGACCCTTATCTTTCTTCTCCTGTATTCTCTTTCCTTTTCAACCCTTAAACCACCTTTCTCATCTTACTCAGGAGCACATCGGTGCTAACCAAGCATCTTCAGCTGAAGGAGGGGAGGAAGCATCAATAGGGAAAGGTAGGGCACCGACGCTCGTTATCGAGCTGACAAGTGCTGAGGGATCCCCCGCCACGATAGCTCCTGTAGCGGCCAGTGTAGAGACCCTAAACCTAACGTACATTGACATTACATTACTTTTTCGGAATACTTAGTACATAACAAAAACACACACACAAGGATCGTAATAGTTTAGTGTCTTGGGAAACTCGGAATAAAATCTTCTAATCGTGGTGAAAGATCTTCAACATCTCCCATAAAGATCTTCTTTTTTTTTATACCTAAAACCTTTCTTTATATCCTGGGGAAAAGAAAACATAAAAGGGTGAGCTCAAATGCTCAGTAAGGGTAAACAAAAGAAATATCAATCACATCGTATTCATAAGAACATAACATTTTGGAAATCATAACCTGCAAAAGAGAGCATAATTTCATAACATGGGATAAATCATGGTAGTGAAATGTAATCACAATAATCATAACATAAAACATGAAACGTTGCGGCATTCACACATAATCATAGAGAATCATTTCTTGTTAGTCAAGACTCATTGCCAAGACTATCTTAGTGGACAAAGTCCCTTTCTGAATCGAGTAACCCTCGTTTTAGTCCTGTTTCACTGAACCGGTATAACCTACCATTCCAGCCATGTCTATCTCATGAGATATAAAATCTTTACCCAATGCATTGGAGGGAGATATAGGTCCCACCCATCTTATAATGAATCCTTTCTTATGTGTGCCACATAATCATAAATCATACATCATCGCATAACACATGTAACAAAAATGGGATTCTTGAAACATCATGACATCATAAAACAAATCATATAAGGTAAAGGAATTCATAAAAATAATTCCATCACAACATGATAAAATCAATGTAATATTAGGGATAAAAATATAACCCTTTATTATCTTAGATGGAAAATAATTTTGATAAAACTCTTGAACTCCATTCTTGAGGAAAATATCCTTTCTTCTTCAAAAACATTTTTCCTTTCTTAACATGTCATACAAAATTAAAATAAAAGAAGTGGATTAAAAATAAACATGAAAACTTGTAAAGGAATCTTCTTGGAAATAATGTTTTAAAAATCCATTCATGTCGTATAAGTTAAAAAGAAAACATTCTTCTCGTACTTTTGTCGGAAAAGTCAAAAAGTACCTCGTACAAAAAAGCGACAAAAGATTCCTTTCATATTCTTTACTAAAAACTCACCGAAGGGTAAAATTGGATTTAAACTATTGTAAGTGGATGGAAACAATAATACATATTTAGGGAACATGGATGTGGATGAGAAAATACACCCCAGTAAATGCCAAAGTAAAAACAATCTCGGATAAAAATGAGATTGGGATATTTCCCTTACCTTAGGACCAATTTGCTTCGTATGTGTCCGAACCTCCTTTATAATGATTTAAATAATGTCATTGACTTATTACGGAATCATATTCACTGTTATGATATCATATATGGTTCACTTATGACTTTATATTACCCGTTATTTTGTAAATTCCACGTTAAAGAAGCGTTTTGGGTAAAATCATTTCATTTTATCGTAGGTGTTTTGACTTGTTGTTCTTGACATTATTATTACTTATATCATGATTTACTTACTTCCAGAATATAAAATATGATTTATATATCATACATATTCAGTATATATATATATAAGATAGATAAATGAAATGAAAAACACCGTTCATGGAGACGGTAGTCCGTACGTACGCATGAACGTTGTTTTCCTTTCCTTATTGTCTTGAATGGAAGTAAGTAGATGACATACATATACATATATACATAAATCCAGTATCTTTATAATGTCATATATTTCATTATTATTTCTTATATATACTTTTTAATCATTCTTAAATGGTTAACATGGAGAATGAATCTCATCGCGTCGTGGAGACGGTAGTCCGTACGTACGCACGAGCGATGATATCATTTCCATAAATATTGAATTGAATTGGAGTGGATTATACAATATATCAGAATCAATATGATATTTTAATAACTATGTATAGTTATTCTTTACACCATTATACCCATCCATGTAAGGGGGTGGTGGAAAATAGATTACACCACGGCGTGGAGACGGTATTCCGTACGTACGCACGCGCGGTGATTTCTTTTTCCGTAGGATGGATAGATGGTGAAATAGGGTTGTTTCATACTTAAAATAACATATCAGTATATGAGTGATACTGATGTTATTACTTCATAATTAAACAACCTAAGAAGAATAAGTGGAAGAAGAAATAAAGATGAAAGAATTGGTAACGGTAATTACCTCTTCTTTGAAGCGCCTCTTTGAGACCTCCTCTTAGGGCACTAAAATTGGTCTTTGAGGAAGACCAGAACCTCTAGGATGTTTCTAGGGAAGTGGAGAAGAGATTTTGGCAGGGGTTGGCCGAGCTTGAGTGCTCAAATTGGTGTGAGGAGGAGGGGGAGGAGGTGTCCTTTTATAAGGGAGGAGAGGGGCACCTTAGGAATACCTCAAAATATTATTTTATATTAATGTCAAAATCTGTTTATAATGGTTCCAAAGGGTCTTATTTAGAAGCTAAAGTGGGGATGGGTCTAAATCCTATCAACCAATAAGATTTAGACAAGTTTAGGGTATTATTTTAACCTTATCAATTAGATTTAACTCTAAGTTAAATAATTTAACTTTTACCGTGTCTTTTTGTTTTCTTTCACTATATGGTTAATACACTAACTATAACATGCCAAACGAACCACAAATTGTTTATTATTAATATATATATCCTTATCTAAGTCATTTGGCCGAACCTTAGATTTTTAGGAATAAAATAACAATTAATAATATAATATTTGATTTAAAAACTATTTTGTGTCAATTTTGACACTATTTGATATATGATTTTTGTGAAAGTCATAACAGAATTATATGTTCGAAACAAGTTGATTAAATCAACACTCATATATCATAGTAACCTAGAAAATTAGTGGAATTCATAAAAAGTCTCAAATTACATTCATTTGAGCATTTATAACATCAATTATGTTAATATTTCCTTAAAAAGTGTAATTACTGCATCATCGTTGTGTCATAAATAAATTAATTTATTTAAAGTCTAAAAATTATAAATAAAATATCATTATGTAGGAAATATTTTTATATTTCTAATTAATATTTACAATCGAATTTATCTTATGTATAACCCTATATTAAAAATGTTTTAGTAAATAAACTTTGATTTTAACTCTTTTAACTCTTCTTTGAATTAAATTAAAATAAATGTCCTAATCTAATCCAAGTGGGCCTAAATGATAATATTTTACACCTAAGGTTGTTTTTGATCGAGATACACTTGTCCAATAGAATTAGGACATGTGTTAGGGTAATATTAATATCATTCTTGCCCTTAATTACCTTATTTACTTTTAACCGTGGTAAATAAAAGTAAAAAGTTACTATTCACCAAAAATTATTTTCATCTCATTGAACCACATTTTACTTACTGACATCAACCGTGTCTCTTGGATTTTTGAAATTCCATTCACAGAAGCGGTAAAATTATGTTTTATGAAAAATTCAGTTTTTAACCTACCACTTAGTGGTTTCACTATTCATCAAAAATTGAAAGTTTTCAGAAAAATACCAAAATTTCATCCAAAGCTATATTTCATATTCCGAATTCAAAAATGAAGTCTATTTTACCAAATTCATAACATAGAAGTTGAATTAATTAATTTTATAATTAAATCCCGCTGTTAAAACAAATAGCGTGTTTTTAAGAAACAATATCTACCAAAAGATTGACACTTGATTATGTTTGGTTTAAATGTAAAATTACATCCAATGACCAACATCGTATTAAATTGTAAAAATATATTCTAAATATACTTTAAAACCACTAAAATTAATAATTTATTACTATTAATTATTTCGATTAAAAAAGTTGTTTTTAATTATAATTTAGTAATTTTCACTATTCATCAGAATATGAAAGTTATCCGAAAAGTACCAAAATTTCACCTTAGGCTAAATTCGATACACCGAATCCAAAAATAAAGTCCATTTTGAGAGCTAAATTTTCTAAAATTTAAAAAGTGGTTATTACTATTCATAACGGCTAGTTTTAATAATATTTTAATAGCATATCGTTGTTTCGTGAAACTCAGTATTACGTACTACACACGCTATCGAGGAAGGTTGCGATTGCGTGTAATGCAAGGCAAGTCAAGGATGCGTGTTGTGCAAGATCCTTTTGGTGTAGCATAAAACACAAGACATTAATAATATTAAAAAGAATATTTTTCATAAAATCTCGGGCTGTTACATTCTACCCCCCTTAAAATGAATTTCACCCTCGAAATTCGTCGGGGTTATAAATGGTTTACTATTCGAAAGTTTCTTTAATAGAAACCCACATCGTAAAAAAGAATATCAAAACTTGGCTTTAAAAACTAATGTATTAAATGTAACGATTACCCAAATAAACTAATCACTGGGTTTCCACATAGGTGAAAATATGGATATGGAAGAGAAATCTAACCATCATGTTCTAATGGAGAGTGGTAGAGAACATGGCTATGGAAAAGCCAGTAATCACAAATCCATAGATTTGTGATGATATAAGGTACCAACTAATTCATCAGGTATAAGATCACTAGGACAACATTTTTGGTTTTCAAGATCATTTCCTTAAAGTTGAAGAATTTGAATTAGAATAAATACTTACTTTATTTTGGTACAATCTCACTGTTGTTCGTGCCTTGAACAATTTCCACTTCATCTCTTAAATAAATGAAGTTGAATTTGTTATTCGTGAAGTGTTAGCAGATCATGTGATAGAATGACGGGTCATTCCATCTGTCTCAAACAAAAGGTTAGCAAAAAGTTATCAAATATACATAAGTCATTCTATAGTGAGATTAATCATATATGGTTCCTAAAATGGACTTATACATCATATGTCATATAATAAAACTAGTTTCTACTAAACAGGGACTTTCTGTAGGCCAGTGGTAGGCGATAAAGGCCAGTCGCACTTTGGTTGTGGGTTCGATTCCCACATCCTTGTCCGACGCGATGGGCTGTCGCCTGTCCTACAGGTTGTCCTTTTTCTAAAACTATATTACTATAACATCCCATCAATAATATCAAAAAAAAACTTCTATCCATAAACAATACTAACTTATGGTTAACATAATCCATTCCAATCTTTAGGCTTATCCATAATACTGTCGTCCACTCTCAGAGATTTAATACCCTCATTGATCCCCATATATCATAAGATATATCTTATTGGTCACATTCCAAACATTCAAAGGCCTTAATCTTGTACTCTCTTGAATACCCATTGAACCATAGTGAAAAATTGAATGCAGTTAAAAGTTAACACTTTCCATATACAAAAATCCTCAAAATTCTATATACTCAAACCATGATATCACTTAGTCCTTATATCAATCATGAGCTCATGAATACTGTTAAACATTTAATTTTCTCGTTTTCCCTTCATTATGCGCATATCATCTTATTTCCAAAAATATCTCAATCACTTTGAATACCACATTATACCAATATATAGATATTCCAATACTCCATGATACAACATTATTTTGGAATCCCATTACATAAACACTTAATCATTCCACCACATCGTTGTCATATTCAACATCGCCAATTGTGATCGCATGTGACTTCCCTTTGTCCTTTGCCTTAAGTTTTTGCTCATGTCGATCATCACTAACCCTTGGATTAGGGAATTTATTGGCATAATGTCCCATCTCCTTGCACTTGAAGCATTGAAGTGTTGGCGGTGCGTTCTCTGTAGTGTTTGCTTTATTCACATCATTAGAAACCCTTTTTCCATTACTTCGACACTCAGCTGCTAGATGACCTTCTTTTCCACACTTAAAACATTTTCTAGTCCCTTTAAGCCAATCTCCACCATGCTTCTTTCCACACTTTGAGCATAAGGAAACATTCATCTTCTTTTCACCATTATTCTGAGATTTCTCCTTGAACTCCATCTTTCGTTTCTTGTCAAAACCATGAGATGGATATGTAACACCAACTTCCATTTCTACCTTGATAGCACAACGCACAATTTCTTCATAGCTACTGAAGTCTCTTATAGCTAATGCCCTTCGAAGACTTGGTTTTAAGCCACTGAAAAATCGATCAACTTTACTTTCAGGTTGGATGATAATGCCAGATGCATACCTTGCAAGTCTTGTAAAATTCGCTTCGTATATACCAACAGATTCATCATCCTTCTGCTTCAGCTCAAGAAACTCCTTTTCCATCTTTGTTCGAAGAATACGAGGGAAGTACTTACTGAAAACAAGTTCTTGAACTCGTCCCATTCCATGGACTCAATTTCATCTCTTGGCCTCGTATTCTTGATAAGATTCCACCATTGATCAGCTTCACCTTCCAAACGATATACTGCTAAGATGACTTTATCATATTCAGAACATTGAAGAACTGAAAATATCTTTTCAGTGGTACTGATCCATTGTTCAGCAACAAGTGGATCGGAAGTCCCACTGAAAGAAGGTGGACGTTGCCTCATGAAGGACTCAATAGAATATCGTTCCCTTCTCTGCTCATTTGGAAGTCCAGAATGATTCATAGCTTGTGTAAGTATAGCAATAAGATTTTGCACTCCATCTCCCATAACATTTGTTTGTTCAGGAGGGCAATCATTGCATTGTCCATTGCATTGATCAACACGGTTCCTTCGGGTTCCAGCCATCGTCTAAAACCCAAAAAGAATAGTGTGAGAGGAAAAAATCATGCTAGGGAAAACAGCATAGTAAAGGGGAAGTACCCTTAATATATAACATCTTAGGTTAAATTCTAAGATCGTTACCGTAGTTCTAGGACCATATCCTATACGTATACTTATCCTTAGGGACATCCCTAGACATACCTTAGAAATATCTCTAGGGATCTCACTAACGTTTTCGCATCCTAGTTTCCAAAGGTTGACTAAACCTTTCCTCTGATACCAACTGTAGAGACCCGAAACCTAACGTACATTGACATTACATTACTTTTGCGGAATACTTAGTACATAACAAAAACACACACACAAGGATCGTAATATTTTAGTGTCTTTGGAAACTCGGAATAAAATCTTCTAATCGTGGTGAAAGATCTTCAACATCTCCCATAAAGATCTTCTTCTTTTTTATACCTAAAACCTTTCTTTATATCCTGGGGAAAAGAAAACATAAAAGGGTGATCTCAAATGCTCAGTAAGGGTAAACAAAATAAATATCAATCACATCGTATTCATAAGAACATAACATTTTGGAAATCATAACCTGCAAAAGAGAGCATAATTTCATAACATGGGATAAATCATGGTAGTGAAATGTAATCACAATAATCATAACTTAAAACATGAAACTTTGTGGCATTCACACATAATCATAGAGAATCATTTCTTGTTAGTCCAGACTCATTGCCAAGACTATCTTAGTGGACAAAGTCCCTTTCTAAATCGAGTAACCCTCGTTTCAGTCCTGTTTCACTGAACCGGTATAACCTACCATTCCAGCCATGTCTATCTCATGAGATATAAAATCTTTACCCAATTCATTGGAGGGAGATATAGGTTCCACCCATCTTATAATGAATCCTTTCTTATGTGTGCCACATAATCATAAATCATACATCATCGCATAACACATGTAACAAAAATGGGATTCTTGAAACATCATGACATCATAAAACAAATCATATAAGGTAAAGGAATTCATAAAAATAATTCCATCACAACATGATAAAATCAATGTAATATTAGGGATAAAAACAGAACCCTTTATTATCTTAGATGGAAAATAATTTTGATAAAACTCTTGAACTCCATTCTTGAAGAAAATATCCTTTCTTCTTCAAAACCATTTTTCCTTTCTTAACATGTCATACAACATTAAAATAAAATAAGTTGATTAAAAATAAACTTGAAAACTTGTAAAGTAATATTCTTGGAAATAATGTTTTAAAAATCCATTCATGCCGTATAAGTTAAAAAGAAAACATTCTTCTCGTACTTTTGTCGGAAAAGTCAAAAAGTACCTCGTATGAAAAAGCGACAAAAGATTCCTTTCATATTCTTTACTAAAAACTCACCGAAGGGTAAAATTGGATTTAAACTATTGTAAGTGGATGGAAACAATAATACATATTTAGGGAACATGGATGTGGATGAGAAAATACACCCCAGTAAATTCCAAAGTAAAAACAATCTCGGATAAAAATGAGATTGCGATATTTCCCTTACCTTAGGTCCGATTTGCTTCGTATGTGTCCGAACCTCCTGTATAATGATTTAAATAATGTCATTGACTTTCTACAGAATCATATTCACTGTTATGATATCATATATGGTTCACTTATGACTTTATATTACCCGTTCTTTTGTAAATTCCACGTTAAAGAAGCGTTTTGGGTAAAATCGTTTCATTTTATCGTAGGTGTTTTGACTTGTTGTTCTTGACATTATTATTACTTATATCATGATTTAATTACTTCCAGAATATAAAATATGATTTATATATCATATATATTCAGTATATATATATATATAATATAGATAAATGAAATGAAAAACACCGTTCATGGAGACGGTAGTCCGTACGTACGCATGAACGCTGTTTTCCTTTCCTTATTGTCTTGAATGGAAGTAAGTAGATCACATACATATACATATATACATAAATCCAGTATATTTATAATGTCATATATTTCATTATTATTTCTTATATATACTTTTTAATCATTCTTAAATGGTTAACATGGAGAATGAATCTCATCGCGTCGTGGAGACGGTAGTCCGTACGTACGCACGAGCGATGATATCATTTCCATAAATATTGAATTGAATTGGAGTGGATTATACAATATATCAGAATCAATATGATGTTGTAATAACTATGTATAGTTATTCTTTACACCATTATACCCATCCATGTAAGGGGGTGGTGGAAAATAGATTACACCACGGCGTGGAGACGGTATTCCGTACGTACGCACGCGCGGTGATTTCTTTTTCCGTAGGATGGATAGATGGTGAAATAGGGTTGTTTCATACTTAAAATAACATATCAGTATATGAGTGATACTGATGTTATTACTTCATAATTAAACAACCTAAGAAGAAGAAGTGGAAGAAGAAATAAAGATGAAAGAATTGGTAACGGTAATTACCTCTTCTTTGAAGCGCCTCTTTGAGACCTCCTCTTAGGGCACTAAAATTGGTCTTTGAGGAAGACCAGAACCTCTAGGATGTTTCTAGGGAAGTGTAGAAGAGATTTTGGCAGGGGTTGGCCGATCTTGAGTGCTCAAATTGGTGTGAGGAGGAGGGGGAGGAGGTGTCCTTTTATAAGGGAGGAGAGGGGCACCTTAGGAATACCTCAAAATATTATTTTATATTAATGTCAAAATCGGTTTATAATGGTTCCAAAGGGTCTTATTTCGAAGCTAAAGTGGGGATGGGTCGAAATCATATCAACCAATAAGATTTAGACATGTTTAGGGTATTATTTTAACCTTATCAATTAGATTTAACTCTAAGTTAAATAATTTAACTTTTACCGTGTCTTTTTGTTTTCTTTCACTATATGGTTAATACACTTACTATAACATGCCAAACGAACCCCAAATTGTATATTATTAATATATATATCCTTATCTAAGTCATTTGGCAGAACCTTAGATTTTTAGGAATAAAATAACAATTAATAATATAATATTTGATTTAAAAACTATTTTTTGTCAATTTTGACACTATTTGATATATGATTTTTGTGAAAGTAATAACAGAATTATATGTTCGAACCAAGTTGATTAAATCAACACTAATATATCATAGTAACCTATAAAATTAGTGGAATTCATAAAAAGTCTCAAATTACATTAATTTGAGCATTTATAACATCAATTATGTTAATATTTCCTTAAAAAGGGTAATTACTGCATCATCGTTGTGTCATAAATAAATTAATTTATTTAAAGTCTAAAAATTATAAATAAAATATCATTATGTAGGAAATCTTTTTAGATTTCTAATGAATATTTACAATAGAATTTATCTTATGTATAACCCTATATTGAAAATGTTTTAGTAAATAAACTTTGATTTTAACTCTTTTAACTCTTCTTTGAATTAAATTAAAATAAATGTCCTAATCTAATCCAAGTGGGCCTAAATGATAATATTTTACACCTAAGGTTGTTTTTTGTCGAGATACACTTGTCCAATAGAATTAGGACATGTGTTAGGGTAATATTAATATCATTCTTTCCCTTAATTACCTTATTTACTTTTAACCGTGGTAAATAAAAGTAAAAAGTTACTATTCACCAAAAATTATTTTCATCTCATTGAACCACATTTTACTTACTGACATCAACTGTGTCTCTCGGATTTTTGAAATTCCATTCACAGAAGCGGTAAAATTAAGTTTTATGAAAAATTCAGTTTTTAACCTACCACTTAGTGGTTTCACTATTCATCAAAAATTGAAAGTTTTCAGAAAAATACCAAAATTTCATCCTAAGCTATATTTCATATTCCGAATTCAAAAATGAAGTCTATTTTACCAAATTCATAACATAGAAGTTGAATTAATTAATTTTATAATTAAATCCCGCTGTTAAAACAAATAGCGTGTTTTTAAGAAACAATATCTACCAAAAGATTGACACTTGATTATGTCTGGTTTAAATGTAAAATTACATCCAATGACCAACATCGTATTAAATTGTAAAAATATATTCTAAATATACTTTAAAACCACTAAAATAAATAATTTATTACTATTAATTATTTCGATTAAAAAAGTTGTTTTTAATTATAATTTAGTAATTTTCACTATTCATCAGAATATGAAAGTTATCCGAAAAGTACCAAAATTTCACCTTAGGCTAAATTCGATACACCGAATCCAAAAATAAAGTCCATTTTGAGAGCTAAATTTTCTAAAATTTAAAAAGTGGTTATTACTATTCATAACGGCTAGTTTTAATAATATTTTAATAGCATATCGTTGTTTCGTGAAACTCAGTATTACGTACTACACACGCTATCGAGGAAGGTTGCGATTGCGTGTAATGCAAGGCAAGTCAAGGATGCGTGTTGTGCAAGATCCTTTTGGTGTAGCATAAAACATAAGACATTAATAATATTAAAAAGAATATTTTTCATAAAATCTCGGGCTGTTACAGCCAGAGCACTAGAGGATGATGCCTTGGGTTCCTATAAGTTCCTTGCTTTGAAACCTATACTCACAGTTGGAAGACTCAACTGATCAGGGTGCTCCCTGTATGTACAGTGATCACGGCACCGGAGGCTCATTGGGTGGCCGATACCGGACCATCTGCGAGCATGCCGATGGAAAACATGTCGCCCCATCCAGAACATTCCTCCAAAAATGAGTTGGCTCCGACAATTAGTGAACAGGGAGTGGCAGACATCAATGGTGTTGCCGTCAGGGCAGGGTCAGAAATCGACGAGGGCACCACCGGGATCGCGGAGAGAGATGGAGGACACCCAGATGTTGAGGAGCCCATTCCCCTAGAAGGAATCTCTATGGAAGTCCATGCTGCTGCTCTGTTGGCTTCCTTCCCTATCTATCGACCCGCTGATCTCGAAGAAATTGACGATTCAGATTCAAAAGCGGCCGAGGAGAGTCAGATGACGTGATGAAAAGGATGAAAGTGCATATGGAGTTTTCTCAATCAACACAGGTAGAATGGTTGAAGTGGATGGGATCCCTCCAAAACCGGTTGTGCTTCTTATGTGTTGTAGGGGCAGATGCTCAACGTCTTTACCTAACGGTCCGTGATTACATGGCCGAGAAGATGCGTGAGAGCAGTCAGCGCGCCAACATCATCTGGTGCAAGGAAGAGTCGGGGAGTACCCGAGAATTTATGAGGGTGGAGTAGGAGGTCCAACACCTTGAGAAATAAGCGAAGGAGTAGGAGGTATTCATAGCAAACTGCTCTGAGCTCATGGAGTAGTTGAGGGACCAGCTGGTGGATGCTCATGATCAACTCATAGAAGCTATTCGTCAGATAACTGAGCCCCAAGATGAACAGGTGTGGGCACAGGCCAGGGCCAATGAACTATGATTTGTGGCCTCCAATAAAGAAAGGGTCCTCAGGGGACGGGAAGTATTCGTGAAGGCCACCAGCGAAAATCTGGCGGCATTGGAGAGATCTATCTATGAATATGACCCTTAGGGGCCCTATTTTGGCCAAACCCATAAACTTTTTCCGATTTACTACTGCTTGTTATTTTGAAATGTACGTATAGAAAAATTTACTTTCCCCCTTTCCATAACATACTCATCCCTTTGGTTTACCATCCTCAACCATAATCCTGAAATAAATATCAATGCAACACTAAGTTCACATGGGCCATGCGAGACAAAGGAAGCTCGTACTAGCACTTTTTTTGATCATGGGAGTGTCAACCAAGCTTCAGGCATTTGAAATTCAAACATGTATTTCCAAGGAGAAGAGGGAGGCCCATCCAAAGGAGGAGGACCTTAGACCAACCGATGTATTGTCTTCTCAATGTGCTCTAGCGCATTATCGAGGCAATGCCAAGGGAATTGGAATCAGTCTGAACATAGGGGAATGAGAAATGTGAATCACGTTACCCAAATTCGGAACACTATGGGAGGGGCGTGGAAATGACGGATGATTGTTGACCATGTTCGAAACACATTATCCTTGTTTCCTTAGCCTGAAATGGGGACAAAAAATTAGGGTCGACCGCTGACCATGTTCGCAACACGGGGCATAATCAAATATCATCGACCAGTCTCCTGGAACATTGGACCAGGATATAGGCGGACCATAGGTTGAGCATCCGTACTGTTAGGGGATCCCTTCAAATGTGATCAGTCTTCCAGAACGTTGGCGTAGGACAGCAGGCAGACCATAGGTCGAGCATCCATACTGTTAGGGGGTCCCTTCAAACATGAAACTGGATGAGGATCCGAATAATGGGGCATGAAAAGTGTGGAAAGTGAAGTGGTGGTTTTTTTGTACAGAATCCAACACTCCAAATATTACACCATCGTGGTGGAAGCACATTAGGCGAGCACATTAATCTAGTCACGGATCACTCCTATTTTTGGACATGACCTCTTGGGTGAGGGAAATGTCCCTTCCCAATGTCATTATAGGGCATCCCAAACTTATTGGGGGGAAAATGATGCATTTACACAATTCCCTGAGAAGTCAGGACGAGGGGCTGACAGTGAGGGGGGGATAAACTTGTGATTTGTGGGGCTGGACCCAAGACGAAATGTCTGGGCGTTCCTACGTATCCCATAAGGTTGGGAATCAAACCACACGTAATTCTAGAAAGGTGGCACGACACGGTAAGGTACCAGTGCAAAGGATGAAAGGGGAGTGTGGGTCTAACCATCGCACCAAATGAAGTGGCATTTGATGTATCTTGTTTGTCCTTTAAGATGAATGGTTTTTCTTTTGTGGGGCGACCGGCCTAGGGTAGAAATTCATGGAATCACCATAATAATAAAGCCACCTACAGGCATTTAAAAATGTTATGGTAAATGACCGATACCCAATGTGATTTCCTCTAAGATGAGGTTATCACAATGTAGTGCCATTTTTCGTTGTGTGGTCGGGACGATATCGTCACAGTTTATGGTCATGTGGTAGGACCAAACAGCACAGTTTAAAGTCATATGGCTTGGACATGGAGGAATGTGCATGACATGATAAAACCTACCCAAAGTAAATGTGGGTGACGTCCATGTCATCACCGTGCGTGATTCTAGAAGAAGATCCTCGGGCTTGGAGGCCATTGAGGGTCAGAGGATAAGGGACAGGAGAGACTAGATCCCAGCTGAGCTGGACCCGGATGCACGATGTTCAGGTGATCCCACGTATCCCATGGGGATGAGGATTGATCTGCACATATCCCTTAATAAAGATCCCAGCCTATAGTCTTAGCGCTCGGATCACGGGAGCCTCGAGAGATGTCGTATTCCAGCTTTTCCCCCTGACATTCGAAGGTGCACTGAGGGATAGTGCCAAGAGTGTCAAGATTCCACCTGGGCATGATGGGGTGGAACATATTGTGAATCATGAAATCAACATTCAAATCCTAAAGGGGATGGCGTGATGATGGATGATTAATACTGACCATGTTTGCAACACACCATCCCATCGCGTTTTCCTGAAATGGGGACAAAAAAATGATCATCGACTGCTGACCATGTTTGGAACGCAGGATTTGAATGAATTTTTTGTCTGCAACCCTTGGGGGCGTTGGCCCATAATGGTTGGTGAGCCCTTAGGCGTGGTATCCATGCATTTTTTAGGGGTCCCATCGGGTGTGAGAGATAACGGGGGCCCAAATGAAGGGGAACATGAAGCTCGACAAGTGGAAGGAACTTGCCTAAGCTGAATCTGACACTCCTGGTGCTATACCAAAGTACTCTGAACACATTGGAGGACCATTGTAATGGGTCGAGGGACTCAATTCGAGGGAGGTCAAGAGACGATGGATCCCTGGGAGAAGGGGGGCATGGAGCCTAAAATCTTGTTCCACAGTTATATATCCCCCTCGTGGAGAGGGACATGACAAGGGGCCTAGGTGACTAAGAAATTGGGGAGATCTCTTAAGAGATGGAGCTGGACCGGAAATCTAGATGTTCAGGCGGTCCTACGTATCCCATAATAATGGGAATCAAGCAACAAGTAGTTCTTGAAGGCACCAAGGGGTAAGATACCCTATCAAAGGGGGTGTACGGAATGACGAATATCCCGACGTGAATGAGGAAATAATTCCAAACCACACCGTACACTCTAGGAAGAACTGGGGTTGGTGAACAAGATGGTCAAGGGGCCTGAGGCTGGGCCTCAATCTGGAAGGCCTGAATAGATTGTATTTTAACGTCACCTGGGAAGAGCGTGCGGTTTAAGGTCATGTGGGACCGTAGGGGCCCAAATGTAGGACCAAATGATGTTTAAGGTCATGCAGGACCATCATGCAGTTTAAGGTCATGAAGAACTAAATTTAGTTTAAGGTCGTGTTTGACCAAATTCTTAGGCAAAGTATTTCTTGAGGAAATTTTCATTGGTGTGAGGAGTTATACGCTCACCATCCATGGTCACCATGGAGTATGATCCATTGGGATAAACATTACGAACAATGAAAGGTCCTTCCCACTTGGTCTCCAACTTGGGTGGTTTTCTTCCGGGGATCATTGGTGCCCTGAGAGCTAATACCAAATCGCCTTTTTGAAAAGAGCGGAGGTGAACCTTCTTATTGAAAACTCGAGTCATCCTACTTGGATTCCTTTTTAGGTTGTGCAGGGCATGAAGCCAATTCTCATCCAGTTCTTCCAATTTAGCTAGATAGATTTCAGCCACTCTATCCGGCGCTTGCTGGTCATTGACCTCTATGCACAATGAGGGAAATTGAATCTCAATGGGCAGGACCGCCTCCATTCCGTACACCAAGTAATACGGGGTCTCCTGGGTGGAATTACGAGTCATTGTCCATTAATCCCAGAGGGCATTGGGTAGCTTATCCGGCCAACTCTTCTTGTTATGACCAACCATTTTTTGCAGAATGTTACTGAGGGTTTTATTGAACACCTTAATCTGGCCATTTTCTTGAACGTGATAGCAGGAGGTATGGTTGGAGAAAATTTTATACGTGGCATACAATTTCTTCTTCTCGGTTTCTCGGAAGTTGGTGTCATTATCGGTGAGGATAGCATGAGGTAACCCAAATCGATAGATGATATTGGAACACATGAAGTAGAAGATAGAACATGCATTGAATTCCTTGAGCGGAATTGCCTCTTCCCACTTGGAAAAGAAATACATAGCATTTAGAATGAACCATCATTGGTGAGACGTTTCCGGTGGGTATGGTCTCATGAAATCTAACCCTCAGACTGTAAAGGGCCAAGAGTACTTGTTTGTATGGAGAGGCTCTGGTGTTCGATGCACAAAGTTAGAATGAAATTGGCATGCATGGCAGCTCTTTGTGTACTCAATGCAGTCATGGATCATGGAGGGCCAAAAATACCCTAGTCTCCAAATATAGTGGGGTATCTTAGGCCTGTTCTAATGGGAACTACTAGAACCAGCATGAACCTCTTGCAAGACCTGTGTAATCTTGAATCCTTGAAGGCACTGGAAGAGAACACCATCAAATCCACATTTATAGAGGTTCTGCTCATGTCTGGGACCGCTCTGGAGGGTAAACTGCAGCGCGCAGTGTCGGATTCGCTAACGCTCGACCCAGTTTGACGGGATATTACCGTATTAGAGGTGTTTGACCAATGGTGTCCTCAAATCAGTAATTACTTCGACCACCGCATTTGAAGAACCTATTGTTCCTAACATAGAGGTACCGGTGGTAAGATGGTTTACTTGTGGGCCGTCATCACCCACTAGGGTGATGGGAGCAATGACTCTCCTGTGCGCCACATGGATAATTAGATCATCCTACTTGGTCTCTACAAGCGACACGGCCAGGCTGGCCAAAGCATCTGCATGACCATTTTGTGACTGAGGGACATGGATAACCTCTAGACGAGAAGGGAACTAGGCCATTAGTCGTAGAGTGCGTTCTAACAATGGTATGATCTCTGGATTCCTGAAAACATAGTTTCCATTGACCTGCTTGATGACCATCCCAAAATCCCATTTCACAGGAAAATGGGGCACATCGATCTCAAGGGGTAGCTTGAGACTAGTAATGAGGGCCTGATACTCTACCTCGTTGTTGGTGCAGCCTTGTGAAAAAAGGAATGAGTATGGAAGAACATCTTGCACCGAGGTGATGAAGACGATATCCAGGCCTACTCTATTGAGCCTAGGATCATTGAGCCTCCTACCGGTGGGGCTCCGGGAGGCACCATCAATGTATAATTGCCAATATGGGACGTCTTGATCGATTGAGAGGATTTCCTCATCAAAAAAATCAAGGTCTAGGGACTGGTCTGTGGAGGTTGGATGGGCACTAGAGAGTCTACCAATGCCTGCCCCTTGATAGCCTTTTGGGGAACGAACCTAATGTCGAACTGCAGGAGGATCACCGCCCACCATGCTAGTCAGCCAGTCAACATGGGACGGCTTAGAATGTACTTCAGCGGGTATACCTGAAATACTAGTTGTACCTCGGGGTACTACAGGTAATGCCGTTGTTTCTGTACAGCAAATACTAGTGCAAGGAAGCTCTTCTCGATGGGGTAGTATCTTGTATCTGTATTGAGGATCATGCGGCTGAGGTAGTAGAGGTGGTTCTCTGTCCCCTCATTGTACTTCTGGGTGAGAAGGGCGGCAAGGGATCATTCCAGGGCGGTGACATAATGAATCAGCGGTTTCCCGAATATGGGTGGCATCATGACCGGAGGATGGAGAAAATATTTTTTGATTTCCTCGAAGGCGGTCCGGCACACCTCATTCCACTCATAAGCAGTGCCCTTTTTCATGAGTCGAGAAAATGGCTTACACTTTCCAGCCAGATTCACAATGAATCGACGTACGTAGGCTAAGTGGACTTAGAGACCTCGAAGCTCTTGAATATTACTCAAGGGAGGCATCTGTCTGATTGCCTTGATCTTTTATGGGTTGATCTCGATACCCTATTATCGGAAAACAAATCCAAGAAACATCCCAGAGGTGACCCCAAAGGCACACTTCAACGGGTTCATCTTCAGGTGGTAGGAATGGAGGAAGCCAAACACTTTCTAAAAATCCTTGAGATGGTCCTGGCGCTGGTGAGATTTGACCACGAGATCATCCACATAGAATTCCACCAATGAGCCCAAGATTTTATTGAATACGTTATGCATGGCCCGCTGATAGGTGGCACCAGCATTCTTCAGGCCAAAGGGCATAACCAAGTAACAGAAAGTACCTTGGGGGCCCTTAAAGTGGTAGATTCCTCATCCTTGGGGGCCATCCATATCTGATTATATCTAGAGTAACCTTCCATGAAGGAGATGGATTGGTACCCCATCTTAGAATCGATCAACAATTCTGTCACTGGAAGGGGAAAATCATCCTTCAGATAGTGACAGTTGAGATCGTGGAAGTCGATGCAGACTCTGATCTTCCCATTCTTCTTTCTGACTGGCATAATGTTGGATAACCACTTGGGGTACTGGACCTCTTTGACTAAGTTGGCTATGATGATCTTGTCAACTTCGGCCCCAACCATGTCACTGTGATACGGATGCATCTTTCTGGGTGGCTGCTTGAACCCGCGATGGTTTGCCGGGAGACCGAGGCGGTGGATGGCTACCTATGGATCTAGTTCTTGTATTTGGTCGGAACTCTAGGAAAATACAT
Organism: Viscum album; assembly: GCA_963277665.1. Classification (NCBI taxonomy): domain Eukaryota; kingdom Viridiplantae; phylum Streptophyta; class Magnoliopsida; order Santalales; family Viscaceae; genus Viscum; species Viscum album. Next base: position 1,855,106,119 of record OY728138.1, read on the forward strand.
CATGATGCTTCTTGAGGAATTCCATGTACTACTGCTTCTCCTTAGGGGACATAGCGGAACTGATCAATGTGGGTCTCAGATCTACCTCGCTATTGAGGTTCACCTACACCAGCTCGCCGACTGTGGCTGAGACACCTTCCTCAAAAGTAGGTGGATAATCTTCCACATATTCATCTCCAATTATGGAGTTATCTTCAATAGGGTAATCTTCTTCTGAGCTACCAAACCCTGATGGGAGGCTGCTATTAGCTTGTGCGGCCGTGGTCATTTAATCGGGGCACTCCAGTGCCGCTGAGACCATGGCTATGAAGGTTGTTGACCTGATCTCATCTGGTCTTCAGCCCAAGGGGCCACACTTGATAATATCAAAGAAATAGTGGCATGTCGGCTGGAGCCGACTTATTCCAGCCCGGAAAAAAAGACTAGTATGACGGACTGTCGTTTCCATGAGCCGGACTTCTTGATACCTGACGGTAGTGGGAGGATCCGGGATCACTACAGCCTGGTTCATATAAGAATAAGAAGTGATCCTCCGATGCTTCCTGGATCTAAGAGCATGATTCCCCCTTTTCCCATAAATGAAAAAACATTTCCCCATATCAGGGGTTGTGGCCTCCAACCGATGGATCAGGAAGACGTAGAAGTCATTCAGGTCTTCCCAAGGGTCGGTCATAGCGGCAATGGGCTCAACTTTGCTTGCATAAACATGCTTATCCTTGCTCTTGTAATAATCAGCATCCAAGTAGCGGGCTTCTCAAGAGCTGAAAGGAGATGCATCACCTTAGAGTACGCCTACTCGACCATTAAGGAAGTACTTGAGGCATTGGTGATATGATGAGGGGACCAACTCATAAAGATGGAGCCATGGCCTACCCATCAATGTGTTGTATGCGGTGTCCTGGGAGACAACCATGAACTCGGTGCAGGAAATCAGGCCACCGAACTGGGTCTTCAGAAGGATCATGCTGATCTGTTTCTGCTCTGTCCTGTCATATCCCTGGATCCTAAAATCAGAGGGAGTTAGGTCATCTTCAGATAACCTAGATTTCGTAGTGTCCATGTCAGGATAAGGTTGATCCCGGAGCTGCTGTCAACGAGACAACAGCGAACCTCCACTCCAAATTGGGCGGTGATGTACAATGGGTGGATGTGCCCCTGTATGGGGGATCCTTCATCCTCTCCCGAGAACTAGATGACAGATTGGCATTCGTCGACCTCAACTGCATCAGCATGGAAGGTCTCTGCAGCTGTTATCTCTGTCTCAAACTAGAGGGGGCACCTTAAAGCCTCGGTGAGTGCTTCGTGCATATCCGGTGATAGGAGAAGGGATTCAAGGTTGAATATCCTTGCTGGGATGCTATCAAGGTTCTTCATAACATCATAATTCCATGCCAGGCACGAACCTATACTTACAGGAGGTCGGTCTTCGATGGAAGGAATGGCGGACCCTGCTAGCTGGATCGGAGGCTGACCGGTACTGGGGATATCTCTCTACTCACTAGTTGACGCTTGGAGGGTAGCTGTTGGATGAGGACCGGGCGACTGAGATCGGCCTATAGTAGGGCGAAGCTGGTCGCGATACAGCCGAAGTGGCTCTGCCTGATCTAGTAGCACCAATGATGGTGGAGGTGGGCCAATCGACACCAGAAGAAGAGGATGTGCGTGCTGAGTTCTGCGCTGGGCCTGCTGTCTGGTCTCAGCGGTTTGCACGGCCTGGTTGGAGGTTCCAGCTGACGTGCCCTGGAAACCCATATGGCCATAGTTCCGCCGATGTTGGTGTTGATTGGGGACATTGGTGAGGTTCTTCTTGCGGTCCCCCTCATCGAGAGTCATATAGGGATTTACCAACTCAAAGGTGTTAACCGAAGCATACCCTTGACTATCACTTGATGAATCATTCACCACTGGGTGGATTTTTGGAGGGATTACCATCTTCAGGTGCATGAAGTCGCCGAGAGTGCAGGACGACGATGGGATTGGCAGGGCCCGTTGCTTCTTCTTGCTCCGTTGATGCTTCCTATTCTGGGAAGAGGCCGACTGAGATGATGATGCAGAGGTAGCAGCCATAGCTTTTGAAGGCTCTGGATGATTCAGGCGTGCATGGATAATGACATGGGCATAGGCGACCGTCCTATGAGCAATCAAGTTGTTATAATTCTGGGACCCGCGGTCAGGAACCTACTACCACTCGCCTTCACTGTCGCTACCTCTATCTGATCCCACAAAGACACCCACCCCTTTTGCAGGGGTTGGGCCCAACCTAACTATGTTGTTGTTAATCTATTATTGGAGCCAGTCCTTAAACACATTTCATTTCTTGATGGTGTGCCCCAGGATCTGGTGATAGGGGCAGTAGTTGGGGTGATCAGTGAGATGTGCCTCTTCTAACTTCCGAAACTCAGGCAGTCGTACGATTCTCTACTCTAAGGTGCTGCGGAAGAAGCTGGGGCCCTGAGCCTCGTAGAACGATTAGGTCTAATTCCTTCTATCCAGAAAAGGGGATCTTAGAGCCTGACCCTAATGGGGGTTCGGAGGAGCCTACCGAGGGGGTGGAACTTGATTACCTCACCTAGATAGCGGCGGCGCGTTACGCGGAGGCGGTTGCCGATTCTGGGGCGGGCACTGCTGGGCTGGTAGATGTGCCCGTGGTGGAGGGCCTCTACGAGGCTGCAGAGCTGGATCCAGTAGTAGAAATTATAGTTGGTTGGGGGCCTCTATCTGGGAAACAATGGTGGGCTTGGATCTGGAATCTCTCCTTGCTGGAATTGCAGTGGGCAGCAAGCTTGCCTGGCTAGCCTGTTGCAGGGCTTCATCGAGGCATTGGGCCTTATCCGAGAAGTCTCATAAACCTCCAGGATAATTATGAGTGGTCAGTAAGGGAACCAATTCTGTCTTGACATTCCTCATTCACATCGTCATTAATTCCTCATGAGTCAGTGGCATGTCAAGGGAGTATGTGAGCCCCTTCCACCGGGTGATGAAGTCCGTAACGTGCTCATCAAACATTTTTTTGAACCTGAAGAGGTCTGCGATGTTCTTCTTCTAGGTGGTAGATCTTAACTGGTAATGGAACTTCCGACTAAGGTCCTCCTATCTTGTCACAGACTCAATAGGGAGCTGGCTGTACTAAACAAATGTCGGCCCCTCCAGCGTCTGAACAAAGCAATGGATCTTGGAGGCCTCCTGCTCTACTGGGGTCCCTAGAATAGGCCCACACCTCGAGTTGAAGTGGGACAGGTGCAGTGGTAGGTCTCCCATCCTGTTAAAGGGGGAGAATGTGGGATTTTTGAATCCTGGGGGTATAGGCATGTCATCCACCCATGTTGGGTATAGTTTTTCATCAGGTGGGATATCCACTTGTCACATTTCCAAAGCCTCAAGGCGGGCGATGAGTGCCGCCATTGGATCATCTGGATGCAGGGCCCTGTCTTGGCAGGGATCCCTAACCACAAGTGCATTTCCAGGCTCTTCAATGTGGTAGCCCAGCTTGGCAGCTCGCAGAGAGACTGGTGGAGCGACCCTTGGGGTGGTTAGAGGAGCCTGAGTGGGGTTCCTTGGAGTGTCTTGCCACTTGGGAGGGTTCGACAAGACATATCGCGCCCTCTTACTATGAGCTCCGACATCCTCCCTGTCCGTGAATACGACATGATCAGGGTTTCCTAATATAATCTCATCGAGGGGTAGTTGTTCCTGCCCCTTCTGCCCCCGCCTAGGATCACCGTAGTTGGGTGGCCCCTCTGCAATGCGTACAGTCAAAATTTCATCGACCAACTTCTTCTACTCAGTAAGATACTGGTGCAGCGCGGCCTTCTCGGGGTCCTCTTCCATCTCTTGCACTAAGGTCGATGGGTCAGAGTTCTTGACAACTCCAACATTCTCTTTTCCTTTACTAACATTTCGACTTAGTACCAATGCCTCGGTGGGTGGAGGGAGACCTAGGAGGTTCCTATGCTGGTGATTAATCCTTCCTAATAGGTCCATTGGTAGCACATCCTCAGGGGGATGCCCCCATCGAGAATTCGCTTCTCATTTAACTCTTCTATCAGATCAGTCATGTTGACTGTTACTCTTCCTGGGGGCATGTCCTCGCTACCGCCAAGTGAGTCAGGATGCTGGCGAATCTCACTAAAGAGGAGGGTTGTGTACTGCTCCCAGCCACAAACTTTCACATTGGGGGTATCCTCCTTGACAACTCTGCGGAGTACATGGAAACTCTGAACGCATTGTCACTGGAGGGCCATGTGGTGGCCAGGTGACTCAGGGTGTCAGGCCGCAGGGAGTGTGGCCAGATCAACCAGGCGGCATTGTCTGTCGATGTCTTCGAGGTGCTCTTGTCTCCTGGGATAATTCACCCACTGGTGGCGAAGTCATAGGTGAGTCTCCCAGAGGGTCTGGTCAAAATATTCAAACTCCTCCCGGGTGAGAGATTCTGGCATACCAAAATTCGATCCGGTGACCGGCCAAAACTTCTCGAGGAAGTGGCCCACTGAGAGGATGGTCTAGAAGATCCCCAGATCAAATCTAGGGTATAGCCTTTGATTTTCCAACTCTTCAACTGAGGGTGGTTGAGGAACTGGCAGCGGTGCGGAGGCGGGCTGCTGGGATGGTTGGTTGGCCGGTGGAGAATACGGCGAGCGGGATGATTGTCCACCGAATCTTGGGTTGTCCTCTAAGGGTGGCAGCGACTTGGCCGCTATGTCATGATAAGATGGACCAATGACCAGATCTCCTAACACAGAAGTAGTGTCTGTCGAGGGTGGGTTACACCCCGGCTCTTCCATCATTGACCCCCAAAATAGCTCTGAGGTAGAGGGTGCTTCTGGAGACGATGGTGGCGACTGTGTGGTCGGCCTCGGGAAACAAGTCAGGGTCTCGTCCTTCTGTATATACCTTCAGAGGGAATTGGGGATTCTATGGATATCTCATTCCGGGAGCACGAGGCTGATGTGCCTCATTCCTGCCCCAGCCCTTGACTCGGAAGACTGAGGGGAGGGCTCCTGCATTGAATCGTACTCTTCCTCGGAGCCTGAGAAGCGTAATGGCCTGATTCCTGCCCGGCCTTCCCCGGGATTCCTCTTGCGGCGACGGAGAATTTCTCTCCTTCCACTTGATGGTTCTTTCAAGGTAGGGCTGGTTTTCTACATGGGGTCCTCCGACTGTACTGGTACTGGGGTGGAGAAAGTTTCCACCCGATGAAGCCGGGGTGCGAGGAGCACCGGGAAAAATGTCAAAAGGGACACGGGGAGGACCTCCATGCTGGGCATTAGTGAAGCGAGGTTGGATTCCACCTATCAGATTTCTGGGGTGAGGAGGACTTTCGCCGATTGGCACTGGGACATTGGGAGGACCTTCATGTCGGCGAGTGACCAGACATGCGATGTATCCATGCTCACGGTCCACGGTATAGGGAGTGACCTCGTACCTAGTGTAGTGAGCGTGGGAGAGGCCCTTATATGGATTGTTGTTGTCATGGGTAAGACACTCTCCTAGGTTGATGGTGGCATGGTATAGACCTCCAAGCCAAGGTTGGAAGCAGGGAGGGCCCACACCTTCCATTGTGGTGGTGCGGAGTGAGCCTCCGCACTGGGCGACACTGCTACGGATTGGTTTGCAGTGGCCATCACCTGTGCTGGTGACTGAGAGAGTCAACCAAACCTTCCCGTTGGGCGGTTGGGGACTCGATCCGGGTCGGGTGTATAGATTCCCCTGGTCAACGTATGCAGCAATGTGGGAATATGTACCAGCTGTGGCTAGGGCCACATTAGTCGCTGACATTGATGCCCCACAATGAGCGTCTTCTTCTGCTCGTGCCTGACGCTGGAGTCGGGTCAGGTGGACTGGAGCCATTGGTGCTAGAGCATGGACAACCTACTCCTTGGCTAGGGGAACCGGGTGGCAGCACTGAGGCTGCCTGGTGGGGGCCCTCACCGGGAGTCCTTGAAGCGGGACTCCGATTTGGCCGGCCCGGATATCCCCTACTTCATCGGAATAGGGGAGGGAGCTGTTGACGAACTCCAGGGACAAGCTAGCGAAGCGATTGAATGTTGGGGTGGGGAGCAGCAGCTTCCTACACGGCCCTCGGGGGTGGCGTGGATGGTGAGGCTTAGCTGCCTCAAGATCTAGGCAGGCCATACCCCTGGTGGGGATAACGCCCACCTCCTCGTACGTGCGTACAAGGTCATTGATTACCCTTTCCTAGATAATCACTAATGGGGAGAGGGTGCGTGGGAGCCCTGTAGTCATGGTAGTCATGGCTATCGTGGAAGAGGCAAAACTGCGTGGGGAAGCCGTGTTGATATTTCCCATGCCCCTGCGTCAGTGGGTTGGTGATCAAGCTCCAGATTCAATGAATTGATTCCTGAAGAAGGGAGATGAACTCATTAACATGGATAGAAAAATGAATTGACAACCAGTTCCCCAGCGCCATTCCATATCCAGTGGTCGGCAAGATGGATCCATGGTGACAACGTCACAGAACAGAATTCTCAATGTACTGACTGTCCCAACATCTAGCGAGTTTCACGTCAGGCATGTTTGGTGGTACCTGGTACCGGATGATGACGTCATATGACATGCTTATCCACTGATGTCCCGAATGCTACTAGCCTACATGCTGGGGAGAGGAGCTTCACGTCAGGTTGAGCATTTTTCTATTTCTGACACTTTCGTCGAGGCGCGTGCATCCGTCACGCAGAGGATGCGTTGTTGTCACCCCACATTCTAGCTTTCCCAAGGTGGGTGGAATCTGCTCCTTATTCAGGGATGTCTTATCCTTGATCTAAATGGGATGATGGGATATCAGTTCTTCCTTCCATGGATTCCTCCTCGATGCTCGTCACCTAGTTCGGGTATCCCTTATATATTTAAAATGTAATTCGTGAAGCTCTTCCTGGTGCCATATATTCAAGGTCACCAGTTAATTATGCCGCTTCTGTCAGGACATTCCAAGGGGTCCGGTCAGAGAATCAATCTTCAGTTAGGAGAGCAGTTGCATTGGGGCATCACTGGCGTGTCTTGAGGCTAGGGATTAGCATGTCTGTCTTTGGTCTCTTATCATAGGGCTTCTCGAGGGCGTGGAAGCCTGAGACATCCAACATATAACTTTGGGAATTTTATTTCATAGGCATGTATCTGAGGTTTTCCTCAGCTTCCCATATTTAACACAGGGTATGCCGCAAGTTTAAAGTCTAGCAAATATGGATCAGACTGATCAGAACACTAGCTAGAGTGGATCATATTGAAGAACCCCCTGGAGGGAACACCGATGTTGGGGCCAGCACCTGGTCAGCTTCCCGAATGCTGTGGAGGGGAGTGAGGTTGCATGATCTCACCGGGATGTGGTAGCCGGAGTAAGAATCAGGATGAATGGAGGCTTTGGGCTTGGGTCTCGAAGAGACTTCCAACATATCCCCATGGTAGGGAATCAATGCCCGCATAATTTGGGATGGTGGGACACCTGAAGAGGTGACCCGTGAGAATGAACATGTGGATGGGACCCAGAGGAATTGGAACCTCTGGGTTAGGGTATGAGCTTCCCAAGATGTGTGGGCTCCAGGGAGAGATCAAGATGAGACATGAGTGATGAGCTTGAGCCTCATGGAGGCCTCCTACGTATCCTCATGGCAGGGAATCAAAGTCTTCGTAATTCAGGTGGAGAATATAGTTTAACATCATGCGGGATGAGAATGGGACTTACACTCTGGGGTGGCCCATAGTGTTATCGAACCGATGTGAAGAGGGTCCTGGGGTCCAGGTGGATTTGGGATTACACTCTGTGGTGGCCCACAATAGTGATGGGGGTTGGAACACTGACACGGAGACGGTCGGGACCAATGGCCTGGCGAGATTGAACCTCATGGAGGATTCCTACGTAACATGCCTTAGCACAAATCAAAGTCCCCGTTGTTCGGGGTGGTTGGGGATTTTGCTCGGAGATGGCCCAAGGTGGGGGGCTTGAAGCTCGTGTAGGCTTTCTATGTACCGTGCCTTAGCACAAATCAAAGTCCCCATAGTTTGGGATGGTTGGGGCTTATGCTCTAAGACAGCTCAAGGTGGTGGGGCTTGAAACTCATGGAGGATTCCTATGTATCATGCCTTGGCATGGATCAGAGTCCCCCGTAGTTCGGGATAGTTGGGGCTTACGCTCTGAGACGGCCCAAGTTGGTGGGGCTTGAACCTCGTGGAGGCTTCCTATGTACCATGCCTTAGCACAGATCAAAGTCCCTGTAGTTCAGGATTGTTGGGGCTTACATGATGAGACGAACCAAGGTGGTGGGGCTTGAACCTCATGGAGGCTTCCTACATACCATTCCTTAGCACAGATCAAAGTCCCCATAGTTTGGGATGGTTGGGGATTTCTCTCTGAGAAGGCCCAAGGTGGTGGGGCTTGAACCTCGAGGAGGCTTCCTACATACCATGCCTTAGCATGGATCAAAGTCCCCATAGTTTGAGATGGTTGGGGATTACGCTTTGAGACGACCAAAGGTAGTGGGGCTTGAACCTCATGGAGGATTCCTACGTACCATGCCTTAGCAAAAATCAAATTCTCCATGGTTTTGGGATGGTTTTGGATTACGCTCTAGGACGGCCCAAGGTGGAGGGGCTTGAACCTCGTGGAGGCTTCTACGTACCATGCATTAGCATGGATCAAAGTCCCCATAGTTCGGGATGGTTAGGGATTATGCTCTGAGACGGCCCATGGTGAAGGGGCTTGATCCTCGTGGAGGCTTCCTACGTACCATGCCTTAGCACGGATCAATTTCCATGTAGTTCGGGATGGTTGGGGCTTACGCTTGAAGATGGCCCAAGGTGGTGGGGCTTGAACCTCGTGGAGGCTTCCTACGTACCATGCCTTAGCACGGATCAATGTCCATGTAGTTTGGGATGGATGGGGTTTACACTCTGAGATGGACCAAGGTGTGTCATGGTCGGTGCTCACTCTAATCTCACTGGAGTCATGCTCAGTGTGAGAAACAAGAGGTTGCAGAGACCTGGCGATCATGTCACGAAGGGTGCGTCCGTGGGAAGTGAAGAGGGTCTTACACGTTGAGCGGCCCATGGTGCCAGGACTTACTCTGGGATGGAGGCCCGAGGGCGGCAAAGCGCAGCGGGAGAGGGATTTGGCACCCAAGAAGAGAGAAGGGGCCTCATTCCCTATTACGCGATCCACCGGCCTTGGCAGTGAGGAAATGAGGAGTAGGGGTGCTGCCTCCTGTGAGGAAAGCAAGGGGCTTACACCGAGGTGGATGGCCTTCCCCGTGGACAAACTTCGCTCCAATAATTATAATAACATCCCCTATGAGGCGTGATACCATCCCCATGGAGACGATTGGGGTGTGGAGAATGTCTGAGGCGGGGGGACCCTGCATGTGAGGCACGGGGCCAGGTCATAGTTTAACGTCATGTGTTGAGGATGAGGTGCTTGGCAGTTTAACGTCCTACAGCTCGGACGAGGTGGGCTGGCCCCACACCCCTAGGACTTATATAACCGGTGCCCTCTGCCCCTTGTGGAAGTGAAGGCATCAGCAAGGCCGTACTAAGGGGGTTTTGGAGAGAGAACCATCGAGGGGTCTACGTTAGCGTGGCTATGAGAAGAAGAAATAGCTGTTAGCTTTCCTAGGAGAAGACTCAAAAGTCGAAGCAACGCAATGGGAAGGATTTTACAAGGGACTTTAAAGTTACTTCATCCAAGCCTAGAAGGTTGTACGAGAAAACCACGTATGATGTGCATGCCCAGGGTGCACAAGACTCCTGCGAATGGCACCCGGAATAAGGGAATTAGGTACTCGCCCAAGGGGGGGCCCGTGGAGCACTGAGGTGAAGGGCCCCGGGGAATTGCAAATAACTTTTGAGGATTGTGAGAAATAAAGGGGTCTGATGTGAAAATCCCTGTTTTGGTGCGAAATCAGTGTAGATTTCCTGAAATAGGTGGCAGAAGTATTGCACATGGCTGGGAGGAATTTTGTGCAAGAGAAAGGATTGTGCGCAAAGGAAGGGGTGTACGTGTAAATGAAGGATTCCATGCGGCTTAACTGGCTTACATGCCTGGAAGGGATTGCGTGCAAGGGGTAGACCCCGAAGGGTTTATAGTTTAGTCTAATACATAGGGATATCACGCAAAGGTGGATCCTGGGGAAACTTGGTGTGAAAAAGAACCATACCTGAAGGAAGTATTGTGTGTGTACAGAAAGCCAATTAAGTGCACGAGAGGCGGTTCGAAATTTTCAACTTCCAAAAGGAAGGGGGCACCTTCTATTTATAGGCATCCAATAGTTCATAATTTAGGGCAGTGGACAATAATTGTGCGGTGGAGGTGGCGGCGCGAAAGGCCAACAGTGTGAGGTGCGGGCATGAAATTATTTCGTTCCAGCACTGGGACCCTTCGTGAATAACGGTACATTCCGCGCAGGAGAAGTTTGTTTCGCATGCTTCACCATTTTTTCTGTGCAACACCTCCAGGCCCTCCAGACCGAGCCTCTGGGTCTGAATATTCCTTCGCTTTTTCGTTTTGGAACTTTCTCCCGCACTTAAGCACTTTTCGGATTCTACAATCTAATTTTTTAATTAATTTTTCTTCTTCATTTCTACATATAAAAATATTTATAACATTAAAATTATTATCGAGAGTATAATTTCTAACTATTATTTGGATCAATGGTCAAATATTGATGGTAACATTTCAAATTATAATCACCTAATAATTAAGGATATATATTTATATTGAGTAAAAAATTATATAATTTTTTTTTGGAAACAAATATTATTAGAAAATCTTACGATGTTACATTATTCCCCCTTAAGAAAATTCTCCCCCAAAATTTCAACTTGTTCCCTTATTTTAGAAAAGGTTATGTTATTTATGCATCTCTATTTCCTCTTATTCCCATTTTGTTTCTTTATGTTTTTTACTCCACAACACTTTAATGACGTGGTTAGTCTTGTTGAATTGAACCATTTCTATATATTCAGATATCTCCACTGACTGCTCATCATAAGATAGGTCATATTCTAGTTATACCCCTTCAAGATTTAATACATGTGAAGGGTTATGTATGTACATACTCAAGAGAGATACGTAGAATAAATCATGAACTTAAACTACATTTGAATGATGTAAAAGCTGATATGCCACTTCTTATATATGAACAAGGATTTCTTTGAGGCCAATGTACCTGGGACTGAGTGTCCCTTTCTTCCAAAACAATATTACTCTCTTCCAAGGTAAAAATTGAAGGAGGACTTTGTCACCAACATCAAACACATTGTCTCTTCAATGGTTTTCAACATATCTCTTCTACTGAATTTGATCATCCTTTATGTGTTGTTGGATGGAATGAACCTTTTCTATCATCTCTTAAACAAGATCAGGTAGAAGATTCTCTCCCTTAATAGATTTATCCCAAAAATTAAGATTTCAATGTTACTTCACATATCAAGATTCAAAGATTTCCATTTGAATACTTGAATAGAAGAAGTTTTTGTATTAGAACTCAAATAATGGGAGATGTTGATCACATACGCATTTAAATTTCTTTTAGAATGTTATCAGCGTGACCTTGAGTTTTTGAATAGTCCATTTAGATTAGCAATCGGTTTGGGGTGATAATCCATACAAAAATTCATTTCGGTACTCAGAGAAGGTGGATGACATCTACAGAATTCTGATTTAAACCTTGGATCATGGTTCGAAATTATATAATGTGTTACTGTTAGTATCCTTGCCACTCCCATTATGAAAATCTCGCCATGTTGGTCATGAATGAAATCGTTCCAAATAGAGATAAAATGGGTTGTCTTGATGAGATTATCCACTATAACCCATATCTCATTATTTCCTCTGGATGTTTTCAGGAGATCAATGAGAAAGTCCATAGTGAGGTTGTCCAACTTCCATGCTGGTATAGGTAGTAGTTGTAATACCCCTTAGAAAATCTGTATTTAAGCCTTCACTTGTTGACACACCAAACACCTTCTAGTGTGGTTAGCAATATCCATTTTTATTTTATCCAATAAATAATTATTACAAAGGTCCCTATAAATTTTTTCTATCCAGGACGTATAAAGAAATTATGGCTATGTGAATCATTCATCCCCTAATTCTTTATTTCTAGAATATTTCAAACACATAACCTTGTATAAAATTTTAGTACACCTTCTTGATTAGTATAAAACTATTGAAACATCCTATTCATCACATCCTATATCTTCTTCTTTATAAAATGATATTTTCAATGAGATGTGTTGATATTATCTTGTAATCATGGTAGATAAATCATTTGGTATAGTATTGATTATTTCCTTTCCTTATGATTCCAATTTCAATTTTTACTTGGTCATTGATCAAAGGATCTCCTTGAATCCTCATAATTTCTAAAACAACATGTACTTTCTTACTTAATGCATATGTGACCTTGTTTGTTCTACCAAAATTTAATTAATTAAAAAAATTGTATTCTTTAAGTAGTTTCAACAACATCCTCTTCCGGGAGTTTAATTCTTTTTTTTGTGGGAAAATATACATCAAACATTACTGGTATGTGTATATATCAAACTTCTCCCTATGAAGATAGTTCCTCCATATCTTCAGAGAGAAAATAACCACAAATAGTGATTGGTCATGCATAGGATAATTATACTCATGAGGCATCAACTATCAAGATGCATAAGCAATCACCCTCTCATCTGGCATGAGTATGCACCTGATCCCTTCCAGAGACAAATAACTAAAAAATGAATCCTTTTCTGATAGATGGTAGAGTTAACATAGGTTTATTAACCAATCTCTTCTTCACCTCTTAGAAGCTTTCTTAGCACTCCTTCAACCAGAATAACTTATCCCTTTTTCGAGTTAAGTTGTTAGTATATTAGAAATTAGTGAAATGATTTTCAAAAAAATGATATAATATCATGCTAATCCAAGGAAACTATGAGTATTTGTTACTATTATTGTATGTCGTTAATCCTCCACAAAATTTCTCTTGGCAAGTAAAATTGAGATTCCTTCATTTTTTACAATGTTCCTAATGAAAGAAACTTGTTTTAACCAAAATTCACATTTTATGAACTTTCTAAATAGCCTCTCCTTTATTAGAGTTTTTAATATAACCCCTATATGATCCAAATTCTCCTGAAAAGATTTTTAATATATCACAATATCATCAATAAAAACTACCAAAATGTTTTCATGGTAATCCTTAATTACTATATTCATCAAATATATGAAAATATTAAGAGAATTAGTTAATCCAAATGGAATAACAACAAACCCAGAATGCCCATATCTTGATGGAAATGTGGTCTTTAGAATATCTTTCTTTACTATCAATTGATGATAACTAGATTGAAGATCAAACATAGTGAATAATTGATCCCCAGTGAGCTGGTCAAGTAAATCATCAATTTTTAGAAATGGGTACTTGTTCTTCACTTTGATCTTGTTATGTTCTCAATATTCAATGTATAATCACATTGATCCATCATTTTTCTTCAAAAAAGAGAACATGTGATCCCCAAGGATACACACTTGTAAAGATAAACCCCTTCTATAAATGATCATAGAGTATTTTCCTTAATTTCCCCAACACTACATTTTCTATTCTATATGGGTTTTTTAAAACCATCTTAGATCTAGGTATGAGTTAAATGGATAACTCTACCACTCTTTTTGTAGGAGGTTTAGGGAAATCCTGAGGAAATCATTCATTGTGATCCAAATCGATATGGACATTCTCTATTCTTATACATTCATTTCATTCTTCAGCTTCAATGATAATATCTTTAAATAAACATATATGTGTTTCATCTAGAGAAAAAACTGGTCGAGATATCTCTCCTATGAAAACAACTATAGGTTTAACATTTGTGACTACTGATCATTCCTTGATTATGTCGTTGATCATAGAATTATACACTAAGAGCCAGTCCATCCATAGTATAATTTTTAATTGAAACATGATAATTATTATTATATTTCTGATGATATTATGCTCCCCAATGTGAATAATAATTTGTTTATACATTCTTGATTCTTTGATAATATTCCCAAGAGTCTTGTATAATAATTATACTTATAGTTGTTTAGGAATTCATTATATATTATTTGAAAACCTGGATGAAATAAAGGAATTCATATAACTATAATACAAAAAAATTAATTGCTAGCTCTGAGAGAACAATGAGAGTACCATCCACCATATCATTTGGAGTTTCAACTTCATCCATCATGATAGAAAATCAAAAACATTGCTCTCATGTACTATGTAGAGGTTGATGGTGAATCCTCTCCATTAACTTCATATTTGGATAATGAATATCAGTGTTACTAAGATATCTAAACATGAAGGATTGGACTTCAGGTAAGTCATGTAATGTCTTCCCATTTTCATTAGTGTTGAGAAGTTGATACTTCACCTCACTATGATAATTCCGAGAAATATGGCCCTATCTTTCACAATTGTAACATTTCACACTATAAGGTAAGTAGTTACATGAATGCATCTTCCAAAATTTTTTGCACGTGGAAAGTTACACTTTTTTCCTCCTCTTCCTTGATCAAATATCCTCCCAATGTTTGGATAAAATATCTTACTTATTAAATTGATCTATGGGACCATTGTATCTCTCTAAACTCTCGATCAACCTTCATTTCACTTTTTATGATCTCATCATAGTTCACACAGTCTCGTTTGGATGTAATATTTCATAGATAGGGTCTTATTCCACTAAAGAATCTATAAAACATACTATTAAGATAATTGAAAAATATTGAGGTGTAATGGGAAGCCCTGTGAAGTTCATCTCATAGCACCCCAAAAAATCATTTTCCTTATACTTCAGCTCTCATAATTCATTTTAATTGTTTTCTCATTTTGAATGGGGAAATATTTTTTTGAAACATTTTCCCTAAACTCTTCATACTCTATTTCATCAATATCACCTTTGGGATTCATTTTTTAAAGAAGTATCCACCACATTTAATCTTCTACCAATAACCAGAAGACAACCACGGTGATTTTCTCTTGTTCTGGACAATAGATTATAGAAAATATATTTTCTATAGAACTTATCCATTGTTTAGCAATCAATGGGTTGGTATATCCACTTAAAAAAGGTGGTCATTGAGGTATAAAGGACTCAATATAAATTTGTTCTCATCAATGTGAATCTGGTGTCTAGGCTTGATTCAAGATATTTCCCATAACTCAAGTCAGTTTATTTATCATTCTCATGATATTTTCCATTCTTCTTTAATCGAAAATCTATCAGAACCTAATCCATTGCACTCACTATTTACATAGTTTCTCCAATTCCCCTCCATTTTCTAAAATAATTAAACTTTAGTGAGAAATGTTTCTAATTTAACAATCATATAATTCTAAAGTAATTTCTTGTATTTAAACATTATGATTAAATATTTTATTAAATAATGATGATTTCATTTTCTATAAATCATTCATAATGGTTCATAAAAAAACATGTTATTAACCCCACATATCCCTTGAGAGTATCAAACCAATAGTAAATCCAAGACCATTTTCATTTTCTAGGATATGCTGGGTTTGGACCAATGCACCTTTTCAGAGTTGTTACCCTTCAGTACATATGTTCCATAGCCACATCCACTTTTTCGTATTCAAAAAATGATTTCATTTCTAAGAAACCACTTACTAAATGTTTAAAAAAAATATGAGTTTCTTAAATTTTAATGCTACTATAGGGTGCTTATTAAAATATTAAAAGCCTAATTTCAAAAGATAAATAAACAATCATTTGATACTAACTACAGAACCTCGCCAATTTAATACATAATCTTTTCATTATGTTTTCAAAATAGATAATCATTTTAATATTTAGTTTCCTAGAAGAAAGGGTACATAATACATTAAAACAGTAAACATTTTTCTATTCCACATTAATGACTTCTTTAATGTTCATCATAAGTACATTTATTGGATCTCATAACTTTGAGACATACATCTAAAGAAAGGGCGAGCAAAAGGTCTAGTAAGGGAAACCAAGGGAAATAAGGCACTATGATGGAATGATAAAGGGGAATAACATAATAATAATAACATGAATCATAACTTGTAGATGTTTCTATAATATTTAAATAATACATTCATAAACATATCACAATGTTCTTTCACTGAGGTGTTATAAAAATTACCAAGGTTATTCACCATGGTATCGTAAAACATGTCATCTCTAGAGATTAAATTTTATACCCAATGCCATGGAGTGCTATTAGGAAACACCCTAAATATGTTTTACTTAATTTGAGTCACATATATCATAATAAAAAATTTCATAAATAACCTATAGAGAATTAAAGAAAAGGGTTTTGTATCACAATCATGGTGTCTCAAAAAAGAGCTTAAAAACATTATCATTATTTCATTTACAATGCATAGAAAGTGAAAGAGGGATTCATGTATACAAAGTGAAGAATGAAATAAATAATTTTACATCCTGGTGAATACCCCTGGAAAATAATGATTTTAGGGTATTGACGTAATGAAAATAAAATAATTTCTTTAGAAAATGAGTGAAACATAGATAAGAAAATTTAGCAGCATAACAGGTAAGAAACATGGTTTTAGAAAACAATAAAAAGAAAGGGGACAAGGGTATTTCATTAATAAAAGAAACTAATATAGTAAAGTGATAAAACAAAATGGATGTAAGAACAATGAATGTAAATTTAAAAGAAATACCATATAAAAAAGGCAACTTGAATGGAAAATAGAAGTTGAGATTTCCCTTGCCTTGAAAAGTAACTCCTAAAACTCAAATATTGTGTCCTTTTTGGGTTTAGGAAACCTTTGGAGGACTCATTTGGATGTGAAAATATTATAGATTACTATTGGATGAATTGGGATTGAAATATAATTGCTCAATGGTTGGGTATTTATTTCAAAATTAGGTTATTTGTTTGATTTCCTTGGACACCTGAGTAGTGGTATTTGAAAAACATGGGATTTCCCATGGTCTTCGCCACTTGGTACACCTTATATGTTATTCTAATAAAAAATATTCAAGTAAAATTTTATATTACTTATTACTTAATTTGAAAGACATTAATAAAACCGAAAAATCATAACATTGTTTTTATTACTAACCAAAAAACAAAATATTTTAGAAAATTCCCATAAATTAACCCTAACCTAATTTCGACCTGCTGATTTAGAAAATGATATTTATTGTATCCTATTAATTTTATATGCTTCATTAATTTAACTTTAAAGTTTAATATCCTTATTTATTAAAAATAATAGCGGATAGAAAGTGCATAGTTAAATGCATAGTAAGATTTCTGACACTAGAAAAAAATAAAATAATTTTATCATGTACATTATATAAGAGTTTTTTAATCACACCAGTTAATTAAAATAAACATAATCAATATTAAATTATTTTATTATAGTAATTTTATTTTTTTAATGTATAGTTTATGCTAAAAAATTCAATTTATTCAATTCAGTATATTTTTATGAAAAAATATTCTCATTACAGAATTGATGGAATGAAAATTTTATTTATACAAAGGGATTATACGTTATGTAACTAAGACCTTGACACATAAACCATTATAAAAACCGCATAAAAACTAAGGGTGAGGTGTTGGGTGTTGATAGACTCATGGGGAAGCTTAGTTAACATCACTCGAGTGGTAATTTCTACCAACTTGAACTTCTCCCATATACGATTTCGTTCAAGATTAACATGTTTATCTTCATAATGGGCTTGGTCAAGAGCAAAGCCCGGTGACACTACCTCCTTCCCAAGCTCGGATAAATAGGCTTCGTAAGGAACTATACTATTGGATGAGGCCATTGACATTTTTTTCTAAATTATTTTACTATTTGAGATTTCTAATTATAAAAAACAATTCAAATGTAAAAATTAATATTGAGAATGTAGTTCCCAACAGTCATACTCACCAATAGTCATATTGAAAAATGGTTGTATAATGATCAGAACACAATGGTCACATTTCATATTATACTCACATCATTATTAAATAGATATATTTATGTTGTGTAAAAAATAATATAACACATATTTTCAATAAACAAATATTATTCAAAAACATCAGGTTTTTACATGTCTATAGGGTATTCATCCCATTAATTTGATTTTTAAACACAAAGTAAACTCTTGTTTAACTTAACCACTATAAATAATTTTAATTACATTCATTAATACTTTGGTTCAAAAACTCAGTCGACCAAATTATTTATTATATGTTATAATGATTCCAAATATGGAATCCATTTTTCCATATTATAATCACAGAAGTTCTAGAAATTAATTTAAATATGATTCCATAGACAGGATGAAAGAAGAGGTTTTTAATGTTAAAATGTTTAAAGGTTGAATTTTTTATATCCAATTTCATTGTCAAATTGATTCAATTTGACCACATTGGATTAATATATTTATAGGTTATATAAATATACTTTAAAAAACTATTTTAATTTGAATATATAAATAAAATAGATGAAAATAAATTTTACAATTAAAAATCAGTTGTTTTCACTATTCAACAAAAAATGGAACTTCTCATAAAATAAATAAAACAATCATCCAATGTAGGACTTGATATTCTGCATTCAAAATTTTAGTTCATTTTTTCAAATTAAATTGATAAATGATTCAAAATTATATTTAAAATAGTTTTTTCATTAAAATGAAATAAAATTTACTTTTAGAAAAAGAAATATCTTTTTTTATAATTGGATTTATTCTTATCTAATAAATTTAAAATCAATAGGAAGAGTGTCAAAAAATTTAAGATTATATATTATATAAATGTTTTTTTAAAAAAAGTCATTAAATTATGTTTGTTTAATTTATGGAGATAAAATGGGGTTTTCTCAGAGAAATAGTTTTCTTAGAAATTGAGTTTCTTTATTTTTAAATAGTTCTTACATTCAGTTATAACTAATTAATAACCTAAATGATCATTTTATATACATGTGTAAATAATATTTTCATATATTAGTTAATATTATTCATAACATCCATTATAATGAAAATATTTTTATTATAACCATATATTAATAAAAATTTAAATAGTATATTGTAGTTTGGTAAAACTCGGCCTTGTATGTAACGCAAGATATCAATGGAACATTTAATTATGTGTATAAAATGATAAACATAATATTGAATGTAAAAAAATTTAATCTATCTATTTCATGTAGTTAAATATTAAAATTGTGTTGCGTAAAGTACAAGTCAAACTGAGATATTTCATATGAAAAAAATCAATATTCAGTGTTGTGTGAAATACAAAATATCAGAAAGATTAAATTAGTTCGAAAAAATTTGAAAACTCTGAGGGTCTTAGAATTATACCACAACCATAAGTATTGTGTAACATCACATCATGAGCCACATGCTAGAGTCTGTGATTGTGACCAATTATATTTCACTCTTTTATACAAGTATTGTGATATATAAACTTTTAGCCAATGCGTTGGAGGGAAATATAAGACCCCCCCCCATCAATCTTCTATAATTACGTGTGACACATTAGAATAATTTGTTTATCAGATCATATAAACTAATAAAAGTAAAATATAATTCATAAAACTTCTAAAATGGAATCCATTAAAATTTCAAAGCATAAATAACCAGAAGAATGAAAATGGAATTTATAATATATCTAAATGGTATAAAAAACATTAGGAATTTAATATATTGACACAGAAAACATGATTACCCCAAAGGGATCACTTATTAAGTGAAATATATAAAAGTATGTCCTAAAAATAAGATATTACATTATTTTACATAAAACAAACCTTCGTAAATACAAACCATGGATTGAGAGGTCTAATATATTTTAAAAAATTCAGAAAAATAAGATTTATTAACTAAAAAAATTCATGTCTTTCTTATCCCAATTGAATTTTTTCACTTTAATAATAAAAATATTAACCATTTTTAGTCTTAAAAAACACCCAAAAAATTTCTACACAATATAGTATTCATGACATACCACATGTGTCAAATTCCATAATTATTATGGAAATAGAAACTTATGAAGCGGAAATCGCAACGGCTTTCCAAGGGTAACCATAAGAGATGGAAATAAAATATTATAAGATATAATAATATAAAAAAATGTATATGAAAATATAATAAAGGGAAATTAAAATAATAAACTGAATTCATACAAAAAAAATATAGATCATAATCTATAAATCCTTGCATACAACAACATCATAAATAAAACATTATCTAAGGATCATAGAATTAAAATACTGTGACTACAAAATAATTCATAATGTCTTCAGAATATGTCATGGTATATTGTTTATACCATCATAACATAGTGTAAAAAGTCCCATTCTGTATTAATTTTACTCCATAGTAAAATAGATATCATTTCTTTAGATATAATGATTTACCCAATTTATTGGAGGGCTATATAATCCCAGGACTATCCATTTAAAAATATTGTGTTCTAAGGTTAACCTCCCATGCGGAACGCATGGTATCTCATGTGATGAAAACATTACCCAATTAATTGGAGGGATATTTAATTTTAGGACCACCCTTCATACATTATGGTTTCCTTAGGCTAACCACCCATTCCCCATATATGGTATCCCATGATATGAAAAAATTAGAGGATTTATTAGAGATATATATGATTCTAGGCCCACCCATGACTTCATATAATATATATTTATAATTATTACTCAGGAAAAAAGATACATAATTTACCTTTAGAAATATTAACCCAATAATGAAACGGGTTCCATGATTATGTTCATTATAAAAGTATATAAAATATCCAAATAAATAAAGTTCATAGTTGTAAAATAAAATATCTCCTGAAATATAGATGTATTTGGATATTGAAAAGAACACCCTCATAAAAATAATCCTTCAAATAGTACCAGATATGAATAAATTAAGAATTGGATTCTTATGATACCATTACATTTATTCCTGAGAAGGAAAATAGTATATAGTAAATTAGATGGTAAATAAAACAATATAAATCCCATTATGGTACTTCCTTTTGAAAAAAAAAGGAAAATGGATATAATATTATAAAATATTTTTAGAACACTTTTTAAGATATCATAAAAGATTATGTTATAGATCATTTTAAACATTACTTTTTAAAAAGATAATATTAAATATTTTGAAAACACATATTTTAAAAATAATCATCTCTAATGGACAATTTAATGTGTTATAAAGGTTGATCTTGAGGAAATTTTGAGTGGAAGATAGACATTTGATTACGAAATAGATGAAAATTATTTTTTAATAATATTATCTAAAACCCACACCATCATAACAATTAAAACAATTCTTTTTTAAATGGCATAAGAATAAGTTGGAATGAAATCAGAAGTCAATATTTATTGGTAATATAAATATTAAGGGGATTGATTGTAAGTAAGAAAAAAACACGGACATGGATCATACCTTGTTATTTAATAGGATGATCATTATTATTAATATGGTTCTATTAACTTTGAGAATGAATATAATTTACAATAATGAATGATTAAATCAAACATGATTTACCAAGATTAAAATATGTGATGTTATTGAAGAATATTAAAAATAAACATTATAATTTAACAACAAATATTGTGTTAATAAAACCCATATATTTTAGGAGAGATAACAATCATAATCCATTTAAATGAAGAGCATGAATGGGAGTTAATTTCCCAAGATCAACAATAATTTAGGATATTATAATTCAATGGAATGTAGTTTCAATATTCAAAATAGTATTGGTGCATAATATCAAAACATACCTCAATTAAAGGGGTGTAGATATAGAAACCACTATGATTTGGGTAAAAAAATTGAAAATCCATTTTATGAAAAAACATTATTGGAACAGATTATCCAAATTTTTAAAAAATATAAATATATAAATTTTATGGAATAGTAAAAAAATAATATATCTTATTAAATGAATCATGGTGAATGAAATGTAACATGTCTCAACAAAATATTATTGAGATAAAAAACACATAACTTATATTCCTAATTAATAAAAATAGTTCAAACCACCTACATACCTAAAATAAATATCTTAATTAATAATTTAATTACCCTATAGAAAACTATAAACATTTTTACTCCTCATTTATATTTAATATCTACTAGTATATCACTATGATTTTACGATTATTTCATGGGAGTATTCATGATCATTTTGAACTAGTATCGTAATAGAAATTTCATAATTTATTCTTATCCAAAACATCATAATTCTTGGAACCCTAATGTAATTTTAATTTATTTTTTATATAGATATAATTTCAATCCATTATAGTTTCAATTACAATCGTGAAAGTGGAACTGGTGATGGGCATGTTTCATGGTTTTTTATCAAATGAGCGGTTGTATCATAGTGATTATGTTTAATTTTACTATTACCACTTCAAAAGAAAAAGAAGATAATTTATTTAATATTTTATATCATATTTTATCTTTAATTATTTTCTCATAATTATCCATGATGTTATATAATACATTTTTTCAACTAGATGTTTAGAATATTAAAAATAAGAACATATTTTAAATGTTGGATGACTATGATTATGAATTTTCTTAAATTTTTAATAATTTAATTTTTATAAAAAAATAATGTCATTATTTAGAAACCATTAATTTTTTGAATCATAATTTAATGGAATATAATAAAAATAATGAAACAGATGAAAACTGAGGTATTATACTTCATGGAGGCCATAGTAAGTACAACACATGGTTAAGGATTTCATTTTTTGAAGAATGAGAGGAAAGAGGTATTGTATGATTTGTTTCTTCGTAATAAAAATTAAATCATATATATTATATTTATTCATTTAATTTCTCTCTTATAATTTGTGAAGAGAGGTGGGGGTGAAAAATGTACGTCTTTGTTTCATGGAAGTGTCCACTCGCTTTAAAAATGAATAACAATCCCATTTTTCATTAATATAACAGGGGAAGGTATTTAATAGATATTAGAATACAAAATAAAATTCTATATAAAAAATTGATTCAACTATATAATAATGCAATGGATTATAATTTATAATATATGAAATAAATGGTAAAAAATTACTAAAAATTAGCACTCTTGTTATGAACAGAGACTTTTCCTCAGATCATTCCTTGAAAATAGATGTATTATGATACCCACTTTTAATCAAATTCATACTTAAGTGAAATAAGAATATAATAGAATTGAAAAGGATTGTTTTTAAGTTTTAATTTTAATTTTTAGTTCCATGATGGAGAGGGGAGTCCCCTTTTATAAATGGTGAAATTTTCATTTTTTTAAAAACCATTTTACTTTACAATAACTTAAGTACATAATTCAAGTATAAAGGGAAAAATAAACAATAATGGAGTTATTAATATTAAACGGTCGAGACTACCTCAAAAATTCATTATCACAGTTGTTTTACCATGTTTTATCTTTTTCATTAGGTTAAATCTCTTTAAACCTTATTTACCCTTACCAAGATAACATCTTTTTTACAAAAAGAAAATAATTTTAATGAACAAATTTGAAATTATACAAAAAATAACTTAAAAATAAATATTAAAAAATAAAATGTTATCAATACAATTGTAAGGGTGGGAAATTTTAATTCTAAAATTAGCCCACATGCACATAAAACACCATTTTGGGATAAATTGCAATTTTTGGAAGAAGATTAATAATTTTTATGGTTTCTATGTCCTTAATTAATTTATTATAAATTGAAATCAAATTTATAGAAATTTAAAAGTAATAAAATATTGAATTACACCTTCTGAATTATTAATTATATGAAAATTCAGAAAAAAATAATAATAATTTGAATAAAATATTTTAGAAGATTCAAAATGCTAAACATGGGTTTTCACGATTCATAATAGTATTTTCAATTGCATGGGATTAGATATTACATACATAATTGGTATACATAATGATATTTTAATATTTATGAGACATTTATATTATGAGAATGTCATAAATGATGTGGTATTAAAATAAGGTGTTCTGTATTATTCACATAAAAATAAATTTCTCAAAAAAAATCACAAAAAAATTATTCTGAGAAAAAATATTATGATGAATTTTAAAATTATTCTAATTTTTTAAATTCAGGTTCTCAAAAAGTGAATCTAACCATTAAATAAAATAATAAAAAATAATTAATTTTTTTAATAGGAATGTAAAATTTTAAAATACTGAATATTATTATTGACAATTTCTATAAAACACTTCTAAAAATATTCTTAGTAAATTATATTCTTACAGTAATATAGATAATTTTTTAATAAAATGTATTGTGCATAAAATAATTATTCTTAATTAGAAGAATGAAGTATTAATTAACTTACACATATTTATACAAGGTAATTAAACAACTTGTTTTAACATTAATATCTGATAGTTTCATTTTAGTTTGGGGTTGTGTGCGGATAAATCTATCAAACACAATATTAATTATGGAAAATATAGTGAAAGATAATATTTTTACATTATACTCTTTAATAAATGACATCCTTTCAATTATAAAGCTTATATGATGGGATTAATATCTATAGTGAGCTCCTAATTAAGAATAAAATGGAAGATGGTCACGGGTTAATATTGGATATTAAGTGAGATATCCTTATACACAATTTGATTTAATCCCTTTTTAAAAATAGATAATACATTCTTCAGAGAATCATAACAAGTGAAAAAGATTAGAAATCCATGTGATGTAACAATCCACAAACATTGAAGGTGATCCATAGAAAGCTGATATAATTATACCTGCAAATGTTTTTATTTATAGTTAAATATCTAATTGTTTAAAACATAGACAAAAAAATAGACAAAAAAATCAAGAGAAAAAAATCACCTTCCACTTCAATAGAGGTCACTATATAGGGTTTTTATTATTTCCCTGGTTTGAAGATTATTAGTATCACTTTTTCTTAGTATACCTTATAATGAATAATTTGTTCTCATAATGATAAATTTATTTATAATTGAAGCAATGTAATTGTGCGGATTCTCTCTTTCCCTTAAACTATTGATTTTATGGGCCTTTATCTCCCCAATTGTGATATCTACCCATATATTTAAGTGAATTTCCAAATACATATATCCAAATTTCTATTATATGTTGCAATGAATATTATTTCATCCATTATCTTTGTCATGTAAATTTATATAGGGAACTATTCTTCTCTTCTTTAGTGTAGTTGGGAATTTGACTACAGTCAAATTGTCAATCATATTTCAAGATAAATGGTTTAGAATAATCATAATGTTTCTCATTCCATCTTTTATTCCAATGGGTTATTTATTTAGGTAATTATCGCATTTTCCCTCATATACTTGTTTAATACTACTTCCATTCATTACCAAAAACAAAATGTGTTAACAAGAGTAATGGACAACTAATAATATAAAATTATTAATATAATTATCCTTGGGAAAATATAACCACACAATTTTAGACGTTATGACATTGTAACCACAATTTATAACACTTTTCATTCCACCTATATCATTATTGATTTAAAAAACGTTCCATTAAGTTATGTTTTCTTATAATTCATAATCTAATCAATTAAAATACCTTGAAAATAAATACTTCATAGTGGTTCCCAAACAGAATATGATTTACAAAAGCATACCCCATGGGGGGGTCTAGGCATGTGTATAGTTTGGACTCATGTTTATGTACTGGGTATAGGTCATGTTAGTAACCAAAAATCCCCTTTGAGGTTATTACCCCTACGATCATCTATTCCATATCATTCATCCAATTTCTAGAATCCATACAAGGATTTAATTTCATTTAATACCTCACACTTTAATGTTAGAAAAATTACAAGATATTATTCTAAACACTGATATATCCCTTACGTATTAACTAAAGTTCTATCATAAAAATTTTAAAAAATAACTAGACCTACCTCTAGTAAAAACTTTATAAACTCAAGAAAAAAAAACATGATATTAATTTACTTTACACATATCCTTCTATAATGAATACCAATAAGGTATGAAGAGGTTTTTTTTTCATTGGAATAATTAATAAAAATACAAACCTTTACCTAATAAATATCAAGCCTCTCTTATCTGATTGTGTTTTTTTCAATATAATAATAATAATTTAAAAAATATTCACTCAATATAATCTCCAATATATTTTATAAAAAATATAATATTATAGTAATGACACATATATTAAATTTTTTCATTAATTAGTGTTTTTCCCAGAACAGTGTGAATCGTTGAGAGGTGGAGGTGTAAATTAGTGATCCCTTTAAATATTTTTACTAATTGATTATATTAAATTAAACCTATATGGATGGTTAAAGCCTCAAACCACTCTCCTTGTGTCTCTTAGCCTTACCTCAAATGATGCTGTTAATGTAAATGCACTGAACAAAAGGATTTACAAGGTTTGGTTCAAATAAATACTCCATATTGTGTCAGTTTTTCTACCCAACATAGATTCTCCACTATAACCAGATTTGTAATTACGATGTACAATACAGAGTCACATTTTATCTCCTTTGAGTCCCATAAGTGGGTCTTTATACTGCATCCCATAGTGTTACTAGAGTCTCACTGGCCTGCTTTAAAGTCTCGTGAAAGCCTTTTTCTCCTCCTTGAATCTCAAAGAAGTCTTCTACAACTTGAGTCACATGAGAAGCTTCATTATTTTTTATCTTTTAATTCATTATGGATTGATATTATGAACTTCCCATATAGGCTTGCTGAATCCCAGTTGCCTGTGTATCTCTTTAAGAATCTTCAACAGTCTTTGGCAAGGTCTGCTAGCCTTGCTCAATAACTATGATCACTTTTCTGATCAGTTCTTAGTTTCACAATTCTTATGCAATTATTTCTTATTCTAATAAAGACCCGGACTCACTAATATGTGCGTAAGTGGTGTACAAAACCTCTTCATGATTTTAAGAGTGATTATTCACAATATCAGCTCATTCTGCCTTATTGGACTCTAAATTACTAAAAAAACTAAGAGAAGAACTTCTTTAATTAAATATGGATCCAGTCTCAAAACTCACCTACATCATGCATGGATTTCATGGGATCCAATACCTCTTTTATCAAGATATCTCAAGGATTTTCACACATGCATATGTTCATGCATGATTTCATACATGGGTATCTTGTTTTTGAACAAGAACTACCTTCTCTTTTTTTCTCAATATTCACACAAACTTTGGATTCTTTCATTAAATGTGCATGTGCATGTACACACTCTTCATTTTCATCTTCCATGAATGAAAACCTCTATGGGTAAAACAATTTGAGAAATCACATAATCTATTCTCTTTCTCCTTTTCACTTTCTCTTCTTCTTTTGAGTCTTAGCACACACATACCTATTATTTTTAATTTTGGTTCAAATGATGTTTTTCATTTTATTTCTTCCTTCTTCTTCACATGTGAAGATACAATTTGTTCTTTTTTATTTTCTTGCAAGTGGTTTCACCTCATGTTCATGTATGCATGTGCACTATGCATGCCCATATTCTAGTAGTTTATATAACCAAAATCTTGGGTTCCTTTTCTTCCCTAAGAGAGTCTGGTTCCTTATAATTCAAGTAGAAAACACACAATCTTTGACCTTCATGCAACCACCTTCTTCCTCAAATACAAACCCATGAAAAAATTCTATTAATAAAATGTGAAATAAATAGGGGTTTTATTCTTCATACAAACAATAAGGCACGACTTCTTCTCCTTCATTCCTACTATTCGTGTGGGTCTCCATCACAGATCCAAGAAAACTCTAGGTTCGTTCTTTGAAAACCCTAAACAAGGGTGTGTAACACCTATATTTTGTTTGCGGTGTCTATGAAGCATGAAAAATGTTCCAAGGAACCAATCATGTGTTCAATAGATTAGACGTATAGAGGGGGCGGTCTTTTTCAGGTAAGAGATTCCTGAAACTTCTTTCGTGAACATAGGGGTTTGCAGTTCTTATCTTCATAAACCACAAGTGTTGAGTAGTTCTCCTTTATTTAAGGGTACCGCAAGACTCTGCCTTTCCAAAACCTAAGATATTTTCTTCAACTCTGTTTCTATAGAGAAATAGGAGATCCTTCCATCAAGAATGGCAGCAGATTTTCTCTCATGGGGATTATCCTTTTATAGTTGAGGGGGACTCCTACTTCCACATTCAAAATCCTCGACATATTCTATGGAGATCAGGGTTTAAATGAATGAGATATACGGTGTTTTTAAATCTTTAATGGTGGGATAATTGTTACACTGAGTCTCTCTTTTTGTTTCCATTCAACTAAGGTCCTTCTTTCTCAGTGAGTATATTCCCCACGTGCATGTGTTTTTTAATGCATGAAAATCACCATCTTCACGAACATCAAATGTAATGGCCTCGGTATCCTTGTATTTTCTTGTCCAAGATGATTTTAATCAAGTTGATGCATGATTGTGTCTTTTTTTCTTTATAGGATTTAGACGGTCTTGGAATGATCTCAAACAAAGACCGGAGTGATGAGATCAGTGTCTCGGATCATCACTTGTTCATGGGTGTATCGAGGGTGGTTGGAGGTTTATGATAACTCGATGAAGGATATCGAATGACTATAGTTCAATC
Source organism: Viscum album (assembly GCA_963277665.1). Lineage (NCBI taxonomy): Eukaryota > Viridiplantae > Streptophyta > Magnoliopsida > Santalales > Viscaceae > Viscum > Viscum album. The sequence goes on from OY728138.1 coordinate 1,855,134,743, forward strand.
CAAAACCACAGAGATTAGACGGGTGGAAGAAGATGTGTCTGATTGATCTCGCAATTGATCGGATGGTAGAATGTGTGTCTGCGATTCATCGAATGGATGAGAACACATTATTGGTTTTTATGTTTGTCCCACATAAAAACAAGATAGAAATTTAGTTTTTGTTTATAAGGATGAGTGCTCCAGCATCAGATCATAATTCCCCCCACCTATTTCTCCCTCACACTGGGGTTCTGCGGGCACGCTTTGACACCCACTCTCAGCTCCTCAGGTACCCTCCGAGCACCCATGCTGCATGGGTTCACCATTGTGACTTCCCCTTGTGGGCTTATATCGGGCCTAAATTACCTAAACCTATTATAGGGTTATCGTTGAGGCTTCACTTAAGTGTGGTTGACCCTCGGGCCCTGTATGTGCTTGAGGATGATATCCTCTCCTGGCCTTTTATGGTGTCCCATATTTTTGGAAAAGGCATAGAAATAATATAATTTGTTAAAAAAAGTATAAACTATATGGTATTACATCTTTAAATAACAAGACCCTTCATCATTATATTTTATTTTTTTTTCTTTTCCTTTAAAACATCTTCATTCCTATTTAAGTTTTGCATCATGAATTCAGAACCTCTTCATTAAGCTTCTTTGAATCAATAAAGGATGATGACAGGGTTCTACTTCACCAAATACATTTAAAGCATAATGAATGGTAATCTTGTTGTGAGTGATGTGTTATCCTTTAAACACATATCATGGATCTTTAATGATTATCACATCGATCATCTGATTTCAAACCTTCATTCATTTAGATTCAATGGATTGATATTTTCCTCTTTCCTCCTGAAATTGAGTATTTCAGGGACTTCTTTAGTTGTAGTAACAATTTATCACCTTGATAAAAGTCTTGGAACTTAGGACCAGTTCATCAATCATCAGATTTATTTCTTCAATCTTCATCCCTGATTAATGTGGGATCATTAATGAATTGACAACCACACCACTTCAATCATTGGCATTACTTCCCTCACCTCTTCAATCATTGTCACAACTTCTATCATCACCATTTCATACACATATTGACAATTGACTCTTTATTATCTCCATATTGAAAACAAATGAAACACCATTATCTACAATCTCCATCTTTGTATTTTGTTTTCAATGTATCTTAAAGCACATTTTGAATGAGTCAACATGTGTGCCAAGATTTTCTGCCCCTTATTGGAAACCAAAGGAAATGGCTTACAGGAGTCTTTTTAAAAAATATCTCTTCATTCGTTTAAGGAATATCTTACTGAATTTTTTGAGAGAGGTATGAGGGTACATAGTTCACATAGCAAAGATCATTTAGTAAATCAACTATATGTATTCTTGGGATAACCTAGTATTTAAAAAAAGAAAGATATGATAATGAATATCAATGTTTTCCATAAATAACCATACTTGGGAAATCATGCTCCGAATGCAGCAAACCTAATCCTAGAAGTTGGAAATAGCCATATTTATCAATGAAATGATAAATCCTACACATACATCACCAAAAATATTACATAATTAATGTGAAAAGATAATTATCCCATTTTCATCCCATATTGTCATCAATCAAGCACTCCCCCTTAATTGACATGATGTAAAAAAATTAATAATAAGGGATAAAAGTGTAATTGGAATACCTCAAGTTTAAACTTATTGAGATGATATGAATTTCATTATTTATCATGACATAATCCTTGATATCTTGTTCTTAATGTTTTCTCCCACTCAAGGGGTGTGTTCCCTTTGAATTTCTATGGTGGGGGAATATCCTCTGATAAGCTTGAAGATATGCATGTTTATAATATTCTAATGTCAATCTCTTTAGGTAATTATCAAATCATTAATAATGAGTCCAACTTGTAGTTCTCCACTTTTCTCATCCAGTTTTCATCTTGAGGGTGACCTTCATCTTTAATTACCTAAAATGTAAGAACATTTATATATCAAAAATATAAGTGAATAAGATGAAACACTTGTGAGATTCTTAATAAAATCAATGGGGATGATTATTTTCTCTTAATCCAAGAACTCTTTTACATGAATCACTAATGTGTATGGTACTCTTCAAGCTAGTGTTCCCTCTCTATTTGAAATTTTGATCTTTCATTGTCAACATGGACCCTTTAATTCCATTCACCTTAAAATTATGTGGATTATTTATATTTACTTCTTTCAGTAGTGAATTCGCTTCCACTAATGCATGTTTTTTAATTTTTAACATCTTCATTTGACCTGGTAAAGTAGATATACATTTCTTTTCATGAGGTACATCCGTCTTTCACCTTCCTCATAGTAGTTTTGAGACACTTGGGATTTCCTGTGCTAAAAACCTCTAATTAAATTTGAATTCTCATTCATGTGGAATGACATATTTCCCAATTACCATTTCTTTAGTTAGTACTCCAGCTTATGCTATTTGTAGTTCTCTCGAAATATTCGAATGATTATGCCAGAAAACTAAACACTCCTTATTAACATTTTCTGATATGGAGCTACCACATGTATTATTCATTGTCTCAAGTTACCATTTTTAGGAAACATATTAAGATTATCTTTAGGAATGTCAATAGTCAGTCCTATCTTCACCAGGACTGATTATCCTTTTAGTTTTACCTTGCTACCATTCATTTCCTTGTCTTTTCTGTAGCGATCTATGGTATGATCTTTATTTCCAAAATAGAATAATCTTTTCTTTTTTGAGATTAAATTCTTGGAATCTGGATTAAACTTCTTCTTGGGAATAATTTATTTCACTTTTATCTTAACATCATTGTACTGCATATTCCCAATGAAAGACTTTTCAACTTCTTTTTCATTATCTTAAATATATTGTGGTCTATGATTCTTAGAAACATATGCCAGAGCCATGGTAGGACTAAACCAAAAATCATCATAACTATAAGAACTTCTGTTTCAATTATCATAGAATTATTCATGATACTCAAATCTTTTCTTGATAGAAAGATTCTCCTTCATTTGTGTTTTCTACATTTGAATTGTAGGATTCTTCATTTATTCACATCTATATTCCCTGAATGCTGGCCTTTCATAATTTTCATTTTCTGAAAAATTATTTCAACAATCATTATCTGGATTCCCAGACATCTAGTAACACCAACAGTAGCCAATAAATCTCTATCTTTTTCTTCTAGTATTTTTCTTGCTAGATGCAGTGCTTTGTTGTTTCTATAATTTCATTTTTTTTCATTGGAGCTTCCATTTGGGAATTTTTCATCTTAATCATCCAGGTATCCATCATTGAAATTTTTATGGATGTATTAACATTTTTATCAATTCATATCTTCCCAGCTTTTAGCTTCAAACCTATACTTGTTGATGCACCTACAGTAGTAGAAACAGAAATAAATGGGTTATGGAATACCTTATTCTTAGATTATGTTTACATTGTATTATAGGATGATTTTATATTCTTATTGTAATCATATACCCCAATGAAAACATTAATGGAAGATTATTTTCTTCCATTTTTTTGGGAAGTTCTATCTTGGAGTGATTGTTGATTATTCATTATCTCCTCCAACTCTAAACACATCATGTTGAGGGAGTTCTTTTCATCATCAACTGATCTCATCATTCATTCCCAATTCTCCTACAACATTCTCAATTATTATTCATGATCATTCCATAATTATATCAATTATGTTTCAAGCTCCTTTACCTTGTTAGATTTTTCTTCCGATTGAGTATCTTTGAAAACCATAGAAACTTTGTGAAACTTTTCAAATGCATGGAATATTCTACAAATAAAATCTCAAAGAAATATTTCCCACAAATACTTTCATGAAATTCTTCATTAACAACATCAATCATTTCTTTGAAAAGTGAAATTGTTTCTTTCCTTTCTTTCAAAAGTTTTGTGAGAGTGTTGGATATGCCAACCCTTTTAGCCAATGCATCTTCCATGTAATCAGCTTTTTATTCCACCTGTAATTTTCATCTTGAATATCACTAATAATTTCATAAATATGTATTCAAGATTCTCATGGAATGTTATTTATATGATCATTGAGTACATACTGATGATAAAATAATTGATATATTATAAGTACAACATTAACATGCTTCATCAGAAGTGTAATAAGTATTATCACATGTTTTACCTTCTATATCACCTTCATTAGATGGTTTATTCCTATTAGTAGAAAGCATATTCATATTCCTTGCAAGATTCTTCTTTCATTTCTTCAATGTTTTAGAAGATATCTCCATTTGATATTGTCTAGTCATCTCTTAAAATATGCAATTCATAGAGAATACCTTGGATCATTAAGAGGTGACCTCCCCTTTGATACCAATTAAAGTGCCCAGAGCAGTGTGAATCACTGAGAGGGAGTGGAGGTGAATTAGTGATCCAATTAAATATTTTTCTAATTGATTATTTTCAATTAAACCAATATGGATGGTGGAAGCCTAGATCCACTCTTCTTGTTTCTTTTATCCTTACCTCAAATGATGCTGTAAATGTGAAGGCACTGAACACAAGGATTTAAAAGGTTCAGTTCAAAGACCTACCCTTTATTGTGTTGGTTATTATCCATAACACAAATTCTCTACTATAATTAGATTATTAATTATAATGGTTGATATAGAGTCACACAGTATCTCTCCTGAGTCCCACAATATGGTCTTTATACTGCATCCCACAGTGTTACCAGAGGCTCACTAGCCTGGTTCAAAGTCTCACAAAAGTATCTTCACCTCCCAGAATCTCTGAGGGGTCTTCTAGTTATCGATTCACATTATCAACTTCTTTCTTTGTGATCTTTAGATTATTTATGGATTGATATTATGATCTTCCCACACAATCTTGTGAAATCAAACATTCATGTGTATCTTTTCAAAAATCTTTAATTGTCATTGGCATGGTCTGTTGGCATTGCTCAATAAATTTAATCACTTTTCTGATCAACCCTCAGATTCACAATGCTCTGGAAATTATTTATTATTATGATGAAGACCTAGACTCACTAATAAGTGTGAAAGTGGTGCACACAGCCTCTTCAAGAATGCAAGAGTGATTCTTCACAATATTGGATCAGTCTGCCTTATTGGACTCTTAATTACAGAAAACTCAGATAGAATAACTTCTTTAATTATTTCTAGCTCCAGTGTCAAAACATGCCTACTTAATGCATAGATTGAATGGGATCCAATAACTCTTGTATCTAGATATCTCAATGATTTTCACACGTGCATGTTTTCATGCATGATTTCATGCGTGGGTCTCTTGTTTTTGAACATGCACAGTCTTCTCTTCTTTTCTAAATATGCACACACACTTGATTCTGTCATTAAGTTTTCATGTGCATGCATTCATGGAAGCAGTCTTCCTTTATTTATTCCTTGTGCGAAAGAATCTAAAGGTAAAACACTTTTAGAACACACAGAATCTATTCTCATTCTCACTTTATCTTTTTATTCTTCTTTTGGGTCTTAGTACACACACACTAGTTCTTTTTAATAATCGTTCAACGGTTGTGATTTCTTTTTTATTTATTCCTCCTTCTTCATAGGTTTACACTCACTTTTTTCTTTTGTTTTCTTTGAATGAAAGTGGTTTCAACTCATCCACTAGTATGCATGTGCACCATGCATTCCCTTATTCTTCTTGTGAATACACCCGAAATCCGGCATTCTTTTCCTTCTCAAATAGACTTGGGTTCCGTATTGTTAAAATAGAACACACATAAGATTTATCCTTCATTCAACCACCTTGTTCTTCAAACACATACCACTGAAAATAAAATATATAAAAGGTTCATGCAAGAGGGTTTTCTTCTATATACAAATTAGAGGGCATAAGTTCTTCTTCTTCATGCCCACGGTTCACATGGGCCTCCTTAACAGAACAAATATAACTCTCGGTTCATTCTTCGCAAATCACAACAATGGTGTGTAGCACTGGTTGTGTTTTTTTGGTGTCTACAAATCATGACAAGGGTTCTAAAGAACCCCTCGTGTGTTCAAGAGATTATATTAATAGATGGGTCTTCCTATTTCTCTCAAGGGATGTGCGACACTTCTTTCATGATCCAAGGGGTTCGCGGTTCTTATCTTCATAAACCACAAGTGGTGCACAGTTCTCCTTCACCCAAGAGTGTCGTGGGAATCTGCCGTTCGCAATCCATAGAGGTTCTCTTTAGCTATATTTCTTCTTATAAACATGATATCTTTCTTTCAGTAATGGAAGCATATTTTCTCACATCGGGTTGCTCCTATTATAGCTGATAGTGACTCCTCATTCCACAATCATAATCCTTGAGATATTTCATGGATATAATGGTCTAAATGTCCAACATATACACAGTTTTGAAATCTTTAAACATTGGAAAATTATTACACTGAGTATCTTGGTGTTTTCCATTCAACAAGGGGCATTCTTTCTCGACGAGTATATTCCTCACATGCATTCATTTATGAACTCATTAAAATCAACTTCTTTACAAAAATCGAATGGAATTTCCTCAAAATCCTTGAATTGTCTCATCCAAGATGTGTTTCTTCGATTTGATGCATGGATGTGTTTCTTTTTATCAGATGATCCAGATGATCGTGGAATGAGCTCAAACAATGGCCAGAGTGATGAGATCAGTGTTCAGGATCATCACTATTTCACAAGTTCAGTGAGGGTGCATAGAAAATGAATATAACTCGGTGAAGGATATCGGTTGGCCATAGTTCAATCTCAAATTGTGAAGATTATATGGATGTCTTGGATGCCCGTGATTGATCTCACGATTGATCGTATGGTAGAATACATGCCTGTGATGCATCATATGGTTGAGATCACTTCTCTGGTTTTTTATTTCCATCACACATCAAACCGAGATAGCGGGGGAGCGCTTGTTTATAAGGCTGAGCACTCCAACATTGACTCATAATTCTCTGCCCCCTCTCCTGGTGCTGCCCTGCACTAGTGTTCTATAGGTGCACTTTTTCACCCACTCTCTGCCCCTCGAGCGCTCTCCTAGAACCCATGCTGCATGAGTTCACCACCGTGCACTCTCTTGTGGGATTATACACACCTCGCATGCCTTTCACATCTTCTTAGGATATCTTTGAGGCTTTCCTTAGGCACAGGTGACCCTAGGGTCCCGTATGTACCTGAGGTTGAGGTCCTCAGCTGTCCTAGTATATGGGCCCATATTTTCAGAAAATACAGAGAAAAAATATACTTTGTTAAAAGAAATGTATATCCAATATGGTATACCGACATTAAATACAAATATTATTCTTCATTATCTTTTCTTGTTTGTTTTTCCTTCAAAACATCATCATTCTTCTTTAAGGTTCAAATCATGAATTCCAAACCTCTTCATTAATCTTCTTAGAATCAATCCAAGAAGATGTGTGGATTCCACTTCACATCATGCATTTAATGTAATGCCCTGATCGCAGTTAGCCAGAGTCTGTTCATTATTACATAACATTGGAATGATACAAGGAATCATGTCAGGAAATACCGATCAGTTTAGTATTCTTGGAAGTACTAGATACATTCATAAGTTTAACATTATATCGTGAAATAAAAACATCAACAACATTTTTTCCCTTTTGAACCCACTTAAATCCTTATCCTAAACCTGTATTTCATCCATAAAATACATTTTCACATCCTCAGAAAAAATAAAACATAGAAAGGGGTGAGCTCAGATGATCAGTAAAAATAACAATATAGAGGAAAATTTCATAATAAGAATAAACATTTAAGGAAATGTGTTAGACTAAAACAAAAGTCTTTTAAACATAAACATAACAATAATATGGAAAATAAAAAAATAAAAAAATGACATTTACGTATTCACATGGATATTCTACTTGTCGAATAATCACATGAAATATCAATATCCACTTTCATAACAATGGAATGCATAACGCCAATCTTCATAACCACATAGTCAATGCCTTGCTCCAAGACTGAAAATAAGATTTATTCAATACCTTATGCCAAGACACTAGTTTGTCTCATGATACCTACCAATGCATCGAGGAGCTATAGCGAGCTCCACCCTCCACTTACTATATCCGATGAATTCCTCATTTGATATGTTTTAAATATAACATAAACATTTGTATTAAAACTAGCATACAAAATGTCAATATTTTATCCATAAACGATGATTGGTATAAGAATAACACATCCACAGCCAAACATATCACAAAACTTTCAATACAATATGGAAGATTTGTATGATAATAAATATACTTCAAACAAGTTTAAAATCCATTAAAGTATGTTGATATAGATGAAATGAAAACTATTTTAAATAAATACTGCTTTCTATTTTGAAATCAATTAAAAGTCACATAATTATAAAAGAAAACATTTTTTTGAAAATATTCTTATAAGCTTCTATGGGAAACTTTGACGATGATATAATGACAGATAAAATCCTCACCTGCTGTATAAGTTAAAAAAAGACATTATTACCATAATTTTGTGAAAAAGTACATAAAGTACCTTATTTTCAAAACGACATAAAGGTTCCTTTCAAATATTTTTATAAAAAGTCAAAAAAGGGTATAAATTAATTTAACACATTTTCCAGTAAATAGTAAAAATGTTTTAAAATACTTTTTTATGAACCATGGTTGTGGATGATAAAGAGGTCCCAGTAGATACTTACGTAAAAGAAAACTCAGATAATAAAGAGATTCTGAAATTAACCCTTACCGTATACTTTTCCTTGGTTGAGGGTACATTAACCTCATATATAATAGCTAAATATTTTTTATTAAATTATACAAAAACTATATACATAAATATGATATCATATATGGTCTTCTTATATTTATTTGTTAAGAATATTTTAGTAATATCATCTTTTCGAGTGTTAACTGATCTGTTTTCCTTTCTATGCCCAGTTAAGTAAGCCATGTTAGTTATGGATAGGATTAATTTTATTCATATCCAGATTGATATTAGGATCTTAAACATTATTGTTAATCATAAAATGAAAATTATTCTTGAATGATTATGATGGGGAATGAATCTCATCGCGTTCATGGAGACTGTAATCCGTATGTAAGCACGGGGGGACAATATCGTTATATTTATGGTGAAATCATATGTAATTGGATGGTATATCATATATAAAGAATAAATAACATGTTATATTTATAATTTACATTAGTTATACTCATTATTATACCCATCCAAATAATTAAGTGTTTGAATAACAAACTACACCATGACGTGGAGATGGTAAGCTATACGTACGCACGTATGATGACTTTTTCATTCATATGATGGATATAATAATGAATATGGATGTACCATTTTTATAATAACATCACTGTATATAGAAGATACTAGAGTAATTATTTTATAATGGAAACAATAACGAAAGAGGAAGTGGAAGAAGAAAAGAACTTGAAAGAGGTGATTAAATATTTACCACTTCTTCAGGTTATTTCTTTTGATTTGATCAAAAGGGCCTCATAGGATGGCTTTCTGACAAAAGGAAGGCCTCTATGATTAAGGTAAGAATGTTGGGAGGATATTTGGGTATGTTTTTTCAAGCCAAATGGCTTTGGAGGTGTGAAATTAATAAAATGGTAAGTATCCTTTTATAAGAGAGGTGAGGGTCTCTTTAGAAAAATCTTGATATATTATTTTATAATAAAATAATTTTCGGTTTATAATGGCTAAAAATGATTTATTTCGAGGATAAGGTGGGTATGGGTTGGAAACCTCTCAACCAATAGGTTTTACACAAGTTTAGTTCACTACATTAACCATATCTTATTGATTTAACTCTTAGTTAAATATTTTGACATTTACCATCCCTCTTTGTATTTTTTTATTATATGGTTAATAAACATACTATAAACTTCCACAAGAACCCCAAGTGGTTCATTATTAATATATATAACATTATATAAGTCCTTTGGCCGAACCATATATTTTTAGGAATATTATATCAATTAATAATATAGTATTTTTTTTTAAAATCTCAATTATGTCAATTATGAAACTATTTAGTATTTTGTTTTTGTGAAATTTATAAAAAAAATTATTTCTTCAAATAAAAATTATTTAATCAACCCTAACATGTCATATTAACATATAAAATTATTTTCATTCATCAAAAGTATCAAATTATATTTATTTGGATATTTATAATATCAATTATTTTAATATTTCATTAATAAGGTAATTACTGCATGATCATTGAGTCATAAATAAATTAAATTATTTAATGTCAAAAATTTATACATAAAATACCATTATGTAGGAAATATTTTTATATTTCTAATGAATATTTTAAGTAGAATTTATCTTATGAATAACCCTATATGAAAAGTGGTATATTTATTAAAATTTGAATTTAACTCTTTTAATTCTTCTTTAAATAAAACAATAATAAATATCCAAATCTAATCCAAGTAAACAAAAGAGGAAAATATTTTATTCCTAAGGCTGTTATTGGTCTAATTATTCTTATTGAAAATAATTATGAGCCAATGAGACCATACCCAAATGGTAAGGGCTCCAGCTTGGCATCCAAGAGACCCAGGTTCAAAACTGGGTGGAGGCATATTTCCAGGTTATTGTAGCAGTACTGTAGCAGTTACTATTCAGTATTGTATCAGTAGGAACTATTCACTTGATTTGGGCCTTTGGGCCACTAGTTTGGGCCTATGGGTCCCAAGGGCCTTCGGGTCATCAAAGGCCTTTAGGCCAAAGGGCTTTCGGGCCATAAAGACCATAGAGTAGCCCAGTTCACACATAACAAGCCCCAGAAGAGGATCAGAGCAGCAAAAGTAGAATCCATAAGAAGCAGAGCTAACCAGATTGGAAGAATGAGATGGTATGGCAACGACCATCAGAACCAGGCATCGTGCAGCTTTGTACGGGTCAATGCAAAGTGGGGAGCTAGGCGATCGACGACGCAGAATCTAGGGAGGGTAGTTCTATTGGGCTAGGTCTAGGGTCATGTAATGGTCATGGTATGTCTCTGGGCCTTCGGGTCGTGTATTGCGGGTTAGTCGAGCCTTGTTCCTTAGGCCTATGGGTCATGTATGGGTTCCCCTTCAATCCAAAAAATGGGGATTATCTATAATAAAATAAAAATATGGCAATCAGGCCACTCGGGAAATATAATTAGGACAAGTGTTAGGGTAATTATGATATCATTCTTACCCTTAATTACTATATTTACTTTTAACCATCGTAAATAAAAGACAACAGTTACTATTCACCAAAAAATTATTTTAATCTTATTGAACCACATTTTATTTATTGATATTAACTGTGTCTCTTAGAATTTTAAAATTCAACTCACAGAAGCGGTTAAATTATGTTTTATGGAAATTTTCAAATTCTCCTAGGAGGTGGGTAAAAGACTGTCAAAAGTTCAATAAAATTTTTATACATCTAAACATATTATAAAATTATTCTAATGAATTAAATTGAACTTATATAGGTTTTATGTAACTATTTTGAACTGAAATAAATTTAAATAAAATTAATAATTATTTATATAAGAATTCAGTTCTAACCAATATTGTAGTGTTTTTCTCTATTAATCAAAAATTGAATGTCTTCATAAAAAAACCAAAAAATATCCATAAGATAATTTTCATATTCCGAATTCAAAAATTATGTTCATTTTGAAAAATAAAATTTATGAAATTTATAAAAGTGGGAATTATGATTCATAAAAACTAGATTGATTGGTCACATTGTGTTAGAATCTCGAAGTTGCGTACAATGCAATCTATTGCATTATTCGAAGGAAAACATATTGTGGAAGCTTGGGGTGTTACATTATTCCCTCCTTCAAATAATTTTTTCCTCTAAATTTCTATAATACTACCTTAAAAAAATATTCATGAAGTTCTTCATCATAAGTTACTCTTGTTCCCACATTGCCTCTTCCGTCTTACGATTTCTCCATAGAACATTTACCAGATGAGTCGTCCAGGTTCTCATCACTTGTTCTCTAGTATCATAAATTTTGAAAGGATCTTCGCAATAAGACATATCATGTTCTAGTTCAATTTCCTCATAGGTGAGTACATGCATTGGGTCATGCATGTATTTTCACAACAGTGATATGTGGAACACCTTATAAACTTTGGATAGACTTTGAGGCATTTCCAAACTATAAGCTACAACTCCAATTCGTTCCAGAATTTTGAAAGGTCTGATCTACCGAGGACTCAATTTACCCTTCTTACCGAAACATATAACACCCTTCCATGGAGATAACTTTATGAAAATGTGATCTCCTACAAAAAAATTCCAAATCCTTCCTTTGGTTATCAGCATAGCTCTTTTGCCAAATTTAACGTGCATTGATGTGGGTTTAGATAACCTTCACCATTTCAATCATTTCATCAACATGTTCTGGGCCTAAGAGTTTTTCATTCACCAACATCATCCCAACAAGTTGTTGTGCGACATCTCTTTCCATATAACGCTTCATATGGTGTCATCTGAATACTTGAATAGAAGCTATTTTTATAGGAAAATTTTACCAAAGGTAAATATTGATCCCACATACTTTAAAAGCCATGTGAGAAATATCTCAACATATCTTCTAAGGTTTTAGTTGTCTATTCTGATTGTCCTTCAGTTTGAGGGTGGTAGGTAGTGCTCAAATGATGTTCAGTATCCAAGGCCTTCTAATGAATTTTCTAGAATCTTGATTTAAAACAGGGATCACGATCAAAATCAATCGATTGGGGTACACCATGGAGTCTTACAACATAATTAATATATAGTCTTTCTAGACGTTCAAGTGGAAAATCTTCTCTTATAGGAAGAAAATGGTATGACTTGGTAAGATGATCAGCAATGACCCATATTGCATCATTCCTTCTAGGTGTCTTGGTAGTCCCATGAAAAATTCAATCATAATATTATCCCATTTCCACTTAGGTATGGGAAGAGGTTTCATGACTCCTCTAGGATGTTGGATTCCATCTTTCACTTTTTGAAAAACAATACATCTTGATACAAAATCAGTAATCTCCCTCTTCATGTTGTCCCACCCAAAATATTCTTTCAAATATATATACATCTTGGTGCTCCCAGGGTGTATAGAGAAATTAGAGCTATGAGCATCATCCAACAATTCCATTTTTAGATCTGGTATGTTAGGAACACAATGTCTCTTCCCTAATTTTAAAATTCCATCTTCATATACAATTTTATTGAATCTCCCATCATTCACAACATTAATATTCTTTTGAAACTTCTCATCATCAGTCTGAGAACATTGTAACATTTCTAGTAAAGATGGTTTGGAAACCATTTGAAAAAGAAATGATGTCTCACCATCCATGGTTATTATCATATCCATATTTACTAGATCAATGAAAATATGATCCTTTTGAACTCTCATCTTGTTCAAAACTCCATAAACCTTTCGGCTCAAAGCATCTTCCACCTTATTTTCCTTCCCCGGGTGGTATTGTATAGTAAAATCATAATCCTTGAGTACTTCAAGCCATCTCATTTGCCTCATGTTGAGTTATTTTTGTGAGAAAATATACTTCAAACTCTTATGATCAGTATAAATCTCACATTTTTTTCACTATAGAGATAGTGTCTTCATATTTTCAGAGCAAAGATTATATATGCTAACTCAAGATTATGAGTTGGATAGTTTTTCTCATGAATTTTTAGCTGTTGTGATGCATAGACAATAACTCTATCATTCGGCATAAGGAAACAACCAAGTAATTTCTTTGAAGAATCAATATAAATAACAAACCCATCGTTTCGTGATGGTAGATTCAAGATAAGAGCATTGAATATTCTTCTCTTCAGTTATTCAAAAAGTTCTTCACGCTCTTTTGTAAAAAAAATTTAACCCCTTTACGTGTGAGCTTGGTTAATGGGTTATCCATCTGGGAAAAACTCTTGACGAAACTTTGATAATAACCTACTAAACCAATAAAACTGCGTACCTCAGTTATACTCATCGGTGCTGGAAATTCTGGGATTGCATTGGTCTTTGAAGGATCAACATAGATTCCATCCTTATAGAAAATATGTTCAAGAAAAGAAATCTCCTAAAGCCAAAATTCACACATGCTAAACATTCCATATAATTATTTTTTTCTAATAGTCTTTAGTGTATTGTGCAAGTGATTTTCATGATCTTCATAGCTTTTTGGGTATACCAAGATATCATAAATAAATACCCTACTAAGTCATCAAGATATTCCTTGAAAATTATTTTATTTAGATCCATGAAGAAAAAGGGTGCATTAGTCAATCCAAAAGGCATTATTGTAAACCCATGATGCCCCTACATGGACTGAAATGATGTTTTTGGAATGTCTCCCATCTTCACACACAACTGATGACATCCAGATCAAAGGTCAATCTTTGAAAAATATTCAGCTCCATGATGTTGGTGGAATAAATCATCAATGCAAGGTAGGGGATACTTGTTATTTATTATTATAGCATTGATCTCCCTATAGTCAATGCACAACCTCATAGATCCATCTTTATTATTAACAAAAAGTATAGGGTCTCCCAATGGAGAAACACTAGGGTGTATAAATCCCTTATTACTCAATTCATATAGTTGTTTCTTTAGTTACACTAATTACACAATGGATATTCTATAAGGGGTCATTGATATGAGCCTTGAACCATGAATAAAATCAATGGAAAACTCAATTTCTCATTCTCGAGGATGTCTAGGTAAATCCTCTAGAAACACATCAAAATAATGGATGATTTGATATTTTATTAATAATGTAAAGGGATTTATATAATCCACTACATGATTTTTTTAATTAATTTAATGAGAAATGAAATCATAACTTATAATTGAGTCAGAATCAGATATGTAATCTTTATATATTGAAAATTAAAATGAAAAATATTTATCAATTTGGTTAATCCAATCATGGAATATATAAATCAAGATATTTTCTATATGATAGTTTCATTTTCCAATTTAAATTTCCAAACACTATGTGGTGAAAAAATGGATAGTTCTAATAAAAACATTGTTTATTAAACCTCACTAAACTCTTATATAGTGTAACATATTTTCCCCACTCATTTGATTGAGAAGATAAGGAGTTACAGTAACATTAAGTGGAATCCCAATGAAAATAAATGCTATAAATAATTGTCAATGTCTTAAGAAACATTTAAGGGATGTTTTTTCACTTTTGTGATATAAAACTATACAATAGAAAATATAATCATCCAATCCCCTTACATGGTTCATGATTATAAACAATACAATATGAATATATAATAACCTAAAATAATATGTTAGAGTAACAATGGTATATGGTATAGTAACTAACAAACCCAGGACAACATGACCCAAATAAATCAAAGACAAAATCTCATTTTTTACCCAAACAAGCCAAAATCTCCTAGTCCAACATCCATTCCCTATTCATTAAGATGCATTACTAATGAAATATGATATATTCCCTTTCCTTGTATCCTAGAAAATGAAATCTGCAAATTCACTAACCTTCCCAAGTGTTGGGTGAGTATAAACATAGTATGCATTCCCTGGAGACTTCAAAATAGATTCCACTAGGACAACAACTATCATTCACCTTTCATATAATGTAGTTAAAAATTATTAAAATATTTTTTATATATTCATAAGTTAAATCCATAAACAACCAAATTTCCAAACATTGTTACTTGGAATGATCATTCTCATATAAAAATGTACTCATGAAACCATACATACACATAGTCATGGTGTTACCATTGAAAGTGGTACTCCATGAGCATAACTCATCCTACCATGATGGAGGAACTTCTTACCATGACTTGTTAACATTAAACACATTGAAACCCAATCATTCCAAATTAAATAACAAAAAATTTCACATAATTCATACAATCATTTATAAGTATTTCATAATGAATTTTTCATGCATAAAAATACTAATATAATTGTAAATTCATTATTTTAAATTTATAAAAAAATACCCAAAATTCATTAAATTTTCCTATATTTCCAAAAAAATCATGAAATCACACAAAGAAATCAAATCAAATCCAGTAAAAATATTTAATAAAATTAATCCTTTTGGTTTTATAATAGTGAATATGATAGAGAGTCTACCCACCTCACAATGGATAGTGAAAACAAACAATAGATCTATGTACTTTTAGATCCAAGCTCACAACACCATACCTTCAATGGATCCAATAAGAACTAATTGTAATTAAAATAAAAGAACATAGATCTATCCAAAAATGACTTGATATATGGCTCCAGGAAAGAGAGAAGATAATAGTATAGCTAAAAAACAAAAAGGAAGTAAAAACACTTACTAATGATTCTATATCACTAATACACATTCAATCATCCAAATGTATCTTTAAATCAAATGGACTCATCCTAAGAGACTTGGGAGAATGGGAGTTTGAGACCATGGAATAATAGAAAAAAATTGATAGTTTCATGGCCTTATTCCAAATTAAAGAAAAAATTTGGGTTATTAACAGCACAAAAAATTGTTAGGTCACAATATTTTAAAAATGGTGCACTAACTATACTCTTTATACTATACATCACTAAAGTAGTCTCATGGTTAGGCTTTCTAGTTTAACAAACAATACACCAATTTTGCATTGTTACTATGTCAAATACATAAAAATAGTGGTTTTACATTCTCCCCAACAATTGTCTTTCTATCTTTGGAAAGTGGAAGACATGTGTTACTTTGGAAGACCTTGGGAAAATTTCCAAACATTTCATCTCCATGTTCTCACGCATCTTCCAAAATCATACTATAATTCAATAATACCCATAAAAACTAATTATTTTTCCATAAAATATCTTTTCATGTATATCTATAATCTTAATAATCATATAAATCAATGTGGCATCTAATTCAAGATAAACATGGTCCCATTAAATCACATGGTCGGGGTCAAGCTGGTACTTCTTCAATTGATATACATGAAGGAAATTCTGCATCGAAATGATGTTTGGTGCTAAATACAATTGATATTTCTCATCACAAATATATTGAACTATCTAAAAAGTGACAATTTATCCTGAAGGAAACATTCCTTTCATACTAAAATGATTTAACCCTAACCATAGAGAGGTTATAAATAAAACATGATCATCCACCTCAAATGATAAAGGTCATTGATGATTATCTACATATGATTTATAGTTACTCTAAGTTGTATCTATACTATATTTAATCATTTAAATCATATCTGTCATATTATAAAAAAGTATCGGTCCTACAAGTTATGTCACTATTGTTTCCACAAAACAACGTTTATAATGACAATTTAACCATACAATGATTCTAAATTAAACATGTGTATTGAATCCTGATAAGTATTATAGAATTATAAATCCAATAATGGTATATGATCCTCCCATGAGACTCAAAAATATTTCACACAATATCTAATCATGTCTTATTAAATTTTTATTATCATTTAAATTTTTCTATTATTTATAAGATGATAAACTATGATCATGGTTAATTGTGTCCCAATAACATGGTATATAAACTTCTATAATCAAGATTTATACCTAGGGTCTAGTCTGGATAAGGGATACATAAAAGTAGAACTCCATGCATGTTTAAAAATTCCCTTGTGTAGAATTTAGAGAAAACTACCATCATATTAGATTTATGAATTGTATTGAAGTTATCCAACATCGTGGGCTAATCAATAATCATCCATATAGAAGTGTGACTCCTAACAATTATTTTCAAACATATGACAATATACATAGATATCTAATCACATTTCCATATGATAATTATTATATAATGAAATATACCAATTGGTTGTTGGTGTAATGATCTGACCTGTTGATAGGTGAGTAATATTATGACATATTCTACTACATTACTCTTCATGGTAGTTAGCTAAAATTATTCATTTAATTCTTAATTAAACTTATGGATTCCATGATAAGAATATTATCCAGATTGTTGGTACGTAGAAAGAAGTTTCTCCTAAAGGTACTGTGGATCCTCAAATATATCTCTAAAATATAGAATATATCCACCATATAGCCTCTATTTTTCAATGATTTCCCAAACATTACCTATAAACAAAATGGTTAAACAATCAAGATTATATGATTGAGAATATATAAAAATATCAAACAAATCAAGAACAAGAAAACTGGAAATAAAATCAAAACATCACCTTCTTCGGTACAATCCTTATGCATGTTAGCAATAAACAACATAATCTATCATTGATCTGACTCCTCTTTGTCCAACATATTATATGACTTCCTAATCAATGGATAAACTACAATATTTCCTTTTATTGGTGTGTATATTAATTCAATCAAAACAACATCAGATAATCCATCAATATTAATTTTCTTAAATTCAAATCCATTTGAAAAAAATCATGTTTCATTCCCTTATGATCTATGAAAACCCTAAATTGCTCAAAGAAAATAATGAATCCAAAAATTTATGTTATAGAAAATCCAATTATAAATCATGCATTTGGTTTTTTTTCTCATTCACCCAAAACTAAGACGATCCATATGAAATAACATAATCTTTCCAAATTAAAACCCAACCCAAATTAGTCCTTGATGCATCAGAATAGACCACATAACACTATCCAAACACCAAAACATTATGCATTTTTGTTGATGTTATTTGAACCTTAATCTCTTAATAATATTTTGGGTACTCATAAATCCCTTATAAAAGAAGATAAGTTTTTGTAAAATATCTCATTGGTGATTAAATTCAAAAAAAATAATAAACAATGAAATTGTAATATAATGTTGATATAAAATAATACATATCAAAAAAAACGTTTTGATATGGTTTTCATGAGATAAAAACTTCCATATTCTTACTATAAATTAAAATTATTTTTTCATAAATGAATGTGAAATAAATCATATCTCTTGTATCCAAAAATCACACTTTTGGAATCTTGGAATAAAGGTGATTTTCATAGAAAATATTCCACATTATAAGGTTATGTTTCTCAGGATCATCCTTAGTCCATGAATATGTCATAATATACTCAATGAACATCATTATAGAGGAATCAATATAAATATTTAGGATATGATTCATCAATTCCATATAAATTTCAGGTGAATTTTTAAAAAATGGTATAACCACATATTTATAGTGGACATAACGACTCCTAGACAATGTCTTTAGAATTTTACAGTTTTAAACTCAAATTAAATGATAGCCTAATCATAGGTCAATTTTTTAGAACAAATA
Organism: Viscum album; assembly: GCA_963277665.1. Classification (NCBI taxonomy): domain Eukaryota; kingdom Viridiplantae; phylum Streptophyta; class Magnoliopsida; order Santalales; family Viscaceae; genus Viscum; species Viscum album. Next base: position 1,855,153,999 of record OY728138.1, read on the forward strand.
TGATCCCATAATTAATTAAAAACTTCTATATACATGGAAGATGATATATATTATTTATTTTAACTAGGTTAAGATCATGATATTCCACACAATGGTGAAGATCCAAATCCAAATTCTTTCTAAAAATAACTACTGTTGTGAATAAGGATGTGATTTATCGAATGAAATTTTTTATTTCCAACAAATATAGATAGATATTCAATTCCTTAAAAAAATTCGTTATATTCTATAAAAATGAATTGAAATTTAAAAGGGCCCTGGAAAGAGATCTGTTTTATTTTCCAATTCACTTTGATGTGGAATCCTAGATAAATAATTTGGAAGGCTATTAGAAAAATGTTATTCAACATTTAGAAAATAACTATTTAAAATTTTCTCAAAAAATTCCAATTTTTCAATGTCAATTGATAAGATATATATGTGATCACTAGTACCATATTTTATTCTTTTATTATATTCATATTTTGATATACTTTAAACATATGTTTTACCCTATCAGGATATGTGAACCTAATATGCCATGCATAATAGTCAATGTGTGTATTTAAGGATATTAACCTATAAATTATAAAAATCAAGTTATATATATCTATCTCACGAATAGAGAAATATGAAACCACTTAATACCCATCAATTTTAAGATAAAATATTATATACCTAAAGTATTAATAATCCCATTTTCTCTAAGGTGTTTTATGTTGCAAAATAGATGGCATAATCTCAACTTGTAAACTCACATAATCAATCACAAATGAAGCTCTAAATGAGTGGGTTATTCATGTATCAAAGATGGTTTTAATATGTTTGGAACTAAAAATAATCATAACTCAAACTTTTGAAGTTCCAGATTGATCATCCTGGATAATCAACTCAGTTCCATAAATATTCTTATTAGTTACACCATGATCCTTGATTCCTTACTGATATTGCATAATATAGGGATTCATGGAATTCTATGATTCTCATTGTCGTACAATTTAATGTGGTCAAAATTTATTCTAATATTATATTAATATATATGTGTAGTCTTTCTAATAAATAATATATGCATCCCCAACACCAAGATTTTGAGTGATATGATAATAACACTAAATATTTCCCATATAAATATAGTTTTGACATGCTTGAGTGGGTTCCATAAATTATCACTTATCATGATAAATTGAACCACATTGGAAATATCTAGGACTTATATTAGGCTAGGAAGGTAAATTAGAATGTCAAATTTTTTAATTATAAGATGCTACACCACCTTAAAAGTAGTTTTAGATCTTCTTATTATTACAAGAAATTTAGTTCCAAATTGTCTTTATGGTGATATATATATATATTCCCATTATCAAAATTTATTGAAATATCCATTTCCACCAATTTCAATAAATTTAAAATTATATTATAGTCCACCTAACAATAAAAACTACCTAAGTTTGAATATCTAGTCACAGTCCAGACATAAAGATGTGTGCCCTCGTGGATTCAATAAAAGAATCTTTGAGGTCAATGTGAATTATGTTTATAAAACAAGTATCATCCTACAACATAAATAATTTCTCAATCCTCAATCTAATGAAATTTATTTCACGTTAAATTATTAATATTTTATTGTATAATTATTTGTTAATCAATTTTTCAAATTCCTCCTATGTAATTCCTCAGATGATATTTCCTTGAAATTCGAAATCCAGACCCTATCATGAATGTTACTCTATCATATATGTTTCAAACATAACTATTATCTCAGTTGGTTCAGGCTCAAAATTCTACCAAAATAAGGGTTTATTCTACATCTAAAACTGAAATGAGAGGTCCACTTTACTAGATTCATCATTCCTATATCCTATGTAAATGGCATGAATATCCAGAATTTTGGTCTGAAAAAAAAAATTGTTCATATATGGAATAGTTGAAACAATTTTTTTAGTATCCAGTACTTGTTGATTCATATGAGGTCTACCTTGGGGGCTCAACACTAGCCCAATTATCTTCTCTTATTTTTGACAATTCAATCTTCAACATCGTTCCCCCACCCCCAGTGAGGGAGGGATCTTCGAAGTCCAAAAAGAGAGAAGAGGCTCTATTTTATCCCTTCTCAAACCCTGATTTCCTCCCCACCCCCCTCCAAAAGTTACGCTATGCCCTAAAGTGATGGATCTCATCTATAGACTCACCAATATCCAAATATAAACTATAGAGTTCACAGAAACCTCCTAGCTTTTGAATATCTCACTGGTTGCTCGGTTTAAGAAGAGGATACCCTCAGTTGACTCTTTCGATAGGTTCATCTTTGGTTCGTGGGAGCTTTTGGATCAAGAGACTGTGGGATTTCTCAATACCCATCATATCATGATCCATTTTTCTTCATATTAGGACCTCATTCATGCTTGGTCGAGTTTCCCCTATAGCTTCAATGAGTTTCTTTTCTTTCTACATTACTAGTACTTTAAGTTTCATATGAAACATGATGCACCATCTGCAGAGGTTTGGGTAGGATTCCCTAACATACCCTTTTCGTTTCAATATCCTTCTATGATTAAAATCCTTGGTAATATCACCATTATATTCTTATGCTCGAATATTCCCATGGATTTGGTATGCCACTTGGTCAATCTGCGGGTTTGTGTGGAACTAGATGTTTTGAGGAATCCTTTTTATTACTTTTGGATCCCTATCAGTGATGAGTACATATATAAACATTGGGTGATTTATGAGAACAGGATGGATTTCTAATCTACCCACATGTGGATGGGAAACCATTCTAAGGTTCTTCAATTGTGCTCTTCAATGCGGACGGGTAAGGGATTGGAAATGATGTTTGTTCGGTATCCAAGAAATCAGGTCACTCGAAAGTGGTTTTTCACTGGGGAGCTCAGGTCTCACCTAGGATGGAAGATAGAGGTAGGGGAAAGTTTCCTTTGTTTTTATGAGGAGGATGTCCTGGATTAGATTGCAATAGATCTTGAGGGTCGAGTTTGGGGACCTCAGGCATTGCGGTTAGTGGAGGAGGAACGTCTCAACAGTGTTGTAGTGGTATGTGAGGTGACTACAAATGATGTCCTTGGGACTATTATGGGGAAGAAGGCCACATTGCCTCAGGTCAAATAGAAGGTGTTTGAGGTGTTCGTTATTCTGATGCAGGACCTGGATGGAGGTCCTTCCAAACATAGTGTGTAGAAGGGTGATGATTTCTTACATCAGGAGGTTGTTCATGTGTAAAATTAGAGGATTGGGAGTAAATTAGTTATGGACCAGATGGTGGGCGGTGAGGAGGCTATTACAGCTACCTAATTCATTGAGGTGTTATGGTCTATTAGTAGTTATGTGTGTAAGGGGAATCCAGGGTTTGATATGGACACGAATAATCCAATTAAATGTGGGATAATAGGGGGTTCATATTCTTTGATCCGGACCGCAATCCACTTGAGTAATATGTTAGAAGGGCTTACAAAGGTAGGTTTGAGATTTGATTCAGTTGAACTGGTTTATGTGGAATGGGTGTGTGTAAAGGAAATCATTGGAAGCAAACTCAGACACTCAGAAAATCAAGGTTCAAGTCTAAAGAGTAATAAGAGTTTTAGGAGGATGAAGGGGAGAAAGGATTAATACTCTTTATCTCCTCCTTTGGAGACTCGATCTTCAAATAAGATGATCGAAAAGAAGAAAGTCATGGAGACTTCAAGCCATCAGGGACCATGGGACTAGGGTGATCCATCCATGCTTTTCCATATATGTTCCAAATAATAAGTGATAGATCAGGTCTTGTTTCTTAATTCCACAGAGAATGAAGCAACTAAACTGATGGTTAGGTATCTAAGAGTGTCTCCCAATGAGGATAAATACTCATGGATTGAAAAAACAAAACTTAATTATGGAAAGGGCTTCAAAAAAGGGAATCTTAGTATTGATGAGTACATATAGTCATGGAAAGAACTGAATTCTGTGTTTGAAAAATAGTTGATAGAGGTATCAAGCATGCATGTCTCATCTTTATCCTGGAAGTTGTTTAGGGAAACAGACTATGGTAATCTAAAGTTAATCTTTAATGACTCAGTTTATGAAGGTGGTTTTTGTTAGTTGGATTAAGAGGAATTCTAGTACATGTTGGTACAATATTTGGATCATTTTTTGTTTGATTCTGTAGTGATGTTTGGTGTTACATAACCATTATTCTACTTCAATCTACATAGGAAGGGGATTAGGGAATGAAATATTCATCGGTTTAGGTCTTTTGGATTTGGATGATTAAGAGGGTAAGGATTCTGCATTGGTTTAATTACCATGCACTTTTTCATGGGACTACTTGCCTAAGGGTCACGCTTTGGTGAATTCTTGTCGTCATGGTGTAGTTACTAGGGAGATGCAGATCCTGTAGTGTGTTCTAGGCTATTTTCTGCTAGGGTTATTATATGGTTTTCATGATGGAAAACATGGTTTCTCACATTTCCCTTAAAAGTGTTTTGATAATAAAAAAGTGATTTTCTATCATATGAGGTCTAACCCATTCCATTCTCTATAATTTTAAAAAACATCATTTATTCAATGATCCATGGAAAATCATGGAATATAAAATTAATAATCAATATAAATAATAATAATAATAATAATTACAACTATAATTTCCAAAAATGAAAATTTTTAACCATTTTTATAAATCATCAACCTCCAAATGAACAATACAGTCATAGTGAGAAGTCTCAATGAAAATTCATGAAATGTAACACTCCATAGAAAACCCTATGTCAATGAGATTATGACACACCTAAACGTATCTCAAAACTCTTTTCTAGTAAAACCACATTGGTAACATGATATTTGGAATTAAAACATTGGCTAATTATTTTTAAGATATATATTTTAATTTATAAAATTCATTTCTTCTTTCAACCATACAAATAGATAGACTGATTGACCATGGCTAATACAATTTGTAACATCTAACCATACACATTATCTTGAGAAGTGAAGGAGTTCCAGTAACCTTAGGTAAAATCCCTAGGACACTGAATGATTGAAAAAAATTTCAAGGGTCTAGAAATCATTTGTGGGTGATTTTAAATTTTAATTCAAAATTAACAAGAAAATATAAAATAATATTAAATCCTCCTAAATAATACATTTATATAAAAAATAGATGAAAAATAGAAAACTAACTAAATTAAAAAATCATAGTGACAATGTAACATGTTATAAAAACTGATCATACCCAACACAAAATGACCAAGATACAACAAAGGTAAAAACCCACATTTCGCCCAAGAAATCTCCATTCTCCAACTCCACCTTCCATTCCCAATGAATCAAGATTAATCACTATAGATATAATATATATATTCTCATTCCCTATGTCCTAGTAAATGTAATCTATAAGTATGACAGTGTTTCTAAGATAGAGATGAGTATAAACTTAGTGGGAATTCCCTAATGAATTTCCTACACAAGCCACTGGGATAATAATAGGTTATCACATTTTACAAAAAATTGATTATGAGTAGTAAAATAGATTATATATATTTATAATATAAACCATATATGAAAACAAAAAACATGATCTTTTACATAAATTATCTTCTTTCCATAATAATTACCTTATTCGCACGTATAGACATCTATACATACATACAAACATAGTTTTAACATTAAAGGCAGTAATATGTAATTATAAGTCATCATACCTTCACAACGGCACACTTGACCATGACAAGTCCACTATGAACACATGCTAACTCAATCCTACAAAATTCCATGCCACCACATTTCATATAAAAAATTAACTGGAATAAATTTAATAAAACAAATTGAATGCATCAAAAAAATTATATAGAATTAAAATCATTATTTATTAATTATCATAAAAGTGGGTTTTCCAAAAGTCATCTAATTTATACCTAATTTTTAAAATACTCCAAAATTAGTTTTTCTATCAAATAACATAGTAAAATAATAGAAAATATAAAACTATAACATTATGTTTTGGAATAATGTAAATGATATAGAATAAACCTACCTCCCCATGGATGGTGCAAAAAAAGAATTCTACTTAGAACAAATATATTTGTGATCAAAAAACATTCCCTTTAATATTTCTAATAGGATCTCTATGATTTACATCCTGGAACATTGATAAATCCATAACAGAAAATATTTTTTTCACAAAGGCTGTGGATAAGTGTGGATCTATGAATAAGAATAAGGAAGAATTACATACCAATGATTCTAGAACTCTAATAAACATTGATTAATCCAATATACACTTCCATATTGAAATTAATTATTGGCATCATTTAAGGAAAGGAGAGTATGGGACCCTGAAATAATATGTGAAGAGTGAGGATTTTATAGCATTAATATTAATCGTAAAAACATTTTTAATTCATTAACTGCATGGGTAACTATTTGAAAAACAATGCATCCACCATGCACGTTCTACTAGTCCTCACCTAAGTGCATGCATAGTTTAATAGACTATATTCTAAACAATGTGATTCTACTTATTGAAGGAAATAACCTCCCATAGTTGGATCACATGGTTTGAAAAACCATATATCATCTGTGATTTTCCCTCTGAATATTGTCACAAGGTTCCCCCTAACCCTTACAAAGTTTTGAGAAATCGCACGATAACCGTTCACCTATACAGTAACTCCTATGTTCACTATTTTGGTTTATTTGGGTTTTTTGAGGCTTCATAAAATTGTTCTTAATTGATAAACCTCCATAAACTCTTTTAAAACACTCCGAAATGATCTATAAAATCATAAAACATAACAAAATAATTATATGTCACAAATATAAAAATTATAAGGTTAAATAACATAATGTAAAAAAATTATTTGGGGGTTTTTCTTAATAATTTTACTGTAAAAATAAATAATGATTTCATGAAGATTATTTTTTTGTCAAATGTATATGCAGAAGTCTCAGGGCTATATTTCATTCATATTTATTATGCCATAAAATTAAGGATAACCTGGAGTTTTCCAACCAAGATAAACTAAACATGCACATTTGGGAGCATGATCAACCACATGGTGGAACCATCAAGGATAGATAGCCACTAGTGTCACCAAGGATGTAGTCTAGGGTGCATGATGGCCATTGTGTTCATGGAGTAGTAGTCATCTCTATAGGGATGGAACTGTTGATATCATAGTCTACAACACATGGCGACACCATGGATGAGGCTGGGAGTGGTTCCCATTACACTCTTCTTGGCAGTCAAAGAATTGAGTTAACAAATATTCAATGTGAAAACTAGGAAAAAATTCTTTGTGAGAAAATTATTTTTCATACTACACCATAAGAGGGAATACCATGAAAAATAAAGTGGTTGAGAGGATTTTAGTTCCATTATAAAATTAGATGTGAATATGTTGTAGACATTTTGGTTAACTTATAAGAAGTTGTGGTGAAGGATGTATATGTTGTATCACATAGGAATATTCTATATACACCTTGATAGTTAATTAATCCATGACATAACAATACATTGTGACATGGATTTTCCAAATTTAGAATAAAAATAGATTTCAAATTTCTATTCCTATTGGCGGATATGTCGTAAGAGTCGAGTTCATTCCACAACCATTTCACTATGAGAATAGGTTATGATATGACCATGTTGTATATCTTTGGGATATTTGAGAAGTTAATTATCCTAAAAAATGGTATCTAGTCAAATCACCTTGTCAACACTATAATTAACATGACCATGGTGAATAATTTGTAATTTTAGAGATACTACATGGTAATGGAAAGGACCCCACCAAAGTAGTCATCTCTACACTATAAGATTCATCATATACTTTCAAAATCAAAGAGTCGTGTGTTGAAAATCCCATTTGTTAATTTAAAATTTATGGTTGATGAAGACCTCAATTAAAATGAGGGGAAATTTTCACAATACTTTCCATAGGGGGATCCATCTTTGCCTTCATATTGATTTAAAAAGGGTGAGGATGATGTTGTTTACAAAAACATGGAGAAACACATATCAAATATAGGTAGAGAGTTAGAGTTGTTTGATGTAAGATTTTCTAAGCTTATTTTATCGATTTAGTCTAATAGTTTTTGGGATGAATAAGGAAGTCCAAGAGTATAATCCTCACTGGATATCAAAATCATTGGGGGAGGAAAACACCATTGTATGTGTATGATCAAAACATATTTTCCATTTGAATAATGAGATAATAGAAAGATAATTTTCTTTCTATTACGAGAGATTAGTGAACTCTTTATTTATTCATGGCAGAGATCTATAAGGGATGGTGAGGTCTCTTAAAAATTTTATTTTTTCAATGATCCTCTAGTCAATTTTTTTCCTAGGTGAATTTTCATGTATTCTCCTTGGACATAGCTCAGTGTGGGATAATCAAGTACAATATTATTTTTAATTTAATACTTTCAACTATCCTTGATAGAAAAGAATGATGGAAATAATATAGTTCCTCTAGGTTATAGAAAAAAATTCTATTTATAGAATTTAATTATTACAACCTCATACACCCCTATCTAGATCTTATCCAATATATAATTCTTACAAGTGGTATTAAAGATCTATTTTTTTCTTCTTTTATCTTAGAAGCATGATAATGGTTATCAATAATAATGGTGTTCCCATCATTGAAGTAAAAAATATCAATTTAGGGAAAATTTAGGTTCTTTATTGTTTCAGATACATGGTTATTTATATTTATGTTACTTCCATACATGGAATTAATGTAGATATTGAAATTAGACACTTCAAAAAAGATATCACCAATAATTTGAAGTGTATTCCAAATCTATATATTCTTTGGGATTTTAACTTGTGAATAGAATCATTATAAAGGTAATGTCCTATAAAACATCTCATGTTTTGGAAAAAACATGATAATTTATTAATGGGATTTAATGGTTCAATAATTCAAATTATAGGTGTTGTGAAATAAATATAATTATTTGAGAAAAAAAATTACAGGAGATGATCCATGCATTCATTGATCATCTAACTCTTCTGTCTAATGATACGTGATTTATCAATGAGGATCTCAAAGATATAATATTTTAAATATAATAATAATAATAATCCTCATTGTTTCAATGTAATGGTTTATATTCGAGAAGATAAGAATCTGAAATTGATTTTTCTTTAGGTTTTGTATAGTACTCAGATGGATTATGAAATTATAAATGAAGACAATGTGTAAATATTAAAATAATTTACTCATGTGGAATCCATTAAATTCATAAAGATAAATTCAAATGATGGAATGTTTGTAATTTTATGATTTTTAGGATTTAATTTTATTTTACTTCATTAATATTAGAAGTTTAAATTGATGGTTTATATAACGACCCTTACTTTACATAAATTTTTAATACTTCAAAATTGAATAATACCTATTACAACATATGAAAAAACCATGAAAGGACCGTATAGGTATACTGTCTTTAGAAACTGGGAAACATAAACAACTGGTTCATAAAGCATCTACACTGTCTCCCATTTATTTCATCATATATATAGTCCCTTTTTGGCATATCTTAATTAATACCCTTCTTCCTGACCTGGGGAAAGAAAACATACAAAAGGTTGAGCTCAAATGCTCAGTAAGGGTAAACAAAAGAAATATCAATTACATCAAATTCATAAGAACATAACATTTTGAAAATCTTACCCTGCAAAAGAGATCATAATTTCATAACATGGGATAAATCATGATAGTGAAATGTAATTCCAATAATCATAACATAAAACATGAAACTTTGTGTTATACACACATAATCATAGAGAATCATTTCTTTGTAGTCAAGACTCATAGGCAAGACTATCTTAGCGGACAGAGTCTATTTCTGAACCGAGTTCACTCTTCATTTCAGTCCTGTTTCACTGAACCGGATTAACCTGTCGTTCCAGCCATGTCTATCTAATGAGATATAAATCTTTACCCAATGCATTGGAGGGAGATATAGGTCTCACCCATCTCATAATGATACCATTTTTATGTGTGCCACAAAATCATAAATCATACATCATTTCATAATGCATGTAATAAAAATGGGATTCTTAAACATCATGACATCATAAAACAATTCATATAAGATAAAGTAATTCATAAAAATAATTCCATCACAAAATAATAAAATCAATGTAATAATAGGGATAGAAACAGAACCCAATATTATCTTAGATGGAAAATAATTTTGATAAAACACTTGATCTCCATTCTTGAGGAAAATATCCTTTCTACTTCAAAAACATTTTCCTTTCTTAACATGTCATACAATTTTAAACTAAAAGAAGTTGATTAAAAATAAACTTGAAAACGTGTAAAGGAAGATTCTTGGAAATAATGTTTTAAAAATCCATTCATGTAGTATAAGTTAAAAAAACATTCTTCACGTACTTTTGTCGGAAAAGTCAAAAAGTACCTCGTACGAAAAACGACAAAAGATTATCTTTTACTAAAAACTCACCAAAGGGTCAAATTGGATTTAAACAATTGTAGGTGGATGGAAATAATATTAAATATTGAGGAAACATGGATGTGGATGATAAAATACACCCCAGTAAATATCAAAGTATAAACAATCTCAGATAAAAATGAGATTGTGATATTTTCCCTTACCTTAGGTCCGATATGCTTTTTACGTGTCTAAACCTCCTATATAATGATTTAAATAATATCATTGACTTATTACAGAATCATATTCATTGTTATGATATCATATATGGTCATATTCTTAGCTTCTTATTAGTAATATTTCATTACTACTTGTTATTCGGGTGTTTATTACTTTTTGTTCTTATGCGTGTTTTGTCCAATAAATTCTTATTCCTCTTTATAGGATATAGATACATCATTTACAGAATGTTATTAGTGTAATATATATCATATTCATTCATTCAATTCATTTATATAATCATTATTCAATGAAGATCATATAGAATGAGTCGCATCACATCGTGGAGACGGTAGACTGTACGTACGCACGAGCGATGATATCGTTCCCATGACCATGGAATTGTATTGAAGTGTCTGTATACTATTTCAGAATCAATATCACTTTAAAATAATCATATATATTTATTATTTACACCGTTATACCCATCCAAGTAAGGTGGTGGTAGAAAACAGATTACACCACGGCGTGGAGATGGTATTTCATACGTACGCACGCGCGGTGATTTCGTTTTCCGTAGGATGGATAAGAGGTGAAATAGGGTTGTTTCATATTTATAATAAAATATCAGTATATGAGGGATTCTGATGTTATTACTTCATAATGAAACAACTAAAGAAGATGGAGTAGAAGAAGAATGGAACTTGAAGAAAACGGTAGAAGGTATTACCTCTTTCTCGAAGTGCCTCCTTTAAACATTCTATTAAGGCACTAGAGTTGGTCTTTTGATAAGACCAGTACCTCTAGTAGGTTTCTAAGGAAGTGGGGAAGTGAAATGGGCATGGGTTTACCGAGCTTGAAGGCTCAAATTGGTGTGGGGAAGAGAGGGAGGAGGTTCCCTTTTATAAGGGAGGAGAGGGGCACCTTTGGAAAGTGTGGAAATATTATTTTATTATAAACTTATCTTCGGTTTCAAAAGGTCAAAAAATAATTAAAGATGAATATAAGATGACTCATGGTCGAAATAAAATCATCCAATCAGAATTGGACATGTTTTGGAAAATATTTTAATCATTATAATCTTATTTATTTAAATCATTTATTAATGAGGTAAATACTTCATCATTATTGTGTCATAAATAATTTAATTTATTTGGTGTCTAAAAATTATAAAAAAAATATCATTATATAGGAAATATTTTTATATTTCTAATGAATATTTATAGTCGAAAATATAATTTATATAACCCCTTATAAAAATTAATTACTAAAAGATTTTTGTTAATGTCAATTTTCTCTTTACATTAAATTAATTAATCCAAATTGTCATTGTCACTACCAAGTAGCTCAATGGGGTCCCAAAATCGACCCAAGGATGCTCATGGTAGGCGACTACTCATAAAATATGGTTAGAACAAGTGTCAAGGTAATTTTTAATTATTATAATATTCTTTTAACCTTGAATTACCCTATTTACCTTTAACCGTAGTAAATAAAAAAAATTATGGTAGTTACTATTCATAATATCAAAAAACTAAAAGTAACCTATTGACTTAATTTGGACCCACTGATTCCAAATATGAAATCCATTTTTCAAAATTCAAAACACAGAAGTTACAGTAATTAATTTAAACTTAATCCCGTTGTTAAGCAAACGGGTTTTAAAAGTTAAAACATTGGCAAAGATTGAAATGTTTTTACATATGAATTCAATGTAAAATTAATGATAATGACATAAATTATATTAAATGGTAAAAATATATTCTATTTATACTTTAAAATCAATAAATATAATAATTTAACCATATAAAGTATTGCGATGAAAAAAGTTGTTTTTAATTAAAATATAGCATGTTTTTACTATTCATTAAAATATGAAAGTTATCAGAATAATATGAAAAATTTATCCACAGTAAATTTTTATATCCTGATTCATAAGTAGAATTTTATTTTGTCAAATTGAACTTATAAACTTTTCAAAAACTAGATTTAATGTGGGTGTTCCATCAAAAGGCGGTAAAACTGCATTTTTTGAAAAATACTTCTTTTATCCAAAAAACTGATTTTGTTTTCATACCTCATTCTAGAAAATGTATAAGATGAAATAAAATGTTATAAAATTCAAAATTCTGTTAATACTATTCATAACGGATAATATTATAATATATCGTTGTTTAGTGAAACTCGGTATTGCGTATGACGCAAGCTATTGAGGAAGGTCGTGGTTGCGTGTAAAGCAAGCCAAGCAAGTGTTGTGTGTAGTGAAAGATTCCTTTGATAATTTATATAACATAAAAACAAAATATTTCTCATAAAAGTCTCGGGTGTTACATTCTACCCCCCTTAAAATGAATTTCACCCTCGAAATTCGTCACTTTGTAAAAAACAGATGAGGATACCTCTCCCTTATCATATCCTCAAGTTCCCTTGTAGCCTCTTCTAATTGGTGGTTCCTCCATAAAACTTTCACCAAGCGAGTGGTATTGTTCCATAGGACTTTTTCACTATGATCTCGAATCTCTATCGGCTGTTCTTAATAAGAAAGATCTTGTTCCAGCAGTACAACTTCTGAGCTGAGTACATGTGAAGGATCAGGTATGTACTTTCTCAGGAGAGATACATGGAACACATTGTGAACTTGAGAGAGATTCGATGGAAGCGCCAATCGGTGAGCTACCTTCCCAACACGATCCAATATTTCGAAAGGACCGATATATCTAGGGCTCAACTTTCCCTTCTTTCCAAATATCATGACCCTCTTCCAGGGAGATATTCGTAAGAAGACTTTATCACCCACTTCAAACTCTAAGTCTTTTCTTCGGTTGTCGGCATAACTTTTTTGTCGACTCTGAGCTGCTCTTATGTGTTGTTGAATAGATCTGACTTTTTCTGCCATCTCATCAACAAGATCAGGTCCTAATAGCTTTCTTTCCCCAAATTCATCCCAGCAAGTTGGAGTCCTGCATTTCTTTCCATAGAGAGCTTCATAAGGATCCATCTGAATACTGGAGTGAAAGCTATTATTATAAGAAAATTCCACCAAAGGTAGGTGTTGATCCCAAACACCTTTGAAATATATAGGGCAAGATCTCAACATATCTTCTAAAGTTTGAATTTTCCTCTCAGACTGACCATCTGTCTGAGGATGATAAGCAGTGCTGAAACTCAACTCTGTATCCAGAGTATACTGAAGACTTCGCCAGAACATTGAGGTAAACCTCGGATCCCGATCAGATATAATAGAAAGTGGTACTCCATGCAATCTTACCACTTCCTTTACATATATCCTGGCAATCTAATCTAGAGAAAAATCCTCTCTAATAGCAATGAAGTGTGTAGACTTTGTAAGACGATCAACTATAACCCAGATAGCATTATTGCCTTTGGATGTTTTAGGAAGTCCAATGACAAAGTCCATAGTGATGTTTTCCCATTTCCATTCTGGTATGGGTAATGGTTGTAACATCCCCTTATACTTTTGTCTATCAACTTTAACTTGCTAACAAACTAAGCATCGAGAGACATATTCAGCAACATCTCTTTTAATTACATCTCACCAGAAGTACTCTTTCAGGTCCCTATACATCTTCGTGCTTCTAGGATGAATAGAGAATGAAGTACTATGAGCCTCATCCAGTAGCTCCTTCTTTAATTCTGGGATGAGAGGAACACAAACCTGATTCCTGAACTTTATTATCCCATCACAATCAAGGTTGATTTCAGGAGCATTTCTCACCTTTTTTTGTAACTCGACGTCTTCTTTCTGCACCTCTTTAATCTTTACATGTATAGATGGTTGAACTTTCATTTGAGAAAGATATTATTTTTCCCCTTTCATTATAATTCCAAGATCCATCCTTTGTAAATCCATAAATATTGGATATTTTGTGATCCTCATCATGGATAAGATAGCATGGTCTTGTCGTCTTAATGCGTCTGCTACCTTGTTTGCTTTCCCAGGGTGGTAATGGATTGAGTAGTCGTAATCCTTAATCAGCTCCAACCATCTTCTTTGACGCATATTCAGCTCCTTTTGTGTGAAAATATACTTTAAACTTTTATGATCAGTATAAATATCATACCTTCCACCATAAAGGTAACGCCTCCAAATCTTTAATGTAAATATTACCATAGCTAACTCCAAATCATGAGTTGGGTAATTTTTCTCATGGATTTTCAACTGTCGTGAGGTATAAGCTATCACCATATCATTTTGCATGAGAACACATCCCAGTCCCTTCTTGGATGCATCACTGTAGATCACAAACCTTTCTCCACTACAAGGTAGTGTGAGCATAGGTGCACTGGATAACCTTCTTTTTAGCTCTTTGAAATTTTCTTCACATTTCTCCATCCAAACAAACTTAACTCCTTTCTGAGTCAACTTGGTGAGTGGATTAGATAATCGTGAAAAATCTTTCACAAAACGTTGATAATATCCATCCAAACCAAGAAAAATTTGGATCTCGGTTACTGTTATTGGTCTCGACCATCTTTCGATAACCTCTATTTTTACTGGATCCACAGATATCCCCTCTTTTGAGATTATGTGACCCAAAAATGCAATTTTTTAGAAGCCAAAATTCACACTTGGTAAATTTGGCATAAAGATTCTCCTTTCTTAGGGTCTTTAATACAATTCTCAAGTGATCTTCATGTTCTTCCTTGCTCTTTGAATAGACAAGAATATAATCTATAAAGACTACCACAAACTGATCAAGATAGTCTCTAAAGACTCTATTCATCAGATCCATGAAGATAGCAGGGGAATTAGTAAGACCAAATGGCATTACTATAAATTCATAGTGTCCATACCTTGTACGGAAAGCCGTATTTGGTATATCCTCCCTTTTGACCCTTAATTGATGATACCCTGAACGAAGATCAATCTTGGAAAAGTATTGAGCTCCTCGTAGTTGGTCAAATAAGTCATCAATGCGTGGGAGAGGATATTTTTTCTTGACAGTGATCTTGTTAAGTTCTTGATAATCAATGCAGAGTCTCATTGATCTATCTTTCTTCTTAACAAAAAGAACAAGTGCTCCCCAAGGTGATGCACTAGGACGTATGAATCCTTTATCAAGATTCTCTTGGAGTTTCTTCTTCAATTCCAGCAACTCAATTGGGGCCATTCTATAAGGTGTCTTTGAAATAGGCAAAGCACCTGGTACGAGTTCTATTGAAAACTCACCTTCACAATTTGGTGGAAGACCCAGCAATTCCTCTGGAAAGACATCGTCAAACTCCCGTAAAATGGGCATATTCTTAATCGTGAGTTTCTCTCCAACCATTTGAGATAAATAACCCTCATTTAGTGGAATCAAGACCCATAAGATGGAAGAAATTTCCACTGGAATGTTATGTTCATCCTTGCATCGATAGACGATCATAGATTGATCTGGAATATGAAATGTGACTTCCATTCTTTGGAAATTGATATGAGCTCCATATAAAGAAATATAATCCATGCCAAGAATCACATCAAATTCCACTATAGCAAGGATCACAAGATTTGCAGGAAGCACTTTCCCACAAAATTCAATCGGGTAAGAATTATAAACTTTCGATGCGACTGTTGT
Organism: Viscum album; assembly: GCA_963277665.1. Taxonomy (NCBI): domain Eukaryota; kingdom Viridiplantae; phylum Streptophyta; class Magnoliopsida; order Santalales; family Viscaceae; genus Viscum; species Viscum album. Next base: position 1,855,170,177 of record OY728138.1, read on the forward strand.
GCCATTAGGAGTTGTCATAGCTAACTCAACATCTAATTGTTTAGGTAATATGGCGATACCCTTAGAAAATTCTTCAGAAATAAAAGAGTGGGTGGATACAAAATCAAATAAAACATTTTCTACTTTAGAGTGGATGTTAAGTGTACCTCTCACCACTTCGTTGTCGTAATCCACATCGCCGATAGTAATTTCATGTGAATTTCCTTTGTCTTTGGCCTTAAGATTTTGCTGACGTCGATCGTCATCATCAACCCTTGGATTTGGGCATTGATTGGCATAATGCCCCATCTCCTTGCACTTGAAACATTGAAGTGTAGTAGGTTCATTCTGTGTATCCCTTCCTTTGTTTGCATCATTAGACATCTTCTTCCCATTATTTCGACATTAAATTGCCCGATAACCTTCTTTTCCACACTTATAACATTTTCTTGTCCCCTTAAGACAATTTCCTCCATGTTTCTTTCCACACTTTGAGCATAAGGGAAAACTCATCTTATTTTCAGTGTGCTCTTTAAATTTTCCATTGAATTCCATTTTCCTCTTCTTATCAAACCCATATGACTGATGGGTTACTCCAATATCCATCTCAGCTTTGAGAGCACATCAAACAATTTCCTCATAGCTATTGAAGTCCCTTATGGATAACGCCCTTCGAAGACTTGGTTTTAAGCCATTAAAGAATCGATCGATCTTACTCTCAGGTTGGATAATAATACCATAAGCATACCTTGAAAGTCTTGTAAAATTTGCTTCGTAGGTACCAACAGATTCATCATCCTTTTGCTTTAGTTCAAGAAACTCCTTCTCCATCTTTGTTCGGAGAATACGAGGGAAGTACTTATTGAAAAATAAGTTCTTGAACTCGTCCGATTCCATGGACTCAATTTAATCCATTTGCCTTATATTCTTAATAAGATTCCACCATTGATCAGCGTCACCTTCCAAACGATACACTGCTAAGATGACTTTATCATGTTCAGAACATTGAAGAACTGAAAATATCTTTTCAGTGGTACTGATCCATAATTCAGCCACTAATGGATTAGAAGACCCGCTGAATGAAGGAGGACACTGACTCATGAAGGATTCGACAGAATTTTTCTCCTTCCTTTGCTCATTTGGAAGTATTGCATGATTCATAGCTTGAGAAAGTTGTGTGATCATGGCTACTAGATTTTTCATTCCAGCTCCCATATCGTTTGGTTTCTCAGGGGGACAATCATTGCATTTCCCATCGCATTCCACATTAACATGGTTCCTTCGGGTTCCAGCCATTGACTAAAACCTAGAAGAATAGTGTGAGCAACACTAATTATAAAAAGAAAACCAATAACCAAGAACAAAATTTTACACCTAAGGTCTTATCATAGGTTGTTCATGGAAATTTCTAAAACTCTAAGATCGTGTTCTATGCTTAGACATACCCTTAGGTTTCTTACTAAGGCTTTCACGTCCTAGTTTCCAAAGTTTGACTATACCTTTCCTCTGATACCAACTATAACGACCCTTACTTTACATAAATTGTTAATACTTCAAAGTTGAAGCATACTTATTACAAAATATGACAAAACCATGAAATTACCGTATAGGTATAATGTCTTTAGAAACTGGGAAACATAAACAACTTGTTCATAAAGCATCTACACTATCTCCCATTTATTTCATCATATCTGTAGTCCCTTTTTGGCATATCTTACTTAATACCCTTCTTCCTGACCCGGGGAAAGAAAACATACAAAAGGTTGAGCTCAAATTCTCAGTAAGGGTAAAAAAAAGAAATATCAATTACATCAAATTCATAAGAACATAACATTTTGAAAATCTTACCCTGCAAAAGAGATCATAATTTCATAACATGGGATAAATCATGATAGTGAAATGTAATTCCAATAATCATAACTTAAAACATGAAACTTTTTTGCATACACACATAATCATAGAGAGTCATTTCTTAGTAGTCAAGACTAATAGCCAAGATTATCTTAGCGGACAAAGTCCATTTCTGAACCGAGTTCACTCCTCGTTTCAGTCCTGTTTCACTGAACCGGATTAACCTGTCGTTCTATCCATGTCTATATCATGAGATATAAATCTTTACTTAATTAATTGGAGGGAGATATAGGTCCCACCCATCTCATAATGATACCATTCTTATGTGTTCCACAAAATCATAAATCATACATCATTGCATAACCCATGTAATAAAAATGGGATTCTTAAACATCATGACATCATAAAACAATTCATATAAGATAGAGGAATTCATAAAAATAATTCCATCACAAAATAATCAAATCAATGTAATAATAGGGATAGAAACAGAACCCTATATTATCTTAGAAAGAAAATAATTTTGATAAAACACTTGAACTCTATTCTTGAGGAAAATATCCTTTCTACTTCAAAAACAATTTCCTTTCTTAACATGTCATACAATTTTAAACTAAAAGAAGTTGATTAAAAATAAACTTGAAAACTTGTAAATGAATCTTCTTGGAAACAATGTTTCAAAAATCCATTCATGTCGTATAAGTTAAAAAAAACATTCTTCTCGTACTTTTGTCGAAAAAGTCAAAAAGTACCTCGTACGAAAAACGACAAAATATTATCTTTTACTAAAAACTCACCAAAGGGTAAAATTGGATTTAAAAAATTGTAGGTGGATTCAAATAATATTACATATTTAGGAAATATTTATGTGAATGATAAAATACACCCCAGTAAATATCAAAGTATAAAAAATCTCGGATAAAAATGAGATTGTGATATTTTCCCTTACCTTAGGTCTGATATGCTTTGTACATGTCTGAACCTCATGTATAATGATTTAAATAATGTTATTGACTTATTAAATAATCATATTTATTGTTATGATGTCATATATGGTCATATTCTTAGCTTCTTATTAGTAATATCTCATTACTACTTGTTATTCGAGAGTTTATTACTTTTTGTTCTTATGCGTGTTTTGTCGAATAAATTCTTATTACTCTTTATAGGAAATAGATAAATCATTTAAAGAATGGTATTAGTGTAATATATATCATATTAATTCATTCAATTCATTTATATAATAATTATTCAATGAAGATCATATAGAACGAGTCGCATCACATCGTGGAGATGGTAGGCCGTATGTACGCACGAGCGATGATATCATTCCCATGATTGTGGAATTGTATTGAAGTGTATGTATACTATTTCAGAATCAATATCACTTTACAATAATCATATATAGTTATTATTTACACCATTATACCCATCCAATTAAGGTGGTGGTGGAAAAGAGATTACACCACGGCGTGGAGACGGTATTCCGTACGTACGCACGCGTGGTGATTTCGTTTTCCGTAGGATGGATAAGAGGTGAAATAGGGTTGTTTCATATTTATAATAAAATATCAGTATATGAGGGATACTGATGTTATTACCTCAAAATTAAACAACTAAAGAAGAGGGAGTAGAAGAAGAATGGAACTTGAAGAAAACGGTAGAAGGTATTACCTCTTTCTCGAAGTGCCTCCTTTAAACTTTCTCTTAAGGCACTAGAGTTGGTCTTTTGATAAGAACAGTACCTCTAGTAGGTTTCTAAGGAAGTGGGGAAGTGAAATGGGCAAGGTTTTGCCAAGATTTAAGGCTCAAATTGATGTGATGAAGAGATGGAGGAGGTTCCCTTTTATAAGGGAGGAGAGAGGCACCTTTGGAAAGTGTGGAAATATTATTTTATTATAAACTTATCTTCGGTTTCAAAAGGTCCAAAAATCATTAAAGACGAAGATAAGATGACTCATGGTCGAAATAAAATCATCCAATAATAATTGGACATGTTTTGGAAAATAATTTAATCATTATAATCTTATTTATTTAAATCATTTATTAATGAGGTAAATACTTCATCATTATTGTGTCATAAATAATTTAATTTATTTGGTGTCTAAAAATTTTAAAAATATATATAATTATGTAGGAAATATTTTTATCTGTCTAATGAATATTTATAGTCAAAACTATAATTTATATAACCCCTTATAAAAATTAATTACTAAAATATTTTTGTTAATGTCAATTTTGTCTTTACATTAAATTAATTAATCCTAATTGTCATTGTCACTACCAAGTGGCTCAATGGGGTCCCAAAATCGATCCAAGGATGCCCATGGTCGGCCACTACTCATCCAATAAGGTTAGAACAAGTGTCAAGGTAATTTTGAATTATTATAATATTCCTTTAACCTTGAATTACCCTATTTACCTTTAACCGTAGTAAATAAAAAAAATTACCGTAGTTACTATTCATAATATCAAAAAAAATACAATTAACCTATTAACATAATTTAGACCCAATGATTCCAAATATGGAATACATTTTTCAAAATTCAAAACACATAAGTTGCAGTAATTAATTTAAAATTAATCCCGTTGTTAAGCGAACGGGTTTTAAAAGTTAAAACATTGCCAAAGATTGAAATGTTTTTACCTATGAATTCAATGTAAAATTAATGATAATGACATAAATTATATTAAATGGTAAAAATATATTCTATTTATACTTTAAAAACAATCAATATTATAATTTAACCATATAAAGTATTGCGATGAAAAAAGTTGTTTTTAATTGAAATATAGCGTGTTTTTACTATTCATTAAAATATGAAAGTTATCAGAATAATATGAAAAATTTATCCAAAGTAAATTTTTATATCCTGATTCTAAAGAAGAATTTTATTTTGTCAAATTGAACTTATAAACTTGTCAAAAGCTAGATTTAATGTGGGTGTGCCATCAAAATGCGATAAAACTGTATTTTTTTTAAAATACTTCTTTTATCCAAAAAATTGATTTCTTTTTCATACCTCATTCTAGAAAATGTATAAGATGAATTAAAATTTTATAAAATTCAAAATTCAGTTAATACTATTCCTAATGGCGAATATTATAATATATCATTTTTTAGTGAAACTCGGTATTGCGTACGACGCAAGCTATCGAGGAAGGCCACGGTTGCGTGTAAAGCAAGACAAGCTAGTGTTGTGTGTTGTGAAAGATCCCTTTGATGATTTATATAACATAAAAACAAAATATTTCTCATAAAAGTCTCGGGTGTTACAGTTTAATGGTAATATTTCCTTTTCTAGTTTAAAATATGGAAAATCGGTACATTATTTGGCTTTATTTATAAAAAAAATATCACGAGGATGATAGTGTATAACTAAAGAGAATAAAAAAATTAGGCTGAAATAAATCTCAAATTAATTAATTCAAAAGATTATATCTTCCTTCTAAATAAAAAGATATATTTGGTTAAAGTAAAATAGAAAATGTGGAAAGTTAAAAATTAAAGGTGTGTTAATGGATACTAAAAATATGCCATGAATTGATGGTAGTGATGAAGATAATGTAGGAATTTTTGGAAAGGTTTATCTGATGGATGATCTTGAGGTATCCCATGAAGATATTGATATATGTAGTTGAAAACCCTTGAAATAAAATGCATCAATACGTGATTAAATGTTCTACAAGAATGAAAAGTAAGACGAAAGAATGGAGGTCATGTCTAAAATAGAAAAAATCAGATATGAAGATTCAAAAAATTTAGTGAAGGAAGATGAGTTGAAACCAAATATTAAAGAGAAAAACTATGTAATTTATAATCTAAACAAAAATATAAATTATATTTTAAACATTGAGACTATGTGAGCACATGAGCCTTAACCCGGTTGGTGAGGACTCAACATGTGCATCCAATAGATCCAGAATCAAATCCGAGTGAAGACATATTTTTGGGATACTATAGTAGTACTGTAATAAGGAATATGGTAGGAACTATAGAAGTTATTGTAGCAGGTATTGGTCGATATTTTAATAGCCAAAACTGTTCATCCATCTGGTCTATCTGGCCATTAGTTTGCTCTTCAGGTCCTGCAAGACTTTCTGACCACCCATGGACTTTAGGGTAGTTGTCTATCAAGGCCTTCGGGCCACCTCAATGCCTTCAGGACACCCGATGGCCTTTGGGAAACATGAAATATGCTAATGTACTTGTCAGATTACAAGGTACAAGGATCTAGATAAAGATTCAGAGAATGTGAATTCACCATATTAGTGCATACCTAAATTGGAATATTGAGAGTTTATGTAATTTCTATCAGTACTAGGAATGTTGAACACTTCACTGGAAAACTAGCTAATCATCCATGTAAAGGTGGAGTGCTAATATCATGACATTTATAGGGGAGGAGCAGTTCCATGTTGTCTTGTCTTAGAGATTCCCTTAATACCTACCTGTCCAATAACTATCTCGTAATCCATTGTGCCTTGTAGAAGTTACACCCCACCCCTTAGAGGGTGGATTATCAAAAATAATATAAAAAATGAAGGTTTTCAGGTAATTCAGGAAGACAATGATATTTTAAATAATGTTTAATACTTTGAAGAATATAATATGAATTGGCATTGAAAATGTGAATATTAAGAATGACTATTGACACTAATAATGATGAAATCAAATACCAAATAAACATTACTAAGTCAAGAAAAATAATTTTTATAGGAGAAATGAATACAAGTCCTTAAAGATCAGTGATTCAAAGGAAAATATATGGTAAAACTACAAGCATTAAATCTCCCTAATATGGTACTTCATCAGAACATTGAAATGAATCAAATCATGTGGATAAAAAATACTCTAATATATTAATAGTAAGATGTTAATTCTGGAAAAATTTATAATACAATTAACATGTGTGCTCTATTATTCAGAGGTCCATATAAGAGAAATATTATTCAAATAAGGGAACATTAATTTTGGATAATTTATTCTCTTTTAATATATATTGTTTTTATTATATAGGATATAGATATATGAAATTTTTTTATTCTATAAGATGAAAATGAATTTAATATAAAAACCTGAAAATGAATTTAAGTATAAGAATGAATCTTTATCCAAAAGTATAAATAATCATAAAAAGTGTCTTTTTTAAAATTATTCGAATAAATTTTTTATTAAACTATGGAAGTAGTAAACTCCTCAGCAACAAGGGTAATGAAAGTGAATTTAGAGAAATATAATTCTATTAATGGTTCGTTGAGATTAACAAACAATTAATGTTCATGGATTGTGGATAGTGGATTCACATCACACATGACAAAAAATGAAGACATCATTGTGAGTTTAAAACACAAATAAAACATGGACTTATTCATTTCATGAATGATGTGGGTCTAAATATTTTGGTTATATAAAACTCAAAATTAGAGGAAATGATATATTGAGAACTAACAATCTTTCTATAGATGGGGTGATTCATAATCATCTTATGGTCATTAAATTATTTTACCATTGACGTGTAGTTGAGTTTAATCAAAAAAAATTTACCATAAAATTGAAATATGGTTCACTTATCATTAAGGGAAAAAGAACTGGGGGTAATATATATTGTGGGAGAATAAAATATATGTGTGTTTTCTAAACAAGAGGAGAATACTTTATAAACAACATTACCTAACCATTTAAGCCGAGAATTATTGGAGATGTTTTTAAAGAGAAATGGTTCTAGTGAAATTTTACAACATATATATGTTCAAAATAACACATGTGATTCAGGTAAAACAAGGAAAATTATAAGAAGGTCATAACATTTTAATAGTAAGATTAGAACAAGGTTGGTTGATCCTTTATAGGTAGATGTTTGTGGTAATATATCACCCAATGTGATATATTTTATTTGGTAGTATGTATTGTTAATAGTTGAATACAGAAAAATGACACAGATTATTCCAATCACACCCAATACCAAGGTATATAGATGTATCACTAAATATCAAAAGGGAAATTAAAAGATGATTAGTGGGAAGATACAGAATTTTTAGAAAGAAAATGGGACCAAATTTAAAAATCATCAAGTTCATGAATAACATCTAAAACATGGAATTCAACATAAGGAATCAACTGTTATAATACTTTCGAAATTTTTTTATTGAAATAATAAATCGTGTTATAAAAATTTTTACTTTAATAATTTCGATAGAAAAATAAATTCCATAAATATAATTGAATGAATTGGTTCTTACACCACTATGTAACAACAATATATATATATTTTTCAAAATGAATAAAGATCTTTATAAGAAGTATGGTATGAAAAAAAATAATCTAAAATAATTCTGAGTGTTTAGAAGAAAATGTTTTATTATAAATAAAGAAATTAGAAAAAAAATAGGATTAGGATGATGATGTAATGTTTCATATATATTAATCTAATTTTAAATATTATTGATGTTACAAAAAACACTTATAAATATTATTTTAAGAAATGATAATGTGGTGGTAAATGATGGGAAAAAGGTAGCAGTATGTGAATATTTTATGCAAGAAAACTACAAAATTTAAGAATCACAAAATGATTAAGAGTAATGGAGTACATGTGGAGATTCAAGGAATGAAGATAAATCAAATGAAGACTCATAATATGAATAAATTATATAAATTTACATAGGTTTATGGAAACAAAAAAGAGGGGAGAAATCAATAAAATATATATTTTTGGTGACCGGGAATCCCTAGTCCAAACCCAATGTGTTATATATTAGTAATATGTGTTCTTTTCTACTTTATTATAACCAAATTATTTTAAATACTCTACTTTTGATGAGATTTAGGTCAATAATATGAATTAATATCTCAAGAAAATTGAGAAAAATATGACATGGGGTGTTTTTTCAAGGAAAAGTGACATTAATTTCATTGGTACATAGTAGGTGTTCCTGAATAAATTAAAATAAGATGGAATCAATATTCAGAAAAAAGAATGATTTTTTAAAAAAGTTTATTCTCATATTTAAGGAATTGATGTCGATGAGACATGTTGATATATTTCATAATAACATACCATTCAATTATTTCTATCCAGTGAAATTAATAATGGGTTTAAATGTTATCAAATGGATATTAAAAATGAATTTTTGAATGGGGTCCATGAAGAGGATAACATATTGAGAAACCATATGGGTTTCACATTGATGAAGATGAAGGAATTTTATGCCGAGAAAAGAATATTCTTTATGGCCTCAACAAATAACTCAGTAATTGTATTCCATATTATATCAAATTCTAATGAATCATAGTGTTCATAGAGGATTATTTAATCATAATAACTATATTAGGAAAGAAAATGAACAACGTTTGATGGACATTATTTACATCGATTATATTTTTTGGGGGGAACGAATGATAACCAATGATAAATACCTTTATAACAGTATTGTTCTGAATTTTAGATGCCTCTAATTTTTTAATGACAATTTTCCTTATCATGATGGTCACTCAAAGATTATATGGTGGTATTTATCTTAGAAACCAAATATTATAAGGGAGTCATAAGAATATTTTAGATAGAGAAATCTAGGACAAAGATGAATCTACTAGAATAAAGTGTGAAATTACCAAAAGACGAATTCGACAGAAATGTCAATGTTACCATATTTCCATACATAATTGCAAGTTGTATTTTTTAATGACATGCAACATGTTATATTATATTATACAAGTAGATACAATAATTTTCAAAGTGGTACTAAGTAAAATCAACTGAAATTTGTGATAATAATTCTTCTCAATATTATTCATACAAAAAACTACAGGATATTCTATTGAAGTGATGGACAATTGATTTTTTTGTGATTCACTATATCACATTGGTATGCTTTAGTAGAGGACTGAAAATCACATTATAGTGGTTTTTTCTATCATGGTAGTTTTCATATATTATGGAAAATTATGAATGAATGATTTTCAATCTTTACACAATGAATAGTCTAAATTTTTTTCTTCCACTTAACATTTAGTGAAAATTTCATTAGTTGAATAGAAAACCATATGTTTTGGATGTTTAGGTGAATAATAAAATTCTAATTATGTGTGGAGACTAAAGATAAATTAATCATTCAAAAAATACAATATAGTATTTTCAAACCATTAATATTCAGATCATTTATCATTCAATAACGTTGAAGGTAGATCAATGATATATAATATTGGAGAATGTATCAACACATGATCTTGTAGTAGACATCTTGTTAAAAGAACTACCGAATGTAGTGTTCGAGAATCATAGGATAGATCATGGATTCTAATAACATTTATCTAATTAATTAGGAAAATAAAGAACTCACAATCCCCATAGATTCATTCTAAAGAAAGTAATATTTTATCACCATAATATTTTGTATTTCCAAAATCATATTCACAACTTTTTAGTGTAATTAAATCCTCGTATTCATTAAAAATGTTGGAGAAAAACCCCAAGTGTGATTTTAAGGGAGTGAAAATGGTAGAGACTAACGAGGAGAATATGTCAATGAAAAAACATGGGGATTTTTTTCAATTAATTAAAATATGAAAAAGAAAAATAATTTAATTTAATCCTTGTTAATCACATAAATAATTACTCACATGGAATTATAATTGATGAATAAATGATCTTTGGAAATATTTTTGAAAGTGGTTATGGTTGGAGAGTTTGGGTGACTTTCAATAAACTAAAAGGGGATATTTTTTTCCAATATCCCTTTGGAGGGTTTTTTATTGTGTTTTTTGAAAAAAAAGTATAAAGAAGTAGTGAAGTGGGTGTGTTATGGTAAAAGGGACACATCATATCCCAAGGGCTATGCTACAACCAAGCTTGATCTACCCCACACATGTGGGTGGCATGTTTAAGCACATAGGGCAATGTTCCATGTTATCTATCCTCTAGAGGCACCATGGAGGTTGATAAGGGGTCATGAATGTTAGTGTGAGAATAGAGTAATGGTCTATATAGAATGGGTTGAATCACAGAGAAATTGGTCTGTGATATTATGAAGCACCAATGAGGAGTCTAGGAGTGGCTCATATTAATTTCTTTTATGTGGTCAAAATAATTAGTTAACTTATATTTTATGAGAAAACTAGAATCATTTCCAATGTGAGAAAGGAGTTTTTAGGATACTCTAAATCCAAGATCACCATGGTGAAATGAGTGGATAGAATATTTCAGTTCCCTTGTAAAAATAGAGGTGGCCCTATCTTAGCTATTATTTCTATGTCACATGAAGTAAGTTCGATATAATTATATGCCATACTACTGAGGGCTACATCGAAGTCCATTTGAAAAGGCATATCTCAAGATAATATAAATGAATTATGAAATGGAGTGTCCAAAATTTTCAGAATCAGTTTTTGGAAGTTCCATTCTTACTGGAATATAAAATGTTAGAGTTGAGACTACGCACCTACTAGTTCATTGTGAGAACCTGTTGTGTGGAGACCACACATCATATCCATAGAAGTCATGAGATGTTAATTATCTTAATAATGGGTGTCTCCATTCTATATTTAATGTTCCCCTTATATAGTGTACAATGGTAGAGTGATAATAAACCTCTATGTTTGGAACTATGTAATAATATTCCTCTCAGTAATGTGGCATACCTGTTACACTAATGAAATTATGGAGATTTATCTATTCAAGAACTCATCAGTTAACTAAAAAATAATGGCTAGTGAGGAACTCACCAAACAAGAGGGACACTTTTCACAATCCTATACATAGACCGTTACATCTTATCATTTATATTTAAATTAAAATAATTATCATTTATTTGTATACCAAAACATAAATAAACACAATTAAAAAATAGGATGAGAGTGGAAAAACATTATTTGGAATATTGTTAGGGGTTTCTTTATATATATAGTCTAGAATATTTTTGGGTGAAAGAGAAATTATAGGAGTCTATTCTTCACTAGAGATTGATTTCATTTGAACTAATAGAAATACTATAATAAGTGTGTGGTCAAATTGTATTTTTTGAAAGAAGGAAGAACAAACAAGTATAGTATTGATTTTCTTGTTGTGGGGGAGTAGGTGTTATATATTTTTCTATGGTAGTGAATGTGGTAAACCAAATGTTACATTAATCAATTATATACTTTTTATTTTAGTTCATATGTGCATTTATTTTAAGCTCCTTTGATGTATCCCAGCATAGGATAACCATGTAAAATCCTCTGTTTCATTAACTAATTTAATCACTCATTGTGGGTAAAAAAAGATCCAAATAAAAGTGTTCCTCAATTTGAAAGAAAAAGATTTTAATTAGCGATTTAACTTCTTATACCATGAATCGCCTCCACATTTAAGGGTGATATAAACTATAGGATTCTAATAATACTTGAATGAGATGGTGTTACACATATCTTCGGTATCAATTATGTATTGATAGATATCAATCATTTCATAAAAGTATAGATGAGGGTCCAAAATTATTGAAAATGTTATACAATTACTCAACAGGTAATATAAACAAATTATGAGTGTTAATTTATTATAAAAATTATTTTTGGAATAATTAGATATATATATGTTTTAAATTAATTTTTTTTAACAATTTATAAATTAATTAGTTTAGTAGTACGTGAAACATATAATTACATTACCATTAAAATAAATAATGGTATATATTATCAATTAACATACGAGTATTATTATTTGATTTAAATATGTGATATTTTACTAAATATATTTAATTATTTATGTAAATATATTTTTCTTGAAAAATGATGATTTTTATGTGATATTTAAATTACATTTATATGAGATATTTTATCACTTACCAACATATGTGAGAACTGTATGTTTTAGTATTTTTTTCTGCTTAGATATCTTATATAGGTATTGTATAAGATGTCTTAATATTCTACTATATATAATAATTTTGTTTCATTCATGATGGAATATATTTTAAGAGTAAAAACAAAACTAATGATTTAAGGGACAATTTTTTCACATTTTCCATATTTATAAAACTTTATCACCTTTTCCATAAACCTTTTTACCAAGAAAACTATCAGGTCCCATTATTAGATGTTTTTACCATAAATAACTATATCTTAGTGAATTTCATTATTATTTATTGTATTATTTATATACCAGTAAAATATTATATATTTTTCATGGATTAATGATTTTTTTCTACTTTTATTTATGAAAGTGCCTTCTTTTTTTATTTGATATTGATTTTGTTAAAGAAACAATTCCACAAGAATTGATTTTAGAGAGAAATATTTAAAGATCATATTATTATTTTTATGATTTATTGAATTTTGTGAATGAATCAATTCACATTATATAATGTTTTAGTCTTTTGGAGTTCTTATATATAATAATTCTTAGTGTGTTTCTAGTATCCACAAATATCAAGACATATTTTTTTATTATAATTTAATGTTCATAAAAAATCTCAAATATTCTAATGAGTCACATAGAAATAATATGAGAACATTGAGTGTTTCTTAATAGAATTAAAAAGATCATATAATATGGAAGAGGGTTTATTAATTTTTTTATTAATTTAAAATATGACTTATTCATGTTAAATTTATATATACATTAGATAATGTTAAGTAATATTCATAATTAAACAAGAAATATTTACCAATGAATGCTATGTTGAGTTAATTAAATATGATACCTGTGATCTGATCACATTATCATCAAATTTTTTATATTTAATTAAATTTTATAATATTTATGTAATAGATTATATTAATTATGGGTTGGTTAATGTATGTTATTTATGAGTATTGAATTATTTAATGAATACACAAACCAAAATTTCATTCTACAAACATGGGACTACCCAACTGATTTATAGTAACTTCTGATAAGTTTATTGAAAACCATTTCTTGGAATAATTAAAATATTATTTCTTAACCACATGGGATATTATGTGTATAGGGATTTTTAGAATTTAATTTTTTTAATTAAATAACAGTATTAGTACTAAAATAAAATATAAGGTTATAGAAATTGAGTTTTATGGATTCTAATAGCTCCCACCAAAAATAGAGTTAGTCTAGACTAGACTTATAATATATAATATTATGGCCAAAATAATTATTTTTATTTTAGATTTTTTTTATGTTCTTAAAATCTAATAGTTCAACATGATTTTTTGAGTGATAACATAAATCTAGTTACTCAAATGAGAAATTTTTTTAACTATGGAAAAATGGAAATTTGTGAAAAGGTAATTTTATTAATTGTCATCACGACCCCCTCCTTAGTGTGATGTTGGTTGGACTCCATATCCCCAAAGGTTTATCTTATTCATTCCTTATTCTTCTTATTTATTATCCTTCTTTTAGTGTGTAATGACATATGTTGCTATGTGTTGAGAATTTTGGAGGGAAAATTGCATTCTCATCTAGTGGATGGATATTTCAGTGAACCGGTTATCGAACAGTGATGAAACCAATTTAAAAAAATAAAGAGGTGTTTATAGAATTCATTAAAGGATTTAAGTTAAACTTTGTACTTATATTTTTATTAGATGAGGCTCAAAGATGTTGTGACCCCGACAGTAGCCACTATCTAGCAGATGGGGATGGATGAAGACCTACTTCCTAGTAAGAAACACATGAAAAACTATGAACCTATATCGTGTGGCTCGGTGTAGGGAGAAAAACTTTTGATGTTCATTATGACTCATTGGTTAGCTGGTGGACCTCAACTGACTGGCTTGTGGGGTGCACAGGGCACAAATCAAGTGTTGTCCTTTTGGTTCCTTTAGGTATTCAGTCCCACCTCATGTTTCATATACATGAATCAAAATTTCAAGGTCCATTAATTCATTCTATATTACATTCATTATTCCAGGAAATTCCTTTTATCTAGGGTGGATCTAGATTCAAATCATTGGATAATATGAGTGAGATATCTAATTCATTTTGGATATTTATCTCATTCTTCCACATTTGGTGGTGGATTGATATGTACATACTCATAGAATAATATTCTAATTATATCTTATCCTTTTAAATTCTTTGATGTCTCAACTATCAATGAATAAAATTTCCCATGGTTTTATTTTTTATCAAGTGATCTTTGTATAGATTCTGATTATATAATTGGGTGGAAATTCCATTAGATCTTGGTTGAATTATACAGTAATGATCAGGAATTCGATCATTATTTCTTGAGGATGTCCCATGATAATGATAACATTCCATTGATTTGTTTATATTAAGGATACATATCTTTGTTACCCATGCTATTATTTTATATCTATTTGATTTGAAGCAGCCTCCATATCATGTATATTATTTGGGGCTTTTGAATTCCTTCGAATCAGATGTTTGTGGGGAGTGGTTAAACACCATTGGATGATGTTGCATCTAAGGTATGTCACAGAGTTTTATTTATTCTAAAGTATCCAATTTTAATATATTAAATTGAAAATTATTTTAT
Organism: Viscum album; assembly: GCA_963277665.1. Taxonomy (NCBI): domain Eukaryota; kingdom Viridiplantae; phylum Streptophyta; class Magnoliopsida; order Santalales; family Viscaceae; genus Viscum; species Viscum album. The sequence continues at coordinate 1,855,185,468 of OY728138.1, forward strand.
TTATAGTGGATTGGGATATTTCTGAGAATAATTTTGGAAATGTGAAAGGGATCCTCCAAGGGTGCTTGGTCAAGTTTCTAATTATGAATTGTTTACTTTTAAATTACTTGGGAAATAATTTCATTCACCTTATATTATTAGTTCTTTTAATCAATTAATTAATTATAATTTAGTTTTAATTAATTTATTTCAATGTCTAATTATTGACTTGGAACCTCGTGGAAATCGATAAAGTACAAATGGACTTTGATAACATAGACAATGTAGCAAGTTATTCTTAGCTAGATGTTGGATCAATGTTAGATAGGTAGTCCTTTTATTGTACCCTATTTGATTATGCGTAGTTTATTTTCATGTGGTTTTGGGTTAACCAACAAGGGTGAATGACCGTAATTCAATATATTTTTTATGAATTACTATTAATGTTTAACTAGCTAATGAAATATATGTCTCAACTAATTAAAGGAATCATACCTACTATAATTATGAAAATTGATAAGTCCTTGATGAATGCTTGCACACTAGATTGAAGTTGAACATTGATAGAATAGTATTGATCACATATTTTTGAATTTGTATCCCATGAAAACCATATTTGATATTGATCACATGTGTGTGAGTGTGATTCATATTATACCTATGTTTAATATTAATAAAATGCAATTCTATAACCCATACACATAATGATTGATATTAGTCACATGTGTGTGTGTGTTTACACAATGAGACATGTGTTTGATGATTGATAACATGGGGTGTGTCTGTCTGTCCCTATGACTTTTTTTTAATTTTATCCCATATGGTTTGGTGAAGGACATGCATCTTTCTTAGTATGAAGTGATTTTTTCTATCGTCATGCATCTATATATATAATATTCTTTTTAATCTATTTTATAGTAGTTGAGAATGAAGGTTAAGCCATACGGACTTTCCCATTGAGAGGTATATGTAAGATATTGATATTCATTTACATTGGATTCCCCTTAGATGGGGATGTGTCAAACATGTTTTATAGGATATCCCATTAAATGGGGATGTTTCATACATGGTTGGTTGATGATCTTTATTTAATTGATCAAAAATAATGAAGAATAATGTTCAGGGTATCTTTTTAGGCATAATACCACTCACCATGTGCTTGTTAGTTTCTTACTTTTTCATTGGTAACTATCTTCCCTTTTTATGTATAATATTTATTTATTGTCTACATTATGATGTTCATATCACATGAAAAAACATTTTACTTTACTGGGTTGGTATTAGAGCACATTGTTGGTTCCCTAATAAGATATAATTACACCCAATTTAGGTGTCCATAGTGATTGAGTACCCAAGAATCCCTCATTTTTCATAGGTGTTTGTTGTGTTGTGTCACATGTAAGATCTCTAAGAAAGATATCGCTCTATAATCTATATACATGGATGGGGTGATGCTTGGATTTTGGTGAAGGGCCTCTATGTACTTTTATTATTTTATATATTGTATATTTCATCTTCATTGTGGGATATTAGTGTTCAAATAATCTTATATGACTATTCGGGTGTGCTATTTCAAAATTCATTCATTAGAAAAAGTATTTTTATTGGTTTCACATACCCTGACTGAATATTATTACATATTTAGTCATTTTTTATTAAGGATTTTGATTAAGGGGATAGTCTGGCCAAAACACTGCATTAAAGCCTCACTTATAGTCAATATCATCTACCATATGGGGATTTGTGATTTAGGTTTTCTATAACATCAACTCTGATATAATAATTTGTATCATGGTCTTAAAAAATAGTATCAATGTTATATATTTTTCATATATTGGTGTGTTTTTATACATCTGATATAGTAATGTGTAAGATCTTGTGACGAAACATAGTTTGGTACATCATAGACACATTTTTTTGGATATACATGATATAAGGGCATGGTATTGATGTTATAAATTTTTTATATTATGATTATATGTTCTTTCCGCATAAGACACACATCGATTTTCGGGGTCTTTATATCAAATGAATTTAACTCTTGACTGTATCGGTAATTGGTATCACATGAACCATATTCATCACATAATTTTTTTATGAAAAATATGAATTTTGAGGTTGATCGTTTTGACAAAGTAAAAAAATAAATATTTATTATCAATAATTTTTACTATATATGTACAAATGCGTTCTTGGTGAAATTACATTTGGTTGAACCCCATTGCGATTATACTTCCTAAAGAAGATCATGTGAAACTATAGTGTGGTACAACTGGGTGATGATGATGATGGAGAATTCGAGGGTGATGATAGTATATCCCTTATATGCATAGGTGGTGCATTGTACTATGATTGTTCATTTTAGATCATTAATTTCCTTACTAAGAAACCATGTGTGAGTAGACATTATATTACAATGGTCAATAAATGGTTCCATCAAAATAATATGTGGAGTTATTCATATATCCCCACTGTGAATTTTTTTAACCAAATGAGGAATCGTTTTCCCCAACATGGTTTGTTATAGGGTGAGGCCATCATGTAAAATCTATAAATATTTTCCTAGAAGAGTTTTTATGAGCTATGACCCTTACTAAGGCATTATTTTGGGTTATGTGTAAGACTTATTATCTACAAATGTGATGTTAGTAACCAATGATACAATGATTCATGGGGTCTAAAGGTAACCTAAGTGGGGGTTTCCCCTTATGAAGGGAGAGTCATGGTTAAATCCTTATGAGATGTTTTCTTTGATTAAATGATTGGGCATGTGAGTTACCATTGAAAGTCATAAAGGAAGGTATTTCCAGATTGATTGAAACGTAAATGTGTAGAGCACCACAAGTTCTGGTGCTCATGATATATTGTTGGTTTTGGAGAAAGTTCATAATTTTAAAATCAATGGTTTTAATTTGGGTTTTATAGCCTATTTTCTTTGGAATATAACTCTGACTAGACACAAAGTTAAGGATTCATGGTTCTAGAACCAAGGATGGTTAGAGTGTGGTTGAAAGATCAATAGTTTCAACTGATACCCATGTGTTGGATGGTGTGTGTTAATCCTAATTATAAAATAGATTCCAATTATAAATAGAATATCTCATAGTGGTTGAGTTTGGTGGAGCTAGATCCTAATGCACTTTAGAAATATAGAATAGAATTTGAGACTAGTTAGGAAGTTTTTGAATCATTTGAAATCACACTATTTTGTGTAATGAGTGGTGTTTTAATTATTCTATAGTAAAACCCTACATGAATGATATTCCATGCAGTGTATGTTTTATTTTATTTGAATCGGTGAAGTAGGGTGGTGAGAAGGACACTGAAAACAATTTAGGTTTTGTTAAATATCCCAAAAGAGCCAGTGGGTGTAGGCACATTTAGTTAGAAACTATCATTTTTACAAAAATCTTTTGGGTCATGTAATCTTATAGGTTGTTCTATGCATAGAAATCACTGTGAAAAAATACAAAATTGATAATGGATTGGGGTAATGTTGTGCGGTCGACCCGAGTTTTTTATCTCTAGAGATGATGTGATTTTGTGTTGTGGCTTTTGTTAAGGGATGAGACATATCTAGTTCTATAGTTGTAACCCAATATTTGGATTCTAGGGTACATAGTTCATATCATGAATGGATCATTTAATATCATGAATTTCCCTCTAGGTATTACTGTTTGTGCAGTGCTTGATGCTTTCCTGAAAAATGGGTATAAATAGACGGTTACACGTAGTTATCAATTTTGGTGATGAACTATTCATTGGATGTGCTGATAAATGAAATATGTATTATCCAACAATATAGATACTCATTATTAGGGAGCATATACTTTTTCATGTCTAAAAGGAATATATAATTGAAAGGGTCATCATTCTACACATGAATGACTACTTAATGATCATATAGACTTTAAGAAACTGATATGTGGTTGAATAGATAGTTTCTAACTATATGATCAATTCTTGAGGACTTATTCAAATATATAAGTATAATGAGATAATATAATGGTTTTAGACTCAAGTAAAAATTATTTTCAACCTAGATAGAGTAGAATTGTTGGTTCATTTTCACATGATGGAGATCCATGTGGTTAGTGCATATTATTGATGGATCAATTAGAGAAATTCCCTAAATATTATTTTGTGCTTAGGTAAGGGGTTTCTAATCATTTTTATATTAAAATTTGAGTCTTAAGAAATCATCTATGGTTTCTATGTGCATCATCATTTTACTAGGTTAGGTACCCTTATAGATTGATGGATGGAAAATTATTAACTCATGTTTTTCCATGAATCATAATGTGGTGTGCTAAAACTACTTATTCCTCACTGTATAGGGTATGAATGAGGTGTTTATGAATTAGGTGGGAATATTGAAATGGTTTAAATGTGTTTGTTATTTTTATTTTGAATAGATTCGTTGGTTATTATAATGATATGGAATGTGGTTTGGGTATTAACTTTTAACCTTTATTTGGAATTTGATCAGGTGTGACGGAATTGAACTGCACTGGGTGGGACCTTAGAATGTCAGATTCATATTCTATATTATTATTCTTATTTAGTGGATCACCCTAATGATTTAGTATTAATAATTTGAAGACACTAGTGTGTGCCATGTTAGTATAATGTGGTGATATTGGTATCATTATTGGATTATTGAGATATTTTGGAATGGTTTCTGGTGTTTTTTATTGGACTCGCGGGGTTGGAGTGTGATGGAATTTCAAGAATGGTAATATCAAATTTTTAATGAGTTAGTGTTTAGTTATGGAACACATATAAATCTTTTTGGATGATGATGGATGAAAATATAAAAGTAATATTATTATGATTCTGATAATTTTCAAGGTCGATATGTGGAATGGTGGGGAGAATGTAATAAACCCTGCCTTTATGGGTTGTGAATTTTGGAGAAAAATTAACTTTTATTTTATTAAATGAGTTTTTTATAGAACTGGGTGTAAAACCAAGATGTTAAATATTTTAAAAACATAAATAGGTGCTTCCATACTTGAATGATGGGTCAAATTTCGACTCAAATATTAGGTTTTTTAGGGGAGGAGTCCTATAGAAACTACGACTTTCTATAACTAATGTCTAATTATTATTGTAAGAACATGAGATTTGATGACATATTTCTCTAAAAATAATTTTTTTGACGTATTTAGTTTCAAAAAACTATGATTCTAAAGAAAAATTAATAGATTATACTATTACAACATTGAATTTAAATTTTTTGGAATGAATTTAACTACCTAAATAATGAAAAACTAATGATTTACATTAAATTAAATATTTTTTAATAAATTAGAAATAAAAATAATATCATTTGGAATTAAAATATATATTTTTATAATGAATTATTTTTTTTGCATAAAATGTTTTTTATCGTAATAATGTTATTTAATCACTATTAATGAATTATTTTAATGAAACTTATATATTATATATTCAATAAAATGTATAAAAATGTTATGACTCCAACCCTTATAGCCCATAGTTGGTGGTTACTTTAATGCATTGGTACTAGATAAAAGTAATAAATTCCCAAAGGAATTAATTGTTTAATTGTATTTATAAAACAGATACATACATGAATATCACATTACAATTGAAAAGAGAAAATAAAAAAATATATTTTAATGGATTCCACCATTCATCCCTTTATAATATCATCCATATCAATCATAAAAAATTTCCTTTCATCTTGGTGAAAGGAAACATATGAAAGGGGTGATCTTTAAATATCAATAAAGGAATTCATACAGAAGAATATATCATGATTATGTAAGGAATAATCAATAAACAAAGGTAAATAATGTTATTTAATAAACAATTGAAACACATTACATTAAATCCATAACTTAAGAATGACGGATAACATGGAGGATATAATTTTAAATGACATATAAATAATTACATAGGCCGAAAACATATCCATGGATATTTTAACAAATTGAATAATCCTAAGAACATCAATTAATAATATCATAATAAGGGAATGAATAACTTTGGACATCTTAACCATGTTGTCAAGACCTTATTCTAAGACATATTACATAAATTGGTATGCCCTCAGCCAAATAGACAAGCTACTTTATTACTTGATGTCTACAAATTCATTGGGGGCTATTATGGTCCCTACCTATCACTTACTAAATATAACAAATTTTCAATATGAATGGGGTGAAACATAACAAAAATAAACATTCCCATTGAAAAAATATATTACAAAATTTTAATACTTTATCCAATTAATAAACATAATCATAAACCGTTTAGAGTAATATTGAAAAAATTATCAAAATAGTACAACACTAGTGAATCTGATCATAAACCATCAGATAAATAGTATTGATATTATCATTACAACATATTCTAAATGATTAATAAGATAAATAAAGTTAAATTAATTGATAAACAAAAATACTTTAAGAATTCAATTAAATCATTATTCAGGAAAATTTCATTTTGACTTTCAAAGTCACATTTAAAAACAATCAGTTATTATAATATTTTGGAAAAAAATTATTAAAAATATCATTTAAAATTGTAAAGTGATATTCAATCAAATTAATTGTCATGATTCTTGGTAATTTTAAACCTTCAATATAAGCTAAAAAAAATCCTTTCACAAAGTTATAAAAATGATATAAATTTCATAGTTCATAAAACATCAAGAATATTTCATTCAAACCATTTTGTAATAGTAAAACATGTGTCAATTTGCCTTAAATAAAAAAAATATAAAAATTTTAAACATTCCTGAAATTATTTTAAGAAAACATGGATATGTAAGAAAAGGTGATTTCGACCAAAAAGAGCTGTGGAAACGGTGTTATTTAAAAAAAATATCTTCTTTTTTTCTTAAATAGGGAAAAAAGAGAAGATAAATTCATACTTCGAAAATTAAAAAATTACAATACAAATCATTCATTTCAATAAATATTGATCATAATAGTTTTTCATCAATTACATAATCAGGAACAATCCTGATCTATAATTAGAATTTAATATAGAACCACATTGGTAACTTATGAATCATAAGACCTGTGAAATAAAAAACATAAAATGAGACATCATATTCCAGGAAGTTAAAGGGGTTAATGACATAAAATATAAAAGGGGATGTATATATACACAACGAAAATGACCTAAGTGGTGAATATGGCATAAGTCTCAGAATAGATGAAATGTGGAGACAACCTGTTACCTCAGGTCTGGTTTCCCTTGTACGTGTCTATACCACCAATATAATAATTTTTTTTATAAATTTGTTATATATCCATACTAATACATTTTATACCACATGGGATTTAATTATATTTATTTATAACAAATTTATTGAAAAGTCATTATTAAAATAATTGTATTGGGTGATAATTAATTCATTTTTCATGAATGTTTCAGTTTGGTAATTTCAAAATATTTTCTCTTACCATGGTTACATAGTCTTTAAAATGTTAAACATGATATAAATATCATATATAATCATTATATAATTATTTATAACATTCCATTAATTTTATATAAGCAAAAGTGAATTACACCATTCATAGAGATGGTGGGTCGTATGTATGGATGAATGTTGTTTCTATTTTTACAATAGATGTAATGAAAAAAACCTATACAATATCCCATAATTATTAATAAATTATTAAATAAAAAAACTAATTTAAATACACTAAATATATCCTTATTACAATACATTTAAAAATAAAATTAAAAAACATTCACATCACTGCGTGGAGGTGGAAGTCTAAAAAAACACACAAGTAACATTATTATTTTCAAATAGAGTGGATGTTAAGAAGATATATATGATATTAAAATTATGAAATTTTATTAATTTAATAAGTAACATGTAAATATTTTAATTCCATAATTATATCCTGATGTTAAAGTCCATGAAAGAAAACAAATTACACTGGTTCGTGAGGCCGTATTCTTCCATACACACGATCGGTGATCTCATTTTTCATTTGATGGAATAAGATATATAAAGGTTAGGGAATTTAAAAAAATTAAAATCTTAGTATATTGGATATAAATTTTATTTTTATGTTATCATATTTGGAGAAATATTTTGGGAGTTAGAAGAAGATAAAAAATGAAAATGATAGTTTTGTAACATTACCACTTCTTCAGACAACGTCTTTAGGTGGATATCTAAAGCCTTCCAAGATTGGATTTTTGATCACACGAAGTCCTAGAGAATGATGGGAGGTATTTAAGGTGTTGATTTGGGATGGTCTTGTCCAGGATAATTTTTTTTAGAGTGTTAATAGGAAAGGAGAAGGGGTGACCTATTATAAGTGAGGTAGATGACATAGTTGATTTTTTTTAAACGATAGTTTTCAAGAAAATCAATAATTTATCACTATTCATAAACAGATTAATATTTTTGGAAAATTTCAAAAAAATCAATTTAAGATAATTTTAACTTGATAATTATTGTAATTATATTATTTTTTTGAAATATTTTTTCTAAAACTGGATATATTTTTTAATTATGTTTAAAAAGCACAATATAATTACCTTTTATAAAATATATTGTTTTTCATCAGACATTTATCATTATTTAAAATGGATCTTATTTTCTTTTAACAAACATATAATCATTTAATTTATATTATAAATTAATAAACCATATATTATTCATAATTTAATTATTCATATTCATACTTTTAAATCACTACTACAAATATAGCCATTATCAGCACAAGAAAAGTGAATTATCAGCACTTTTAATCAAGGATAAGATAGGGGGTCCCTTTTATTAGTGATCTGAAAAGCGTTGATAAATTCCCATTTTATGATGGCTAAAAATCAATGATAAAAGGGTTCATTTATCCGCACTAAAAAATCACTGATAAAAAGGTCTTTTATTAGTGCTTTTTTAGCACTGATAAAAGTAAAAAAAATTAAAAAAAAATAAAAAGAATATATAATGTTGGGGGGGTCTTTTTACAGTGCTTGATCCCCCCTTTATCAGCACTAGGCATACCCCCTCCCACTATCATGTGTGATTCCCTTGGCCAGGCATCCCCCACATGCCTGTGTGCCCCTCCTTGCCTCCACCTGAACTCAAACTCGAGACCTCCTCCTCGCACTATTTCACCTTTACTACTATGCTATTTAGTTTTTTTCTCTATTTATTAATACATCTATATTTATATAGTTATATTTATACGTATATTAATATATATTCATATTAATATAAATATATAATGTTATATTAATACATATATATTTTTTCATATATTGATATATATATATATATATATATTCATATATTAATGTATATTAATATATATATATATATATTTATTTATTCATATATTAATATAAATTCATATTAATATAAATATATTAAGTTATATTAAAACATATATATTTATTCAAATATTTGTATTTATATATTTATTCATATATTAATATATATTTATATTTATTTATATATTTATATTTAGTTATACTATTTTATCACTATATTTATTTGTATATTAATATTTATTTATAAGATTACTTTTAAAAAAATTTGTAAAAAAAATTATGTGTTTTTATAGATAAATTAATAAATACATATATACATACAACACACATAGAGATACACACACACACATATATATATTTTCGAATAAATGCATATATATCTATGTATTTGAAAAGAAATAGAATGTTAAAACAACCATAACATCAATAATAGAAGTCCATTTCAACTCCACCAAATCTCAAATCCTATAAAATGACTCAATCTTTGATATGATATGTGGTACAGGCCTAGAAGACATCTAGATCAAAAGTTATACCTGTTTGAATGTTAAAAAATCAGGGTATCCCAACTAAAAACTCAGTTTTGGAGGCCTTCTGGCCCTTTTGGGCCTCGAAAAATGTGATAGAAGGTTTATTTTAATCATTAGCATGTATATCTCATTTCAAACTTTGATTTGATATGATTTAGAGCTCATATAGACACCTGGATCAAAAGATATGACAATTTGAAGTTTGAGTTGCGTTTTTAACTTATTTTAGATCATTTATTAATTATTTTTTGATTTTTTGTGTCTTATAAATGTTATTAAATGATTATTAATCGATGATAATTAGAGAATTATTAAATAATATTATTTTTTCAAAAACTTAAATTAATTTTCACAAAATTTATTATATATTAAATGTAATAGTATTTATACATATCTAAAACACATTTAATAAATATATATTATATTTATATCAATATAAATTTACTTATATATAAATATATTATTTTTCATGAATTTTTTTTGAAATGTAATATTTTTCAGCTCTAGAAAAAAGCTCTGATAAAGCCCCCCCATTATCAGTGCTACAAAAAAAGCACTAATAAAGGTGTCCCCTTTAACAGTGCTAAAAAATGCCAATAAAGGGTCACTTTTAACAATGTTTTTTTTAGTGCTGATAAAGCCCCCCCCCCTCACTTTATCAGTGCTTTTTTCAGCGCTTCTAAAGGGTGGTGATGCGGAAACACGGTTTTGTGGTAGTGAATTTAATGTCTATGTAATAACTATATACTATAATATGGTTTATTTAGACTCATGGTTTTGTGTAACACAAGCTATGAGAGAGATATAATTTATTTAAAAATAAATATATCATAAAATACCAGGGTGTTACATTCTTCTCTCCTATTAATATATTCATCGCCAAAATTTCATGAATTTCCCATTATGAATATATTTTGATATTTCATCACCAGGTTCTTTTCAAGTTCCCACATCTCCACTTCTAACTTACGATATCTCCAAAGCACCATTACTGGTAAAATCATAAAATTCCTCAACACTTTTTCCTTTACATATAGACTCTATGATCTTTTTTAAAAATGCTTTTGCTATCTTATTTTCCTCCACTAGAAATTAGTGTATTGATAAATCATAGTTTTTGAGTTTCTCGAGCCATCTAATTTTCCATATATTGTTCTATTTATATAAAAATGTGTATAGTAGGATCTTATCATCCCTATATATTACACACTATTCACCACAAAGATTATTTCTCAATATATTTAAGAACTGATCATGGATTCCAAATTAAGATAATTGGTTGGAGAGAGTTATTCATGATTTATGAACTGCCTTGATGAACCAGTAATAACATTATAATCGTGAATTAGGACATATCTAGGTTAATTATTCAATTCATAACTATATTTTATGAACTAACCATTTCATTATTATAGAGTAAAAGATTATTCTTTCACCAATTTTGTCTTCCATTTATCAAAACAATCTTCACATTCATTTTCCTATATGAATTTAACCAATTTACGAGTAATCTTGGTAAATAGGATTTATAATCATGGATTTTTCATTAAAAATATCCTATAATATCCTACAAGAACAATAAAACAATGTACCTCAATTAGGTTCATTGGTGTATCCTATTTATGAAATTACTTTCTGTCTCAACCATGATTATTTAACGTATTAATTTTTTTATTTTTTCGTTCACATTTCCTTGGGATTCCAATTGATTTTGTGGTGAAAATGGAGATTATCATATTAACGGTAGATGGTCCATGGTTGGTCCATGGATTATGGAAACTGTGCTCCCTCACCCAGGAAATAATGTAACAAATGTTCATTTCATATAGTGGAGACCACTCAATTGGTGAATAGTTTGGAAAACCATACAGGATAATCATGAAACATGTTCCTATTGGATAGTGAGGGGTTCACAGTTACCACATAGTTTGTAAAATCATTCATAAGAACCATGTGACCTATCCAGGTAATTAAAAATAGGAAAATTACACTATTACCCTTGACAATTATAATACTAAATCAACTCCAATCTACCCCGTATGGGATTTTTATCCATGGGAGCTTCCTCCAATCCATCTTGGAAAAAATTATCATCAATACCTATGTGGTTTTTGACTTTTTCCTTCATGTAATCGACATGTTAGTCTCCTTTCTCATGATTTATCCCTTCTTATAGGGTTTCTCTTCCATCCATTGGGAGTTCTTCTCTTCTTACGGGTTATTTGGCCAAATAAGGACCCGATTCTAATTTTTTGGGTGAAATAATTACAATCTTTATTTGATCTTTCCTTTATAGCATCTTGTTGAGGTTTGGTTGTGGGTTTGCATTGGTTTCCAAAAGTTTCCATGTGTGAAGTAGGTGTTTCAATGAATTTACATTATTATATGTGTTTTGATTTCTGTCATGATTTTTTAAATGTGTTCTATGAATTATTTTTGTGGTGTGAATTTTGTTTTTTAAAATGTTTTTGATGCATGTGTGATGAAAATGGGATTTGTAATGTAAAGTGGTCACGTTTCATGTGTGATTAATTATGATGCTTCATGAATATGTTTTCTACCTTGTGTTAAAGGTTTAAAATGTGTTTCCAAAGATTTCTAAATATGTGAATGTGTTGAATGTGGATTTTTCAAGAGTGAATGGGGGTTTTTTCATGTTATATTCCCTGTTGATCACCTTAAATGGGTCTTAGAATTGTGAACATGAGGTGAATCACATTATAAAATTGTTTTGATGTGAGAAAGAGTTTAAAAATGGGATTTCCCAAGGAAATGGTTGGATACCATTTGTTTTCTTCTTGTTGTTTTTTCAAATTGGTTTTATAAATTTTTCATGTATTTTGAAATTTAATTACAAATATTTTTTCTCTACATGTGAAATGGAAAGTGGTTCTATTTTTGTAAAATGTTTCCTTTCTTGTAGATTTTGATCATTAGATCAATGTGAAAAATATGAAAGTGGTTATTTCTATTTGGGTTTATGATTCCTGGTATGTGTATGTGAATTTTATTATTTAGGCGATATGTGAAAAGGAATTTGGGCTCATAATTAATCCCATGTATCTATGTGGGTGAACTAGAACAAGTATGCTTGTTGACATGGTAGTGGTGAGTCTCAGATTCATCTATCAGTATTGATGATTACAAGACTAACTAAACCTGTAATGTGATTAGAGACCACTAGACCTTGGGATTAGATTCCTTATAGTGGATCATTAATGTTAACACTGTTGGTTTAGGTTTATGATATAAACACCACTAGACCATGGGATGTGTTCCCCTCTAGTGTATCGTGCTCAAGGATTTTGTTAGTAGTTTAGTTGGAGTAATTTGATCTTCATGGTTTGAGGTTCATAGGGTCCCACTTATTTAAGTTACCCATACAGATTTCCCATGATGATATCTTATGACATTATTCTCATAGTATGTGTCACATTCCTTTAAGATATGTTATTACTTGTCTATAATTTTATTTCTTGTAATATTTTTCAAAAAATTGGATTCCTTAAAAAAAATATTGAGAATTTTTTCCATTAAATATTTTCATTCTATTTTTGAAATATTCATATGATAATATGCATGTTGATTTCTCTTCTAATATTATAGAATAGAATCATTCATTAGGGTGGAATCACACTTGACTTTCTATTACACCCTACATACCCATGTGTGTTTAAGTAGTCATTGTTTTTAATGACCTAGGATATGGAAAGATGTGTCATAGTCTTGATAGTGGATCTAGTTTCAATTGTACCACTTATTCTAGGTGTTCACTGTGGTGGATTAAGGGTGAGGTCACCCTTGTTTCATAGAGGTTTATAGGTAGGTTTTCTTGTTCCCATTTCATTGTGGCCTTTTGGTTTTTGTGAATGATGTAAAACTTTAATTCTGAAAAATTTTGTACCTCATAAGGTTTTGCCTATCCATTATTGTGATTCTTATTTTTTTGTTTTTTTGATAGTATAAATGGGTGAAATTACTCTGAAATAATATTGTTGACACCCAAGCACGAGTTTCCTCATTGTGGGGATTAGGAACACCCTACGGGCCATGCCACGAGCTGGGTTGTGTGTTGTGTTGGATGGAACTCCAATTTGGGTCGTAATAAATTGGTATTAGATTAGGGAATGCTCTATTAGGTTCATGTTATATGGGATGAGTTTGGATAGACCAGAACTAGGATTTCACGGAAATGTAGTCTTGTTGGTGAGTAGGTTTTATTGGCCACCACACCTCATGACAGGATTCAAGTCACCATGGTATATTGGTATTTGGTTTGAATTCCCCACCATATGAGATGTATAGGCTGCATACTATTCATGGAAACTGGGTGGAGGAGGATTGATTTGGTCAGTTTTTATTGTGATATAATTGTAAATGTTTTGTTTTGTTAAAGTGTTTTTATTTTTTTATGTTGCTATAAATTTTCAATAATGTTCTGTTTACAACCTTTTCTTGTGATTGTGTTTTTTTGAATAAAAATTCCTCCGCAAATAATTCAAGTGAAACTGCAATAAGATTTTGGAGAAATTTCACCCACACTAATTGATTAGGGTCTAGATGAAGCAGTGGTTTAGGCTATCTATGATTTGGCTTAAGGAGCAGTCTCAGGTCCTACTCAGGTTAGAGAAACTGAATCAATACATAGATGGTACAAGACATTGGTGTTCCTCAAGAACAGTCCTCATTATTTCTGGGATATCATAAAACCCTAGAAATTATATGAGTTGATTAAGAAGATATAAAGTATGTTTGAGTTTTGTGATACTCTTAAGAAGTTCAATGTGAAGTTTGATTCTTTTATTTTGGAATTTCATAGTCAGAAGTGGCTGGACTAAATGGTTCATGCTGTAAAGAATCAACTGGTGGGTTAGAATAATTTCAATGCTCTATTCAATTACTAGTATTTCTCTAATATTTTGGGCTTCCCTGGCTCCTAGTAGTTTTTTGAGCTTAGATAAAGAGACCAGACCTCGATGGGTTATGCAAACCTCTCTGTGGATTTATTTTTGGTACGCACCTGATATCATTTCCAATTAGAAGATGAGGGCAAAAACATTTGAGAAGGGGTTGTGGCCCGATATCCGATCTTAGGTTTTCTAGTTCATGCTAAATACTTATGCTGAGGTGGTTGATCATTCCATGATGGTATATATTTATCATAAGGACATGTATATTTTCTTTTTTTCAATTTCATATTTTGGTAGTGGAAGTTAATCTAATAAGAAGATGACGTAGGACGAGTAGTGGAAGAAGGGAAGTGGTAGTTCAGTCCATCCATCCCAGAAGTATTCATTTATAGCTTCATGTGTCGGGCAGTTCTGTACCATCAATGTGGAAAGGTAGGAAGCATGAGGTCTATGAGTTCATCCCCACCTAGGAAATTCCATTAATATAGAACCATGGGTCACATGGTGGTTTTTTCAAAGTGGCATACCGATATTAGAGTAGTGATGGATCTATGGATTCTAGAGGGATGCCATCCCAGCGAGAAATGTCCATGTTAGTGGGTTCTTAGTTTAGAGGTCATGGTGGAAGGTATGGTTTTATTTTGGGAGGAGTTAGTTCAATGAATATCTTCAGGTCAATGATCTTTCTCAAGTTCAGTAAAATATGAGGAAACTTCATGCCCTGAAATGAATGCATGTAGAACTAGATACAAAGCCTATGATCATTCGAGGTATGATTCATATTGTGTTGTATTTAGCCAATGAAATATTTTATATAAGTTCTTCAGTTTCATTAATTTCTTTCATTATTTTTTATGTGAGATTATGTCATATTCGATGGAGTTGGTAACATCACTTTGTAGGAAATGAGAGCAGGGTTTCGGGTGTCGATCTTTTGTACTCACCATGTTAGGGGTCAGGTTATAATATGATTTTTTGGATTTAAAAATGTTACTATTTGTAGTTATCAATGGTATGGATTATATGGTGTGTTTCTAGGTACACATCTATTATTATAAGTGGTGAGTGAGTTCATTGGAACCCGGTAGAACTATAAAAAAATTCAAGGTGAATGGGAGCCGTGGTCAGGATGTGTAAGACACCCACATTCAGAATTTGGAAGCATTATTTATCAGTTCTGATCACTCACATTAGAGGTCAATGATGGCGCTTCTAATGGTAGAATACCTCTTGTGGTTGATGATTTCCCATATGTTTTTCTAGAGGATATCATGGGTTTGGCTCTAAAGTGGGATGTTGAGGTCTCTATTGTTTTGGTTCTAGGTACTCAACTAATATATATTCCCTCATACTATATGTCTCCCACCGAGTTGAAGGAATTAATGTTATTTTTGGATGACATGGAACCCAAAGGATTTGTTTTCATGGGCACCTCACCTTGGGACGCTCAATTACAATTTGACAAAAAGGCTAATGGATCTCTCTCATTGTGTAAAAATTACGAGAATCTGCAGAAGGTAATGACTAAGAAAAGTTTCATTTTCTATATATTTTTGATATTTTCGATCATTTCAAGAGGGAAAGGTGGTCCTCTAAAAGTTTCTACTATTATAGGTATCACCATGTCAAAGTAAGAGTGGTGGATGTTTTGAAAACAGACTTATAAAGAACATACAACCATTATGAGTTCATGTTCATGCCTATCAGGTTGAAAATTTCTATTGTGGTATTTGTGGCACTTATGAACATAGTGTTCCATCAGTATCGTGAATAATTTTCCATGGTATTTGTTGAAGACATCTTAGTATACATAGGGACCTAGGAGGACCACGACAAAAATTTTCAAATTGCGTTCGGAACCCATCAGGATCATCGTCCCTATAATAAATATTCTAAGTGAACCTTATAGATCAGGGAAGTGATATTTATAGAACATTTGATATCAAAAAGAGAGGTTTTGGGGAACTAGAAATGAATAGTGTCATGATTTTATGTGAATAGAGGAATAATTTTTTTTGAAATAAGAATACTATTGAGCCTGGTAGGGTATTACATGTAGTTCATTCATTATTTCTCTTGAATTAATGAATTAATAATTGTGTTTATCTTGAATGGGGTACAGTATGAATAGATACCATAGTTTCATGCTTCCTTTAAAGAGATAAAGAATCATTTGGCCATAGCCCCTATTTTGATATTTGTAGAACCTGGAAAGGGATATGTGGTCTATATTGTTGCCTCATGTATGAGTATTGGGTGTGTGTTGATGCAGCATGACCATGTGGTGTTTGATGGTGAATTCCAAATTTCACAACAAATAATTACCCAACACATGAATTAGAGTTTGAAGTATTTATTCATGCCCTGAAGACATGGAACCATTTTATTTTTTGGGAAGTAGATTGTGATTTTTTTGGATCATTAGAGTTTTGCTTGAATTTTCTCCTATATCGATTTGATTTTAATATAGTGTCACAGGGTTGAGTACTTTTAGGGGTTAAATTTTGATATAATCTCTACCCCATATGTGGGTTATGTTGTGCCATATTCTTTATGTAGGACTGTTCTGGTATAGCAATAGAATGAGTCTAGTGATGAGTGGGATTTGATGGTTTTTTTTTTCTTAGATGAACCCGGAGACCCAGGAGCACGGTGAATGTGAATAATTGGATAGTGTTCAACTATAACCATCCCTTTTTGAGTTTATTTAGCTAGAGAAGCAGAGTAATGAGTATTTCTAGTGTTCTTTTTAGTTCTTTAATGGTGGGGATATTACTTGAAAGTGTTCATTATCTCCTATGTTGGATATTTTATTAATGAGTTTCATCATCGTTCCATTTCTATAACAAAAGGCATTGAAACATGTCATCCGCCATTCTCAGTGGATCTTTCATCTAGTGCCACCAATATGTTTTACGTTGTGATTCATTAATTTTTATAGACTAATATGAGGCGAGAAATAGTTGAATTCATATCTCGGTGTTATACATGTTAGTGGGGTGATGATGAGCACTAAAGGCCCTTCGGTCTTCTTCAACCCCTAGATATTCCTAACATTAATCGGTATGAGATCACCATGGATTTAATTATTGTATTAACTCATATATCCTCAGAGAGGAATTAAATTTGGGTATTGATTGACCATATGACTAAATGAGCCTATTTCATTCCCATCACGGATTTATCCAAGGTTTATGAGATGGTCAGTTGTATGTTCAGGAGGTTGTAAGGATTTATGGTGTGTCATCAGCCATTATTTTAGATTGGTACACATGTTTTACCACACATTTTTGTTAACCCCTTTAGATGGAAATTTGGACATAGTTCATTTTAATCATGACATTACACCCTCTAACTGATTGTCATATGGAGCGGGTGAAACTTATTTTGGAAGACATGATCTAAGAAGATGTGTTGGATTTAGAAGATTCATGTTATAACCATTTGGGATTTATTGAGTTTTTATATAATAATTTTTACCAATACATAATTTGAATGTCTAATTTTAAGTAACTTTATGGCCAGTCAGGTCAGTTTCCATTGTGTTGGGATGAGGTGGGAGATTCCTTGCTGTTGGGGCTGATCCTTGTTTAGGAATCTTGGGATAAAGTCAATTTTTAGGAAGTATTTTTTATGGATAAAAGTCATTATAAGTCTTATTATCATCAAAGGTTCTGAAATGTGGAGTTTTCTATTGGTGAATAATTGTTTATAAAAGTGGATCTGCACTTGGGTCACCACAATTTAGGAAATATAGGGAAGATAATAAAGTGGTATGTCAAACCATTTGGGATTAATGCTATAGTTGGTAAGGTGGAATATAGGTTATATTTTCCCTCTTAGTTGATTCCAATTCATGACAAGTTCTATGTGTCATAGCTTAAAGAGTATGACCAAGATCTAGTTCATGTGTTGAATTTGAAAGAGATAGAATTGGCGAATGATTTCTCAATGTTTGAGAGGCCGGTACAGATTGTGGATTCATAGGATAAAGTGACCTATGAGATGTTTATTATACTGGTATATGTTCTTTAGAATAATGTTAGTGATGATCATGATACATGGGATTTGATGTCATGGGCTGAGAAAGTGTATCCATTTTCGTACTCTAATCATTTTTTCAGTAGATTATCCAAGGCATTAAATTTTTCACTATGGAGAGAATTGTCACATACATTATTTTATTTTTATGTTTTCTTTTGTTAATTTTTGTTCTTTCATTTATCTTTGGGGTTCCTATTTATTTTTTGGTAAAAATGGAGTTTGTGGTCTTGACAGCGGGTGGTGCCCGATTGGCACATAGTTTAGGGAAACCATGTAACCTGTACAAAAAACCATGTGGAAAATGTTTATTTTGGACAGTGGTGACCATATGGTTGGTGTAGAGATTGGAAAACTGGGTGGTCTAACATGAGTCATATTCCTATTGGATAATGAGGGATGCATGTTCACTTTATGGTTTTTCAAACTGTGCGGGTTAACCTTTAGACATAACCAAGTCATAAAAAGGTTGAAAATTTCACTTGTTCCCTCTTCGATTTTAACCCTAAATAACCTCCCATCCACTCATATAGGATTTTCAGAAATAGGATCATCCTCCAAGCCTTCTTGGACCTCTTGATCATAAATATTTGGTTGGTTTTGGCCTTTTTTTTCAAAGAATCATCAAGTAAGTCACTTTTATCATGATTTCTTTCTTATTATATATTTTCTCTTCCCTCATTCTTGAGATCTTATTTCCCAGCTATTTATTTGACCAAATGAGTTTCTGATATTGAGATATTGGGTGAAATATACCTGTTTTTTATCATGACTTTATAGGGTCTTGTTGAGGTATGATTATGGGTTTTCACGAGTTTCTAGAATATTCTTTATGTGAGGTAGGTGGATCCACAGTTTTGTTAGGCGGAGAAAAAGAAGGAATGATGGCAAGAGGGGGGTGAATTGCCTTTTAAAAAAAAGATTAACAAATTAAAATCAAAGTTAAGAAAGCAGCGGAAATAAATAAGGCAAGACACACAAAATTGATAACGAAGTTCGGCTAAAACCCGGCCTACGTCTCCGCTCCCAACTCAACCGTTGAGAGATTCCTACCGCTTGCTTTTCAATGGTTTTAGCAAGAAACCCACTAGGCTTTGAGGTAGCACTAGGACCTATTACAGCTTGCTTTTATTGGTTTAGCAAGAACCCACTTGCTTTCAATGGAATAGCAAGAACCCACTAGCCTTCTTACAGGTGAAGGCTAGCTCACCTATGACACAAGCCTTTTAAAAGGAAAGGCTGGAAGAAACCTCTTCACACCTTAGTGGTGATGTGAAACCCAAAAGAAAGGGGGATGAGAAAAGGGTTTGGGGTTTGTAGGCACAAACCCAAATTTAAAGCTCAAAATAAATAAAACAATAAAACCCGTATTTTGAGGAGAAGCCTTGGGCGCCAATTGGATAGATGGAGTTGATGTAGCGTGCTCTCCCAAGCTTCTTGAGGTGCTCCTTGGATTGGAAATTGGTTGGAGCACTTGAGGATCCTTGAAGGTGGAGCGCTGGAGGTTCGCCAAATGTTCAACAATATGTTCGAGCGCTTGGTATATGATCCGGTTGGTGTCTGGGGCTTCCTTGGCCTTTATTTATAGGCATGGAACCCTTGGGGAGGCTTCGGAGCCGTTGGAGAGGCTTAAAGAGCCGTTGGGAGCCAAGTGGGCCAGCCTGGTCAAACTGCAACGGCTAGTTTGACTGGGCTACCGGCTGGCCGGTGCAGGGCCACCGGCTGGCCGGTGCCTTGGATGTTGAGAAGTCCTTCTGCCCAGGCAGCACCGGCTGACCGGTGACAGAGCCACCGGCTGGCCGGTGGTGAGGCAGCAGCCATCACTGTTGGGGCTGGGTGCCACCGGCTGGCCGGTGCTGAGGCCACCGGTTGGCCGGTGGGGAGGTAGTAGCTACCCCTTGAGTCTGGGTGCCACCGGCTGGCCGGTGATAGAGCCACCGGCTGACCGGTGGAACCTGGCAATGGGCAATGCCTCTGCCAGGTCCACCGGCTGGCCGGTGCTATAACACCGGTTGGCCGGTGGACTGAAATTCAGTCCACTTCTTTTCCATTCTTGGGCCAACTTCTTGGCAACCTTGTGCCTACCATCCACCACACTTAAAAACAAGGTTAGACAAATAATAAGGTGATTGTGATCATGAAAATCAAACAACGAGGGGAACGAGAGGTACAACAATCTCCCCCTATTTTGATGATCACAATCACCAAAACAATTAAAGTAAAAACATGAATTAAAGGCATGCTTTAATGAATAAAAAGAAATGTAAAGCAAAGCATGATCAAAAAGGTTTCTCCCCCAATCAATCAAGAAATTTCTCCCCCTTTGTGATTATCAAAATATAATGGGGCATAAAACTTGATTGAGGGAGAACGAGATTTTTAAACCAAATGAAATTTGAAATTTGATTTGAAAGTTTTGAATCGAAAATTGAAATGAAAAATTGAATAACAGTTTGAATTGAAAGTTTTGAATCAAAAATTGAATAACAGTTTGAATTGAAAGTTTTGAATCAAAATTGAAAGTTTTGAATGAAAATTGAATAGAGAATTTTGAATTGAAAAATTTGAAACCAAGAGTTGAAATTGAAAGTTTGAATAAAACAAAAATTCAATTGAAAGTTTTGAATCTAAGACAAGGTTTTGAAAATTCTCCCCCTAAATAAAAACAATGAATCACCGGGGAGAGGGATTTTGAAAAGAGACAATTTTAGGCCCGGAGAGACTCGCTAGAAGGGATTTTTCAATCCATACTTGTCTCATGGCGGGTCTTCTCCTATAGAACTCTTCGGAAAAGAAAAAAGACTTGGGTTGTCCGTACCGGGCATTTTTGCAATTACATTCATAAATAAGGTGCCCGGGTTTTTTACAATAATTGCAAAATTTATAACTTGAGCTCCCCCTTACAAAAACAGTGGACGCATGGGAGGAGGAAGCTATATTGGTATGTCCTAGCCCTTGGGTGGTTCTTGAAATTCGTTGGGAACCTAGGAGATTGTTCAAATTTTGTTCCCCTTGGGTGAACTTGGCTAGGGATTCCCTTAGGTCTTTAATGGTTGATTCCAAAGAATCAACATTTGGGAAATTTTGGATTTTTAGGGAGAGTTCCTCCTTCTCTTTGAGAAGTTGGTCTTTTTCGGAGGAAAGCTTTTTGAAATTCTTTTTTAAAGCGACAAATTTTGAAGAAAGCTCATGAAAACCATTTTCCAATTGATCTCTTGCATATTGGAGATCCTCATAAGACATATGATTGAAAGAATTTGAATTTGAAGAACAAGAGGATGAGGAATCGGAAGAAGTTACCTCATGGAATGCCATTAGGCATTTTGTACCTTGGTCGCTCGAGGAGGAGGAGGAGGAGGATGATAAGGAGGTGTCACTCCATGTCGCCTTGAGGACCTTTTTCTTTCCTTTTTCCTTGGCCCGTTTCTTGTTGAGTGGGCAATCGGGCTTGTAATGACCTTTTTGGCCGCACCCGTAGCATTTTACCTTGGGCTCCGATCTTTTGTCGGGTTCTTGCTTTCGATGCTTGCGGGATTTCTTCTTCTTGTGCTTCTTCATAAACTTGTGCATTTGGCGGGCGAGATTCTCCATTTCCGAGTCGCCGCTTGAAGATGAAGAAGATGAGGAGGAAGAGGATGATGAGGAGGAGCTTACTTCTTTTTGTACCTTGAGGGCGATGTTCTTTGGTGTCTTGATTGGTGTGCCCTCCTTTTGAGCTTGCCTCCTCATCGTGATCACGTACGTCATTAGGGATCCGATGAGCTCTTCGACCGGCATGTTTTTGACATCCTTAGCTTCTTGGATTGCCGTCACTTTAGGTGCCCATGAGCTCGGAAGGATCCATAGGATCTTCTTGACCATTGTTTCTGCAGAAATGTCATCTCCAAGAGATTTTCTACCATTGCACACGTCAGTAAAGCGAGTAAACATTTCAGAAATTGATTCATTTGGGTGCATGGAAAAAGACTCAAAATCTTGTCTATACATGTCTAACCGAGTATCCTTAACTTTGTTAGTGCCCTCATGGGTCACTTCTAATAGTTTCCAAATTTCATGAGATGAGGTGCAAGTGGAAACTCGATTGAATTCATTTCAGTCAAGGCCGCAATGTAGAGCATTCATGGCTTTGCCATCAAGATCGAAATTTCTAATGTCGGCTTGGGTCCATTTGGATTCATCAGGAGAGGAGAGAGAATAACCATGCATGACAATTTTGTAAATGGGGTATCCTATGCTTCTTAAAAAAGTGGTCATGCGGGTTTTCCAATAATTATAGTCGGTCCCATAAAAAAATGGAGCTCGACCCAATGAGTAGCCCTCGGGGGCGAAAGAGGTAGATGCCATCAAAAAATATCTTAAATTTGAAACCGGGTTAGGGTATTACTCAAAACTCCTCTAATACCAATTGTTAGGCAGAGAAAAAGAAGGAATGATGGCAAGAGGGGGGTGAATTGCCTTTTAAAAAAAAGATTAACAAATTAAAATCAAAGTTAAGAAAGCAGCGGAAATAAATAAGGCAAGACACACAAAATTGATAACGGAGTTCGGCCAAAACCCGGCCTACGTCTCCGCTCCCAACTCAACCGTTGAGAGATTCCTACTGCTTGCTTTTCAATGGTTTTAGCAAGAAACCCACTAGGCTTTGAGGTAGCACTAGGACCTATTACAGCTTGCTTTTATTGGTTTAGCAAGAACCCACTTGCTTTCAATGGAATAGCAAGAATCCACTAGCCTTCTTACAGGTGAAGGCTAGCTCACCTATGACACAAGCCTTTTAAAAGTAAAGGCTTGAAGAAACCTCTTCACACCTTAGTGGTGATGTGAAACCCAAAAGAAAGGGGGATGAGAAAAGGGTTTGGGGTTTGTAGGCACAAACCCAAATTTAAAGCTCAAAATAAATAAAACAATAAAACCCGTATTTTGAGGAGAAGCCTTGGGCTCCAATTGGATAGATGGAGTTGATGTAGCGTGCTCTCCCAAGCTTCTTGAGGTGCTCCTTGGATTGGAAATTGGTTGGAGAACTTGAGGATCCTTGAAGGTGGAGCGCTGGAGGTTCGCCAAATGTTCAACAATATGTCCGAGCGCTTGGTATATGATCCGGTTGGTGTCCGGGGCTTCCTTGGCCTTTATTTATAGGCATGGAACCCTTGGGGAGGCTTCGGAGCCGTTGGAGAGGCTTAAAGAGCCGTTGGGAGCCAAGTGGACCAGCCTGGTCAAACTGCAACGGCTAGTTTGACTGGGCTACCGGCTGGCCGGTGCAGGGCCACCGGCTGGCCGGTGCCTTGGATGTTGAGAAGTCCTTCTGCCCAGGCAGCACCGGCTGACTGGTGACAGAGCCACCGGCTGGCCGGTGGTGAGGCAGTAGCCATCACTGTTGGGGCTGGGTGCCACCGGCTGACCGGTGGAACCTGGCAGTGGGCAATGCCTCTGCCAGGTCCACCGGCTGGCCGGTGCTATAACACCGGTTGGCCGGTGGACTGAAATTCAGTCCACTTCTTGTCCATTCTTGGGCCAACTTCTTGGCAACCTTGTGCCTACCATCCACCACACTTAAAAACAAGGTTAGACAAATAATAAGGTGATTGTGATCATGAAAATAAAACAACGAGGGGAACGATAGGTACAACAAGTTTTTCATTATTATATGAGTTTGGATTGATTTATTTATTTTTTTATTTTTTATACGCATTATTTATTTTTTGTGAATTGTTTTTTAAAATTTTTTAGATGAACATGTAATGAAAATGGGATTTCTAAAAATAGTGGTCTTGTTTCATGTGTTCTTTGTTGTGGTGATTCATGAATATGTTTTGTGCCTTGTGTGGAAGGTGATAAATATGGTTTCTATTAGGTTTAAAGGTGAAAATTTGTTGGAAGTTTATTTTTCAAGAGTAAATGGGTTTTATTGCATGTTGGATTATTTTGTCACATTAAACGTGTCTTTGAATTTTGGAAATGATGTGAATCATGATATAAAATGGTTTTGAGGTGACTATGAATTTAAAAATTGGATTTTCCCATATTAATTGTTGGATTACATATGTGTTCATATTATTAAATTTCAAAATGGGTTTCATAAATTGTGAAATTGGAGTGAAATATATTTCTAAATTGTGCCAGGGTGCACGTGAAATGGAGAGATGATTTTTGTGTAAAATGGTGGTTTTTAAATGGATTTAGATCGTTGGATCAATGAAAATGTGTGAAGGTGGTGATTTCCTTGAGTGATTATGATGCTTGGAATTTCTATGTGAAAGCTATGGTTTATGTGATATGTGAAATGGAATATGAGAACAATGGGAATGTCAAGTATATAGGTAGGAGAACTAGAACAAGTACGCTAGTTGACTCGATAGCATTGAGTCTCGGAGTCATATAGCTGGATTGATAATTACAACACTAACCAAACATGTGATAAGATGTGAGACCACTATTCCTTGGGATGGGATCCCCTATATTGGCTCGTGCACAAGAGCACCATTGGTTTGGGATTTTGATATGGAGGCCACTATAACATGGATTTTAATCCCCTCATGTATATCATGCACGTGGACTATTTTGGTAGTTTAGTTTGATGATTTAGATCACCAAGGTATAAGAATCATATAATCCAACTTGTGCTAGTTACCTATAGGGATTTCCCATGGTGATCACATGAAACATTATTCTCATGTTATGAGGTGCAAGGTATTTGTATATGGTATACATTGTGTGCATTTTTATTTAAATAATTATTTTTTGTAAAAAAGGTTTTCAATAAAAATATTTTCTTTAGAAATGTTTCCTTAATTTGTTTTCTTATAAATTTATAAAATATAATTATGGAAACATGAATGTTAATTTTTTTTATAATGTTTGGACATGGAATATTTTTGTGGCTTTCATCTTATTAGGATTTGGATCAAACCCAAAATACACCATTTTTTATTTAGACATTGTTACGTATGAACTGGGTAAATTAAAGTTGTGCCATAGAGGTGATGGTGGATCTTGGTGATAGTGTTCCACTTATTAAAGGAGATGATGGTGGTGTCTTGAGGGCGAGGTCCATCTTGTTTCATGGATGTTTTTGGGATGGTTTTGTTTTCCCCTTTAATTTTTGTGTTTTCATTTTGGTTAAAATTGTAAAACATTGAATCTGAAAATTATTGTACACCATTTGGTAGTAGTTATCATTTATTGTTATTTTTTTAATTTAGGTTTTTTTTTGTTGTATAAATGAGTAAAATAATTCCAAAAGTGTATTGTTTACACTCATGAACTAGTTTCCAGACCATGGGGATTAGGAACACCATTCAGGAAATTCCACTATTCGAGTAAGGTGTCGGGTTGGATGTTACTCTAGCATGGTTTGTGACACTTTTCATTCACAATATCAACTGAGATTACATCCTTAGAGATAGTATGTCCTATATAAGAATCATTATAAATCCAAAAATCGCACATACTATGTCTCTCAAATAAATATTTTCATCTAATAGACCCACTAATAATGTTCATGTTATTCCCAGGGTCTTAATAACTCTTGAAGTAGACAAATATATTATTAACAAATTGCACAAAAAAATTAATCAATATATTCCTTAAATACACTATTAATTAGTTACATGAATCTTGAGGGTTCATTTGTCAATACAAATTGAATTACTATGAGCGCTTAATTTTTATAACTCATAAAAAATTCTAAATTTGGAACATCTTCCTTCTAGTCCATTCCAACGATTATATCAAACTAAAACACACTTATAATAATGAATTAAGAAAATTTGTCATATTTATGTGTGATAATGGGAACTAACTCACACATATTTGTTGTTGTGGGACTTGAAATAGGAGTCCTGAATGATAGCTACCATATTAAGGAGCTTGGAAATATAAACTTCTCTTAGATAACATGGAATATTTTAAGAAGGGTAAAGATATAGAATGATATATATAATTAACTAAATTAAAGTAAATTATTAATATGCATTACACCATATTGTTAGGGAATTCATCATCATTCATTGTGATAAAAAATAATTTATTTTCAAAATATTCCTTTTATATGGAAAATTTCATTTATGCCTAGGAAAATTATTCAAATATGGTCCCATCTTCTTACAATTGAAGGATTTCACACTAGAATATTTATTCCTTCCCTTTAAATCATGATCATAGTGACATTTATCTCCAAACAATTAGAAAAATCCCATTAGCATAAAGAATTTTTAAAGATGATTCCATCAACATTTATTAAAAGATATAAATTACAACATGACCATGTATAATTTTGTAATATTTCCCATTACAACATGCTAAGAGGCAATGAACTTCTCTTTCTTTCACTCTAAGACATAATACATGGATAATTTTTTCTCTATATTTATATCACATGATAATATATACTAGTATGATGAAAAAAAATCATCCTAGTGGCCTTTATGGATTGGATTAATACTATCAAAGAAATGATAAATATTTCTCTCGAGTTTACATATTTAGTCCCAAAATTCCTTATTAAACTTGTAAAATTAGCTTCATACCTTTCAAAAATTTACTCTTCCTTTTTTCTTAGGCTTAATAATTTTCTCCCCTTATCATCTCGTTACACATGAGGAAAATATTTTTCTATGAAGAGCACCTTAAATCACTTACAATACATAATCATTATTTCCTCCTCATCCTAAGTGTTTTCAATCAATGAAAACCATTGATTCACTTCATTTAAGAGTTGATAAACATAAAATATAACCTTATCCCAATTATTACTCTATAGAGTAAGAAATATATCCT
Source organism: Viscum album (assembly GCA_963277665.1). Lineage (NCBI taxonomy): Eukaryota > Viridiplantae > Streptophyta > Magnoliopsida > Santalales > Viscaceae > Viscum > Viscum album. Next base: position 1,855,212,982 of record OY728138.1, read on the forward strand.
CTATGAAACATATCCATTTATCATATAAATCTGGTTTTGTATTCCCATTGAATGATGGAGGTTTCTGACACATGAAGTGGTCTAACATTAGTATATATTTTTTCGATTAGTAAGATATTTATTATACTAAATGCTATTCCATATAGCCTAAGTGAACAACCCCAATATGGTAATAATTTTAATAATTACAACTTCAGCTCCAAATCCAACCATGAGGGTAATCCATACATGGATTATGTGTGTTGATATGGTTTCCATTCCTTTTTCAATGAAAAAAATTATAAATAATGGAACATTATTGATTAAAACATAACATTATGAAACTAATTTATAAAACCAAAATTGGTGATATAATTAACATAAATTAAAAAAATATAAATATAGAATATCATACTTATAAACATGGTTTCTTTGGGAAAGTGTTTAGGTCATTACAATATTTTCAAATCCTTCATAATGGCCTTTAAAGAATATCAAAACATCCCATATAACAACAACAAAGAGTTTCATACCAGGATCCTAGAATCATAATTTATTTTAAACTTGGTGACAATTGAATGAAATCGCAATGTTCCTTATTAAGGGTTATTACCCCTATGTACAACAGTTCTAGAACCATGTCTATTATATTATCCAGACATAGATTTATTTCTAGGAAAAAAGAGAATCACTTCCTCATAAAAAATTTATGACATTCTTATATATGTATCCTCAAATTATATCATAGGGTTTTGTTCCCTAATCTATGTTTTTCTAAATAAATTTCCCATGGTTTATACTAAACATTCTCAAATATCAGTTATAATGACCATGCCCCTAGTAGTTCATAATCAGTGATTACTTTATTATATTGGTACTATATATATATTAGAATATCTTGAAGACATAATATTTTAAAAAATCTTGATAAATTGATAAATACTTTACCCTCATATTATAATTAGAAACATGAAATACAATAAAATATTTTCATGGATACACTATTATTCCCTTTACCATATCCATGTATATCAATCATACAAATATTCCAAGAATCCTTGGGAAAAGCAACACAAGAAAGAGGTGAGCTCTAATGCATAAAAAGGAAATGAATACAATGGATGATATCATGACTAAATAATGAATAATCAACATATAAATTAAAATAATAGAAACACTTTAAATTTAATCAATAACATGATCATGATTCAGAATATTGTAGTAGTATATGAAATCCCTATACAAATAATCACCTGAGCTTGAAAATATTTCATGGATATTTTAACTAATAAAATAATCTCATGGAAATAAATAATTAACATAATAATATGGGAATTAAAAATTCATGAAAACATAGCAATACTATCAAGGCCTCATTACAATATATCTTTTCATAAATGGGTAACGCTTAATTCAAATACCCTTGCTAGTTTTTATCTTGAAGCTTACAGATTCATAGGGGTATAATAGCCCCCCATCATATAATAAGTTAAATGAATTACCCATATGAAAGGTTGAAACATACCAAACATAAAAATTCATATTAAATAACTGCAATATAAAATTTTTATGATTTCCCCAATTAGTTAACAAGATCTTATACTATTCATAGTAATATGGTGAATGACATAAAAATAGAACATCCCTAGAAAAAAATCCTAAACTATACATAGAATTAATAATGATTGTATCATTAAAAAATATTCCCAAAGGATCATTAGTGAAATAATATTTTTTTCATTTATTTATAAGAATAATGAAAAAAACACATTAAAAATATTCTTGACCAAAACTTCATTTTCTATTTGTAAATAACATTAAAAAACAAATTTAATCCTTAATATTAAGAAAATGATTTTCATTAAAATGATTCTCAAAAACATTTAAATAATGATTTAAATAAATGAGTGAACCTAGTGGTGGATGATGTTGTACATGTTTTATAAGTTAAAAATTTATTCCTTTCACAACATTATAAAATGGTAGAAATGTTCCTCATTAAGAACATTAAAATAAAATTAATTTCAAATATATTTTCACACAGAAAAACATGTTTACCTATTTATTTTATAATTAATTTTGAGAATGGAAAAATATTCATGAATATTTTTTTATAAAACAAGGATAATGAAGAAAATACATTTTTTATCAAAGATAAAAATAAATTCAATTTTCATTAAAAACACTATTTTGGTCTCCTTCATTAATAAAGAGATGAAAATGAGAGAAAAGATTGTATTATCTATAAGTAACAATAGTAGACTTAAATTAATGATTTTATTTAAATTTATATCAAAATATTTCATCATTAAATACATAATTTGGAACAATTCTAACACACAATGAGATTGATACATAAACCCCTACCACGTTGGTAAATTATAAATCAAAAGCCCCATAAAATTAATAAAATAAAATAAAATGTTAAAAAATATATATAAGTGGATTCATGATATAAAATAGAATATAGAAAGTATATATACAAAAAAAATTAACTATGTGGTGAATATGGAATATGTTTCATAGAATTAATAGTTTGATAAGAGACCCTTACCCCTCAAATGATTTCCTCGAATGTGTCCATACCCCATGTATAATAAAAATATATTTGTTATAAAAATTTTAAGGAACCATATTCTTATTTATTTTACCATATGTGATTTACTTATGTTATTTTATGATTGGTTTGTCAATAATACTTAGTTAAAATCAAACTTTCAAAAGTACTATAGAAAGTGATTTTAAAAGCGCTAGAAAATAATTTTAACGGTGCTAGAAAAGAGATGTTAATATTAGTAAATATAAAGGGGGTCTCATTTAATAGTGCTAAAAATGTTTTGATAAAGTGTTTCGTTTATCAACACAAAAAATGATGATAAATCCCCCACCCATTTTTCAGTTCTATTTTAGCATGGATAAAGGAACCCCTTTATCAATGCTCTAAATAAAGCTAATAAAGGCCTTGCTGCCTATGATGTGTTGTTTATATAATAACACACCTACCAGAACCCACACAACAAACACAGACACCTCATATACAGTGCACACAAGAAGAAATCATCACACATAACAGCGCACACAAGAACAATGAAGCAAACATAAGGGTTTGGAAAAAAATTCTATGTGAATATAAAATAATTTTTTATATAATTACATTTACAATTATCCAAAAAATAGTTAAAAAATTTGTTTCAACCTTTGAAATCTATTATCCCATATAAAAAATTTCCTCCCGTTGTATTATTTTTCGAACAAATAATCCCAAATAAAGAAAAATGGTCCACCTATATACGAAGTAAATATTATTTTAGTAATACTGTAATGAAATAAATTAAGCAGTAATATGAAATATTACATTAATAAAATGTCAAAATTTTATAAAAAAGACATAATTGGAGTTATACAGGTTGCATTGTGCATCGTATTGAGTTGGGGTTGATTCCTACAGGTTATAAATGAGTTATAGATTGTTTTCATAAAATTTCAAAACAATATGAATGATTTTTCTTGGTTTCGAGTATGTCCTTTTAAAAAAAATTAATATCAAATTTAAATGACATATTTGGATTTATACCTTTTACATCATTCATTAGATTTAGGTGTGTCAGATTACTACACTTAAAAAATAAAACATTGATCATTGTTCTAAGTTATCAAAACAACCATAATGGGTTTCCTTAGTTTTTAGTATGAGAGTTCTGTTTCTTACTAAAATATCGTTTCAAACCAGAAACATGCATTTTGAGTCATACCAGACGGATCGTGTGTCGGTTTAAGTTGATACTTATTTTTAAAAATCAAAATGGAATTAATAATTTCTCTCTTATATTATAAATACAATTAGAGGGTGTTTTCTTGGTTTTAGTGAGTGAAACATTTTGAGCTGAAATGTCAATTTATAACTAATAACGGACACTTTTAGTCATACCGGTCACACTATGCATTGGATTGATGTGTGATTGATACATACACAACAAAAATGCCTCATTGAGCATTTTATTAAAGTATAAAAACAATCCGAATGTTTTTTCTTAGTTTTAAATATGTCACTTTTATTTTTTACTTAAATTACTGCTAATTTTAAATAAAAACACATTTGGATTTATTCTGCTCACATAATTTGTAAGATTGAGGTATGATTGATTTTAATACATCAAAAATGACTTATAGATCATTGTTCTACGGTATAAAAGCAATCCAAATGTGTTTTCTTAGTTTTCAGAATGTCAGTTGTGTTTTTATAATGAAATATCATTTCAAATCGGAAACATGATTTTTCTATTATACTAGTCACATCATGCATAGATTTGATATAAGAATAATTCTCAAAAGTTAGAAAAGAATTAAGAATAATTTTACTAAATTATGAAGATAATAAAAAATCATTTTCTTGTTTTTTAGTGAGTGACACATTTTGAGCTAAAATAAAAGTTTTAATCTGATAACAAATAATTTAAGTTATAACGATCACATTGTGTATAGGATTGATATGTGGTTGATTACTACACATCATAACTGTCTCTTTGATCGTTTTCATAATGTAAAGAAACAATAAAATGAAGTTACTTAATTTTATGTTTCCCAATTGTTCTTTTTTACATAAATTAATGTCATTTTTATGTAAAAAATTAAAAATTTGGATTTATTCCAGTAAAATCATGCGCTCAATTGATGTGAGGTTGATTACTACCTGTCAAAAATGACTAATGTATTGTTTTCCAATATTATCAAAACAATCCGAATGGTTTTTCTCAATTTCTAGTATTTTAGTTTTGTATTTTAACTAAAATTAATGTTAATTTTAAATAAAAAGAGTTTTTTGAGTCATACTAGTCACACTATGCATCTAATTGAGGTGAGGTTGATTCCTACATATAACAAATGACATATAGATCTTTTTACTAAAGTATCAAAAAAATATGAATTCTTAATATTATTTTTTTAGTATGTCCTCTTTGTTTTCTTATTAAAATATCATTTCAAATTGGAAACATGAATTTTGAGTCATATTAGTCACATCGTGCATTGGTTTGATGTGAGATTGCTTCATACAAATCAAAAATAACGCACAAATAATTTTCCAAAATTATGATTGAAATCGGGGTGAGTTTTCTTGGTTTTTAGTGGTTGACATTATTTGAGATAAAATGTCAATTTAAAACTGATAACATACACTTTTAGTCATATCAGTCACTTTGTTTGTTGGATTGAGGTGTGGTTTATTCCTACATGTTACAAATGACTGATAAATCATTTTTCCTATCTATTAAGACAATCAAAGTGCTTTTTCTTAGTTTTCAGTATGTCAGTTGTTCTTTTTTCTAAATATATTTTTAATTTAATTCAAAAATAAACAATTAATGTCATAATTGTCACACCATGATTTGGATTTAGGATCAAATGATTCCTACACAAAAAATGACTCATGGATTGTTTTTTGAAATTATAAAAACAATCCAAATGATTTTTCTCTGTTTTCATTATGGTACTTGTTCATTTTACTAAAAATACTAATAATTTTAAATAATAATAAACACTTCAAGTCATACCGGTTACATCATCATGCTATCTGGGTACATTCTTTAATTAGGTAAGTTCACCATTCATTTATAAACAAATCTATATAATCTTCTGTAAATGAGTCTTTTTGAAAATCATGACAGTACTAAAAAAATATAAATACACAATGGATTAATAAATATTTTAATAGAAAATGTAATTATCTTCGAAAGTACCTCTTCAGATATGTTGGTTTGTTCATAGAATATGACCCCTCTCATTAATTTACATACATAATAACAAAGGTCTTTTTCATTTTTTTTGTTTCAGACACTGCAAAAATAAATATAATCCCCATTAGATGATAAAAGAATTTATATAACTAGATGTTTAGTTCTAAAATGTTAGATGTATCATATTAAAAATTGACAAATTCCATCATGTGTAGTAAGTTTTTTGGATATCCATGCATTGAATCCCTGAAATAAATATTTGGAGTATCTAAATTGACCACAATGAACATCCAATTTTTCCTAAAACACAAAAAAAATGAGTTATGTTATAAATTAAAATATATTTGATATAATTAAATTTTAGAGGTTTACCCCCAACATATTTTTTATTAATAAGAGTCTCTCCTTCATAATTTTTTTAAACGATTTGACCAAGACTTCCACTATTCCACTCACTTTCTTAGATTATATTTTTTGATCTATTGTGGTGATGTGAGGATTAAATAGTCCAAAATAGTTTCATGGGTAAATACAATCAATTGTTTCTTATTTATAAACCTATGAAAAATATGAAATGTATTTAGTCATAATTATCATAGTATGTGAGGTTTTGGGAAATCAAATCATGAAAACATACATAATGTATACATTTCCACCTAGCCAATCATATGTCAAGATTTCACTTACCTTGTCAACACTAATGAAATCTTGATCATTTCCTCCATACATATTTTCATCAAAAAACTTTGTTTGAGTACCACCATCTTTCAACTTCATGTCCACATGATCTTGTAATGATAATAAATACTGATAGAGAACATGTGTGATTAAGGTTCTTTCAGTTAGATTTTTTTTATCAGTTGGTTGATCCTTAAGTTGTTTTTGAGCCGTTCATTCTTTTCAACCCCTTTCATGTGTTTGTCTATAATAACACTCATCAGTTCAAAGCCTTTTTCATTAAATGTTAATGGTTTATCTTGAAAAATAAATTATAAATGAATACATCCTTATTGACCTTTTTTTACAAGTTGTGAAGGCAATGTGATGAATATTCCATGTTACTGTTCAACCTTATAAATATGTTCATCATCAATTAGAAGAGGTATCTGGACACCTGGCTCATGGGATACGTTATCAACAGTATAACCTAAACTATTGAAATTGGTTTTTTGTGTTGCATTGATTTCTATATATTGAACATCGTAGCCCTCTCTACAAGGCAAGGGTGGGTTTTGAAATATATAAATCACTCTAATTTTCACCCTGTTAAATATCAAAATAGGAAAGGTGTCAATGTCTATCTAATTCACAATTCACAGAAACAATTATGATAACATTTATTACCTCAGATAAGAAAGGTTTTTTAGGGTAATGGATCACCTCAAAGCCAGTGGGAGTTGGGAGGGATATTCACACACTGGTTTTTCTTCAGTTTCTTCTTCTCTCCCCCCCCCCAAATAAAATTTGTCCTGGAATATCTCTAAAACTGCATATTTTTTTCAAGGATATTTATCCTTTATCTCATCATTTTGATTTCTTCACATTAATCCACATCTTGTTTTTTTCTCACAAAATATTTGGGGTATCACCCCAAAACCCACACCTCTGATGCAACCATACTTTTATAGATGCTTCAAAGCCACCGAAAGTATTCCTGCATCAGATTTGAATGTTTTTTATTTCTATGACTATATCGGATATAAAATAATTGAAAATATGAAATCTTTTTTATGTAAAATAGATTTAAATCAAAAAATATATTTATTATATCATACATACAAATGTTTCCAACACTTTTTTTGTGTTTTCATCTATTACGATCCCATCTTTTTTTACATGTGTCTCCTTCTATAGCACATTGCGTGGTATGGGAGTGACTTTGTACTCTGATTGATCAATCTATATATAAATAGAGGTACATAATTATGGGGTTGTTTTATGTCACATAAAAGTAGTAAAATAGATTTAAAAAACGTACAAATGTTTTTCAAGTAATGCGTACCCCATTATTACTTTACAGTAGGGGTATGTTGGTTTTGCTGCTCATTCCATATTTTTAGTTCTCAATTGCTATTTCATAAAAAAACATTCAATCAAACCATTGTATACATGTATCGTCCAACTACGTGTTACCAAACATAATGTACCTTAAAAGACTACTCTACACGAAAACTAGTACATGTATCCCACGCTTTATCAGTTATCGGTTGTGCAGAAAAAGGATGTGGGTACAGTTCTATTTTCCTATCAGCATCCTTAGGATAACATCCCATTAAAATTGTGTGAAATCCTCTGTGAATCCTTCCAGAAATCTTTAACTCAAAGTCATTGTGTGAGTCATACACTATAAATTCACTCTACAAGGGATGATAAATATTATTCATTGATTCATCATTTTATTTTTTAGTAAATCAATCAAATGATATCATATTTTGACCATAATATCTCCCCAAATTAGTGTCTTAACCATAGTGACAGCATGGTTACATGACTATAAATCAATCGACATGTATTTTCATGTGATGATTCTAATGAAACTACTGAACATTAACACGTTGGGGTTAACATGTTGGCCCCTTTTATTCCATCAGACCTCATATTTCTTGCCTCTCAATTTTTCCTAAGGATTTTTTATAACACCACAAAATTACAACACTTTTTTACACCTCCAGTAATTCAGTGCATTCCATTTCCGCAGTTTCAACATCATCAATATGTTCATCTAGATTTCTAGCATCGTCATGTGAAGATGGTTGATGTTCCTCTGAACTATGATCAGTAGCTGCAACAGGTTGAGAAACCTATTGGTCCTCTTCACTACGAGCAGTGGAAGGTTAAGAGAACTTTTGTTCATATGCACTATGAGGAACAATAGGTTGAGGGACCGGTTGGGCCTCAGGATTGGGAGCATCATCACATACAGAAGTTATTATCTACAAAATTGGTTTAAAATATAATTTATATTATATAAAATCCACAATGAATATTTAATAACATAAGGTAACATGATGTATATTACAAAATATATATAACCTCATTATTAAACTCTTTTTTTATGGATGAATGGATTTCACCCCTTTATCGACTATCAAAATCCCTTTATTGTTGTCTCCTCTAAGATACAAAAGGTCTTCTACATTGGGAATACATTCAAATGACTATGATGTCCCAATGAAAGGGTATTCCTCTGTTGAGTTTTTATCTAAACCTTCAGTGGTTTGGGTTGATAACAGAACAATTTTCCACTTTTGGTTTTTAGGATCTGTAACATAAAATACTTTTACTACCTATGATTCCATTATTAAATGTTTTTTTTTTCTACCCATTCATAATAAAATCAACATTTATGAATCCATACTCATCTATTTTAATTATCATTCCTATTATCTACCCACATGCATTGAAAAATAGGCACTTAGAAGTTTGTATAATTCAACTCCCATAATTGTTGGTTCCAAAGTATGACATATTTTTATAAATTAGATTTCTATCCTTATCATTAGAAACATTCATGGAATCATCCAAAAGTGTAAATCCACTATTTTTTATTGTATTTTATTCATAAAGATGATTATTATAGAATTTATTACCAATAATTACATAATAATTATAAGATAATACATTCACACTTGGTCTTCTTACTAGTCATTGACGTCATTCTAAAATTGAGTTTGGATTTTCATCTGATTCCATAAATATATTGTCCCAAAAAAATAATAGAAACTGTTTATTATATGTATTTGATATCCATTTTTCATCTCTTGATGGATTCAAATGCCTAAGAAATTACTTGTGGGTTTCGACTCATGGGTCACCCACCAAACTGTTTGACAAAACGTAAAGGTTGTACGTCTCTAGATATGTTATATTGATTGTGACAAACTCTCTTCTAGACATTCCTTATCCTATAATCTGCCCAATGTGACGAGATTTAAGTAGACCAATATTTTCCACTCCAAAATGTTATTTAGTATAGAATTAACTAGTTTTCTTAGAAATATATCACTCTTCAATAAAACCCTCTTGCCAACATAGATTTTTGACATACCCTTTAAAAATACACATATATCGTTCAATGGGGTACATCCATCTATAGTGTATAGGACCACATAGTAAAATCTCCCTCACCAAGTGAACCATAAAATGAACCATCATATTAAATAATATCAACATGAAGAACATTTCAAATTCACATAATATGACAGAAATTTCTATTTCCATACTTGAAAATATTTCCAGGTATATATCATTGATGCGGATAGTTTTAAAGAAGAAACATAACTTCATTGATTTATAACTATCATTCTTGGGGAAAATGAAATATAAAGCTATAGGAATTAGATGTTTCATAAAAACATTAAATTCATGTGATTTTATATGCATTAACATTAAATCGGTCATTGAAATTATTTTTTTTATATTTGATAAATACCCCTATGGAACCTTCACCTCATTCAAGAAGTTTCAAAAATGATATCTCTCCAGCCTGGAAAGATTATAAGTAGTTGGGGGAAGAATATTTCATTTTTCAACCTTCACTGGAACCAATTATTTTTATATTCCCATGTCAACCATGTCCTACCCAACCTTAATTTCATCCCTTTTTTGTCAAGTACATTTAGAAACTTGTCGATGACACTATCACATATATTTTTTTCAACATACATAACATCACGAAAGTGTCTAACATATTCAAAATTACAACATGGAAATTCAAACACAACAACTGAATTATTACAATTTTTTTCATAAGGTTTTTCAATAATGGTTTACCAAAAGTAGTGTCCACATAATTTATTTTCTCAAATTGTTCATCACCTATTAGTGGATAAGATATTTTACATTCTGAACTTCCATCAAATGATGTCATCCAAGATCAGTACTTCTGTTGTTGGGGTAGAAATCTGTGATGTTCTAGAAACATTTTTTTTATGAATGTTTCATCCTAATTGGATGTGTACATTATTTGTAGATGGGACTCTTATGAATTCCTTTAATGCTATATCCTAATAAATTTCCATAAGCAGGAATGTCATTTATTGTCCTGTACAATATGGATCTCAATGTGAAATAATCATTTCTATAAGCATCATACAACATAACACCTGAATCCCACAATAAATTTAAATCTAGGATCAATGGATCCAAATGAACATCAATATCATTACTTAGTTGTTTTGGTCCTTATATAAGCATATATATCTTGATTTGTTTTTGTTTCATGAATATCCATGGTGTCAAGTTATAATTTACCAACATAACTATCCATGTAATGTGAGTGATGCTTAAAAAACTAAAAGGATTTACTCCATATGTAGATAACTCCAGACAAAGGTTTCTCAGCTCATTTCAAAAATCAGGATACTCATGATCGATTCTCTTCCACCATGAAGAGTTTTTCAGGTGATGTAGTTTCCCATTTTAATTTATTTTGTCTATGTTCCACTTCAATTTCCATGCACCTTCCTCAATTCCTTATAGGTTCCTAAATCGTGGAATAATTGGAATGTACAATACATCTTTCATATGACTAGATTTATCTTTCTTACATAGATAATCCCCACACATTGGGCATTTCTAAGTGATTTTTATTCCTTTATAAATAGTATACAGTTATTCATCTAGGCCTATGTTCATATAGAGATCATACCCATCGAACGTAGAATTCATTTTACATCGTATGTTCAACATGGGAGATCATAATCTTAAGGGATATTGTCATTCAAGAGAGAAATTAATTCTGTAATACTAGAGTCACTCTATCCACTTACTACATTCAAATTATACCACATCAGTATGGCTGATAATAGGATATATTCAGTAAAACAGCCATATGAATCCATCCTTACTAGAAATCCTTAGTCAGAGGCAAGCCTATGACCATTTATTAATAAAAGAAAAATCATAAAGGAGGTACAACATGCAAGCAAAACACCTAAATATCATAGAAACCAAAACCATCACCATCCCCATTGTGGACTATTTCCGCTGCATTATCAGTTTCCCATTCGGAGCGTTCATAATACTTATGAACCTTTGTATATTTTCTTCTTAGATTAAACTTCTCCAAAGCTAAAAACTCCATCAAATATTGTATAGCCCAGCTTTATTTCCCAATAGAGGCTCTGGTAGACACCAGTCTTGGGACGTAAGAATAATATTTCTTCGGTCGCCGACGTGGTAGACCAGTCCTTTTGTCGTCAACCCCATGCACCTTCATCCTATCACCTTGAACAACAGCACTGAAGGAGGGTCAGAGCATCCCACCATCTTTTTCCTTCTCACTTTCCGAGATGTCACCCCATTTTCGTAAAATATCTACCTTTAGATAAGCCCCCTATGAACCACAATCTTGAGATGTGTTGGAACAATGAGGCTGATCCACCAAGTTCCGGACATCTTCACCAGCTGCAGCATCCACCGGAGAGTCAGTAATCTGCAAGATACCACTGTCCAGCCTTGCCACATTATCCTATTCATGCAAGGCCTCCTCATTGTCCAATTCCAGAAATCTGTTGTCTGTGGGAACCAAGATCATCATGCGTCCAGCATTCTCTTCCTGCTCCTGGACACAGCCTTCCAAATGTCGTGACGGTAAGGGATTGCATGCCAAGGAACCCACTGTATTAGCATTCCAAATTCCAAGATCAGACTTCAAACGGTGGAACACCTTCTCAATTGCCGGATTTCGAGACACACTAGAAGCAGATTGCCCCGACTGCTCATCCATGGCCAGATTGTCCGCAACCCTCGCCTGACCATCCTGCAACTCCTTCATACCAGGGGAGCAACCAGGGACCTCAACAACAGATACTCCCTCTCCCACTACCTTGTCGATTAAAACACGTTCCACCCCCTGCACAAGCACTGGAACCACATGTTCATCTGCAACAGCACCTACACCTCCGAGATCCCCCACCCAAGTGCCCTATTCGAGAGAACCTCCACCTTTAGCACACCCAATAACCTCCGCAATACCCAACTTGGCACTCAGCTTATCCCCTTTCACTACCAGACCAGCATGAGTGTGCAAGGTCCTTTCCAGGGTAGCAGCAATATCCCCACCGCTGTGACACGTTTCCTTCTCCAGAGAGAGACCCTTCATCCTCTCGCTACGGCAATTCAACGCCAAGTGACCACAACATCTACAAGCCACACAGTAGTGCATCCATGATTCAAAAACCACCTCCTGCCTCCTTCAAAATTTCTTATCATCAGTGATCCATATTTTTTGGACCGGCTGCCTTGTAGTATCGACTTCGACACAAATCCTTGGAAAAATAGGGTTACACACCACCTCAGTACACCAGTCAGGGCATAAGAACCTCCCGATCAAATTTCCAAGTGCACACAAAATAGAGGGGTTCTGGAAAGAAAGTGGAAGACCCGGTACACTTACCCAGGTCGCAAATGTTGAAGGATCGCACCGCATGTGGAAATCAAAGTTCCATCGAAACAGGTAGAATGTCGCTCTGTTGCATCTTCGAGGGGCCTTGGACCAGGCGTAGATCAGATCTTCCTCCGAATAAAAATGGATCATGAAGTTTCGTTGGTCAAGTAAACCGATGACCACTCGCTCCTTTAGCTTCCACGAATAAGAGACAAAGCGCTCAAAGGATTCAACTGAGGGTCGTTGAGGATGGAATCGGGCCACCATTGTGAGTTTGCAAAGATCATAGGCACCAATTATCTCCTCCGGTAGCATTTAAAGTTGAGGTGCCTCTCGGAAAAGATTCAGAACCTTCGGTGCGATATTGATTCTCGGGAAGGGGGGAAGATTACCATCTGAACTACTCATCCTTTGTGGGAGACAGTGCCAAACTCCCCCCTCCGATCGAGAGGGGGGAGCAGAGTCCAGCGGAATCCGAAGCTAGGTCATCGGGAGAGAAGGGGAGCTAGGTTTCGGAGGTCTCCTCTGAATCCATCTTTACACAACTATTTAACTGCTCAATCAATTTTGGGTAATCACAAAGTTAATCTTCAATTTTCCTTGCCATTTTATCAATAATATCTTCATCATCATTCCCATCTATAATCAATTCCTTAATATGGTCTTATTCATTGTCTACACTTGTAATCAAATCTGATTCTCCATAAAATGCACTATTATCCTAGGCACTACCTACATTCACTTTTTCCCCGTGTTTATTCCATCATTAATAACATTGATCTATTCTATGAATGATCAAGTTTTCTTCCAATATTTCAAGACTAACATGTATTGAATAACAATAGTGAAAACACAAACCAAGGATTTGAGAAGGTTTATATTCATTGTCTTTTTCAATATTGAAGTACTCTTTCATTCCATCTTCATACTATCTTTTCTAACGATTGGAATCCATCCCTTCTTTATTCATATCCATCCTATTTAATTCAATTATATTAATGTTTAACAATATAAATACATAAAATATTGATACAATGTAATGGTTTTCCTAATTATAAAAAAAATATAAACTTAAAATATTATGAATAAACTATAGTTCAAATGTCCTTCGAATACTATTTAAAAATCACAATTGAAATCTCATTAAAAAATTATCTATTTACAGAAATCATCTTTAAAATAACACACCCTTTTTAAAATAAGTCAATCAGTTCCCATAACACTTTCAAAAAACAACAATTCCATTATTTAAAGCATTCCATACAATTTCATGACCCAAAAATCTAAATTATTTTAGATGAGTGACATCCCACAAAGAAAAATTTCAATACACTTGAATGATTTTATAAGATAAACTTGGGAATTTTCACAAAGGCAGATCTCAATATAGACACATTATAAAAGATACATATAAAACTACTCGATTAATCTCATATTAATCAGTTTTGTATTATTCCATCACATCATTCAAATTAACGGTGTAATGATAATAATTTCCATAATCATTTTTTATTGTTCTCTCCACCATTGGATATCCTTTATCAATGCTTTCATTTTCATGTTATATCAATTATCCATCACCACAACACCAATTTTCAAACAGATATGTTCCATAGTCAGTGACCACACTCGCAAAAATAAGACACTAATGTTCCAGTTTATGAATAACACTTCATTAACCCAATGATCTTTAGCTCACACTAAATCAATTGGTTATACACCCTAATAAAAATGTACATGTCTCTCATATGGTGAACTATTGGTTCCTTCCTTTATAAATACACCTAATAATATCTATAAACACGAACCCATTACATAATAAAATAATTATAAAGTGTCATTCCTTTAACACAAAGAATTTCACTATGAAACTCATAACTAGAAGAAAATATATTTCTTTCTCGATCCTTTTAAGTACATCATGTCTCATGTCAAAATAAGAAAAATAATATGGTACTAAAAAAATATAGGGTATGCTTTTTTATAGTCTGTTTTCTAAAATCATTAAAAAGACAATATAAATGAAATTATAAAGGCTTGTTATTATAAAAATCTTAACTAAACTCATATCAGTAAACTCTGGAATCAAAGTGATGATAGTATCATTATTAGTCTCAAGTGAAGTATTGCCTCTTCAAAATTCAGTCACGTGGTTAACAAGATCAAATCCCAAAATATTCTAGAACCTTTTAAATAAAATTTTATTATGAAAAGAAAGTATTTGTACCATTGATGGATACATCAACCTAAATTCCATGACCACTTCGTATAAATGAATATCAATAGTTAATAATTCATTTGTATAATTTTTAAATGTTTTAATAAAATAATAATTAATATTTTTAGATATAAAATTATGCTAATAAGAAAAAATGATTTTATAATCACTTGAATTATATTGTTTTCTCACTTTAAAGTTATTCACTATAATGTTCTTGTGGGTGGAAGGATTCATTACATGTGTTGTTATGGTTATAAGACTAGGGTGTCTAGAAAGTGTCTCATGTATTTTTTCATAGGTAGGGATAAAAAAAGATATGTTTTCCTTAAAACTCAATTTGTACCTAAAAAAATATCAATCTATTCCCCTAAAATTTATGATTTTCATCCAAACCACATAAATTTTATGTTGTGTGATTTTTTAATTTATTCCATATGTTTATCCTTTATTTCTCATTTTCATCCAGGGGAGGTATTTTCAAAACCATGATGTTACTAGAACTAAAAGGTAGAGATATGATTTAGTGACATAGATGTATCTTTTCATATATGTTTTTGTTTATCTGGATTGGGTATTTGTATTAATTAAAGTATGTTTTAGAATATTTTCCATTATCTTCATGTTTTTGGGGGTTCATCTATGTTTTGGGGGCTTAATATTAGGATTATTGATTTGTACCAAATCCAACTAGTGGTATCAGTTCATTTTCTTATTCTACTATAAGTTCCCAAAAAGTGGAATTAAATCATTGTTATATAACATATAGTTATTATTTTAACAATACTCAAGAGAATTTATTGGTTTCAAGACTACTATGTTTCTTTTCGTGAAGTTTGTTTCTAAGATTTAGTGGAATTACACTAGTAACCAAGTTGGGGTTCCATTGCAATGGGTATGTTTTGGATTGATAATTAATGTTAGATTATTTATACAATGAGGGTAAATATCCATCATTATATTGGAGTGTTCAAATGTTATATTTATTTTTAATTGGTCTAGAGAAAGGAGTTCATTAGTAGGGGAAATCATGAGATGAAAGAATTAGAAATTTTTTCAAAAGGCATGTCCACGGTATTTTAAACCCATGTGGGATGGAAGACATGCCTCAACAATGTTCAGAATTAAAGGTGGATGTGTAGTAGAGGAAGAGATCAATTAGTATGATTGATCAAGGTTTAAGTGCAATAGTGGTTCTTAGTGAGAATGTATTAATGCCTAGACTGTGAAGCATTTTGTTCCATATTTAGGGAGAGCATATTGATTCCTAGAAAGTTTGGAAATTTAATCCTATACTAGGGAGAGGATATCCATGTCTAGAATGTACATTTCCCAGGTACCACCTATGTAAATGGGGTACATAGGATAGTTGAAATAGAGGAGATCCAAATCAATCATGAAGTCAGTTAGATAAAATCTGAATTACAAAAAAACTATCCATCTCACATCTAAACACCCTTCACTGAAACATCCCATTAACCCATGTGTAACACAATATAAAAGAACATCATCCCACATTATATAACCATATAAATCCAAATATAATATTGCAAAATCTTTCCAAAATCAAAATTGATTTTTATAAAGTTCAAACCATGATAGAGGGAATTCATTGATAACCAAAACATGAAATTATTTGTAAGAATTTTCCAAATGATCCTTAAATATTTCATCCATTTTGAACACCTAAAATCATTTTTTAGGCAAAACACGATTAAAATCTTAACGAATAAATCCTTTAATAATTAAATTAATTAAATTTCAACATAAATATTTCAAACATACATAAGGAGGGGTTGAAAAATCATATAAGTTATCATTACATATTTATAAATAAAATTAACATATAAGACACATAAAATAAAAAAAAGAACCCCAAAGTCCAATAATAATCAAATCCCCTTCAAAATCATACATTTTATAAGAAAATAATGTATAATATATTAATTTATTAAATGTTAAAAATGTTTCATGGTCATTAGGTGGCTTGAACAACTGTTTAAAAATATTAGTTCATAAAATGGCCTGTGTGAAATTTACACAAACAATTAGAGTGAATTAAAAAGTGGCTCTAAAATTATTTAGATAAATGAACATTGGGGAACCCATTTAAGTTAACTAGAAGATAACCTTGATAAGGAATAATTATGGTATCATCCAAACTTGCATAATTCATTATACATTAGATGACGAATGGGTTTAAAATACACAATCTCCCAAGGAAAATCAATTAAAAAGTGTTTCATATAAACAACTTCCTAAATAATGTTTAGATGATAAGAAACATTTTAGGAAGTGAATAAACTATTGGTATTATGGATATCTTCTAATAAACCCATAAAATGATTGGAAACCATTTAAATAGTTTATGAAATTATGTAAGTGAAAATAATATGAGATAACCATAAACATGATAATTACAATACATTCATACTTTTCATAACCTTTCCCATGATCAAACACACACATTCAGGGTATGCAAGTGTGTTTCACTATAGGACCACTTACATCTATTAAAAAACAAACCAACATGAAATTCTTTTAGTGTGAAAACAAGAGCCACCAACGACATTAATTTTTAGTAGGTCATTTAGCCCGTATAATTCACAACATCACATCAAAAAAATAAATAGATGAGAAAACTAACCACGAAGGTTTTGTTCAACGCGTGGAAAAGGTGTGTTCGTGGTGGGGGTGAGGCCCACATTAGGGGAGTACTCCAGTGGAGGAAATGCACCCGATGGAGGAGAGGTGCATGTTGGAGCACGACGGCGGTGTGGCATACCGAGGAGGTGAGGCACACGATAGTGGTGTGGGATAAGGAGGAGTGTCACGCGGTGGAGGTGTGGCGCACGGTGGAGTTGTGGTGCACGGTGGAGGAGAGGCGCACGACGGTCGGGTATGTGTACAACGAAGTTGTGGCACACAACGGAGGGGAGGCACATGATGGTATGGTTCATCGTGGAGGAGAGGCGCACGACAGAGGTGTGGTTAGTGGAAGAGGAGAGACAATAGGAGAGGAGGAGGAGGAGGAGGAGGAGGAGGCACAACGACATCAATCAGCTTCCGTAAGAGCTTAAAGGAAGCGAAGAAGGATGAGAATGTAGGATTTTTTATAAAACATGTTGAACCATTTATTATCACAAGCTAAAAATCGCTCATAACGGAATGCTTTATCATCGCTAATAAAACATCCATTTATCAATGCTTCTTTAGTGCTAATAAAAATAGGAATTTATCAGCGCAAAGACAACGCTGATAAAGATATAATGTTTATAATTTATTTGTTTTATTATATATATTTATTAAATTATATACATGATAAATATATATTTATATTTATAAAATTATAATTTAAATAATTAAAAAATTATATGAAATATACATATTATATTTTTTTCTTAAGAAATATATATAATAAATATAATAAATATATTAATTATATATATTTATAATATTTCATATGCATGTAACTGTATTTCTTAAAATTTTATAATTATTTACATGTATATATATATTTATAATTATAATTATAAATAAATATATATATTTTTATTTAAGTAATAATAAATTTATAAAAAAATTAATATTTCTAATATTTATAATTTTATTAATATTTATATTTAATATATTTATTATAATTTTATAATTGTTTAATTATAATTGTATTTATTTATAAATATAAATATTTTTATTTTTATTTATTTATCAATATTTAAATATATTAATTTAATTATATAAAATATTATATATGAAAATAATAAATATGTTTTTTATGAATTAATAATTATTAAAATAAATCTATATTTTTTATATTTATAACTACTAAATTAATATTTATTTATTTGTAAATAAAATTATAATAAATAAATTACTTATAGTTGTAATTATAAATATATATTTATATATAATTATAAAATTATAAAAAATATATTTATAATTTCAAAATTATATATATAATTAGTATTTTATTGTAATTTTTTAATTATTTAAATATATCTATATTTTTTTAGAATTATATTTACTACTGTTTGTATATTTTATACTTATTTGTATATAAATATATATATAATTAATATATTTTTTATATTTTTTAATTTATTTAAACATATCAATATTTAATTAAGAATTATATTTATAAATATTTGTATTTATTTATAAATATTTGTATATATTTATCAATTTATTCATTTAATTATATATTTATAATATAATAAGTAGTGTAATAAATATATTATTTATAATTTTATAACTATTTACATAAATATATTTATAGTTATAATTATAACTATAAATAACTATATTTATTAATATTTTTATATATATATATTTTTATATAATTATAATCTATGTATTTATTATAAATATATATATATATATATAGTTATAATTATAATTAAAAATAAATATATTTAAAAAGTATTTATATATACTTAAAATTTAATAATTATAAATATAATAAATATATTTATTGTTTAAATATTTTACATGTCATTTTATAAGTATTGAGACCAGAATATAGTATATATATAGGGAAAATGAGTTAATTATATACACCTATAGTAAAATATTCATATTAAAAAATGATCCATCAGTGGAAAACCTGAATAATAAGAAGAGTGTAGTGTATAAATGAACGTTCATGACGATACATAACATATATGCATGCATGGTCTATATATTAATTGACCAAATTCATTAGAAACACATATATAGTTAATTATAATCTTATAATTTTTTTAAAAACAATATATATATATATATATATATTTGAATTATTTAAAAAAATATTAACTATAAACATGCATTTTTAATTTAATATATACAAATAAATTATATTTTTTTATACAAATATAGTAATTGTATAAAAATTATTATTAAATACTTTTATTGGGGTTAAAACTGGCACTGATAAAAGGAATATTTATCAGCGCTATTAGAAATCACTGATAAAGTCCCCCTATCAACACTTTATGCTTAGCAATGATAAAATGAAGTGCTTCCATTGCCCTATATTGTAGAAGTTCATGTGATAATTTTTTTTATTTTCATGTATTTTTTTGTTCAGTAATTTTAGTCCTTATTCATTTATCATGGGTAAATAATATCAAGAATATTAATAATGATATAAATGTAATAAATAATCATTTTATAAGTATTTTTAATAGCCTATTCAAATTAGGGATAGTAAAATGAATAACATCATTCATGGAGACTGTAGGTCGTATGTACGCATTAATGCTATTTAATTTTTTACCACATATGACATGTAAGAAGGATAAATAATATTTCCTATTTAAAGAAAAAAAATTATAAAATATTTCATATTTATTCATTAAATATTTCATTATTACCATCCATGTGAAAATAAAGTGAAAAACATTTCACATTATTATGTGGTAGGAGTATCCCACCCATACGCACGAGCAACGTTATAGTTTTCTAACAAATTGGAAGGTAATAAGTTATATGTGATATTTCTATTACGTGAGTATAATAAAATCATAAATATCATATTAATATGTTAAATCTATCATTATATTTTGATGTGATATGTAGTGATGGAAAAATATTTACATCAGTTCCCGAGGAGGTAGTCCGCCGTACACATGATTGATGGTTTCGTTTCCCATTTGATGGAAGAGGATTTGAATATAAGATATTAAATTAAAATAATAACATATAAATATATTAGAGTTACTGGCTTTATAATTTAATCGTAATTTTAGAATATTTTAATTTTTCATATGAATAAGTAAAATTGAAAGGCATTATTAGGAACTTTACCTCTTCTTCAAAAAACCTCTCTAGGTTTACACCAAATGACATCCTATATTTGGTTTACGATGAAACTAAGGAATATACGATGTGGGGAGGGATATATGAAATATTTTTGTATACATGTTATCTGAATAAATATTCTTTGGTTGTGTGAAGAGGATAGTAGTGGAGTGACCTTTAATAAGTGGGGGACAGTACACACCTTAAATTTATCTAATCAAAATTGATACCCATGTTTTTGACAATCCAAGAGGCTCCAAAATGGATCATTATCAAACATTTGACACAATAATGTCTAAATATGTCCATAAAATCAGAATTGGAAAATTCTACAGGTCATTTAAAATCATATATTTTTAGTTCAGCCCCTATAATCACATTTTTTTCATTTAGCATGATAATTATTTTTCAATGTTTTCACTATTTATTATGAAACAATTAAGTAGAAATTATTATATAATATAAAAAAAATATTAAAATTTATTATTCTATATATTTAATTTTTATTCAAATAAAAGGAAAATAATAATTTAAATTTAACTCTACAGACGAGACAAAACAACAGTTTTCAAATGAAATAGTTTTCACAAGTATAGAATGTTTTGATATCTAAATTCAATAAGAAATTAATTATAAGGACTTAAATTGTATAAATTATAATATAGTTGAACTAATATTTTTTATGAAACATTTTTAAATAAAAATGGAACTTTTAAATTATTTAAACAAAAAGTTTGTTTTATATAAAAAATGTCATTTTCACTATTCATTGAAAAATTGAAATTTTTTGAAAATTCTCAATAATCCACCATCATGTAATTTTTACATGATGATTTAAAAAATTAAGTTAACTTTTTAAAATAAACTTTATATTATTGGTAAAAAATAAATTTTATGGTATATGAACATAGAATAACAAAACCTCCTTTTAAACAAATATTGTTTTTTTTTAAATAAATATTTTTTCTTTTAAATGAATCTTATATTATTAAAAATCATTACATAATAGGTAAATTTATTTTTTAAATTTCTAAATTATTTGATTTTAATAATTTCATTATTCCTATTCATATCTTCTAAATTAACAACTATGTTATAATGGTATATGATATAATATTATATATACAGTTCTATGCTTAAAATGTATTTTTCTAAAATTTATTTTCATTGTGTTTTGGATGATTATTTTAATATGAATTTATACTATTTAGAGAAATTTAATATTGAAAATTGGATCCCATATTTTTCATTTTAATATTCAATTTTTTAAAATTTTTCCCTTTTATTTTTGGCCATTTTGAACAGTAACCTTGTAAAATTATTGTAACGTAAATGAGGGTAAAATGGGTAAAATATGGTTAAAAAATTGGGATAAGGATTTAAAGTTTATCTGACACATTCAATCATCCTATTTTAATAGTATATTACATCCATTTTTATACTTGTTTCAAATATATGGTCACCTGGATTAATATTTATTTGATTATAAACTTTATATTAATATAAGATTAGAAGAAATACAAAATCTCATTATCTTGATATTAATATCTCAAAAAAATTAAATAAAGTTAAAAATAAGAAATTTTCTGTAATAAATGTTTATTTGAAAAATTTTATGAATTTTTTTATCATATTAATTAATTCAATTTTTTTATAAATTAAATAATTACCTTAAATTCTTACCCAATGTCGACACCGTATTTATTCAATTTATAGAAAATTAAAATATATGAATTTTAAATTTTAAATTTAATAAAAAAATTGGTGAATAATTCCTTCTAGTAATTTTATAGATTAGTATAATATATTATCTTTATATAACTTATTTTTATTCCAATTATATTTCAATATTAATACCTTTAAATTTATATTATATTAATCGTGTTAAAAATTAAATTAATGTCATCTTCTAAAGAAAATCTATTATTATACTAAGTAAAAATAATAAAACTAATTGAAAAGTAAAAATTTGTATAGGATATCATTTTAAATTTCATACCTTATCTATTTATGGTCAAAAATTTTCCTTATAACTAAAATTATAATCGTTTAATACAAAAAAAAGTTGATATTGTAGTTATCGTTGAAATTAGTTAACCAAGGGGTTGATTAAAAAGATAGGGTTTAGAATGACACAAAAACTTATCTAAATTTCATTTTTTATGATATTAGGACTGTATAATATTTTTCATAAAATCATTTTCCATTTCGACGTATTTATCTTGATAATTTCTTAATTTTATTCTGATATTTTTCATAATTCCAAAAGAACCCCTCCCCTCACTTATATAAGGGAACCTCTTCTCTCCTCTACATCACACCCTTTCATCCATATAGCATAGCCAGAACATAAAATAATTCCTTACACTATTAATTAAATAAATCAAAGATATTTTATCATTTCTAAAATACCATCTCTTTAAGACATAATTTGTAAGGAAATAGAGGGATCTCCACAAAGAGGTATAACATTTAACAGTGCATTTTCAATTTTATTTATTCATCAACCTTCTCTAAATCAATGTAATGCATTATAAAATAAATATTTAATAATATAAAATATATTAAATTGTTATTATAATCTTGTAACAACCATTATACACCTTCTTTCCATCCCATATGAGTGAAACCATCACATGTGCATACGTAGGGCTTACCATCTCCACGTAGCAATGTAATTTTTTCCATAGACACTTTACATATATGGTTATAATGATAGATTTAATAACTATAAAATATTATTTATAATATTATTATGTTTCTAGAATTTTGAATAATTATTTACCTTTATTTCAATCTTTCCATAGAAAAATACAAACAATATTAATGAGTATGTATGGATTATTGCCTCTATGAATGGTGTAATTCATTCCACGTTCTCTACCATTTATGGATGAATATATATATATATATATATATATACTACATATGATATTAATATCATTGTTTTAATTATAGAGATTATGGATGCATGATCAGGGCATAATGTCTATGACTGTAAAACAGAAACATTCTTGAAAAATGAATATGTTATCAACATAAACAAATATTTTAATAAAGGATTGTAAACAAATAGGTGATAAAATGTTATAAGAAAATCATTTATAAAATTATATATATTATATTTGTTCTATAATACATATACAATATATGTATATCAATTATACAAGATTTTTATAATTGAATATTGAAAGACAATACTTGAGGTAAGGGTTTTATGTTACAATCACATTGTTTATTGGTTATAGTACTTCTATCATGAAATTAGTATATTTTATTCTCATATTTTTATTTATGGAAATTAAATTTTTTTCATTTATTCTACTCTCCTTAAGTACTAATGTCACTGAAATAATGTTTTTAATGAAATATAACTTTATTTCTATATGGGTTAAAAACACATTTTATTTCATATCCATATTTTAAAATTATTTTTTACATGTATTGTTTAAATATAATCCAATTTTTTTAAATTAATTTTGAGCCATGATTTACCTTTTACTAAATGTTTTAAAAGGATTAATCTTGTCATTTATTGAAAAAGGGTATTTTTTAATTATTTTACCAAAGTATGAACCTGATGATGACTTTTAACTTATATGGAATGAATATAATTTCCCATAATCATGAAAACACAATGACTTGATGATTAATTTACATTTTTCCATTTTATTCTTTAATTAAAATGTTTTCATATATATTTGGTATACTTTTAGATTTAAAATAAGTGACTTCAAAGTGAAAATTGTAATTTCTTCAAGAAATTTTCTAGGTGATCTTATAAATGAATTTTTAATCTTAAATGACATATTTTTCTATCACAAAATCATTATATAGGATATTATCCAATAATATTATTGTTATTATTTCTCTATATTTTCATTTAATATATTGAAAATATTTTTGTGAAACCCATTCCATTTCAAAATATTATGCTATAATGAATTGAAAAAAGAAATTATGAAACACATTTATTTTCTATATGTTATTACATGATGAAATATTTATAAAACATGTTTATTTTTCATATATTATGAAATGAATAATGTTTTATAATATTGTATCACAAATATGTTTTAATTTCTTTATATAATTGGATTTACTAGGATTATATATCCCTCTTATGAATTACGTAAATATGGATATCTCATTAAATAAATAAGATAATATTGAAGTGTGAACCTAGTTTTGTAACTTACTATGTCCTTTATGATAATATTGGGAGTGAACATAAAATAATATTATATAATAAAATGTGAACCCAATCCATTGTGGTAGTCTTATAATTTATCATTGACAACGAGGGATGTGATTTTTTATTCAAATTTGTATTACAAAAATATTTTTTTTCCAATGTTATGCTCCTAGTCACCATATTCATTGATTCCATTGTGATTCATGTTTTATGAACATCCATGATCAATGTAATGACTCAAAAATTTATTTTTTTTATTTAGGATGGGGTTTTAAAATATTAAGATCATTTTTTCATACGATCATACTCATTTTATGCTTATGTGATCATTGATATCTCCACTATTTACCCTTACTAAGAATATTATCTTACTATTTCTTATGTTTCTAATCCCTAGGATATGAAGGATTTATAATAGTATGATATGTATAATAAGGTTGAATGTTGTTAATAATTATTTATTACACAATTTTGATATTATATGTTATTTTTTTATGTATCCATGATTCCAAAGATAGAAGAATTATACTATTATAGTATGGATCACCATGTTAGGTAATTTATATTAATCAAATAATATGTAATGTATATGTGTGAAAAATATGGGTGTCTATAGTCAATATCATAAATTTTTTAATTACTTTTGGATAATATGATGATAAAACATTAGTGATAACCATTAAAAAAATACTTTATATTGGTGAACTATGTTAAAGAATGTATTTTGGGTTTCCAAGAAAAAAATCCTTATATGAATACTACACGTTGATATAGTTTTTGAACATATGCATCATAGGGTAGTAGATAATAAAATTGTTGGTATAGTATATATCATCTTCCATTATGGTTCATAGTGATTGGGCCCTTACTACAGACCTATTTTGGATCTCATGAGGGATATGGTTAGGTTAATTTATATTTTCTTTATAATTCATAATAAAAGAATTAAATAGATTATGATCATGGATGAACAAATTTAAGCCTAATGTTTCATATATTTAAAATAAAGTTCCATGATTTGGATATCCTATGAATTATTTTTCATTATTGATCACTCTAATTAACGATTCTTGATGGATAAGAAAAAACATTTGGTTGTAGCAGTAGATTGATTATTGAAAAAGGAAGTTGAGGTGGTGATAATTATGCCAAAATATTGATTATTTTATTTGAGACTATTCATATGAATTATTTATATTAGGAAACATATCTAGGGATTTTCATTCATTAACCTAATGATATAGTTTTTAATTCGCAATGATGACCCCTTATTTTATGATAATCTAATCCCAAGTATACTATTCAAATCCTATTGTTGTTTGTAGGAATGTGGTTATTTTATATCTCATTATCCCCCTCAATATGAATTTAATGTTATTTTGGTCATTGATAGGATTTATTTATATAAACCCCACATTAGTTTTCAAGGAAGAGAAGTCGCACTTTATATTCTAAACCAAACTATGATCGTCTATTACTATGGGGATAAATATGAAATTGTGATGGAAATTGAAACCACTATATTGGTATTGATTACTATTTCAAATGGATATTTATCTCAAATGGTTGTAAAGAAACTAAATATCAAATATATCCCTATTTTGATACATTTTATGGATGTATTTGATGAAAAGTTTCCATGTCCTCCACCATACAATGATGTTGAGATTTAAATAGAATGTATATCTATTGATATAACTACTTTAAAGACTCGATATAGAATAGCCATGACTTGGTTGTGGGAATATAATAGTTAAAGTGAAGAGAATCGTGAAAGAGTATTCATTTAGACAAGTGCATCACCTTGGGATGAACATATTATTTTTTAAAAATTAATATGGATCAATGTGACTCTGTATTTATTAGCAGGAACTGAACAAAATCACAAACAAGAACAAGTATCCTCATCCCAATATTGATGACTTATTTAATCAACTGTTTGGTGATCAATAAGATTTTAAGATTGAAATTCATTATGGATCTCAATAATTTATGTTTAATAATAAGGAAATACTAGATAACATTCCATAGAAATTATAGACAATATGATGTTATAGTGATTCCATTTTACCATCCTAGTTACCATGTTATCTTCATGAATATAATTAATAGCATCATTATAGATCAACTTGATTAGAAAGTGGTAGTCTTTATATATGATATTCTAATATATTTAAAGGGTAATGAGGATAAATTATCTCATTTAAGTACTATTTGAAATACCTTAAGTAATGTTAATGTGTATGGGAAATCTACCAAGTGTGAATTTTGTATTAAAAAATGATTCATTTTTTCATCAAATAATCCCAATCAAAGTTATATTAGTGGGTCCATTAATGAATGAGGTTATTGAAGATATTCCCAAGACCACCACTCTGACTGTGGTCCATAGTTTTCTTGATTTGGATGAATATTATCTATGATTTTTGTATAATATCTCATATATATGTAATCTACACACCTAGTATACTTGGAATGGATTCAATTCTCTTTGGAAAAATGAAAGTGATGAAAATTTCATGGAACTAATGAGAAGTATAATCAGAAGACTTGTGATTACACTAACCTATAGTGGATAAGGTTTTAAATATATAATGATTCATTAAATAAGGGACTCTGATGCAACCTCATACACGATTATAAGGTGATAGATTATTCCACATATAAATTTAAGGTTCATGAGAAAAATTATACAGCTCATGATTTAGTATTAACTAGGATAATTTAAAAACTAAAGATTCGGCGGCATTATCTTTATATATTAATGTTTTATATATATACTGATAGTAAATATTTAATGAATTTATTCACTCTCATGGATTTAAATATTTTCCAAATTATATGTTTGGATTTGATTAATTACTATGATTACTCGATACATCAGTATCATGGGAAATAGAACCTGGTGTTTGATTCATTTATTATAAAAGATAATTATAGATTATCTATGATGAGGATTAAAAAAGATAATATGTTTATGGATTTGAAAAGGATAGATCTACAAATCAGGGGGGAGGGGGAAATTCTTACCTATCACAAATGAGTGTTTGACCGTCTTTCATTGTGAAGATTAAAGATGCATATTAGGAAGATGTAGAGATATAGAAGAAGGTGATAAATGTTAATGAGTTTAAGCTTAAATGTGATAGAATGATATGGTTAGGGAAATGTGTATTCATCCCATAAATATAAGACATGAAGAATGATCTATTATATTATGATCATAGTTCATTATTCTCTATTCATCCAAAATATAAAATGATGTATATATATCTAAAAGAGTATTTATGATATAGGAAGATTGAAATATAGATTAAAGAGTATGTATCTCAATTATTATTATTATATATGGTTAAGGTGGAGAGATAAAAGTATTTGGGGATGTTATAACCACTTCCCATATCATAATAGAAACTGGAAAATAGAACCATGGATTTTTTCATCGGAATACCCAAAAAATTTAAGGGACATAATGTAGTTTGGGTTAGTGTTGATATATTTATAAAGTTCACAAAGTATATTTCTATCATATAAGATTTATTCCATGTTCATCTTTGTAACATCCCAAACTGAACTACCTGGTCTGAGTTGGAAGGTAATATGACATCATGTTCTCCTCCTTGAATACAAGAGGCTTTCAACTAGTAGCGAGGGTCTGAGTCCATTAGTGGGGATACTATACCCTTAGTGTCATATCGGTAGATATATAATCAATAATAACCAATTTAATAAACAATCAGAGTAAAAATATAAAATTTTAAATATGGAATACATGCCAAACAAATAAAGTATCTCCCAAAGTTGAAATCATTACTTGTGTCAATAAAGTAGATAAAATAATGATAAACTTCATATCCTACCGGTGTATGTTCTATCCCACCACAAACTCCACAATAATCATCATTGATGTCTACCACAAGGATATCCCCATCACTGAATTCCACATGAAATCTAAAAGTGCATCAAAATCCTCAGCAGGGTGTGATTACCAGACATAGGATGGAACTACCGATGTATACCTTGCATGTTTTTCTCAAGTGTATATGTTTATTCTATAATACAAATTTTAAATTCATAATAATAATAGAAAAATACAATAAAAACCTGAGCATCCATGATGTAACCAAGCCACCACAAACCCCCCTTCTATACCTACCTTGGCTCTCTACTGTAAATGTATTGTGTGTCGATATACATACAAACCTCAATATTGTTGGTGACTCGCTAAAATTATACAAGGAATCCGGTAAAAACTACCTAAGAAGAATCCACAAGGCATCCAGTAATACTTGGAATTCCCAAGGCATTGAGTATCTATAATATACCTAGAATCCACAAGGCATCAGATAACACTCTAAATGCACAGGGCATCAAGTTCCATCCATCTATTCAGAATCAACAAGGTTGTGAGTAGATACTAGGTTAAAAGGTTATCATGTTTCACCATCATTATCTCCACACATCATGTCCACACCCCACAAGGATTAATTATACTACGATATCCAGCTATCAAGTATACACATACCAATCCTCTATATAAAAACATAGTGAGTCATAGAATTATAACAACTATAGAACACATCATAAAAATATAGCATAATCATATACATATATATGAGAATAAATCATCATTATGGAATAAATCTATCACATTATTCTAATGGAATCACATCACACCATTTCATGGGATACACACATATAACACATCATCATAAGTATGGTTGTACCACAATACATGTGATCATCATTGATCGTGAATAATAAGCTACATATTCTCACGAAACATAGTGTCACATAATGTTCTCAGGTCTATAACCACACCCATAAAAAATTGTAATCATGCATGGCTATAAAATATGAAAATTCATAAGTCATATTTAATAAAAGTGATTAAAATTCCCAAAAGTAAAGGACATCCTACCTCAAAATCATCGTCCTTACTGAAAATGATAAACCATCGTGTGTGGTTTGACATAACTTATTGTGGACTTATTACCATAATAATTGAATAATAAAAGATCATGGATCCTTAAGGCTTGATAATAAATTGTGGTTTACACATAAGTCTTGAGAAATGGGGTCAACGCATAAGGAAGAATTGGAATACCGGTCGCACAACATGAACAAATTGTCATGCATTCGCAGATCAATCTTAGCGGAGATTTGGGGTTGTCTGAACTCAATAAAATCCATTCATTGTGGGTGGTAGGTAATCTTAATCCAACATTCATGTTGACCCCCTCCCTGGAGTCTCCTACACACACAACCTTTAATTTGGATCCTTTTCTGAAAATTGATCATTGACATATTGACAATTATGATAATAAGATTGTGAGGACGCGTATCATAACCCACATGGTGGTTTTTCATTGTTGATGCATATGAATAATATGAGGTAGTATTATATTTTTATTTCTTTTCATTATTACTCAGGTTTCCTTAATATGATCTATGTGTAGAAAAATTAGATGACCGTTCTTGATTATAATCCCATGTGTGTGTGTGTGTAGGTCGGAGAACCTTATATGAAACATGGTTCCATGAGGACATCTAGCTTATTATTTTTTATTTATGTTTATCAAATGTATTTTTTTCTACCTTATATATAACGATGAGATATATGTGTGTATCTCATGATGTGGTATGATTCAATTCTATGATATTGATGTGATGGATTGACTCCATGATGATGTTTGATTCACATGTTAATGTATATGATGTTGATATATTTATCATTAAGTGTTTTATGGTTTTTATCATGATATGAATTCTCATTTATTACTCTTGTGTATTGGTATGTATATATTTGATAGGTGGTCATTGCTGTATGGTTACTATTTGTGGGGTGTGTGCATGATGTGTGGTGATGATGATAGAGCAACATGATAACCTTGTAACCTGGAATCTAGTTGATGCCTTGCGTAATCCATGTATATAATATACACATGATACCATTTTGATTCTGTGTGTTACCTAATTCCCCATAAATTTTGGTTTGGTTATAAATACTCAAGGTCTTGGTGATTTCATGTTTTACATGATGCCTTGTGGTTTTAGGTAGGTTTTTTGTTCAAATACTTATTGATTAAGAGTGACTCATTTACATCCTTGTTTATAGTTTGTATAATTATCAAAAAACAATACATTTATAGCATTAAGCAGAAGTAGGTATGGTCGAGGGGTTTGTGGGGGCCAGGTTAGTGCCAAACCGCTCAGTTTTGGATTGTGTGTTTCTATACTGGCAACATAATTATTATTTTGAAATAAACTTGTAAACATGAGATTATATATTTAAGTACACATACATGGTATCCTAATGTGTATTATTCTCAAATAGAAATTAGAAATGTCAGTGTGCTTGTATATTTCATAGGGAATCTGGTGATGGGGGAAAACATTATGCCAGACTGCTGAGTTGAGGAGTGTGGAGTTACTGGTGGGCTAGGATAGACACTATTGGGACCAGAAATTTATCATTTCTTATTTATTTTCATTATTTCACTGGTTATTCTTTCCACTTTGTGATCTACTTTATTTGTTTGACATTTATGACATCTTTACATTTTCGCGTTTTTACTTTGATTACTTATTATATTTTTTATTTTTTATTATCTATCCATGAAATTATATTAATAGAATACAATCCCCAATGCTAGACTTAGCCCCTTGCTACTACTCAGCAGCATCTTTCATATAGGTAGGCACACATGAGGCCATTTAGCCTTTCAAATCATACATGTGGTTCGATTTAAGTCGTTTAAAATGGTATTAGAGGATCAGGACCCACTAACATGATTATTTTAATATTCTCATGTTGGGACAGGTTAGATAGGAGCTATGAGGGTAGGGATTCAAGAAGGATAGATATTACAGTGCTTTTCCAAAAGTCTATAGTGGACGTACAGGTTTTTAGAAAGTGAAGAATGTATTTTTTGGTATTATTATTGATTAAAATAACATTGGGTGATGCACATGATGTTGATATGTAAATTATCAAATTTTGGTTATGTTCATGCATCATGACCAGCCATTTAGGTTCACATTCCAAAATATATACGTATTGTCCTGGTATATAATAGTTCATTAATGAAATGTATTGTTTTGTGTAATATGGTCAGGATTGTTTCCATATGCGATATTTCTTTATTTCGTGCAATTGTGAGATATCCTTATTTTAGTTAAATAGTTAAAATGAGAATTTTTTTTTGTTATTATATGTATGATGATTGTTACTAATGTGCAGGGATGGAAAAGGGATAGTGATGGTAGTTTTATACCATGGGTTAAGGGTAGACTCCTCGGAAAAAAATTCTTTGATCCCATTTAATAGTTAAGAGAAACATTGTGCTATACCATGGAATGATTTGGGTTTAATGTAATGGATAATTTTTTATTTCAAAGTGTTTACTTCACATTAAAACTAATTTTTCCTCAATTTAGTCTTATAGAACTACTTGGAAATAATTATGGAACAATTCTACAAGGGAGTGGTTCCACCATTACCACTGGACGTTTAAGAGAATTCATATGAGATTTCTCCCGCATGTACTCTGTGGTATATCCTATATAGAAATTTAAAATTGAAAAAATTCACATAGTTTATGTTCTTAGAATAGTAGTTCATAAATATGTTCAAATTTTCCATTAAATTAATAAAGGTATTCTACATGCATCTATGGTATTGAAATCCCTTGGGATGTTGAGTAGTTGGCTCAAATGTTTATGGATCATTGACCATGTAGAGACTATTAAGGATCAATAATTTATGTTTTAAGAGAGATCATTCTTGGTTAGATTCGCATTTGGATACCCCATTTCATATGACACCAACCATGATAATGAAGCTCAATGTTTATCTAGATTACATAGAGAGAAATTATTCATAAAGATGATTACTTCGCCATGGGGATCGCCTATGTTGTTTTCCATTAAGGAAAATGGCAGTCCTAGTCTATGTGTTGATTATCGAAAGGTGAACCAGGTGACGGTGAAGAACTAATATCATTTTCCCTGGATTGATGATATTTTTGATCATCTATGAAGAGCATGATGGTTCACCATGATTAATTGTTGATTATTATATCACCATATGTGAGTCTAAGAAGACTCTAAAGACAATGTTTTGGTGAAGTTATGGATTGTATGAGTACTTGGTGATGTGATTCAGACTGATGAAACCACCAGAAATATTGATGGACCTCATGAAAAAAATCATTCAACCATACATGGACTCTATCATAACACTTTTTATAGATGATATCCTCAACCAAGTTTCATCTCCAGAACAACATGATATCCACCTAGAGATAGTCCTGATTATTCTTTGAGTACATAGGATTTATGACATGTAGTAATAATGTGAAATTTGGATTAATATAGTAATGTTGCTTGATAATTTGGTGTCTGTGACTGGTATATCAGAAGACCCAAAGAAGGTCGATTCATTTGTGTCTTAGAAACATCCCCAACAATTGTTTTTGATTAATATCTTTTTGGGTTTAGTAGGATATTACCAACATTTTACCCAGGACTTAACCAGGAAATTAGTACCCATGATAGTGTTTAAGAAGAATGTAGTGGGGTTCTAGTTGTCAGAATAGTGTGAAGAGTCTTTCCGGAAGCTAAAGACAAGATTGATGTCAACCCTAGTATTGACACTTTCGATACATGAGATTGGTTACGCAGTGTACTGTGATGCACTAGGAATCAAACTGGGATGTATACTGATAAAAATATAATTGGTAGTAGCCTATGGGTCTTGTCATATATAACCTTATGAGAAGAACTATTCTACACATAACTTCTATCCCTTAGTTGTGGATAATTATTTTAAATGGTGTAGAAATTGTCTCTTTAGTGAGATATATATTATTTAAATAGAGAACAATAGACTTCTCTATATCATCACATTGAGGAACATGAGACTGAGAAATAGGTGATGAGATATTTATTTTTATATGATCAATTTTGATATGGATTATTAACATTGGAAGGTTAATCCCAATTTGGATTCTATTATCAATAATTCAAAGGTTTAGAACGAACATTGCAAGAAGTCCTTAGAGGTGTAGGTGTGCGTGATGATCATATTGGTTTAATGGAGGATGCATTTTTCTGAGGGAAAATGTAATATGATTTTTTTCACCCATGGTAGTCACATACTCACTAGTGTACTGAGTAATTTCTAAACAGAACTCTGACACTGAGAGTTCATCAATGATGAAAAACAAGCTGGTGATATCTCATTACCCAGATGGTCCATAGATAATGATGTGATCTTGGTACACATTAGATTAGTAGTCCCTAGTTCTATCAAAGATGTTATGATGAGGGATTACCATACCTCAATATGGAAATTACATCCTAGTATGATGAATAAGTATCGTGACTTTTGGAGACAATCCAAACATCTAGATATGAATAGAAATATAACTAGTTTCGTCTCTTGATTCCTTACCTTTTGGAGGGTAAGGGTCGAGCAACAACATTCTAGTGGGTTATTATAGCCACTCCCAACACCCATTGTTGAAGTGAGAAGATTTAAAAATTGAATTCTTTAAGGGGTTACCCAGGACTATGAGGATTTATGACATAGACTATGTGATTTTTAATCACCTAAATAGTTCTTCTTTCATTTTACTGATTAGAGAGACTGATTCAAATGGGGATAAGGGAATGATCTATGTTTGAGTGATTGTATTCCTACATGGAGTTACCTTGTCTGTTTTTTTAGATAAAGACAAACATTTTCAATTTCCCTTTTGGTAGGTCTTGAAAAAATACCTATTCACTCTACTAAGATTGATCATGGAATACCATCTTCAGAGAAAAAAACAATCCGAATATATTATACACATATTCAATGATATGCTTCATGCTTGAGTGTTAAACATAGGTGGTGAAGGGGATGATCAAATAGAGTTTATTATGTAGTCACTCAATAAAAGATAATAAGATTAAATTCTTATGGAAGCATATAAGGCTCATTATTAGAGACGTTTTTTATCAACGAATGTTTGGATGACACATTTGAGGCACCACTTATCAGCACAGTTTGGTTCAGGATGCCTCCAAGAGAGTACATATGATTGTGAAGAGGTTGATCACTGCCCAGAATAGATAAAGATCTTACACCGAACATAGTAGGGGTCCCTTGGTTTTCACTAAGTGTGATCTAATTTTTCCTGAGTGACCCCTTGGATGGGGTGGAGACATCTAATTTATAAGGATAAGCTAGCACCACATTTTTAGAAACATTGTTATCCCTGATTTGATAGTGGAAGTGGAGCAACGTCTAGACCTCTCTTATCACTGTCGAGGTATTCACGACATGTTCCATGTGTCACGAATTCAGAGATAAATATATTATCCCAAGGACTTTATATATTGTAAGGACATTGATATGTAGAAAGATTCATTATATAAGGTGAGTCCTAAATATTTCCTAGATCAAATAGAGAAGGTGGTTTGACGGAAGATAATACCATTATTCCTTATCTGGTGGAAACATGGATCGATCCTAAAGGAGACACGGGATCACAAGTCTGATGTTTGAGCTTAATGTCCTGATCTTTTTCAAGAAAATGGCTATAGATACTTCTAGAGGGAAATAAGGTGATATTGGGGGATAATTTTAATATCACAAAATTTTAACGATAATAAAAACACTCTCATTGATGATTTATAATTATTTTTTTGGAAATGGAATTTGTAAATAAAAATCAATTAGTAAATGTATTAAATGATTTTTGAATGGGTAAAATCAAAGTTAGTACCTTAGAATATTCTATGGAATGTTTTTATTATGTACTAAGTTAATATGAGATTATGATTCCCATAGAGCCTCAGTTTAGATGGAATAAAAATATTAATTATAATATAATATGATCATGAAATTTATCAAAAATAGTTGAATAATTCCAAGACGATGAATCATATGATAAATTTAAGACCATTGTTATGTGTGGAGTGTGGTTTTTACCCAATGAAGGGTATAACATTTATGTGCATCAAGTGTTTTTCAACATCGGATTCTATAATACATTTTATTTATTTAATTGTTTAATTGTTTTTTGAATAATAAATAACAAATATCACTCAAAAGGCGCATCGTGTGAGAAATTTGAGACTAAAATTAGGTAAAGAATGTGGGGTTTACCCTAGGTAGGGAATAAGATTTATGCTCAAAAGACATTTGGTTTGGTCACCCATTAAATTAGGTCATTTAATTTTTTATATATATTTAATTTATTAATTTAATTATGAATTTTTTTTTGTTCATCTTCAATGCCTGAAGAGAAACTTCATAAAAGAATATTTTGTAATCAGAAACCTTTTTATTTCAACAGTTTTTACTCATTTCAGTTTGTAACCCCATAATGGGATGATTTCAATGACACCCAGGGTTTTTGTTACTAGAATCTCTTAAAAGTTGGAGGACTATTTCGATTCTTCACAACCCCATATCTTCTCTAAGCACGATTAATGAATGTTTGATGAGCTTTTTGTGATGCGAAATCAGACTTCTTTTTCCTCTGTATGTGTCAAACCCCCTCCCTCAACTCTCTTATGCACACCACATTGAATTAAGATTCTATTTATTTAAATTAGTAATTTTTTAATTTTTTTAAAAAATGATGGGTTTTAAATAATTGATAAATCAAAATTATATATATATATATAATAAACTATCAAAACATATTATTTATTTCATGAAATGATTACTGCATCAATTATTAATGATAATTTATTAAAATAACAAAATGTTAAATATAATTGGATTATCAAAAGTAAATTTTCTTATATAAATTTTCAAAATATGTTTAATAAAAATATAAAAGGATAATAATTAAATCATTACACAATAGTAGAAATTATTTTTTGTAGAATACTTTTTCAAAATTATTAATGGGATAAAATGTTTAATTAATTTGGGAAATATATAAGATAATTATCCAATAATAGTTTTTTTCAAATTAAAATAGTACATTTATTATAGATAATTTCTCAAAATTATCAATGTTAATTGTAAGGCATTATTTAGTGATGGTTACATCGATCTATCAAAGAATAACTTATTAAAATGATCAAAAGATGATTTTTGAATTCTAAATGGATAATCACAAATTTTATCAAGGGATTAATTATTTCAATTTATTAATGATAATTACTAGTATTATCCAAGTATAATTTATAAATTTATCAAATGATAATGGATATATTATCAAAGGATAATTATTATAATTATAAAATGGTAATTACATGTATATAAAAGGATAAATTAGTATAAATTAAAAAAAGATAATTACCAAAGGCTAATTTAAGTGAAATTAAAAAAAATAAAAAATGAAAATTTCTGATAAATTATTAAAATATATTTATAAAAGGGTGGCATACAATAAATTATCAAAAGATAATTATAAAGGATAATTTATGAATAATTATCTATATATAATTATAAAAGGAAAATTTTTGATAAATTATCAAAAGATAATTAATATTGAGGATAATTTTTCAAGTGCATGCATTGAACTAAATGATAATTTGGAAATTATTTAGTAGAAAGAAAATATCACTACATGTGAATTTTTAATGATAATTCATAAATGTTCTCAAATAGGGAATGTATCTTCACATCTGATATTTTATTTATTTTTGAAATAAAATAATTTGTTTTTGGTTCCAGGAACCTTAGATGAAACAATATCTTTGAACTATCAATGATTATGAAAATAAGGATGTTGGGAGGTGTATCAAACCACACATTGTGGTTTTTCATTGTCGTTAAGGATAACACATTTGAGGTTAAAAGTTCCATACCATTTTGGGATTTATTACTCATGTTTCCTTAATATAATTTATGCATAGACATATTTGATGATCGTGCTTGATTATGATCATATGTGGGTATGTGTGTAGGCCTATAAAACTTTTGTGAAACATGGTTCCATGAGTACTTATAGCTTATTGTTCCCATTAAATGTTGATAACATTTATTAATGTGCTACCTTACCTATGATGATTTTTTATTTGTGTATATACAATGATATGGTATGATTTTATTCTATGATATTGATATGAATTTTTGATTCAATAATGATGTTTGATTCACTTGTTGATTTATATTATGAATATATATTTCTCATGATGTGTTCTATGGTTGTTTTCTTACTATGACTACTCATGTTTTACTTTGTAGGATTTCGTTGTGTATACATGACTGGTGGTCATCATGGAATGATTATTTTTTGTGGGTGTTCAGATGATTTGAATAATTGATGACAACAAAACATGATAAAATTACAACATGGAATCTACTCGATGACATGTGGATTCAGAATAGATGGTTGTCACTAGATTCCTTGTAGATTCTAAGTGGTACTCAATGCCTTGTGTATTCCAAGTAGGTTATAGATACTCGGTGTCTTTTGGATTCTAAATATTACCCAATGCCTTGTAGATTTTGGGTAGGTTTTTTTCACTCGATGAATTGTGGATTCCAAATGTCATATTAATAGCCTTCTGGATGGTATAGATACATGCCAACATATATTACATTTCTAGCATGGATTTGAAGTAGGTGAGAATGAGGGTTTGTGGCACCTTGGTCATCACATGACCGCCCAATTTTGGATTGTGTGTTTCCATGATTTTTATGAATTAATTATTCTTATAGAATACGCATTTTTACTTGATAAAATCATGTTAAGGATGCATTGGTGTTTTTCTACTATGGGTTTTACTCACACCCTACTCATTCATTTTATTCGACTTATAGATTTCATGTGGTCTCTGATGAAGGGAAAAATCCCAATGGAGGTCTATTGAGTTGAGGAGTGTGGATTTGGTGGTGGGATCTGATAGACACTAAAGATACCTATAGTTTCTCATTTTTATCTTCATTATTTATAATGGATATGCATTATAATTTGGGGGATACATTATTTTTATTACATGTATATCATATTTACCATTCTGCATGTTTAGACCTATTATTTATTGTATTTTTTATTTTTTATTATCAATATCGTGACATGATATTGACGGTATAGCCTCCCCAAAGACAGTCTCTAACCCTCAATGCTACTCGATAGCCTATTATATAAGGGGACACACAAATGAGGTCAAGTTACATTCCAGATCGAACCTAGTAGTTGGAGTTAAGATGTTATAATCATTCCAAAATAAACATTAATTATTTTTTATAGTTGCATAGAGTGCCTAATTTTATTGAATATGATCAAGATATAATAATTACCTCTATGTACTAGAAAATACTTAAGTAGACAGTAGATTCAATTATGAGTTTTAGCACTGGTTATCATCCATGGATAAATAGTCTAATTGATAGAACTATTCATACCCAGGAATATATTATGATGTATTCTTCCATGTATGTCAATTGAGGTTCTAATAAAAACCTTCTTTTAGTTTTTTTTTCTTTCAAAAATAACATTCACATGAAAATTCAGATTACTTTTTTATCAATCCATATATAGAAATAAGTATAGAAATCCAACATCATGAGATAAAATTAGAGAAGGAAGGCTATTAAGACATGAAATTATTGGGTAAATGATAGAGGATTTTAGATATATTCGAAATAACATCATGTAAGTTCATATTTGATAGAAAATATATAATGATAATCGTCAAAAAAATATTGTATTTGAATATAGTGAAAAATTATTTCGTTGAATTTCTCCATGGAAGAAAGAAATGATAATTAAAAATAAGGGAAAACCCATACCTAGGTATACTGACCCCCTTGATATTCTTGATTTATTAGGAATTGTATCTTTTTCACTTTACGCTTCTATCAAACCAATCTAAAAGTCATAATGTCTTCTATGTTTCTATCTAAAATATGTATAAAACAAATCCTTCTCATATAAAAAATTCATAGGTTGTACCACTAGATAATTATATTTCCTATGAATAATAACTTGTATAAGACTTTCATCATAGATATTAGGTTCTCGGGAACAAGACTACTCACCTGGTTAAAGTTAACTCGATGGTTATAAATTCTAAGAAGTAACTTTGGATATTGAAGATTTGATGAAATAAGGATATCATAATTTGATTGTATTGGGGTGATGGAATTTTGACGGATAAATTCATTTTAAGGGAGGATTAGTTTATAAATATGAGATTTTGTAATATATATTTCTTAATATAAAATAAATTCTATTGAATTTGATATAAAAAACATTTATTCTTACTAAACCATAATATAGTATACCATTATAACATATCCATTAAATTAGTAGTCTTGTATCGAAAAAACTAAAATATGAAATATTTATAGTTTGTAATAAATTTCATTCTTATCAATTGATTAGAAATTAAAATAGGATCATTCGAAGGTTAAATAAATGTTTTTTTTAAAAGTAGGCTTTATATTTGCAATGTGTTTTAATCATAATAAATTATTTTAATCACAATTTTTGAATTATTTCAATAAAATTTAAGTATTATTTTTTCAATAAATTTTTTAACATTCATAAATTATTTATTTAGTCCCGAGATATGAATATATATTCATTATTATACTTGTAATGTATATTTATAAAAACCAACTTTTGTCTTCTTTTGTGCACTCACTTTAAAATAAATTTCTTAAACTTCCTAAAATTTAATCTTGAAAAAATGATCTCATATTTTAAATTAGAATGTAAATATATATTAAATATGCACCTTTTATTTTTTTGTCATTATTAACAGTAACCACGGTAAATCTTTGTTTCCTCGGTAAGGGTAAAATAGGAAAAATAGGGATAAAACATTGATATAAGTCATTAATATTCCTAAAACATCATCATTTATCCTATTGGATTAGTGGCATTTGTCTAAATCCATAATATTGTCGAATAAATGGTCCCTTGGTACTAAATATTCTTGATTATCTCCTTCATATTTGTTTAAGAAATGAATAAATACAAAATATCACACTCTTGACTTTAATATCTATAAAAGTAATACATAATGATAAATAAAGGATAATTTTAGTTATAAATATTTATTTGAAATATAAATTAAATTTTTTATCATAGTAATTTTTATATAATTTTTAGTAATTGAATAATTACCCTATATTCTTATTCATTACAGTAAAATATTTATTTAATTTATAAAAAATTAAAAAAATGATTTAAAAAAATTAAAAGTAATAAAATTTGGGCTAATTATTTTGTTACATTAAATTTATAAATTGATATATAATATTTGAGTTGTGAGAATGTTTTACATTCAAAATTTATTACAGTCTTGTTACCTTAAAATTCAAATTAAATGAATTGTATCAAAAATGACATTAATGATATTATTTTAATATATGATTTTAATAAGTTATTTAAAAATAATCAAAATAATGATAAAATACATGGTGGATAATATCTGGTTCAAAAAGTTTATCCATTTTATTTTTATTTTTCAATTTTCTCTTTATATGTAATATTATAACACTTTAATATTGAAAAAGTCATTAGCATGTTTTAGGTTAAAATTCAAAAACCAGGGGATTGATAACAATTATTAGGTATAAAATTACACTTAAAAAAATATAAATTTTACTTATTGATGATATTAATAACTTATACTATTTATCATTGAATTTAAATATATTTGGAAGCATTTTGACTGATAATGACTCAATTACATTTTAATATTTTTTATAATTCTATATGTAACCCACCACTCACCTATTAAAGGATGCCCATTATACTATTATATTAACACCATTTTATCATACTATAACATCAAAAACCAAAAACAATACCTTCATTTATTCCTTTAACTCATACTGTAGATTTGGTTCTTTCCGAAATACCGCCTCTCTATTGAATATTATGTAATCTAAAAGAGGATTCTAAACGAAAAGGTATAACATGTAATTGAGTGTTTCAATTTTATTTATTATTAAAATTATTTTAAATCCATAGTATCCATTATAAAATAATTAATGTAGTATATGTAATATAATTGATTTTTATTACTAATTAGAACAACCATTATCAATATTCTTTCTATCATATTAGAAAATGAAATCATTTCAGGTGTTTATATGTGGCTTATCGTCATCACATAGTGGTGTAAATAATTTTTTATCACCAAATTAAATTGATGATTATAATGATGGATTTAATTAATATATATGAAATGTATTGTATTTTAAGGATCCTATAAAGGTG
Organism: Viscum album; assembly: GCA_963277665.1. NCBI lineage: Eukaryota > Viridiplantae > Streptophyta > Magnoliopsida > Santalales > Viscaceae > Viscum > Viscum album. Next base: position 1,855,255,469 of record OY728138.1, read on the forward strand.
AATTATTATTTACTAGTTTTTTCTTTCTATCAATTGAAAAATTGAAACATTATTTATAAATATATCCGACCAATATTCTCTATTAAAAATGTAATTAATTTTTCTATATCTACAATTAATAGATGACTATATATATAATAAATATATAAGATTTGGATATCATTTTTAAAATTATTTATATGATATAAAAATGAATAATATATAAATAATGAGACATACGAATAGAAACATGAATGAAAAATGAAGGATTTATCTCCTAAAACAGTGATTTTGATAAAGAATAGTTAATAAAGGGTCACAACATGCTATAAAAAATAATATATCGTATGATATATATCAGTATAGTTCTACAATACATTTATAATAAATCAATATTTGTATACATTATTATATTATTCATATGACAAAATATGATACTTTAGGTATTGTTATTGCGTTACGATCTTATTGTTTATCGAGATTATTTATTATTAAGTTCTGATAATGATATGTTACACTCAACCTATCAATAAACTCATTAATATTAAACTTATAATGTGATTTATATAAATTAAATGTTTTCTTTACATTTTCCTCTCTTTACAATTCATGAAACCAAAATAATAATTTTAAATGAAAATTTAATATACTAATCTCTTCAGTCGAAATAAATTTTTCTTCTATAAACATGTTTTCAAAAAAATATCAAGAATATTATTAATATTATCATATGTTTCTTTAAATTAATTTTAATAAAATGGGTTAAAATTAATACCATTTTTTTCAAATAAGATACTATGTTACCTTTTTTACAAATGTATTAAATGAATGTTTTATGTTAACTTATATAGAATGAAAAAAATATCATGAAATAATAGAAAATAATTTCTTTTATGTTTCACTTTCATATTTCCATTTCAACATTAAAATGAAAATTTTCCCTTTAATATTAGGGAAAATTTTTTATTTTAAATAATTTAATTGAATATGAAAAGTGAATTTTCCTTAAGAAATGTTCTATAGTCCTTTTTGATCATCAATGAAAACCTTTGATGTTACCTAATAATTACAGGATCATGAACCAATATTAACATTCTTATTATTTATCTATATTTTTTATGAATATGATTAAATTGTGTTTATGAACCTAATTCCTTTTAAATGTGTTCTACTACGATTTATTAATGATATTTTTATGAAACCCATTTCTTTTCTACAGGTTATTCCATGATGAAATAATTATGAAACCCATTTATTTTCATAGGATTTGAAAAAAGATTATTTAATGATCTTTATTAACACATCATTACGATTTTAATTGTTTGATGGATTGTCCCTAAATTATTTATCCCACTAATGCATCAGGTAATAATGCATATATGATGAGATAAATATTATGGAAATGGGGAGTGATATTAGTTCAATAAAGGGATATATCCACATTGACAGGTTTGTGAGTAATCCTTAAATAATATGATCGAATAATCAGTGAACCCAATCCACTATAATAGTCTATGAAAAATTATATAAATTCAAATGAAATTATTTTATATGATTATATGTACACCGTAATTATATGCCTCGTTATAATGTTATTCCCTCATATATAATGTTTTATGATACTTTTATGATTATTATCTTGTGAACATCTATTATTTGTCACATGACTCAAGATTATGATATTTTATGTATAGGTTATGGTTGGAAAATATAAAAATCGAGTCTTCAAACCATTATTCATAGGTTTTTATTTTGTGATCATTTATATATCCTTTGTAAATCCTTATTGAGAATCTGATATCACCCATTCTTATGATTGTATTCTACATTTTATGAATGATTTTTTTTGTATGATATATATAGAAGGGTGATTTTTTTGGTAGAATTAAATGGGAGATGTTTTAGATATTATATTAACTATTTGTTTATATTTAAATATTTATAAAGTAACTAGACCAATATGATAATTGTGTGGATCACTATGTTGTGTAATTAATATTCATCAAATAATATGTAATATCTATGTATGAAAATAATTAGTGAATACCATTTTCCCCAACAAACTAGCTGGTGGAGTAGGCAGAAGCCCTATTTACCAACAGGACACACCATCAAGATTATGAGCAAGAACGTAGAAGATTTTGGGGTAGGAAAAAACCCTACTACTAAGAAGGATCCATTGAGTGGATGTTAGAACACTAACCAGGTGGTGTACATTGACCTGCTCACCAGTGGGGTGTATTGGGTAGACATTAAATAAGAGATTTTTGTACTTTTATCCACTGGTTCCCCCTTGTATTGTACATATATAACTATAATTTTGAAGGGATATTTATTTATTCCCTATAAAACTCCACATTACAAGATGATACCTTGAATAGTTAAAGATCTAGATGAAATAATTTGAGAATCTGGGGGAGATCTTTCACTCTTATTATAACTAAATCTCTTTCTTACACATGTGGTTATAGATTGTTATGTCATTCATCATGGATAAATATTATTGTTATGTTCCATCCTTTACAACTATTTATTTTCTCAATCATCCTTAAAACCTTTTATTTTTTTCTATATTAATCATCAATTTATTGTCGTATATATCCTGATTAGATAATTAGATTCAAAATAAATAAAATCTTATTGAAATTGTTTATGAGTGATGGGGTATTGGGTAGAATAGTCTAGAAAATTTCCCATGGAAAATAAATAATATTTTTCATAGGAATTGCATTTATTTTATTTCTCCTAGTGATCTCTTTTATGTTTTTTATTTTATTAAAACCAACCATCATATAATAGATTTGATTTCGGTCATTTTCCTTCCATATAATTGAGAGGGTGTTGTGTGTATCCAATCTCTATTGGATGACGTTGTCACTAAGGTACATCTCTTGTTTACATTATTATAAAGGATCTAATTTAACTATTTTATATTTTCTTTTGTTTCATTTCCATGGGATATGGCGTTTTTCGAGAATAATTTTGGAACTGTGATATGCAACCACTATGAGTGGTTGCCCATGGTTCAAGATAGGAAATATTTAATTTTTAATTCCATCGACAAGAATTACTTTTTTATGTTGTTTTAATTTCATTATAATAAATAAATAAATTATACTTTATTTATAAATAGTTAATTATAAATGTTTTTTTATTACTTAAAACCTCATGGCGGTCTATGGTGGTAAGTGGACCTGAATGAATTCTACAATGTAGATGTGATTTTCTTATTTGGGATTTGAGTCAGTGTATGGTTGGTGGTACCTTGTTTCCTACCCAATATTATAATTAATAATTTATATGAATGTGTTTTGAGATTATCCATATTGGGAGAACAACATTAATTTTGTAATTGTGTTATGAAATAAATTTCATGTTAAACCATTTAAATAAATGTTGGCTATAACTGTTTAAAAGAATCACGCCTAAGGTAACTTGAAAATTTAAAAGTGTAAATTATGGAGTCATTCACATTGGTTTGAGGTCATACAATAATGGATGGGTTTTTTCCACACTTGAGTTCATGTATATCCTATGATACCCTTGTCTAATATTGATCAAATTTGGGTACATGTGAATCCTGTGACACACATTTTTTATATATATCACATGTTTGTATGTGTGTCACCCCAAAGACCCATGTTTGATATTGGTCACAAGTGTGTGTGTGGCCTATGGGACCTATACTATTTATTTTATCACATGAGGTGTTCTTGTATAGTCTTTTGAAACATATGGTTGATGTTTTTCCCATATGGTTTGGATATGGATGTGTCACTATCTTTATATAGTGTGATATTTTTCTTATCTTCATATGTCAATGTATTCCATGTATTGCTTCCTATTTCTTCTATATATGAGAATGCAGTTTGAGGAATATTGACTATCCCTTTGAGATAAATGTGAATAAAAATTATCATTATATACAAGGGATGACCATTCCATGGGGTGTTTCAATCATATTTTGTGGATTATCCCATCTAGGGGGAATGTTATACATCATTGGTGATCGTATTTTTGGAATGGAGTTGATGTAGGTAAGAATAAGTTTTCTAGAAAATTTGATACATACAACCACTCAATGTTGTGGGAGTTTTTTTTACTTATATGTTTATTTCGGTGTATATTTCCAGATTATACTACTTTTTTATTGCTTATTTACATTATGTTGAGCTTATCATATGAACTGACACCACATATTACATGTTAGGTATTTGAAAATGTTTCTATTTCCATACTGAGTTCTACACACACCCTAAATGAGTGGCCACAATACTTGTGTAACTATTTTTCCCTCACCTATTGCATGTAATGGTTGGTATGAGAATTAGGTTGTATCACTAATAAATTTTCTCACTACATGTCTGGATTCCAGGATGACATAAGTCGTGTACTTGGTTGAAAATATTCATTGTAGTTTTATTATTTTCTATCTTATATATGTGATCATGCTAATTGGAGATCAATTTCCATATATTCAAGTATTACTGTCATGTTTTTTATTTCTTCATTCATTCATTACATGTGGTATGTTTACTATTTCTATATAATCTGATTATATATTGTTACATTGTTTTTAGTTTCCTATTATTGTGCACTTTGATTTAGGTTAATATATCCCCATGAATTTTTCTATACCCTCTCTACATGTCACAAAATTATAGCTTATGGGGAAGCACACTTAAATTCAAGTGTCACTCTATCTTGGATCTAGTGATTTAAGTTGCGGTGTTACACACTGACAATTCTTCATGTATTTTGAGAGAGTGAAATTGTAGAAAATAGATGTAGGTAACCCCCTTAAATATTTAATATTTAATTCATAATATTTTATTAGTGGTCATAAAATATAAATTTACTAACACAAAAATTTTTTTAATTGATTAAAATTATTAATTTGAATTGGTGAGGTTTTACAATGTTTACTATGAAGTGTTCTTGATATGTGGATCTGAATCTATGATGTGTGTCTTTTTAATTTTTGGAATCGTGTGGAATATCTCTTTGGAAAACATATGAAAAACAAAACTGTCCATTGATGAGGTATATCTATCAATCCTTGGATACTAATAGTTATATGAGGATAATTTGATATTTTTATAAATAATATATCACATAATGGATAAATTATTGATCCACATGTCATGTATAACAAATAAAAATAAAAAAAATTAATTATATAAATTTGATTATATTTTTTAATTTATAATCAAATGGGAATAATAAGATATTTTGGGGAACAACAGTATAGTTTTCTTAGTTATTTGTGTTTTTTTAGAGAAATCATTAAATTATTTTTGAATGGTTAGGGTAAGATTATATGTAATACACTTATTCGTTAACTTATTATTATAAATTATTGAAATATATGTCATTATTATTATTTTTATGATAATATTGGATTATTATTTTTATTATATTGATATAACAGAATGATTATGTTTCTTTATCATTTTATTTTTAAAGTCATGTTTTATACACGTAATTATTTTGAACCATGATTCATAATATTTTGAGAATCATATTATATATTTTGATCTCATTTGGGTTAATCAATAAGAATTGTAAATATCACAAGATGGAATTGTATTTTTGAAAATTTGGGTCCATTAATTATACATCAAGGGTAATTCAAGATGTTTATTCCTAGATATACATACATAGAATCCAAAAAATATGGTATGCTTGAATTGTAATATTGAATGGTTATAGTTTTTATTACAAGGATAAGTTTTGGATATATTTATAAATATATAATCTAATGTAATTAGAAAGGATGATATAACCAAACATATTCAATGGTATTGAATAATTTCTCTTCAATTCTTTAATTATTAGCAGGATTTATCAATAAAAACAGTATATTATTTCATTCTGGAGTAAATAAAATTAATTTCTCTAGGTTCAAAGGGTTTTTAGTAAATTATTACAATATAGAATATTAAAAAGTACCGTTGAGGATACATGAAATTATGTATCATAGAATCATTTCAGTCACATGTGGGTCCATTGGGTATGGTATTTTCAACCCTTTTTATGTAGTATATGTTATTACCTTTCAATGTGTCATTTTATTTCAGTTTTTTTTGTTTCACTATCATTGTGGTGCGAGGGGGGGGATATTCTTAATATATTTGTTGTGATAACAAAATTAATTTTATTAGGGTTCATCAAGGTTTATGAATATTCCAAACTCAATAAAAATATCCTATACTGATATATGATCACCATATATGGGTACAAAGGTTCATGTGGTGATATCTAAATGACTTTACATTACCCAAACATACAAATTCACCATTATCATGTTTTCATGCATGAATTTTGAATTATGATTCAAGGATAAGAAAATTCATGATGATTAATGGGTAAGGTACATGAATTGTATGACTATGGAGATATTGGTGGAGATTGAAGATGATATCGATTTTGGATGGGATTTTCATGGAACAATGTTTTCATTTTTCTTTTAATTTTATACGGCCATTTTCATGAAAATAGTTTTTCCCTTAGGAAGAAATCATGTGAAATATGGAATTATTTATTTAGAATATACAATTCTTATTTTTTTCATTAGTTTTAATTGTATTATTTACAGTAGGTTTCCATCATGGAGGCATTGTGGGTTTTTAGTTAATTTTTTTGGATGTTATTTTTTATTAATAAGTTTGATTGATTATTTATTTTTAAGGATTATGTTTTATACCATATTGATAGAATTTATATACCAATAATATTTTATTTAAATTTTTTATATGACGCAATCTATTATTGAATGGTGTAAAATCATAGGTTATGTGGTGTCATTATTTTAGAAATCTATCCTACTCCCAATGTGGGTTATTACAAAATGATATCATCTCTATCTTTGGTTTTATTAAGATATTAATAGTGACAGAGTTAAGGAATAATAAAATATAGAGAGTAAGACAAAAATATAAATAGAAAATATAATTATTATGGGGAATATGGTTTTTAGGGAATTATTATAAAATTGAGGATATCCATGTTATATTGAATTGTATTTTACATGATTTTTTATTTTTACCATTTTACAGGTGAGAATATTATTGGGTATCATGTATCCTTTAATATCACATGTGGATCACTTCCATAATTGAAATTTATTTTAATTAGTATTGATATTATTTTAATTGAGTCATAGAAAACATTATAAATGGAAATAATGTTTTTCTAGTCTAAATTTCATTATATAATTTTAGAATATGAGTATAAAAATTTTATTTCAATACATAATTTAATTTGAAATGTTATTCTAATATTTATGATAAATGAAGATTATTTATTCATATTTCCAAAAATAATAATATTTATATCAATACAATATTTTTGGTAAATAGTATCATATGAGTTATTTTAATTGTTTCCTATGGATATTTTGGTAATAATAACATATACTCTTTCATGATATAGATATTTTCATTTTGAAACCAGGTTGGGTGAGATCTCCATGCATGTTATTTTTAAATATATTATTATATATCTATTATTATCTATTTAATGAGACATGTATTTGTTATTTGGGTAGTATATGTGTTTGTACTTGAAGTATGGGACATTCCCTTTTAATGTTAGACCCATTCTGAATTAGCTACAAGCCATCAATTAATATTTTTGTAAGAGAAAAAAAGTTCCTTGTTGGTTAGTTAGTTGACATAAAAATGTGGTCAACTAAATAATATATTTCTATATTTATATGATGAAAATGTTGTGATATTATTTTTAAATGTATTTTCTATAAAATTTTCTTATGAAATAGTAAATTAATATTATTTTCATGATATATATTGAGGAAACAGTAGTATGTGAAAACGTGAAATGTTATAAATATGACCCATTTATTTTAAAGAGTTTATTTTCCATTAATAGGAAATAAATGTATTAAATGTATGGGTGATGTCTTAAGAAAATAATAATTAATATAAATTAATCATATTAAAATCAGAATTAGACAATCTTTCAATTTAGATCTCATGTTTTGGTAAGAGATTACATATGTAAAAACAATTATCGAACATATTGAGGATTAAATTATAGATTAAGTTGTCAATAGAATTTTAGTGTTTTATAAGATAGATGTGGTTATTGGTTTTTATTAGGGTTAGATCAATTATTGATTCTTGATTAATTTCTTTCTGTGCTTTATAATGAAATAGTACATAATTTGTTGATTTTTTATATAATTTTTTATATTGTTCAGTGATTACATCAAAAAATAATCTAAAACATATAGGGAGTAAGAGTATGATCTTTACACACACATAGAATAATAAAAAAATACAAAATTAATGAAAACTATCATATAGGTGTTTCATTTATTTAGGTAAACCTTGTTATATAGATAGGTATCAATGGTCAATTAAAGTGACTGGAAATTTTCATGGTTGATACTTAGTGCAATTTTTTTCTTCTATTTTTCTTATCCCATCCCATGGGTAAATAATAAATTTACCCTAAAATAAAATATAAAAAATATAAGATGATTTCCCATATCTCAGAGAGCATTCTTTATCTGTGTGTTGAGATTTGGGTGGGTTTTCACTAATTTTATGTTCTATTATATATTTTGTACATATTCTTAAAAACAATTATTATCCCATGAGTTGATAAGTAGTAAAATGAACATATTTTTCTATTTTTGAACATCATGGATATTTATTTTAACCATTTATTGATAAACTGAGGAGTTGGGATTTAAATAAAATAATTATGAAGAATTTATAATGTAATAATAAATATATTATAATATATTTATTTCACATGAGTATAATTTTGTTGAAATTTGAATATCTTATTATCATGGTATCATATAAGAAAACCATGATTTTGTTTGATTTCATATAATGGTATTAACCATATGAATGATGTATGGTCCATTCACATTGTGTCTCATTATATTTTAAAGTAACATAAGGAGTTAGAAATTGTAAAATAACTCATTTAATTAATTCTATGACCAAATATTTTTCTATTTAAATCCTATTTTTTCACTCTAGAGACAGATTTATCACATTTAGTAAACCAATATTGATCGGATGGATGATAGGTTTAGCATTGGTGACTACTACCTCAAATGGAATAATGAGATCAAATCACGCAATGATGATAAATTATATTCCAGTTTCACCAATGGATGATAGTATTGTTTAATAATGATCGAACTATGCTTGAGTTAAGTATTGTTATTTGAAATTTTTATTCATGGAACATTTTTAGATTTTATTAATTATCACTTGTTAATTATTATCCATCAAAACCATTCCCATATTCACACATGCACCATGGATCCATGGAAATCACATTATTTTGATTCTTCATATTGGGTTGATAAATATTTTCCCAATATTTTTATCAGTTGTGTGAATCCATTGATGGTAAAAATAGGATAGATGTGTTTCATGAAAAAAAATTATCTACTCTGCTTTTCACTCCCTGTTATACCATTTATGCTCTCTCTCAAAATTGCTATATAGACACTATCTGTGATGATGGATAGTAGTGGTGATATTGGATTGATTAATCATATGACACACACAAGAATTTAAGTGATAAAATGAAGGTGATGAGGCCCATACAACTAGTTGGTGTGGGTGGACTGGTGTTTGGTTCATATGGATTCATATATATGTGTATGATAGAATGGTTGAAATAACTCATGTAATATTATTTTTATCATTATTATAATGGGATAATGTAGGATAAAATGTAAAATTTGTGGACATTGATAGCTAATTAAATAACCCCCCGCCCTGGGAAAAATGTTTTATCCATATTCTAAGGGTCATGTTCTTTCTAATAATGTAATAATATATTTTCAGTACACATTATAAAAATAAATATGGATGAGAGAATAATAAGAGGATATAAATCATTTAACTAGTAGGAAATCATGAGGATAAAATGAATTAAGATATGTGTTATTTTATTTTTAATTTTATTTATCTAGATATGTGATAAATACATATTTTAATGATACTAAAATAAATGAAAACAACTATCATGTGGTATCAGATCCAAGTTGTGAAATCTATATTTTTCATAATTAATTTTTTTCAATTATCATCATAATGAGTTTAGATTTTGAAATTAAAATTGAAATTATATTTTTATTTTTTATTTTTTAAAATTTATTATCATGTTTTTAACTTATTTCCATCATATATGTTATGGTTTCCACTATTAATATCATTAAAATTGAGTATTATTTCAGAAATTCTACATACCATTTTTTATAAAGCCAGTGTGATGGTGTATAATAACGCTATTCAAATTCACAACTAATTATGATGTAATTAACGTTTTTAATTTATTTTTTTATGATATTTTAAAATAAAAAATATCATAATGTTTTAGTTGGATTTTTGAAACCCAAATATTTTACCTCTTTCTTAATTTTTAAAATTTGAAATGTCTAATTTGTTATTTATAATTTATATTTCATATTAAATATGACAATGTTTTAGTGAAGAAATATTTTGTAACATTTTTTAAATTTGCTAACATGGAATTATTTTATATTGGAATATAATTTTATTATAATTATTAAATAACCATTTATGGTGATTGATTAACATAATGAGTTAACATATGAATAAATTAATACTGTCTTATTATGTTATTTTTTTAGATAATCATTACACATTTAAAATTATTAATCATAAGTATGGTTTTTAAATTTATTTATTTAAAAATTATAATATTATTATGATTATATAGTTTAATTAACAAATTAATAAATTTAAATTGCACGGATATGTGTTTCTAAATCCAATTCATTGTGCAATTTTTTTGGAACATTTTTTCAGAAAAAATCAAAATAATTGATATGTAATGTTACTATGGTTATATAGTGTAATTAGAAAATAAATATTATTAAATAGAATTATAGATATGTATTATTAAATTAATGTTTCTTAAGAAAATTGATTTTTCTTTATATGAAAATAATTATTAGATTTCTCAATTTCATGCCAAACTAAATAAATAATGATTAAATAAAATTTAGATTTATTTTTAATATATATATATATATATGAGTGTTATGTAATAATATTTTATATTTGGAACATTGTTATATTTGGTTTTTTAATCTTAAAAGTGGTCAAATCATAAAGTTCAAATTATTCCAAAAAATTCTGTTAAAATGATATATATTTGTTTCTCATAAATTTGATACTATTTTGAAATTTTATATATAATGTAATTTCCTTATTATGAGATATTTTTAGTTATCCAAATAATATTTACATATTTTTATAATTTATGAATATAATTTCATGGTGGAACATATTCATTGTAATATTTTTTTATATATAAAAATATTATAAATAAATCAAATTGATGCATATATTATTTTCATAAAGCATAAATTTAATTAGTACCAATTTTGATTGTGTATTATTGTATCACCAAATAGATAACAGTAATAAACATTTTATGTCAAATATTTTTGTCTCAATTGGTGTATTATTAATGTTATTCAATGCATTGATTTTAAGCATGTATTTATTATAGTTACATTTCTAGGATCATTACACTTAGATGCATTGATGGTTCCATTTTATAATGGATTAAATTTGTATTATTTGAATGAGTAAATCCAAATTAACCTTGGTATATTGGATATTCATTTATATCTATGAGTAAAAGACCTACTACAATAATAGTGCCAGTAGTGTTGACTATAGAGTATTTCTTATGTCACATGAAAGATCAAAATGTTTAATTCTGATGTTCATGTGAATGAGCATAGAAGGATTCATCTACTATAGTCTCTCTAAACTGAATGTTCTAACGAATTTATGACATATGTGGGAGGTTGATCTCAAACTACTAAAAATATATTATTGGGACCTTAATGATTATATTAACTAATATGAATTGTTATAGTTCTTGTACAATGCATGGTAATGTCATTTAAATGAAAAATATTGTTCCGCACTTTAAATATTTGGGAATTGAAGTGAAGGAAAGATTCCATAAATTGTTTTTTTTAATTGTTATTATCTAGGTAAATACCATTCCAAATGAACTATAAAACCATGTAATAAAAATGGTATTTTCATTAATTCCATAATATGCTAGTTCAAGAGGAAACACATTTAATAATTCATGGAATCCACTCCATCCATTTTGTGAATCATCAAGAAGGTTAAAATCATGGTATATAATATTCTTATACATTTTATGAATAAAAAATAGTGTATGTTCTACATAATACATGGTGAATACAATTTTTTTTGTTTGAATCCTCTTTCTAACACAATTTTCGGTCCAACTAAAAATTTCATCTTCTGGGGGAATATAATGAATGTTATTTTGGAGTCTATCATGAATTTACATTAAATAGTTAATATTGGATATTGTTATGATTTATTTTATTCCTTTTATATAAAAATTATATCTATGAATTTGTTTTCCTTATAAAAACCTGATACTTTTGGATAGTCTTTTAATTTTGAAATAGATATTTCAGTTTGTTTAAGAATACATGCATGATTGGATAAGTTTTATTATATGATAGTTTATCTAAACTATATCTTGATCATATGTATGATGAAACAATATTATCATAAAATCATAATATTGGTACTAAACATGGTTTAGTAAATTAAAAACATCTTATATGTGGAAGAAAATTTTATGTCAAATTTACAAACATATATTATATTTATTGATTAATATTTAAATCATTCTGAATTTGAATTTTACTCACCCAAAAATTTTTGGGGATTGAATTAAAGTAAAACCAAAAAAAGACACCCAAAAGGCTCCAAAAGAAGTGTCAAAATTCTTTTGATCGTACATACCGATATATCTGGACCTGTTGATAACAACTATTTTGAAAAATAAAAATACTTTATGATATTTATTTATGAATTATCACATTATGGATATGTATATTTATGGAATGATAAATCTCAAGCAATAAATTCCCTAGAAAATTATGTAATTAATGTTGATATGTAATTAGACTGAATGTTCAGGGTCATAAGGTCTGATAGGGGTGGTGAATATTATGTATCATTTGATGAATGTTCTATTTTATTTGTAGTGTTTCGAGAATGTCATGGCATGTGTCGACAATGAACAATTCAAGGTACGCCACAACAAAATGGTGTAGTAGAAAGGCATAATAGAACATTAATGGACATGTTTAGGAGGGTGTTAAGTAATTCTTCATTACCCTTATCATTGTGGATGTATGATTTAAAAAAATATAATGTATTTATATAAACATGTTCGTAGTAATTTAGTTACAAAGGTTCCTTTTGAAAATTTTTCTCATATGAAACATAATTTGAGACACCTTCATGTACGGGGATGTCATGAAAAAATACAATAATATAATCCACAACAAATAATATGGGATTCTAGAACAATTGGTGAATATTTCATTGTTTATTCCAATAAATCTAAGGGGAATATATTTTTTATCCAAACCATAGTATGATAATTGTTAAAATTGCAAATGAAATATTTATCAAGAAAGGTTAATCCAGTCAGAGTTAAGTTTTACAAATGTAGAAAGTTGACAAAATGTCTGTTATGTATCGTCTCTTACCAGGCCACCAGAACTGCTAACGGGCATCATAATACATCTTGGTGGCACTTGGATGGACATCTCACTGAGACCATTGGTTGTCCTCCATCACCACCTTCTGTAGAGATAACGACACTATGTAATGGCCCTTGAATCCCAAGATGCCATCAGGAGAGAACAACCAATCAAAGGATGTCTCCCCAACATGAATCTACTTCTTCGACCGCTGACAAAGCCCATCAATGGGATATTCTCGCTAAATCAACTACAATAGAGAAGGAGTCAACTAAATGCTCTCCAATAATGCACCTTCATTGTGCTCCTTCATCTTCATATGCATCTGAGCAAAGATCCACATCAAAGACCACTCATCAATAAGATTTCTCAAGGCCTACACCTAAAATTTTCTGATCAAGGCATATGCCACTACATTTCACTTTCCACAGGTATAAACAATGTCAAAGTTGAACCCCTACAACTACACAATCAAACGATTCTGCCTCAAGTTGAGTTACTTTTGCAAGAAGATACAGGCCAAGATTTTGTGATCATAGAAGACCAGAAACTTCACCCCAAAGAGGTAGTGACCCCAGGGCTTGAAAGCATTAATCACCACTTTTAACTCTAATCATGGTTCAGGTAGTTCCTTCTGTGGGGTCAGAGTTGGAAAGACCCATACGCCACCACATGATCATACATCATAAGCATGAAACCAAGACCTATACTTGATGCATCACAATAGACCGCATACCCTTTTCTTCCATATGGCAAAATTAGAACGGTGTTGGTATTCTACCACATCTTTAGCTCATCGAACGATGCCTAACATTCTTGGACCCATAAAAACATCTCCGTTTTATGCGTGGTCATAGTCATCAGTGAAGAAATCTGAGATAAATCACAAAAAAATTGCCTGTAATAACCAGTTGGGCCAAGGAAACTCTTGATCTCGAACACAATCTTCAGTTTCTCCCATGACATAACTGCACTAATCGTCTTCAAGTCCATTGAAACCCCCTACTCAGAGATCACATTCCTTATAAATATCACTTCCTAGATCTAGAAAGTGTACTTTGACATCTTTTCATAGAGGTGATGATCCCTAAATGTTCCCAAGATGATCCTAAAGTGATGTTTGGGTTCCTCCTCAGAGTCAGAGTATACTAGAATGTCATCAACGAACACCATAATGAATTAATTGATATACTGATGGAACACCCTATTCATGATTTCCATAAAGACCAATGTAGCATTGTTCAATATAAAGGTCATGAACAAATACTGAATGTGGTCTTACCTACTTTGGAAGGATGTCTTTGGGATATCCGACTCCTTCACCATAAGTTGATGATATCCCGAATACAAGTCTATTTTTGAGAACAACATTTCCCCCATAAACTAATCGAACAAATCATCTATTCTGGGAAAAGGGTATTTATTTTTAATTGTTACCTTATTCATATTTCAGTAGTCAATGCACAACCAGAGGGATCCATCAACCTTTTTCGCAAACAATACAGAAGCAACCCAAGGAGAGACGCTTACGAAAATGAATCCTTTGGATTCTACGTCCTCCAGCTATATCGTTAATTCCCTCTTCTTGGTGGGGGTCATGTGATAAGAGAGAAGGGATATCGGTTGTGTTCCAGATGCTAGATCAATTGAAATCTCCACATCCCACTCTAGGGTAAAACCCAAGAAATCATCCAAGAATACCTCCGAAAACTCATTCACTACATGAGGTAGTGCACCTTCAGGGGAAATACCATCATCCTCTAGCATGAGTTATGATAACTGGATGGTAAGACTTCCCATATCTAGAAGTGGAGGTCCTGTGCGAATCGACCAAGGATCCCATTCTCCCTAAAATACCTGATGACTCCAATTAGGTGCTATGAAACTCACTCACTACCCGTAGCATTCAATGTGTGCCTGGAAGTGTAGTAGCCAATCCATGCCATGTATTATGTCAAACAGTTCCATATATAGAACCAGGTTGTCCCACTCAATCACAACTCCTGACACGGAAAGCGCACAAGTGGGGAACCTGAGGCCCTACTCCTCCTTACCTAGTGGTGTCACCAAATCCATGGAAAAAGACATAAACATAGTTGGAAAATTTATCATTTCCACAAAACAGGAAAAAATGAATGAAACATAGGTGTTATTATCAAAAAGTGCAGCAGCTATAGAAGATGCTATCAGAATGGTACCTCGAATTGCCGATGGTCTCGCCTCTGATCCTGCTATTTCTTGATCCACTGTATTGAGATGTCCTGTCTCTACATGAGGATGACTGCTAGTCTTCGCTTGTTCCATGAACTGGCTTTTCCCTAATAATGATCCATCCTTACCACCTCAACCTCCATATCGATATCCCACAGTCCTCGATGGTTGGACTGTGCTACCACTCCACTTGAAGCCACTGACCATGCCCCACTCGGAAGTGGACCTGCCACCTCGCAGAAGCGCTGAAAATTCCCCAAACCTCCATAGTGGTAAAATGGCTTCAGAGGAAGCATACATGATGGTCAGATGTTCCCGAACTTCCCAAACTAGTGGCATATGACCGATCTCTCATCATAAGCTGCAGAAAAAAAAACTGCTAGGAGTAGTGGTTTGAACTGCCACCTCCTTTCTTCACTTAATTCTCCAGCTTCCTCTTCTTCTCTTAAGAGCTTCCACTTCCCACTGCTAACACTTTCCCAGAAAAACCATACCTTCCATTAAGTTCAATCTCCCCCATACATTCCCAATCAACATCCTCAGCAAAGTTCCTCAGCTTGAACAAGAAAAAGTGGAAGTATATATTTGGTCCCAAGCCTTTCTCGAACCTCTGGACCTTCAACTGTTCATTCGAGACAATTTCAGGGGAATACCAAACCAACTCAGTGAAATGGTCGGCATACTTAATCAAAAAAATATTCCCCTAAATAATGTCCATGAACTCTCAGGACCTAGCATATTCCAAGACCTTAGGGTAGCATTGTTCATTGAAGACGGCCTTGAAATATTCCATGTGCATCTGCTCATTCTTCCCAGTCTGAAGCACTGACTCCCACCACTTATGGTTAGGACCCTCCAATAGAAAGGAGGAACACTTCACTCTGAGTTCCTAGGGTGTTTCCAAGAACTCAAACAAACACACGATCTTCTCGAGCCTTTCATCTGCATCCTGGGGTTCTGAGCTTCCTCAAAATGCAGGAGGCTTGTTTTTCAGAAACTTCTATGCTTTATCTTTTCTAGGATCTATATCATCTACCCTAGAAGGAATATGAGTAGGATCTGGTCCTTGTCCTATAGCATGGATAACCCAGTCATTAGCCTTGATTTGCCTCTGATCGGTCGGTGTGGGAGATCTCTCTTCAACTTCCTCCCATGGGCATGTGGGAGCATTCCGGGGAGGCATGATGCTACAAAAAAGCAGTATTCACTAAAAAATTAAACACCAAAGTTCTGAAAATTTTAATCAAATGCATAAAATATAAATAAACTGAACACATTTCAGTAATAAAAGAAACAACTACTTCACCCTCACCCAATGTCCATGTGTGGTCTGCAGCCCACACGTCTCACAGGGAAATGAAGTTAATCAGAAAATTCCAACATCCCTTAGTGACACATGGTATGAAACGAGAGGTGTGGGCCAGGAACCCTACTCGCAACCAAAACCTTGAGCCCCAACATTCCTACCACCTATCTATCAAGACTCATCCCAAATAGTAAAACAATCCAAAAACACTAACATGCTCTGATACCATTTTTTCACGAACGGAATCTGGTCACCACTATAACTAGAACCATACCCGACATGTGGTAAGGCATGATGGGTGTTACCTATTTGCACGGTCTGGAAAAAGAGCACGGGTATAATTTATCATTATTTTTGAACGATTTACCCAAATATATATACATAAAAAATCAAAAACATTTGAAAAAATGAATCTGAAAAGTTCATACCAAACAAGATTTCAAAAACAAATCACAACTGAATAAATAATTTCAAATGCATTAAAAAAAATCCAAATAAAAAATGAAACAAAAACAAAATAGACCAAGGGACTCCACACGACATGGGTTCATCACCCACAAGTTGTCTCCACAACTTTGCAGAAAAGATGGGAACTAACACCCTAAACCACCATCACCCATGGCCTTCCCTTTACCTGAGTCAAGCATAATAAATTATACTTATAACCAAGGGGTTTAAGTAGGTTGGGAGCATAATCCCAATAAGATACCACCCAATTATTCCAAATACATGAAATACAATGTGAAAAAGCAAGTATTTTTAATAGGAAATGAAAAGCAGTGATAAATTCAACGAAATGCAACATTCAATTGAAAACAATTTTCAAGATAAATTTGTAGAATATTTAAAATTTTAAATAGACTTGTTAGCTACTATAAATTACTTCCATAAACACCAAAAAGAGGCAAAATACGACAAATAAAATGATCAAAAAAATTGGGAACACCACCAGGAACTAGATAGTCTCAGGCCCCATGCACCTCATACCTCGGTGTAAAGTAACCCTAGTAAAATCAATTCTCATGCACATGCCACTAGTTGGGAACATACCCATAAACTAGTGGTCCCTAATCTTCATACAAATAGTTTAGTTATTTTTTTCCTTATTTAAATGCTTGATGGAATGGGGACAAAACCCATTCGGTCTACTAGTTGTACTAGTACACATCTGCCCCACCTAGGTACTCAGGCTTCCCCCTTTGTGCTCAAACAATTCCATCATGCGACACATATCAATTTTTATGTAAAACACCACTACTGGTCTCATACCCCCAGGACAGTATAAATCCAAATTTATACCACTTAAAACACAGAACAAACACTTTGATTTTTAATGAAACAATTTCTCAAAATCCTGTATTTCTTGACACACGAAACCCCTTAAGAACCCCACTTATACACTCTGTGAACACTTGTAAGTTAAAAAAATAGTAAAGGAAACCCAATACATTTCAATTAAAAAAAATATAGGGAATCCCCTTGTTAAACAAGAAGTTATAACATTGTAAAACCTCAATTTTCACACAATAGTGGCACCAAAACTTCACTTTCTTTACAAACATCATTAAAAATCATTTTTGTAGGAAAAAATAAAGGGTATAAACTTTTAAAATAGTATTTTCAGACATATTAGAATTCAACAAAAATTTAAAAGTATTTATAGGTCAGCCCAAAATACACCAATAAAACATTTCTTTCGAAAACCCCCAATTCCACGCCAAATTTGCATTAAAAATTTAATTGCAATTGAAACAACACTAAAACTAATTTTTGTAGCAATAATACAATGATAGAAACCTAAAAAAATTATAAATACTACATGATAATGAACAAATATTTCATAAATAATGGAATCGCCTACCTAAACAAAGGAAACCCTTAAATCGTCGTAAAAAAATCTAGTTAGACCACCGCTTCAACAAGAGGGACTTAGATCAAACTTATAACCACAATAATTAACCTATAAAATGCATTGTTAAACCTGAGGTTCGAAACCCTACCCCCTTATAATTTGTAAATTCATGTAAATTGAAGTAAAAATCATGGAAATGGGTGGAACTAAGGAGGGGAGACACTTACTTGAGATTCTTTGATGTTCCTCAACCAAATCCCCATTCCAATGAGGCTTGAAAGAGGTTTTGAGAAACATGGAGGGCTGCCATGGATTTTAGGTTTAAAGAGGATGAGGAAGGGTCGAATTATGAACTAGAATGGAGGGAATAGAGTAAGAATTGAGATATTTAATAAGGAATGAATATACCTCTTCAAATATGGATTATTTGAGAAACCCTATGATGTTCTGCACTAATTCACGATGAAAACGTGCTCCAAAGAGGGGAGAAAGAGGAAGGTCGTGCGACTAGGTTCAATTATTTTGGGGAACATTTGGAATCACAGAAAATTCATTACAATTGAATATGTTATTAAATAAACAATTATTTTTAAAATAGAAATGGTCCTTCAGGCAGGCCCAATTTCTTAAATAAAAATGCAAATCCACCATTATTGTGAATTACTAAATGTTTCAAATTTCCATGGTTGTGTTAATAGGTCAGGGGAGGCCATTTAGGAATTGATATGTGTGAAAAATATTAAATAAATGAAATAGTTATAAAAGAAACAAATTTTGATTTTAAATCTCAAAATGGGCTCACAGTTTGGCCCTAATCATGAAAACTCACTTGTTCCTCCAAAAATGCTTGGGAAACTCTTAATAAAAAGTATGAATAGAAATTCAATGGAATTTAACTTTAAAATAAGTCATTAATATGACATAATCCACAAAAGGATAAAAATATATTCCTTTTTTTATTTAATATTAACCAAAACCTATATGGTTACTGTGAGAAGATAATATACAAAATATATAAGTCTTTATATGAAGAAATGATAAATTTTAGATTAAAATTTCCACAATAACACAAATGGTTCAGCATATTTTTTTCAAATAAATATCTCTACCTCCCAATTGACCTCATTATCCCTAACATTTAAGAATTGTTTATACTCAAAAGGTGTTCTTATACCATTCAAAATATATCGAAAAAATATCATTAATAACCATGAAAAATCACTATATAATCTTATAATTTAGTGAAGTTAAAACAATAATATCTTGGATAAAATTTAGATACTAACCTATAATTTAATCCTTGTCTTAACCATAAATAGATTATAAAATATCACCTTGTCAATGAAACACTTATTAACCATCTATATGATCCGAAATACTCAGATTAACATATCATCAAATCATATAATAACCCAAAGGGTTACTGGGGCCCTAATAATGAATACTTCCTAAAACCTAATAAATGTTACAAATCCCATCAAAATTACATCACATAAAACTTCAAAAGTGGTATCTATTCCTTTGAAATTTTGATCAAACTTAAAATTTTAAACACAATATGGAATCCATAACATTGAAGTTAGTGTCATATAAAAACATATATCCTTCCAAGAACTAAAACGACTTTATCCTCTAAATAAAATAATTGTTTATTTTCAATAAAAATCTAATAAAAATAATAAGATATGACCTAAATTAATTTTTCATCGAATCACTAATGAATTTGTAGGATAAAAAAACTAATTAATTTACTTCATAAATATTAATCATATATTCTTCCCAACTAATCATTATGAAATACCACTAAATAATTTTTTTTTTGAATCGTACCCTTGAAAATATATTTTCAAATCTATAAAAAATATACTATTTAATAATATTTAAAGTTACCATTATTCTTATATCTAGGATATCATTGATATAACACTTCTATAATATAATTCTCAAATCTCAATGCACAAACACTGCAATCTAGAGACTTCAATGATAGTCATAAGAAATTTCCTTCTCTATTCTAGGATTTAACCATTAGAGAAGTTCATTATCATGGATAATTCCCATATTACCTCACATATGACATGGAACTATAAATAGTACATTGGGATAAACATCATAACTCACTATCAAAAACGTCATTTTCCCATGAAAATTAAGTGATCAATGACATTAAGTTTAACATATTAAAATTTTTTCCATTCCTTTAAGATAATATTTAGTGTATCTTTTTACACATTTATAACTTGAAGTAAATTTTTATATCTTTCCTATATGGTCTCCACCACACAATATCCTTGAAAACATTATCCCATTCTTATTCAGTGAGTCTGAGAGTTGGATAATGTGTTGGTTTTTAATTAGATATCATGATAAATGATTAATCATAATCATAAAATCTTTCAATCTAGTAATCATTCAATTTGGTTACTCATAAACACAACATTTTTCATTAAATTCATTGTTAACATGATTTCTCCTAATTTTATCCTTTGACTAAAACCAAAAATCACAACAAGAGAAACAATAATCATAGTGGGAAACCAAATAATATTAAAAATAGTTTGAAGGATTTATAAATCATGATATCTTTTTTTAATCTAAAATATATAGGTTTATCCTATGTTTTTTCACTATCCTCATAGTTTTAAATATTTCATAATTGTTCATAGTGAAAATTTTAATTAACCAAAGAATATCCCCCATAGTGTTTCAAACAAAATGGAAGTAAGTGTACAATCACTCTAAACCAG
Source organism: Viscum album (assembly GCA_963277665.1). Classification (NCBI taxonomy): domain Eukaryota; kingdom Viridiplantae; phylum Streptophyta; class Magnoliopsida; order Santalales; family Viscaceae; genus Viscum; species Viscum album. Next base: position 1,855,277,143 of record OY728138.1, read on the forward strand.
AATGATGTATGAGATATACTTGACGAACTCTTTTTGGCATTACTACCCCTAGATGAAAATATTCAAAAACAAAAAAGAATAGACCTATCCTTATGGGGATGTATTTCAAGAGAAACTACATATTATGTACCTTACTAGAACATTAGAATTTTATCCTAAAATTAGATTTAACCTATAACTGAATCATATGGTTGTGTTCCTTAATCTATGTTTTCCAAAATCTAGTTCACAATGTTTCTACTAAATTAAATCTAATTCTAAATATTTTGAACCCTTATTTATTATCCTAGAGATTATTGTTTATTTATTACATTGTTATAAGATAAAATTTTTTCACCTGGAGAGATTGAATATTTTAGTATTCATGGTAAACTAGATTCATAATTAAATCACACATCATATTAGATAAAATAATATTTAACATAGTATTTTCTTCGAGAACAACATTATTGCCTTTATAATTTCCTTACATATCCATCATAATACACTTTAGGGAATCCTTGTGAACTAAAGAAAAACAAGGGTGAGTTTTTTTTTACCAGTAATGGTTACACACAGTAGCTATTATAATAGAATAAAAGGTTGTAATGAATATAGAAAGATAATAACCCATGGAATTTAACTAATGACATGATAACTAAATCGATATGGTAGGATTAAATTACAATGAAATAATTACATATAATAAATCTTATGAACACGACAGATTTACCTGGATAACCATTCAAATATTCACATATATATTAATAACAAATCTTATAATGATTGAATACATAATGTAAAACATCTTAAACAAAAAATGGGGACTCATTATTGGAAAACATATATTAATGGTAATTTCATGAAAATATAACCAAACTATTTTATCTCACGAGTCCTATTGATGCATTTATGGAATATAATAGTCCTAACCAATGATATAATATGTCTAATGCATTCATTATATGAAGGGATGAATAAAAATTCATTACATAATCAACATAATAATTTGTTTTGAAAAAATAACATACTAAATGTTAAAATTTAACTAGTTAAACTTATCTATAAAATTATTGAGAAAGAATAAGGATGGTATCATTAAAACATATACCCAGTGGATAATAATTTTAACAATGGTTTATTTTCATTGATGAATAGAAATAACATAAAAATATCATTAAATATATTTTTGAGTAAAATATTTTTTCACTTTGAAAATAATTTATTTAAAAGAAAAAATTATTAATATAAATTAAAGCATTTTATTTAGATATATTTATTTATAACTCTAATGGAAGAATCCAATCATATATAGGTCAGAATAATAGAAAATTTGGTTAATTCTGAATATGTTAAAATAAATAATTCCATCACATTTTCAAAAAACCTAAACAAGTACCTCATTCACAAAATGATAAGAAGACTCTATTGAAAAAATTATAATGAGTACAAAATAGATAAAAATGAATTTAAAATATCCTCATAAAATAGTAAAACTTTATTGAAAATAATTTAAATAAAATAAGTTCAGGGAAGAAAATATATTTTTGACACAAGAGAGAAATAAAGTTAGTTTTCCATAAAAACATACTTTTGATATTTAGTGTACTTAAATAGAGGAAACTTTAATGAAAACTATTTATTTCTATAAATAACAACAGTATAATTAAATTTATAGTGTTTAAGAAGGAATTTTTAAATAATACCCACATTAATGTATACTGAATCTCATTTTTTGGATTTGTCATTGGAATAATTCAATTTATATATCTGAATATATTCTCATATTCAGTGTTGATTTTGGGTATTTCAAGACCCTAGAATTAATATATTAAAAATATTAGTGTACACCTTTATGCAAACATACACATAATTTTTAATTGGAATGTATTTTTCTATTTTCCAGGACCTCGGATTGAAAATCTGATGCACTGGTTGATTCTAAAACATGAGTTTTACCAAAGGCACAATGTATTCTTGGTCGGCATCAGATTTCTGATCGAGGCAGTCTTAAAAGGTTCATTTAATAAAAATAAATAATTAAATTATTTTATTTTATTTTAAATTCCCATGACCAAAATACCTATAAAAATGCCCAATTATATAGATTCTTCTAGTTTATCCACAGAACCCTAAGATAATTGAGATGATACTTGGACAATATTCATTGGAAGACCAAGATCTTATAATGAAGTTACAACTAGATTGAGGTGGTTCAGCACCCAATGAATTCAGTGGATCACCCTCTTTGTAATAAAACATATTATTCACTAGTGATTGATCCAAAATTTGGTAGGGATAATCAATTTTGGTTTCAAACCTCTTGATTAGATTGTTATAGAATTCATTTTTCATCTATATTATTATTAATTGGAGGTCACACATTCTTCACATTAGACCATTTTAAAAAATTATTTTGTTTAATAGGATTTGTTTTTATGTCATTACACATTTATTTATTTCCCATTTATATAATATTTTGTTGATAATTCAGGAAAATGATGGTTTTTCCATTTTCATTATGTTTTTTCTAGACTCATTCGTTGAATTTTTATCATTGGATCACAAGTTCATGAGTTAAAATTTTTTGGGTGGGTTTTAGTGTGATCGTACTCCCAAACTCATATTGGTTGTGTGTATGCTAAACTGATTCATGTTTTGAATATGGATCTAAATTATTTAAATGTTATGCTTTATGGATCTTGGATCCGGAGTATGAACAATGAGGGGAGGTGTGATGGAATGCACGTCAGAAATAGAGTGGATATCTAGATTATGGTTTTCAACCACCGAAGGGATGTAATTGATGGCCAGATGTGACCTCCATCACTTTTAGGTGGTTAAACAATGAGTAATGTGGTTGTGAAGGTGGATATGAATATCCACATGAAGGATCTAGATTTCAGAAATAAATTTTACCACACATCGTGTAGTTAAGAAATTTATTAGCATGTTCTTTTGACATATTAGAGGCTTTGGTTTCCAGTCATGTTTAGGGTCTCACATCATGTTGTTGGACCCATATCCCTTGTGACCAAACCCATGGATCAAATACATGTTCCACTTAAACAAACCTAGGACCCGGGTAGGTCTGGTACATCATGACACGTGATGGACACATTAGGTGGTCTTGTATTACTAGTTGTGTCATGTACCAGGAGAACATGCCCAGTACCCTGGGGGGTTATACATGCTGTCTACTGCCTATAAACGCCATGTGGCTATAATTTCCTAGCTGGGCTATGTTTCTAGAGTTCACACCCATGTACTTGGGTGGTTAGACATGTAACATCCCAGGTAAATAAAGAATAAAGAATTTTCATATTTATTAATATTTACGAATTAAATATTAATTTTATTTTAAAGGGGTTTCTATGTTCGATAGCGTACCCGATACGCAACGATGAGTTTCTTTGAAACTTACGTAGCATACTAGTAATAAAATAATATTATTTTAAATGTTAGTTAACAATTAGCCATTGTACTGGCGGGAATGGATAGAAATAACTAAAATATGATTAGATATGTTTTTAAATGTTTATACATTTACCCAATAAAAGATAAAGGCTTAAAATACGGAAAGAGTTCAATTTTAGGGCATATATACTCTAATTTTCACTAAAGGTTCACTTATCACCTTTTAATGGTGAACCGTCATTAAATATAGTTTTTATCACTCTTATACTTTATTTTGGACCAAATATAACTCTTCTTTAGAATCGGGACATCAAAATTTACTTTGTGTAAATTTTTGGTACCTTTCTGATAAAGTTCTTTTTTTTATGAATAGTGTAAAATGTTGTATTTTAATTCAAAACCTCTTTTTAATATAAATTATTTATATGATTATATTATTATTTTAATTGGTTTTAAAGTGAAATTAGAAAATATTTTTACCAGTTAATACAATGGTGGTCATTGGAATCAATTTCACTTTGAAATTGGACTTAAACTGGTGTTAATCTTTTGATACTTATTGTTTCACAAAAACACGCTATTTGTCATGACAGCGGGAATTAATTATTAAATTAATTAATTTGACTTATATGTTTTGAATTTTGTAAAATGGACTTCATTTTTGAATTCGTAATATCAAATATAGCTTAGGGTGAATTTTTGGTAATTTTCTGAAAAACTTCAATTTTTGATGAATGGTGAAACCACTAAGTGGTAATCAAGCAAACTGATTTTTCAGTTAAATGAAAGTTTACCACTAATGTGTATTTAATTTTGAAAATCTGACATACATGGTTGTCATTAAGAAGTAAAATGTGGTTCAATGAGATTAAAATAATTTTTTGGTGAATAGTAACTTTTTTTCATTAATCGCGATTAGAGGTAATTAGTGTAGTTTAAGGTAAAAATGGTATTATAAGAATGTGAAAACACCATGACACTTGTCCAACACATATTGGGTGAGTCATGGCCGACCAAGACAAGCCATGGGCCAACTTGGGGACCCCATGGAGCCACTTTAGTTGGAAAATGACATTGATATATTTTTATTTAATGTTAAAGTGAAAATGACACTAACATAAATTGTTTTACTAAAATAATTTTTCAGTGGGGATATACAAGTCCAAATTTTGATTATAAATAGTAATTGGAAAGCTAAAAATATTTCCTACATCATATTATTTGTTTTATAATTTTTAGACATTAAATAAATTAAATTATATATGACATAATAATGATGCAGCGATGACATCATTATTTGACGATTTAAATAAAATGGAAAGATAATGAAAAATATAAAACCTACACATGTCCAAAACCAATTGGATGAGTGGATTTAGAACCCTTATCCCCTTATCCACGAATTATATCAATGTGGGACCTTTTAAAACCGAAACACATTTTCAAATAAAGTAATATTTCTTTACTTTCCAAAAGTGCCCCTCCTCTCCTCTTATAAAAGGCCCCCACCTCTACCCCATTTCACACACTTCTCAAGCATTTGGCTCGGCCAACCCCTGACCAATTACTCTCTCCACATCCATCTCCTCATCCTAGAGGATTCCCTTTGGGCAGAATCCTTTCAAAGGAAGCCTTTAGGCTCAAATCAAAAGGGAGTTACACTTTTAAAGGTAATCCATTCTCTCTTGTTCATTTGTTTTATTTTGCTTCTACAACCCTCTAAACTCTTTTTATTTACTTATTTTGTAACAACAACAGTATCTTCAATATACTAGGATGTTTTTATAATATTTATTTGAGCTACACTCTCACACAACTACATCAAATGGTTAAAGAACATACGGTTTCCGTGGATGGTGAAATTCTGCCTCCCGAAACGATGATTGTTCAATACTCATTTAACACCTTCAAGGGTGGCCATTATGATGTCAATATTTTTATATATGATATATAATATGTTTATGTTTTCTTTAAGCTTCTGTATTTTTCATTTTTGGCATACCTTTATGGTTTCCATTATGGGTAAACACGATATCTTCATTTAAGGAAGTGCAGACTACCGCCCCCTAAAAGTGATGTGATTCGTTAATGCCATATGTGGGACGTGTAAAGGATGGATTTAAAGTTATTATATATGATGTTATACTAGAATTATAATATACCTATATATAATTATTATTTCATTCCATTACAGTATGAGATAGAAATAAAAGTAGCGTTCATGCGTACGTACGGCTTACCGTCTCCATGAACGGTGCATTTCATTTCTTATCCCCAAATGTAATGTACTATTAAAATTACATGTATATAATGTATATATATAATTAATGATATATCTAAATGATGAATATAATTCTGGAATTAAAATATACATACCTTTCATTTAGTTTTAATTCCACTAATATGACAAAGAAATGGAAGTAGCGTTCATGCGTACGTACGGCTTACCGTCTCCATGAACGGTGAATTTCATTTCTTACCTCTAAATGATTATGTAATATTATAAATACATGTATATGCTGGATATATATGATACATATTATATCCAAATCGGGAATTTCATTCTGGATATAAAGAACTTTTGACCACATGAACAACATGTAATTGTAAGAAGTCAACTTTCGACTTAAGAACCAAATATTGACAAAACAAACATTATTAACTTAAATGGTTACATAATGTTTATAACATGGAAATAAGTGATATAAAAGGAATAAAGAACTTTAAAAAGGTTCTTAATCAAGTATAAATTAACTCAAGTTTATTATTCAGGACGTTAAAGAACGATCGAGTCAAGTCGGACCCAAGGTAAGGGACTTCGTCTCAATCTCCTTTCATTGAGGCATATTTCGTTTTATACACAACTTTATTTTATACGGTGTATAAACTCCTTTGACTTTTACTTTTATACAAAAGGAATTTTTTCTACGAAGCGTTTTACTAAACGACAAAAAGGAATGTTTTTTAACGTACGCGGTGACAACGACCTTTTCCACCGCCGCGAGTATTATTTGATCTTTGGCTTTTTCAACAAGCCGTAATGTTTTTAGAATAAAATAAATACCATAAACTCTTTTATGTATTTTGGTATTGAAAATGGTTTTGAAAAAGGATTCTATTATGTCAATATATTTATGATATATTGTGATTGAAATGTGGAAATGTTATCTTTCCTTTATATTGGTTTTATGTTTTATGATTTTATATTGGTACTTGGACATTTTAACGGGTCATTACGTTATAAACCATATGACGGGTGGTGCCGTGAATACCAGGATGGGTGGTTACGTTATAACCTCCAATGCATTGGGTATGGAAGTCGGTCGTATGGCTATTCCATTAAGTATGTATGGAAATTGGCCGTATGTCTATTCCATTAAGTGATATGTGTGGAAGTCAACCGTATGGTTATTCCACTTAAGTATGTGTATGTCCCAAGTTACATTTATATATTCTATGTGTTCTTTATATGGGTTTTATGGTAATCCTTTGGTTACAAAAAGGTAAGTAATGATACTTTATTCAGTGAAGATTTTTTTTTACTACTTCATGAAGGTGAAGGTATTACTTTGATATAGTATACATGGTTTACTTGATGTTTGAAAAACTAACAGTTTTCATTCTTTCTGTATCCCTTACTGAGCTTTTTATGATCACCCCAAGTTTTTTTTGAAATGTTTTTCACAGGACTTAAGTGGAATAAGGTCAAGGATGGGATCAAGGGAATTTCATGCTATCTAAAACATGGAATCTAGACATCTTTCTTTTTAAGAGTTTTTATTTTATGGAGACTTAGTAGAAGTGTCTACTTTGTAATCTTTTAAGATGTAATAGTTATGTTCTAATTCTCTAAAACTCTAAACCTGAAAAGATCCTCAATGTGAATTATTCATTTAATTCAATATTAAGTAAGGTTTAAGGCTGGGGCCTTATAGTTGGTATCAGAGGACGGTTTAGACAACTTTAGGAGTTATAAAAGTGTTAAAATTATAATATGATTGAAATGATATAGCATTTACGGATTACCATGTTGCTTCGCCTAAGATATTTCTATGTTCAGAATGGTTTTCCGTAGAGGAAAAAAAGCAGCTATGTTGGGACGACATCAGGAGGAAGATAACCTTCCAAATCAGCAACCTGAGATGGTCGGAATCGGAACTGAACAGTTTGTTACAGTGATGGCACAGTTGACTCGGGCTATAAATGGTGGTGGTATCCATGCACGAGATCAGCCAGATCAACCGCAGAGGAACATGTCAGTGGTGGAACATTTCATGAGGCAACATCCCCCATCATTCAGAGGATCATCTGACCCTGTGCAAGCTGAAGGGTGGATTAAGGCACTGGAGAAGATTTTTGATGTCATGGGGTGTTCAGAACATCAAAAGGTTAGTCTTGCTGTTTACCGTTTTGAAGGTGAAGCTGATCAGTGGTGGTCGATGGTGAAAAATATAAGGGATAGTGATGAGATTGAGGATATTCACTGGGACGAATTCAAAGGTATGTTTCTTGAGAAATATTTTCCTAAGGTGGTTCGTCTTAGGATGGAAAAACAGTTCCTAGAATTGAGGCAGGAGGATGATTCAGTGGCTACTTATGAAGAAAAGTTCACTCGATTGGCAAGGTATGCTTCAAACTTTATACGAGATCTTGATAGTAAAATAAACCGTTTTTACTTAGGGTTAAAGCCAAAGTATCGAAGGGATTTAGCTTCTCGTAAGTTCAAAAGTTATGAAAAACTTTTTCGATGTACGGAGAAGGTGGAAATGGAGTTTGCCGATGATCAGGTGTTCTATGACAAACAACAGAATAAGAGATCTAGTTGGCAGGAAAAGGGGAATAATTCATCAAAGAAGCAAGGAGGTAAGAAAACCAAATATCCATCCTGTGAGAAGTGTGGTAAAATGCATCCTGGAGAATGTTTATCCAAGTCTGGTAAGTGCTTTCGGTGTGGTAAGTCTGGTCATATTGCACGTAACTGTAAGGAAGATGATCAAGCAGGAAATGAAAAGCCAACGGTAAGATGTTTTAAGTGTAATGAAATGGGTCATTATGCAGACGAGTGTCCGACAAGGAGCTTGAGTGATGGGAAGCAGTTAGACTACAAGCAGAAAGGGGTGGTAAAATCCTTTGAAAAAACTTCAGCAGATGTTGGGCCATCGAATGAAGTGGTATCAGCTCCAGGGAGCTCAGTATTTTTCGAAGATTGACTTGAGGTCGGGGTACCATCAGTTGAAAGTAAAAGAAGCAGACGTTCCGAAGACTGCGTTCCGTACTAGATATGGCCATTATGAATTTTTAGTTATGCATTTTGGGTTAACCAATGCACCTGTTGTATTCATGGACCTTATGAATAAAATTTTCCATGCGTTCTTGGATAAGTTTGTGTTTGTGTTTTGAGGTTTGTGAAGAGGTTATGTGTGCCTTGTGATTCACAGTTGAAGAATGAGTTGTTATGTGAGGCTCATAGTTCCCCGTTTTCAGTTCATCCGGGCAGTACTAAGATGTATAGAGATCTGCTGGAGTATTACTGGTTGGATGGAATGAAAAGAGACATTGCTGATTTTACTGTGAAGTGTTTGACATGTCAACAGGTTAAAGAAGAGCGGCAGTTACCGAAAGGGATTCTTCAGCCTTTAACAGTGCCAGAGTGGAAATGGGAAAACATATCCATGGACTTTGTTGTGGGATTACCGAGGACATCTCGAGGTAATAATGCAATCTGGGTTATTGTTGATCGCTTGACCAAATATGCTCTTTTCCTTTCTATACGAGATACTTTCTCTCTAGATCAACTTTCCCGTTTGTATCTTAAAGAGATAGTCAGGTTACGTGGAGTCCTCTCTCCATTATATCTGATCGTGATCCCAGGTTCACATCTAACTTTTGGAAAGGCCTTCAGAATTCGTTGGGTACTGAATTAAATTTTAGTACAGCTTTTCATCCTCAATCAGATGGGCAGTCAGAACAAACAATCCAGACATTGGAGGATATGCTACGAGCTTGTTCTATGGATTACCAGGGAAGTTGGGACCAACATCTTTCTTTGGTTGAGTTTTCTTATAATAACAGTTTTTATTCCAGTATACAGATGGCACCATTTGAGGCATTATATGGGAAGCGGTGTCGAACTCCAGCATTTTGGAATGAAGTGGGTGAAAGGAAGATGATGGGACCAGAATTGGTAGAAGAGATGGCAGAAAAAGTTCAGTTGATTCAGAAAACACATGAGAACAGCTCAGAGCAGGTAGAAGAGTTATGCGGATAACCAGAGGAAGGATCTATCTTTCGAGGTAGGTGATCATGTTTTTATCAAGGTTTCTCCTCGGAAAAGTGTGATGAGATTTGGTAAGAAAGGAAAGCTAAGTCCAAGGATTATTGGACCATATGAAATTCTGGAGAGAGTTGGATCAGTTGCATACCGGGTGGATTTACCTCCGAGTTTATCTCAGGTACACAATGTTTTTCACGTTTCGATGTTGAGAAAGTATATGCCAGATCCATCTCATGTTTTGAGTCCAGAGGTAGTTTAGCTGGAAGAGAACCTATCTTATAAGGAACAACCAGTCCAGATTCTTGACCACAGGGAGCAAGTGTTACGGAATAAGGTGATTCATCAGGTAAAGGTTTTGTGGAAAAACCATGTGATTGAAGAGGCAACGTGGGAATCTGAAAATGCTATGAGGGATAAATACCCCCACTTATTTTGATAAGTGAATAAAATTGCGAGGACGCAATTCCCAAAAGGGGGGAAGGATGTAACATCCCAGGTAAATAAAGAATAAAGAATTTTCATATTTATTAATATTTACGAATTAAATATTAATTTTATTTTAAAGGGGTTGCTATGTTCGATAGCGTACCCGATACGCAACGATGAGTTTCTTTGAAACTTACGTAGCACACTAGTAATAAAATAATATTATTTTAAATGTTAGTTAACAAGTATCCGTTGTACTGGCGGGAATGGATAGAAATAACTAAAATATGATTAGATATGTTTTTAAATGTTTATACATTTACCCAATAAAAGATAAAGGCTTAAAATACGGAAAGAGTTCAATTTTTGGGCATATATACTCTAATTTTCACTAAAGGTTCACTTATCACCTTTTAATGGCGAACCGTCATTAAATATAGTTTTGATAACTCTTATACTTTATTTTGGACCAAATATAACTCTTCTTTAGAATCGGGACATCAAAATTTACTTTGTGTAGATTTTTGGTACCTTTCTGATAAAGTTCTTTTTTTTTATGAATAGTGTAAAATGTTGTATTTTAATTCAAAACCTCTTTTTAATCTAAATTATTTATATGATTAGATTATTATTTTAATTGGTTTTAAAGTGAAATTAGAAAATATTTTTACCAGTTAATACAATGGTGGTCATTGGAATTAATTTCACTTTGAAATTGGACTTAAACTGGTGTCAATCTTTTGATACTTATTGTTTCACAAAAACACGCTATTTGTCATGACAGCGGGAATTAATTATTAAATTAATTAATTTGACTTATATGTTTTGAATTTTGTAAAATGTACTTCATTTTTGAATTTGGAATATCAAATATAGCTTAGGGTGAATTTTTGGTAATTTTCTGAAAAACTTCAATTTTTGATGAATGGTGAAACCACTAAGTGGTAATCAAGCAAACTGATTTTTCAGTTAAATGAAAGTTTACCACTAATGTGTATTTAATTTTGAAAATCTGACATACATGGTTGTCATTTAGAAGTAAAATGTGGTTCAATGAGATTAAAATAATTTTTTGGTGAATAGTAGCTTTTTTTCATTAATCGCGATTAGAGGTAATTAGTGTAGTTTAAGGTAAAAATGGTATTATAAGAATGCGAAAACACCATGACACTTGTCCTACACATATTGGGTGAGTCATGGCCGACCAATACAAACCATGGGCCAACTTGGGGACCCCATGGAGCCACTTTAGTTGGAAAATGACATTAATATATTTTTATTTAATGTTAAAGTGAAAATGACACTAACATAAATTATTTTACTAAAATAATTTTTCAGTGGGGCTATAGAAGTCCAAATTTTGATTATAAATAGTCATTGGAAAGATAAAAAGATTTCCTACATCATAGTATTTGTTTTATAATTTTTAGACATTAAATAAATTAAATTATATATGACATAATAATGATGCAGCGATGACATCATTATTTGACGATTTAAATAAAATGGAAAGATAAGGAAAAATATAAAACCTACACATGTCCAAAACCAATTGGATGAGTGGATTTAGAACCCTTATCACCTTATCCACGAATTATATCAATGTGGGACCTTTTAAAACCGAAACACATTTTCAAATAAAGTAATATTTCTTTACTTACCAAAAGTGCCCCTCCTCTCCTCTTATAAAAGGCCCCCACCTCTACCCCATTTCACACACTTCTCAAGCCTTTGGCTCGGCCAACCCCTGCCCAATTACTCTCTCCACATCCATATCCTAATACTAGAGGATTCCCTTTGGGCAGAATCCTTTCAAAGGAAGCCTTTAGGCTCAAATCAAAAGGGAGTTACACTTTTAAAGGTAATTCATTCTCTCTTGTTCATTTGTTTTATTTTGCTTCTCCAACCCTCTAAACTCTTTTTATTAACTTATTTTGTAACAACACCAGTATATTCAATATACTAGGATGTTGTTATAATATTTATTTGAGCTACACTCTCACACAACTACATCAAATGGTTAAAGAACATACGGTTTCCGTGGATGGCGAAATTCTGCCTCCCGAAACGATGATTGTTCAATACTCATTTAACACCTTCAAGGGTGGCCATTATGATGTCACTATTTTTATATATGATATATAATATGTTTATGTTTTCTTTAAGCTTCTGTATTTTTCATTTTCGGCATACCTTTATGGTTTCCATTATGGGTAAACACGATATCTTCATTTAAGGAAGTGCGGACTACCGCCCCCTAAAAGTGATGTGATTCGTTAATGCCATATGTGGGACGTGTAAAGGATGGATTTAAAGTTATTATATATGATGTTATACTGGAATTATAATATACCTCTATATAATTATTATTTCATTCCATTAAAGTATGAGATAGAAATGAAAGTAGCATTCATGCGTACGTACGGCTTACCGTCTCCATGAACGGTGCATTTCATTTCTTATCCCCAAATGTAATGTACTATTAAAATTACATGTATATAATGTATATATATAATTAATGATATATCTAAATGATGAATATAATTCTGGAATTAAAATATACATACCTCTCATTTAGTTTTAATTCCACTAATATGACAAAGAAATGGAAGTAGCGTTCATGCGTACGTACGGCTTACCGTCTCCATGAACGGTGAATTTCATTTATTACCTCTAAATGATTATGTAATATTATAAATACATGTATATGATGGATATATATGATACATATTATATCCAAATCGGGAATTTCATTCTGGATATAAAGAACTTTTGACCACATGAACAACATGTAATTGTAAGAAGTCAACTTTCGACTTAAGAACCAAATATTGACAAAACAAACATTATTAACTTAAATGGTTACATAATGTTTATAACATGGAAATAAGTGATATAAAAGGAATAAAGAACTTTAAAAAGGTTCTTAATCAAGTATAAATTAACTCAAGTTTATTATTCAGGACGTTAAAGAACGATCGAGTCAAGTCGAACCCAAGGTAAGGGACTTCGTCTCAATCTCCTTTCATTGAGGCATATTTCGTTTTATACACAACTTTCTTTTATACGGTGTATAAACTCCTTTGACTTTTACTTTTATACAAAAGGAATTTTTTCTACGAATCGTTTTACTAAACGACAAAAAGGAATGTTTTTTTTAACGTACGCGGTGACAACGACCTTTTCCGCCGCCGCGAGTATTATTTGATCTATGGCTTTTTCAACAAGCCGTAATGTTTTTAGAATAAAATAAATACCATAAACTCTTTTATGTATTTTGGTATTGAAAATGGTTTTGAAAAAGGATTCTATTATGTCAATATATTTATGATATATTGTAATTGAAATGTGGAAATGTTATCTTTCCTTTATATTGGTTTTATGTTTTATGATTTTATATTGGTACTTGGACATTTTAACGGGTCGTTACGTTATAAACCATATGACGGGTGGTGTCGTGAATACCAGGACGGGTGGTTACGTTATAACCTCCAATGCATTGGGTATGGAAGTCGGCCGTATGGCTATTCCATTAAGTATGTATGGAAATTGGACGTATGGCTATTCCATTAAGTGATATGTGTGGAATTAAACCGTATGGTTATTCCACTTAAGTATGTTTATGTCCCAAGTTACCTTTATATATTCTATGTGTTCTTTATATGGGTTTTATGGTAATCCTTTGGTTACAAAAAGGTAAGTAATGATACTTTATTCAGTGAAGATTTTTTTTTACTACTTCATGAAGGTGAAGGTATTACTTTGATATAGTATACATGGTTTACTTGATGTTTGAAAAACTAACAGTTTTCATTCTTTCTGTATCCCTTACTGAGCTTTTTATGCTCACCCCAAGTTTTTTTTGAAATGTTTTTCACAGGACTTAAGTGGAATAAGGTCAAGGATGGGATCAAGAGAATTTCATGCTATCTAAAACATGGAATCTAGACATCTTTCTTTTTAAGAGTTTTTATTTTATGGAGACTTAGTAGAAGTGTCTACTTTGTAATCTTTTAAGATGTAATAGTTATGTTCTAATTCTCTAAAACTCTAAACCGGAAAAGATCCTCAATGTGAATTATTCATTTAATTCAATATTAAGTAAGGTTTAAGGATGGGGCCTTATAAGACATGTCGTGTACCAACTGTATATGTTGTGTAACATTACATTGATTCGGAATCCATGTCAATATGAGAACATGGAAATATTAAGAGGTAGGGTCGTATGAATTGTGGACCCATATACATTCCGTGTATTCCTTTCTAAACTTCTTCCTCTCATATATCCTTCTTCAGACATGTATTTTCTCTATTAGTATCATATCCTAAGATTTTATTCACATAGAACATGATGGCCGTGTTAGGTGTGGAATAAACGAATCGATGTGTGTTGTTACTATAATTATTCATCTTTGGGAAATGCTTGATGAGAGGATTTATCAAGGGAGGATCATCATAGTGACTTCGGGGTTGGAAATAAGTTGTATCAACAAGGAATAAACCCTTCATATAATTTATAAAGTAAGAGTCTTCGCTCTCCTACACTAGAAACGATTCATCTGTCTGCAGATAATAAATCCTCCTCTTTGATCCCCAATGGGGTCCAGGTCCTCCATGAGAGATATGGATCCCTCAGATATGAAGTGAAGTACTTAGGTGTGGGCCAATCCACACATATTTTGGTGTCTTTGCCTTTTATTCTGGGCATCTGTGTTGTAATTTTTGTGTTTTGGGTAGACTTATCAGCATTTGTTGGGTTGTGGGATGAGGATACCCATTTTATCTCTATTGGGTTCCTCTTTGAGAATATATATATATATATATATATATTAGATTTTTATTACATCTTTTTATGGGTTAAGATGATATCTTCCCCACATTTCTATTTCCCCCTTTTTGTTTTTGAGGATTACAACTACAAATGTATATACTCCCCCCTACACGGGACCTCGCCGCATCTATCACATCTTATGAAGATGATGAACAGATTGGCAGTGACATTGGTGGAGCTTAGAGATACATGAGAATATTAACTACATGTGGTGTTTAGGACATAGATATTAGGAACCATGCCCACTCATTTTCCTTCATTCCTACTATTTTCATGTTGGGACATAATTTAAGATTGGGCATGCATTATTCTACTTTTACATTAAATTATATTTTCATACTCATTTTTACATTTTGAGAGGTTATTTCATAAATTTTTACACTCTAGATAGTGTTGTATTTTATATTCCTTAGAAATTTTGTATGGATATGTGTGGGTTCTTATATACAGGTACATTAAAGAAATAGACACCTATTTCATTTATACCATATTGGTGATTATCACCAGACACAACCCTATTAGAGGAAGGATTTGGGTTATGATGGCTCGACGTTCTTCCAGCCAAGTGGTCCCCAATGGGTAGGGTTGTTTCATATTAGTATCATAGAAGTTCATTATTTAGGATGATTTTTTGGATTAGTAACATTATTTTGAATCTATTGGGACATCAATAAATGGTGTCGATATGTCTCAATTGAATATTTCAGTCTTGGTTAGCTACTGTCAGTGTGGCTACAGATGTATCCACACACCATGGCATTGACAGTTAATTTTTTATCTCAGTATGATGGAATTTAATTGGAGGGAAGAGTGGTACATGAATCGTATAATATTATGTCCTTTGATTATACTTAATGATTCATATCCCCATATATATTCTCATATAAATGTGGTATATATTTATCAATTATAGTTTGACTCTATGAAGACAACCATGAAGGTTACAAATTTTGGATTAGATGATTATTCGATGAGTGATATTGCCACCATTTAGGTTTGATATTATAATATGTTTCCTCCATGAGGGAAGGGATCATCCCCTATTCTTATTAACCATTAGTTAGTACTGTAATTACATGTGGATGATGTTTGTAGTATTATCACACTCCATGTGCTCAATAATTATAGACAATTGAGGTTTTTCTGTGATCTATAACCCCGCATAGCAAATTATTGGATGGAGTCGGTCATCCGATTCTTCAAGCTCATATGATCCCTGACTGTTTAGATGGTTGACCTGTTATCCATTCAATTCCACGGATTTTTTGTGTTATGGTGGTGTCTTTTAATGTAGACTCATAATAACATGACACTCTCATGGTCTGACTTCCAAAATCTAATCCGTGAGGAGTAGTACCACTCTTCGTTATGCCTAGTTTAGTTCCATAAGATTCATTAATTATAGTAGTATATTAATATGATTTATAAATATGATAATATGTTCACTAGCACTTTTCATTACTCCCATGATATGTTGTTATATGAATTATTCCATTAAAGGAAGTTTGATAATGGTATCCTTAGAAACATTCATGCCAGTGTGGTCACGTTATTCATGTTCACTTATATTGGAGTGCTAGAGAGGGATCTAGTGACTGAGTTATTCTCAACATAGGGTTAATTGGTTCTTTCAATTGGTAGTGGGTGTCATGTGGTTTAGTCATATTTGGTATTTAGTATATATATAACATCGAGGTCTTAGCATATGAGAAATTCTCATTCTCGAATGCTGATTTGTGGATTTATTGCTTAAGGACCATGTAGAGAGTCTAAATAGCCAGAAGAGGAATGAAGATAAGTATGTGATGGTTGGGGTCACACTAAACATGATTTCCTGAACCGTCCCATTAACAAATAAAGGAATACAATGGATTGATCACCATGGAAGAAGTAGTGTCGTGATCTGGGATCTTTTAGGAGTAGTCAGGGAATCCCCCTAGGGAGGTTGTGCTGATAGAGTAGGAGAAACATCCAATGGAGGAAAGGTTAGTGGAATATTATTCTATGAGATACTTCATCCACTACCACCAGGTGGCCCTACAATGCTTAGGGAGATGGAACTTGGGGATATGGATATTTGCATGCTATATAAGGCTATGAACAGCCTACAAATGGGATGATTCGAGGTAAGATTTGTGTCTTTTTATACTCTTTTCCGAGTATTAATAAACATATGTGTGAGTTATTCCTTTATCTCATTATCCTTTTTTCATGAGAGATAACTTCTAGTTAAGACTTTATCCAAACTTCTATGGTTATAGGTTTCGATAGGGATTGATTATTCAATACGACCATCTATTTTCACTACCTGTTAGAATTTAGAGGAGATTGTTTCTCATGTGGCCTATTTTTCTTAACATTGAAACCATATTATTTCAACTTGTGTATTGATTTTTTTTCACGACCCAAAACCAAATTGACTATTATCACAAATGAGTAAGATTCATTCGGACATATGATATGGGATTATTCTTTGTGGGAGAGGGATATTTTGAGGTGGAGTGATTGGGTAATGTGGTCAGGAAGCTATAACATGTCACCCATGAAATAGACTGTTTATCCATTGGTATAATGGGTTATTCAAGAATCCAAATTCATTTGGTATTAGAGTAATTTAAGGATGCCATCCCCAAAGTTGTTTCCAGACTACCGCTAAGGTGGGAGATGGAAGTATTCATTTAAATGAACCTATCATCACTCTAATATTTTTATGGGTTATCATATAGCCCCTGATGAGGTCAAGTAGATGAGCATGGAGTGGGAGAGTGTCTTAGAGAAGGGTTTCATCTGACGCAGTGTTTCCCCCTACGATGCTCCCATTTTTTTAATAAAATGGTGCATGTGATTTTGATGTTTTTTTACTATAATTACATGAGAAAGGTAATGATTTATAATATTAACCATTTTTAGGATTCAATTCATATTTGACATGTTTTGATATGTGAGTTGGTTCTCTAAGATTGATCCTAGTTTTGGATATGAACCATTAGGGTTTTTGAGTCTAATATTCTGATGAAATTGTTTTGGTGTAACTATAGACACTATGAGTTCCTAGTGATTCCTTTTGATGTGATGAATTTCCCCATAGCGATAATTTTAACTAGATCAACCATCCATACATTTACTAATTTCTAGTTGTTTTCATTAATCACATAGTCATTTTTTCTATTTCATAGGTTGAGAATGAAAATAATTTGAAGATGGTCCTAAACATATGACATGAGAACAAGCTTTATAGTAAGATATCTAACTGAAAATTTTAGATTAGTGATGTTCACTTTTTGGGGAATGTATTATCCTATCATTGATTAGATGCGAACCTATTAATGATTTATGAGGTTGTTTCATGGGTTCCACCCAATATAATGTTATAGGTGTGTATTTTCCTTTGTTTTTCTGGATACTATAGGAGGTTTATAGCTTCCTCTTCCATGGAAAATCCCATATAACATCCCTATAATTGAAAAGACAACTATTTTTCTAGACCGAGTAGTGTTAGGGAGCCTTCAAGTCGTTGAGGTTGAGGAAGACACATGATCCACTACTGAGACAACCATAGGATGGAATATAGTATGTAGTATTTTCAATGCCTCTATATATTGGCCTGGATTCTTGTTTATGTATATGTTAGTAGTGATCACATATGGGTAAATAATGTTATGACCTCCTTATAAAAACTACACAACTTGAAACTCCGGGTTGATAGTGGGTGTCTTCACTCTGATGATGTTAATGAACTATCATACAGGGGAGTGGATTATGTATACTCATACCCCCAAAGTATTAATTAAATATTCAGACATAGAGATCTAAACATAGGATAAATGTGTTGGTTGGTGTACCTATTAGTCTTTTACAATGAGATAGTTTATACCCCTATGAAGGAAAACAATGTGGCATATGACCTTAGTAGGAAGTGTCATTCTCACCTAGTTGAGGATGCATTTTGGTAAGTCGGCTACGTTTTAGGTAACCCTAATAGATAACATGGGTGAATTTTTCTTAAATTAAATATGACGACTCCAATTATTCATCATATGAGAGATGCTCAGATGGGAAATATAAACTGTGAGATTCTATGTAACCAGGTATCATTTAGAGATGCACCGAGTTTTATTTTTATGGATTTTTGCATTCCATCGTTTTCCAAGGTTCAATGTTGGTTCTGGTTGCATTGAAGGTGATGAGAGAGTTTCACACTTTACATTTGGAAATAAATACAAGTGTAAAAATTATATAAAAATTCATTCAGAGGAAATTTAGAATGGATGGTATTCGGTGGAGATTCATAGAGTTTGTATGTTATTATGCCACATGTCCATAGGTGAAGGTTGAGCACCATGTTGTAGAAGGATTAACCAAACCTATTGTAATCATGAAGTTGAATTTGGGATAGCATATCTATGGAATTTTTTACAAATAATCCATGTATAGAGAGATTTGAAAATTCCATCTGGGAGAAAGTTGACTGAAAAAACATGTCATCAAACTTCATTTCCTTTAGGGATTATATTTTAGTGGAGATTTTGGGGCAGTTGTACATGAGGTATATTATTCAACTGCATAGGGTACCCTGGATGATTTTATACCACTTTGATGCATGGTTTCCATTATGGTTTGAAAATGTATTTCTAGAGGCATTTAGGACCTTATTATGGATGAGTGAGATTTTACACCCCAAGAAATATGTGTATATGGAATATATTATCGAGTTATTGGAGGATATTTTGAGATCCTTCATGTTGGATTTCAATCAGAGCTGAGAGAATCGCTTCTTATTAGTATATTTTTCTTATATTAATATCTATCACTCTACTATCGGCATGTATAATTTCTATACCCTATACGGGAGACCTTGTAGGTCAAAATTATACTAGAACTAGATTTAAATGATATCTCTTGTTGGACTAGAGAAGGTGGAGTTGATGATGGATAAGTTACAGTTTATCCATGAGTATATTAGGATATCCTGGAGTTGATAGAATTTTTTTGTAGATCAACATCATAGTCCCTTGAAGATAGAGTAGGTAGACCATGCTTTCTTAAGAGTATCAGAAATATAATAATTATTGAGGTTTTCCTAGGGATTAAATCTATCTTATAGGTTTATTATTCCCTTAGAGATCATGTGGAGGGTTGGTGGGGTTTTTTATCACTTTGAAACGCCGCTATAGTTGGTCTAGGTATATGATGTATTTTACATATCAAAGATGAGGAGAAATGTTCATGATCATACATATGAAGTTTTTTGGGTAATATTGATTATTTATGATGGATCCACATTCATTGATTACCATGTTTAGATCAAGGGTCGATAGTAGAATATCATGCATGGGTGGACCATTTTCTTGACAAATTTTTTTTGGCGGCATGAGAGAATGCAGGAGTGATCCTAGGAGAGAGAGAGTAAGATGAAAAATTAGTACCCCACCTTTTTGGGTATGTTGTTATTTTTGGGTGTGAATAACCTTGATCGATGGTAGAATTTAATCACTCCAGTTTTTTATTTTTCCTCTAAATATTAATTCATATATATCTAGATTTATCCTCAGAGTCGGCATGGATTTTGGGTGCATTGGAACAAAAATTTTAATACTTTAAAAATATTAATATATAATATTATGCACATTAGTTGATAATTTCCTTGTAAATGGGTTTTCTTGTTATTTGGTACCTCATATAGAAAATATTATACCACTATTAATTCTAAAAAATGAGGTTTAACCTATATGTGACCTAAGGTGGTTAAGCATCAAATGTCCGGTTGAGGCAGTCATTTGAGGTTAATTTAATTTAAATAAATATTTAAAATTAATAAACTTATTTTATTGGCCAACAACCTAAAAAAATATATAAAAATACAATTATATAAATTTTCTAGGGCTATACACATACCCCTAGGATAATTGAGAGAATACTTGGAAAACTTTAACTAGAGGATCGTGATCAGATGAGGAATGAATGATTGGATAAAAGTTGATGAAGAGGTATCAAATAGAGTAGATCATCCTCATCAATGGATAATGAATTATTCACAAATGATAAATAAAAATCAATTTAGGTCACTTCAATTTTGTTCTCCACCGTGTTGAGAAAATTGTTAAATAATGGGTTTTTATCTACTTTATTATTGATTAAAGATCACATTTTCTTCATATAATATCGTATTAATAAATTGATTTAATGATTAAAATTTATGTTTTATTCTATTATCACTCCCATGGATTTAATTTTTATATAATATTTGTCAAGTAATGCATGGTGAATGATTATTTCACTATTTTTTGTCCTTTTCCCCCACCCATTCTTAATTTTCATCATTTTTGGACCACAGTGTCACGATTCGACATTTTATAGGACTGTTCAAGCATGATAAAACTATTGGATTATTTTTTTTGTATGAAAAATGAATGGAATGGTGTTTTTTGGATGGATTATAATCATTTTTTGTGAAGCTTTATGGATCTGAGATTTGGAGCTATGACATTGATGGGAGGCACTATGAGACGTGCGACGTGCATCATAAAGATAGTGGGTTTCCAATTTATAGCCACTAGAGGGCTTAAATAGGTGAGTATAGATGAACCCCATATTTTTTAGGTGGTTGATATATGAAGAATGTGGTGGTAAAGGCTGATATAGAGATCCATGGGAAGGATCAGTATTTTGGGTAAAACATGACATGTTATTAATATTTAGAGGTAACTATGGTTTTCATCCTATTTAAGGATCACCCTATATATGGATGAACCCAAACATCAAGTGACCTTATCTAGGTATCTAGTTTATATGCAAAATACACATACCTAGGACCTCAGGTGCTCAGACATGCCATGTCACATGACAAAAAACGGTGTGGGTCAATGGATGACCATATGTGCATTGTCATAGGTGTACACAACTAAACCTCAAATGATAATAAAAATCATGTAAATAATATATGAATCATGTGGCTATGATACTATAGATGATCCTTTTTCCCAAAGTACATGCCTAGGTCCCTGATTAGTCCGACTCACTGTGTACCAGTTGTACATGTCATATAGTATGACATGATTTCTTAAGCCATGTCATGAAGAGAATTTGTCCAGAAAAATATGTGGGTTCAGTGACCATGTGGACCATAACACATTCAATTTATTCCCTCCCTGACTTATTCCTCTCATATATCTTTCTTCAGAATATAGATTTTGTCCCACAAGTATGCTATCCTGAGTAGTATTCTTTATAGAACACGATGGTGGCCTCTAAAGAGGCATATGAGATACGACAGAAGTTTTTACAAGAATATCCTATCATTAAGATGTTCATAATGATGTAATTCATTAGGCAAGGATCATCAATTTGATTCTAGGGTTGTCACTCTCCTGTCACACCAGGGTGTGGGTCCCCTGTAATCATTATATAGGTAGAGTGATTGCTTTCATAGACTAGATGTGATTCTTATACATAGAGAGTGGTTCTCTATAGTATTCATGATCTAAATGAGTTTGGTTCATCCACGTGATTTTTGGATCTATCATATATGGATTACAGTAGTGAGGATCAGGGTCCTCCACATAGATTTTAATGAGGCTGCATTTAATTCAAATTATTATTGATCGTCTATTGGATCAACAAGAAGACTCGTAGATATTGGCTAGGATATGTAATGGAGATACCATCTCTCTCTACTTTGTTTCTATAGCAAGATATATATATAAATATATATATATGTATTGGGTTTTCATTCCCTCTAATTATGAGAATTGATGATCTTTTCTTTTTCATTTTCCCTTTGGGGTTTTTAGGGAATCTTTATGGGTATGTATATACGCACCCCTGCTGGTATTTTACCACACATTTCGATTATTCTGAAGATAATTGAAATATTAGTTTTTACATTAGAAGAGAATTGTGAAACTTTGGTTTGTTGAACATGTGTGGTGGTCTTTAGTTAGATATCTAGAGCTAGGATATCTCAGTTTTCCTTTATTCAAGTTGTTGTTTGGTTGGGTCTTCATTACAGTTTGGGTGTGTATTTTCCACTTTTATTTTGGATTATAATTTAATTTTGTATTTCATTTTCTTAGAGTCTATTAGGTTCATATTTTTACTCTATATGTTACTATCATTTATATTCCACTGTAATATTTCCTTGAGATTTTTGGGTGCATGCCTATAGGTACATTAAGCAAAGGATTCCCAATGGATTTATGCCATCTTGATTCTTTTCTCGATCCCCTAGCCAATTGGACTTGTGATCAAGGTTGTAATGGATCGACATTAAATCGTCCAAGTGTTCTATGGTGGGTCGGGTGTTTACATGGACACTTTGACATAAAGAATCCAGAACAACGATAATATTTTAAAATAAAACCTTACCTTTTTGTAACTCCTAAATCATATCCCACATTAAATAAATATAATTATCGGATCCTTAAATACCCTGATTACAAATAGATTCCCAATATAAAATATGGAAGGGCCATTATATACAACACATGAAATAATGTTAGGTCCGAATATAAAAATATACACAATAATGAGGTGGATTTTTTCTTTTAAAATTATTTCAATTTTATAAATTTTATTGTCAACTATACATTATGTGGATAAAAATTATTTAAATTTTGTATGAAAGTATGAGTAGTGGATAAAACAGAAATATAGAACATGTCTGTTTATGGTGGTCTAGCGAACCAAGATCCCCTATTCCACTCCCCCAATTACTATCTCTATAATTTTGGAGAATTTCATGAGTCAAAACCTCATATCATAAGACCAGTCCACATTTAAGTGCAAGCAGCTGAAACCTTTATAATTAGGGCTAAAAACATAGTTTTATGGTTCTTTAACATAGAACCAATTATCAACATCTTAGATCAAGAAGCTGATACACCACCGCAACTGAGTATGAGTAGTTGAAACTCTCAATAAAAGATATTTATTTAAAGTTTTTGATTGAACATCAAAGTTTTACTAGTAACTAATAGTATATAGGTCTTTTTCTTCTGAAAATATTTTCTTCAAGAAAGAGTCGTTCTAAAGAAATTTGGTTTCAATATATATTTAAATAAAAGAAGTAATGATTAGAAGAATCATAATTATAGAAAATACAAGATTCAAAACTCGTATATTTTCAAAGTGTAGCCTCTTCTATAGAAAATATAGTCTAATTGATTGTTGCAGAAGATCTGTAAAAGATCTTCACAAGAATGCAGTTTCAATCACAAATATGTGTCCAAAAATGTGGCTCAATATATCACTACTTATTTTTATCACACACACACACACATAGACACATATATATATTGAAAAAATACACCGATAGAAAAAATAAATCAAATATCCTTATTTGTAATTCTAGATTCATGAAATTCACATAATAAATCATAATAATTCAAATTCATAAGAGAACTCAGAGTAGTTGTAACTTCGTTTAATAGTCAAAGAGAATTTCTCTATTGAATATGATTCATTGAACAAATCATAATAAGATTTGAATCATTCCAAAATGAGCATCAAATTGGTATTATATTCTACAAAGACCATTTCACAAAACTCTAATAAAATCGTATATTCAAATCACTATTATTGAAAAGTCAAATGTAGGGTTCCTTCACAAAATGAAAAAAATACCTAATGTAGGGTTCAACAACATAGCTTTCATTCTTAAAACCTAGTTTTTACAATGTAATTTTGATAATAAAACTATGGTTTATAATGAATATGTTTTCTTCTTAAATATAGGGTTCCATACTTACATAGGGTACTTTAACAATACTTTCTATCTTCTTCAAACACAAGTTTCGATCCAAATGTAAGGTTATTTATCCATATATTTATGTCAATGTATCCTTGATTAACCATATGCACTGATATTTCAACATATGTTTTAATAAAAATGTTGGGATTATTCCTAATATTTGGTTCTTTAATGTATGTTATGAATAGTGTTTCCAGAATACATTTAAGATTTTTTTGATCACATTGACGAATATTCCCCAGGAATAATAACCTTGAATATATATCCAAAATAATAATTCTAAAGAATTTAAATTTCCTGAAATACACTTAAATTAATATCATTATTGAAACAAAAAATGGTATTTTTGAGACTCAAAATCAATAAGATTTATAGACTATTATTGAGACAATACATGCCCAACACTCTCCCCCTTTTTGATGATCACAAAACCCATAAAACTAGTAAAATAATTTAGAATATTTCAATAATTTAAATGTAAATAATTTGAAATTCTATTTTATATAATTATTTTGATAAAAAAATGTTGTGTTTATTTAAATTTCTCCCCCTTTTTGTGAGATCAAAAATAGTGCATAGAAAATTATTAAAACACATTTAATGTTGCACATATCAGTAAGTTAATTTTATATTAATTTCATTAAATTAATAAGATTGTATTTTTAGATATAGACATAAATGAAAAATAACATGAAATAAAGTACTTAAAAAATAAAAATAAGGAAATTTTATTAATAATTAAAATTGTATAAGTACAATATTCAGTGTGATTAATAAATATGTTAGCCAACTAATATGGTGAGGGTAGATGTGGTTGGGTATGATTTAGGTCGGTTATGGTTCTGTAGGATTTTGAGATAATTCAAACATGTCTCTAAGCTCTACCATTCATATCATCAAATTTCACATAAGACTATCCCCCAATTGAATAAGAAAAACTATAGAATCTTGACTAATATAAAAAATTTCAACAATATTTACTTTGAAGAAGTCATGAAAATTTTCCTCTTACTACATTAACCAGTCCAATTTATCTGTGAATTTGTTCAGCAAAAATCTAATACTTGGTTTATTCTGGGTCAATAGATCAACTAGAAATTTTTTATTGTCCAACTGAACTAAAATAGGATCAATATTTCAATGATGATTTCACAGACAATAATTCATGTCATCCATAACAGTGGTGATTGCCTAAAATATATGAATCTGATCTCAAGAGGTAGTAAGAGCATATGTACATGTACTGGTCTGACTGACACTACTCTTTATTGACTCAAATTGACCCCATAAATAAGACTTGAGATCTGAAAAAGTATAACTTAGAAACATCTTTAGTTTGTATCTTTCAAACCTCATTAAACATTTCTCTCTTGAAAGCATTAATATCCTTATTATAAAACTAATTTTATTTACGATCCTGAAACATTTTCCTTGAAAATTCAAGATCCTACTAAATATTTTCATTTTCATTGTGATATTTTTTTAGCATAATAACAATCACTTCAACCTGATTATTCGTGGAATCATATTTCTCTTCATTGGGATGTTGTGACTCATCAACTACACAATTTCTAATGATCATGAAGTAAACATCTCCACAAACATCACCACTAGTTTTTGAATTTATTTTTCACATGAATAAGATATATTGTTATGAAAATAAATTTTTCTTCTAGAAACGGATTCTTGTATTTCATCCAAATGTTAAAAAACAGAATAAACAATATGCTCATCAATTTCTATAACCTCATTTTCTGATCTCGTAATCTGTTTCACTTCTTGAATAGATTTCTCTTACACATGGGATGTTTGAAAAACAACACTATTCAGATATAAAATTTGACTTTTAACCTGTTGATATTTTTCAAGAATAAGTTATTCCAAATTAATTGACCTAGTTGCCTCACCTGAACCCATCACTGGTACATTAGCAGGTGGATATACTTGTTTACTTGGTTTTAAATACAATTCATCTGGAAAAAAAATTTCTTCCTGTTCTTCTTCCAAAAAACTTATTTTTCTCTAGGTATCTTTTAAAAATAGCTCACCTCTGGTTTCTCTAATTCCTTCATTTCCAATTTCAATTTGTTCCCCCTAAGAAAATGATCCAGATTTTTGTGGGACATCTGCACCAACTAAAATACGTTTTCCTTTTATTGTACTCTAATTAAAACATAAATCCATAAATGTCACACATTGATTACATTTTAGTGATGAAATTTTATTGAAGAATCTATTAAATGAATCATATTCTCTATAAACAGAATTCTATAAATTATCCTTCCATATTGATAAAAAGCTATCCAAGAATCTAGAATGATAGGAGTAGTGAGTAAATCTGAACAAATATCATGGAAAATTATTCATTATTTCACTTAAAAATAGAAACATTATGTACATTTCGGGATATATAATCTTCCCCTTTCAATCATCATTAGATAAATACTGGTTTGAATAAACAAAACATAAATTTTTTAATCTTCTTTTAAATCATTGAAAAGAATATTCCTAATGTCTGTTGAACCAAAAAAAATATTTTCTTCATACTTATGATCATTATCCTTGATAGACCTTAGATCTAAATTAAGGACTCCCCCATTAGGAAAGTTCATAATTTGGGAAAATTTAGTGGATGAAATAGATAAATCCATAAATTCTATTCTCATGAAAATATTATCTTCAGAATCACCGAAACTAAATTGTACGCTGTTGTCAAAAAAATTTGGTTCTACCTCATAAAGATACTTATACTTCGCTTCATTGAATGTGTAACACCCAAATATTTCATTGTAAGTTATTTTCCTTAAAGTATTAAAATAGATTGCACTACACTCAACACTGAGTTCGAGCACACCACAGCGTACCAAACTAGCCATCTAAAATCTAATTATGAATAGTATTAACTAAATTTGGAATTTTATATACTATATATAATTTTTGAATCCATATTATATTTTTCATAGACAAAATATTAGCACAAATTCAATTGTTTTTCAGATAAAAGAAGTATTTTTCAAAAAAATGTAATTTTACCACATTTTAATGAAAAACCCCTTTAAAACCAATATTTGAAACTTTTATATATTAAATTTCATGAAATCAAATTCTTCATTAGAAAATGGACAAAAAAATTATTTTGGATAATTTTTTAAATTT
Organism: Viscum album; assembly: GCA_963277665.1. NCBI lineage: Eukaryota > Viridiplantae > Streptophyta > Magnoliopsida > Santalales > Viscaceae > Viscum > Viscum album. The sequence continues at coordinate 1,855,304,974 of OY728138.1, forward strand.
TCTAATAACATTCACATTTTGATGAATACAGGAAAGTACTAAATTTTAATTGAAATTTTTTTTAATTTAAATAATTTATAGTGTTAAATTATGCATTTTAATGGTTTGGAAGTATAATTATATTATATTATTATCATTTAAAACAATTTAGGTCAGTATAAGTAATTTCACCTTTAAATTTGACATAAACACATGTCAATCTTTTGATACTTTTTACTTTTTAAAAACCCACTTTTCAGTTTTGACAACGGTAATTAATTTTAAATTAATTAATGATACTTCTATTTTTTTAATTTGGTTAAATAGAATTAATTTTTTATTTGGAATATCAAAATTAGCTTTGGGTAAATTTTTTATATTTTTCTAAAAATATTTAATTTTATATGAATAGTTTAAAAAACTGTTTTATTATTTAAAACCGACTTTCTATTTAAATATTTATTTCCTTTAATTAAATTTATTTTAAGTCAAAATAGACATATAATACCTATATAAGTTCAATTTAATTCATTAGAGTCATTTTATATTAATATTTGATGTATAAAATTTTATTGAAATTTTTACTGTCTTTTACCCATCTTCACGGAGCAATTTCAAATTTTCATATAACATAATTTTACCGATTATGTGAATTGAATTTTAAAAATCTGATTGAAATGGTTTATATCAGTAAGTAAAATTTGGTTCAAAAATATGAAAGTAATTTTTGGTGAAGAGTAACTTTTAACTTTTATTTACCACGGTTAAAATTAAATTGGATAATTAAAGGTAAAAATGATATTATAATTACCCTGTCACATGTCCTAATTCTATTGGATAATTGTAATCCCAAATCAAATATAGGAATAAGATATGATCCTTTAGGTCCACTTGGATTAGATTAGGACATTTATTATTATTTTATTTAAAGAAGAGTTAAAAGTGTTAAATTCAATGTTTATTAACTAAATAAATTTTCATATAGGGTTATACATAAGATAAATTCAACTATAATTATTTATTAGAAAGTTAAAACGATTTCCTACATAATGGTATTTTATTTATAATTTTTAGATATTATATAATTAAATTTATTTATGACACAATGATGATGCAGTAATTACCTTCTTAATGAAATATTAAAATAGTTTATATTATAAATATTAAAATAAATAGAATTTAAATGTTTTGATGCCATCCAAGAATTTTATAGGTTAATATGAAATGATATAATTGATTAGATATTTTTTTTCTAATTGATAATGTTGTTATGACTTTCACAAAAACAAAATACGAAATAGTATCAAAATGGACATAAATTAGTTTTTAAAACAAATACTATATTATTGGTTGATATAATATTCCAAAAAATCTAAGGTTTGGATAACAGGATTAAATAATATTATATATTTCATTAATAAACCACTTTATATTCTCTTGTATGTTTATTGTAAGTTTATTAACATTATAGTGTAATAATACAAGAAGACGCGGTAAAAGTTAAACTATTCCACTAAGAGTTAAATCTAAATGATATGGTTAAAATGGTAACCTAAACTTGTCTAAAACCTATTTTTTGAGAGGATTTAGACCCATACCCACCTTATCTTTTAAATAAATCATTTATATCAATTAGAGACAAAAATTATTTTATTATAAAATAATATTTCCCGCTTTTCCTAAAGTGACCCTCACCTCTCTTATAAAAGGGTACTTCCCCTTATCTTAATTTCACACCTCCAAATCCATTTAGATTCGCCAACCACTAACAAGTATCTTTCCAATTTCCAAAACTTCAACCTAGAGGCCTTACTTTGATCATAAAGACAACCTATGGATCCCTTTTGATCAACTCAAAAGGAAACACCTGAAGAAGGGGTAATAATTTGATCACCCTCTTTCAAGTTCCTTTCTTCTTAAACTTCCTCTTTCTTTTTTTCCATACCAAAATAATGAATAAAGTACCTTGTACATACTGTTATGTTATTATAAATATATCGTAACCATATTCATTATTCTATCCATCCTATAAGTCACCATATGTGCGTACATACAGCTTACCATCTTCATGTCATTGTGTAGTTTGTTATTCAAAAACTTCATTATTTGGATGGGTATAATAATGAGTATTACTGATGTAAATAATAAATATAACATTTTAATGATTCTTTATATATGATATAACATCCAATAACATACTAATTCACCCTCAATATAATGATATTTTCGCTTGTGCGTACATACGGCTTACTGTCTCCACGAACGTGATGAGATTCATTACCCATCATAGTCATTCCAGAATAATTTTCATTTTAGATTAAGAATGATTTTTAATAACACAATAACATTCTACAAATTAATAAAATACATTCTATACATAACAAACATGACTTATTAAACAAAACATATAAAGGAAAATGAATCAGTTAACAACAAAACAAAGATACTGCTGAAATATCATTAACAAAGAAATATTTGAAGATCATATATGATATTATATTTATTTATTCAGTTCTTTTATTATTTAATAAAAATTATTTCACCATTATAACAGATTAAAAACTACCATGTACTAAGTAAGAGTTCAAGGTAAGGTTTTTTATTTCACTTCTTATTCCTATGAGATTCATGCTATATTGCCACTATTTACTTTTGTGTGGGGTATGTGCAACCCTTGGTGTGTTATTTGTGTAATATAATTTAATTTATGGGTATTTACATCTTCATTGTATGATACTTCTTTTTGGGGTGTATGTTTCTTAATTTACCAAATCTCTAAGAGAATTTAAAATTTCAATTTCCACTCATTGGGCTTTATGCATATTTCATTAATTATTTTTCTCCAAGATTATTTGTGGAATCACTATTTATTATTTATGTAGTAATCTCCACTCGCCATTATTTGGATATACCTTTGATACATATAATCACTCCATTGATAAATTCACATTCCATTGATATGAACTTTTTAAGGGTAATCTTAACTCAATTTCTGTTCGTTGAGTTAAACATCCAAGTCATTGGTTTTGTTTGTACAAGACTATGTGTTAATGTAACCTAATTTATTTATACTAAATATCCAATTATATTGAGTGTATTTAAAATTTTCAAACATAATTATTTCATTTAATTATACTTAATCTAAGAATATGGACTTTAGAAGGTATTTCATCTCAATTTAGATTCCTTTGAGACCTCTTTGTCGTTATTGACCAATTCAGTTTTATATGGTTTATATGATATCCTTTGAAATATTATATCATGAATACATTTATTCCCATTATATTATTATTTTTTGATTAATGTTATTCCTCAATTACTTGTATTCAAATGTCTCTTATTTGGTTAGGAACTCTTTAACTAAAATATTGTTTTAAATGTTTTAAATATTTATTCTTTTAAATCATTCTCATTAATTCCATGTTTTAAAAATTGTTTTATGTATTTATTTATATAGAAATTAATGTTTTAAAAGAAAAATTCCATTTAAATGTTTCAAAGTGTTGTGCAACACTTTGAATCAAAAATCCCTTTTAAACGACTTCTTTGATAAATAGTGCGACATTTAAATGTTTTCAAAAAAAGGGGATATTTATCTCAAATAGTATTAATGACTATCTTTATCTATGTCAATATCCTTAAATGTATTTTATTCTCGATTTATGTTGATTTATTATAATAAAATCTTCCATATTGTATTTAATGAGTTACGTTTGACTGTGGATGTGCTATTTTTATGCCATTCATGGTTTGTGGTTAAAATATTGACATTTTGTATGCCAGTTTTAATACGAATGTTTAGATAATGTTTCAACCTTTTTATAGGAGGAATTCACTAGACATAGTAAGTTATGGGTGGAGCCCACTATATCTCCTTGATGAATCGATAGATCTCATTAGACAAACTAGTGTCTTGGCACAAGGCCTTGAAAAAAATCTTATTTGAAGTCTTGGCACAAGGCCTTGACTATGTGGTTATGAAGTCTGGAATTATGCATTCAATAATTATGAAATTGGATATTTATATTACATGTGATTATTCGACTAGTAGAATATCCATGTGAATAACTAAATGGAATTATCTGATTTATCTTTTCCATATTATGTTGAAGTTTAAGTTTAAATGGCTTGTGTTCTAGTCTTATACATTGCCTTAAATATTTATTCTTTTTTATGACAGTTTCCACTAAATTGATATCCTTACTGAGCATCTGAGATCACCCAATTCTAAAGTTTTATTTTTCTATGATGCAAATAATTATATTACTATTAACTTGTGAGAATTCTCTAAGGGATATAAGAGTGTTCAAAGGGGATACAATGTTGTTTTTTTATTTCATGATGTAACATAAAACCTTCGTATGTATCTAGTACTTCCAAGGATACAAAACTGATATGTTTTTCAGGACATGATTCCTTATATCCTTCCAATGTTATGTATTAATGCACCGATTCTGGGTAACTGAGGTCGGGGCGTAACTGTTGGTATCAAAGGAAGTTTAGTACAAACCTTAGAAGTTAGATTTAGAAAAAAAACTTTGATTTGGAAACACTACCCTAAGATTGACATTAAGGATTTGTATAGAATAACATCCAAAAATATTGGTAATGTAAATATTATGGGGGGTTTCCAAGAAATAAATCCCTGTATGGATACAATAAGATAGAGGCGGCTCTGGCACAGATGTACCTAGGATTGAAAACTCCAACAAGAAGTTTTGGGTTTGACCTGGGGTATCCTGGTACACCACAATGGGCCTCACTACACTCTTGGTTACGACACTCCTGGGGGATATGCTTAGGATAATTCAAATTTTCATTACAAATGAATTTGAAGGATTTTAATATAAGATAAGAATAAATAACATTGGTAAATCCTAAGGTGTTTTAGATTAAAAAAAGGTCTTATGATATTCTCTAAATGATTTTATGACCCATACTATTCTTTTTGTGTTAGTCAATGGAAAGATTCCAAGGAAGTCATAGTAACATTGAACATGAAGTACAAGGTGGGAACAGTGGTGGAAATGAGAAATGAAATGAAATGTTGAATGGTGTAAAAGATATCATGTTTGTTCCGAATCGGTTTTCCATAAATATGATCAACAACATATATATTAACCAACTCCTGAACTCAAAAAAGAAGAGAAAGGTGGTGAATGATAAGATATCTAGTAGTGGAAACCATAGAGAAACAAAATCTCAATTTCTATTATGTAAGAAATGTGGAAGGAGACACCTAGAAAATTGTCTCAATGGAACAAATAAATGCTTTATTCATGGGTAAAAAGGACCTAAAGTAAAGAATTGCTGAGGAAAAATGAAAACTTTTATGAATGAAAATAAAAATGATCCCAAAGAATCAATTTATAGTCATTCTCTGTAAATGTAGGGGACATGGGCATTACCCGAGTGAATTCCTTATTCTATAGTACAACCACATGGTCAAGGAAGAACCTATGTGGAATTTAATGGATGGATAAATGTTTAAAAGTATCAGTGCTCTTTGTTGATGGGATTAATTTGGACGACTTTTCTCTTGTTTGTGTAACCCTACAATTTGTTATGTGAAAATGATATTATAGGAATAATTTTCTTTTCTATTGATTATATAGTTATAAATGACCATTTAGGTTTATATTATCCTTGAATTTGAGGCAGTTACATGTTATTAAATTTTGGGATGAAAATGTGAGGTATGAGATAATATTTGTGGTGAACTTATGTTATAGTTATTTTGAGGAATTTATCTCATTTTGGAAATAGTATAAAATATTGTTTTTCAAAAAGTACAACACGAAGACCCTGTGACAACCCATCCCGTCAGACAATGCTGCATGAATTTAACCCACAACTAGAGTGCGATTGGGTTTTATTGCCTTCCACTGAACTACATGAAGTCCCTAGTTAGTGTGACTAATTCTTTTTAGTTAAATGATTTTATTGATCAATTATATTTTTATTTTGGATCTTATGTGTTATCAAATTTATATCCTTAGTATATGAAAATTATTTGGTTATTAAGTGATAAATGTTATTTTGGAAGGAAATCTCTCTGTTGGGAACAATATATGCCTATGAAAAATAGGATACTATGGTATTTAATTTGAGGAGTAATTGTGGATTTTTATCTATGTTTTTATTGTGGATTTATAGAAATTTGGACTATTTATGTAAATGATTAACCTATCATAGAGAATATATGATTAAGTTAATTATATTTAAGTATGTGACATTAAGAGTAGTCGATGTTATTTGGAGATACAATTTAACGTGGATGACTACATAATCAAATTCTTCAATGTTATGGGTTTCAAAATTAGTTTGGATTATATTGAAGGTTTTTAATGAAAATTTGTTTATTGAAAGTTATTTATTGAACTTTGGTTATAGTTGGTTTAATTTTAGAAATTAAAATTATTATTTCTTTCTCAAAAGGATTATCTTTTTTGGGGGTCATCTGATCTTGTACTAACCATTTTGGTTTTGGTTAATCTCTAAAGACAGGGTAAATATATAGTTTATCATTTTTAGATCATGTGATTCTCTAGAAGGTGATTCTAGTGCTTCAGGTGTGACCAAGTCATCTTGAATACACATAGTTTGAAAAAAAATGAGTTAGTGGTAAAAATTTATTAAAAGATGATACTATACATAAAATGTAAGTATATCTGTTTATGTTATTAGTCAATATCATAAATAAATTCTTCAACATTATGAAATAGAACTAAATACAAAAAATGTTGTATGTTACTTTTCTTACTGGGAAAATAATGAATGTTTATCTCATCACAAGTTTGTGGTTTTCTTGTTGTTAACTTTATTTTGATCATGTTTTCTATCACTCTATCAGAACATGACACATAGTTTATCTTTCATATCCATGTTTTCCTACATTTAATCCTAGAATGGGATATCTCAGGTGACCTTTGTACTTCACTTTATTTCTTTTAAAGTGATAGTTTTATTGACTCTTTTTCCGATGTGGGACATTCAATGAAGTTCCAAATCCCAATATTAAAATTTTTAGGACACAATTTCCAAAATGGTGGAAGAATGTGACACCCCAAGATTTCATATTAAGTTATTTTTTTAAAATTAATTCAATAGCTTGCGCTACATGCAACATCGTGTTCGGGCATACAACGACTTACCTAACTAGCCATTCAAAAAGTAGTTATGAATTGTATTAACTGAATTTTAAATTTTATATACTCTATATAATTTTAGAATCCATATTATGTGTTTCATGGTCATAATATAAGAACAAAGTCATTTTTTCAGATCAAATAAGTTTTTTCATAAAAATTCAATTTTACCACCTTTTAAGGGAAAACCCTTTTAAAACCCACATTTGAAACTTTTATATATTCAATTTAATGAAATTAAATTCTTCTTTAGAATAGGAACATAAATATTTATTTTGGATAAATTTTTTGTACTTTTCTGATAACTTTCATATTTTGATGAATGCTAAGAAATACTAAATTTTAATTGAAAAAAAAATTAATCGAAATAATTTATAGGGTTAAATTATGAATTTGAATGATTTGGAAGTATAATTAGATTATATTATTATCATTTAATACAATTTAGGTCATTATAAGCAACTTCACATTTAAATTTGACATAAACACATGTCAATATTTTGATAATTTTTACTTTTTAAAACCCTGCTTTTTAGTTTTGACAACGGGAATTAATTTTAAATTAATTAATGCAACTTCTAGGTTTTCAATTTGGTAAAATAGAATTCATTTTTGAATTCAGAATATCAAAATTATCTTAGGGTAATTTTTTGGTATTTTTCAAAAAATAGTCAATTTTTGATGAATAGTGAAAAACACAACGTTATTGTTTAAAACCGAATTTTTATTTAAATATTTATTTATATTATTTAAATTTATTCTAAATAAAAATAGATATAAAACATGCATATATGTTCAATTCAATTCATTGGAGTAATTTTATAATAAAATTAGATGTATAAAATTTTAATGAACTTTTTACCATCTTTTGCACATCTTCTAGGAGCATTTGAAAATTTACATAAAACATAATTTTACCTATTTAGTGGATAGAATTTAAAAAATCCAAGAGACACGATTAATATCAGTATGTAAAATTTGGTTCAATAAGATGAATTTTTTTTGGTGAATAGTAATTTTTGGCTTTTATTTACCACAGTTAAAAGTAAATTGGGTAATTAAATTTAAAAATGATATTATAATTACACTAACACATGTCCTAATTCTATTGGATAAATGTAAATCTACCTGAAAAAATCTTATTAATGAAATATGATCTTTTAGGTTCACTTGGATTAGATTAGAACATTTATTGTTATTTTATTTAAAGAAGAGTTAAAAGTGTTAAATTCAATGTTTATTAACTAAACCATTTTTAATATAGGGTTATACATAAGATAAATTCGACTATAAATATTAATTATAAAGATAAAAAATTTCATACATAATGATATTTTATTTATAATTTTTATAGATTAAATAATTAAATTTATTTATGACGCAGTGATGATGCATTAATTACCTTCTTATATTAAAACAGATTATATTATAAATATTAAAATTAATAAAATTTAATCATTTTGATTTTATCCAAGAATTTTATAGGTCAATATGAAATGTTAGGGTTGATTATATAAAATTTTTTCAAAGTGATAAAGTTGTTATGACTTTCAAAAATAACAAAATACCCAATAGTGTCAAAATTGACATAAATTAGTTTTTTTGTAAAATACTATATTTTTGGTTGATATAATATTCTTAAAAATATAAGGTTCATCAAAAGGGATTAAATAATATTATATATGTCATTAATGAACCACTTGAGGTTCTCTTTGATGTTTAGAGTATTTTTATTGACCATATAGTGTAAGAATACAAGAATACATGGTATAAGTTAGACTAATTAACTAAGAGTTAAATCTAAAAGATAAGGATAAAGTGGTAACATAAACATTTGTAAAATCTATTAGTTGATAGTATTTAGACCCATCCCCAACCTAGTTCTATATAAATCATTTTGGAGCCATTATAAAACGAAAATTATTTTATAATAAAATAATATATCAAGCTTTTCCTAAAGTCCCCATCACCTCTCTTATAAAAGGATATTTCCCCTGCTCTCAATTTCACACTTCAAAATCCATTTGGATCGGACAACCCTTGAACAAATATCTTCAAAACTTCCCTAAAATAAATATAGTTTCCTTAAATTGATCATAAATCCAACCTAAGGATACCTTATGATCAATTCAAAAGGAAACACCCGAAGAAGAGGTAATAATTTCACCACCCTCTTTCAGGTTCTTTTCTTCTTCAACTTCCTCTTTATTTTTGGCTTCTATACCAAAATAATAAACCCAGTACCTTCTACATACAGTGATGTTATTTTAAATTTTTTACAACCATATTCGTTATTCTATCCATCCTATAAATGACAATGTCACCATACGTGCGTATGTATGACTTACCGCCTCTACGTCGTGGTGTAGTTTGTTATTCAAACACTTCATTATTTGGATGGGTATAATAATGAGTATAAATTATATAAATAATAAATATAACATGTTAATTATGCTTTATATATGATATAATATCCAATTAAATACGATTTCACCATCAATATATTGATATTGTCACTCATGCGTACAAAAGGATAACCATCTCTACAAACGCAATGAGATTCATTCTCTAGCGTAATAATTCAAGAATAATTTTCATTTTATGAATAAAAATAATGTTTAATAACTTAATATCATTCTAGATATGAATCAAATAAAACCTATACATAACAAATATGACTTATGTAACAAAACATACAAAGGAAAATGAATCAGTTAACAACCAAAATAATGATACTACTGATATATCATTAAAAAAGAAATATTAAAACATCATATATGATATCATATTTATGTATTTTGTGTTTTTATAATTTAATAAAAACTATTTCACCATTATAAAGGAGGTTAACCTACCCTATACTAAGGAAAAATACAAGGTTTGGGGTTTTCATCTCACTTCTTATTCCCGTGAGATTAATGTTATATTGCCACTATTTCCTTTTGTGTGGTGTATGTACTGCCCATGAATGTATTATTTGTGTAATATAATATAATTTATGGGTATTTACATCTTCATTTTATGATACTTCTTTCATGGGGTATAAGTTTTTTATGTTACTAAATTGGAAAGGGAATTTTAAATTTCAATTTCCACTCTTTAGGCTTTACGCATATTTCATTGATTATTTTACTCCAAGATTATGTGTAGAATAACTATTTATTATTTATGTAGTAATATAAAATACCCTTTCTATGTATATACCTTTGATACACATAATCAATCCATTAATAAATTCTCATTCCATTGATACAAACTTTGTAAGGGAAATCTTAACTCAATTTTCATTCATTGAGTTAAACATCAAAGTCATTGGTTTTGTTTTTCCATGAATATGTGTGAATGTAACCGAATTTATTTACAATGAATACAAAATTATATTGAGTGTATTTATATTGGTCACAAATAATTATTTCACTGATTTATCTTTAATCTAAGGATACAGACATTATAAGGCATTTCTTCTCAATTTACATTCCTTTGAGGCATCTTTATCATTATACCCCAATTCACTTTTATATGGTATATATACTATCCTTCGACATATTATATCATGAATCCCATTATTCTCATGATATTATAATGATTGAATTTTTTTTTTTTATCGATTACTTGTATCCAAGCATCTCTTATTTGGTTAGAAACTCTTTAACTATAATATTATTTTAAATGTTTTAAATATTTATTTTTCTAAATCATTCTCATTAATGTTTATTTTTTAAAAATAGTTTTAAGTATTTATTAATATTGACATGAATGTTTTGAAATAAAAATTCGTTTTAAAAGTTTCAAATTGCTATGGGACACTTTGATTCAAAAATCTATTTTAAATGACTTCTTTGATAAATAGTGTGACATTTAAATGTTTTCAAGAAAAAGGGGATATTTCTCTCAAATAGTTTTAATGACTATTTTCATCTATGTAAATATCCTTAAATGTATTTAATTCATTATTGAAGTTGATTTATTATAACATAATCATCCATATTGTATTGAATGAGTTATGTTTGAATGTGGATGTGCACTTTTTATGCCATTCGTGGTTTGTTGTTAAAATATTGAAATTTTGTATGCTAGTTTTAATACGAATGTTTAGATTATGTTTCAGACTTTTCATATGAGGAATGAATTGGACTTAGTAAGTGATGGGTGGATCCCACTGTAGCTCCTCGATGAATCAGTAGGTCTCATGAGATAAACTAGTGTCTTGGCACAAGGACTCAAAAAAATCTTTTTTGTAGTCCTGGTACAAATCCTTGACATTGTGGTTATAAAGTCTCGTATTATGAATTAAATCACTATGAAATTGGCTATAAATATTACATGTGATTATTTGACTAGTATAATATCAATATAAATAAGTAAATTGCATTATCCTATTTATATTTTCCATATTATGCTGAAGTTTAAGTTTAAAAGGCTTGTGTTCTAGTCTTACACAGTGCCTTAAATATTTATTCTTATTTATGATAGTTTTGGCTATATTTTTATCCTTACTGATCATTTGATCTCACCCCATTATTATGTTTTATTTTTTCCAAGATGTAAAGAAGTATATTACGATTAACCTGTAGGAATAGGCTATGGGATATAAGAGTGTTCAAAGGGGACCCAATTCTGTTTTTTATTTCATGGTATAATGTAAAACTTATGTATGTATCTAGTATATCCAAGGATACTAAACTAAACGATCCTTCGGGAAATGATTCCTTGTATCATACCAATGTTATGAAATAATGCCCCGATTCTAGGTAACTGGGGTAGGGGTGTAACATAATGTAGATTCCATTCCTTGAAATGGTAACACCTATTTTAGGAGTAGATTCGATGGGTAGAGACATTAGAAATATATCACTTTTATTTGAAGAATCGTTCTTCCAAGAAATCACTGATACTTCAGATCACATGATTTACCTTCTTGGGTTCTCTTGGTTTTCATCATTTATGAGAAATGAAAGGTTTAAGGTTCTCATGATCTAGGGTTTGAAATTAGATAAAGGTAGATGATGGTAGAAGAAGGCTTTCGTATTTGAAAATGGTTTGATAAATGAAAAGCTAAGGTATTTTAATTGTTTCTTATAATTTATTGTTTCTTGTGTCATTAATTAAGATAATTATGATATTATTTTTGAAAACATGCAAATAAAATAAAATTAAAGAAAAAATAAATTAACTAAAATATAAAAAAAAATAAAATAAAAATATAAAAATGGATCAGATTTAATGTATTTAGAAAATAAATTTAACATAAATAAATTAGAATAAATAAATAAATAAATTGAATAAAATAAAATAAAATAAATCTCTAAAAAGATAAAAAGATTAAAATTTATTTAAAAATTAGAAAACCGTAAATCCACCATAATAAAATCAAAACTTTTTGTAGGAAGTAGTTTAGTGCAAATATCAGCTAGTTCATACTCATTGTTGATAAATTATAAAGATATATCTTTTTTAAGAACATGATAATATAGAAAATGAAGCTGAATATCATGATTCTTTGTTCATGAGTGACTTATAGGATTTGTTGAAATATTTATAGCACTTTTATTATCATATAAAATAGGAATTCTCTTATAATTTAGTCCAAAGTCCATTAGTGTATTTTCATCCACAATACTTGTAAACAACAACTGCCTGTAGATATATATTCTGACTTGGCTGTTGATAGGAAAACATAGTGTTGTTTCATACTTGGCCATGATACTAAAGATTTTCCTAAAAAGAGACAGGTACCCAAGGTACTTTTGTTTATCTAATCTACAACATCCAAAATCTGCATATGAATATGATATTAAATTAAAATCAAAAGATTTTTTATAAAGAAGAGATTAAAAAAATCTCTTTTTAAATATCAAAAAAAATCCATTTGATAGAAATAAGATGATATTATTTAGGATTTGTATAAATCTTTCACCTAAAAATAAAGAAAACAAAATATCATGTCTCTTAGTAGTAAGATATAATAAACTAACAATCCTACTTCTATATATCTTGTTGTCCATAGGTTTTCCAGCTTCATCCAAATCATGTTTTATATTAGTATACATGGGAGGTGTATGTGCCTTGTTGTTCACAAGATCAAACTTTTTCAATGAATCAATAATATATATACATTGGTTTAATATATTTCCATAATATTTTTAATAAATTTTATGTCCTAAAAAGAATTTCAATTCTTCCATCATACACATTTCAAATAATTTTTTCATAAGTTTTGAAAAATCATTACAATGTTTTTAATTATTTGTACAAAAGAAAACATCATAAACATAGATTTTTAATAATAATTTATTTGAAAAAATTGTTCTCTGAAAAAGAGTTGGATTTTTCAATCCAATAGTTAATCCATTTTTAAAAGAAAAGAACAGAATACTTCATATGAAGCTCTAGATGATTGTTTAAGTTCACAGAAAGCTTTAGTAAGTTTAACAATAGAATTTCTTTTATGAGAATTTTCAAAACCAGAAGGTTGTTTAAAATAAACATCCTCAACTAAATAACCTTTTAAAATGAAGATTTACCATCCATCTGATATAATTTAAAGTTCATATGAGATGCATATGCTAAAAGGATTCTAATTACCTCTAATATAGATATAGGGGAAAAGGTTTCATCCAAATCTATATCATCTTCTTGATTATATCCTTTAGCTACTAATATAGCTTCATTTTTAGTTATAATCCCTTAATAATCTTTTTTTTGTAAAGTCCCATTTAGTTCTTTTAACAAGATAGTTTTATGGTCTTTCATATAATTCCCAAACTTTGTTCTTTTTGAATTGGTTTATCTCATCTTTCATTTCTAACATGTAAATCTCATCATATAAGGATTCAAAGAGTTTGGTTCTAGTTGAGATATAAAAGTATTGAATTCAATGAGGTTTAGATATTTCTTATAGTTATTTTTCCTATTTCTAGGACTCCTATAATAGTTTCTAAAGAATGATTATTTAGGGTTCTAGAAAATCTAGGTAAAACACATTAAGGGTTTTTAGTATCATGATTTTATGAACAAGACTATATTTTATTTATTTTATTTTCAAAATCATTTTTTCAGGTTTTTAAGTGACATGTAGTCTGATGATTCAGTATTTTCATCAGTTTGGTCTTTCTCTTTAATTAAAGGGTAACATTCAACAAACTTCACATGAAATTATTCTATAACAATACTTAAATATTTATTAAACACCCCATAGAATTTATAGTTCACATAATATCCTACAATTATTCCTTCATCAACTTTTGGATTGAACATACCAAGATTATCCTTGGGGTTTAGGATATACATGTTACAATCAAAAACATTAAATTAAATTAATTTTGGATTTCTATTATTCCAATGTTCATAAGGTGTCTTTTTGAAAATAGGAAAAATTAAAACCCTATTCATGATATTGCAGGATGTTCTTATATCTTCTTCCCATAAGTAGGTAGGAAGACTGTATTAATTTACTATACTCCTAGCCATTTCAGGAATATTTATATTTCTTCATTCAATAAATGAATTTTTTTGAGGTGTTCTTGGTGTAGAGAAGGTGTTTTTAATACCTAGATTTGAACAATGGAATTGAATTCTAGACTCTCAAATTACTCACCATGATAAATTATTAATGAAATTATCTTAAAACATTTTTCATTTTAAAATCAATTTTACAAGAACTTTCAAATATAGTAAAAGCATCACGTTTGAGTTTTAGAAAATAAACCCATTTAAAAAAAGAATAATCATCAACTAAAACATATACATATAATTTGACATCAAAACATGCTATACTTGATGGTCTAAATATATTCACATGGATAAATTCCAGAGGTTTTCATGTATCAATTTTGTTAATAGATTTAAAAAAAGGTTTTTGTTGCTTTCTAATTTGATAAGAATCATATAATCTATTACTATCAAATTTATTACTATCTATATTATAGACTAATTATTTCATAGGTATTTTATGTAAATCATAAATATTACAATGACCAAGTCTCATATGAGAGATCCATGGCTGATTTATCTTAGCAGTAAAAAAATCACTTTCTGTCTACACAAAGATTTTAAATCCGCAGTATAAACATTATCAACTGTTGGTTTTCTAAACTTATGCAATTTATATTTAAATATAGAATAGTAATTTTTAGAAAATAAACATAATATCCATCATCACAATGTTAATAGATACTTTTTAGGTTATGATTCAACCCATGTACATATAGAACGAGTTTGATTGAGACTGTTCTTTGATATCCAATACTTCCATGTAATATTATCTTTCCTTTGGAATTAACATCTTGGGTGACTAGACCACCATATATTTGAGTCATTGTATTGAGGTATGATGAGTTTGCACCCATATGTCTGGTGTATCCAATCTCCATGTACCACATAAATTTTGTTTTTCTGTGGCCTATTTCTTATAAATGTAATTTTGAAAAAAGTTTATTTTGGTACCAATATCCTCTTAGGTCCAGCAGTGTCAGTTAGAAAATATCTGGGAATGCAGATTTCTATTGTTTTTCAATAATTCATATCTTTTACTTTATATATTTTTTTTGAAAAAAAAGTCACTTTTAATTCCACTTATTTGAGGTTTCCATAAATAATTTTTTTTTCTATATGTCCTTATTTTCCAAAAAATTAATGAGTAACAGTTTTTAGTTGGTAAAAAATAATTATTTTATAGTTTTTATTTTTTTCACTACTTCTTATACCAAATATTTCTTTTTTAATGACATTTTTAATAATAATTTCATTCATATTATTTTCTTCTTTTGTAAAGAAAATAAAATAACTTTTATAAGTTTCTACATCATATTGTAATGATTTAATATTATTTTCATGATCTTCTCAATTTTTGGTAGATGGGTTATATTTTTCAATTAACTACTAATATTTTTTATTTAAGGTATCTCTTTCTCCTAAAAAAGCATGGTTAATATAAAATAATGCTCACGGTGGTGGAAGGGTTTTTGTCACCGTGTACTCTAAAAAGAAAAATTACCTATGTCGTTTAGTAAAACACTACGTAGGAAAATATTCTCTTTCAATGGAATTAAAATTCAAAGGGTTTTATACATCGTATAAAACCAACTCGTGCATAAATAAAAATATTTCTCAATTATAGGAGATTGAGACAAAGTCCCATACCTCTTATCCAACTTGACTCATTTGATATTTAATTACTCGAATAATAAACATAAAGTTAATTTCTAAATTTTTCATAACCTTCTCAGGTTTATTATTCCTTTTATATCATTTATTTCTATGCTATAACAATTAGTTAATTATTTGAGCTCATATCAAACATCTTGTCGATGCTGGGAACTTGAGTAAAAAATGAACTTGTTATAATTATAAATTGTCCATATGT
Organism: Viscum album; assembly: GCA_963277665.1. Taxonomy (NCBI): domain Eukaryota; kingdom Viridiplantae; phylum Streptophyta; class Magnoliopsida; order Santalales; family Viscaceae; genus Viscum; species Viscum album. Next base: position 1,855,321,465 of record OY728138.1, read on the forward strand.
TCAAAATTACATTATCTCTAGAATAATTTTCATGATTTATATACCATATATGTAATGACCCAATGTTTTTAAAATTCCATTCTTATAATTATGTCATTAAATCACATGAAAACACAACATAATGAACTACTAAGTGCTAAGTGAACTTTAAACAAAATTTTGTCACCTCTGTGTTTGGAATTTTGAAAATTCTACATACACGGTTGTGTTCAAGATGACTTTTGGAGTCCAATGAAACAAAAATAATTTTGGGTGAATAGAGACCTACCCTTATGAATAGTAACATACCCTTATGAATATTAATATGAACTTTATGAATAGTAAATCATCCAATATAAGATTAACATTACCTATGAAAAATTAAATTAAATTTAGACATCTTTGAAAGTGACAATTTGACCTTAGTAAACATTTTGGTATTTTGTAAGTCATAAATAATTAATTTTAAATAATTAATTAATTTAAAAAACATTTATTTTCTAAAAATATGTTCATTAATTATGAAATAAATGACTTATTGTTTTTAGATAATTTTATACGACCCTACATAATTTTTGAAAGCACTATAAAATCAGTTTTCATCTTAAAAACTGTTTTTTTAAGTAAATTATGATTTTAATTAAATATCAAAATTAATAATATTTAGAAAATAATTTTTAAAAAATAGACTTTATTTTTTTATTCTACACGTTGAAAAATGGTTGGGGTAAATTTTTGGTATTTTTCTGAGATACTTGAATATTTGATGAATAGTATAATCTGATAATTTGCAATAAATGCTAAATAATGGATTAATTGAGTCATCGATGATGCTCTGATGATGTAATCCCACTTGGTTTGGGATAAAATGATAAAATTACTATTCTTGGTCATTCAAGACTCACTATTCCTTATCTTATGATAAATTAATAAACTAATGACTTTTATATTAAAGAAACCCATCTCCCCTCCACTATAAAAGCCACCCATCACACCATCATTTCCTCACACCTCTCAAACTCCAGGACTTCTCTAAACTCTGCCCAAACACCTTCCCTAGCCCCTCCCCCACGTCCAAGAGCTGCTGGTCTCATCAAAAGACCAAGCTTAAGCCCTTAAGGAGGTTATCAAGGGAAGGATTCAAGAGGTAATTTCTCTCCCTCTTCTCTTTTAATTTCTTTTCAAGTTCAAGTTCATTTCTTGATCTCTCCCCACATATCTTCATCCAAATGGTATTGTAACTCCAGTATTACAAATATAATGTAATTTTATGATTATAATGGGATATTATATCATCCAACCCACTATCCCTCTTCCTTTTATTTTATTAAAGAGAACGTTGTTCGTGAGGTGTTAATTTATCACCTTTATGTACGACCCACTTTCTTCATCCACTTATACCTTCAAATATAGTCATGAAACAATTTTCATGGTTGAACCAAAATATCTTAAATGTATTATTTCTTATTTAATGTTCTGGTAATGACTTATGAACATATAACTAAGTGATAAATTAAATCAAGTTCATTGTGATCGAAAAACCGCCCAAATTAACCCAATCAATATTCATCTAATTTTTATCTAATGATTCATCCACATGGTATATGGTATAACTGATTATAAGATCATTTTAAATTATGGAATTTCATTAATAAAATGTAATATTAGTTCTGTATTTTTACCCATGTTCTACCTGAACTTCAATTTATGAAGACAAGTGAACCACCCAAGAGAACCCATAAAAACAAACATCCCTGAATAATGTTTTTAAACTCTACAAGTCATCCAAAGGAACATAAAATGACATAATGAAACCAGAATTATCCCTATTAATTTATAAAAGGTTATGTAATTTCTAATTAATGAATATAATGTCATTATATAGGACATTAAAGAGAATGAAGCATTCGGATACAAGGTAAGGTGAAATTCTCGAACCAAGCTTTCATCCTTCAGGTTCTCCTTTGTTCCCTCCATTTTTGATATGGTTACTCCTATAAAATAATTTTTTCATCATTATCTTTACTTTTCTGGGATATACATGTTTTATACTATTGTTTATGTCAAACAAAATGTTTTCCAAAATAACTCTTCTTTTAAGAACACACCTTTTACTTCACACTCAAAGTGGACGGTTCTTTTAACATGTATGTTATTACCTATTTCTTTTGGGAACACCGAGTTTATGAATTTTTTCTTATCAGATGAAACTCATTCCTTCACATGGGTTAGTTATGTTCATTATTTATATGTGTTCTATATGGAAAGTATGATAATGATAATGTTATGATGTGACAGGTGCGCCCGGAATTATATAGCGCAATATGAATGTTTCAAAGTGACGGGTGCGCTCGAAAGTATACAGTGCCCCAATGCATTGGGTAAAGTGATGAATCTCATGAGTAAATGTGAAATGATGTGTTAACAAGATTCTATCTTGGTTCACAAGTATGTGTGGTAGTTAACCACTAAGTCATGATATTTCATTCTTATGCATTGCCACATTTCAAGTCTTTTATTTATGCTCCTCTCATGTACATGATATTTTTCCTATGTTATGATTATACTCACCTCATTCTATATTGTTCTTATATATCATCTTACTGGGCTTCTAGATCACCCCTTTTGATGTATATCCCCAGGTGGCTACTTGTACTAAGGAGAGGACAAGTTCCAGGAGAAATCTGGCCAAAAACTATTGTGAGGGCCAATGCAACGATTGCCCGAATGACATCCCCAATGATTTGGGAGGTGGAGTTTAAAACATCATGGAGATACTTACCCAATTATCACAGGTTCTGAAAAATATCCATAATAATGGGGAACGTCATCCTTCACCAAAGAGGTAGAAACTAGCTATCGAATGTTTTATGTGGCAATGACCATCGACGTTTAGTGGATCTTCTGATCCACTAGTTGCGGAATAGTGGGTCAACTCCATGGAGAAGATCTTTTATATTATTCTCTATTCTGAGACGGAGATGGTGACTCTAGCCATTTATCATCTATATGGAGAAGTCGATCAATGGTGGGCTTTGATTAAGAACACCAAGCCAAGGGAGGAAATTGATGAGATGGAATGGGAAGACTTTAAGATAATTTTTCTTAATAAGTATTTCCCAAGAACTCTTTGCACGGAGATGGAGAGAGAATTCATAGATCTCATGAAAAAATAAGGATAATTTGTCACAACCTATGAATCAAATTTCACAAGGCTTGTAATGTACACTTCGGGTTTTGTTATCAACAATGATAGAAAAATTGATAGATTCTTTAGTGGATTAAAACCACACCTTTGAAAGGCTCTTGCAATTTGAGACATTGGGAGTTATGAAGAAGTTGTTCAGTGTGCTCTCAAAGTAGAGATGGAGTTTGGAGAATGGTACCATGGCTATGGTGATAAGAAAAGAAAAATGGAGTTTCAACCTAGTGGATCTAACGACAAAGTTGGGAAGGAAAATCAATGACCCACATGCCAAAAATGTGGGAAGTTGCACTATGCGAACTGCCTCAAAGGGACAAGGAAATTATTCAAGTGTGGGAAAGAAGGAATTCATGCTCAAGAGTGTCGAAAAGACATGAAAAGGAAGGATAATGTAGCTGATGAAAGGAGATAACCACTCATGGTTCAATGCTACATATTTAGAGAGCTAGGGAACTATGCAAACCAGTGCACTAAAACTCGAGTTCTTGAGGGTAATCAGCATCAGCAGCCACCAATTCCAAAGGAACAAGGGAAGGCTTATACCATCACTACTGCGGAGGCAGAGCATGATAACGATGTCGTACATGGTACACTTCCTATTCAAGAAATAATTGAAAAAGTCTTATTTGATTACGGTTCTACGCATTCCTTTATATATTTATAGTTTTCTAGAACTATAGAATCAAAGCCCCAAAACCTTGAAGTATAGATATCTATAAAAACACCAAGTGGTGCAACCACTGCAACCCAAGTGATTGACTCTTCTCCTGTTGGCATATGTGGGAAGATTCTTCTGGAAAATATCGTAATACTTTTCTTGGTGGAATTCGATGCTATAATGGGAATGGATTGGCTCCCGTTATATAGAGCACATATCAACTATTGGGAAAAGGAAATATCTTTTCATATTCCGAACCATGCCATGCTCCTATACAAATTCAAGGAAGATCATGAATCTCCTTTGAAAAATCCTTCAATGGTGTGGGTTTTGATTCCCAATGAAGAAGCATACCATTCCCAAATGGTTGAGTTGAAGGAAGGTGCCAACATTGAGGAAATACCCATTGTGAGGGAATATAATGATGTATTTCCCGAAGAGTTACCCGTAATTCCCCCGATTCTTGAGGTAGAGTTCTCAATTGAACTCATGCCCGGAGCTACTCCAATCTCGAAGTGTCCCTATAGGATGTATCTTATCAAACTAGAGGAGTTAAAGAAGCAGTTGCAAGAGCATCTAGAAAAAGGGTTCATATGCCCTAGTGCATCACCTTGGGGTGCACCGGTGCTCTTTGTGAAGAATAAGTATCGAACAATGCGGCTGTGTATCGATTATCGGGAACTCAACAAGATCACCATAAAGAACAAGTATCCTCTCCCAAGGATTCATGACTTGTTCGATCAATTAAGAGGAGCTCAATACTTCTCAAAGGTGGATCATCGTTCTGGGTATCATCAGGTAAAGGTGAAGATGGAAGATATTCAGAAGACTGCCTTCTGTACAAGGTATGGGAACTATGAGTTTTTGGTGATGCCCTTCGGACTTACTAATGCCCCTGCAATATTCATGGATTTGATGAATATAGTCTTTAGACATTACCTAGACAAATTTTTAGTAGTGTTTATTAATGATATTCTCATCTACTCCAAGATCAAGGAGGAACATGAAGAACATCTAAGACTTGTGTTGGCGACATTAAGAAAGGAGAAGTTTTACGCCATGTTCAGCAAGTGTGGCTTTTGGATGAAGCAAGTCACATTCTTGGGACATGTGATCCAAGTGAGTGAATTTCTATGGATCATTCAAAGACAAAGGTGATTGAGGAATGGCCCAGGCCCTATAGTGTCACAGAAATCCATAGTTTTCTTGTATTAGGTAGGTACTACCGATGTTTTGTGAGAAACTTCCCACAATTGTCAATCCCACTAACTAAGTTAACAAGGAAAGGGGTAAAGTATGTCTGGACGGAAGAATGTGAGGGATGCTTCAAGGAGCTAAAGAGAAGGCTGATCACTGCACTTGTACTCACAATACCAAAAAGTGGAGAAATTTTTGTGATATACAGTGATACTTTAAAGAAATGCTTGGGTTGTGTACTCATGAAAAATGACAATGTGATAGACTATGCCTCATGACAGTTAAAGATCCATTAGAAGAACTACCCAACACATGATGTAGAGTTGGCAGTTGTGATTTTTTCCTTTAAAATCTTTCGGCACTACTTTTATGGCGAGAAGTGTGACATATACACCAAACTCAAGAGCCTAATGTATATATTCACACAAACGGAGATCAACATGCATCCAAGGATATGGTTAGAGCTAATCAAGGATTAAGATTTCTCTATTCACTATCATCCTAGAAAGGCGAACAAGGTAGTTGATACTCTAAGCAGAAAAGAACCCGCTACTCTATCCATGTTACGGATTGAGAAAGACCCTATCTTCTTAGATATGAAAAGGAAGGATTTTGAAATCATAAGGGTAGGGGATACATCCTACCTTTCCCAAATGATTGTGCAACCATCCATCCAGGAGAAGATTAGGGAAGCACAAAGGGATGATGTCGAGATACAAAAGAGGGTGAATGTAGTAAAGGAAGGGAAGATGCAAGAGTTCCATATCGATGATGATGGTGTGATTCGGTTTGGAATGCGGCTTTGTGTGCCTTTATCACCCGGGATAAGGAAGGAGCTATTGGATAATGCACATAGCTCAACTTTCTCTATCCATCCTGGGAGTACCAAGATGTACCATGATCTCCGATAACACTTCTGGTGGGATAACATGAAGAAGGAGATTGCGGAATATATATCAAGGTGCTTGGTATGTCAGCAAGTTAAAGATGAGAAACAAAAGTCCAAAGGTATGATGTAGCCATTGCCTATACCCATGTGGAAATGGGAAAGTGTTACTATGGTCTTTGCCACAAGAATCCCAAAGACGTCAAAGGGAAATAATGTGATATGGGTTGTGGTTGATCGACTCACCAAGACTTCCCACTTTATTGTTATTCATGAAGATCTCTTGCTTGAACAACTTGCAATGATATATGTGAAGGATGTGGTGAGACTGCATGGTTTTCCACTCTCAATTGTCTATAACCGTGATCCAAGTTTTACATCTAAGTTCTAGAGGATCCATCAACATGCTTTGAGTACTGAATTAAATTTCAGCATGGCCTATCACCCCCAAACTGATGGTCAGTCTGAAAGGACTATTCAGATGCTTGAAGATATGCTAGGAGCATGATCTCTTGAATTCAAAGGTGGTTGGGATACACATCTCCCATTGGTTGAGTTATCATACAACAGTAACTTCAACTCGAGTATCCAGATGGCTCCATATGAAGATCGGTAAGGAAGGCGATGTAGAACTCCAACCTATTGGGATGAATTTGGAGAAAGAAAGCTACTTGGACCCGATCTTGTTCAAGAGATGACAGAGAAGGTTCAAGTCATCCAGAAACATATCGAAGCTTCTCAAAGTCAGAAAAATATCTATATTGAAAACCGTCGAAGGGACTTGGAGTTAGATTTTGGAGATAAAGTCTTCCTTCGAATATCTCCATGGAAGAGAGCCATCTGATTTGGGAAGAAAGTAAAACTATGCCCAAAGTATATTGGACCCTTTGAAATCCTTGACCGCATAGGATCTGTGGCATATCGTCTTACACTTACACCGAATATGGCTCAAGTTCATGATGTGTTTCATTTATCACTAGTGAAAAAGTACATACCAGACCCCTCACACGTACTAAACTAAGAGGAGGTGCAGTTGGAAGATGATCTCTCCTATGAGGAGCAGCCAGTAAAGATTCTAGATTGAAGAGATAAGGTTCTACGAAATAAGAAAACCCACCTTCTCAAAGTGTTATGGAGGAACCATAAGTTTGAGGAAGCAACTTGGGAACCAGAAGAGGCTATTAAGGAGAAAAACCATCACCTGTTTGTGTAAAGTGAAATTTCGGGGGCGAAATTTCTTAAGGGGGGAAGAATGTAACGACCCAAAGTTTTTTTAATTACCTTATTATAATTATGTCATAAAATCACATGAAAACACAACATAATGAACTACTAAGTTCTAAGTGACCTTTAAACGTAATTTTAACACTTTTGTGTTGGGAATTTCGAAAATTCGACATACACGGTTGTGTTCAAGATGATTTTTGGAGTCTAATGAAACAAAAATATTTTTTGGTGAATAGTGACCTGCCCTTTTGAATAGTAACATACCCTTATGAATAGTAATATGACCCTTATGAATATTAAATCATCCAACATATGTGTAACATTGCCTATGAATAATTAAATAAAATTTAGACATCTTAGAAAGTGACAATTTGACCTTAGTAAACATTTTGGTATTTTGTAAATAATAAATAATTAATTTTAATAAATTAATTAATTTAAAAGAAAATGTATTTCTTTAAAATGTTTTCATTAATTATCAAATCAAATTCTTATAGTTTATAGATAATTTTATAAGACCCTACATAATTTTTGAAAGCACTATAAAATTAGTTTTAATCTTAAAAACTGTTTTTTAAGTAAATTATGATTTTAATTAAATATTAAATTAATAATATTTCGAAAATTATTTTGGAAAAATGGAATTAATTTTTGGATTTTAAACGTCAAAAAATGGTTGGGGTAAATTTTTGGGATTTTTTTGAGATACTAGAATTTTTATGAACAGTAGAATCCGATAATTTACAATAAATGCTAAATAATGGATTAATTGAGTCATCAATGATGCTCTGCTGATGTAAGACCACTTGGTTCGGGATCACATGATAAAATTTATATTATTGGTCATTCAAGACTCACCATTCCTTATCTTAGGGTAAATTAATAAACTAATGAATTTTATATTTAGGAAACCCTTCTCCCCTCCACTATAAAAGCCACTCTTCACACCCTCATTTCCTCACACCTATCAAGCTCCAAAACTTATCTAAACTCTGCCCAAACACCTTCCCTATCCCCTAACCCATGTCCAAGAGCTACTGGTCTCATAAAAAGACCAATCTTAGTCTCTTAAAAAGGTTCTCAAGAGAATGATTCAAGAGGTAATTTTTCTCCCTCTTCTCCTTTAATTTCCTTTCAAGTTCAAGTTCATTTCTGGATCTCTTCCCACCTATCTTCATCAAAATGGTATTATAACTCCAGTATGATACATATACTATAATTATATGATTCTAATGTGATATTATATCATCCAACCCCCTTTCCCTCTTCCTTTTATTTTATTAAAGAGAACGTTGTTCGTGAGGTGTTAATTTATCACCTTCAAGAACGACATGCTTTCTTCTTCCATTTCTACCTTCCGATCTAGTCATGAAAACATTTTTATGGTTGAAACAGAATATGTTATATGTATTATTTCCTATTTATAGTTCTGTTACTAACTTATGAACATATTACTAAGTGATAAATTAAAATAAGTTCATTGTGATCGAAAAACCGCCCAAATTAACCCAAACAATATTTATCTAATTTTTATCTAATGATTCATCCACATGGTATATGATATAACTCATTATAAGATAATTTTAAATAATTTAATTTCACTAATAAAACTTAATATTATTTCTGTATGTTTACCCATGTTCTACCCGAACTTCAATTTATGAATACAAGTGAACCACCCAAGAGAAACCATAAAAACAAACATCCTCGAACATTGTTTTTAAACTCTAGAAGTCATACAAAGCAACATAAAATGACATAATGAAACCAGAATGAACCATATTAATGTATAAAAGGTTATTTAATTTCTAATTAATGAATATAAGTTCATTATATAGGACATTAAAGAGAAGGAAGCATTCAGATACAAGGTAAGGGGAAATTCTCGAACCCAACTTTCATCCTTCGGGTTCTCCCTCTTTCACGCCATTTTTGATATGGTTACTCATATAAAATAATTTGTTTATTATTTTCTTTCCTTTTTTGGGATATAAAAGTTTTCCACTATTGTTTATGTCAAACAAAATGTTTTCCAAAATAACTCTTCTTTTAAGAACGCACCTTTTACTTCTCACTCAAAGTGGACGGTTCTTGTAACATGTATGTTATTACCTATTTCATTTGGGAACCCAAAGTTTATGCATGTGTTCTTATGAGATGAAACGCATTCCTTCTTATGGTTTAGTTATGTTCATTTTTGATATGTGTTCTATGTTTCAATAATGATAATGATAATGTTATTATGTGATGGGTGTGCTCGGAATTATATAGCGCAATATGAATGTTTCAAAGTGACGGGTGCTCCCGGAATTATGCAGCGCTCCATTGCATTGGATAAAGTGATGAATCTCATGAGTAAATGCGAAATGATGTGTGAACAGGATGCTAGATTTTTTCACTAGTATGTGTGGTAGTTAACCACTAAGACATGATGTTTCATTTTTATGCATTGCCACATTTCAAGTCTTTTATTTATGCTCCTCTCATGTACATGATCTTTTGCCTATGTAATGATTATGCACACCCCATGCTATATTGTTCTTATTTATCCTCTTACTGGGATTCTAGCTCACCCATTTTTATGTATATTCTCATGTGGATACATGTACTAAGGATAGGAAAAGTGACAATAAGAAGCTAGAGAAGAATAAATTTAATAAATGCTTATGCATGATGTTGTAATTGCTATGTATGGTCCTAGTTTTCCCAAGACACTAAACCGTTGGATCCTCTATGTGTAATACTATGATGATTTTTACCTTTAAAATGATGTAATATTAATGTAAGAAAAGGCCGGTTTGATATAATATATATCATATATATCTAGTATGAATGTATTTAGAAAAGTCCATGGCATTTGGATATAAGAAATAAAATGCACCGTTCAAGGAGATGGTAAGTCGTACGTTCACATGAACGCTACTTTCATTTATTTTTCATATTTAAGGGAATTAAAACTAAATGATACACTGGTATATCATAATTATAGTATAATATATATGTTATATATGTTACATAGTTTCATTACTTTCATCCTTTATACGTTCCATTTATAGTATGAACGAGTCATATCACTTTGAGGGGGTGGTAGTCCGCACTTCCTCAAATGAAATTATCTTATGTATATAACATGAAAAGCATAAAGGTATGTTCATAATGAAAATTATTAAAGTATAGATATATTATTAATATCATATATATCATGTATAATAATATTTCCATCATAATGACCACCATAATAGGTGGTAGGAGAAGATTGAACAGTCATCGTTTCGTGAGGCAACATTTCGCTATCCACAGAAACTGTATGTTCTAAATCCATTAGATGAAGAAGTGTATAAGTTTAATTAGAATATGACTCATAAAAAACTAGAATATTTAATAAACTGGTGTTGTTATAAAATAATTGAATAATAATATTTTAGGGGTTTTTAGCAGGAAAATAAAAGAAAGAAACTTGAGGGAAGACATTACCTCAAATTGGGTATCTCCTCTTGATTTAAGATAAAAGTCCATCTTTAATGGCATTCATCCTAATCAAAGGCTTCTAGAAGTAATGTAGGAATATTGAGAGCTTATTTTGACAGAGGTTCGATAAGACAATGTGTCTTGAGAGGTGTGAGTAAGGTTTAGAGACAATGTCCTTTTATAAGAGAGAGGACGAGTACTTTTGGAAAGTTTGAAAGAATTATTTTATTAATAATTGATTTTAAAATTAAAATAACAAAAAAGTGATATATTTAAAATCTTGGATGATGATGGGTATAAATACTCACATAAAATGGGTTTTATTTAATTTTATGTCATATAATTAACCATATCATTTTGATTTAACCCTTAGTTAAGTAATTTAACTTTTACCACATCCTCTTGTATATTCATACTATATGGTTAATATAGTTACTACAAAAGGCCATGTGACCAAAAATGGATCATTAATTACATTTTTTACATAATATTTGTTAGTTTATAAAATATTTTATTTTTAGGGAAATTATATCATATAATAAAATATGAATTGATTTATAAACTCATTTATGTCAATTTGTATACTATTCATATCATGACTTTTTAAAAATCCATGACAACTTTTTTTTCTAAAAACATTAATTATTTATAATATAAAAATTATTAATCATAAATAAAATTCATGGATGGAATAAAATGTTTCTAAATAAATTTATTTTAATTTCTATATTCTCATTTATATATAACATTCATTAATAAGGTAATCACTACATCATCATTATTTCAAAATAAATTTATTTATTTGATGTTTAAAAATTATAAAAAAATAGCATGATGTATAAAATCTTTTTATTTTGATAATTACTACTTATAATAGAAAATATAAATTATGTAACCCCATATAAAATATTATTTGTAAAATATACATGTTTAAGTTATATTTTCCATAACATTAAATTAAAAGTAATTAATTGTAATTTTCACACAAAAGTGGCTTTATGGGTTCTCAAGATACACCCATGGATTTCCATGGTCGTAAGTATATAATAATATAGGCTTACTAAATGTGTTATAGTAATTGAATATTATTACAATATTATTTTTTACCCTTATTTAACTGATTTACCCTTTAACCATGGAAAAATAAAATATTTATTTAACTTACTATTCATTATGTTTAGAAAAAAATTTACCTATTTACAAAATTTGGACCTCCTGATTCAGAATATGGAATCAATTTTTCAAAAGTCAAAACACATAATTTTATGAAATTAATTTAAAATTAATTCCCAATGTCAAAACCAAAAAACATGTTTTTAAGAAGAAAAAACTACTAAAATATTGACATGTGTTTATATCCAATTTAAAAATTAAATTACATACAATAACCAAAATTGATTAAATACTAAAAAAATCTAATTACACTTTAAAACCAATTAAAATGATAATTTATCTTTATAAATAAATCTTATGAAAAGACAGTTTTAACTGAAAATTAAGTATTTTTCACTATTCATTAAAAATGAACTTTATCAGAAAAGTACCAAAAAAATAATCAAAGTATATTTTGATGTTTCTATTATAAATAAAATATTATTTTGTCAAATAGAACATATAAAAGTGAAAAAACATGATTTAAAAGGGTTTATCCAAAAAAAGGCGGTAAAACTCCTATTTAAAAAAATATTAGAATATTTGTGCTTAAAATTGTATTCATTAACATTTTAAGCCTCAAAAATTTATTGGATAAATCTAAATACATTTAAAAAACATTTATAATAATCATATGGATTTTTCTATTTATTCCCTTTAATACAATGACATGGAGTTAACTACCATTAAAAATAATAATATCATATTATTATTATTTTTCTGAGTATGACTTAGACTTGTGTGCAACATTAGATTTCATTGAAACAAATTGTTTCATGTTGGGTATTCCATCAAAAATAGAATCACCTTTAAAGTAAAATTAATATTTAATTCAAAAATATTAATAAATATGAAAATATAATATTCTTTATTTACTTGGGATGTTACATCCTTCCACCCTTTTGGGAATTGCATCCTTGAAATTCTATTCACGTATCGAATAATTGGGGGTATTTATCCCTCTTAGAATTTTTTAGATTCACATGTTTTCTCTCCAACCATTTAGTTTTTTCAAAAAACCATTACCTGATTAATTACCTTATTCCATAACACATGCTTTCTTTAGTTAAGAATACAGCCTTATTGTTCCTTATAAGAAAGATTATTTTCCAATTGAAGTACCTATGGGCTCAAAACATGATATGGATCTGGCATATACTTTTTCAACATTGAAACATGAAAAATATTGTTTACCTGGGATAAACATGGAGGTAAATCCACTCAGTAAGCAACTAATCCAAATTTCTCTAGAAATTCAAAATGTCAAATGAACAATGGATTGCACTTCCCATTATTACAAAAACACATCACACTTTTACATGGTGAAACTTTGAGAAAGACATGATCACCTACTTCAAAATAAATATCCTTCCTCCGGTTATACGCATAACTTTTTTTCTGCTCTGAGATGTTCTCATGTGCTTCTAAATCAGTTAAACATTTTCTACTATATATTTTTCCAATTATTGTCCCATCAATTTCCTTTAAGCTATTTTATCAAAAAATCTAGAGTTTGACACCGGTTTCCGTATAATCCCTCAAATGGATCCATCTGTATACTCAAATGAAAATTTTTATTATAAGAAAACTCAACCAAAGAATTATGTTTTTTCCAACTTCCCTAGTAGTCCATTGAGAAAGTAGGTAGATTATCTTCCAATGTCTGAATTGTTCGTTCTAACTACCCATCTAATAGAGGATGAAAATCTATACAAAAATTTAATTCAGTACCCAATTACTTCTAAAGGGATTTCAAAAAGATAGGAGTAAACATGTGATCACGATCAGATACAATGGAGAGTGGAAATCCATGTAACCTGACTATCATTTTAATATAAAGTAAAGAAAGTTTATCTAGTGACAATTTATCCCAAATAAGAATAAAATGAGATGATTTAATCAATTGATCAACAATAACCCAGATTGTATTGTTACCTTGAGAAGTCATTGATAATCCCACTTTGAAATCCATGGACACATTTTCCCATTTCCACTCTTGAGTTAGAAAAGGAGGAAGAATCCCTTTTGGTAACTGTTATTCTAATTTAACCTGTAGACAAGTCAAAGACATCAAAATAAAGTCAGTAATATCTCTTTTCATTCAATCCCAACAGTTTTACTCTTGATGATCCTTATACATCATAGTACTTCTGGGATGAACTAAAAATTTAGATCTGTGAGATTCACATAACAAATATTTCTTCTACAATGAATCATAAGGCACGCATAATATCTTTCCAAATCTAAAAATACATTCATTATCAATGTTAAATTTAGGCTACTTACCTTTCAGAACCAACTCTACATTTTTCTAAAACTCACTGTCTTCCTTCTGCGCTTGAATAATTCTTTCTGATAGAGATGATTTCACTAAAACCTAAAACAAAACATATGAATTTCATGTACCAAAAACATTTATGACAAAGTTCATCAAATCTTTAATAAAAGGATTGTATTACAAATATAGCATGGTTAATGTAGCATTAATCTTTCATCTCAAAGGATCATCCACATTATTTTCCTTTCCTGGATTGTAATGGATCATGTAATCATAATCATTGATTAATTATAGTTGTATCCTATGTCTTATGTTCCACTACTTCTGAGTGAATATATACATCAAACTTTTTTTGTCATTATATATTTAACACTTTACTCCATGAAATTGATACCTCCCAATTTTAAATGAAAAAACAACATCAAATAATTACAAATCATGTGTAGGGTAGTATAACTCATGAGATTTCAACTAACATGAAGCATAAGAAAGTACTTGATTTTCTTTCATTAGAAAAAATCACTATCCTTTCAACAAAGCATCACTATTGATAACAAATTCACCATTTCTTAAATGAAATTCAAAAACAGATACATTTACCATTCATCTTTTAAATTCCTAAAAATAATCATCACATTATTTTTTCCAGATGAACATAACACCTTTTTGAGTTAACTGAGTCATTGGGATAAATAACCACAAAAAAATGTCAACAAACCTTTGGTAATAGCCTTCCAAAGCAAATAAACTACAATTCGCTGTTATATTTGTGGTTCATGGAAATTTTCAACAACTTTTGTTTTGGAACTATCAATAGTTATGCCATCTTAAGAAACAATGTGACCACGGAATAAAATTTTTTGTAACGCAAACTCTGACATTCTAAATTTCCCAAACAATTTCTTTTCTTTTACGTTTTTCATGAAAACCCTTAAATGGCGTTCTTGTTTCTCTTTACATTTTTAATATACAAATATGTTATCAATAAACACAACCGCAAAATTATCCTAGAAATCACAGAATATTATATTCATAATATCTATGAATATAGTGGGTACATTGGTTAACCCAAAAAATCATAACTATAAATTAATAATGGAAATATCTAGTACAAAATAAGGTCTTCTGAATGTGTTCTTCCTTTACATTCAACTAATGGTACCCCGACCTCATGTCAATCATCAAAACTATTTGATCTCCCCAGATATGATCAAAAAATCAATTATATGAGTAAATGGATACTATTTCTTAATAATGATATTATTCAAGGCTCTATAATCACTGCAAAGTCTTATTGAACCGCCCTTCTTTTTAAAAAACAAGACTGAAGCACCCTATAATGGTGTGCTAGGTCGAATGAAACCATTATCTAACAACTCTTGTAAATGCTTCGTTAAATCTAAAAGTAAACTTTGATCCTTTCGATAAGGGGGTTTTGAAATTGGATTAGCATCAAAAACTAAGTCAACTGTAAATTCAAATTCCCAATCAGGTATAGTACAAGGAAAATCTTCAATAAAAAAATAAATATAGTCATTTACTAATGGAACATCATTAATATGAATCATTCCTTTATTATCAGCAATATAATCAAGGTAACATTCATTTCCATCTTTTACTGGTTTATCATCTTCATGATATGTTATCATAGATAAGGGTTAATTCTGGTACACAAACTGAAAGTCTTTCGGAAAATAAACCTCTCTAGCTATATAGTCAATCTTAGCATGGTAAAAAGAAGGTCAATCCATTCTCGATATAAAATCAAACTCTACTAGAGGAAAAACCACAAGAGTTTTAGGTAAATTATTTCTATAGAGATGGATTTAAAGATTAATAAAATTTCTTTTTTCCACAAAATTTTTCCCATGTACTTTTACCACATGTTCATGATTTATTTCATGAGGTGAAATTACAAATATACCCCAAAATTTCTCAGAAATGAATGAATGTGTAGATCTTAATTCAAACAATACATTGGAATAATCATAAAAAACAAACAAAGTACCTGAAACCACTTTATTTAATGGTCCCACATAAACCGAAGTAGTAGAAAAATATTTTTCCCCACCCTTATGCTTTTGATCTATCTAGTTTCCACCCAAGATAATCAACATTGGACACACATTCACCTAATTCCCAAACTCATTATAACTAAAACATCTTACCACTGGGTTTTCATTTCCTACTTGATCTTCTTCCTTACAGTTATGAGAAATATGATCTGTCTTTCCACATGAGAAGCACATCCCATACTTTGATAAACATTATATATATTCTTCTTTCTACACTTCTCACAAGATGGAAATTTAATTTTCTATCCTCTAGGATTCTTTGATGAATTATTTCCCTTTCCCAACCAACTAGACATTTTCTATTTAATTCTATCATGGAACCTAGGTTCTTTTTAAAATCCCATTTCTACCTTCTCTCCACATATGACAAGTTTCTCATAGATTTTGAATTCACAATAGTCTAATTCTCTTCGATATCGTGTCTTCATTATTGATTAAAATCGACTTATCATACTATCATGATCTTGGTTGAAATTTGGAGAATATTGTGCCAGTCGAGTGAACCTTTCTTTGTAAGTAGCCACTAGGTCATCCTCCTACCTCAATTCCAAGTATTCTTTTTCTATACTATGTATCACTGCTTGAGGAAAATATTTATAAATAAACATATCTTTAAATTATTCCCAACAAAGAGCATAAATATCCTCACTATCCTTAATTTTTTTACCCATTGACCACCACTAATCTTCATCCCTTCAAAATGATAAACAAAAAGACTAAGTTTTTTATTTTCTGTTAAACCCATGACATCGAAAATCTTTTATAGTGCTTTGATCCACTCTTCATCTTGAATATGGTCAGATGATCCTCTGAATGATGGGGGAAGTTGCCTTATGAAATGCTTCATTATAGACATATCCATATGGGGTTGATGTGGTTGATATTGTTCTTTTATACCACCACCATATATATCAAGACTCAACTACTCGATTACTACAACAAACTATTCAGTTCCAATTCCAATAATCACAGGATGCTAATTTGGAATGTCATTCTCTTCTATATGCCTTCCCAACATTGATTCCATGTTTCCTCTGTGGAAACCCATTCTGAAAAAACATATCTTAGACATAGAAACATGGTAATATTCAAATTCAATATCATTTCAATTAGAACATAATGTAAAAATAATTTATGGATATTCTATTAACAAAATTCTTACTCATAAAGTTATCTAAAATGGCCTATGATACCATTTATAAGGCCCCAACCTAAAATATTACATAATCATGAATAAATTTAATAATTAATATTGTGTAAATTTTAATTTTAAGTTACTTAGATAACTAGTTCATAACTTATACATAACAACAAGAATATTTCATGTAGATACTTCTACTCAGTATACAATCTTTCATAAAATATAAACTCTTAAAAGAAATAAACATGTTTAGTTCCATGTTTTAAATAGAATGACTTTTCATTGATCCCATCCTTGACCCCATTCCACTTTAATACATATTATAACATTTCAAAAAACATGGGATGAGTATAAAAAGACCAGCAAGGTATACACAAAGAATGAAAATTGTTAGTTTTTCAAAACAACATATAAACCATGAATACTTTATCATAAGAAATACTTTTCACATTTATAAAGTATTAAATATTATTAAATAAATAAAATCTCAATTATTACCCTTTTTAACCAAAATATTATCATGAAACCTATAGAAATAACACATAACATACAAAAGGTAAACTTCGGACATAATCATACTTAAATATAATAACTATATGGCCGACTTCCACAAATCATTATTACAAATGGAATAGCCATATGACTGACTTTCATAACCAATGCATTGGAGGTTAAAACAAAACCACCTTTCCTTGGTTTATCATAGAACCACTCTTCATTTGGTTTATCACGTAATCACCTGTCAAATGTCAATGTACCATTATATAATCATCACACATAAAAGATTCCAAATATAAAATTTTAATCATAAAAAATAAAATTTGTAATAACAAGAACTAATTTTAAGATATAGTAATAGTAAATCCACTTTAAAAAGAATTTTCAATACCAATATATGTAAAAAGGTTATATGATATTTGTTTTCTATTAAAAAACATCATGGCTTGTAAGGAATCCAAATATCAAATTGTCACCGCGCACATTAAAAAGTAACATTACCTATTTATTTAGTAAAACGCAATGTAGAAAAAGATTCCCTTGAATAAAATTAAAATTCAACGGGGTTTATACATCGTATAAAATCAAGTCATGTATAAATCAAAATATTCCTCAAATAAATATTGAGACAAATTCTTTTACCTCGTGTTAGACTTCACTCGTTCGTTCTTTAATTTCATGAATAATAAACAAGAGTTAATTTCTACTATATTAAGAACATTTTTTCGATTTTATTATTCCATTTATATAAATTATTAATTTTCTATAACAATCAGTTAATTATTTGAGATCATATCAGACCTTTTGTCGATGTTCGGAACTTTAGTCAAAAATGAACTTGTTATAATCAAAAATTGTCCATGTTTTCAAAATTCTAATCTATCCAGAATTATATTTGTTATTTAGATATCATATAATATATATATATATATATATTATATATGAATTTATAATATTCCATAGTATTTTGATATAAGAAATGAAATGCACCATTCATGGAGACGGTAAGTCATACGTATGCATGAACGCTACTTCAATTTATTTTTCATATTTAAACAAATGAAAACTGATTGATACATATGTATATTATAATTCTAGTATAATATCTGTGTTATATATGTTAAATAAGTTCATTGATTCCATCCTTTATACATTCCAAGTATAATATGAACAGACCATATAACTTTGAGGGGGCATTAGTCCACACTTCCTCAAATGAAAATATCTTATATATACGACATGAAAATCATAAAGGTATGTTCAAAATGAGAATTAAAGAAGAATAGAGATAAAATAAATATCATATATATCATTTTCAATTACATTTCCATCGTAATTACCACCATAATATGAGGTAGAAGATTATTGAACAATAACCGTTTTGTGAGGCATTAGTTCTCCATCCACAGAAACAGTATGATCAAAATCCATAAGATGGATGTTTGTGTAAGTGTAGTTCAAATAATTCTCAGAAAAACAACCTAATTTATTTAAGATACTAATTTAGTTATAAATTAATTTAATAAAGATTTTTTAGGGGGTTAGAGATGGAAAATAGAAGAAAGAATCTTTAGTGAATAAATTACCTCAAATCGGGTAACTCCATTTGATTTAAGATAAAAGGCCTACTTTATATTTATTATGCCTAGGGTAATGCTTATAGAAGAATGGGAGAAAAGTTGGGAGGTTATTTGGTTAGATTCTGGAAGATATAAGGGGTCTTGAGAGGTGTGAGTAAGGGATAGAGGTGGCGTCCTTTTATGAGATGGAGAAGGTGCACTTTAGGAAAGTTTGAAAGTATTATTTTATTTTTAATTGATTTTCAAATTCTAATTACACCAATGTGAACTTTTTCATATCTCATATGAGTATGGGTATAAATAATATCATCCAATGGGTTTTATACATGTTTATTTCTTAAAATTAACCTTATCGTTTAGCTTTAATTCTTAGTTAACTAATTTAACTTTTACCACGTCCCCTTGTATAGTCATACTATATGGTTATTATAGTTACTATAAAATGACAAGAGACCCAAAAATGGATCATTAACGACATTTTTGACATAATATTTGTTATTCGGATAAATATAATATTTTTAGTACTATTATATCATTTAATAAAATATTAATTGATTTAAAAACTATTTTATGTTATTATTTATACAATTCATATCATGACATTTAAAAAATCCATAATAACTTAATTAATTCAAAAAAAACTTCATTAATTAAAATATAACAATAAAAAATCATCTATAAAATTAGTTTGTAGAATAAAATGTTTCAAAAACAATTTATTTTAATTATTATAATCTCATTTATTTAAAACATTCATTAATATGGTAATCAATACATCATCATTGTGTCATAAATAAATAAATTTATTTGACGTATAAAAATTAGAAATTAAATACCATGATGTATGAAAGATTTTTATATTTATAATGACTATTTATAGTTGAAATGATAACTTATATATCCCTATATAAAAATTGTTTTAATAAAATATATATGTTTAGGTTATGTTTTCCTTAACATTAAATTTAAAGTAATTAAATGTCATTTTCACAAAAAAGTGGTTCCATGGGGTCCAAAAATCAACCCAAGGATTCCCATGGACGAAAATATCTCATAAAATAGGGCTAGTAATGTTTTAGGGTAATTTAATATTATTATAATATTATTTTTTAACCATATTTACCATATTTACCCTTTAACCATGGAAAATAAAATTATTACTAAAATTACTATTCATAATATCTAAAAATAAAAGTTACCTATTTACACAATTTGGACCTCATGATTCAAATATGGAATCCATTTTTCCATATTCAAAACACATAAGTTGTAGAAATTTATTTAAAATTAATTCTCGTAGTAAAAATAAAAAAGTGTGTTCTTAAGAAGTAAAAATTACAAAATGATTGACATGTATTTATGACCAATTTCAATTTGAAATTACATCCAATGAACAAAATTTTATTAAATGGTAAAAATATTATCTAATTAAACTTTAAAACCAATTAAAAAGATAATCTAACCATATAAATAAATCATATGAAAATATTTTTTCACATTAAATGCAGTATTTTTTACCATTCATTTAAAAATGAACTTTATCAGAAAAATACCAAAAATTTACCCAAAGTAAATTTTGATGTTCCACTTCTAAATAAAAAGTTTATTTTGTAAAACGGAACATATAAAAGTGACAAAAAATATATTTAAAATGGGTTTTTCCATCAAAATGTTTAAAAACTACTTTTTTAAAGAATATAAGAATATTTGTGCTAAAAATTGGATTCATTTTCATATTAAGCCTATTTAATTTATTGGATAAATGTAAAGATATTTAAAAAAATTATAATCATAAAATGGTTAGATTTTATCATTCCTGAAAATACAACAGCTAGGCATTAACTACCATTTATAATTAAAATATTATATTATTATTATTTTTCTTAGTATGACTTAGCCTTCTATGCAACATATGATTTTGAAGAACCCAATTTTTGTGTGTCAGGTATACCATCTGACATAGCATTCCCTTTAAATTAAAATTAATATTCAATTCTCAAATACTAATAAATATGAAATTATCATATTCTTTATTTAACTGGGGTGTTATAGAAGTATTATCCGTTTTCACAAAGACCTTATGATCTTCAGCTTCATCTTGCATTTCTACTTCATACATCTTCAATGACCCAATTACAGGTGATTATTGTCGAATTGTACCTGGTATACAATTTCATTTTGTAGGTAGTACTCTCAACACTTCCAAATATGGATCTTCTTGTTTGATAGGAACACTTAAGGATATTATATTAATAATAATTTCTTCAATCCTTCCATTCATCTGAGTGATACTCTCTCCATAAAACATTCTTAAAGTATCTAATTTCAACTTTGATGTTGTAGACCTCATTTTTTATACATTTTTTGTTCCTTCATAGACAATTATAATGATTTATCACATTTCATATGTTGTAGGAAATTGTGATACATGCTTGGATTCATCTGGTCCCAAACCACAAATAATAGAATACATGGATTTAGAATATGTTCCATACTTATCCTCTTTATAAGAAGTCCATGTTGTAGTATTTTCATTAATTATAAAAGGATTAATGATCTTTGAGTGAACATTAAATCCTAATTTCTTCCAATAGATAATCTACTGTGATTTCCAACATCCACAATTTTCACCATTGAAATAATGAACACAAACCATTGACATTCCTTATCTTGGATGAGTCATTTAATTCATTGTATTGACCTTATACTTTTATCTTGTTATAGATTTTATAGAATCTATCCTTTGATACAATTTTTTATGTCGGAATATAAAAATATACACAAGTGTGGGGGTGAATTTTGTCTTTTAAAACTCTTTCACAATTCAGCATTTTAATGTCAACTGTAGATTATGTGTATTAAAAAAATTTAACTTCTGTATGAATATATGACTACGGAATAAAAATAATATAGAAGATGATTGTTTATAGTGGTTCAGGGAAAAACTATTCCCTTGTACACTCCACCAATTACACTCTCTGTGATTTTGTTGATTTTCACTAGTTAGGTGTAATGACCCGGAATTTCCATGGAAATTTTTTTCTTAAATACTTGGGAATTTTATGAGTCCGCAGTTTCTGACGGCGCACGATTCTGAGGTCCAGAGTGCCCTGAATGATCCTTTGAAGTTTTGTTAAGCTTAAATTAACGTGTGTATGTAGTTTTCCTAAAAAAGTGGAATAACTCTTAAACGGTTACTCATATTAGAAATCTGAGGCCACCATTATGCTCAGGATGGTGGTTTAACCCTAGGAATGGCTTAAGTTTAGTCGGTGTGGGCCTCCTGTGGGAAAACTTGAAAATTGAATAACCGTAAAGAAAATAATTAAATAAAGTTATTTTATTTTTCATATGATTATTACTCCCAAATGGTAGCTCGGATTAAAAATATGAGACCACCTCTGAAATCATGAGGGTATTCTTTATTTAAGTAGATACTAAAATTGGCTGGTGTGGGCCACCAGAAATAGTTAGTTTTTTTCCGCAAATAAAACAATTATGTGACAGTTATTTTTTTGTAAAACTCATAAATTCTAAACGGTGAGTCGGATTAAAAATCCGAGATTACCGCTGTGTTTGTTGGGCGTGTTTTACCAAGGTAAAGCCTAA
This sequence comes from Viscum album, assembly GCA_963277665.1. Taxonomy (NCBI): domain Eukaryota; kingdom Viridiplantae; phylum Streptophyta; class Magnoliopsida; order Santalales; family Viscaceae; genus Viscum; species Viscum album. The sequence goes on from OY728138.1 coordinate 1,855,344,418, forward strand.
TATCTACAGGTATGAGTTGAGGGAGACTGGTAATAATTTTCTAAACTTTTTTTCGGTTACGTTCAGTAAATGTACATATGGGATTTTATATCTTTTGAACCGGTGCTTGGAATTGAAATCTAAGGGCACCGTTGAACTCGCAGCGTTGGCAATTTCTTAGTGAAACATTCACCGCAATTTCATTCTTATGAGTTTGGAAGATAGTTTTTGGGGGGTTTTAATTAAATTGAATAAAAAAAAGTATTATGTTTATTTTATTCCTTGGTGTTTAAAACCTCCAATAGGAGGTTAGCATGGCGCCTGCCCACACATAAACCTCCCTTGGGAAGATATTAATTAGTGGGGGCCACCCGAAGTTTTAACCTCTCTTGCAATCGATGTGGGTGGGGCCCACATGATCTTCATAACCCCCCTTAACTCTTGAACTCCCCATTTATGTGGATGAAACTCTCTCTCATTAATTGAGCCTCTCCACCTTCCCCATTAGTTTTGTTCCAACCCAAGCAATTAATTAATTGAACTTCTCTTAATTAATTGAAATAACATTAATACTTTTGAATTCATGTCAATAATAAAATAATAGATAAAGCTATTATTTTGGTGGGCACATATTACTTTAGTGGAGCCTTGGAGAAATAGAGAGATCATTCTTACCACAAAGAACATAAAGAACGTCCCTTCCGCCATCGAAGCACGACAACACCATCTTCTTCTTTCTTCATCATTATTCAACCGAGGCAAGGAAATGGAAGCGACGCCCATGACATCTCCAACGACCTTCATCTGCATCACAGGAGAAGACGTCGACCGCGAAGAATGTCGCCAACGACAACGTCACCTCCAAACGCTCGTCTGCCAACGACGAGTACCATTATTCCTTTCTGATGCATGATCGTGAGAATTGGGAGTGCATGACAAACGCGGAAATCGATGAATCAACATCCACCCATTTTTCGAGATCATCAACTAACAACAAATACGATGTAGGGGTTATCTTTATGTATGAATTTACCCTCCGTTCTACATCATTAAATTTGGGGAATGGTGTGCCAAATGATATCATCATAATGGGGAGTGTTCAGACCACACGAACATGTCTCGACCCTCCCCATTTTGTGGGTTCTTGATTGATGACTATGGAGGTGGTACACGTGGCGACCGACAACGAGCCAGCCATGAAGAAAGCCGGTGGTGCAAGGCCACCGGGTCGCCACAAGGGCGCAGCAGTGGCGTGCTGCCCAAAGAACCGAGCTGCGGCCAGGCGGGCCGTGGTGGTGCCGGAGGGGTGCAGTGTCGTCGCACCGTGCCGGAAGGAAGAGCTGCGACCAAGAGGGCTGCGGCAGTCGGACAACAAGCGCGGTGTCGTCGCGTCGTGCGGTGGAGCTGGAGGCCGTGACCAGGCCGAGTCGCGGCGAAGGATGTGTGGCGCCGTCTTGCCACGCGGAGGCCAGCTGAACCACGGCGTTGTCATGCCACGGTGGAGGAGACAAGAGCGGCCGGTATTTCCAGCCTCCGGTGTGGGCTAAACAGAACCGGCACCCAGCATCGGTTCGGATCGAAAACAGGGGGCGGCACCCCCTCCCGCAGCTTGGCCAACCGGGCCACGCTGGCTAGCCATCCAGGCCGTCCACAGGATGGGTCGCCCTCGGTCGGGCTGCCACGGTCCGGGCCTCCCTCGACCGGGCCGTCACGGGTTGGGCCGCGCCTTCAAGCCGTGTCGCGCCTCGGGTTGGGCCGCCCCTTTGGGTCAGGCCACTACGTTGGTTCGGGCCGCCCACTTAGGCCGGGCCGACCACTCGGGTCGAGCCACACCCGCGGACTAGGTCAGACCCTGGTTCGGACTGGGTCAGGCTGGGTCGGTCCAACTGGGTCGGACCAAACCCAGACCCGCTATGGCCATTTACCCTTTTTGCACGTATCTTGGGCTATGGGTATCTGATTGATGAGCCGCCTACGGTGATAGAATTCATGGAGTGAGACAATTCTTTTGGAATATCCTACTTGTTGTTTGGACATAGTTGGGTAATGGTCTGGTTGGTTTGAACCTAAAAACCAACCGGCCCCTGGAACAGAAATGCCAATAACTCACTGACCGGGCGTCCTATTGACATTCCGTCTATCGCGTTGGGATCCTTATGATGACACGGAACTATGGGATACATCAACTAGAGACATTGTGGTAGTTGATGTATCAACACTTCGCTCGAGAAGCGGACCCTCCCGGAATCAAGCGTGATGTGTGCGGGAACCCTAGGGCTAGTTGTGACTGAGAGGACATGATCCTCTGTGGGTTCGACAGCGACGATACTGTACCAGGATCTGCAGTGGGTTCGGCAGTGATGACTTCTGTACCGAGATCCTCCGTGAGTTCGACAGGGGTGACTACTGTATCAGGATCCTCCTTGGGTTCAACAGCGATGACTACTATACTGGGATCCTCTGTGGGTTCGACAGTGACGACTTCTATACCAAGATCCTACGTGGGTTCGACAGCGCTGATATTGTTCCAGGATCCTACATGGGTTCGACAGAGGAGATGATTTAGTGGCAAAAACTAATCATCTCCACCCCTCTACATGAGATCTATACCTGTGTGAGCTGAGTCTTGTCTTTCAGTTGATATCATTGAGATGATTTATTTTACTTCTTTGGTGGAATGGGTTGTGCTTAGGCTTGAGAGATGGAGTCGGACTGTGACTGGTAACTTAGGTATATGTATGGTCATATACCTAATTAGGGATGATTGATACTTCGTGAATGTATATTACTACTGTGGATTATCCTTGTTGTATTTTGTGAGACTTTGAGGGTATCGAGGTCCCTACTGTGTATCCTTCTACTCACCCCTGTACGGGCTCTGCCCGCACCTCGTTGTGTTGGATGCAAACGACATACAGTGCTGACCGAGGCGGAGTGTACGAGGACTGGACGGTACCCGGGGGTGGACCACACGACGAGTCGGTACCCAGAGGAGACTAGAAGATGTTGAGCATTGAGGAGGCTATCTTTACCTACCCTTCAGTTAGGATCCATAGTGAATGATCCAGGAGCTTCCTGTTACCTTCCAGCTATTTTGTCTTTTCCTTGTACTTTATAGTTGGGCTTGTATTTCTGTCCCCTTTACTTTTCAGCACTACTTTTGTATACAGTTTTTACTTCGTGTTTTTCTTCTAGTTGTGTACTCAGTTGAGTGTGTTTACTTTTATAAAGGCAATGCTTTCCTAGCTTAGGGATTTTTGCATTTGGTGCTAGTCTCCAGCCCCTGGCCTATGGAAGGCGGGCTTGGGGTAGTCACGACATAGGTCTTGAGGACGGGTCGTGACAAATTGGTATCAGAGGAGTTAGTTCTACCAAAGAACATAGGGCTGTGATATTTATTTTTTGTGAAGCAATAGTGTTAAGAGTATTGAGTGTGGTTTTCAGTCCAGGGAGTCCAGTGTTGGTGCGGCAGCCAACGTATCCATACACCAGGACCCTAACTTCTGATTTCCGAATCAGTGCACGAAAACACTAATTGTGGGAGTGATTTGAAGAGTCTTCTCTGTGAAATATTTGAGTCAACTCACTAGGTATAACTTATTGACTGTGGAGCACATGTTCCTTATCAGGATGTCGCTGCGTAGACAGCCATCTAGGGTTTCCGAGAGAGTACACGATGATGGACCACCGAGCGACGAGGCTCAAGTTTAGGGCTCTCTTTCTTTGTTGGAAGCATCAGGTGGTGTACGAGCAACACCACCACCCGTAGGGAAGAAGATACCCCCAGCCGCACTGGCAGAAGGTGCATGATGACTGAGCGCATTTTACGAGTTCCAGTGGCAGAGACCTCTGAGGTTTCGAGGCGAGACAAATTCCCAAGCAGAAGAGAACTGGAAGGAGGTGATTACTGGAGTATTTCGTCTAGTTTAGACACTAATAGATCATATGTTTATCTTATCTACTAATAATTTTCAGTGAGTGACATTGAGGATGGTCCGCATAGTGATGAGTTTTTGGTACTTGGATCATTTTCTGAGACGGTACCTTTGAGCAGTGTGCCAACTGTATCACTGCACGTTGGTCAGCAGACACTACCACCGGTACTGGTAGAGGACACTTGTAGGATTAGTTCTTTATATGTGTTTCATCACCAGATATCCCTCACGTTCTGAGGCGATCCTGACCCACAGGAGGCTGAGGACTAGCTTGAGGAGATGACTTTGAGTTTTGTAGATCTTATGCAGTTTTGGCGGGACGGCATGTCGATAGTTGAGTATTCATCGAAGCATACCGACCATTACTGGTACTCAATGAATACGATTAAAACAATGCTTTAGAGCATGGAACTTTGAGAAAGGTGTGTTTAAGGACATCTGAGCCAACACTTTTTCCTCTATGCACTCCTACTTATGTTAGGGTGCTAGAGAGAAACATTGTGGTTGAATGTTCTTCGGCTGAGCAGATACAACCAGTGAATGTTAGCAGTGGGAAGCTACGAATTGGCGTCAGTCTTAGAGACATGGGCATGTGAGATGTTTCAGGTAGAGGAAGTGTTAAGGACAGATGAATCAGGAGGGCAGCAGATGCGGAAGCAGAGCTAGGAGAGTATTATGAGGTGGTGAACATTTTGACATGTTACAACCACCTGCCTTTGTAGTCCCCATTAGGATCAGGGAGCTGGAGGGTAGGGGAAGAGAGTATATTCATGTGGTCAAAGAGTGTGACCCAATGGATCTAGGAATGATTTGAGGTATGGATTGTGCCTACTACTAGCTTTCATATCAATAGACATAGGTACCAATCATTCCTTGCTTTCATGAATCATGTCCCATACCTAGAGTTTCCAGTTAAATCGTTGACTTGACCCTCACGTCTGGAGATACCTTTGGGAGGAGACTCGATAATCACACTTATGCCGATGGTGTGATCTGACCCTTGAGCCGAGAGTTTCAGTTGGAACCTCTTGGAGGAAGTGTCGAGGCCTTACGACATTAGTTTGGGTATAGACTGGGCAACCACAGTTCATACACAGATTGACTGTATTAGGTAAAAAGGTTATGGTTTATCTACAATGTTGGGATGGGGTTTTCCTTGGTCATCAAAAAGGAATACCCAGGAAACACATGATGGAATCATGCATAAGAGGGTGCAGTATATCACTCATGAGTTGTCTAGACTTACCTTTTGTTCTGGACTTCTCCTGAGTAGCAGCACCACTATCATCATTGTTGAAGAAGGGGAAACCCTCCATGTGGCTGGAGATATGGCAGTAGAGCTTTTAGGAGCTGAGTTAGAGGCTGACTAGTGCCCCAAATCATGAGGCTACCAGAGGAAGGTGTTGGGTACGTAGTCTATTGTGATGCATCAGGGACCGGACTTGGGTGTATCCTGATGCAGGAGTGAGCAGTGATCGCTTATGGTTCTCGGCAGTTGAGACCGCATGAGAATAACTATGCTACCCATGACCTAGAGTTAGCAGCAGTGGTCCTCACCTTGAAGATTTGGTGGAACTATCTTATAGGCGAATGTTTTTTAGTCTACTCTAACCACCAGAGTCTCAGGTACATATTCTCGCAGAAAGAAACTGAACCCGAGACAGTGATGATGGCTCGAGTTCCCCCAGAAGTATGACTTCGAGATAGTCTATACTCCTGGGAAGGGGAACGTTGTAGCATATTCTCTCAGCATATCAGGAATTCAACTCTTAGGAGAGGCGACGGAGTATCCTTTCTTCTGTCTCTTACAGTCACTCCCCCACTTCTTCAGCGAGTCAGAGAGGTGCAGCATGAGAACGCTGACTGTGAGACACGATGTGCTCAAATATCCATAGGACAGGCACCTGATGTATTTTCTGATGGTGGGGAGAATGTTATCCTCTTGAGAGAATGTACTATGGTACTAGCGTCACTTCAGGAGGATGTTTTGAGGGAGTTCCACACATCTCCTCCAGCCGTACATCTAGGACTAGTGAAGATATACCGGGTCCTCCAACGACATCACTGGTGGTCGGTAATGAAGAAAGCAGTGGCATAGTTTCTCTCATGATGCCTCACATGTCAGCAAGTGAAGGTGGAAAAACAGGTACCAGCGGGCTTAGTTCATCCTTTGGATTTCCCAGAGTGGAAGTAGAATCAGATATCCATGGACTTCGTGACGGGTCTTCCACTTACATCCAAGAGACGGAGACCTCTAGAGTTAGAGGATGGTGACCACGCCTTTCTACGGGTCTCACCTCGATGAGGTCTATGGAATTTTGGAAAGGTGGATTACCGCTTAGCTCTTCCACCACAGTTGCACCTGGTGCACGACGTCTTCCACATATCCCAGCTGAGGAGATACGTGCACGACCCTTTACACATCATCGGCCATGGAAAGATGGATGTTGACGATGAGGAGACTTTCGCGGTGTTTCCTGTAGAGATTGAGGATCGACAGCATCGGGTCCTGTGTGGATGGTCGATACCTTTGGTGCGCGTTTGTTGGCAGCACGGGAACCTCCAGGTGAGCACATGGGAGTAGGAGGCTCAGATGCGTGCTCAGTACCCCCATTTGTTCCCTTAGTTCGAGTTGTAGATTATGGGGACATAAAGCCCTGAGGTGGGGAGAATGTAAAGACTCGGAATTTCTGTGGAATTTTTTTTCATAAATACACTGGTATTTTATGAGTCCGCAATTTCTAACGGCGCGTGATTCCGAGGCCCGGAGAGCCCAGAATGATCCGTCAAAGTTTTGTTAAGCTTAAATTAATGTGTGTATGCAGTTTTCCTGAAAAAGTGGAATAACACTTAAACAGTTACTCTGATCAAAAATCTGAGGCCATCATTGACCTCAGGATGGCGGGTTTATCCTAGGCGTGAATTAAGTTTAGTTGGCATGGGACTCCTATGAGAAAACCCGAAAATGGATTAACCGTAAATAAAATAATTAAATAAAGTGATTTTATTTTTCATATGCATATAACTCACAAATGGTAGCTCAGATTAAAAATCTGACACCACCACTAAACTTTTGAGGGTATGCTTAATTTAAGTAGATACTAACATTGGATGGTGCGGGCCACCAAAAAAAGTTAGTTTTTGGCCGCAAATAAAATAATTACGTGACAATTATTTTATTATAAAATTCATAAATTCTAAACGGTGAGTTGGATTAAAAATCCAAGAGTGTCATTTTGTTTTTTTGGGGAATGTTTCACCTAGTCAGAGCCTAACCTCGACCGGTACGAGTCGAGGGTGACTGATAATAATTTTCTGAACTTTTGTTCAGTTACGTTCAGTAAACGTACGTACGAGATTTTATATCTTTTGAACTGTTGCTCGGAATTGAAATCTGAGGGCACCATGGAACTGGTAGCGTCAGTAATTGCTTATTGAGACCTTCACCGCAATTGCGTTCTAACGAGTTTGGAAGAAAGTTTTTGTGGGTTTTTAATTAAATTGAATAAAATAATGTATTAATTTTATTTTATCCCCTGGTGGTTAAAACCTCCTAGAGGTGGTTAGTTTGGGGCCCGCCCACACATAAACCTCCCTTGGGAGGATATCACTTGGTGGGGCCCACCTGAAGTTTTAACCTCTCTTGAAATCAAAGGGGGTGTGGCCCACATTAGCTTCTTAACCCCCCTTAACTCTTGAACTCCTCATTTATTTGGATGAAACTCTATCTCATTAACTGAGCCTCTCCACCATCCCCATTAATTTTGTGCCAACCCAAGAAATTAATTAATTGAACTTCTTTTAATTAATTGGCACTATTTTAATTCTTTTCAATTCATGTCAAGAATAAAATAATAGATAAAGCTATTATTTTCATGGGCACATAATACTTTGGTGGAGCCTTGGAGAAATAGAGAGAGCATTCTTCCCACGAAGAAAATGAAGAACATCTCTTCCACCACCGAAGCACGACGACACAATCTTCTTCCTTCTTCATCGTTCTTCAACCGAGGCAAGGAAAGGGTAGCAATACCCATGACATCTCCAACGACCTTCATCCGCGACAAAGGAGAAGACGCCTCCCATGAAGAACTTCACCAACTACGAAGTCACCTCTGAATGATCTTCTGCCAACGATGAGTACCCTTCATCCTTTCCGATGCATGAGCATGAGAATTGGAAGTGTGTGACGAACACGGCAATCGACAAATCGACATCCTCCCTTTTTCTGATATCGTCAACGAACGAAAAATATGAGGTAGGGGATATCTTTATGTATGAATTTACCCTCCATTCAATGTCGTTAAATTTGTGGAATGGTGTGGCAAATGATATCATCATAACGAGGAGGGTTCAGACCGCACGAACACAGCCCGACCCTCCCCAATTTTGTTGGTTCTTGATTGATGACGACAGAGGTGGTACATGCAGCGACCGACAACAAGCCGGCCATGGAGAAAGTCGGCAACGCAAGGCCACCAGGTCTCCACAAGGGAGCGGCACTGCCATGCCGCGCAAAGGACGGAGCCGCGGCCAGGAGGGTGGCGGCAGTGCCAGAGGGGCGCAGTGCCTTCGCATCATGCCGGAAGGAAGAGACGTGGCCAGGAGGGCCGCGACGGTCGGACGACAAGCGCGGCGCCGTCGTGCCGCACAGTGGAGCTGGAGGCTGCGGCCAGGCCGGGCCACGGTGGTGGAGGCGTGGTGTTGTCGTGCCGTGCGGAGGCCAGCTAAACTGCGGTGTCTTCACCCAGCGATGGAGGAGAGAAGGGTGGTCGGTTTTTCCAGCCACCGGTGCACACTAAACAGAACTAGCGTCCAAAACCGGTTCGGATCGGAAACGTGGGGTGAGACACCCCCTCCCGTGGCGTGGCCTGCTGGGCCATGCGGGCGAGCCAGCCGGGCTGCCCCTGGCCAGGCCGGCCTTGGTCGGGCCCCCATGGGCCGGGCTTACCTCGGCAGGGCCACCACAGGTCAGGCCTCACTCAGGCCGGGCCGCGCCTTCAGGCCAGGCCGCGCCCTCGGGCCGAGTCGCCCCTTTGGGTCGGATTTCTCCCTTGGTTCAGGCCGCCCACTCGGGTCGGGCCGCACCCGCGGACCGGGTCAGACCCTAGTTTGGTCCGGGTCAGGCCGGGTCGGTCTGACTGGATTGGACCAGACTCGGACCCACTACGGTCATTTACCCTTTTTCCCCGTATCTTGGGCTACGGGTATCCGATTGACGAGAAGACTGCGGCGATAGAATTCTTTGAGCGAGATGATTCTTTTGGAATATCCTACTTGAGGTTTGGACACAGTTGGGTTATGGTCGGGTTGGTTTGAACCTAAAAACCAACCGGGCCCCTGGAACGGAAATGCTAATAACTCACAGACCGGGCGTCCGATTGATGTGTCGTTTGTCACATTGGGTTCCTTATGATGATACGGAACTAAAAAATACATCAACACAAGACTTTGTGGTAGTTGATGTATCGACACTTGGCTTGAGGAGCGGACCATCCCAGAATTGAGTGTGTTGTGTGCGGGAACCCTAGGGCTGGCTGCGACTGAGATGACAGGATCCTCCGTGGGTTCGACAGTGACGATACTATACCAGGATCCTCCATGGGTTCGACAACGATGACTTCTGTACTAGGATCCTCTGTGGGTTCGACAGCGGTGACTACTATACTGGGATCCTCCGTGGGTTCGACAGTGCTGACTACTATATTGGGATCCTCCGTGGGTTCGACAGTGATGACTTCTATACCAGGATCCTACTTGGGTTCGACAGCGATGATATTGTTCTAGGATCCTACGTGGGTTCGACATAGGAGATGATTCAGTGGCTAAAACTAATCATCTCCACCCCTCAACATGATTTGTATACCTATATGAGCTGAGTCTTGTATTTTAGTTGATATCATTGAGATGATTAATTTTACTTCCTTTGTAGAATGGGTTGTTCTTGGGATCTAGGGATGGTGTCGGACTATGACTGGAAACTTAGGTATATGTATGGGCATATACCTATGTAGGGATGATCGATACTTCGTGAATGTATCTTACTACTGTGGTTTATCCTTGTTGGATTTTGTGAGACCTTGAGAGTCTCAGGGTCCCTACTGAGTATCCTTATACTCACGCCTGCACGGGCTTTTCTCGCACCACATTCTGTTGGATGCTGATGACAGACAACGCTGACCAAGGCGGAGTGTACGAGGACTGGATGGTACCCAGGGGTGGACCACACGACGAGTCGGTACCCGGAGGAGACTGACAGACGTGGACCACTGAGGAGGTTATCTGTACCTACCCTTCAGGTAGGATTCTTGGTGGATGATCCAAGTCCTTCCTGTCACCTTCCAGCTATTTTTTCTTTTCCATGTACTTTACAGTTTGGCTTGTATTTACGACCCCGTTACTTTTCAGCACTACTTTTGTATACAGTTTCTACTTGGTTTTTTTTATCCAGTTGTGTACTCAGTTGAGTGTTTTTACTTTTATAAAGGCAATTCCTTCCCAGCTTAGAGATCTATGCCTTTAGTGCTAGTCGCTAGCTCGTGGCCTATGGAAGGCGGGCTTGGGGTAGTCACGGCACAGGTCCTGAGGATGGGTCGTGACATTAGGTCCTCATATCATTAGACCAATCCAAAACTTAGTGCAGGAGGTAGACACCTTTACAAATAAGTCAAAAAATAGGGCATTATGGTTCTTTATGAGAGAACCTTTTACCCAAGGCTTTGATAGAGAAGCTGAAACAACAGCATAACTGAGTATGAGAAATTGAAACTCTCAATGAAAATATATTGATTTAATGGTTTCGACTGAACTTCACAATTGTAATAGAAACTGGCAGTAGATGGATCTCCTTTTTCTAAAAATATTTTCTTCAAGAAAGAGTTGTTCTAAAAAGATCTCGTTGATATAGATTTTTAAATAAAAGAATAAACCATTATTAGTAGCATACATATAGAAAATACATGATTCTAATCACATATATTTCCAAAGTTTAGCCACTTCTATAAAAAATAGAGTCTGATCGATTATTATAGAAGAGCTGTAAAAGACCTCCACAAGAATGCAATTTCAATCAAAAATATCTGTCACAATATGTGGCTCAATATATCGCTACATCTTTAAATCATACACACACACACAGATATATATATATATATATATATATATATTGGTCAAATACACCAACATAATAAATATACCAGAGAGCCTTATTTGCAATTCCAGATCGAATAAAATCGCCTAATAAATCATGTGAAATCAAATTCATATGATAGCTCAGATTAGTCATAACATACTTTAAGAATAGGAGATAATTTCTCAACATAATATGATTCTTCGAATCAATCATAATGAGAATTGAATCATTCGAAATTGAGCTTTAATTCATCCTGATATTCTGCCAAGACCATTTCATGAATCTCGGATAATATCGTAAATTTAAATATCTGATATGGAGATTTCAAACATTGGGTTTTGTCACAAAATTAAAAAATACCAAAGGTAGGGATCAACTATGTAGTTTTCATTCTCCGAACGTAGGGTTGAAAACATAAGTTTGATCACAAAAGTAAGGTTTATGATCAATAAGTTTTCTTCATAAATGTATGGTTCCATATTTACGTAGGGTTCTTCAACCATACTTTTTCTCTTTATAAAATGTAATGTTCCATCCAAACGTAAGGTTATTTATCCATATGTTTTTATAAATATTGGTTTGATTAACCATATGCTCTAATCTTTCAATATAAAATTTAATACAAACTTAGGGTTTGTTCCTTACATTTCATTCTTTATCATACGATATGAATAGTGTTTCCAGAATATTCTTAAGTGAATTTAGAACACTTTGACGAATATTCAATGTGAATAATAATATTGAATAAAATTTCAAATTAAGGATTATAAAGAATATTAATTTTCATAAATACACTTAAATTAATATCATTAGTAAAAAATCTAGGGTATTTGTGCTTATCAAAATCAATAAGATTTATATATTATTTGTGAGACAATACATGCCCAACAAAAAATCCAATGGTGAATATGATATATGTCTCACAATAGTAAAAGTGATGTGAGAATCCCTTATAAAGAAAAAATCCATTATGTGATTACTAGTTAGTGAAGTGACAATGTGTAAGAAATTTAAATCCCCGAAAAATATTTGGAAATACAATATACCGTAACTAATCCTCATTTCACAAATAATAACAATATAACATATTTAATAATGTAAAATTAGAACAAAATGAATGAAAATTATGTGATGAAAACCCATAAAACTTGGTAACATTCAAGTGAAATACCCTTAGAAAATATAATTTGAATTGATATATAAAAGATAAAGTATTAATAAGGAATTATGATATAACATATAGAAGGGAATTATATACAATATATAAAAAAAATCGGAGCAGAACATTAAAATATGACTCAATAAAAGGAAATTGAGGCAAAATCTCATACATATGGTATGAATCATCACTAATGTTCTTTATATTTCTCAATAACAAAAATGTGTGAATTATTAACATACTTAATAACATTATGGGTGTTTATTATTCATTTTATTTTTTTATTACCATGTTGTATTTATTTTATATAATAATATAATTTCACATCATATGTTTTGATGAGATTTAGTTTATTTTTTTAAAATGGTATCTATTGGTTGAATACGGTAAATTAGTTCATTATTCTATAATATATAGAATAAAAATCATGAAGTATTTTTCATTTTTATAAGTAATCTGAAGTATTAAAACCATCCTTGAATTATGGTCATGAAAACTGAAGTATCGTTCCAACATTGAGATGGTAGGTTGTACATACCCATGAGAAACGTTTACATTATTTAATGATCCTAATAAAACAAAGGTATGAATTATTTAAACTTTTTAATTGTAATTATATCGTAAATAAATTTTTTTATTTAAATATACTTAAATATATCATCAATGATATGTGATGATGGACAAAAAATCAACTCGAATCGTGGAGGTGGTTGTCTATATGTATGCCCGAATGAAGTTGTCATTTTTCAATGGATGGAAATTTAAGAAACAAGATGATATATTTTATTTTATAATGATAAATATTTCCTTGATATAACATATAATCATTTAATCCATCATTATAACCATACATGAGAGAAGGTCATAAAAAATGAATTAAATCAATTTGTGTGGTGGTAGTTCATCGTACACGTGAATTATAGTTTTGTTTACACTTTGATGGAAGAGAATATTTATATAGGGTATTCGATTAAAAAAATAGAATATCATTATATGGAATTTAATTGTTTTGTTATTTCATCATGTTTAAAGAATACTTGTAATAGATAGAATAATAAATAAAACTAAATGATTTAGTTAAAATCTATACCTCTTCTTCGGAAAACCCCATATAAGGTTGATATTATTCACAAACATTGACCTCTTGAATAATGTAATAGTTTTAATAATTTATTTGGTTAGTTCATGGATAAACTAATTTGTCCTTGAATTTTTAATAATATTTGATTGGAGTGTCCTTTTATATGTAGGGTAGGGGAATTCTTAGTTTTTCATAATTTATTAAATTAATATAAGTTAATTTTCATGTTAAAAGGAATACATATTAATTTAATTAGAATATGAGATGAGATTGATTTCAAATGATTAAATTAAATAAAAATTCTTCAATATTAGGTGATGTTTCAAAAAGTATATTTTTTAACTCTCTATTACCCCTTTTGACAATTTTTGCTATAAGAAAAGTTTTTACTCATGGCGGCTCATGATAGTTACTATAAAAGGAAAATTGGACCAAAAATGGACTATGATTGATATTTTCAATTTTATACCAATAACTTGTATTATGATATGATTTATACAGACTTTTAATCATTTAATTTAATATTATTTATTATAAAATATAATTAATTTCATTATTGAAACAATTAATTGAATTTGAATTGAAAAAGAATGATAGAAAAGAAATACAAATATAATAAATTCAAAAATCCCTAAATTTTTATATTTTTCAAAACAAATCTTGGAAAAAACACAATTCAATCAAATTATATTACTTTTAATATTTTTACAATCAATTATTTAATTTTTTCAATTAATTGAATAAATAATGATTAAGTGTTACATATGTAGTTAAGTTAATTATTTCGTTATTAAAATTAGAAATCTATTAACATGATAAAACAATATCCTTTAGATAATAATTTATAACTAAACATGAGTGTTTTTATCCCTCTCACAAAATATTATATTTATTAAAAGCAAGAAAGTGATATTTTTTACTTTATATTTTACGTAAATCTTATAATGGTAAAAATCAAAGTAATTAGGAAACAAGTTTAATTTTTTTCAAATTTTCCATGGAAATGTCCAGACTCCACTCATCCAATAGGATAAGGGGTTGTTTTAGGGAATTTTTTAGACCATATCATTTTATTTTATACAATAATTACTTGATTTTACCATACCATTGTGACAATTATTTACTATTGGTCTATTCATAATTCAAAAATATAAATGGGACATATTAAAAATATTTGGACCACTAAATTAAAATATAGAACCAATTTTTTTATAAAATTTGGATAAGTTTCACGAATTAATTTAAGATTAAAATTCCAAATGTAATGACTAATTTTTTTGAAAAAAAAAATCATTTTATGTATAAAAATGTTGTCTACCAAATTAAACCCTAAAATTGATTCTAATGGATTTAATTATATTATTCATAATATAATCCAACTAATGTTAATTGATTTTTTTAAAATAATTAATCCTTTTAAATTCTTCAAGAAAATATATAGTTTTCAATAAAAAGTAGTTTTTTTTTAATATTCATTGGAAAATAAATATTTTCATAAAAATACCAAAAATTCACCCTAAGATAATGTATTTATTCTAATTTCAAATATTAATTATTTTTATTTTTCAGAATGTATAAAAGTTATAGAAATTAATTATAATATTCTCTTAAAAATACATTTATAATATTTTTGAGAAAATGTATTTTTATGAATAGAATGACATTTCTAAATACTGAGTGCTTATTTCCAAAAAATTCATCAAGTAATTTATACTAAAAGAATCATAATATATTTTACAATAAATGGTTAGTCCTATTCACACCTAATAATTCAATGGTTATGTTATATCTATTACATTTATTTAATAATATATTTAAATTCATTTTGGTTCAGTGTTTCCGGTCGTATACGCTATCGAACATAGCATTCTATATAAATAGAATGGTGTTATAATACAGACCTTGTGCTTGTGGTATTGGGATTTGATGAACGATATACTATGGAACATGCTACCCATATTGTTATATTGATGATTGTGGTGAGATGATATTCTATATAATCTGTGAAATCCCTTTGGGGTGGAATTCACTTCCTATGAAATGTATCCTTTAGGGAAGGGGATGTGATGATCGTATGAGAGTGGTTGTTTATGGGATGTGATTATCTATTATTCCTCGATAGAAATTCTTTTTTATAGGATAAAAAATAACTGATTTATATTTATTTATAAAAAATATCTTAAAAAAACATAGTCATTTACACATTGAAGACATTTTTTAGTCTATGAATTGGAAGAAAATGACTAACTGTTACAAAATCTCATAGTTATACTATAAATTAAAAGATATATATTTGATATTGTTTTTGATAGCCCCATATCAAATATAGTCTCTTTGAAACATATAAATGATCCTAAAATCATTTTAAAAACATAGGGTGAGCATCATTTCCTAGTTGGGATTTTGAAAAACCCATTGAAAAATCCTTCGAAAAAATATTTTTTGAAAACTCCTTTGAAAACGTTTTCATTTATATCAAAATAAATTTTTGATAAATAAACAATTCATAAAATAATAATTCCTATGGTTCTCAGAACAAATGTTTGTAAAAAACACTAAAAATCTATAAAAGATAAATAAAATTTTGGAAACTCTATTTTGAATAGACTTTTTCAAAATAAAATTGTTTTAATAATAATTTTAAAAATCAATTAAAAACATGATTTCAAAAACAAATTATTCAAAATATAACATATTAAAATAAATAATTATGAATTGAAAACATTATAATACCTTTGAAAATATATACACAGTGAAAATTATATAACACCTTTGAAAATAAAAATTCTATGAAAATTATTTTGTTAAGAAAATATTCCAATGATTTTTTAGAACATATTATGGAAGCCATGAAAAAAACCCAGGTACCACTTGAACCACTGAAGGCTATTTGGGCCTACCCATTCTAGATGGATGGGTTCACTACCCAATTCCATATCATTTTTATGAAATTCAAGTGTTGAATTTTTATAAAATATTTTTATCTTAACATACATATATATATTTTTTCACTAGTATTTTTTCTCATAAAAAAGATAATAAATTATTAAATATATACACTAATATTTATATATATATGCATAAATTCCATATAAAACACTTGATAAATTTGTTTCAAAAAATATCATGAAAAATATACTTTTCATACATTCATGGAATGCTAATGAAATAATGATTAACACTCATGTATTTAAAATTTCATTTATTCACTCATAAAAATACCTTTATTGAAATAGAATATAAAATCATAAAAATTTTCATTAAAAATTCAACCATCAGTAAGTAAAATTAGATACTCATATTCTTAATACAAAATTAGATTTTATATATAAAATAATGTTGTAAAGGTTTGAATCCTTTACATAAAATAATAATAATTCCAAAATTACTACTCAAAAAAATTAGTAGTTTTAATAATAAATATAATTTCCCATTAATAAAATAGTTATATGAAAATAATATATAACATTAACATAGAAGTTTTTAAAAAATATATTTCACACCTAAATTTATAAAACAAAAAAAATAAAATAAAATATTTCATCATTACATAATTTGAAAATATCATCTTGATTAAGATCGTGATTGGAGATTCAAACTAATTTTCATACCTAAATTTCTTACTCATTAAAATCTTGGAATAATAATTATAATTGTAAGGCCCCAGCCTTAAACCTTACTTAATCTTGAGTTATTACAAGATTACACATTGAGGATCCTTTTTAGGTTTAGAGTTTTAGAGAATTAGATCATGAAACTTGCAATACATTCCACATTGAAACAAATTGGTTACATAAAAGACAATATTCATTCTTCCCATCAACGGAAACATATTTAAAATAAAACATGAATTCTTTCTTGAAACATCCTTGACACTATCATCACATCATGTACCTTTCCCTTGACCTGTGAAAAACATTTCAAAAACTTGGGATGAGCATAAAAAGATCAGTAAGGGTTATAAAAACATGGAAAGGAAACATGAGTTCATATATACATAAGAATGAAATCATACTTTACCCATAAAACATATGCAGTTTAACATACCTCATCAAACCATGAATAAATCATAGAAATCATAATACATAAAGGTAACTTGAGGCATTCATAACATTCTTACGTAGGGAGTAACCCTCTTGGTTAAGTTTAGAATACCCATCACATTATATTCCCTAAATCTCTTTGTAGAAACCTTAACGTTTCACTCCTTCACGTTACCCAATGCATTGGAGAGCTATATCGGGCTCACCCGCCCTTAGTTTATCACAAAACCACCTGTCTTCATAACAATTCCCAAGAACCATAACATAATCTTATCACATAAAACATGTATAAAGTAAACATAACATTTCCACCTTTCAATAACAAGATATCAATACAACACATTGATATAAATACATTATGAAAACAATTTTCAATACCAAAATAAAAGAAAAGTAAAACATGGTATTTATTTTTCTTTTATAAAGAAGGTATGGCTTGTAGAGGAAGCTGAAACTCAAATAATGGTCATGGCGGCGGAGAAGTCGTTGTCGCTGCATACGTACGACAAATACATTCCCTTTTGTCATTTAGTAAAACGCTTCGTATAAAAATATTCCTTTTGGATAAAAGTAAAATTCAAAGGGGTTTATACACCGTATAAAAGAAAGTTGTTTATAAAACAAAATATGCCTCAATGAAAGGATATTGAGACGAAGTCCCATACAAAGACGGTATCCTTTGATTAAGAATAAATCAGTTTCATAACTATGTGTGAAAAACGAATACACAAAATATAAGTGGGTATTAAGTGTAAAACAATCAGAGGACATTCACACATAATCATAGAATGGCATATTCAAGGTGTACAAGTTTATCCCAAAGAATCGAAATTGGGTTAAGAAGTTCCCTTGCAATAATTAGACAGTCTAACGGCGTCACTTCAAAATTCAGAAAAATAGTTGATGAGAGATAAAAAGGGTATCTCATCACTTAGACATAAAATTTAAATCAATAAGGATATAGAAGAACATATCCCAAAATAATATTATGTGAATTAAAAGACATAACAAAATAAGTCTTTTAAAAAGAGGAGGGTGAAGGGTTCCCTTACCGACATGGGTATCTTTCGAAACATACGCCCCGTGAAAGAAGGAAAATACAACATTGATGTAAATACTCATAAATGAAATAATATTACACAATAAGTAAAATAATGGTCAGTACATACACCACTCAAAGTAAATTGTGGCAAATGTAGCATAAATCTCATGGGAATAAAAGTGAGATGAAAAATCCCTTACGAAAACTTGGCAGTCTAATGGAGCCACTTAAAACATCCAAAAATGGATTGATGAGATCAAATAGGGTATCTCATCACATTAAAATAAAATTTACAGCAAGAGTAATATAAAAGAACATCCCAATAATAAGAAATATGAGCTTAGAAGGAATGACATAAAAGAGTGTACTTAAAAAGAAAGAGAGGAGTAGGATCCCTTACCTCGGGTCCGACTTGACTCGATCGTTCTTTAACGTCCTGAATAATAAACTTGAGTCAATTTCCACTTTATTAAGAACCTTTTTCTAGTCCATTATTCCTTTTAGATCACTTATTTCCATGTTATAAACATTATGTAATCATTTAAGTTAATACTGTTTGTTTTGTCGATATTTGGTTCTTAAGTCGAAAGTGGACTTCTTACAATTACATGTTGTTCGTGTAGTCAAATGTTCATTATATCCAGAATTATATTCATGATTTGGATATCATATATATCATATATATCCAGAATATACATGTATTTATAATATTACATAATCATTTAGAGGTAAGAAATGAAATGCACCGTTCATGGAGACGGTAAGTCGTACGTACGCATGAACGCTACTTTCATTTCTATGTCATATTAATGGAATTAAAACCAAATGAGAGGTATGTATATTTTAATTCCAGAATTATATTCATCATTTATATGTAACATACATCATATATAATAACTTTAAATCCATCCTTTATACATCCCACATATGGCATTAACGAATCAAATCACTTTGAGGGGGCGGTAGTCCGCACTTCCTAAAATGAAATTATCGTGTTTGCCCACAATGGAAACCATAAAGGTGTTCCAAAAAAGAAAAATAAAGAAACATAAACATATTATATTTCATATAAAAATATAGTGACATCTTAATGGACACCTTTTAAGGTGTTATATGAGTGTTGAACAATCATCGTTTCGTGAGGCAGAAATTCGTCATCCACAGAAACAGTATGTTCTTTAACCATTTGATGTAGGTGTGTGTAATTTTAGCTCAAATTATTCTTATAAAAACATCCTAGTATATTTATTATACTAGATTTGTTACAAAATAAATGAATAAAAAGAGTTTAGGGGATTGGAGAAACAAAATAAAACAAACGAACACAAGTGAAGACATTACCTTAAAATCGGGTAACTCCCTTTGGTTTGAGCTCAAAGGCTTACTTGGGAAGAATTATGCCCAAAGTGAGGCTTCAAGGAGTAATAGAGGTAAGTGGAGAGACAAAATGGGCAGTTTGTGGCCGAGCCAAAGGCTTTGGGAGTGTGGGTAAGGAGGTAGAGGTGGGGGCCTTTTATAAGAGGAGAGGAGGGGCACTCTTGTAAAGTTACAAAATGTTACTTTATTTTCAAAAGAGTTTCGGATTTTAAAGGTCCCACATTGATGTATTTCGAGGATAAGGTGATAAGGGTTCTAAATAAACTCATCCAATAGGTTTTTGACATGTTTAGGTCTTAGATATTACATTATCTTTCCATTTTATTTAAATCGTTAAATAATGAGGTCATCGCTGCATCATCATGATGTCATAAATAATTTAATTTATTTAATGTATAAAAATTATAAAAAAAATACTATGACATAGGAAATATTTTTATCTTTCAAATGAATATTTATAGTCAAAAATATTACTTTTATAACCCCATGTAAAAATTATTTTAGTAAAACATCTCATGTTTGTGTCATTTTTACTTTATCATTAAATAAAAAGGTATTTATGTCATTTTCCAACCAAAGTGGCTCCATGGGGTCCCCATGTTGACCCATGGATTTTATTGGTTGGCCAGGACACATCCAATGAGGGTAGGATATGTGTCTAGGTCATTTCATTTTATTAAAACATTATTTTTACCATAAACTACACTAATTACCTCTAATCGCGATTAAAAACTTAATAAGTTACTATTCACCAAAAAATTATTTTTATCCCATTGAACCACATTTTACTTCTTAATGACAACCATGTATGTCGGATTTTTGAAATTAAAAACACAAAGATGGAAAATTTTCATTTAAACGGAAAAATCAGTTTTTATAAGTACCACTAAGTGGTTTCACTATTCATCAAAAATTGAAGTTTTTCAGAAAAATCTCAAACATTCACCCTAAGCTATATTTGATATTCCGAATTCAAAAATGAAGTCTATTTTAAAAAATTCAAAACATATAAGTCACATTAATTAATTTAATAATTAATTCCCGTTGTCAAAGCAAATAGCATGTTTTTATGAAACAATAAGTATCAAAAGATTGACACTAGTTTAAGTCTGATTTGAAAGTGAAATTAATTTCAACGACCACTATTGGATTTAATGGTAAAAATATATTCTAATTTCACTTTAAATCCAATTCAAAAGATAATATAATCATATAAATAAATTAGATTAAAAAGAGTTTTTGAATTAAAATACAACATTTTACACTATTCATTAAAAATTGAACTTTATCAGAAAGATACCAAAAATTTACACAAAGTAAATTTTGATGTCCCAATTCTTAAGAAGATTTTTATTTGGTCCAAAAGGATGTATAAGAGTGAACAAAACTATATTTAATGACAGTTCTCCATCAAAAGGCGATAAGTGAACCTTTAGTGAAAACTAGGGCATATACGCCTAAAATTGAATTCTTTCCGTATTTTATGCCTTTATCTTTTATTGGATAAATGTAAAAACATTTAAAAACATATATAATCATATTTTAGTTATTTCTATCCATTCCCTCCAATACAACGGCTACATGTTAAATACCATTTAAAATAATATTATTTTATTATTAGAGTGCAACGTAAGATTCCCAAGAAACTCGTTGTTGCGTGTTGGGTACGCCATCGAGCATAGCGTCCCCCTTTAAAGTCATATTAATATTTTATTCACAAATATGGATAAATATGAAAATTTCATATTCCTTATTGACCTGGGGTGTTACATCCTTCCCCCCTTTTGGGAATTGCGTCCTCGCAATTTTTAAAATTGAGCTTGGAAACATCCTTGAAAGTCCCACATCCGAACAAGAGTCGGTAAAACAATCACTTTAAAATAAAGGAAGATAAGTACAGAGGTCACCCGAGTTAACCCATATGTAGAAAAACATGGACATGGAAGAAAAAGCAAAGGGTCATGTTCTTGAGGGAGAGTGATAATAAACATGTCTAGGAGAAAGTTAACCATAAGAAAATCACAAACTTGTGATGGGTTAAACGGTATTCAATTCCCCAGTAGGAAAAGTTAATAGACAACATTTTTGTTTTAAGTTACTTTTTATTGAGGAATTTATTCATAAGGAAACATAATAACTTATCATGTTGACTTTCAACTTTTACTATATTCCTTAATCAAACTCATATTTTTTCCAAAAGACGAGTATTTAGGGAGACTTGTTCGCATTAAGAGTACTATAATAAACTTCTAGAGAATCACCTAATCCACCAAAGAGAACTATATACATCCCATGACTTTAGGCTTTAACCAAAACCAAAACCAAAAAGGTTAGTATAAGGTTAGATAATCCAGAAAAGGATAACCCATTAAAAAGAAAATCTATGCTTAATCTCCAAAATTTGTCCAACAAAACCCAAAGTTCAACAAGGACCATCCGATAAACAATTTTTCCATAAAATTATTCAAAGTAAACCAATCTAAGATTGAAACCCAAATATTTGAAGGATTTAGTCACATAGTCTTCCAAGTTAAATCGTAACATTTATCTCCAAACAACATCAGTTGCTCCTAAAGTCTCGTATTGAAAAGTAATTAACCTAATCAAATATCCTTCATCATAGGTTAATAATTTTCATAAATAACCCAAAATCAACTTACTATTAATTCATAAAATAATATAACTAAAAAGGATCAGTCAAACTAACCAAGAACTTCACGTAGTCCAGTGGTAGGCGATAAATACCAGTCGCACTTTGGTTGTGGGTTCGATTCCCGCAGCTTTTTCCGACGCGACGGGTAGTCACACGGTCTGTGTGATTTCCTTTTTCCAAAACTATATAATTCTCAAATAATTCCCCAAAAAGGGATAAAATCATCAAAAATAACCATAACATAATTTAACCTCAATTTTATCTCATGCCTTTCACTTCAATCATAACATATAGTAACCCATAATTACCTCAAAAGTAAGGATCATATAAACCCAAATGGTTCTTTATAACTATGTCCACAAAAGAAAAGATAACTATTGCTTGAATAAAATTTTCATATATTAAACATCAGGGTTACACATAATATAAAAAGTCTTCTAATGTAACCCCATCATCAAAAGAGACTTAATACTCTTAAAAATTTCACCATAACTCTTGAAGCCCTTATATGTTGACATCTTACTCATTCAACATTCTTCATGATCCATTAACCATTCCTTTCCAACTTATTCTGAAATACCTCTTTCCTACAAACAAAATCATGAATCATATCCTAAGATTCCAAAAGAGGAAAACAATAGTCATGAAATAATACATACCTTTGATTGGTCATTGTCAGTTTCTTCATCCTCAATCGGAATGGCATTAGGTATTGGTAAACGAACATTTTTACGCTCTTGGTGATCCCATCCACGAAACTTCTTCATAGGAAATGTGTTTGCATAATGACCATGCACACCACATTTAAAACATTCAATTGATCCCTCAAAAAGAACTTCGTTCCCTTTCCTTGAGTCAACTAGGTGCTTCCTTTTTCCATGGTAGGTTCTTGCTTTATGACCTTCATTTCCACATCTATAGCATATTTCTATCCCTTTGAAACATTTTCCTAGGTGTTTCTTTCCACATCTTTGACACATAGGTTTTTTAACACACTTACCTTTATGATTATTACCTGTACTTCCGTAGGGATTTGTTTCTCGCATATATGATGCCTTAGATAAATCACCAAGGTTTAGGTGGTCAATCATGACTCCAGATAGTTGGTTGAGGATAATCACAAGAGTTCTCATTACAGCTCCCATATCATTCAGTTGCTTGCTCAAAAAACTGTCACAGTTTCCTTCACATCCGTTGTTACTTTGGTGCCTGCTAGATCCATCCATTTACTAAAACCAAAAAGGTCAGTGTGAGTATATCAAAAAAATCATCATGTGCTAATGAGGAAGATAAACACTAAGATATACTTACTCATTCACTTTATCTAAAACTAATACTCTTTCAGAAATCCTAACCATTATGGTAATTCCACTTATGCTTAAAGAATACCCTAACCTCTAAAGTTATCTAAACCGACCTTTGATACCAATTGTAAGGCCCCAGCCTTAAACCTTACTTAATATTGAGTTATTACAAGATTACACATTGAGGATCCTTTTTAAGTTTATAGTTTTAGAGAATTAGATCATGAAACTTTCATTACATTCCACATTTAAACAAAGTGGTTACATAAAAGACAATATTCATTCTTCCCATCAACAGAAACATATTTAAAATAAAACACAGATTCTTTCTTAACATATCCTTGACACTATCATCACATCATGTACCTTTCCCTTGACCTATGAAAAAACATTTCAAAAAATTGGGATGCGCATAAAAATCTCAGTAAGGGTTATAAAAATATGGAAAGGAAACATGAGTTCATATATACATAAGAATGAAATCATACTTTACCCATAAAACATAGGCACTTTAATATACCTCATCAAACCATGAATAAATCATAGAAATCATAAGACATAAAGGTAACTTGAGGAATTCATAACATTATTACGTAGGGAGTAACCCTCTTGGTTACGTTTGGAATACCCATCACAGTATATTCCCTAAATATCTTCGGAGAAA
This sequence comes from Viscum album, assembly GCA_963277665.1. Taxonomy (NCBI): domain Eukaryota; kingdom Viridiplantae; phylum Streptophyta; class Magnoliopsida; order Santalales; family Viscaceae; genus Viscum; species Viscum album. The sequence continues at coordinate 1,855,368,787 of OY728138.1, forward strand.
CCTTAACGTTTCACTCCTTCGCGTTACCCAATGCATTGGAGATCTATATCGGGCTCACCCGCCCTTAGTTTATCATGGAACCACCCGTCTTCATAATAATTCCCAAGAACCATAACATAATCTTATCACATAAAACATGCATAAAGGAAACATAACATTTCCACCTTTCAATAACAAGATATCAATACAACACATTGATATAAATACATTATGAAAACCATTTTAAATACCAAAATAAAAGAAAAATAAAACATGGTATTTATTTTTCTTTTAAAAAGAAGGTATGGCTTGTAGAGGAAGCCGAAACTCAAATAATGGTCACAGCGGTGGATTAGTCGTTGTCGCCGCATACATATGACAAAGACATTACCTTTTGTCATTTAGTAAAACGCTTCATATAAAAATATTCCTTTTGGATAAACGAAAAAGTCAAAGGGGTTTATACACCGTATAAAATAAAGTTGTGTATAAAACAAAATATGCCTCAATGAAAGGAGATTGAGATGAAGTCTCATACAAAGACGGTATCCTTGGATTAAGGATAAATCAGTTACATAACTATGTGTGACAAAAGAATACACGAAATATAAGTGGGTATTAAGTGTAAAACAATCAGAGGACATTCACACATAATAATAGAACAGCATATTCAAGGTGTACAAGTTTATCCCAAAGAATCGAAATTCGGTTAAGAAGTTCCCTTGCAATAATTAGATAGCCTAACGGCGTCACATCAAAATTCAGAAAAAGAGTTGATGAGAGATAAAAAGGGTATCTCATCACTTGGACATAAAATTTACATCAATAATGATATAGAAGAACATATCCCAAAGTAATATTATGTGAATTAAAAGACATAACAAAATAAGTCTTTTAAAAAGAGGAGGGTGAAAGGTTCCCTTACCGACATGGGTATCTTTCGAAACATACGCCCCGTGAAAGGAGGACAATACAAAATTGATGTAAAAACTCATAAATGAAAGAATATTACACAATGAGTAAAATAATAGTCAGTACATACACCACTCAAAGGAAATTGTGGCAAATGTAGCATAAATCTCACGGGAATAAAAGTGAGATGAAAAATCCCTTACGAAAACTCGGCAGCCTAACGGCGCCACTTAAAACTTCCAAAAATGGATTGATGAGATAAAATAGGGTATCTCATCACATTAAAATAAAATGTAAAGAAAGATTAATATAAAATAACATCCCAATAACAAGAAATATGAACTTAGAAGGAATGGCATAAAAGAGTGTACTTAAAAAGAAAGAGAGGAGTAGGATCCCTTACCTCGGGTCCGACTTGACTCGATCGTTCTTTAACGTCCTGAATAATAAACTTGAGTTAATTTCCACTTTATTAAGAACCTTTTTCTAGTTCATTATTCCTTTTAGATAACTTATTTCCATGTTATAAACATTATGTAATCATTTAAGTTAATAATGTTTGTTTTGTCGATATTTGGTTCTTAAGTCAAAAGTGGACTTCTTACAATTACATGTTGTTCGTGTGGTCAAATGTTAATTATATCCAGAATTATATTCATGATTTGGATATAATATATATCATATATATCTAGAATATACATGTATTTATAATATTACATAATCATTTAGAGGTAAGAAATGAAATGCACCGTTCATGGAGACGGTAAGCCGTACGTACGCATGAACGCTACTTTCATTTCTATGTCATATTAATGGAATTAAAACCAAACGAGAGGTATGTATATTTTAATTACAGAATTATATTCATCATTTATATGTAACATACATCATATATAATAACTTTAAATCCATCCTTTATACATCCCACATATGGCATTAACGAATCAAATCACTTTGAGGGGGCGGTAGTCCGCACTTCCTAAAATTAAATTATCGTGTTTTCCCACAATGGAAACCATAAAGGTATGCCAAAAAATATAAATACAGAAACATAAACATATTATATATCATATATAAATATATTTACATCTTAATGGCCACCTTTTAAGGTGTTATATGAGTGTTGAACAATCATCATTTTGTGAGGCAGAAATTCTCCATCCACAAAAATAGTATGTTCTTTAACCATTTGATGTAGGTGTGTGTAATTGTAGCTTGAATTATTCTTATAACAACATCCTAGTATATTGAAGATACTGTATTTGTTACAAAATAAATGAATAAAAATAGTTTAGGGGGTTGGAGAAGCAAAATAAAACAAAAGAACACAAGTGAAGACATTACCTTAAAATCGGGTAACTCCCTTTGGTTTGAGCTCAAAGGCTTCCTTGGGAAGACTTATTCCCAAAGTGAGGCTTCAATGAGTAATATATGGAAGTGGAGAGACAAAATGGGCAGCTTTTGTCCGAGCCAAAGGCTTTGGGAGTGTGGGTAAGGAGGTAGAGGTGGGGGGCTTTTATAAGAGGAGAGGAGGGGCACTCTTGTAAAGTTACAAAATGTTACTTTATTTTCAAAAGAGTTTCGGATTTTAAAGGTCCCACATTGATGTATTTCGAGGATAATCTGATAAGGGTTCTAAATACACTCATCCAATAGGTTTTGGACATGTGTAGGTCTTTTATATTACATTATCTTTCCATTTTATTTAAATCGTTAAATAATGAGGTCATCGCTGCATCATCATGATGTCATAAATAATTTAATTTATTTAATGTCTAAAAATTATAAAAAAATACTATGACATAGGAAATATTTTTATCTTTCCAATGACTATTTATAGTCAAAAATATGACTTCTATAACCCCATGTAAAAATTGTTTTAGTAAAACATCTCATGTTTGTGTCATTTTTACTTTATCATTAAATAAAAAGGTATTTATGTCATTTTCTAACCAAAGTGGCTCCATGGGGTCCCCAAGTTGACCCATGGATTGTCTTGATCGGCCATGACACATCCAATGAGGGTAGGACATGTGTCTAGGTCATTTCATTTTATTAAAACATTATTTTTACCATAAACTACACTAATTACCTCTAATCGCGATTAAAAACATAATAAGTTACTATTCACCAAAAAATTATTTTTATCCCATTGAACCACATTTTACTTCTTAATGACAACCATGTATGTCGGATTTTTGAAATTAAAAACAAAATGATGGAAAAATCTCATTTAAACGGAAAAATCAGTTTTTATAAGTACCACTTAGTGGTTTCACTATTCATCAAAAATTGAAGTTTTTCAGAAAAATCCCAAAAATTCACCCTAAGCTATATTTGATATTACGAATTCAAAAATGAAGTCTATTTTACAAAATTCAAAACATATAAGTCACATTAATTAATTTAATAATTAATTCCCGCTGTTAGAGCAAATAGCGTATTTTTATGAAATAATAAGTATCAAAAGATTGACACTAGTTTAAGTCTGATTTCAAAGTGAAATTAATTCCAACGACCACTATTGGATTTAATGGTAAAAATATATTATAATTTCAATTTAAAACCAATTAAAAAGATAATCTAATCATATAAATAAATTATATTAAAAAGAGGTTTTGAATTAAAATACAACATTTTACACTATTCATTAAAAATTGAGCTTTATCAGAAAGATACCAAAAATTTACACAAAGTAAATTTTGATGTCCCAATTCTTAAGAAGAGTTTTATTTGGTCAAAAAGGATGTATAAGAGTGAACAAAACTAAATTTAATGACGGTTCTCCATCAAAAGGCGATAAGTGAACCTTTAGTGAAAACTAGGGCATATACGCCTAAAATTGAATTCTTTCCGTATTTTATGCCTTTGTCTTTTATTGGATAAATGTAAAAACATTTGAAAACATATATAATCATATTTTAGTTATTTCTATCCATTCCCGCCAATACAATGGCTACATGTTAACTACCATTTAAAATAATATTATTTTATTATTAGAGTGCAACGTAAGATTCCCAAGAAACTCATTGTTGCGTATTGGGTACGCCATCGAGCATAGCGTCCCCTTTAAATTCATATTAATATTTTATTCACAAATATGGATAAATATGAAAATGTCATATTCTTTATTTACCTGGGGTGTTACAATAATTTTAGATGTACATATGTATATGTATATATATACAAACATATATAAAAAATTATAAATTTAAAATAATTATAGACACTCATATAATTTTGAAAATAACATACATCCCATAACATAAATTGAATTTGCCTCCTTATATAATTCAGATATTTATAAATGAATAAAATTTAATTTCAAACTAATATACATATATATATATATTCACCATTACCCATTGAAATTGGAAGGTGAAGCTCTTTATTCCAAAGGGGTGCTCAAACTATGGAAAAAAAGAGAGGAAAATATAAGGAAAACTAGTCTTGGTCTTCTTCATCGAGGGGGATAACCTCTATAAGAATATATATGTATATATATATATATATATTAATGGTTTCATTAGATTCTAAGAAAAGTTGTATTTTTTGTAGATGAAGATTGAATACCCTTAAATAGTTGTCCATTAATCAGTGGGTCTCAATAGAGGTGTAAAAAATCCTTTCTTTAGGTATAATCATCCAATGAAATAAGTTATAAGAAACAAAACAATTCATTTAATATAATTATAGTACCCAATTCCTATTATAATAAATATATATTGTATTCAATCTGCCATTGTGAAGATTATTCATGAAGCATGAGTTACGACTTGTGATCGATGTTGTCTCTAGATCAAACACCTTTGAAGCTAGGTTGATGGTCTGATCTTTGCACCACAAAAAAATTATCTTTTGTAAGATATTTTATGAAAGATTCCAAATATTGGTGTTTCCATGTGGTGAAAAGGAATTCAATAGAAGATCTGATGGAAGTAAAGGCTTCAGATGAGCTTTTGGGAGGATCTATGAATAGTGAGAGGCCGGAGGTAAATGAAGACAGTGGAGGAGATCAATGGGTTGAAATAATTTCGATGAGGAAAATTTGATCTATAATAAAATTATAAATTTAATTGAATAGTACCCAAATAAATGATCCCTATATATATTTTAACATCAGGTGAGCAATAACATATAAGCTAACCACTATTGATTAATGTCTAGAATCCTGTAATGGTTCCATCTTTTGATGAGCCTTCTACATGGGCCCAATATGAATTTTTCCTAACCTAAACATGTGCTATGTGGCCCACCTAGTCTATGCACATGCCAATACACATTTTTGTGTGTTTATCGTAGGATATTCATTGAATCCATTACTGTTACTCAGCATGATTTTGGTTGATCAATCAACATGGTAGACCCACTTGGGTCCCACAAACATAGTGAGGCGTCCCCAAGTTGGAAAGTTGGTTGGTGAATTTTTTTTTTTGTACAAATTCTGATTTACTCATATAATTCAAATTGATAAAATATAGATTTTTTAAAATTAAACATTTTTATCTTCAAATTATTAATGTTTTAAGTCCCTTCATAACATTTTACATTTACTAATTACTATGTATTATTTTTTTGGTAAATTTAACTCTATGTAGATATTTAAAATTTCAAATTTAATAGTTTTTCAAAAAATTACCACAGAATAAATTTTTTATAAAATTTTCAATAATTTTTTAATGAAAATAACTATTAATAGATATTATTAATCAAATAATAATATTATATATAAATCAAAGATAATTAATATTTTTAATTCAATAAAACATATATATTTAAAATAAATATTTTATACAAATTATTTTCACATATTAACAATAATTAATATTAATATAATAACTATTTTGAATTATAAATTATATATGTTGTTCAAAAAGGGAATTACTATATATATAAAGAAATTTTTTATTGAGGAGTAATAATGTTATGAAAACTCAAAAAATTTAAACATGAGGTTTGAAAAAATGTAATTTTAAGTAAGGAATCATATATCTAAAATAATATTATGAAAATACATTTATTTAAATAATATAAATATATTAATATACTTACATAATCCATAATAGAATAAAGGTAATATTTTATATTAATTTATAAGGAAAAGTAAATTTGATTGAGGAAAATATTTATGTTTCTATTAAATTATACTCTAGTTTTTTATTATAAAATAGATCATTTAATAAAAAATTATTAAAAAGAAAATTTTGTTTACAATTTCTAGGGTGTTACATTATACACCCTAAAAACATCAATTTTCTTGATAATTCATTTTTCATACATTAGGATATTCTAATTTTCCATTTTATGAATTTTAAATCTATAATTGTTAGAATTATATATTCTTAAGGGTCACATAACATCCTAGACCCTCAGAATAAATTTTCTAACTCGATTATTTTTTCTCAATATTAATGGTCATGAAATAGTGGTTATTAAAGAATATAATTATAATCATAACCTATTTTTATCAAAACATCTCAATCTATAAAGTTTCTAAACCATTACTTTGATACCAAATATCATACCCCGATACCTTCACTTTCAGATCTAGTATAAAATAAACGATGTTTGTTTTTTATAAAAATTAACTAAAATATATATACTAATTTAACCATCTATAATATTTTTTGGGATAGGATTTGGAATAAAAGAAATAACTATTAAAAGTTATTATAGATAATCAATAAATCAAAAGATAGTTATCTGAATTTTCTCAAACTACCTCCTTATTGAACCAAATCTAAATGAAACTTCTAAATAAACATGAAAAACATTTAAAAAAATAGTGTAAACATAATATTTTAATAAAGGGATTTTAAGGGTCAGTGAAAATACTTTTTAAGAATACTTTTTTGAAAACTCATTTGAAAACATTTTTATTTATATCAAAATAAATATAATATATATATATAATTTTCAAAAACCTATAATTTATTGGGGCTTTAAAATATATCTTTTGAAAAAAAATTAAAATTCAATTGAAAAAACATAAAATTTTTAAAATAAAATTTTTAATACTAGTGTTCAAAGTATAATAGATTTGAAAATAATTTAAAAAATGATTTGAAAACAAAATTTTAAAAATAGTTTTTTGAAATATAATAAAATTGAAAAATACATACTTTTTGAAAAATTTAAAATATATTAGAAAATAATTATTCTTTGAAAATGTTATAATAAATTTTAAAATACTTATGATTTGAATATTCTTTTTTTAATAAATAAATCAAATGATTTTTCAGAAATTATTATAAGATATAAAAAACTAAGGGGGAACATAAAATATTGAAGGATATCTAGGACTACACATTCTATAGGGATTGGTTTATTCCACAATTCCCTATCATGTTTACAATGTACCAGTGCCAAACATGGAGAAAACATTTTGAGAACGCCTTATAGACACACACACACACAAATATATATTTCATGTGATTTCTTTCTATTTAAAAACATAAAAATTCATTATTACACATATACACTTATATTTATAAAAATATATTTATGTACTTACATTATAAATCACTAGATATATTTGGAATAAAAAAATCTCATGAAAAATAAACTTTTCATACAGGCATGGAATGTTGATTTATTAATAATTAACACTAATGTATTTTAAATTTCAATCATAATTCCATAAAAATAAATTTTATAAAATAGAACACAAATGATAATCCTTTTCATTTAAATCTCATACATAAATAAATATAACTAGGAACTAAATTGTATAATGATAGATTTTATTTTATAAATAATATAATGGAGCGACGGTATAAATCATTCAAATAAATTAACAATAATTTCAAAATTACTATTCATGTAAAATAATAATTTTAACAATATAACTAATTTCTATTTTATAAAAAAATTACAAATAAAAATAAATTATAATATTAACATATAATTTTGAAAAATAATTATTTATAACACAGAAAATTATAAAAAGTAACATTTTTTAATAAAACATTTTTTCATTGAATAATTTGAAAATATCAACTTCAGTAAGATTTTGATTTTAAATTTAATGAAATTTACATCCATTAATTGATTACATGTTCAAATCATTATATGCATATTGTATGTGTTTATAAATATTAATATGTATATTTATATGTATATATATACAGTTATATAACAAATTAATATATTTAAATTATTTATAAACACTCTTATAATTTTGAATATAACATAATTCCCTTAAAATAATTTAAAATTAAATATTTATATAATTTTGTGTTTTATAGATAAATAAATTTTAATTTGAAAATTATATATATTTATATATATAAACCCTTACCAAATTAAAATGGAAATTGAAGCTCTATCTACCAAAGGGGAGCTCAACCCAGGGGAAATGATAGAGGTAAATAGAGGGAAGTCTTGTCTTGGGATTCTTCTTAAAGGGACATGGCTTACATAATAAGATATAAAAATATATATATAGAGAAGTTTTCATTTATGATTTTTCATCCAAGAGAATCTATATTTTTTAAAAGATAATTATTGAAGACCGTTAAACAATGGTGTATCTACTAGTCGATCTCAATAGAGGTTTAAAAAAATAATTTCTTTAGGTATAATAATTTGAAGAAACTGGGTATTAAAAAGTGAACCGATTTTATTTAAAATAATAATAATACTAGATTTTAATTATAATAAATATATTCTATATTTAATCATTCCTTTTCAGGCCTCCTCTTGAAGCATGAGTGGCTAATTATGATCAAAGTGGGATATAGATTGAACACCTTGGATGATAGGCTGATATTATGGTATTTTCACCATGGAAAAAGTTTCAGTTGTAGGATAATGTTTAAAGGAAACCCTAAGCTGTCATTTCTATGTAGTGAAAGGTGACTTATTAGAAGATATGATAGTGATGGTGGATTCAACTAATAATGATGAAGAATCCATGAATAGTGGTAGGTTGTAGGTAGATGGCCATAGTGAAAGAGATCTAATGGTTGAAACTATTTTGATCATTTGGTTGTGATCTAAACATCATTTTTAACATTGAGGTAATAGTCCCCAAATAGACACATCCCACATCGATTTTCACTTTGGTTGAGTGATTCCAAATAAGAAAACTATTATCGATTACATGAAAAAATAATATAATGGGGTCATCTCTTGGTGTGCCGTATACATGGTCCCAACATGCATTTTTCATAAACTATAAACGTGATCTGCACCCCACCGAACCTAATATAGGCCTATACATGGCCCCGTGGGATTATCCTAGGCTATGCCTCATGTGAGGGGACCTGATCCTCTGCCTCTACTCTGGATGATATGGGGTTGACCTCTCCATGTGGTCGACCCACTTGGGTCACACAAATGTGTTGGGGGGTCCCCTAGTGGTCTTATATGGTTGGATAATTATTCTTGTACAATGTATGAATTATTTATATGAATTAAATTGAAAAAATATATTTACATTACCATTAATCATTTTTATCTTAATCTTCAAAATGTATTAATTTCTTACTTAACATTTGACATTTACTAAATATAATTTATCATTATTATTATAAATTAAATTTTAAGTATATTTTTATAATTTCAAATTGATTACCTTATAAAACATAGTACAAAGAATCAAGGTTTTATAATATTTTACAATAAGGGTATTAATAAAAATAATTATTATTAGGCATTATTACTTGAATAATAATATTACATATAAATCAATGAAAATAAATATTTTAAATTGAAAATAACATTTAATTCAAAACTAATTATTTTTTAAACATATTTATTATGTATAGAAAATAAACAATATTAAAAATAATAACTATTATGAATTATAAATTATATGTGGTGTTCAAAAAGGAAATTACTATATATACAATTTAATTTTTCATTGAAAATTATTATTTTTTTAAATATACAATATTTAAAAATGAGGTTTGGAAAATGTACTTTAATGTAAATAATCATATATTTACACATGCTTTAAGAAAATACATTTATTTAAAGAATATAAATATACTAATATACATAAATATTCCTTAATATAATAAATGTTATATTTTATCTTAATTTATAAAAACACGGATTTTTATTAAGGGAAACATTTTACATTATGTTAAATTATACGTTAGATTGTTATAATTATAAAAAATAATTTAATAAAATTTTATTAAAAAAGAAAACAGTGATTATAATTTTTGTTGTATAACATTCCCTGTCCTATTATTTTAACATTATGTCTAACAATATACACCTTAATAAGGGATTTAGTGACTTGAAATTTTTTCATATCTCATGTTTAACTAGATCGTGTACTCATGTTTGCAAAGATACCATGATTCTGCAACAATGAGTACATGTAAGATAAATGAAATATAATAAATTAATGAAGCCATAACATTGATATTTTTCTTGGTTCACTCACTCTCATATATATTCAAGGATCTTGTATCAATTATGGGATGATATTTTAATTATTCACCACTCTGATTGTTTGTGATTATAATGTTTTGGAAATGCTCTGTACTCATTCAAAGACAACAACCTCTTCTCGTATATCACTCAATACTTTAAATGATTTTTTTAAGATATAATATAGTTCAAATATACTTCTAAGTAATAATAATAAAGATATAAGAAATTAAAAAACAATGGGATAAAGATTATTATGGTATTTTAGTTTGTGAGATTCCATAGATATTTTTGACCAAAATATGATGGTTTTTATGGGTATTAATCATCATGGTATAAGGATAATAGACTAGATAAGAGATCCTAATGATGTTTTTTCCATCTTAGGATCCTAGTGAGTTGAGTTCTAGTTATGTAGTAGTGTGATTTTCCTTTTTTTACCCCTGATGGGTATGATGAGGTGAGGGTATCTTAAGAGATAGGTGATACCCTAGGAAAGTGTATTCCAATTATATAATAATCATAGGTGGATAATATGTATGAAATATATGACATGAAAAAAACATTAGTGATGTTTGATTGAATATTATCCCAGTTTGTGGGATGCCTTGATATGCATTGATATATAGTCATGGAGGATGAAATGTGTGGTGATTTGGTCAAACTATATGTTATATTTTGTAATTTTTGAGTTAGATGATAATCTTATTATTATTATTATATTACTCTAAAAGATACATTTTAGTTTATCAAATATATAACTCAAGGGTGTACTTCTATCTGGTTTTCTTTTTTTTTAATTTATATGGTTTTGTGAACTATTTTAGGTATATCCATATGTTACAATCATATGACCAATACATCATAAGAAAAAGGTGGTGGGATTAGGGTGTTTAGTTATTTATTCCATCCATTGGATCTTTTTCTCAAGTTAATAATAAAAATTGAATTATATCATCCTTTAAGCCCACATAAAATATTTGAATATAAAAATTTAAAATAGAGACACATTGGTTTTCCATAAGATTATAACCTAAAATGAATATAATGATAGCCTATTTACACACCATAGTTTATTACTATGAATTATATATGCCACAATATTTTAGGAAAGATTCATTGTCCCACCTGTGGCTCATCAGCCTTTTTCTCTACACACCGCTTTAAGACATGGAATAAAAATGATATAATATGATGTTAATAATGAATGACTTTCTACAAACACAAAACACCATTCAATCAATGATTATATAATTGTGATTTATTTATTACTTCCATTCCAGATCTTTAATGTTTCTTCCCCAAAAAAGCAACATTATTTCTTTTTTTAGGACCACTTAATAATTTACCCTTTTATTATATTATTCATATTAGTCCTCATATAAATTAATTATCCATATCTCAAAATTAATTTCCCAATAATTTTTCACCTATAATCCAATTCATGGATCTTCAAAATATAAAATTACAACCCATTAAGTCAACCAAATCCCAATAATTCTGTGGAAAAAATAAATTTCTAAAATTTTGTTCATTTACCATATTTAAAAAAATGACCTCAATTCTCCTGGTTTAAACATTATTATACTCTATAATATAATGTGTTATCTAAAAATTACATTAAATACATTTATTCACTAAATTATATTCATATTTTATAGATGAACCCCATATTAAAACCATTTGAATTACATTTCATGATCTCTATAACCTTCTGAATCCATATATATGTCAGAACGTGACACTATAAATATAAAAAATTTAAAAATGATTTAGTGTGAAAAAAACATGGTATAAAAACTCATGGATAATGATACTTTATTATTTCAATAAAACATGTAATTAAAAAATCATTTGTTACATGATCCTCTAAATTGTGTAATGACCTATTTCCCTTTAGAAGATCCATCCCCTCGTAACATTCCCCAATATTGTCCTCAGACACCGTGATTCTCAATATCACTTTGTGACCATATTGTACAGTTTAATGGTTATAAAATGAAAACATTCAATGATATGAGCATCACCAAATAGATAGTGTTACCGTAATTTTTATAAGTCTCTTCACGGAGTGGATGATATTTCCTATTGTGACATGGAATTATAGATATACTCAAATTATGAAGACATTCATTACTAACTAAATTTTTTTAATATTTTCTTCACCCTTATATATGTTATATTTATATTTAAAAATTATATGGTTATTTATATATGAAATTAAAATATTCATAACTATAATGTTGTGAAAATATTATCTTCATAAAAATATTATCGAATAAAACATTATAACCCCAAATAAAACCTTACATATAACGAGGATTAACCATTTTTCTAGATATTGACTCCATTCCAAGATTTTACCATGTAATCATTTTGGGACCTATTCCTACTATATTTAAAATCATTGGAGTATAATTATTTTAACATAAATATAAATCCATAAATATATTTAAAGAAAAAATAACTTTAGATTAATTTTATTTGAGGAAAAAACAACCACTAAAATCATTGGGAGGAACAATCTACACCTTTGGATTTTTTCTCAATACTCATTGTTTACCAATCCTCTATATGTTCATTTATATTCTATTCATTTAATACATTATCCCATGGTATATATGGATTGTTTTCCTTATATCTATAATGTTTTTCTCCCCCCTTGAAAATTAAATTAATAATCATTTTTTTCCAAATATGATCATAAGAAAGAATTATGGAATCATCCAATAATCTAGAAAATATTAAAATATATTTTACCAAATTCACTAAGACAACATGGGTAAAATATTTTTATATTAAATAATAAAATTAATTAATTTATACAATTTTTAAAATATTAACAAATCAAATCTCTGTTCTGATTCGAAGTGCACATGGATAGTATCTCTATTATATTTTTATACTAAAAAGAGATAAAATACTATAGGAAGAAATTATTTTTAATTAATGGCTTATATATAATGGGGATATATGGTTTTCTAAACATCATCATGTTAAGGGCGATGGTTAAACACTAAGTCTCAATATATAATATTAAAATGATGGAATGATCAATAGTTTTTTATGATTTATTCAAATTATTTATTCGTTATTATATGCACCAGATAAATAATTGTTTATCCTACATACTTTTTAATGAAATTGTATTGTATCAAAATATATTTCATTTGATAATAATATAAAATATGCATTGTAATATTTATCTCACTTTTCTCATTATGGTACACTATAATGGGTAGCTTCACCTCCTCTCCAAAATCCATGAGTTTTTTTATTCAGTCCAATTAATTAAAATATTTTGATGTTGATCTATAATGTGCTTCAGTTATACTGAGAAAAAAATTCTCTTACTGCTTAATTATCAACCCAATTCACATACTTAAGATGAGTAAGACCACCCCTACTCGTGGATTTTTAATCCAAAATTATTGAATCATATTATATATCTAATTATTCATTCTTGTTTTTATATTTTACATCAAAATATACCAAAACTATAATCAAGAATGTCTTGAATATACATTATGATCACCTTCACAAACAATAGGTGTTCCTTCTTAGGATATCTTTGAATCCCATCATACATGCATACATCAATTGAAATATCTAGTCTTATTGTTGTGTGAAAAATAAAATTTTGATCATCCTCTGGTAATGGGTCGGGCCAATCGGTCATCATTACAAATATTTTCTAATCATTCTTACAAATAGAATTAGTTTTTAAACTATATTTCTATCCCAAATCTCAAATTTCCTTATAAGATTATTTGCATATTTTACATTTTAAAAAATATGTATCCCTATTTTTATTTAACATACAACAATATAAGGAATGTGAGGTATTCAGTCACTAACAATTTAGACAATGAGCTCATCAAACAAGAAAATTCTTCCAAATAATTATTCTTTATTCCACTGAGTATGATATCACTAACATTGGAAAACACCATGAAATAGTCATACTTATTCATCTTAATATAAATATTTTTATTGAATTTTTTTATTCATAATTCAATATTCTTTATAATGGTGTACAATCGAGTATACAAGGCCTAAATTGGTCATTTAAAGATATATAATGCCCTTATCATCCTAAGAATAATTAATTCATAATCACTTATCTAAAATTCCCCATGTTATTCTATACACACTTATTCATTGATAATCACGTTTAAAAATTATTTGTAAACAAAAATTTATTTGGTTCTCTTTTTTAATATAAAACAAAATTATATAAATGAATTATTATCTCAACTATATCTACTAATATGACCCCTTTTCACATTAAACCCTTCATATTGAGAATATTTTTTCACCCCAATATTTCTTTTTTTTCAAATAAATTTTCTATACTTGTCATGTTTATTTATGAACACCCACTTTTTTTCTATGTAATTGTTCTCCATCTGCATGTTCATAATATCCAAAGACTTATTTTTATAGATTTTATATAATATTTCATTCTTGTATTTTACCAATACCACATTTTTAATTTTGTTATCAAATGGGTATGGTTCAACTTCATACAATAGAGTAGCGAGTCATAGAGATAAAATGTATTGGGTTTTTGTAAGAGTATGTTTATCACTAATGATATTTGAATCATTGATCATAGCTTGTATCCTTTTGTTCCTATTCAATTGGTGACAAACATAAGTAGATTCTTTATCCACTGATTCATATTAATATAATCTTTTTCATATGTGGCAATGTGCATCCCACATTACTTAGTATCTATTTCCTCTTTATTTCAATAAGCATTAATCAGATCTAAAATTATAGATATTTTCCTAATTTTTCTATAACAATTTAATATCTCTAACCTGCAAAATCATTTTCACTATCATATTGAGAAACTTATATTTTTTATTATAAAATTAGTATCTTAACAATCTATTTTCCAGTTCGATCGCAAAATTTACCTTGATTTTCTTATTTATGATGTAAAACATTATATGGAATAGTCTAAAGTTAATTCATGTTGTCTTTCCTCTATTCTAAATATCATATGTAGGTTTTTTCTACTTAGGTCTCAACAAAGACATTTTTCCATGAATACTACTACATTAATGAATTTATTCCATGATTTTTGGGATATTCCACTTTTGATGATAATTGTTCTGTCAATGTTGTTCAGTATTTGATTCTTCCATTCACCACACAATTTTATAGTGATATTCTTACAAGCAAGACTTAATTCTTGATTTCATAATTTTTTAATAAATTTTATACCTTATGAAATGTATACTAAGTTTCATTTTTTTGAACAGAGAACCTTGACTGCTCTCCCAGTGTAATTCTCATCTCTTCTCTGAAATTACTAGATATACTCAATCACTTCAATATTTTCTTTTAAATCATCATACACACTATTATTTTATAATAATAAATTAATTTAAATAATTACTCCCCATCATAAATTTTTTCAATCATTATGGTTGTATACACATCTTTATTTATCAAATATAGTATATTTAAAGCCACCTTTAACATTAAAAAAATACAATTTCTAAAAAAACATATTTTTCTTATAATTAATTTCTTAAAGCTTTGAAAAATTTATTTTTAAAATTTAATTTATTTTTTGAACTCATCATGACACAATTATCTTATGATGATTGTTGAATAACTTTCTAATAATATTTATTTTTTAATGAATAGTGTAAAATATTTATTATTATTGAAAACTATATTTTTTCATTAAGGTATTTACAAAGTCAATTTATATTTTCATTATTAATAAAATTTCATTATTTTATTTTTACTAAAAATAATTCAATTATGGGTTTTTAATATATTTCAAACATTAATTTTGTATAAAAATAATATATATTTTAAAATGGCATTTTCCTGAAAAACTATATTCAGTTGCATTTTACATGTTTAATCTTAAATTAAATTCTTCAAAGTCTCAGATTTTAAATTTTAAAAATGAATTGAATATTTCAAAAAAATATTTCCAAATTTATTAAATATGAACAACTTTTTTGGACAATATGAATAGTAATATTAGTAATTTCTGTTACCATGGTAAAGGGTAAACTAAGTATTTAATTGTTAAAAATAAAATTAGAAGAACTATTAAATGACCAAAGAACATAACTAAATCATATCGGATGATTATATGTCGACCATTATCATATAAGTGTCTAATTAATGTCATTTTTATCCAATTTGATAATATTAGGACCTTGATAATTCTTTTTTAGTGAAATCTAAAACATGTCACCCTCTTGTTTTTAATAACTGGATTTTTTTAATATGTGTTAATTTAGAGGATTTTTTTACCATAAATTGTATTTTTAATGATAAAATATTTATATTTATCTTGGAAATATATTTGTTTCTTTTAGTGAATCAATAATTACCTTAAATTCATGCACAATGTTAATGCACGTATTATCTAATTAATGTAATAATCAAAGAAAAGATATTTAAAATATTAAAGTAATATAATTTCTTATATTTAAAGTGATCCAAAAATTCTTTTGATGGACATCACATTTTTAGGATATAATACAATTGTTGTTTCAAATATTACTTGGTTCCTTGATTTATTTAAATTCAGTGTAATGAAAAGAATCAAAATCGACGGTAATGATATTTTAGGCAATTAATACGTTATTAAATTTTTTAAAAATCATAAAAATATTTGATAAGAACAAATGGGATTAGATATAGTCTAAAATTTCATTCCATGTGGATTTAATATCCATTTGGTACCATTTTTTACTATAAGTGCCCTATTATATTCTAAACTTGTAAGAAGTTTCAAAGGTGATCCACACCTATACCAGAAAAGCTGTCAGAGGATAACCCTCTGACCATTTATTAAAAAGCGAAAGAAAACCGGTTTAAGGGTTGCCGGTACCCATTACAAAACACCCCGCGCCATACATTTTAAAACAACTTTCAAATTTCAAACTCAAAAAACCTTCCAACTGTCCTCGATCAGCATGCCATCACCGCACACCTTTCCATGCCTCCTCGGGCCGCTCACATCTCGAAACTCACCCAGCCATCAAACCCATCAACTTCACCGTCACCAACCAGACTGTTCATCGTCGGTGAGACCCCCTCTGGCATCACCGCGAATCCAAGATACTCCCCGCCTTACGAACATCGCCGGCGAGACACGCCGGGACAATGACAGACCGCCATCTTCATCACATCCCACCATAAAAACAAAATCAAAGTATAAAACAACCACAGTCAACATCAAGCGCCACGATCCACCAAAACGCCCGATCTGCGACGTCAAACCACAGTCAGCCGCGAATCGAACGACCTCATCCACATCAACTAGCACGCCGTTGAGTTCCACCGTCGCCCGTCGTCCCTTCATCATTAGCGGTCCAGATCCAAAACCACAGACGGAAAACAAAAACAAACCCAAACACCAATCCGATGCATGACGATCCCCTTGCATATTGTTCACACCGTCGCCGCAACGCAGAGCGAACGTGAAACCAGAGTCACAAACCGGCAAACGCCAAACACAAGCCAGAGCCAGATCCCGTCGCCGCCCTCTTGATCTCACCCGAAGACCGCCTCAAATCGCCGTACACGCTTCCAGCTGAGACAGAACCGTTGAGCTGACCCTCGGCCAGTAGAGGCTGGAACAACGACCACTGGCTTCACCGCGCCGCCAAATGAAGCCCTACCCAGCGAAAGAGCGGAGATAGGACACCAACCGGTGGGAAATGCCAAAGCAGCCACGCCCTGAAATCTTGACGCCTCCAATGGAAGAGGAACCGCCGTCAGAGAGCGCCGAGCAGAAGGTCGAAGAGATTCAAAAGCGGACCCGAGGCGGAATGAAGATAGGCGGCGACAGGGGAAACCCTAATCGCATCGGCGCCCCTTACGGGCTCATCCCTGATCCACACCTATATTATAAAAGGAAACTTCGTACTTCACTTCATTACATAAATTTGAGCCATATAGCTATACCATTCACTAAAAATTCATTTTTCCACTTCCCTGGACACATTTTATGGTGATGGTATTCTCAAAAGGACAACTCTAATGATATTTAGAGGATATCTAAAGGAGTCATTTCGAAGAACCTATAATCGATCTAACTGATTAGATTTTTTTATACACTTATTTACCTCCCCTAAATTTATTATAATCATTGTAAAATAATACTTTTAGTAAAATAATTATTTTAAAATGTTTTTATCATTATGATAACACCTTTAAACACTCATTTCCCCATCAAATAAGAATTGAATGTATCCCTCGTGTGTACGTACAACTTACCATATCCACATAGCGGTAAAATTTATTTTTCATAAAAATATTTTATAGATGGGAATAATGATTATTTTAATTTTTATATATTATATTTATAACATTATAATACTTATTTAATGATAATATCATTTCTTCTTTCTAATCATACAATCTATTAGGAAAACGATAACATCGCTCGTGCGTACGTATGGACTATAATCACCACGATGTGACGTAATTCTTTTTTACATTGATTCATCACATGGTTAGTGATAAATATAATTTTTTTGAATATATATGATATACATATCATAATAATTATTCTTGACTAGTGTGTTATTATTAAACATTCTATCATTCCATCATATGAAAAATGAAAATTGTGTTCATGCGTAGGCATGGATTACTATCTCTATGAATAATGTAATTAATTTTACACCTTTTATGAATGATTAAATACATGTTTATACTTAATATGTATGATTTTTATACAATTATTGAAATGATTAAAATGATGGTACTATGATCAAAGTATAAGGATCCAAACAGCGGATCTAAAACATGCTTGGAAAATGAAGTAGTCATCACCCGTAACATTGTGTTTAATAAGAAATTATAAATAAATAGGTGATAATAAGTTTTAAATAAATCATAAATGATATTATAGATATATGGATATGGAATAAATATATAATAAAGAAATATTTATTATATAGTGGTCTTTAACAATAATAAGGAAAGGAATGACTTGAGGTAAGGGTTTATTTCACAATCTCATCATTATTATGGATTGTTTATGTTTATGTATTTTCTGGGGGAATATTTTTATACCATGTCTATGTTTTCTCAAAAAATTTAAATTTTTTTGAATATTATTTAAAATCTTTATTAACTATTTTTTACTTTTTTTAAAAAAAATTAAAGGAATTTATTTTTTTAAAATTTAATTTGTGGTTCCTCGTGATTTTCTTGACAAAAATATGAAAGGAATGTTTTTTATGTTATATGAGATGATTTAATTATCCTTCCATAATAAACAATTAATTATTTTAATCCTACTTTACAGTATTATAAGGTTATAATCAATGAACAGTTTTTATTTTATAGTTGTGTGGATTTAAACAAATGATTTAAAAATATTAATGATATTTGCCTCAAGAATTATTTTATGTTATATTTCAAAATCATTTTCCATCTAAGATAACAATTACTAGTGTTACTTATTATTTTATTGGGATGTTATCTATGGAAACCATCATTATGATTTATCTAGTTGGTTTATATTTTTGTTGGTGTATTTTTAATGAAACCTATTTCATTTCCTTGATTTATGATATGATGAAATGTATATGAAACCCATTTTTTCATGAGTTTTCTTGTGATAAATGATTTATGATCTTTTGGAAAACATATTTATGATTTCATTATATATTTGGTGGGCCCTATATCTCCCTCCAATTAATTGGGTAAAGTTTAATATCTCCTGAGATAACAAGGGGAAACAAGTTAGTGGGATTGAACCTCTACAAAAAATGGTGTGTCCTGATCCATAATGGGAAATAGGTGTGTAATGATCTACTGTGGGAAATAGGTGTGTCTAAATCTACTATGTGAAAGAGTTGTATCCTAATCCTCAATGGGAAATATGTGATAATTTATGATCTACAATAATGATGGTCATTGTAGTTAACCTTTTAATATGAAATGGGTTTCTATATTTGTGATGAAGAAACAATTTTATGATAAGATATTACAGTTCATGATTGATTTATGATGATTTGTCACTCTTATAGACCATGTTTTCTAAAATTATATTGTTTTATTTCAGGAATCGTGTTTATTATCTATGAAACATTCGGTGTGAATATTGTATGTCGTGTTCATGGTCACATACCCTTATTCATATCTTATGCATTAATATGATTAATGATTGATATCTCGTATATTTACCCTTACTGAGTATATGATCAATCCATTTCTTATATTTCTTTCCCTTGGTTATGAAGATAGGTTTGGGTTGGGTATTACATATAGGAGTAATATGTGAGAATACATATGTGGGATATTTGCCAGATCATTAATGAAATAAAAATATTTTTCTTTCTAGTCTCTAAAGAATCTAAACTATTATGGTTATCATGCATGTGTTTATGAAATTTACTAAGTGTTATTTAATAATAGTTGATATTTGTAATTTTCCTGACCTAGAATTCACTAAATAGTGCTCCGATATGAGTTTCTATTAACCTCAAGTGTTCCTCCTCATACACCGGAGTTTTTTTACTTGAAGCGAGGGTCTGATAAATCACATGGCGATACTATACCATATTATTTAGAGTAATACACAATAGATAATATATATATATAACAAAGGAAACCACCAACAATAAACTAAGAACATTCATTGATAACCAAATCATAAATTGGGTACAAATACAACTGAACAAGTAGACAAGTCATGTCATGCTAACATTGTCAAATGTTAATGGAAACCCAAAATAGAGACAAACAACTGACTCCCCAAAATAGTTTCATAATTCTATTCTAGGTCTAGATTCATGAAAATCCCATTCCCAACTAGAATCCCTAGAATATGGTATTTACCCTTTCCCTTGCCTTCCACCATGATATCTACTCAGGTACCCAATAGCGGCCTAAGCAGGGTGTGAGTTAAACTCATTAGGCCACCACCAAGGGTGTCTATAAAATATCCGGTCTAAATAGATAGTTCATGAAATAAAAAATAGGTGTTAACATCAATAAGGAATAACTCAAGTTCAATTTGTTAACAATAGTCACTTTACTAATTTTCGTTACTCAATCCATTTCCATTACATATTCCATGGGTAAAAAATATACATCATTTTTAAAATGAACTAATCCAAACCAGTACCATTAATTCGGGAGTAATTCAAGTTCACTATCACTACAGATATAAATATTTCCTAATCAATACATCTCACTTACTATAAAGCATCATCCTAGGTAGTTTAATCCAATGCAACCATTAGGGTCCTAGAATTTTATTCTACCACCTTATCCCAAGTGTCAAATGGATTATGCGGTTTAAAAATCCATGAACCAACCTCGCCAGAAGTCTCTATAAGAGGTTCCATGGTTTGTCTTCACCCCTCACATGGTTTTACCTAACCATTTTCAAACCATGAAACATGCATAGAATATATCATTTCACTTTTATCTCATGTCTCGATCACCAAGAACACCCCCAAGCCTCATCCTACACCTAGTAAAGATTTAATTAACCAACATTAAGATATTTAAAACAAGATTTAAACAATTACATACCTATATAGATTCTGAGATCTTACAACCTCCCCACATTATAATGGATCTTCCTCAAGTATAAATTCATATAATCATCATGTTTTTTAAGAAATGATATTGGGACACTGGGCCCACATATCAGACTCTATTTCTCATGTTTCATCATAAAACTTTCTATGATTTTGTATAACGTGAAAAAAGGTAATGGTATTTCCCCACAAGACACTCACTACGATCGACAATATGACCCAAATGCTCTTCAATGGATGCATCACCCTCAAGATCAACATCCACAACATCGACCATGTGATGTGGGTTAGGGTGATACTATAGAATCTTGACACGTGAATTTAGTCATGCATTCCACTAAACCTATATGGAATATCCAATCGGCATGCTATTAGTCTGATTTCCTACATAATCTCAAATGACCCCACTTAACTAGGCGCCAACATTACCTATTTCTAAATATGATATTGACTCATCCTTGGCGAAGTCCAAAGGAACACCTGATCACTCACCTAAAATGCAAGAGTTCTATAATTCAGATCTATATATGAACTTTTACTACTCTGATCCATTACCATATACTTATAAATCAACTGATCTTTTTCTGATGTCTCCTACATGAGACTCAGTCTGAACAACTCAAATCCCCTAGACTCTAACCAATATAGTGGAGATATATAAGGTCTAATGTAGAGTTCCTCAAATATTTCCATCTTAATCGTATCTTGGTAATAATTTCTGTTGGAAAACTAAATAAGTGGAAATTGTTTCTCCCACAATAAATCAAAATATAGGACCAAAGCCCTCAACATGTCTTCCAAAACTAGAATAGTATGATCTGACTAACCATATGTCTCTGGTTGGAATTTCATACTCAAAAAAACAAGATACCAAGTGCCTTGTAGAATCCATTCTATAAGCATGATGTGGAATTTGGATCACAATATGAAACTACATCATGTGGCACCCAATGAAGTTGTACTATCTCATGAACATACATCTCACCCAACTGATCCATAGTAAAAGTCTCTATAATAGGAAATAAGTGTGACATGTTAAGAAAGATATCCACATCTAACCAGATCAAATCATTCTTATGGTGCATCCTCAATATTCTCATAATGAATTGCATTGTCACATCATCCCATTTCCACTCAGAAATTTTTAATTGCGACAATAATCCACCTGGAAAATGATTCTCAGCCTTCACCTGCTCATAGGTAAGGCATCGCTCTATGAAACAAACAAATTCTTTCTTCATCCTTGGATACCAATACTACATACAGGTATTATGATACATTTTGGTCAAACCGGGACAAACATCCCACCTTTATGCATGATAATATCACATCAACTCTGCTCACATGCATGGTGGAAAAACAACAGGTCCCTGAAACATAAAAAACCCATAATTACCAATGGTGCGATAAGAAGGGGACTCCCCTCCTTTTAAAATTTTTTTATAGATAAAAATTAGAGATTCAAAATCATATTCTTCTAGATTTGGTTCAGAATCATGGACTCAACAAACATGGATGATACTATCATCTACCTGTGTCCATCCTGAACATCCAGATGCATCTCAGTGAATAAATCTATCATCTTCCAAACAATATATGACACTTATATCTTCTGATGTTGATCCTTCTAGCTCAATTAATCAGAAATGATATTCCCATTTACCCGTCTATAAATCAAATTAAATTCAATATATTTAATGCATTACACTCATCTCCACTACCGATGATTCAAATCATGTTGAAAAAATGTACATTTATCTATTATGATCAGTATATACTTTTAACAATTCTAGCAATAAGTATTGGTGCCAATGCTTCAGTGAGTAAAATATTTTGTCCAAATAAAGATAATGATTTTGTTAGTTCCTTTAATGAGGCATCAATTTTCATGACCCATTAGCCCCTACTTGATCATCTTGCATCAATACTACCCCATTTCCAACAAGAGTTTCATCACAAAACAATGTGTACTACTTACATAGCTCTGGTAAAATCAGAATCTATGAAGTTTTCAACCATGTATTTGACTCTTGTAAGGTATCCTCACCAGCCTTTTAAAAAAATTGATTATCATATTGGTTGTTCCATAAAGAGCACCACTAAATGGTATAAATCATTGATGATCCTTTGGTAATACCAGCTAATCATTGAAAACTTTGAAAATCATAAAAAATATTTGGTTGATCCAATGAAACAACTTCGTGTACTTTCTTTGGATAAATAGACACACTTCTTTCAAGATTATTCATCCCAAAAAATATACATTATCAATCCAAAAATGACACATCAATATCATAGAGTATAACATATTCTCTTTGGGTGTACTCACTACGATGTCAATATTTTTTTCATGATCATCAAGAGTTCTAGTATACACCAATATTTCATCAATAAAGTCAACTAAAAACTTATCCAAATAATGGTAAATTATTTGGTTCCATAAATCCATGAACATTGTGAAGAAATTGGTTAACCTAAACTACATAACAACTAACTAATGCAACCCATACATGCTCTTGAAGGTATCTTGTGTTACCTAAGAAGGTATCACCCTTAGTTGATGATACCCTGGCCTCATATTAATCTTGGAAAACACCATACCACCTCTTATATGGTCAAAAAGTTCATCAATTCAATGAATAGGCTATTAGTTATTTTCTATTATCTAACTCAGATTCCTATTGTCATCACATAACTGCAAAGATCTCTTAGCAATATTGGGGAACAACACTAGAGATCCCCAAGGTGACATGCTAGGATTAATAAACACTTTACATTCCGACTACTCCAACTATGTTTTATTCTCATGGATTTATGTTAATGACATTATATATGGACGAATGGAAGCAGGTTTTACTCATGGAAGAAATTATTTTCTGAAATTAACATCTCTTTCATGAATAATCCCCAAGAAGTCCTCTAGAAACACATCCTGGAACTGATCCACCACTAGAAGAAGGAACAATTATTCTTATCCATCATCATCAATCATAATACAATCTACTCAGGCTATGATCTTGTCCCAAGGCTAAGAAGATATCCCTGCATGTCATGTATGTACATATCATTCACCACGATGGACATAGGTGTCTCCATCAAGGGATGTGATCATTACCCTTCAATAATAACATTCAATATGGGACAAATATAATTCCAACAAATCCATTCCCAAAATCAGATCAAAACTCTACATCTCATGCATGAAAAAATACCACAGAAAATGATATCCCTCAATTTCAATGTCACACCCATTACATTTCTTGATGTTATTTTCTCACATCCCAACCAGTGTATCAATAGACATATCTCCACACAAATGTACCACTGCTAGACCAATTACAACCACAAATATGGAAGAAATAAAATAATATAGGGAACATGAATCAAATAATTCAATAGAGGGAGAATAATCAACAATGATCTTTCCTCACACAGTCGATGGTCCAGCCTCACCACCTCCAGGTTTATAATAAACTTCATGAAGCTAATCTGACCCTTTTCTCTAGGCCCGAGTTTTAATTTATATTGTTGTAATTCCCAGTTGATATAGAGGCTCCCTCCCTAGAGTACCACTTCTTCCCCCTATACCAATACGACCAATAAAGCTCCAAATTTCTTCAGGATAAGAGTTAACCAACACCCTTCATACTCTCAACATCGGCCTAAATTTTCCATCCATTCCCATTATTGAGGTTTTCTATAGAACATATTTTCATGTCCTATTTTTCATCATGCTCGGCACTCAGCTGGTGGTCGTGGGCACTTACCTCACATGTGTACTGGCCTAAAACACTGATAACCGGGGACTCGATCGCTACATAGGAAAACTAGTTCTTTTTTCTTATTTCATTATCCACCACTTCCCTCGTGGAGACACTCAATATAAAACTTCTTACCATAAGAAGTTACAGCCCCAATTTACTCAACCGCTACTTCATGTCTAACACCAGAAGCCCCCTTGAGGTTTCCCTATAAGATAATGGATTGATCTATCACAATTTAAAACCTCTTTAGATGAATTATGTTCACCTGATACTGATCTGATGTTTAATTTCATCTTGGAAATGTCTTGATATACCTACATTATCTACCACTAAGTTAGGAACAAAACATTGATATGCTGGGAAATGACATGTATAATTCATCTCTAAAATTGTTCTCTTGGTCAACCTCATAAAAGCTATATCATTTTCCTCTATTAGGGTTTTCATATAGTAAAAATAGAGATAATTTTCTCAGAAACCCTTCCATAGAGTCCCATATACCTTCTTTTTCTGAACCAAGAAGTTCTCCCAGCTCTTTTTTTGACCTCAATGCATTCTGGATTCCATCATTACTCTCTTCTCGCGATGAGTATCTTCATTTTCAATAATCATCTATATGGACTCGATATAGAACATGAAATCCCCTATCCCACCCTCTCCCATAATGGTCAGAGGATGCTACAACTGAAACTTTCAAGTCACCTTGAACATACTCAGTACAGACCACTCTGGGTCCCTTTACATAATTTATATAAAATGATATAATTTATCTTATAACTTATCCTCTACACTATTTACCTGGTCCACCAAGGTTTTTTGCTTCACATATGGGGGATCATTCTTGGCTCTTTCTTCTTATCACCCAATTGGTATAGAACACTACCCTGAACTGTCCCTACCATAGGTTATTCCTATCTTGGGGTAAACCAACACCCATGATCACAAGACATTAATTTGACCCCATTTTCAAAGCCATTTCTTATTTAAAACACAAGGCTTTTCTTCTCAGACACATTTTCCATTTTACAACATATTACAACCAACACTTTAACTCATTCAAACTATTTCATTATGATAAATGCTTTAATATTTATTTTATTTAACCATTTTCATCACATTTTTTAGATACCATTTTCTTCATATTTTTTAGGAATAAAATTCATTATACTCTCTATGCCCACACACCCATCGTGTGTGTGCCTAGGATGATGCACATCACCCATCCAGGTGCCAAAAATGATGCATGAATACATAACCTGGTGCCATTACAGCCACAAGTAAAATATCCTGAAACTGTTTTGTCACATAATAAATGTACCAAAGAATGGTGAAATATCCTTAAAATGTAAAAACATACTTCAAAATAAACAATTCAAACCATGGGTACCTGGTTATTTTATCATACATGGGATAGATATTCCCATGAACGAGCTCATTTCCAAGACTCAAAACATACTAATCTCCCATCTACCATCCTTATAAATAGGACCACGTAAAATAAACTCAAATATTACCACTTTGTAATGACCCCGACCTAGAAGACACCAAATGGTGCACCAATCTAAGTCACCACATTACCTGAAGCATTTGTCCACGTAGGCCATAGTTTTTCCACTAAAAGAAAGGGACTAGTAAATCACAATGGGAGACTATAACATATGTTTTCATAGTAATACATAGATTATAATATATATAAAACAAATTAAAGAAAAACAAATAAACTAAGGGAATTCATTGATAACCAAATCTCAAAAAGGGTACAAACACAACTAAATAGGTATACATTCCATGTCATGCTAATTATGTCAAATGTGGATCAAAACCCAAAATAGATAATAACAACCAAATCCCTAAAATAGGACATAACACCATGTCTATATCCCTATCCATGCATGCCCCATACTAAACATAAAATACCTAGTATAGGACCTTAACACATGCCATGACCTGAAACTATGAAATCATCATAGATACCCAATGGTGGCCCAAGCAGTGAGTGAGAATAACTAAGTAGGACACCACCAATGATGTCTACAAAATATCCAGTCTAAATATATAGAGCATGAAATCAGAAATAGTTTTCACAATCAAATAGTAATATCATGAGTTCTATTATTTAAAAATATTCTCTTTAGTTATTGTGTATTATTCATTCCATTTCCATTACTAGTTACATGGGTTAAGGGTTTACATCATTTACACAATTGCCTAATACAGTCTATTATCATGCATGGGGAACTAGTAAAGGTCCTTATCTCACTATGGATAAATATTTCACAATCAATAAATCTCACCTAACAGGGAGCACCCATCCATGTAGTTTCATCTAGTGCAACTATTAGGGTCCTAAAGAATCAGTCAGACACCCTAATCTGTGAATTTTATAGGGTGGGTCAGGGCATTAGTCTAACCAACCCATGAGAAGAGAATTAGTCATTTATCCCACACACAAAGCTATGTGAACTTTATTATTCATCTATTTACCACATATACCATATCACAATTCAAACCAAAATCAATACACATAACATTCACATTTCTGATTTCATATAGAAAATAAACACTATTTACCCCTTAAAACATAACACATTTACCAATTTTCTTTCACAAAACATTCAAAATATTCATCAATTCGTGTGAATTAAGCAATTTGCAACATTAAAAATTTCATATTACATAACTCACTTAGAATTTACATTACAATATGATAATCCATTTGACATGTTCACATTTATCCATTTATCCCTTTTTCACATATTTTCAAATATTCTCATATGCCATTATCAAAGACTATATAGAAACATCATTTGTGTATCCATATAAATAACAAAAATAAGTCATCATTTACCATGGGTTCTACTTCAATACAATTCATCTCTATAATTGACATCATCATTTACCATGATCGAGAATGTTGGTGCACCCCATGGGTGGCCCTAGATTGGCTTAGTCACCCTCCATGCATCCCATAAGGATCATGGAGGTTTCAAATCCCCATATAGACCACCATTTAACTAAAACCTTTATAAAGGATTAAAATTCAGAAAAATAAAGAAGAAAAAGCACAACCAAGTAAGAACAAATCAACATAATACTGCATTATATAATATGGAGACCACCAACCATGAATCAAAAGATGAAGGCACCCTTAACCTTATCCTTCGATCCATATTCAAGAAACCTTTGAATAATAATCATATGTTCTACTTTAAAAATAGGTTTTTAATTATTTTATTGAATAAGAACATATATAAAATCCTTAATCAGGAAAAGAGAAACATTAGGGAAATTATACTTACCTAGAACATCGATTAGCAACCAACAATGCACCAAACGGCCTAGAAACTATTTAGATCGATCATTGGGATCTCTTTATAGTTTAGGTTAATAAAAATGGATGGGGGAATAATAAAGTGGTGGAAAATCAGGTAAGAAAATAAAAATACAGAGTGGAATTTTCATAAATTTACACTTTCTTATGGGGCACACGGTTTGGCTGCACTTTTTTCCAAATCGTGCACTAATCATTCACCATCCTCTTCCCTAGAAGGGTTAGGCTGCACAATTACTTGTGTAGGAATACAAGGTTTGAAAAATTATACAACTATATGATATTCATCTATCCATGGTTTCATGGTTTGGATTTCCCCTCCCACATTTTCCACTAACCGTGTGCAAACAGTGCAACATGCACATAGTATCCTTGTTTCCATTTTCTCTCAAGTAATGAGCCCCAGGAACACCACCTAAATATCTCATACACATAGTAAACATATAATTAACCAATATTAAGATATTAAAACTAAGATTTATATAAGTAAATAATACCATGAATTCTAGGATCTTATAATATTTATTTAGGAAAACACAAGGTCGTTACATTTGGTATAAGAGGAATGGGTTAGTAAATCATTGGAGATTTGAATTAGATAACCTTTGGTGAGATCCCTAGATATATGACTAAGTATATTTCAAGGGATATTTATGGGGATATATATATATATATATGGAAAAGTCTAAGGATGGTTCTATGTATATGAAAATATATTGGAATTTTGGTGAATGATATAGAAGGGGGTTTCTATGTGATCACACCCCTATCTAGATACTACAAGTGGATGTTACTCTAGTACAGAGGTAACAAGGGATAATAAAACATGTATGCTCTATAGTACACACATAAACATGATTTATTACATAAACATTCACTTAAGAAAACTCTGAGGATTGATAGGTATAGTGTATTGGGAAATTAGGAACATTACATAACATCTTAGAACATAAAACACAACATCTTTATTTGAAGAATATTTTACATGACCACAACATTCTTTCATACATAGCATTTCATGGGATTACCTGAGGACATGCATAAGAAAAGGGTGATCTATAAATCCCGGTAAAAGATTAAACAAGGAATCAAATGAATAATATAGTACATGTTAGGAAATAGGTATATTAATGGATCATAAGGGAAACATGAACATAATTTCATGGTATACAATGATTATCATAACATAAAAATTTGGAAACAATAGTTAATATGGTATTAGCAAGAACCATGGCTCATTGCACAAGGAGAGTGAGTAAACCCTAATTTAACTTTAATTATCATAAGTAAACCGTCATTAATATTGAATTTACATGAGTAAACCCTCATTTCACAAGATTTATCATGATACTATTCTTTAACCAATACATTGGTACACTATTAGGGTGAACCCTTTTTAATCATTTCATTCCATGAATAAGTGTTCCAAATTGTCATACAAAATGGATTCATTTAACATCATCATTAATTGAAAGATAATGGAATGTGGAATTCATACATGAAACTATATAATCAATAAATAAATTTTCATGAAGGTGAATACCCGTGATAGAGAAATGGGCATTGTATTCACTATAAAATGGTTTGGTCTTGGAAAATCGTTGTGCAATTTCGGCAGCATAACGGTGTGAAATAAGAATTCATCAAAATTGTTGATGGGGAAAAAGGGGTATCTAACCATATTTACATGAAATGGAAATTAATGGGGTTATATAGATACATGTACCAACATATATATTGGAATTTTCATTCATAGTAGAAAATAATTTCATGAATGTAAATGATAAGAGAGAAATTCCTTATGGAATTTTGGCATTGTAACAGGTGTTCATGGGAGGAATTAATATGAGAGAAAGTGGTATCTCATATTTCAATCATAAGGAGTTAATTATGGGGTAGGGGTGAAATCACAACCCAAAATTTTTAATTGAAAACTGCAGGGTATAAAAATATAAAGAAATTTGGACAGAAATGAGAAAGGAAGAAATCTGTTACTTGGAAGTGTGATCCCAATGGCTTAGTAGAGGCTTTTGAGTAACTTATTTGGAGCTTGGGTTACTTGGGAGGATTATAGGGAAAAGAGGGAAAGGATTTGTTGAGATCCAATTGGTTTGAATGATGATTAATGGGATATTTAGTGGGTTTATATAGGAAAGATGAGAGAATTTTTTATTATTTAGCTCTTGGACACCACACATTAAACTAAATAAAACCACAAACCATCCCATGGTTTTTTCCAAATTGGAGTGTAAAACATTATTTTATAAGTCCAATGGACTAAATTATTAAAATATTATGCTATTTTATGTAGATATGAGTCACACTCTCAAGGAAATCATTTTAAAATGTTGAAATGTTTTATAAGCCTTGGAGGGTCCAATAAGGATTTGTAAAATAAATCAAAAAAACCTAAAATAACATTATATTAAAGTTAAACCATATATTGGATGAAAAAATCGCTTATGGCATTTTATTACGTCATTATTGGTGCATTATGAAGTCATAATACATATAATATATTTAAACGGTATTTAATTTTTACCCAAAAATTCAACTGTCTCAAAATATTATCAAAAATTCACTATTGGATAATATCAATGCCTTGATTCCAAAAATAATATTCATTTTACCAAAATATTTTTATACATATTTATATTTCTTACTTTTAAAATAAAAACCGACATTTATCAAATTTTTATGGGTTTTGACAAAAACATCTTTCAAACAAAGATAAAATTACAATTGTATTCATAAAAATTATATGATCATTTATATTTAATAAAAATTAATTTAGTAATAATATTTTATTAATATATTATTTAATTTAAAAAATCTATTAAATCCTCAAAATATACTTCTTAATTTATTATTAACTAGAAAAATTATTTATGCTTTAAAAACTATTTACAAAGTAACAATAATAAAATAAAATCATATTATTTATTATATCCAAAAAGTAATGCACATAATCATAGTGATAGGGTCTTGTTACATAACCCCTTATAACACTCGAATATAACCTAAGGGTATGGTGTGTGATGGTGATAGACTCTTGGTGTGGCTCAGATAACATCCCTCGGGTGGGAATCTCTACCAACTTCCACTTATATGGTAGGCAGTTATATTCAAGAATAAAATGTTGAAGCTCATATTGGGCATGGTCAAGAGCGATGCCCATTTACACTACCTATTTTCTAAGATCCAACAAATGGGCTTCTTTTGGATCAATTCTACTGGATGAGGCCATCACATCCTTTATCTATGTAAATTGGATTATTTTAGAGCCCTATATTTATACCAATCATGTGATCACTGTTCAACAACTATATTAGCAATGATTAAAATTATTAATGGTATTTTAAAATCCCAAAACAAAAAACCAAGGAAGTTCAAATGTCTTATATAACCATTTTACATAATAAGACATTTAATCAAATTAAGAAGAATTTTCATTAATAAAAGTTTGGGTTGTTACAATCTTCCCCCCTTAAGAAATTTTCCCCCAAAATTTCCTTCTCCCACACTAAAACAGATGATAGTAACTATGATGCATCACTTACTTTGATTCCAATGTTGCTTCATTGAACTTGTGGTTACTCCACAACACCATGATGAGGGGCATTGTCTGACTTCTTTGAACTTTTTATCTACGATCTAGGATCTTCAATGGATTCTCCTCTTAAGAGAGTTCATTCTTCAAAGGTACCACCTCTATATTGAGTACATTAGATGTTTTAGGTATTTACTTCCTCAATATTGATACATGGAATATATCATGTACATGAGAAAATTTTGATGGGAGTGTTAGTCGATAGGCCACTGCTCCAATGCAATCTAGGATCTCCAAAGGACCGATGTACCTTAGACTATGATTTCCATTATTCCAAAATCTCATGAATCTCTTCCATGGTGATATGTAGAGGAATACCATGTCACAAACATCAAATTCTAAGTCTCAATGTTGAATATCAGCATAGATATTTTGTTGAATCTGAGAAGTATTAATGTACTTTTGGATGTTCTTAACCTTCTCCACCATTTCCTCGAGAATTTCGGGACCTATGAGTTTTTTCCCTCCAACATCATCCCAACATGACGATGTTCTGCACCTATTCCCAAAAAGGGCTTCATAAGGATCTATTTGGATTCTTGAGTGGAAACTATTATTTTAAGAGAATTCAACTAGAAGAAGATGTTAATCATATCCTCCTTTCAAGTCCATTGAGCATGCTCTCAACATATACTCACATGTTTGGATAGTCTGCTCAGATTGTAAATTATTTTGAGGATGATAATCCATAATTAAGTTCAGATCTATATTTAGAGTGTGTTGGAGACACTTCCAGAACATATAGGTGAATCTTGGAACTCTATCTGATAAAATAGATAGTGGCACTCCATTTAGCCTTAACCAATTCAATGATAGAAATATGTTCCTGTTGATCCAATGAAAAATACTCTATAATTTCAATAAAAAATGTAGTCTTTGTAATATGGTCCACAATAACTCATATATCATTGTTTTCTTTGGATATCTTTAGATGTTTTGTGACAAAGTACATGATGATGTTCTCCCATTTCCATGTTGGTAAGGGTAATGGTTTCATCCTCCCCATAGACTTCTACCTCTCAACATTCACTTGATAACATACCAAGAACTTTTATGTATACTCAGTGATCTTATTCTTCATGTTATCCCACCAATAAATATCTCATGGATCTCAATACATCACTGTGTTTCCAGGGTGAATAGAGAAATTCGAACTATGTGAATCATCCAAAAGATCATTTTTAACTCTATATTTGATGGAACACATAATATTATCCCAAATCTCACAATTCCTTATTCATTAACATTTAACTCTTAGGATTTACCTTTTTTTTATAGTTTCCACATTGTTCTAAATTCCCACACCATCTTTTTAGGCATCCATTAACCATTCTCCAATATATGGTTGAGCACTCATTTGTTATAGGATTGATGATGTTACATTATTTATGATTCCCATGTCCATATTCATCAAATATAAGAAGATTGGATCCATTTCAATTCTCATCAGTGATAGAATTGTTTGGTATTTTCTACTCAGATCATCTTCCACCTTTTTCACTTTCCTAAGATGGTAATAGATTGAGCAGTCATAGTATTTTATCACTTATAACCATATTCATTATCACATGTTCAATTCTTTCTATTTGAATATATAATTGAGGCTTTTGTGGTCCTTGTATATTTCACACTTCTCCCAAAGAGGTAATGTCGAAAAAATTTCAAAGCGAAGATTAAGGCAGTCATCTCCAGATCATGTGTTGGATAGTTTTTCTCATGAACATTCAATTTCCCTGAATCATAGGCAATGAAATTTTAATTTATTATCAACACACATCCCAAACCCTTATTTGTATCATCACTAAATACCAAAAAAACGTTCACCACTTGTTGGTAGTGTGATCGCGTGCACAGTGATAAGACCCTTTTCAACTCATCGAAACTCTCTTCACCTTCATCACTCCAAGAAAACGTTACTCCCATCTAAGTTATCTTGGTAAATGGGTTTTACATTCATAAGAAATTTCTATCAAATCAGTGATAATATCCAGCTAAACCTAGGTTGCTATAGATATCCATCACCGATATTGGCCTTGGCCATACCTGTATTGCAGATATCTTGAAGGGATCTATATATACCTCATTTATTCTGATGATATGACCCAATAATGAAACTTCC
The DNA here is from genome assembly GCA_963277665.1 of Viscum album. NCBI lineage: Eukaryota > Viridiplantae > Streptophyta > Magnoliopsida > Santalales > Viscaceae > Viscum > Viscum album. Next base: position 1,855,403,441 of record OY728138.1, read on the forward strand.
TTAAACCAGAAATCAATATTTTGGTAATTTTTATAGAGATTCTCCTTTCACTAGGTCTCTAGTACAGTGCTTAGATGCTCCTCGTGATCCTCCTTGGTTTTGTATCATATTAGAATATATTCTATAAATATGGCCACAAATTTGTCGAGGTAATATCAGAAGACTCTATTCATCAAGTCCATGTGTATTTTTGGAGCATTAGTGAGTCCGAAAGGAACTACTATGTATTCATAATGCCCATACACTGTACAAAAATTAGTCTTGGGGATATCCCCCTTCTTCGCCCTTAATTGAAGACATCCTGAGCACAAATCCTCCTTGGAGAAGTATAGTTCTACACATAAAAGATCTAAAAATTAATCAATTTGATGAGAGGATACTTGTTTTTTATTGTGATATTGTTAATATCATGATAATAAATGAAAAGGTGCATTGACTCATCTTTCTTCATGGTGAAGACGACGGGTTCACCCCATAATGAAGCACTTGGGCATATAAACCCTTTCCCCAAAATTATTTTGTAGTTGTTTATTTAGCTCCTCATGCTCTGTAACAGACATTATATATGGAGTCTTGGATATTAGAAACTCCCTATGTATAATATCAATGGAGAAGTAAACATCTCTTCTAAAAGGAAGACCATTCAATTCATCTAGAAATGCTTCAGTGGATTCCCTCACAATAGGCATGTATTCCATGATGGTTGCTTCCATAGACTCTATCATCTGATCAAGATATGCATGCTCATAGTGTAGTAATATCTACACTTGAGATGATGGTGATAAAGAAGATTACTCATCATCCTTTCACTTGTACAGAATCGGGGGTCGATTCACCATATGGAGAGTGATTTCCCACTCATAGTAATTTATGCTAGCTTTATATAAGGAAATCAAATCCATGGAAATAATTTCATAAAATTCTACCAGGGGGAGTATGATGAGGTTTTTTGGGAAGTCCAATCCAAAAATTGTTATAGAGGAGGAGTTATAATCATGGGATGTAATGATTTCCCCATTTTTCCATTCTAACCGACATCTCTACTTCCATGATTTTTGGTGATTTTGGGATTTTTTTACTAAACTTTATGGATATAAAATATTTCATAGAACCAGAATAAAAAAGTACATTCTTTCTTCTTGAATGAATAACTAGGGTACATATCGCCACTTCATTGTTAGTTTTTGATTCAGTTGTAGTGATGGAAAAATATCACCATTACTATCGTAGAGGTTATAGGATTTCTCTGAAAACCCTTTAATTAGAGAACTAGTTTTAAAAGTGACTTGGTTATTTATAGTTGAAGAAATGAACAATGCGTTGAGGGTTGGATTGAGTGTTCCTCTCCTCTATCACAGAATCATGTTTTTCTTGTCATAATTTAATATCTAGGATCCTATCTCTTCCACACCAAAATAATTTACTAATTTGCTTCATGATATTTTTAGTGTGGTTCTTTCTACCCCTTTGTCATGTGGGGTGCTGTAATTTCATAGCACCATTGTATTTATCCACCGGACCAATAGAATTATAGTCCACCACACTCTTATTATCCCCATGATACCCTTGAGATTATCTGATCTATATTTCAAATTTGAGGTCACAGCGAACAATTTCCTCACAGCTCTCGAAGTCACAGATCTCTATGTCTTTTCATAGGCTGGGTTTTATCCCACAAAATAAGTGGTCAACCTTGAATTTGAGGGTAACAACAAAGCCATAGGCATATCATGCAATCCTTATGATGTTTTCCTCGAATGCTCTGATGGATACATCACCTTTTTTTCTTTAGCTAATGGATGTACCAATCCATGTTAATTCATAGGGTGTGAGTATAATATTTATCAAAAAAACATTTTTCGAAAATCCTTACATTCCAACACCTTGATCTCCTCCTATGGATTCATATTTTTATCAATTCCTACCATTGATCAGCTTCACCCTCCATACGATAAGAAAACAAATGTAACTTATCTTGTTCAGAACATTGAAGGATGGAGAATATCTTCTCAATATAGTTGATTCAGTGTTTGAAGATTGAGGGATCATATGACCCCTTAAAAGTAGAAGGCCTTTGTCTCATTAAGCTCTAGATTTAGTTTTTTTCTTGGGGGGGTTGAACATTTATCTTGAATCATGATTCTATTCGAAAACATGAGTTATATGGGAGAGTATTGTGAAAATGTTTTCTATTCCCCCTCCCATCAGATTGGGAATCTCATTAGAACATCCATCGCATTGATCTTCACAAGAGTTATTAGCTTGAGTCCAATTATTAATTCCCTTTGGCTAGAATAAATGGAAATTTAGGGGTAACACATATTGAAAAAAGGTATAACTTATAAATTACATTTATTTCCTTAACTTTTCTATGTTATCCATGATCTACTTTCCAACATATATTCATATGGAATTTTTTTAGTTCCTTTAATAATGGTTCACAATAAGATTATGAATTTACCAAAGAATATCCTTCATGTGTGTCATAACCAAGAGTTCAGCAAGTCCCACTATCGGGCACCAGTTCCTATTCGAGTCTATCTCAAATCTGTGTTTTTGGGCTTTACCCCTAGATACATATGTTCTAGAGTCGCCTCTACCTGCTCGTATTCAGACAGGGATGTATTATCTTGATAAAACACTTACTCAATACTCACCAAAATGTAGTGATGTTTTTATTATACTTAGACTTATACATGAGGCTTTCACTAGGGCTTTCTAATCCTAATCCCAAAAATAACTAAACATATCCTTTTATACAATCTATAAGAACCATACTCTTTATTACACACATAAACATGATTTATTACATAAACATGTTGTAACACCTTGACCCCTCTAGACCGGAGCTGGTGCCTTACTTGATACATTGGAATGGTTAAAATAAATTAAATCCTAAAGGAACATTCTGTTTAGTATTCTTAAAGAAACTAGATAAATATATGTAACTCAAATTACATTGGGAAATGTAACAAAATATAATACATAATAAAAACTAAAAACTACATCCACATAAACTCTACAAGTGATAACCTCTTCAAAACCTAATGAAGGCAAACAAATGAAAGGGGTGAGCTCAAATGATCAGTAAGGGTTAAAAATAGTGAAATAATGAATCTATAATAACATAATCATAAACAAATTATCATAATCAATAATTCATGGTGAATAAAAGAAAAAAACTCACACCATTAATAAACTGAGAATGAAATTGCATCTATAGATTTTTATTATTGAGAAAACCTCAAGGATAGTAATATCTGATTATGGGAAAAGAGAATTCATAGTAATTGGAATTCATATATCAGGAACATGATACCATTATATCATCTAAACATTTTAAGTTTGTGTGTAGAAACCTGTTTGTTTTTTGAAATGAAACTCGAAGCGTTTGTCACCAACTAATTGTATCATGAGACATGTCAATGCATAGAGGGGCTATAGCAGGCCCCTCCCATCACTGTATATCCAAATTATTATTTATAAATTTATTTAATACATGTATTATATTCCTTCTCAATATCCATATAGATTAGAAAATATGGATTCATTAATATTTCAATTGTTAAAACAACATTCCAAATCAACACCTTATGTGAAAGTGTATACAACTTAAGAAAATTATCATATCCATGAAATCAAATTATGGATATATAATATAAATTTAATTTCAAATGAAAAGTTATATCAAATGGGAATTAGGTACACCGCATAAAAAGTATTAGGTTCCCAATTAAAATTAATCTACAATGAAATAAAAAATGAGACAATGTTCCATACCATATTGTAGTCAATCGAACCGTATAACCAAAAGTTAATAACCATCAATTGAATCATTAGGTACCGTGAATATAAATATAATCATGATATTATAAATCAATAGTATGTACACATACACCACATACAATAAATAAGTAGTGAACAATGGAAATATCATGGATTAGAAAGTGAGATGAGAAACCCCTTATAAACATTTCTGCATGGTAAGTGCTATTCTTGAGATGGATTAATGAGAGGTAAAGGGGTATCCCATAATTTATATATCATATGTTTAGTATTGGGGAGGTCTGAAAATATAACCCAACATTTTGAATTTAAAATAAAAGGACACAACATAGGGGAATTATTGAATTAAAATGAGAGAGAGGATCCCTTAGAAAGATTGTATCAATAGAGTGAGGATAAATCAATGACATATTTATGTGTGAAAAATAAAAATAAACAAAATATAAGTGGATATATATTACAATAATGTTATAGGTCATTCACAGATATTATGGGAATGAAAAAACCAGTGAAATTGATGTTTAACTCAATGAATGAAAATTGTGTTAAGATATCCCTTACCTTACCGTCATAGGTGTTCTTGATTGTTCTTAAAAAACTGAATAATCAAATTTATATTCTTTAATTAATAATTCCAGGACCTCATACGAACGTATTTTATATGGTGTAACCATATTTGGTTCATTCATGACCTTTTTTGGGTTTTAAGGGATTCAATTTTATTGTTTCGGAAGCATTTTCTTCCTCGATTTTTCATGGTCGGTTTACTTGTGTTAATGAATGGAAGAACATCTTAAATGTTTTTAAACATATATAATTGTCAATATAAATTATTAGTGAAATTATTAATTATCTCATAATGATTTTGGGCTATATACTCTAGGATGATTCATTAGTAATAAGTTATTGATAAATGCTTGGATTTACATTGCCTATTTTTTCCATAATGAACTTGTTTGGTATTATTATGTATTATGAGAGTGTAAGGATTCAAAAACCTTTAATAAGGTAAAATAAATATATTAAGTTAATTTTCAACCATTAAAAAGGTTTAATGACCAGTATTGAGGATAGTAATGCTAATTTAAAACCCATCTTCATTTAGTGTGATAAATTATCACATCTCAGACGGTGTTTGAATTTGTAGTATAAAAGGAGGGGAAAAAGATAGATTATGATGAAATTATACATTAAAATAATGAAACTTCAGAACATTTAATGTACTAGAATTATCATGGAATTTGGATGAGGTGAGGTTGGAAGATAGCAAAAAATAATAAAACTTGTAAAATAATTTGAAAGAAAAAGGTAAGAGAGTTTCACTTATTGAGTACTCCTCCTTGAGAAACTATATAAGGCCTTTGTTTTTGTCCTTTTGGTGAGACCAGTAGGCTATGGACATGTGTAGTGGTCTTGGGAAGAGTATTTGGAAGTATTTAGGAAAGGATTGATTCTTGAGTGTTTTGGGAGGAAGAGGGGTGAGTGGTGGTTTATATAGTAGAGGGGGGAGAGTTTTCTTAATATTATAATCATTATATTATTATTTCTTCTCAAGACTAGAAATAGTGAGTATTACATGGCCTAGAATATTGGTATATTATATGAGTTTGATATTTGGGTGCTTAAATCACTCGTGATACTAGGATTAGTTAAGTTAAATTATAATGTATTTTTATGATAAATTAATGTGTTTTACTACAAAAAATTCAAGTATTTCAAAAAATTCCAAAAATTAACCCTAATCATTTTTCGATGTTTAGAATCCAAAAATGACCTAAATTTTTCAAAAATAATTCTCTAAATATAATAAATTTAATTTTTAATTAAACTCATTATTTAATCAAAAAAATATGAACACTTAAGTTATTCATCTTCAGTTTTAAGGTGCCAAAATTTTATTTACACTTTCATAGATATGGTCACCATTCATAAAATACATATTACTTTTAGTCATGGTACGTTACTATTCACAAGTGTAGGTTACTATTCATAAGGGTACTTTACTATTGATTGAATGTGAAGTAAATTCTTTCAGACTCTAAATATCATCCTGATCACAACAGTGAATGTCTGTTTTTCAAAATTCAAACCCCAAACGTTTAAATTTTTATATTAAAGGCTAGTTTATGAAAATATTTTAAATTACCAAGTGTTGTTTCAATGATACATGATTCTTTTCGAAATATAGACTATCTATTCAATATAATGTAATTAATAAAAACACGCCATAAAATGTTGGTGGTGTTATATTATTCCCTCCTTCGAAAATTTTGTCCTTGAAATTTCTCATGCATAAAGCCCTCTTAAATGATGTTGGTGTTTTTTCTTCATAACATCCCAAAGTTCCCACACTTATTCCTCCATTTTATAGTGTCTCCGAAGAACCTTGACTTAATGAGTTGTCCTATTTCTCAATACATGATCCCTTATGTCAATAATCCCAATAGGCTCTTCATAGTATGAAAAATATTATTCCAGTTCTATTTATTTTTATGTGAGTACATGCATTGAGTATGGTGTGTATTTCTTTAACAATGACATATGGAACACATCATTAACTTTAGAGATACTAGGTGGTGTTGCTAAATGGTTAGCAAAAACTCTGATTCTTTCCAGAATTTCAAACGGTCTGATGTAACTGGGAATCGGTTTCCGTTTCTTACCGAACCAAAAGACACACTTCCATGTAGATACATTCAGAAAGACATGATATCGCACATGGAATTCCATATCCTTTCTCCAGTTGTCAGAAAAATTTTGAAACCTACTTGGGGCTACTTTAATATAGGCTTGAATTGTATTTACCTTTGTCGAGGTATCTTCAATAAGTTTGGGGCCTATAAGTTTCCTATCACCAACTCGTCCCAACAAGTTGGAGTTCGACATATCTTTCCATATAATGCTTCCTATAAATCCATTTGAATAGTAGAATGGAAAAAATTGTTTTAGTAAAATTCCACCAAAGGAAATTATTGATCCCACATACCTAGAGTGTCATGAGATCATGATCTCAGCTTTTCTTCTAGAGTTTGAATAGTTCTTTCAGACTGTCTGTCAGTTTGGGGGTGATAAGAAGTACTCATACGAAGCTCAGTATTCAAATACTTCTTGATATTTTTCCATAATATCAACGTAAACTGGGGATCTCTATTGGACATAATCAATATTGGTGCACAATTAAGTCTTACAACATCATTTATATAATTTTTTTCTAGGCGCTCAAGTGGAAAATCCTCTCTTATATCAAGGAAATGTGCTGATTTTGTGAAACGATAAACAATTTCCTATATTTCATCATTCCTTCTTTGTTTCCTCAATATTCCAGTGAAAAAATCCATTGTTATGTCATCCCACATCCATATAAGAATATATAGAGGTTTCATCACCCCTTTAGGATGTTTTCTCTCTGACTTCACTTGTTGAAAAACTAGGCACCTTGAAACATAGTCAGCAATTTCTCGCTTCATATTATCCCACAAAATACGTTCATTCAGGTCTCTATACATGTTTGTGCCACCTGGGTGTATAATGAAATTTTAGATATGAGCGTCATCTAATAGTTCCCTTTTTTATCTCAGGTACTGATGGAATGCATAACCTTTTCCCAAATTTCAAAACTCCTCCCTCATACATGAAGTCTTCCAATATCCGATCCATAACAACATTAATTTTCTTGTGTAGATTTTCATCCTCAAATTGAGATATTTTTATCTTCTCTAGTAAAGATGGTTGACCAATCATTTGAATGGGGAAATTTGTTTCCCCTTCCTTAATAATATTCATATACATCATTATTGGATCTATGAAAACAAGATCTCACTCAATCCTCAATTGAGTTAGAAGACCATGATCTTTCCTGCTTAATGCATCTTCCACCTTAATTTACTTAGAAGGGTGGTAGTGTATTAAACAATTGTAATCATTAAAGAACTCTAGCCATCTCCTTTTCCACATGTTGAGTTGTTTTTTTGGAAAATGTATTTCAAACTCTTCTGATTTGTTTATATCTCAAATTTTTCACTGTAAAGATAATGTCTCCATATTTTCATAGCAAAGATTATAGCTACTAACTCAAGACCATGAGTTGGATAATTTTTCTCCTGAGTTTTCAACTTACTTAATGAATAAGAAATAACTTTATCATTTTTCATATGGATGCAACCCAACCCAATATTTTTTGTATCACTATATATTACAAAATAATCACTTTTAATTGGAAGAGTCAAACGTTGAGAATTAACCAATCATATATTCAATTATTCAAAGAATTATGAACATTCATTTGTCCACACAAACATAACTCTTTTACGTGTGAGCTTGGTTAGCAGGTTAGCACGTCAGGCGAAAATCATAACGAAATTCCGATAATAACCTACTATGAAAACCAAAATGCATACCTCAGTTCTATTCATCAGCTTGGGCCATTCTTGGATTTCCTTTTTCATCATAGAATTAACTAAGATTCCATACATAGAGAAAATATGTCCGAGAAAAGAAACTGACTGAATCAATAATTCACACTTTCTAAACTTCCCATATAATTAATTTATTCTATGTTTTTTCAGAATAACCCGCAAGTGATTATCATGGTTTTCATAGCTTTTGGAGTATATCAGGTTATCATCGATGAATACCACAACAATTTTATCATGTTATTCCATGGAAAATATATTCATTAAATCCATGGAAATAGATGGTGCATTATTCAATCCAAAAGGCATCACTAGAAACATATAATGCCCATACCCGGTTCAAAACGCGATCTTTGGAATATCTTACTTCTTCACACATAGCTAATGATATCTAGATCGAAGGTCAATCTATGAAAAGTATTTTTATCCATGAAGTTGATCAAATGAATCATCAATTTGTTGAAGAGGATACTTATTCATTGTTAAATAGCATTGATTTCACTTTAATCAAAGAATAGCCTCATTGATTCATCTCTTTTCTTAGAAAAGACGATAGGGGCTCCCCATGGAGAAATAATAGGTCAAATAAATCCTTTGTCACTCAATTACTTTGGTTGTTTCTTCAGACCCACTAATTCCACTATGGACTTTCTATAGGGATTCATTGATATAGGTCTTGCACCATGAATTAAATAAATAGATAACTCAACTTCTCACACTGAAGGATGTCCAGGTAAATCCTCTAGGAATACATTTATGTGTTATTGCACTATATATACATCATGAATTTGAATATTTCTTTCCTCACCCCTAGACATTGGGTTCTCTTCCTCTCCATGAATTTCATTCAATAGTACTGCTGGAGGTGGATCTAGATGAGAATCAGATGGACAGGTTTCTTATCTGAAAATAAGGAATTCAACACCATTTTAAAAGATTTTAAATTCCTTTTTCTTACAATAATACTTTGCATCATAATTTGACATCCAATTCATACTGATATTTATATCAAATTCATTCATTGGTATGATGATAAGGTTAGCATCTATTGCACGTTTATGTGTCATAAGGGGGACTAATCGACATGCCTCTATTGAAATGATACATCCTCGAGGTGTTTTAACTAGAAACTCCTTTATTAAATCAAATTGGACATGTCTGAGTTTCTTGGAAAACTGGGAATATATAAATGAATGTGATGATCCAAAAACAAATAATTTGTTGGCTAAGTTTGAGGAAACAATTAATGTACCTTCCACCATATTATTAGAAACTTTAAACTCTTCGTTTGTAATTACATATGCTTTACCTTACTCTTGTGGCATTTTTTGAGGAAAGTTTCCTGGGTGCTTAGGACACTCATTTGCATAGTGTCCATTCTCTCTATAATTTTTTCATTGAATATCATTGACTTGTTTCTTCCCCTTGCATTTATTAGATTGATAAAACGTTTCTCTGCTCTTATAGCATAATCCCATGCCTTTCAATCATTTCCCAAGATGATTCGTTCCACAGTTCATGCATAATGAAAAATGATTCATTCCCTTATTCTTCTTTAGAGATTAACCTTTTCCATGGTTATCAAAGTATCACTTCTTATCTTGGTTTTCATGGAACATGTTTTATCTAGAAAACTCTCTCTCTATTTTTATGGCACTTAATACAATTTAATCATATGATGAAAATGTTTGAGAAGATAGTGTCCTTCGAAGAATTGGCTTAATAACTTCAATGAAATGATCAATAATGTCTTTTGAGTCACGTCAGTAATTTATTGAATATATGGATAGCCTAGTGAAGGTATCCTTATACTCTGCAACACTGTATTCTTACCTCTTCTTTAAGCTAAGGAATTTTATCTTCATTTTCATTCGTTGCTCACGAGGGAAATATTTCTCAAAGAATATTTCCTTAAAATTCCTCCATTCCATATCTTCTAAATCTTTTTCCTCAGTGGTATTCTAGATCAAGGACAACCATTGATCAGCATCACCCTTGAGACATTACAAAGCCAACACTACCGTTTACTTATCATTTCTTCTTAATGCCATGAATATCTTTCCAAGGTACTTGATCTACTTCTTAGCTTCCACTGGATTAGTAGTCCCAATAAATGATGGGGGATTCTGCTACATGAAACAATCCAACACCAGTGTGGCATGATTATTCGTCACAACCTGTGTAAGTTGTCCCAATAAGGTCATGATCTGATATGCTCTAACATTGATTGTGTTGATTTTATTAGTGGGTAAATCCCTACATTTTCCATGAGTATTGATTCCCCTTCTTCCTTTAGGTGACATTTCTAAATAATTTCATACACCAAATTAGGTTATGAATCAAAATTTATAATCTTAACTAGAAAAGTACTTTGAATAAATTGAAATCCTATGTATAGCTAATTTCATAGACATGGTTTCTCCGAGGAAAAATTTACATTAATAACCTTTTTAATGTCTTATAAATAAAATGTGAATTATCCTAAGAATATCCTCCAGGAGTTTCAATTAAAAGAGTACAGCAAGGCACATTTTCCTGTAACAGGGTACCCCAGATCAAGCCTAACACTCCTTGTCAGAGTTTTCACTCTTAGGTTCATCTATTCCAGAGCCACCTCTACCTATTTGTATCCATATAGGGATGCATTTTCAATAATGGTCGACATAATCTATTCCCTACCAAAATTCCAAGAAGTTTCTATATTTTTCTGCTCAAATACTACCTTATGGATTTGTTCCCTAATCTACATTTTCTAATCTAGTTTTCATGTTTTATACTAAACTTCCATTGATACCAATTGTATCACCATGACCCCTCTATACCGGAGTCAGTGCATTAAAAGACACATTGGAATGGATATAATATTTGAAATCCAATAGGAATGATCATTTTAGTCATATTAAATAAACTATATCAATAGTTGTAAGTCAAATTACATTGGTAAAGGTAAAAAAATACAATTCAAAACAAAAACTAAAAACCGCATCCACTGAGACTCAATAAGTGATCTCCTCTTCATAACCTGTAGAAGGTAACAAATTAGAGGGGTGAGATCAAATGCTCAGTAAGGTTTAAAAATAGTGGAAGCATGAATCAATAATAACTGAATTATAAAAAACTTAGCATAGTCAATTTTTCATGATAAATAAATGTAAAACTTACGCCATTAATAAATTGATAATGAAACCGCATCCATAGATTTTGTCATAGTGAAACCCTCTTGGATAGTAATAACTGATAATAAATAAAGAGAATGTTTAATAATAGTATATCATTTATCTGGAACATGATACCATTATATTGTCAAAACGGTTTATTTCTGTTGGTAGAAACCCGTCTGATATTTTGAAACGAACTCGAAGGGTTTTTCGCTAACTGATTGTCTCATAAGAGTTGTTGATGCATTAAGGGGATATAGAGTTCCATTCCCTTCACTTCTTCTTCAAACAATTATTTATACATTTATTGAATACAAGTTCAATATTCCTTCTCTATATCCATGTAGAGTATAAAATTCAGATTCATCAATATTTCAATAGTTTAAACAACATTCCAAATAAACACCATAGGTGAAAGGTTATACATATTAAGACAATAATAATATCCATGAAAATAGAATATGGATATCTAATAGAAAAGTAATTTAAAATGAAAAGTGAACTATAATGGGCAGTAGGTACACCACATAAGAATTATTACGTGCACAATAAAAAGTAATCCACCACGAAATGTAAAATGAGACAATGTTCCTTACCATATCGTAGTCAATCGAATCATATGACAAAAAGTTAATAACCAACAATTTAATCATTATATACCATTAATATAAATATAATCATGATATTATACATCAATATGAAGAAAAAATATACCATATAGTAGAAATAAGCGGTGATCAATGGAAATATCAAAGAATTGAATGTGAGATGAGAAAGCCCTTACAAACATTTCGGCTGGGTAACAGGTGTTCTTGAGAGGTATTAATCAGAGGTAATGGGGTATCCCATCATTTTTATATCCTATGTTCATTGTGGGGGATGTTTGAAAACATAACCTATGTCACGACCCATCCCTTGGGGCCCGTGTCATGACCACTGCAAGCCCTCCTTCCATTGGCCAGGGGCTGGCGACTAGAACTAGAAAGGTGTATCCCTAAAATGGGAAATCATTTCCTTTTATCCTATACAGACACACAGTCCTAGAACACAACAAGAAGTAACTACGAAGTAAACTACTATAGTAAAAAGAGTACTGAATGTAAAGGGGGTGGAATACAAGCCCAACTGAAAAAGTACAAGTACCACTGAAAAGTAAATTACAAATGAAAAGGGAAAAAATATCCTGGATCGTACACCTAGGATCCTACCTGATGGGTAGGTATAGCTCACGATCAGTATTTCCTGCATCATGTTATGCCATATGGACCACCTCCGAGCACCGTCTATTCCTAGCCCCTTCATCCTCAACCAATGTTTTATGTCGTCTGCACAAGAGACAGCAAGGTTCGGGTGTAGCCCATGCATGGTTGAGTATAACAATACTCAGTAGGGACCTCAAGACCCCCATATGTCTCCCCAAGATCCAAAAAGTAAAAACCACAAAGTAATACTTCCATATCAAGCACGAAGCGATAGAAATACACTCTAATTTGGTATATGCCCATACATATACCTACATTATCAAGAAATACTCATCTCATACATGATGGATGAATATCACAAAGGTAAAACCACGAAGGTAGAATTAACACACATGTAACACCATGAAGACAACACCAAAAATTTAGAAGTACCACACAGGTAACACCACGAATATTTAAGTACCACACAGGTAACACCACAAAGATATAAGTACCACAAAGGTATCTCCACGAAGATAGAAGTACCACACTGGTAACACCACGAAGGTAGAAGTGACGCATAGTAAATACCACGAAGTTAGAAGTACCACATAGGTAACACCATGAAGGTAAAATAATTAGCTCACACAAGGTATAACTTATGTTGAGAAGTAAATATTACTAGTCAAAACATAGATCATCATATTCTGTTAAGTAGCACTACTTCTGACCTGCATAGGATAGATAGATAACTAACCCTAGTTCACCGACACAGGATCTGACCCACACAAGATCATTATGCTCTGACCGACACAGGATCTGGGTCACGGCGAGCTCAGACAGCTGGGATAAGGTCCAGCCTGGCCCACAAGGGCGGGTAGCCCGTTGGGTAGGCGGCCTGACCATTTGAGGTGCAGCCCTAAATGGGGCGGCCCACTGTCCACCTGAGCTGACAGGGGGGCGTGTTACCCCCAGTATCTCAAACGACCCATAGGCTATTTGGCTTTGTGAAATAGAGGCACCATTTGGGAACCACCCGATCACCGCAGAACCCACCAGAGGTGCGGGTTCTTCCTCCATCGTGCCTATGGTTGTGGCCCCCTACTCATCGGCAGAGTGTTGGTCGTGCCGCCTCTATGTTCGCCAGCGGCGTTCTGGTCATGCCGCCTCCCCTTTTACGGCTGACTGATGTGTCGACTGCCTCCTCCAACCACCACGGATGATGATCCATAGCCCCTTGTTCACTAGTGGTGTGCAACAATACCTCAAACCTCATCTATGGCCAGCTAGTGTTAGCATCTCTGATGACTACTACAGCGTAGTGCCATGGCCTCCTCTTGCGACATGCATCAGCGCGCTACCACCTTCGTTGCCGATCGGTGCCACCACATCGACAGTCTTCCATAGAGGGTGCAAGGGTAGAAAAGTAGTGAAGGGTTCGGGATGGGTTCGTTAGGCATGCGCCCTCCGCATTAGCTTTTAAACATGAGGGAGGATTTAAGGGATCAAGAAATTCACTTGAAATAAACAAGAATCAAACCCCTACCTGAGGTTTTTGGAGAGCCTCAGTGCTTGAGGAAGGGTGTCAGTGTTCACCATCCTCTTCAACTAGCCTCTGACGACGTCGCTCGATCGTCGATCTCTAGTTTGGGTTTTCGGTGTCGCTCGTCACATCCAGCTGGAACCGGCTCCATTCTCCAAGGGTTTGAAGCCTATAAACTTTTTCAGCACTTCGTTGCTTAGTGAAGAAGGGCTGACACCTCTCCCCAAGCTCCATATAAATAAGAGAGGGGGAGGGTGTGAAACCTTCTTGGAATTAATTGAATCCCATTAATTAGGAACATTACCAATTCCACAATGATGGCATTACTTAAGATTGAAAGTTCATGCCATTTAATTGCTTGACATGCCACTGGTCCCACGTTGTCATTTGTCTTTTGAGGGAAAAGAATTAAAAATAAAACAACAATGTTATTTTATTTATTTATTTTAAAAGGTCCCAAAAATTAACATTTTCTCTATACCTATTATGGTCAAAGTGAAGCCTCCCTTAAGCAAATTTGGGCACTATTGATTTAATGGCGCCCTCAGATTATCAATCCGAGCACCAGTTCGATAGTTAGAAAACACCACTTGGTCGTTTACTGAATGTACATTAAAAAATGTTCATAAATTTATTCCGGGCACACCATGCCTCATAATCACATGCCATCTATTTTTTTATACATGTAATAATTCCATATAATTAAAAAATTTACATATAAAAATATGGGTCTTTACATTCTCCCCACCTTAGGAATTTTCGTCGCCAAAATCCACAACATAGACTAAGAAAACCAATGGGGGGTATTGAGCATGAATTTGATCCTCCCGCTCCCATGTGATCTCTTTGAGGATCCTATGCTACCAAAGAACACACACCGGATGTATCGACCACCCAAGAAGGACTCACTCTTATCGATCCTCAATCTATATTGGAACCTCCATAAATGTCACCCCATCCTCAAAGTCCAGCTCGTCGTGGTCGATGACAGGTGATGGGTCATGCACGTATCTCCTCAGCTGGGATATATGGAAAACATCATGCACCCAATCCAACTGTGGTGGAAATGTCAAGTGGTATGCCACCTTGCCTATCCTCCGAAGTATTAGAAATGGTCTAATAAACCTTGGTGATAACTATTGTGGTATGTGAACTCCACCAAGAGAAAGTGATCCTTCCAAGTGGAGCCAAAAGAAAGGATGCATAAATGAAGAATCTTCTCCAGCGTATGAATGGTTCGATCTATCTGACTATCCATTTGGGGATGAAAGGTAGTGCTCAAACATATTTGAGTCCCGAATGCCTCCTATAATGCCTTCCACAACCGAGAAGTAAATTGTGTCTCACAGTCATAGAAGATCATCGATGGCACCCCATAGAGTCTCAAAATATCCAGACGTAGTGGTGTCCCATGCCCTCTACTGATCCATGATCTCGGATAGGTAGGAAGTGGGCCGACTTGGTGAGTCGGTCAATGATCTACTAGATGGAGTCATGTCCCTTGGACGTACGTGGAGGCCTTGTCACAATGTCCACAGAGATACCATCCCAATTCCACTCTGGCATATCTAGTGGCTACACTAAGCCTACTGGAACTCGATTCTCGACCTTCACTTACTGACAAGTGAGGAATAATGAATCAAACTCTACCACTACCTTCTTTATCCCTGTCTAGTAGTGCTGACGCCGGAGGTCCTGGTACATCATTTCCACACCAGGATGTACATCCTGAGGGGACATATGGAACTAGATCAACACCTCCTCCCTTAGTGCCACCAATACCATGGTACATACCTTGAAGAGGATGATGTGATCCCCACCTTCAGAAAATATTTCATGTTCTTGTTCATAGGATATCTGAGCACATAGATCCTCACAGTCGATGTTCCCAAGATGCACCTCCCTGACTCACCGAAGTAGTGGGGGAGTGACTTTCATAGACCGGAGGTAAGCTGCTCTATCTCTTCCCATTAAATATATATGTAATGCGGCTAGATTCTCTATAGCCTCACTCAATAACTGCAGTCTAGATCTCTTTCTGAGTGAATCTTCTACCACATTTCCATTCCCAAGAGTATAGACTATCTGAAATTCATAATCCTAGAGAAACTCCAGTCGTCGTTGTTGTCTCTATTTCGGGTCCTTCAGTGAGAATATATACCTATTACTATTGTGATCAAAGTATATTTTGAAACATTCTCCCATCATGTAATGTCATCACATCTTCAAGGCAAAGACCACTGCTTCTAACTCTAGGTCATGGGTAGTGTAGTTCTACTCATGTTGTCTCAACTATTGTGAGCTATATGTGATCACTACTCACTCCTGCATTAGGACACACCCAAGTCCAGTCCCAGATGCATCGTAGTAGACTACATAACCAATGACCTCTTCTGGTAGCCTCATGATGGGGGCACTTTTCAGTCTATGCCTCAGCTCTAAAAGAACTCTACTGGCATCTCTCCATCCATATGAAGGGATTTCCCATCTTCGTCAATGCTGACATGTGTAATGCCACTCTAGAAAATTCAATCATGAATCTCCAGTAGTATCCAACTAACCCAAAAAAATTTGCACCTCGATCACACTAATAGGTGGCTTCTAAGAAAGCATATCCTCCATCTTCGTTGGATGCACATAAACTCCAACCTCTAAGATAACATGTCCTAGAAATTAGACCTCTCATATCCCGAATTGGCACTTTGATAGCTTACCATAATGTTGTTGCTCTCGGATTTTATCCATGGCTATCGTCAGTTCGTAGGCATGTTCCTCATACGATGCTGGGTATATCAAGATTTCATCGATCAAGACCACCACAAAGAAATAAAGGTTTGGATGAAAGATCAGGTTGATGAGTCTCATTAACACTGCTGGGGCATTGGTCTAGACGAATGGAATAACCATGAACTCATAGTGGACATACCAATATCAAAAGGTTGTCTTATGCACTTCCTCATCTCATACCCTCAGCTGATGATAGCCTAATATTAGGTTTATCTTTGAAAACCAACGAGCTCCCTTCAGCTAATTGAAAATATTATCAATCCTCAGAAGTGGATACTTGTTCTTCATGGTCACCTGGTTTCAGGTTATTGTATTCTACACAGAGTCTCAAACTCCCATCTTCCTTCTTGTAAAACCAAATTGGGGTTTCCAATTGAGAAACATTAGGCCTTATGAACCCCATTCTCTACAATTCCTCCAATGGTACTCATAACTCACGAAGCTCTATGGTCTGATATGCTGTTGTAGATATCAGTGTCATCCTAGGGTACATTTTGATGTAAAATTATACCTCTCTGCATGGAGGTATTCCTGGAACATCATCAGGAAATACATCGGTATACTGGTCCACCACTACAGGATTGCTCGGAATCTCATCTTCTACTACTCTGAGGGTAAGGTTAGCCAACTGATCTGTGATCAGTTGAACCCTCCTCTAGGTAGGTCCATCCTATTATCCATGGGTTCCCTTCTAACCGGTGAAGGAAAAATTAGTCCCATCCTCATGGAAACAACCCACATTGCATGTAATACAATCAATCAGGGCATGGACTGTAGATTACCAATTCATACCCAAGATGACATCGTAAGTCCTCGATGGTGCTACTAGAATATCCTAGAGAAAGCTCTCGCCTCTTAGAGTACGCTCACACTTCCATAAAATGTGTGTAATTGTCGAATCCTCTCCTGTAGGAGTCTCTAGCTGTAAGTATCGAGCCAACATATCAATAGGAATCTCTGAGCTAAAAACGATGGTTGTGTCAATAAAAGAGTGATTGGAACCTGTATCTATAAGTACTGAAGCTATGTTAGAGTAGACAGATATCAAAACATTAATCATCTTCGGAGTGTCATGGTCTTGGGCCTCAGCTGTCTGGAGATGAGCTTGTCCTTGTCCACATGCTCTCTTTGGTAAGGGTGGACCACCTAGAGGAGGTGGCAGTAGAATCTTGAATCGACACCCACCGCCTGCTGAATGTCCAACTTCTTTGCCATGTCCACCTGCTACTTGTGGACCTCCCTAATCAAATATATGCCTCTTCCTCGGTAGTCCCTCGACCATGTGATGGTCGTACGTATGGTAGGTCGGTCAATCGTGTGACATGTGACCCTTCCCACAACATGAGTAGCATTGTCTGATCCTCAGCTGCCCCCCTCTATCTCGTGAGCCCCGCACCACTGACCATGTATCCTGAGGTTTCCCACCAGAAGGTATGGCCCACTTGGGTCCCTGCATTACCCATCTACTACCTACTACAGATGACTCTGGTACCTGAAGTCCAGTGGTAACTCTCGCTGTCGGTGCCAGCTCATCTAGGAATATCTTTATCAAAAGTGCTTGCTCTAGCACCCCAGCATGCGTCCGAATACTGAGCGATATCATTGATGCCTTAATCTCCCCTCAGAGACCCTGCTCAATGGTCTGTGCCCTGAATAAAAGTTGTTGTACCATGTTGGTGGATTAGGGGGATAGATCAGTGAACCTTGTCAAGTACTGGGCCACAATCACGTTGCCCTGCTGTATGAGCAGCAACTCCTATATTTTCACTAAGCGTAGAGTCGATGGGACGAACTCTACCCTGAAAAGGTCCTACAAGTCTGCTCGATGAGGGTCACCTTGTTGTTTATAGGGGCATTAATACCCGCTATCTCCTTACTAATTCCTGAAAAATACTGGCAGCTAGGATCACTATTAGATCATTTGGTGTCCCAACTAAGTGAAAAACTCTACCCACAGCCTCCAGCCAATCCTTAGCTGCCAGCAGATCCATCTCACCATAGAACCTCGAAGGCCTCTTTTGCTGAGACTCGTGAAATGCGCTTAGTTGGCATGTATCCTCTACTGGTGGGGATGGTGGAAACGGCTACCCAATTGATAGTGGTGTAGCTGGTACACCACCCGAAGGAGATAATGTCGTAAGAGGGCCCCGAACTGAGGCCTCATCGCTCGGTGGTCCGTCATCGGGTACTCTCTTGGAAATCCTAGCTGGTTTTCTACATGGTAGCATCCTGAAAGAAAATAGTTTTTCCATAGTCATTAAGTTATAACTAGTGAGATTACTCAAGAGATAAAACTAAAACCTATCAAAACACACGCAATTAGTGTTTCTATGCATTGAGTTGGAAATCAGAATGTAGGGTCCTGATGTATGGATACGTCGGCCGCTGCACCAACACTAGATTCCCCAAACTAAAAACCACACTCATAAATCTTAACACTATTGCCACACAGAAAACTTCAGAATCCTATTTCTTCAATAAAATTGACTCCTCTCATACCACTTTGTCATGAACCGCCCCTCGGGGCCCGTGATTTCACTACCCGAAGCCCGCCTTCCATAGGCCATGGGGTAGCGACTAGCGCTAGAAAGGCATATCCCTAAAATGGGAAGAAATTGCCTTTTAAACTGTATAGACACATAGTCTAAGAATATAATAAGAAGAAACTAAAAAGTAAACTATTGTAGTAAAAAGAGTGTTAAAAGTAAAGGGATAGGAATACAAGGCCAACTGAAAATGTACAAGTACAACTGAAAAATACAATACAACTGAAAAAGGAAATAAGCTCCTGGATCATCCACTGAGGATCCTACCTGAAGGTCACAATTAGTAGTCCCTGTGTCACATCAAGCCAAATAGTCCACCTCCAAGCACCATATAGTCCTGGCTCTGTCAGCCTCGATCAATTTTGTTTGTCTTCTGTAGAAGACACAACAAGGTGCATGTGTACGTCTTGCAGGGGTGAGTATAACGATACTCAGTAGGGACCCTGAGACCATCATAGGTCTCCCGAAGTTCCAGAAAGGAAAAAACACAAAGTAAGAACTCAATCTCAAGCACAAAGTGATAGACATCAACTCTACTTAGGTATATACTGAAACATATACCTAAGTTATCAAGACACTCCCATATCATACATGAGGGATGAATATCACAATGGTAACACCACAAAGGTAGAAGTACAACATAGGTAACACCACAAAGACCACACCATGAAGGTAGAAGTACCACAAAGGTAACACCATGAAGATTGAATTACCACATAGGTAACACCACAAATATTGATGTACCACACATGTAACACCGCAAAGATAGAAGTTCCACATAGGTAACACCATAAATGTAGAAGTACCACACAAGAAACACCATGGAGATAGAAGTAACAAATAGCTAACATCACGAAGGTAAAAGATTCATCTCACACCAGGTATAACTTAAGTAAAAAATTACATAAGATTAGTCAGAATCTAGATCATCTTATTGTGTTAAGTAGCACTTCTTCTGACCCACACATGATCGA
This sequence comes from Viscum album, assembly GCA_963277665.1. NCBI lineage: Eukaryota > Viridiplantae > Streptophyta > Magnoliopsida > Santalales > Viscaceae > Viscum > Viscum album. The sequence goes on from OY728138.1 coordinate 1,855,423,828, forward strand.
AAGGTAACTAACCCCCACTAACCCACCCAGAATCTGACCCGCACAGTATCGGTATGCGCTGAACCACAAAGAAACACTAAGTGCTAACCCACACAGGATATGATAGATGTTGACCCAAATAGGATCGATAGATTCTGACCCACATAGGATTGATGTTCTTTCTTCACATTACAGCCTGCCAATAGGATTCCTCGCACCCAGTGCGCTTGAGTTCCGTAGAATCCGCCTCTCGATATATAGGTCATACCTGAAACACTATTATGATCCAAAAAGCAGTATCCCAAATTATTTTAATGTCGTAAGGGTTCCAAAGTGACAGACGGTGCATCAATCGGACACTCAGTCTGTTAGTTATAAGCATTTTAGTTCTGAGGTCCCGGTTGGATTCAGGTTCAATCCAACCCGACCGTACTCCAACTGCCTCCTAAACTAATGTGGAGTATACCAAAAGGATATTCTTGATCCAAGGATACTAACACCATACATGGTTTATTAAATGGATTTCTGGTTCTCAGGATATGGCCCTTTAACTATTTTTATGTCTGGTTGGGCCCGGGCGCGGACCGACCCTATCAGACCAACCTGACCTAACCCGTTCTGGACTGGGCCGCGGTGGGCTTAGACTTTTGGGTCGAGGTCTGGCCTAGCCTGCAAGGGGCCGCCTGAAAGGGAGGCCTAGCCCGAAAGGCGGCGGATGTGAGGCGCGGCCCGCAAGGGGGCGGCCCACTTTCTGCCCGAGCTAACAGGGGGTGGAGTTTTCGCCTAGTATCCTGAATGGCCCGAAGGCCATTCAGTTTCGTGAAACAGTGGTGTCATGTGGCCGCCACCCTGTCGTCGTGGAACCCGCCAGAGGTGTGTGTTCTTTTTCTGTTGTGGCTTCGGCTACATCCCTATACTCGACAGAGGTGCACAGGTCGCGCTGACTCCCTATTCACCGGCGGCGTGCTGGCCACGCTGCCTCCCCTTCTGTGGCCGACCGATGTGCTGGTTGCCTCCTCTGACCACCACATCTAACGAGTCGCAGCCCCTTTCTCACCAGTGGCATGCGATGGTGCACAAAATATCTTTTGTGTCCGGCCGATGATGGCCGCTCTGATGACCGTCATGAACTAGTGTCGTGGCCTCCTCTTACGACGTGTGTCAGCACGGTACCTTTTACATAGCATGTCTGTTCCGCCACACTGGCGGTCTTTCATGGAGGGCACAAGGGTATCAAAGTTGCATAGGGTTCAGGCCAGGTTTTTTATGCCCACGCCCTCCACATTATCTTTTAAAAATAAGTGAGGATTTAAGGGTTCAAGTAATTCACTTAAAATAAACAAGAATCAAACCCCAAACATAGGTTGTTGGAGAGCCTCCACGCTTGAGGATAGGGGTTGGTGATTATTTTCCTCCGCAACTAGCCTCTTAAAATGTTTATCGATTGTCGATCTCCAGTTCGGGGTTTCGGTGATGCTCATCAATAGTTCAAAAGATAGAAAACGACACTCGTGCGTTTACTGAACGTACAATAAGAAAAGATTAGAATTTCATTCGGGCACACCGTACCATGGAATCACGTACTGTAAATTTTCAAAGACTCATAATAATTTCAAATAATTTATAAAAAATTACATGGAAAAGTTGGGGTCTTTACAATCCATCATTATGAATTAAAAATAAGAGGACCCAACATAGGGTAATTCTTAAATAAAAGTGATAGGGAGGACCCCTTACAAAGATTACATCATTAGAGTGAGTATAAATCAATGAATTATTTATGTGTGAAAAATAAAAATAAAAAAAATATTAGTGGATATATAGTATAATAAAATTATATTTAATTCACAGGTATTATGGGAATGAAAAAGCCAATAACATTGATGTTTAACTCAATGAATGGAAATTGAGTTAAGATATCCCTTACCTTAAGCACGAAGGTGTTCTTGATTGTCCTTAACGACATGAATAATCAAATTTAGATTCATTAATTAATAATTCCAGAATCTCATAAACATGTAATTGATATGGTATAACCTTATTAAGTTCATTCATGACCTTTTGATGGGTTTTAAGAGATTCAATTTTATTGTTTTGGAAACATTTTCTTCCTCGGTTTTTCATGACCAGTTACTTGTGTTAATGAATGGAAGTTCATTTTAAATGTAGAAAAACATATATAATTGTAAATATATATTATTAGTGACATTATAAATGATCTTATAATGATTTTGGGTTTTATACTTGAGGATGATTCATTAGTTAAATGTTATTGATAAATGCTTGGATTAACTTTGCCTATTTTTTGCATAACGAACATTTTTTGTATTATTATTTTTTATTATGAGTGTGTCAGGATTCTAGAAAATTGAATAAGGTAAAATACATAAATTATGTTCAGTTTCAACCATTAAAAAGTTTTCATGACCAGTCTTTAGGATAGTAATTCCAATGGAAAACTCGTCTTCCTTGAGTGTGATAAATTAACACATCTTGGACGGTGTTTTCATTTATCGTATAAAAGGAGGGGAAAAAAGATATGATGATGTAATATTTCATTAGAATAATTAAAATCCAGTACATGAAAGGTACTATAATTATAATGGAATTTGGATGAGGTGAGGTGAGAAGAGATAAACAAAATAATAAAACTTGTAAAAGAATTTGAAAGAAAAGTGAAGAGAGGTTCACCTTTAGAGTACTCGTCCTTGAGAAACTCTTTAAGACCTTTGTTTTTGGCCTTTTAGTGAGACCAATAGGCCTTGGATGTGGTAAGAAATCTTGGGAAGATTATTTGGATGAATTTAGGCAAGGATAGAATCTTGATTAGTGTGGGATGAAGAGGGGGTGAGTGGCGGTTTATATAGTGGAGGGGAGGATAATTTTCTTAATATTATAATCATTAATTTATTATTTATTCTCAAGAAAAAAAATAGTGAGTATTCCATGACCAAGAATAGTAATATATGCATGTGAGTTTGATATTTGGTTGTTTATATAACTCATGATTCTAGGAATAGTTAATTTAAATTATAATGAATTCATACGATAAATTAATGTCTTTTACTATTCATAAAAAATTCAAGTATTTCAGAAATATCCCAAAAATTCACCATTACCATTTTTCAACAAGTAAATTGAAAAAATGAACTATATTTTTCAAAAATAATTTTATAAATATGGTAAATTTATTTTTTAATTAAAATCATTATTTAATCAAAAAATACGAACACTTAAGTTATCAATCTTCATTTTTAAGGTGCCCAAGTTTTATATAAACTTTCATAGGCATGGTTCCCATTCATAATATTCATATTACTATTCATATGGGTACGTTATTATTCATATAGTTAGGTTACTATTCATAAGGGTAGGTTATAATTCACAGAAAATTATGTTAATTTTATCAGACACTAAATATCATCCTGATCATAACCATGAATGTTCGTTTTACAAAATTCAAAACCTAATTTAAGTTTAAAGGATAGGTTATGACTATATATTAAATAACCAAGTGTCTTTTCAAAGAAACACTGTGCTTTATGAAATATAGGCTATCTAATGAATAGAATGTATTTAAGAGAAACATTCCTTAAAATGTTTGGGGTGTTATACATGCACTTAAGACAGCTATAAGGATCAATAGGTCTAATGCATTGGGAAATAATAAAAATTACATAACCACTTAGAACATAAAACCCAACATATTTATTGAAAACTTCTTTTACATGACCACAACATTCCTTCATACCAAGCATTGCATGTGATAACCTGAAGATATTCATAAGAAAAGGGTGTACTATAAATCCCAGTAAGGGAGTAACAGAGTAATAACTTGAAAAATATAGTACATGTAAGCTAATAGAAATATCAATGGATTATAATAGAAACATGAACATAATGGAATGATATATCTTGATTATCATAAATGGGAATGTGGCAATAAAAATTAACATGATATTATCATGAGCCAAGGCTCATTGAACATGGAGCATGAGTAAACCCTCATTTTAATTAAATTAGAAGAATTAAAGCCTCATTTCACTTGAATTAGAATGAGTAAACCATAATTTTACTTGATGTATCATGATACTATTCATTACCCAATGCATTGGAGAACTATAAGGGTGCACTATTCTTAATAATTTCATTTCATGCATAAGTGTGCAACGTAGATCATAAAAATGGATCCATTAAAAATAATATTTTATTTGATGATAATGGAATGTTTAATTTGTACATGAAACTATTTAATGAATAGTTAATTTTTTATAAAGGGTAATACCATTGATAAAAAAATGGGCAAGGTATTCACTGCACATTGACTTTGGGTTGGAAAATTACGGTGCAATTTCGCCAGCATAACAGTGTGACATACGAATTTATAAAAATGGTTGATGAAAGGGAAAGGGTTATCTTATCATATTTACAGGAAATTAATATTAATGGGTAATATAGATACTTTTTCCACCATATGTAATGTAATTTGGATTCACAATATAAAATAATTTCTTGAATGTAAATTAGAAGAGAGAAATTTCTTATGGAATTTTGGCATGGTAATAGGTGTGAATGGGGGAAATTAACTAGAGAGAAAGAGGATTATCATATTTAAAAATAATTAGAAAAGTATGGGGAGATTCAAAATCATTCCAAAACATTTTTAATTGAAAAAAATGGTATAACAATATAACGAAATTTGGACAAAAACTTGAAAGGAATAAATCCCATACATCGAAGTTTGATCCAAAAGGCTTGGGAGAGGCTTAAGAGGGTATTCTAGGGAGATTGGGGAAAATTAGAGGGATTCTAGAGAGATGAGGTCATGGGTTGGTCGAGATCCAAATGGTTTGAGTGAAGAAGAATGGGAGATTGAGTGGGTTTATATAGGAAATGAGAGGGAATTCATTATTGTTTAGGTCTTGGACACCACATACTAAACTAATCAAAACCAAAAAACATCCCATGGTTTTTTCCAATTGTTTTTTCAAAAATGGATTAAATAATATTATTTTATAAGTCCAATTTCCAAACTTATTAAAATAATAGGCTTTCTTATGTGGTGGTGAGTCACACTCACACTCTTAACGAAATTATTTTCAAATGTTAAAATGTTTTATATGTCTTGGAGGTTCCATTGAGGATTTTTAAAATAAATAAAACAAACCTAAAATAAAATTATTCTAAAGTTAAAACATATATTATCTGAATATACCATTTATATTATTTTATTACATTACTATTAGGTAATTATGATTTCATAAAACACATTATATATTTAAATAGTATTTAATTTTTACCCAAAAAATTTGGCTGTCTCAAAAAATTATAAAAAATTCATAATTTGATAATTTAGATGTCCTGATTCCAAAAATAATATTAATTTTATCTAAATAATTATCTAAATATGTGAATAACTAATTTTAAAATGAAATACGACATTTATAAAAAAATCTATGGGTTTTGACAAAAATAACTTTCAAACATTAATAAAAATTACAATTGTATTCATACAAATTATACAATCATTTATATTTCTTAAAAATTAATTTCATAATAATATTTTATTAAAAGATTATTTAATTTAAAAAATTCAAAAAATTCCTGATAATATATTTCTTAATTAAATATTAACAAAAAATAATATTTATGATTTAAAAACAATTTAAAAAGTAACAATAATAAAATGAATGATTATTCTTTATTTTATACAATAAATAATGCACATAATAATAGTTCTAGGGTCTTAATACATAACTGATTATAAAGCACACATTTGACCGAAGGGTAAGGTGTGCGATGGTGATAGACTCTTGGAGTGGCTCAGATAAAATCGCTCGGGTGGTAATGTCTATCAACTTCCACTTATCTTGTAGGAGGTTTTGTTAAAGCAATACGTGTTTAAGATCAGCTTGGGTTTTCTCAATATCCAATCCCAATGACATTAACTCCTTTTTGACCACCAACAAATGGGATTTGTGTTGATAAATTCTTCTGTATGAGGCCATCGCTTCCTTTGTCTGGGTAAATTATTTTTGTTAAATCCTTATATTTATAATAATCATGTGATCACTGTTTAATGACTATATTTGAAATGGTAACAAATTTTAATTGTAGTTTAAAATAAAAAAAATAAAACCATGTAAGTGCATATGTTTTATATAACCATTTTACGTAACAAGACATTTAATCAGATCTAGATGAATTTTCATTAATAAAAGTTTGGGTCATTATAGATAAAATATCCAAAAAGGCTGAATTAATCTTAACTCAGTCCTCAACTGGTGTATAACAATAGGACATTCTTCACAACTAGTTTAACATTTCACTAGGATATTATATAAAAATTCATAAAATATTTATAGACTATCATTATGGGATTAAATAAGGGCCTTGAATGACCAAGATTAACCCTATGGTATCAATGATAGAAAATAAGGTGTCCTAATTTAGACATCCTATAAACTATATTTCATTATTATGTGTTTTTATAGTAGGATTAGTATTTTTCATTCTATGATTTATTTTTTAGTCAATGGATTGAACCTAAATGAGATGTGTTGATGCACAATGTGATGGAAAATAGATATATTGTCCTGTAGGGAATCCAAAAATTATGGGAGTTAGAATAAAGAATCTTTCTTCTATTCTCACAAAAATTATTGAGGATATAAATCATACCGAGTTTCCAAATGATCAATGGATGGAAGTATATACCATTGAATATTTCACGAGGAAATGTCCACCATCTATTTGTTGACATTCTGATGCACTAGTGGTTGAGTTATGGATCAACACCATTAGGATAATATTTTATAATATCATTTGATCGGGGAATGAATAATTTACAATATCAATATATCATTTTGATGGAAAATAAGATCAGTAGTGGATTATTATGAAAAACAGAAAGTAATAAGTTGAAATTGTATCTATGAAATGAAAATTGTTTAAGGGGAAATTTATTAGTAATTACATTCATTATAATCATAAAAAATGGATACGGAGTTTATTGAGATTGAGGAAATGGATTGTGAATCTTTTGGTACCTATGGTGATAATTTTACAACACTTCCAAAGTATTATTATGGTTTAGTCATTATCCCTGAATGAAAAATTCATCGATTCATTGGTGGACTAAAACCAATTTTATGAAAGGACATAGCTATAAGAGACTTTAGTAAGTATGAATAGGTCATTACATGTTAACTAAATATATAAATGGATGTTGGATAGTCGCACCATTCCTATGGTCCTAATAAGTAATGAAAGATTGAGTCTCATGAAAACTCAAATGGTGGAAGGAAATTCTAGCAATATTCATTCTAGAAATGTGTGAAGAAGCATTATTGGAATTCCATAAAAGGAATTGGGGGTGACATAAATGAGGAAAGGGGGGTCCTAAAAACCCTTTAATTTTGAAAATATAGAAATGGGATGGTTAATGTAATGGAGGATAATTGGACTCCAAAGAATACACCACACACAGTCTAGTGTCTCAAGTGCTAGGAATTAGAAAATTATGCGAATTAATACAACAATATAATGGATAATTTGGATTATACAACACAACATCATTTGAAAACAAGTGACAAGTGGAATTATTTTTTAATCAGTGTGGATGAAGTGAGTCTTGATAATTAGGGAACACTTGTCCTCCCCTCCTTATCTGATAGTCTCATGTTTGATTTTGAAGGATCCCTATGAAAATATTATTGTTCATCCTTTAGTGAAATTTCACATGATTGTCTCAACCTACATGGATAATGGAATAATAAAATCACATTTAATATTATATCAGAAAAATGATGAACACAATATTCCAATGAAAATGGTTTTAATACAAGATATTATATAATGAATAATGGGTGAATTTCCTTTTTTATGTGTATATATCTAAATGTAAAATTATCTTAATATTTATGGAAAAGTTAATTGTTTAAATTTATGGTTGATAAATAGTTAAATTTTATTAACACCCCTATTTATGTTTTATTTGATGAGATTTTATTAGTATTTTTTACATTTTAAGGGAAATTTATAGAGTTACAACCCTTTTGATTTGTATATGATTTACTAAAAATGATATTTAAGGAGGAATGGAATTACACTTTGTGGTTATAGGGTTAAATTTATAGGTAACGATTTGTGTTTATCTTATATTTGATGTTAAAATAATTATGAGTTGTAGTCGATCACCTTACTAATTAATAAAAATTTATTTCTATCATATAAGAGATTTATCTATAGATCCACCTACTAGAATATACATCAAGGAATTAGTAAGATTTCATGGAGTACCATATTCTAATATACCTAGTCCGAACTTAATTTTTACATCAATGTATAGGAAAAGTATTATGTAGGATCTGGATATTGAGCTATGATTCAACACATATTATCATCCTTAGACAGATGGTCAGTCTAAGAGGTCTATTCATACACTATAAGTAATGTTCATAGCTTGATCTCATATTTTCAACGGTGGTTGGGATAAACACCTTCCTTTGGTAGAATCATCATATAACAATATATTTCAATCCAATATTCATGTGCCTCATTATGAAGCCCCTACGGTCATAAGTGTAGAACTCCAATATGGAAGAATAATGTTAGAAAATGAAATATTATGGGTCCTAATCTAGATAAGGAAATGGGAGAGAATGTTTGATCCATTCAGAAGTACATAAGAGTATCTCTGATTAGTCACTGAAAGTGGATAATATTAATTGTTAATATATATATATTCATTTTTCCAAAGTCCATAAACATTGTTTTTAGTGCATTACATAAATAGAACTTCATTTCTCATCTTAAATGCAATTCATGTTTAAAATGCAAATTCGGGTCCAATCATTCAATTGTTTTTGGACAACATTATATTAATTTTATGAATTTGAAATTTTTGGATATGATTTATCACTTTTTTTTGGAACATTTTATCTTTTAGGTCCGATGGATGAATCCCAAGGGAAGATGGAGAATTTTGCACCTGAATGCAGAAATTTGCTGGAGAAAGCATAATGGGCCTAAGGCCCATCAAACAAATGTGGGTCCCAAAAACCAAGCCCAGTGAAGCTAAAATTTTTAAATTATAAAGATAAAAATATATGGATCATTTTATTCAATTGTGGTCAGAGATAATTCAGAAGATTTCAATGAGATACAAGGGGCTGAAGTTTAGAATTAAAATGGTGGGCCATAGCAGAATTCTCATTAAAACAACCCACCATTTTGAACATAACTCCAAAACGGCTAAAACAAATCACCTAAAATTTTGAGGGCTTCTATAAGAAACATTTAAGAAGATATTTTCTATTTATGATACCTTCATGTTCTATCGTATGAAGTGCCAAACGCACACGTCAAAATGGAGGATGAATCTGGCTGGTTTTGTGGTCAACTTTGTAACGTTAATTTCCTTTTGATTCTTCACCCTCCTTTTGACTCTATTTATTGTTGGGGGTGAATTTATTGTTTGGGGTGGACCTAAGGCTCCTAATATTCCTATATAAGGATTTTTTGGTGAAGGGAATAATCATCTAACATTTTTCTTTGAATCCAAGTTTTTCTTTCAATTGTAATTTCCCGCTTTCGTTTTGTAATGGCATCGTCAATTTCTCTAATGTAAGTTTTTCATTCACGTTTAGTATTTTAATAAAATTTATTCTTATTCACTTTTTATTTTCCTTTTATTCACACGTTGATACCTTTGAATCGAATTGTGAATTTATTCACATCCTCACTTGTGAATTCATCACACAACGGTGGAGTGTTCATTTTGATTAATGTTTTTCTTCTTCAATCCTGCTTCTTTAAGTCAACTAATCGCTTCCATTGATAGAATAGCATCAATGGAGGGCTAAAATTTTAGGTGTTGATCCTAGGTAGTTGCATGGGATGGATTGAATTTTATTTGATGTTCTTAAATTCTTAAATTTGTTCTTTATTTTAAGAGTTCCTTTCTTTGATTTATCTTCTTCTTTGTCTTCACCGACTTTAACGACGACACATTTTGAGTGATAGTATGATCTAATTACTTGGAGTGCTCATTTAATTGGTCCTCTACGTGAATTGGGGATTAGCCTTGAAATTTTTTATGGATTAAATTGGAGAATGATATTGAGGGATTATTTCATTTAATGGATACCTCTTGAACCGATGAACAGAAAATCAAATGAAAAACAAAAACATCCAATCAAGCCCAAGAGACATCCTAGGATCGACTCACCTTAATTATTTGTTTTAATTCAAGTAATTTTATTTGTTTTGTTCATTAAATTAAATCAATATTTATTCAAATCAATTCAATCCAAAGTTGGCCACTGCATAGCCAATCCCGTATCCAATCTTAGTGTCTCAAGGTTTCTTCTTCGGTCTCTGTGGATTCGACCCCTACTTGTACTTCAACGACCACTTTTACAATTAGGGTAAATTTGGGCACAACCAAATTTTGGTGTCGTTTCCGGGGACCCAAGTAAGTACCTTAGACACTCATCTTCTTTTCTCACCCCAATTTCACTATTCTCATCTCTGTTTCTCTTCTCTTTTCCCCTTTCTATTTTTTTTTGGTTTCTGAAAATCACAATTCCAAATTTCCAAATAAATACAATGGAGTTTAATCAACAATATCCTTTCAAAAACTCAGGATGGAATCAGTTAGAGAATCCACATTGGTAATCACCAATCTTTTTTAATTACTTTGATCAACCTTTGAATGAATACCCCATACCCGATAACATGAACAATCAATGGGATGTTGATTATTTAAATGATCGATTTCCATACCTCTCAAGGATGATTGAAGAGATCAAAATTAATGAAGTTCATGACATCCAAACATCTATCAATCCTAATCCTGAAAAAATTCTTGAACATCTGTTTGAAAAAATGGTTAAAATGAATTCAGAAGTTTTATCTATGAGAGTAGAAATACAAAGCATTGAATCATTTTTGGATCTCACTCTAACTCAGGTTGTCACTTCCACATCACTTATAGAAGAATCTTGTTTCCCACATAAATCATTTGAATTTATTGAAGAACCCACTTTAAAATATGGGAAAACAGAGTTGGATAATGAAGATAATTGGTCAGGTAATGTTGAAAGTCAAGCCAAAGAACATGAGGGAATTGTTAATGAGTGTTTAAATCAGGATGAAATTGATTTCATGAATTCACAAGAGGGAAATTTTTCTTCATGGATTGAATGCCCGAAATATTTCTCCGATGGTAATTTTTTAGAAACACCAATCACTGAACCATTAAGAGAAATCACAAACATCAAATCCATACCCATTCATGAAACTCATCTAGAAAACTTTGGGGTTGAATATTCAATTCAAATGGAACCAATTGTGTTGGGAAATGCTGAAAAGGAAATTGATTTTGATTCTAATTACTTATCTATGTTTTAATGTCCTATCCAACCAGAACTCAAAATCAATGTCCTTACTTCCCCACCGAGGCATCCCATCATAGGTGATAATCAAGACATTTCAGTTGTCATTCATCCATATCATGAAATCAATAATGTAGGAATGATCCTTGGTGTCTTAGGAAAGACTATAGAAACAACTCGATCAACCATTTTAGATATTCCTTGGATTTTACCAATCATTGTAGAAAATATGATTTCATACGAAACAAATTTCAAAAAAACAATCAATCTCAATCTTGATGAAGTAGAGAAATATGGGTTCATTAAAATTTTGAAAGTTGTAATTGGATAAGTTGGGAGTTCCAAGTCGAGCTAACGACGTTAAACAAAAGCGCTTCATGGGAGGAAACCCATGGTTTTCATGTTTCTAATAATTTTGAAGCATTTTCTTTTTCATATAATAAATTACCATAGACTATTGACCTGTTCTTCTTTTATGAGTAAGGATGGGTATGAAAGGGGAGTGCCATATTCATCCATGTCACGTGGCGTGATCTCTGAATAATACCTTACCCAGAAATCTAAAAATAAGACAATGTATCATCACTTTATTTTGTTTTGTTTATTTTTATGTTTTTATAGGTTAAAAAATAAAAGGACATGTCATAAGTCATAAGGAAAATCCATTCACCGCCATCCAAGACACTGAGACTCAAATCCAAGATTGAAGGGAGACTATGGCATGCACTATCATCATCAACCACCAGGTGACTTCATTCCATGATTATCATTTTAAATTTCTTCTTTGAACTCCTCTCCTACCCCCCTTCTAACTTTTCTTTTCTTTAAACACTGGGGACAATGTTATTCTATGTTGGGGGGAGGTGAAATAAAAAATGATTCTTTTTTCAATAAGAACATGCATGGAAAGAAAAAATTCCATTAACCTTGAACATGATAACACACATTGCAAACTCGGAAATTGGATATCGAAAAATTTGGATGCTTTAATTCTAATTTTAATGCAAGTTTAAGTTCATGAGCATAGTTTTTGGAAAGTGAAGTTGTCTAATGTGATTTTTCAAAGTTTACATTTTCATCCTCTTAATAAAAATGCCACAATGCACGTCTACTGGATCGTGGGTGTAAATTTGAGTTCTTGGGTCCCTTTTATTATAGCATAGGGTTCTGGGGTCACTTTTAGTTTAATTTGAGTATCTAAAAAAACAACAACAAAAAACAAAAAAAAATTAAAAAATAATAATGACCACATAGAGCAATGTTTTGTCCAAATGTGTGGCATCCGGCACTTGGGGATCGTGACTCTATAGTTGTCTTGCCCAGAGTTATGCTTTATATATCTATTGTAGAAAATGGAATTGACAATATGTGTGGCGTCCGGCACTTGGGGATCGCGACTCCATAGTTGTCTTTCCCAAAGTTAGTCTTTTCATATCTATTGTGGATAAAAAATAATCAAAAAAAATTAAAAAAAATGGATACTCATATTAAGGTTTAATGTGATTCCCACCTAGCGCTTCCATTTTTCCCCTTGAACAACAAAATGTGCCCCATATCTTTTGTGATGCACAACACTTTATCATGCTTAATTAGAATTGGATGAAATGTGGCGATGAATTTGAACAAAGGAATTGGCTTGGGCTTCGGATATGCTTATGGACTTAGCTTGTTTTAAATTATTTTGATGGGTTTCATAATTTTTTTGGTATGAGGTCTTTGGGTGAGCAATGTGTATTAAAATTTTTTTGGAAAAGGGGATTTGAATTTCATATTTGTAATTTATTTTTCTCAAGACTAATCAAAACTCAAGTTGGGGGGTGTGATTAGTCACTTAAAGTGGCTAATATTAATTGTTAATATATTTATATTCATTTTTCCAAAGTCCATAAACATTTTTTTTAGTTCATTACATAAATAGAACTTCATTTCTCATCTTAAATGCAATTCATGTTTAAAATGCAAATTTGGGCCCAATCATTCAATTGTTTGTGGACAACATTATATTCATTTTATGAATTTTAAATTTTGGGATATGATTTATCACTTTTTTGGAACATTTTATCTTTTAGGTCCGATGGATTAATCTCAAGGGAAGATGGAGAATTTTTCACCTGAATGCAGAAATTTGCTGGAGAAAGCATAATGGGCCTAAGGCCCATCAAACAAATTTGGGGCCCAAAAACCAAGCCCAAAGAAGATCAAATTTTTACAGTAGAAAGAGAAAAATATATGGATCATTTTATTCAACTGTGGTCAGAGATAATTCAGAAGATTTCAATGAGATACAAGGGGATGAAGTTTAGAATTAAAATGGTGGGCCATAGCAGAATTCTCATAAAAACAACCCACCATTTTGAACATAACTCCAAAACGGCTAAACCTAATCACCTGAAATTTTTATAGCTTCTATAAGACACATGGAAGAAGATATTTTCTATTTATGACACCTTCATTTTCTGCAGTATGAAGTGCCAAACGCACGTGTCAAAATGGAGGATGAATCTGGCTGGTTTTGTGGTCAACTTTGTAATGTTAATTTCCTTTTGATTATTCACCCTCCTTTTGACTATATTTATTGTTGGGGTGAATTTATTATTGGGGGTGGACCTAAGGCTCCTAATATTCCTATATAATGAGCTGGTGGTGAAGGGAATAATCATCTAACATTTTTCTTTGAATCCAAGTTTTTCTTTCAATTGTAATTTCCCGCTTTCGTTTTGTAATGGCATCATCAATTTCTCTAATGTAAGTTTTTCATTCACGTTTAGTATTTTAATAAAATTTATTCTTCTTCACTTTTTATTTTCCTTTTCTTCACACGTTGATACCGTTGAATCAAATTTTGAATTTATTCACACCCGCACTTGTGAATTCATCACACAATGGTGGAGTGTTCATTTTGATTAATGTTTTTCTTCTTCAATCCCGCTTCTTTAAGTTGACTACTCGCTTACATTGATAGAATAGCATCAATGGAGGGCTAAACTTCTATGGGTTGATCCTAGGGAGTTTCATGGTCTGGATTGAATGTTATTTGATGTTCTTAAATTCTTAAATTTGTTCTTTATTTTAAGAGTTCCTTTCTTTGATTTATCTTCTTCTTTGTCTTCACCGACTTTAATGACGACACATTTTGAGTGCTAGTATGATCTAATTCTTTGGAGTGCTCATTTAATTGATCCTCTAAGTGAATTGGTGATTAGCCTTGAAATTTTGTATGGATTAAATCGGAGAATGATATTGAGGGATTATTTCATTTAATGGATACCTCTTGAACCGATGAACAGAAAATAAAATGAAAAACAAAAACATCCAATCAAGCCCAAGAGACATCCTAGGATCGACTCACCTTAATTAGTTGTTTTAATTCCAAGTAATTTTATTTGTTTTTTTAATTAAATTAAATCAATATTTATTCAAATCAATTCAATCCAAAGTTGGCCACTGCATAGCCAATCCCGTATCCAATCTTAGTGTCTCAAGGTTTCTTCTTCGGTCTCTGTGGATTCGACCCCTACTTGTACTTCAACGACCGCTTTTACCAGTAGGGTAAATTTGGGTGCAACCAATCTCAGAGTGGATAAAAATGTTATGAGGGTAGTAATTTGAATGATTTGGGGTTTGAAACGGGTGAAAATGTATTCCAATGGAAACATCCATGGAAGAGGGGGATGATATTTTTAATTAATGGTAGGATAATGCCTAGGAATATATTTCCTTTTGATATTCATGATCATATTGGGACATTATCTTATCAATTGTATCTTCCACAAAATCTCTCTTAAGATTAGGATGGGATCCATGTATATCTCATGGATAAGTAAATACATGGTCATTCACATGTACTAAACTCAAATGTCATATCATTAGGGAAAGAGCCTTCTCATAATGAAAAACTGATAGAGATTCGAGATCATAGAGATAATGTTCTATAAAACATGTCCACTCACATGGTAAATGTTTTTTGATGAAACAACAAATTTGAGGAAGCTATGTGGGAACAAGAGTATGTTATGATAAAAAGGTATCATCATATGTTTGTATCTGAGAATTATTTGTTGAGGTATAAATTCATTAAAATAGGGTTAGATTACTACACCTAGAGATATTTATGAAATATTTCTCTTTAAATAATGTGATTTCTTCAAAATCTCGAGTTGCATAGAACATCTAGTTCAAATAAACCACATCATACTATTAAAATATTTTGAGTCTATAATTACCTAGCCATTAAATTAATGGGTATCAATAATATTAACTAATTTATTAAATAAATATAACATTATAACTCAATATAAATTTATTTAAAATTTCATAGAAAATAATCATATAATTTATAATAAATACATTTTATTCATAAAAAAATATGTTTTCTTCAAAAAATAAACTCATATAATTAACTTCTAAAGTTTTTATAAAATTTATACGAAAATATAATTTTGTTCTAGATTTTACCATGTTAATTTTATAATATGAATATTTTTCTATAATTTTCTCAAAAGATTTATTTTTTAATGAACAGTAAAAAACAAAATATTTTATATTGGAAACTATATTTTTATATTAATTTATTTAAAAAGTAAATTTATATTTTAGATATAAATTAAATATAATTAGTTAATTTTTTTAAAAATAATTCAATTTTGGATTTTTAAATGGATTTTATACTTTAATCAAGTATAAAACCATTTTATATTTAAAATGGAATTTTTCAGAAAAACATTTTTTGTTTTATTTTTCATTCTTAATTATAAATTAAATTATGTAAATCCTATGATTCGAATTTTAAAATATTGACTCCATATTTTTAATCAATATCTCCAAATTTATAAAATAGTTCCCATTTATTTTTAGGCAATATGAATAGTAAACATAATAATTTTTTGTTAGCACCGTAATGGGTAAATCGAGTTATTAAAGGTTAAAAATAAAATGATAATAACTATTAAATGACCCAAATAAATAACTAAGCTTTATTGGATGATTAAATCAACACCATAATCATACAATGGTATTATTTATGACATTTTGGATCCATATGGATAAGATTATGACTATTATAATATTTAATTTAATTAAAACTCTAACATGTCAAACTAATGTTATTAATACAAGTATTATTTTTAATATTTGGTTATCTAAAGGATGTGATAAATTATAAATTTTCTTTTAAAATATTAAATATTTATCTTCATCATATTATTTTTTAATTTTTTAGTGAATAAATAATTACCTTAAATTTTTCCACAACATTAATGATGATATTATTTATTTAATGGAATAATAAAATAAATTAAATTAAAAATATTAAAAGTATTATAATTCAAAATATTTAAGGGTATTCATGAATTTTTTAAATTTCCAAAAAAAATTAGGATATAATTAAAATGTTTTTTTATAATTGTATTTGTTTTCTTGATGTTTATAAAGTCAAATCAAGGAATAGTGTCAAAATTCGAGAAAATGATATTTTATGGGTATATTAATTTATTATATAATTTAAAAAATAGAACAATATTAAAAAAATAACTATATGGGTATGATATGGTCTAAAATTATAATCCTTGTGCCTTTATAGGGCATTTAGAATCATTGGTCTCTTGAATAGTCTTATTATACTTTAATATTATGAGATGTTCTGAAACTGTCCAACACCAGAATTGTAAAAGGAAACATCCTCCATCAGTTCAATACACAACATTAAGACTTCTAAATCAAAAATACACTACCAAATTTTTTCTCCACTTCCATAGCTCCATTCTATAGGAAAAATTATTTCCAAAATACAAAACATACATCTCTTTATTGGATATCTAAATGAGTCATTTTGAAGAAGAGATAATTTCTCTAACTGATCGTTTTCATTTTTTACTCTTCCTTACCTCCTATAAATATATTATAATAATCAAAAAATAATATCATAATTATAATAAATATTTATATATTTTATTATTATTATTTAAACAACATTTTACACCCTCTTTCCCATCAAATATGATGTGAAATTATCACTCATGCATCGAGACGAATTACCGTCACCAAATAGCGATATAATTCATTTTTCATGAACATGTTATATATATGTGTATTTTTTTATTTGATTTTTATATATGATATTTACAACATTATTATACTTTTTAATGATAATATCAAATCTACCTTCTTATCATTCTATTTTTTGAAAATAATAATTTCGTTTGTCCATACGTATGGACTACAATCTCCACTATGCAATATGATTCATTTTTTATTTATATTTATAATGAATGGTGATAAGGATGAGTTTTAGGAATATATGAGATATATATAAAATAATAATTATTCTTTAATGGGTTATATTGATTTAATTTTTCTTTATTCCATCAAATAAAAAATAGAATCAATGTTCATGCACACGTACAACCTATCATCTCCATGATTGATGTAATCCATTTTTTTTGTTTTTATGATTGATTATAAATATGTATATAATTAATATATTTTATTTATATATCATGTTTAACATTTTTGAAATTATGGGACCATTATCCAAGTATATGTATTAGGACTGCCGAACCAAAACATGATTTTTAAATAAAGTAGTCATCACCAAGAATAGTGATTTTAATAACAAATTATTTATAAATCGGTGATAAGATGGTTCAAATAAAAAATAAATGATATGATATATATATATATATTTAAATATGTATATATATGGTTATTGAATAAATTTATAATAAATCCATATTTATTATAAAAAGCTTTTTAATGTGAACAAGGAAAGGCGAGACTTATGGTAAGGGTATATTTCACAATATCATCATTATTTAAGATTGTCTATTTGTAAGTATTCTATGAGGAATATTTCTATTCCATTTCCACATTTTATAAAAAATGAAAATATTTTTTTAATAATTTTAAATCATTAGCCCATTTTTTTTCTTTTTTATAAAAGTATTTGAAATTGGTTTATTTATTTTAAAAACAATGTTCTCTATAACTTTTAGAGAAACAAAAATACTAAAGGAATGTTTTTTTAACATATAAAACCTAACCTACATTTCCTACCATGCTGATTTAATAATTATTTAAACAACAATTATAGGCACATGTGTTAATTTTCAATCTCAATATTTTCCTTTATAGTAGCACAGTTATAAAAAATGATTTCAAAATGGAATGAATATTTTCCTTAAGAATTATTTCATGTGAACGTTCAATGTAATTTCCATCTAAGATGAAATTAATTTTTGTTAATTATGATTTACTAGGTATATGATCCAAGAATACAATACTTATTCATTCCCCATTTGGTTTATATAGATGATTGCATATTTTTTTATAAAACTTGTTTCTTTTCCATAGGTCATGCTATGGTGAAATGATTATGAAACCCATTTTCTTCGTTAGTTATAATATGTTGAGAGATTTATGATCGTGTGGTACACATATGCTATATTTTAGTTCTGAGACCGGTGGGGCCTACATCTCCCTCTAATTCATTAATTAAATCTTAACATTTCATGAGAAAAAAATGGGACATAAATCGATGGGTTTGATACACAATAGTAAATAAGTTTTCCATAATCAGCTATGAGAAATAGGTGCATCCAAATCGATTATGGGAAATATGTAAATCTTGCACAACAATAGGAAATAGGTTCATCCTGATCCGTAATGGAAAATAGAGGGTAATTCAGGACCTAATAAATTGAAGGTCTTAGTAGTTACCATCAAAATATTAAATATTTTAAATTATTTATAATGGTGCCAAACTTTTATGAAAGTATATTATGGTTCATGACCAATTTATAATGATTTATCACTCATATAGACCATGTTTTTTAAGTTGATAATGTTTTATTACCAGAATAATTTATATGGTCTATGAAAGGATGGGTACAAAATTTTTATGTTATATTCTTGACCACATTCCCCTATTATTATCTAATTCTTTCATATGATCATAGACTGAAATCTCTTATATTTATCCTTACTGAGCATCTGAGCTCACCCTTTCTTGTGTTTCATTCTCCATATTATGAATAATGAATTATGTAGGTTATTCCTATGTGAAGTATTATATGAGAAGATATTTATGGGATACATGGAATATCTTTCATGAAGTAAGAAGATTGTATTTCTAGTTTGTAGATAAGTTGTACTATTATGGTTCTTGAGTGTATGTTTATGAAATATGTTGTATATTCTTTTAAAAATATGAGATATATATCTAATAAAATATTTGGTTATTACATTTAATATTTTTCCATTTGATTTATCCCTTGATTAAAAATGATTAACATTAACCCCAGTAAAATCTTTTTCAATTTTATAGGGTTCTAATATTTAATTATAAGGTGATAATTGGACAAAAATGTCCAATATATTATATTTTAGACCATTTGTTATCCATATTTTATTCTTTTAAAATTATCATCATTTTTAAATAATTTAATAAAATATTATTTTCATAAACTATCATTATAATAAATTTTTTAACTATTCATTTAATTTGAATTAAAAGAGATAAATAATGAGTTGGAATTAAAATATAATATTTTAAAAAACTAATATTTAATATTAATATATATATATATATATATATATTTGGAACAAAATAAATTACTCAATATATATGTAGGGATACAATTTTTTCCTTGTAAGACATTAGAATTTTTCTATATATATTTTTAGAGTAAGGCGCTGATAAGGCATCTGATTCTGATTACCGGTGTTCTTAGAATAAATTTTATAAAAATTTTAACTATATCTTATACTATGCATGTGATGGAATCTATATAGTTCTTAAAAGGCATCCCATATCAAAAATTCGAGGGTATGGTTGAGTCTAAAACATGGATTTTACCCTAGATTGGACATAACATTTTCGGCACAAGACTGTTGGGTCGGAGAGTGATGGCAAGAGGGGGGGTGAATTGCCTTTGTAAAATAATTAGCAACTTAAAAACAATTTACAAATGCAGCGGAAATAAAAAGGGGCAAGACACAATTTGATAACGGAGTTCGGCTTAAACCAAAGCCTACGTCTCCGCTCCCAACTCAACCGTTGAGAGATTTATACTTCATCTTGCTTTTTAATGGTTGTAGCAAGAAACCCACGAGCCGTTTTAAGGTAGGCTAGATCACCTTCGTACAGCTTGATTTTTTATTATGGTTGTAGCAAGAAACCCAAAATGAAAGTGAGGAAGAAAAGGATGGTTTATTTTAATACAAACCCAATGAAGAACTAAACAATTGAAATAAATAAATTATAACAAACTAGAGGAAGCCTTGAGCTCCAAGAGTGTGAGAGTATTTGATGTAGAGGCAGCCCAAGCTTCAAGGATGGAAATGGATCACAAGTAGCCCTAGAGATTTGTCGTTAGAGCTTCAAGGGATCAAAATATCATTCCAATGTATCGATGGTGTTCCCGGCATCCATTCTCATCTATTTATAGGAGAAATATCCCCAAATACTTCAATATGGCCGTTGGAGGGCTTTCGGAGCCATTGGGGGTCAAGTGGGCAAGCCTGGTCAAAGCCCAACGGCTAGTTTGACTGGGCTTACCGGCTGACCGGTGCTTGGCCACCGGCTGGCCGGTGCTCCAGACAGAAGGCAGAGCTTTCTGTCTGGGTTCCACCGGCTAGCCGGTGCTGGTACACCGGCTGGCCGGTGATTCAGACACCGGTTGGCTGGTGGCACCTGGCAGTGGGCAAGGCCTACTGTCTGGTTCCACCGGCTGGCCGGTGGACTCAGAGAGTCCTTTTCCAGTCTTCTTGGGCCAACTCTTTGGCAACCTTTTTCCTATCATCAAAAATACTTGAAAACAAGTTAGAACACGAAGAGAGTGATTGTGATCATTAAAATCCAAGAGAGAGGGGTACAACAATCTCCCCCTATTTTGATGATCACAATCACAAATGAGAAATCTTTTAAAAAGGATATGCCAAGTAAAAAAGAAATAAGAAACTTGGACATGGAAAATTTTAGAGATTATTTTAATACAAGAATTTCATAGATGTATCATATATTGAAAATGATATTAATCTTGAAAGGATTGAAATAAAGAGAATGGTTCATTTTGAAATTGTAACCATAGGTCATTTAAAAGAAACAACTGAAATCAATAACTTAACCATTTAAAAACAGATTTTGATGAAAGTAATAACTTAAAATTGAACTTTTAAAAAGAGCACTTAATTAGATGAAATAAGTAACTATGTAATAGAGAGTTTTTCTCCCCCTTTGGGATTATCAAAATAGGAGGAAAAGTATGAAAGAGAATTAGAAAAACAATAATAAGGAAGTAATCAATGACAAAAAGGATTGATAGATAAGACAACTTAAATTTTATAAAAGATGAAACATTACATAGAAAGTTCAAAATACAAATACAAAGACAAGTCAAAAAAAAGGAAAGGCTTTATTCACTCCTAGAGGGCCGAGAGTGACGACGACGCCTGAAGGTCGGAGGAGCTGGAGGAGCCTTGACCGCCTCAAAGCGACGATCAAGAGAGTCGATCCGAGAGTGGAGCTGATCAAACTGAGAGCTGAAGTAAGAAAACTGCAAGTCGAGCCGGGTCTCAATTTGATCCTGGAAGTGAAGGAATTGATCAGCCGTCACCGACAAGCCACCAGTATCAGCGGGAGGGGGCACAGCCTCAGCAGGCTCCGGTGCATCATCACCCGCTCCATCTTCCTCATCAGCAGCAGCAGCAGCCTCACCTTCGCTGTCACCACTCCCTTCCTCTTCATCAGCACCACTGTCCTCACTATCTGAAAGAGGATAGGCAGCCGCAATAGCAGGAGGCATGGCATGGGAAGGAGGGTGTGAATGTGTCTGAGGGGAGTAAGCCTTGAGAAGGCCATCCTTGTCAGTAATCCACTCCTGACGCCAAGGATGCCAACGAATGTTCATCCGTTGCACCATCATAAAATTGATGATGCTATCCTTCTTTGGCTGCTCGAAGGAGGTAGCACAGAGAGGGACATCAAGAAAGGTAAAGATTTTGGTCAACAAGCGCCCGTGAGGTAGAGTTTTGGACCGGCGCGGGTGCTCAGCCACATAAGACATGGCCCGAAACAGGAACCGGACCAAATTGAAATGAATGCCTCTGGTGATAAAAGAGAGAAGATAAATATCAATAAATTTCACCGTATCGTGATCACCGATACGGGGTGCAAGGGTGGTCTGAATGAGGCGCTCAATGATGCGATGGTTAGGGGTGAGCTGGGAGAGCTTGACAATTGGATCGTTGGGCTGCCCTGTGAGATGCTCAAGAGCAACAGCAAGATCAAAATCAGGGTCCCGAGGAAACTCCCCCTGAGCAAATGCATGAGGTCCAACATGAGGAACTCCTAGCATCCTGGCAATCTCCAAAGAACTGAAAGTGATGGGTTGCCCAAGAGCGGTGGTGGAAATGGTATCGACGTCGTCAGAAACCGACCACGTCAGGTGAGCATAAAATTCTTTGACAAGAAGGGGATAAATAACATCCTTCTTAGGAGGTTCAAAAAAAGAATGCCAGTGTTGATATTCAATAATGGAGAAAAGCTCGAGACGAGCAGAAGAAAGCCAAGAATAGTCAATCACTCTACCAGGCAGAATGACTTTGTCATGCCAAATGTCTGGAAGTTGAGGGATTGAGGGAGGAGGAGGTGGATCTTGAGCGATACATTTTCCTTTGCGTAAAGAGAGAGGACCCATGATGGAAAAAGGAAAAAATTGAGAGAGATTGAGAGAAGAATGGAGTTTGAGAGGGCAAGGAGGAAGAAGGGAGGTTAGGGCAAGGAGGAGTCGCGGGTCTGGAGGGGCCGCACGAGAGAGAGAAGAAAGGAAGGGGAAGGATTTTAATTTTAACCCTTCCTCCGACCGGCCCAAAAAAGAAAAACCCGACACCACCGGTTAACCGGTGATGTATCACCGGTTGACCGGTGGTATTAAAATTCATAAAAGATTAAAATAAAATAAAAAAAAGTTTAAATAACTAAAAAAAATAAAAAAAAATAAGCAAGCCAAAAGAGTCAAATATTTAATAGTGCTCATTGACGAATCATTCCTAACTCCCCCTTAATAAAATCAAAACGTTCAACCGGGAGCGGTTTGGTAAAAATATCAGCTAATTGGAAATCAGTAGAAATGAAGTCCAAAGTGATATCCCCTTTTTGAAAATGGTCACGAAGGAAATGATGCCTTAAGTCTATATGCTTTGTTCTAGAGTGTTGTATTGGATTTTTAGAAATACTAATGGCACTAGTGTTGTCACACCGTATAGGGACATGATCGTAGGAAAGGCCATAATCCAAGAGAGTGTGCTGCATCCAAATAATTTGGGCACAACAATTACCAGCTGCTACATACTCGGCCTCGGCAGTAGAAAGAGCAACACGGTTTTGCTTTTTGCTACTCCATGAAACAAGGGACTTGCCTAGCAGATGACAGGTTCCACTAGTACTCTTACGATCTAATTGACATCCGCCAAAATCAGCATCCGAATATGAAGAAAGTTCGAAAGAAGTATTATAGGGATAAAACAAACCAATGTTTTTTGATCCTTTTAAACACTTAAAAATTCTTTTGACCGATTTAAAATGAGATTCTTTGGGATTGGCTTGAAAACGAGCACAAAGGAAAACACTGAACATGATGTCAGGACGGGTCGCAGTTAGGTAAAGTAGACTCCCAATCATACTCCTATAAAGCTTGTTATCCACCGGTTTCCCGGGTTCATCTAACGTAAGTTTACAAGAAGTACTCATGGGGGTACTAATTTCCTTTACTTGATCCATACCAAAACAACTTAAAAGTTTGTTTGTGTATTTTCCTTGGCTTAGAAAAATACCATTTGAATTTTGAAAGATTTGAAAACCAAGAAAAAATTTTAATTCCCCCATAAATATCATTTCAAATTCTTTTCTCATTAAATCTGAAAAATCAGTACAAAGTGATTCTTTGGTTGAACCAAAGATAACGTCATCAACGTAAATTTGGACAATTAAAAGATCTTTGGAAGTGTGTTTTAAAAATAGGGTACAATCAGCTTGACCCATTTTAAAATCATTTTCTAAAAGAAATTTTGTTAACCGCTCATACCAAGCCTGAGGGGCTTGTTTTAAGCCATATAGAGCCTTGGTTAACTTAAAAACATGATTTGGAAATTTTGGATCTTCAAAACTGGGGGGTTGTTCAAAAAAGATTTTTTCTGAAATAAAACCATTTAAAAAATCACTTTTAACATCCATTTGAAAAAGTTTGAAATTTAAGTGAGCGGCGAATGCCAACAAGATCCTAATGGATTCCAATCTAGCAACGGGCGCAAAGGTTTCACCATAATCAATTCCTTATTCTTGATTATAGCCCTTAGCTACTAGGAGAGCCTTGTTCCGGGTTATATTTCCTTGATCATCAAGTTTGTTCCTAAAAACCCATTTAGTGCCAATAATTGGATGATCATTGGGTCTTTCAACAAGAGTCCAAACATCATTTCTAGAGAATTGATTTAGTTCTTCTTGCATTGCAAGAACTCAATTCTCATCATTAATGGCATCATTAATGGTTTGAGGATCTAGTTGAGAAATGAAGGCTTGATGTTCAACCTCGTTGAGGATTGATCTTCTAGTTCGAGTACCGGCTTGAAGATCACCTATAACATTTTCTAAAGGATGGTCTCTAGAAGGTTTCCAAACCTTAGGCAAGGTGGAAGATGAAGAAGGTGAAGAGGGTTCTTGATGGTCATCCTCCTTGGGAGGAGAAGAGGAATCATTCAAATGAAGCTTATCAAGCTTATCTTCAACATCTTCAATGATCGGGTGAGGTTTTGGAAGAGTTTCATCAAATTTGACATGAGATGATTCTTCGATGGTTTTTGAACGTTTATTGAAAACACGATAGGCTTTGCTTGAGTTGGAGTACCCAAGAAAAATACCTTCATCGGATTTGGAATCAAATTTCCCTAGGTTATCTTTTTTGTTAAGGATAAAGCATTTACAACCAAACACTTTAAAATAACCAACTTTGGGCAATTTGCCTTTCCAAAGTTCATAGGGGGTTTTCTTAAGAAGGGGTCTTACAAGAACTCTATTGATAGTATAACAAGCAGTGTTAACTGCCTCGGCCCAAAAATATTGAGTAAGGTTGAATTCACTAAGGAGGGTTCGAGCAATTTCTTGGAGAGTTCGGTTTCTCCTTTCAACCACTCCATTTTGTTGTGGAGTCCTAGGGGCAGAGAAGGTGTGATTGTATCCTTGAGAGGAACACAATTCATCGAATTCTTTGTTCTCGAATTCACCTCCATGGTCACTACGGAGCGATATAATTTTATATCCTTTTTCGTTTTCTACTTTCCTAGAGAATTTCAAAAAGGTTCTACAAGCATCATTTTTATGAGCTAAAAAGAAAACCCAAGTGAAACGAGAAAAGTCATCTACTAGGACAAAGGTATAGGATTTTCCACCTAGACTTGCTACAGGGGTAGGACCAAAAAGATCAAGATGAAGGAGCTCAAGAGATTTTGAAGTGGACACTTCCTTCTTAGATTTGAAAGAATATTTGTGTTGCTTGCCAAGTTGGCATGGCTCACAAATCAAATCTTTCTTAAACTTAAGTTTAGGAAGGTCACGGATGAGCTTGTTCTTATTATGCTTTAGAAGTGAATGAGAGCTACAATGCCCCAATCTTCTATGCCAAAGCCAAGACTCATTGTCAAGAGAACTTAAACATTTAACATTTTGGCTAGCTAAAGACTTTAAATCAATAATGTAAACATTTTGAAAACAGGAAGCAGAAAATAACAATTTGTTTTGAAAATCAAACACATTGCATAAATCATTTTGAAAATTCACCGAAAAACCACTATCACAAAGTTGACTAATGCTAATTAAATTATGTTTTAAACCTTTAACAAATAAAACATCTTTAATTAAGGAGGTGCTACCAAAACCAATGGTACCTATTCCGACGATCTTGCTTTTTGAATTGTCACCGAAGGTGACGTATCCTCCATCGAATTCTTCAAGGGAGTTGAACTCGGAGGGATCGCCACACATGTGCCTCGAGCATCCGCTGTCGAGATACCACGAGCCTTTTGAAGTCCTACTTATTTGGTGTTTATCCTACAAAATCAAGAGAGAATAGATTTTGGTACCCATATAAGTTTGGGTCCGGAAAGATTAGCTAAAAGATACTTTTGAACCCATACTTGTCTAGAGGGATACATCCTAAGATATTCATCCGAGTAGGTAATGATTTTGGGGCGGCCATATCTAGCATTTTTACAATTGCATTCATAAATCATATGTCCGGTTTTTCTACAATAATTACAAAATTTATTTTGAGAGCTCCCCCTTACAAAAGTAGTGGGTGCTCTAGAAGAAGTGGCTTGCTTGTTAAAGCCAAGTCCATGTGTGGTTCTAGCCGAACGTTGAGAACCTAGCAATTTGGTCAAATTTTGTTCACCTTGGGTGAAATTGGCAAGAGATTCCATTAAATCTTTAATAGTTGAATTCAAAGAATCAACATTTGGAATATCTTGGACCTTAAGGGCAAGTTTCTCATTCTTTTTGAGAAGTTGATCTTTTTCAGAAATTAGAATTTTGTGTTTCTTTTTTAAGGCCAAAAATTTAGAGGTAAGTCCGTGAAAACCTTCCTCTAATTGATCTCTCGCATTTTGGAGATCTTCATAAGACATGTCATTATTAAAAGAAGAAGATGAGGAAGAGGAGTCAGAAGAAGATACCTCATCAAATGCCATTAGGCATTTTCCACCTTCATCGCTTGAGTCGCTTGAAGACATGGAGTCATCGCTTGCACTCCATGTTGACGCTTTGAAAGCCTTCTTGTTTTTCTTTTCCTTTAACCTTTTCTTTAAAAGAGAGCACTCCGGTTTGATGTGGCCTTTCTTTCCACATTCAAAGCATGTAACTTCTTTTTCTGCTTTTGGCTCTTCCTTTCGTGCCCTTTGAAAATTCTTCTTTTTCTTCATGAACTTGCTCATTTTTCTTGCAAGTTGAGCAATCTCGGATTCGCTATCATCGGAGGAGCTTTCTTTCTTTGCTTTGAATGATATGTTCTTTTTCTACTTGAAGAATTTACCTTCTTTATCGGCTTGCCTCTTCATGGTAATCTCATAGGTCATAAGTGATCCAATGAGTTCTTCAACCGGCATTTTCTTGACATCTTTCGCTTCTTGGATTGTCGTCACCTTTGGAGCCCATGAGCTTGGTAGGACCCAAATAATCTTCTTGACCATCGTCTCTGCAGAAACATCATCTCCAAGAGACTTTCTCCCATTACACACATCAGTAAAGCGAGTAAACATTTCCGTAATAGATTCGTGTGGGTGCATGGTGAAACTTTCAAAGTCTTGACGATAAATATCTAATCTAGTGTCTTTGACTTTGTTAGTGCCCTCATGGGTCACTTCCAAAAGCTTCCAAATTTCATGAGAAGTGGTGCAAGTAGAAATACGGTTAAATTCATTACGGTCTAACCCACAATGAAGAGCATTCATGGCTTTTCCATCAAGCTCAAAATTAGCAATGTCTTCGGGGGTCCATTTAGACTCATCTTTGCTAGAAAGAGTGTATCCTTGCATAACAATTCTATATATAGGATAGCCAATACTTCTAAGAAAAGTAATCATGCGAGTTTTCCAATAGGTGTAGTCGGTTCCATCAAAGAATGGAGCCTGAGTCATGGAATACCCTTCGGGTGCTTGTGAGGAAGAAGCCATCACTATGGATTTTAGGTTTGTAACCGGTTAAGGTATTACACAAACTTTACCTCTGATACCAAATGTTGGGTCGGAGAGTGATGGCAAGAGGGGGGGTGAATTGCCTTTGTAAAATAATTAGCAACTTAAAAACAATTTACAAATGCAGCGGAAATAAAAAGGGGTAAGACACAATTTGATAACGGAGTTCGGCTTAAACCAAAGCCTACGTCTCCGCTCCCAACTCAACCGTTGAGAGATTTATACTTCAGCTTGCTTTTTAATGGTTGTAGCAAGAAACCCACTAGCCGTTTTAAGGTAGGCTAGATCACCTTCGTACAGCTTGCTTTTTTATTATGGTTGTAGCAAGAAACCCAAAATGAAAGTGAGGAAGAAAATGATGGTTTGTTTTAATACAAACCCAATGAAGAACTAAACAATTGAAATAAATAAATTATAACAAACTAGAGGAAGCCTTGAGCGCCAAGAGTGTGAGAGTAGTTGATGTAGAGGCAGCCCAAGCTTCAAGGATGGAAATGGATCACAAGTAGCCTTAGAGATTTTTCGTTAGAGCTTCAAGGGATCAAAATATCATTCCAATGTATCGGTGGTGTTCCCGGCATCCATTATCGTCTATTTATAGGAGAAATATCCCCAAATACTTCAATATGGCCGTTGGAGGGCTTTCGGAGCCGTTGGGGGTCAAGTGGGCAAGCCTGGTCAAAGCCCAACAGCTAGTTTGACTGGGCTTACCGGCTGACCGGTGCTTGGCCACCGGCTGGCCGGTGCTCCAGACAGAAGGCAGAGCTTTCTGTCTGGGTTCCACCGGCTAGCCGGTGCCGGTACACCGGCTGTCCGGTGGTCCTGACAGAGAGCAAGCTCTCTGTCTGGTTCCACCGGCTGGCCGGTGGCACCTGGCAGTGGGCAAGGCCTATTGTCTGGTTCCACCGGCTGGCCGGTGGTCAGGCACCGGCTGACCGGTGGAACCTGGCAGAGAGCATTGCTTCTGCCAGAGACCACCGGCTGGCCGGTGGTAATCCACCGGTTGGCCGGTGGACTCAGAGAGTCCTTTTCCAGTCTTCTTGGGCCAACTCTTTGGCAACCTTTTTCCTATCATCAAAAATACTTGAAAACAAGTTAGAACACGAAGAGAGTGATTGTGATCATTAAAATCCAAGAGAGAGGGGTACAATAAAGAAATCTGTAGAAAATGACCCCAAGGAATGATCATAAATAAAATAATTATATTATATTATATTATTTCATATGTTAGATCAAATAACATTTGAATGGGGACTCAGATTGGAAATCGGACACCTCCGTTGATTTCGAAATGGGGTGTTTTACCAAAGTGTGTCCCAATGTTAGAGGGAGAGACATGTTTGGATCCCATGACTATTGGTCAGTGCGGTTAAGAGGTTTAACCTAAACCTATTTAAAAACAATAAAAACATGTTTTTTAGTTCTAGGTTAGGTTTTCTCCTTCCACCTACCACCACTTACGAGATCCTTTTTCTCCTCCCATTGGAGATTCCTCGACGAAGCATTGGAGGATCGTAGAAGAGGCATGGTGAATGCATTTTTGACAATGAATAAATTTAATATAGGTAGTATTTCTTTTATTTGAATCTATGATTTATGTTTTAATTGAAAATTCTTTCATTGTCAATTTTTTTCATCATTTCTGAACAATATCATCAATGTCCATTCTATCACAATCATGGATCCATTCTTGTAATATGATTTTATACCTCTTTCATCATCCATTCTTCATGGTAATTTCTGTCTACTTTTGGACAAGTAAAATTATTGATAGATAGTGAAGAAGATATTGGTTTTGTGATGGTCACAATGCAAGGGTTCCATGTCATCTCTCATTGCATTTTTCAAGCAACCGGAGGTGGCCCAGTGGTATGCAGAAGGGACCCCCAGCGCACTGCCACCACCAATGGAAAGTAGCAGTGTCATGGTGTGGTCTGCCTAATCAACCGGGTAGGATCACATGGAAAGATTGATATGGTGACCACCACTGTAAAAGGAGGTCTTTGGTCAGTTGCGTATGACATGGGGACGATGACCAGTCAGCAGGTCGGGTGTAGGTTGGTAGGAGGAAAACTCCACATGTTCAAGGTCCATTATAGATGGAATTGCCCCATCCAAATGGTTCGGGCCCACCTGAAGTGGTCTAGGCTAGATGCATGTTGGATCCTTGGTCGGCTGAAGTGGACCGCAAAGCCACGGTAGCTAGATTTTCCATGAGGCTAGCGACTGCGACCCTTTAGGATGGTTGATAGTAGTGGTTGATCATGTGGGTTGTTCGTTGTGGTCGGGCCATGGTTGGAAATGCCATGAATGTTTGACCGTGGTGGTCAACCGCCACGGAAGGTGGACCAACCATGGTGCTCCGTCCATGGACAGTCACCTGTGGGTCCCGACTGATCTTCATGCGGCATCTTCAAACAACATTTTCTTCTAAATGGAGTGTCTGATTAATGTGTAATATACAAAATTTTGATTCTCAATTCGATACATACCTTTTGAGGAAATTATGGGAATATAATGTTCATGGTCAATATGTGGGCCCCACAATGACCTATTTAGGCGTGTTGGAGTAAAAAGGGTTTTTTTCGATGGTTATTCGATTTGGGAAAGTAAATAACCTATCTTGTGGGATTTTTCACATAGAACACGATGATTACCACAATTTGGGATTTCATGTTATGATGAAATGTGTTCCAAAAATGATGCATCTTCAAGTAGTGTTTTGATGTAAATAGAGATCATGCGGGCATATCATAGATTCTCGAGTGGCACCGTCTAATAAGTCTATGCATAGGTCATCAACCTATTTTTGAGAGGCACCATCCAGTCAGGTTGGACGTGCATCCTCAACTACTTTATAGTGTCACCCTCTAGTCACTCTGTGCATGGGTCCTCACCCTATTCCATGTGGAACCCTCCAACCAGCCTTGGAATGGTTTCTCTATGACACTATATTATCCCCCTCCAGCCGGCCAAGGCATGGTTACTCAACCTTGAGACATTACCTCTTGACTATGTAGGTCAGCGGGGAGAAGTTCGTTGATGTAAATTTGAAATCACGAGAAAGAGGGGAACCATCACCACTAAGAGGCATCCATGAGATGAGACCTAAAACCATACCGGTGAGGCAGATCTTCCCAAAAAGGATAGTATCAATGTGTGTTGATTGAGTCCCTTTTACATGCTTGTTTAGGGAATACACGAGAGATGTTGGGAATCGTTGGTGGATACTTCTAGAATTAGTTGAAACTCTTCTTATTGGGCTAAGTTGTGAGATGGAGATCCCCTTACCCCCTAGTTTGGTCTTCATTAACTGAGTATATATCTATATATATATATACTATTTTACTACCCTGTACTTGGGTTTTGGTTACAATCCTTCCAGGAGAGGTGAAGTTGTGTGGGGTATTCCACGTGCTTTCTATGTCCAATTTATTGTGGTGGGATGAGTCTACTCTCCTACTATAGGTATCAAAGAATCAACAAGAAGTTTATCTTCTCAAAATTTCTAGCACCTTATGTTTGGATGATTTAACATCACTCTCTTTTTGGGTTGTGCGACACTCTTTTTCTATACTCTTTCAATGTACCTTGTTCTATATAATTTTTTCCTTTCATACTATATCTCTTACAACCCCCCCCCCCCCAACTTTCGTGGCATCCTACTTGGTATGTTTATATTCACATTTTCATCGGAGTTTCCCCCATGTATCATTCCACGTGAAGAATACACATTGGTTTGATCGTGAATTCAGAGGATGATGGGGATATGGGTGGTTGAAACTCATATGGTGGTCGTATCTTGGGATCCAGGAGAGGGGTTCTCTTAGTTGTTTTACTTTTTCTAGTTTCATTCAGGTTGTGACACTTTTCTGTTTTGGTGTGTATGTTTCCCATTTTCCCATTCATTTGACATTATTTTACTTATACTATTTAATTTTTCATGCATGTTTCTTTTATTTATAGTAGGGTATCATATATTACGACTTTCCATATGTACTTTTTCATCAAGTTGGGTATGTGTGTGTGTGAGTAAATGTATTTAGGAAAAGGCATCCTTGAGTTTTTTGTGCCTTCGCTGATTATTTCCACCCCGGGCCTATGGAGGCAAGATAGGGGTTATTGAGCCTCAAGCCTCAACATGGGATGGGTCATGAAAAATTGGTATCAGTGTGGAGGTTCGACCCTTGGGATACTGTCCAAATGTTTCATAAAAAATGATTTGTTAGGGTTTTGGAAAACAATTTCGATGTGTCTTGAGAAGGGATCTCAGGCCAGGGAGTCCAGTGATGGTATGGGTGCTGATGTATGCATTCACTAAGACCCTGATTACATGCTTATTGACTCAGCACCCCAAGACACTCATTGGGGGAACAATGGTACATGAATCACATAGGATTGATTCTTTGACTATCGTTATAGACTCATCTCCCCATTATTGTTGTTATATATATATATATGATCCTCTGAATGTGGTAATCCTTGATAACTTTAAGGATGCTTCTATGATGACAACTAGCCATGATACCAACTTTGGTTCATGATGTTGACCCTGTGAGTGATTATGCCTTAGTATAGGGTCCATCATGTGATCCCCATCCGCCATGTAGTTTAGTTTTGGTAGCTCTACATGTTGGTAAGTAGAGACTCCTAGCAGAGAAGGATGAGGTCGAGAATAAGATAAGTGATCTCTATGAGTTTCAGTGATAGAGACAGTTGAGGAGTTTCCATGGTGACCCAGATCCTCGGGCAATAGAGAACTAGTTGGAATTTTTGTTCCCCCTCTGCAGTATTGTTTGGACACTAACAGAGATGATGATGGCTTTGGCTATTAATCTTTTCTTGGGGATGGTTGGATGTTGTTGGATGTTAGTTACCCAAATTCAAGATGTGTCAGAACTATTGTTGGATGACTTCCAACAGCTGTTTCGTGTAGAGTACTACCCCTTTATTATGCTTTATTTGGATTCAATAGATTTTGGAGATTCATGAGGGACATATTATAGTGATAGAGTACTATACTAGGTATGTAGACCTAACTTAGTACTCCCTGAACATGATTTGCGCTGGGTACTTTCAGACATAGAAGTTTGAGTAGGGACTACACAGAGATAAATGTTCCAGATAGTTCCCTTGTTCATACCCTTCTATGTTGTTGTGTTGGATCTAGCTTTGGTGATGGAGATATTTTTTTCATAGCAACACCAGTGAGCTAAAACTTGTGGTTTATACTACAGAGCTGATACGTCCATAGTATCTAGAATACATCAGTTTACATGATCTCAACGGAAGAGGTTTTCCCAAGATTATACTCTTGAATTTGGAAAGACATCACATGGGTAGTGTAGAAATGCAGGATAGCCTGGAGAGGTCCAGTTCTATTCATGTGATGGGTGAGGTCACATGGCATGGGACTAGACTACCCAATTTGATGAGCATCCTAGGCAGATAGAAAGTGGACCACCATGGTAGAGATAACATCATGATTAGGGATCCCCCAAGTGGGGTTAGGGTGGTCCCCATGGAGGCGGTGATGGAAGATAATCATGATGAGATGATATAGGTGGAGGATGTTGTTATAAGATTCTTCCACCACCACCATTGAGCGGCCCACGTCAGGCTCTAGGAGCTGGAAACTGGTGATGCGGGCAGCTAAAGGATATTGATGTTCATGATCATGCAGCGCATGAGATGATCTAAGGTATGCTCTGTGTTTATTCTACCCTTTCTTTAGTATTAGTAAAAACAGGATCCAATCACTCTATTATATCATTACATATAGTATGAGAGTTAGAGTTCCCTATTAAATAGACTAACACAATATCTTTGTCTCAAGGTTCTTATGGGAAGTTCTTCTTATATGTCTTTCATATACCTACATTGTGAGCCAGTGATTGGAGGTGAGAGGTTCACGTGGGATATAATGGTCATAATGATGGAACCCTAGGGATTCATATTGGGAATTGATGGTATTTCCTTGGTTTGAGCCCAGATTACCTATCACCACAAGATGGTCAGATTGTTGTACACTAATGGGAGGAGGTTCTCCTTTCTCAGTGAAAGAGACTTCATAGTAGGGAAGACATGTGTTGTGAGAAGGAGGTTACAAACTCTCACCCATTAGTTTGTGAGTTTATCCCTTGGTGTAGAAGACACTTTATGAGTATGGGTTTCTTTAATTGTACAAGATTATATGGATTTATTCCCGGAATATGTTACGGGATTACCACCAAGGTGAGTGTTTTTTTCATTGATTAGAAACCAGGGACCGCCCTGATATATTTTGAAGAATATCATATGAAACCCATCGATCATTGGAAGATAAAATTATTGTTAGAATACCTACATGAGAAAGGTTTCATCAGACCAAGTGTATCCCCATAGGTAGCTCCAATTTTGTTCGTGAAGATGGAAGATCAGTGATTATAGATTTGGTTGGATTATCTTCGCCTGAAACGAGACACAATAAAGAACAATTACCCATTGCAATATACTTTATGTCATAGGAGGAGTACAAAAATCACATGATGATGGTTCTTGATTTATATCCACAACACCAGCTTTATGGAAAGCTCATGTAGTGATAGTTTTAGATACATGAGGTAAATTTTAGGTGCATATCATCTATGAAAAAAAATTATCCACAAATCTAGAAAAGATTGATATAGTTCTTTCTTGGGATCCACCTAATAATGTGTTAGATGTGCTAAGAATTCATGGTTTACATGGGAACTATAGGAGATTTGTGGAAGAGTTTATATAATCAAATCCCCTTTGTCCACTCAAATACAGAAGGGATGTACATTTAGATATACTAAGAAGTTTTTGAATTACTTTGAAGAGTTTATAAATAGGCTAACAAGTTCTCCAATCTTGATACTACTAAAGGAAGGTGTTGATTATATATTGTATTGCGATGCCTCAGGAGCATGTCTCGGTTGCATGTTTATAAAATGACAGGAAGTCATCACATATAGGTTGAGGCGATTAACTCCCAATGAGTAGAATAAGGTGACTCATGACCTATATCTATTAGTGGTAGTATTCTCCTTGAGGATGTGGATGCACTAGCTCCTAAGAGAGTGATTTGTTTTTTAATCATACCGTGAGAGCCTCTTGAACATCTTTTCCCAGAGAGATCTGAACCTGAGGTAGAAACGCTGGTTGGAGTTTCTACAAGATGATGAATACATGATTTTCTATACTATATTTAAAATAATAATTTCAGAATATTCCCTTATCAAGAATTTCTAGGATTTCTTATTGTGAGAAGCTTCAATGTAGTTAGCTTCCCTGCATCTGACGCTAGTGAAGCAAGAGGGTAGAATTTTCCTACACTCGATGGTGCTGAATCCTTCGCTCCATGGGCATGTGAGAGAGTATCAACAAGTAGACATCGACTGTGAATTTATGCATGATAATATATCCATATGTGATGAACTATATGGATATTATTAATGAGGGAATAACAAGATCTTTTTCTGGGGAAAAAAGTTGTTCGAACCGTGAAGCAGGAGGAGGTGATGCAGGAGTTCCACACTTCTCCCTTAGTTGTAGATCCTAGTATGTGGAAGATGTATAGGGATCTTCAGTGGCATTTTTGGTCATATGGAATGATATTAATCATTTTTGAATTTGCCTCATAATTCCTCACATGTCCACAAGTGAATGTTGAGCATCAGGTTTTGGTGGGATTTTTAGCCTCATGAGATCCTAGAGAGGAAATTGGATGACATATCCATGAAATTCAACATAGAGAATCCATGCATAGAGATGGACCATGATTCCATCTCAGTGATAGTGGAATGAATCACAAAGTCGACTCACATCCTTGATATCAGGAGGCAAAATTTAGGGGAGGTTTTGGGGCAGTTGTATAAACGCGATATCATCTGCCTTCATAGGGCACCCTCAATGATTGTATCTGATCATGAAAAAAAACATACATCATGATAATGGATATTTTTTCAAGAGGCATTTAGGACCCAGCTTCATATGAGTACATCCTCTCACCCCTAGACTGATGGGAAGATCGAGTGCACAATCTGGGTGCTAGAGGATATGATGCAGGCTTGAGTGCTGGATTTTAGCTAGATATGGGAGGATCACCATCCATTGGTAGAGATTTCATACATAAAAAATTACCACTCTACCATCTACATGGAACCTTTTGATCCTCTATATGGTAGACCCTTCAGGTCACCTTTGTGCTGGATTAATGTTGGAGGGTTATCTCTCTTGGCCACGGAGTTGGTGGAGGCAATGATGGAGAAACCATAAATCACCCATGAATGGATGGAGACAGCCTATTGGAGGTATAAATCCAATGGGGAGTGACATCATATTACATTGGAGTTTTCTCAGGGAAACCATGTCTTCTTTAGGGTATCCCCATGGTGTGGAATGTAGTGGTTTGGCTAGAGACACAAGTTGTCCCTTAGGTTTATCGGGTCGTTTGAGATCGTGCATAGGGTTGGAGAGGTTTACTACCAATATTACCTACCCTCACATCTGGAGAGTGTGCAAGATGTATTCAAAATGTCACATTTGATTAGATATGTACATGATCCTACACACATCATCGATTGAGTAAATATAGATATCGAAGATTGATCCACCTTTGCAGAGCACCTGGTGGAGATCACGGACTGCCAAGAGTAGGCCTTATGTGGGTGGGCCATCCCTTTGGTTCGCATGATTTGGAAACATGAAAATGTGCAGGAGAGTTCCTTGGAACCGGAGATCCATATATGGGATAAATATCATGAGTTTGTCACTAATTTTGATCTTTTGGGATTAAAATATAAGAGGGAATGATGTAGAGATCTAGTTTCTTCCTTATAAGACTTTGGAATATTTATATATATATTTCTAGTGCTAGGGGCTAATACTACATGTGATTCCTAGACCCAGTGTTCCCATAAAAAAATTTATGATTATTTTATGATTATTTTATACTATTCACATGAAGGAAATAGGATATATCTTCAATAGTATCCCATATAAAATTTCTGAGGGTACGGTTGAGTCTGTAATGTAGAATTTACCGTAGACGAGACAAAACTATTGTCAGCATGAGATATCTATGGAAAAAGTCACATAGGGAATAATCAAAAATAAAATAATTATTTAATTTTAATTTATTTCAATCATCAGATCAAATAAATTTTCAATAATAACTCATATTGGAAATCTGAGACAACTGTTGAGTTTATAATAGTGTTTTTTACTTCAGTGTGTCCTAATGTGAGAGGGAGCATGAGTTTTGGATCCTACGACCGTTGGCGGGAACCATTAAGTGGTTTACCCTAAACCTAGTTAAAACCTATAAATACATGTTTATGTGTTAAAGTTTAGGGTTTCCTCTTACTCATCCAACCGCCGTTGATCTCCCTTCTCTCCTCCCTTTGGATATTCCATGACAAAGCTTCAAAAAATCACAGTAGAGGTGTGTAGAACCCATTTTCAAAAGAGAATAGATATAATCGAGGTATGTTTTATTTCATTTGAATCTTTGATTAAGGTTTCAATTGAAAGACCTTTCATTTTCAATTTTTTTATTCATTTTTGAACTCTATCATTGATGTCCAACTTGACATGGACATCAATCCATGCATGGAATATATTTTTTTACCTCGTTCTTTATCTGGTTCTCATGGAAAGTTTCATATACTTTTGCACAAAACAAATCATTGACAGATCTTCGATCAAAGCATGTTTATGGGATGGTATCAATACATGGGTTCCACATCTTCTCTTGATGCGTTTTTTGATAAATCGAAGGAGGACCAGTGGTTCACGAAAGGGAAAATTGGTGCACTTATTCCGGTAGTGATCAGTGGAAACAAAACATCGGTAGCCTGGTGGGACAATTGTGGTTTTAGGGAACGATCGAGGTGGAGACTTCCACTATAAAATGTGGTCGGCAGTCTCCCACATTGATGCACGTAAGGTGACCAGCCTGTGTTCTGAGCCAATGTCAGAAGGCGATCTAGGCTAAGGTCTGTAGGTGGGCCTGGCCGAATAGGTCGGGGCTTGCCGAGATGGGTCGGGCATATCCAAATGTGTCAGGCCCTGCCAAAGTGTTCCATGACCAACTCAGTGCACTGGACCCGGGTTAGATCTCAGGTCGCCCGGAGTGCACCACGACCGCGACTGGTCCGGGATATTGACCAGGATGGCCAACCCTGCCGGTTGGTTGATTCTACCAGTGGGCCGACTGGGGTAGTCAGTCCACATGTGGCCATGCCATAAATGGTGAACCACCACAGTCAGTCCATGACCGGTCAATAGTGCATCCCAACCAATCATCATACGGCATGTTCAAACTACCTTTTCATCTATACACAACATCCAATTGATGTGTCTCCTACAGAAACATGATCCTCCCTTAGATTTAATCTCTTTGTGTGACTCCTACTCCAAACCATGTATTGTTTCATACATCACACTCAAGTGAAAAAGCCTCATAAATAATCACATGGAAGTTCTCAATACCGATCACAAGGGGAACAAAGTGGTAGATTTTCTAGCCTCCAAGGGAACTCATGACAGGACGGTCAGTTGCATTCTTTATTTTAATTCCCCCCCCATAAGGGAATTCATTTGGTCCAAGGGGATTACATTGGGCTTCATTACATTAGACATCCTTAGTCCCAGTTTTGAACTTTTTCTTTTTCAAAATTTAAATAAATAAATAATGATGAATGTTCAGGGTCAAGACCTGGGACCCATGATGAGATGTTCATGTGTGTTATGATGAAAAGTGCCCTCTTCACTAGTTAGCTGATTTGGGAAAGTAAATAGAATATTATGAATTTATTCTCTATAGAACATGATAATGGCCTCAGTTTCAACGTTTGAGTTATGATGAAAAGTGTTCCAAGTACATTGCATCTTTAGGTGGTGTTGGGAAACATCAGTGATTAGGCAAACATATCATAAATTCTTGAGTTGAACCCTCCAGCTGGGCTGGGCATGAGTCCTCAACCTATTTCTGAGTTGCACCCTCTAATTGTTCTAGGAATGGGTCCTCGATAGCTTTAGAGTGGAACCCTCCATCCAAGATGGGCACGGTTCCTCAACCTATTCCAAGTGGTACACTCCATCTGGGATGGGAATGGGTCCTCAACATTGAGACACGTCTTATTGACTATATGAATTGGTTGAGATATTTTCTTTGATGTATCTTTGGACTCAAGAGTAATAGGTGAGTTTTCCCCCACCGATATGCGTCCTTGAGACACGTCCTAAAACCATGTGGGTGAGACAGAGTCCCCAAAGAGGATAGTATGATTTTTTGGTGATTGAGCCCCTTTTACATGACGGTTCAGGTCAGACGTGAGGGTCGTTGGGCATCATTGGTGGATACTTCTAAAACTATTGGATACTCTTCTCCTTGGGACGAGCTATGAGCTAGATATACCCTTACTACCACATTTGGGGTTCCCTGATTGAGCATATATATATATATCCTATTTCAGTACCCACTCCTTGGGTTTTTGTTACTATCCTTCTAGGAGAGACAAAGATGCATGGGGTATGCCATGTGTTTTCCATGTCTAGCTTCTCATGGTTGGATGAGTCTACTATCCAACTATTTGTATCAACACTCAATGAGAAGTTCATATTCACAACATTTCTAGATCCTTGTGTCTTATTGAGTTTACTTCACTCTATTATTTGTTTGAGCTTCACACTTTTACTGTACTCTTTCACTATACCTTGTTATATCTATTGATTTCATTTCCTATTGTATCTCTTTTTGACCACTCTTCAGCTTTTTGGCATCTTGCTGGGTATGTTTATACTCACCCATGCATGGTTTTTTCCTGCACGTATTGTAACTTATGAAGATGATGTATAGGTTGGATCATGGCTTTATAAGAGCTTGGGATATGGGTTCTTGGACCACATATGGTGTTCGTAGCTTGGGATTGAGGAGTGAGGCTATCTCACTATTTTACTTTTCATTTTTTCAGTCAGGTTGGGAAAAATTTCTTATTGGGTGTGTATTTTCCCCATTTCCCTTTCCGTTTATGTTACATTACTCAAACTATTTAGTGGTAGATGCACATTTGGTTTATTTACATCAATGAATCATCGTTCACTTTATTCCTTCTCAACTTTTTCATCATGTTGGCTATGAGTTCATGTATAGGTACTTAGAAAAATTCTTCCCTGAGTTTTTTTTTTCTTCAGAGTTTGCCACCACCCCCTGGCCTATAGAGGTGGCCTCGGGGATGTTGTGGCTCATTCCCCGACATGGATTTTGTCATGAAATTATATTAGGTTTATCTAATTTGAAATCATTTATTATATTTTTAAATTAATTTAATAAATATTTTTATATCATTGGAAAGAAACATAAAGTAAAGATTTAATAACTCAAAATTATAAATAAATTACCATAATAATTTTTTAATTATTCTATAAATACACACTTAATTTCTTTCATATCTTTTTTTTCCTAGGCAAATATTTATTAGACCTTTAAAACAAATAGGGTGAAACTTTAGATCTTTAC
This sequence comes from Viscum album, assembly GCA_963277665.1. Classification (NCBI taxonomy): domain Eukaryota; kingdom Viridiplantae; phylum Streptophyta; class Magnoliopsida; order Santalales; family Viscaceae; genus Viscum; species Viscum album. The sequence goes on from OY728138.1 coordinate 1,855,464,469, forward strand.
ATGCTTTAAATATAACATAGGTTATTTTTATCAACACAAATTCAATAAAAAATAAATATCAATCCATTGTTGATAAGGGAAAATATATCACAATAAAATTAGAATTATGGTGAAATATTATGTATATATCACTAAGTTTTAACCATCATTAGCCCGGTTGACAGTTAACTATGGTGATAAATTTTATTATGGTTACTAAACATTTTTCCAAAATATAAAAGGGGTATATTTTCCAAATTATAACCTCATAATACCAAAATTAAATATATATAATTGGTGAGATTTAATTTTCAAAAAAGTTTTCAAAACAATATGAAAACAAATTTTTAAAAAAATTTGGTTTTAAGTATAAATCTAGATTTATTATAATCTCGTGCATAGTAAAAATATTAGATGAAATTTTAAAAAAATTGGTTGAATATATAATATATAAATTTAATTTTCAAAATTTATTTAGTCATATTCATAATCTCCAATCCAATATATTGGTGATAAAAGGTGCAATAAGTAATAATATGTTAATTGTATATCATTCTTTACATAAACTCAATGTTAAGTATAACTATAGTTATTAATGAAATTTAAAAAAAATCATAAAACCTAGAGGTATTATATTCCACCACCCATAAAATGATTTTTCCCTCAAAATATTTCACTCCTATAAAAAATATCCTCAATTTATGTTTCATCGCATCCTTAGGTTCCCATAAATCTTCTTCAAATTTATGTTTCCTACAGAGAAGTTTCACTAGGATAGTTATCTTGTTATTTAGAAATTTATCTCTATAATCCATGATTTCAACTCTTTTTTCTCCATAAAAAATATAATTATCTAGTGGTATGACATCTAATTTTAGTATATGTGATTGGTATATTATGTACATCCTAATGAGAGATATGTAGAACATGTCGTGAACTTGAGAGAGGTTCAGTGGATGTGCCAAGAAATAAGATAATATCCCTACATGATCAAGAATCTCGAAATGGCCAGGTTATACCTGGCTCATCATTCAATTCATTCTAAATCACATACCATTAATCATTAAATAATTACACAAATAACATAATTGATAAATTTGAATTCATGATCATGTCGATGAATGTCAACATGAATTTTTTATCGAATTTGTGCTTCCTTAAATTGATATTGAATGGTTTTAACATTACCTAAAATTTCATTAGCATGATTATGTCCCAATATCTATATTTATCCAACCAAATAGTAGTATGTTGTCTTTATAAAACTCTATCTATATAGGGACTCATTTGAAGACCTATTAATGCTTGAGTGAAAGCTATTTTTATAAGAAAACTCGTGTAGAAAACTGTTTTGATCCCAAATTCCTTTGAAATACTAAGAAAAATATTTCAATATATTTTCTAGTGTTTCAATAGTTCTCTCAAACTGACCATATATCATAGAGTGATACACCATAACAAAATTTTACTCTATATCCAAATCTTGGGGAATAATTTTCCAGAACACTGATGAAATCCTTGGATCCATATTAGATACAATACAATGTGGTACACCATACAAAATTATCACTTTATTAATTTATATTTTTCACAATAATCAAGATATAACTATTATATAATTTCAATTCAGTGTGTAGACTTCATAAGGATATCAACTACAACCCAATTGGAATTATAACCATTTGATTTTTAGGGAGTCTAAAGACAATATCCTTGTTGATGTTTTCCCATTTTAATTTTGTTATAGGTAACAGTTTTAACATCCCATTAGACTTATTTCTATTAGTATTAACTTGATAACAAACTAATAATTTAGATACATATTCATTAATATATTACTTCACGTTATCCAATGAAAAATAGTATTTCATATATATATATATCTTCATACATTCATAATGAATAAATAAGGATGAGTTATGACCCTCGTCCAATAGCTCCTTCAAATCCAATATAGATAGAACACATATATTATTAATAATCATTATCATTCCATCACAATCAAGGTTAATCTCAAAAACATTTATCACTCTTTTATATACTTCTACATATTCCTTTTGTGCCTCTCTAATCATCATCTAGATAAATATTTGAAAATTAATTTGATATATATAAGATCCACCCCTTCAAGATTTAAATATCTGCCCTTCAAAAATCCATAAATATTAGATATTTTGTGATATTTATCATAGATAATCCATAATAATCCATTCAACTCAAAGCATCTACTACCTTTTCGCATTCCCAGGTTTGAAATGTATCGAGAAATCATAATATTTAATCAGTTCTGACCACATTCTTTGGTTCATATTCTACTCGTTCGATATAAAATATATAATTTGAACTTCTATTATCAGTATATATATATATATATATAATTTTTCCCTATAAATATAATGTATCCTTATATTTAATGAAAAACATTAACGTAACTAACTCCAAATCATGTGTTCGGTGGTTTTTCTCACGAGGATTTGATTCGAATATGGCATAATCTATTACCATATAATTCTGAAATATAATTCATCCTAGTACCTTCTTTTATGCGTCACTATATGTTACAAACACTTTTCCACAATAGAGTTATGTAACCATGGGTTCATTGACTAACATTATCTTTAATTCCTTAAAATTTTATACACTTTCATCTCTCTAAATTAGATTAGCTCCCTTCATAGTTAACATGCTATTTGGATTACATATTCAAGGGGAATTCAATATAAAGTGTCAAAATTATCCATCCAAACCAATAAAAATATAGATCTTGTTCAAAATGGATAGTCCGGACCAATGTTCAATAACCTCTATTTTTATGGATCCCCTGATATACCCTGATATAATATTACATGATCCATGAATGAATATTTTTGAATAAAAAATCACACATGGAATATTTTTCATTTAGTTTATCCTACCTAAAGTTCTTATGAGAGTTTTTAATGATCTTCGTAGTATTTCTTTCTATTTGAATATTTAACAATATCATCTATAAATACAATGAAAAAATGATCATGGAAATCTATATATTTCCTATTAATTAAATCTGTGAAGATAGAGGAGGATTAGTAATACTAAATGCCTTCACTATAAATTTATAGTGTCTATACATTATAAGAAATGTTGTCCTAGTTATATTTTCAATATTGACCCTCAATTAATTTTATACATAAATTGGTAAATCGTACAAAAGTATTGAACTCTATGTAGTTGATCAAATAATTTATCAATATTTGGTATTGGATATATGTTATTGATTTTTATCTTTCAATGTTCCAAATATTGAATACATAGTCACATTAATCCATCATTTTTAATAAAAAAAGGAATATGTGATTCCCATGTTGATACACTTGGATGAATAGATCCCTTGTAAAGTTTCCCCTGAAGTATCTTCTTAATTTATTATAATTCAATCAGAACCATTGTCAGCAGTGTATCTAAAATAAAGGTAGAACTACGTATGGGTTATATTGAGACCTCAACTTCTTGATTAGGTGGAAGATGATGAAATTAATTTAGAAAGACTTCAACAACATCCCATATAATTGGCCTATCTTTGATGATGAGTTTTTCTACAACTATATGAGATAAACACCCATTTTTAATATGAATAAAGAGCCATAAAATTTATTTGATTTATATTGTATTTTTATATTTTTCATCAAAATAATAGGTGATCATAGTTTCATTAAAAGATAAAACACACCCTTCCTCAGTAATTTATGTGGGCTTTATCTAATGAAATCCAATCCATCCCCAAAAAATAGATTTAAACTAGAGGAATAATAATAAAAATTTATGAAATTATATTCCCAAAATACATAAATCAAATATTAATCATAGGTTTGAGATGTGATCATTATTCTATTATTAGTTTTCTCTACTCATTCAGTATCTAAATGACAGGTTGGAGCTTTTTACCCATAGAAAATTATTCAAACATAAAAGAGTTGGTTAGTACATAATCAAATAACATATTAGTATTTCTAGTGTGGATGATAAGTGTACACTTCACCACTTAATTATTGAATTCCACATCCTCAATGTTGATTATGTTAAATTTCTCATTGTCTCTAGACTTAAGATGTTTCAAGTTATTATTATCATTTTTTACTTTCTTGTTTCAACACAAGATAGCATAATGCCCATACTTATTTTATTTGATATGATTATATAATAGTGATGGATTATATGGTTCCTTTTCATTGTTCCTTTCATTGATTGTTCTCTTAACATAACTTTCGAATTCAATTTCCCAGTGAAAAAACCTTCAAAAATTAAAATATTTACCAGTACCCTGAAGATAGTTTTCACCACGTTTCTTCCCACATGTCAAGCATAATAAAAATACCATCTTATTATCTCTATGATTTTTAGGATTTCCTTTGAATTTATTCTTTCTGTTGTCATCAAAACTAAGAGATTTATGTGTAACTCCAATCTCTATTTCCACAATGAAAACACATTGAGAAATTTTTCATAGAAAATAATGTCTCTTATGGATAAGACCCATTTGTAAACATAGTTTTAATCCATGGAATACCTCACATGTTTCATAAAATTATCCTTATAGGTAACAATAAATTCATCATCCCAAGGATTTACCTATAAAAATTATTTTTCCATTTTTGTACAATGAATATAATGAATTTACATATGGATAAAACGATCATAAAATCATCCCAATATATGGAGTAAACTTCTTCATACTTCCTCATATTCTTGATAATATTTCACTATTGATTCACATTACCTTAAAAATAACAGATAACCAAAATGAACTTCTAATGCTTGAAATATAGGAGAATAGAAAATGTATTTTAAGTTATATAGATCCATTTCATAGTAAATAGTGGTTTACTAGAATTACTAAAATAAGGGGGAAATTTCATCACTAAGGAATAAATAAAACTTTGTTCCATACTTTTCTCATTTGGAATTTCATCATGATCTATATCTTGAGAAAGTATTGTGTGCATAGAATCTAGATTATTCAATATAGATCACCTAAAATTTGGTTTCTCAAGTAGAAAAATAATTCATTATCCAACACATACATCATTAATTTGATTACTTCAGGTTCTATCCATCAACTAAATAACATAGTGAGAGAAAAAATAATCATATTGTGAAATAAAATAATCTTGAAAAATCATTTATAAGATGTTTAAATCTTAACACATTCATCTCAATCTTGAAAACCATTGGTTTGACCAAGGCCATTAAAGTATAAATACAAAAATATTCACACTTTATCATGTACTCAGACCAATCCCCAAGGGTATTATTATATGTTTCTCATGCTAGTTTCTAAAAGCTAACAAAACCAATCTCTAACACCAACTATAGAGGCATGTTTTTTTCATATATATATATTTCATCTTTTTAGATGAAATATCCTTAATTTACATAGTGATCTGTGACAAAATTTTATTTATCTAGTGCCTTTGGAAACATGAATACATATGCGACTAGTTTATAAGAGTTCTAAAACATCTCTGACATAGAAATTCATAACTATCACCCTTCTTACACATATCATACTTAATACCATTATTCATAACTTGGTAGAAGGAAACATTATAAAAGTTGGGATCATGTGCTTAATAATGTTAAATAAGTGATATATAAACAAAACATGAGCATAATGGAATGATAAAATGAGAATAAAAATTTTAATACCATATGATACATATTATAGATCAAAATCATGAGTCTTGTCATAAATCCTAAAAATTCATATGGAATGAATCATAATAGAATAAACTGACATGATCCATGAGAGTATAGTATTGGAATAAGAAATGCTATTGGTATATTAATAATTATATAAAATCATTTTTATAGTTTTCAATGATTATTTACAAGACTATCCTAGTGGATTGGGTTCACTAACAAATCAATCATAGTAGTCAAGGTTCACACCCAATGATATCATAATAGATTTTTTTCACTCCCCAAACAATAATATTCCTCATTTTTCACTCCCAAGACTGTCATACTAGATTTAATTTACTCAAAAACCCATATTTTTAGTCAAGATTCACTCTAAAAAAATCATACTGGAAAAATCCATTAGAAAACTCGGTTTAACCCCCATTAAAGTCTTGATTATCATATTATATATCTATCTTTACCTAATTTATTGAAGGGAAATATAATTCAGTAACCACATTTAGAATAATGAATATAATACATACATGTTCTCTAACATCATAAAACATTATTCATATATTGACCCATAAAAGTAAATGGGGTTCAAAAACATTTCATCGTAGCATAACACCTAGAAAAGAAACATGTTATATAACATTACATTGTTTCATCATAGCATAACCCATGGGAAAGGAAAGAGTTTCTTGATCATCATTTCACTATAAATATAAAATATCAAAAAAAAGAATAAATATGGTACCCTTTTATCATATACCTAGTAAATTATATGTGAAATCAATAGTTGTTGTCTTTGATGAATATGAGTACCATTATAAGTTCATTGAAACATTTTTTAGGGAAATAGACTTTCCACTTTTCAAATAACATTTTAAAAACTATAGATTCATAAAATATTGTAAAATTAAAATTATTTGAACATGTCCTTGGATAAATATTAACAATTCATTATAGTATTTAGTGGTCATGATAGTGGAAAATGATATTCATTCCATATATGTGAAAATCAAATACTTTATTCACATTTTTTGTTAGAGGAAAAAAAATAACTCATCTGGAAAAAGATATAAAGATTAATTCGAAAACATTTTTAAAAAGTAATACATGATTAAAATTGAATTTCAAAAATAATTATTTAATGGTAGTTTTTTTGAAATATATTTAGAAAACATGGATATGGAAGAAAACATATTTTCGACAGAAGTGAGAAATAAAGTAATTTTTCTTTAAAAGCATTAATTATACTTGTTGATTAATTAAGTAGAAGAAAGATAATGGAAAATATATTTTCTAAATAAATAACATGAAGATAATAAATTTCATGAATTTCTTGAGATGAAGATCAAAATATTTCGTTATCTTAAACTTCATCTTAAATAATCACAATAAACAATGAGATTGGGACATAAACCCCATGAAACATTGGTATCATTTCAATAATTAGGACCTTGAAAGAATAACATCAAATAGAACATTAAATACTATGTTAAAAATTATATCATTATATATTTTTTCAAATGGAATCATATTATAAACATGAAATAAAGTACATGCATTACATAATTTGTGTCCCGAAGAAGATAATTCGATAGGATAAACACTTACATCGACATCCACTTTCTTTGAATGGACTCTAACATCCTTTATAATAACATTAAATTTATTGTAATATTATATAATAACAATGTAAATAATTATAATATCATATATGGTCCCTTTATAACATTTAATAACATATTTATCAACAATTCTTTCATGAAATCTGATTTTCAAGGTGTTATGATTTTTTTCATGAGAATCTCAATATGAAATTTCTGATCCTTTTTGTTTTATTATAGTTCTATAATATCCAAAAAATTATAATGATATAAATATCATATAAATCCATTATATACCTATTTATAATCCTAAGAAATGCACACACACACACATATATATATATATATCAATTATACAATTCTTGGGGATGGTTGGTTATACAATTGCATGAATGTTGTTTTCAGTTTTCCACAGGAAGAATGAAAGAAAGATAAAAAATAAGTCACAGTTTCTGTATAAATATTATATAATATATATTTTATATATAATTAAATTTATCATCGTTATCAACAAAGTAAAATAGAAATGATAAATGAATAACATCGCTTTGTGGAGGTGGAAATTCAAATGTAGGCAAGAGAGACATTATCATTTTCTAAAAGATCAAAAGGAAAGAATGAATATGTGATGTTATGATTCTAGAATTATAATTATTTCATAATTATAATATATAAAATTAAAACCCATCATAATAACCATAATTTGAATATGGTGGTTCAAACTTAATTGTATCTCTATGTGGACATGATTAGCCATACATACACCCAAGTGATAAATTAACTTAATAATTGATGATAAATAGAGTACATAACGGGTGATTTCATATTCATGATAACATATCATTATATTAAGAATTTATAATTTTTTATTTTTTGATAAATTCCATAGTTATAAATTATGTATATAAGAAATAAAAATAGAGTGATTACATAAGGTGTTTACTTTTTATTTTAATGAACTCATTTAGATGCCCTATTAAGGATCATAGGTTCATTTTTAGGAAGTCCGACACCTCTAGAATATGGATAAGAAGGTTTATAATGTATATTTATATGTAGAGTATAGTTTGGATATAAGGATCAATGCGGTTAAAATAAATTAATTGAGGATTTCCCTTTTATAATTGATAGGGGGAACTCTTGGGATTTCATAAAATATTATAATATAATAAAGTCATTTTCTTGAAAAATTCCACCCTAACTCCATTTAATCCAAGATAATATAGTATAGAGATGAAATCAAATAATCCATGAAAAATTTTGTAGGAAAAATTGGTGTATTAAATATTATCTTAGGGTTCAACCACATATTTTACCTATTTTAACAGTAATAGTGGTTTCATATTTTAAACTATTAAATGGTTTATAATTTTTTATAAACATATTAAATTTATCATAAATGGATAAGAGATGAAATTTTCGACCATATAGTATCAACCTTTTACTCTTTTACAATTTTTATGATTTTTAAATAATTTAATAAAATACTATTTTGATAAAATATCATCAATGTCAACTTTGGAACTATTCATTTAATTTGATGTAAATAACATAAGGACAAAATATGAATTAAAAAATAAAATTTTAACACAACTATAATATTTCATTTTCCTATTCATAATTCATCGAACACAATAACTCACTTAGATTATATAAATTTCAACATTTTATAAAACCTTTATTTTATTTTTATATGAATTGAATAAATAATGAATTAGAATTGTATTATAATTTAAGGAAACTTTTTAATCACTAAAAATGTAAATAAAGTACCATCATGAAAATGATTCCTTTATTCTAAAAATTGGAATTATTATTTATTCATAAGCTTATTTTTTCACTATTTTAAAACATAATACATTTTTAAACTAAGATATGACACTTCCTAAACTTTTTTGATTTAAATATTATAAAGGTCAATTTCATCAAAAAAGTGTCCATTAAACATATCAACATCAAGATTGTGGTTGTAATGGTTGAATTAAAATTATAAAATAGGAACTAGTATGATATATTATGTCCTTATAATATAGTTATAACCTATATTATTTTCATTTACCATCAAACGAGGTGATAAATTTTTCCACGATTACAATTCATATTGACCAAAAATAAAATGAGAATATTTTACAAATTGGAACATCCTGATTCAAAATTTACAATAAATTTTACTAAACTCAATACATATAAGTGGTATAAATTAATTTAAAATAATGTGTACAATACACATAGAATTCTACTTTAAGAAAAATAGATTTTATAAGCATAAAAATTTATTTTTTCTTATCTCATTCATTGAAACAAATATTAGATAAATGTTTAAAACATTTTTATTGAATATATAATATTTAAATTTAATAATTATGATCTATAAGTATTGATTAATTTATGTTATAAAAATAAAAATACATTTCACTTATAAAAATTGTTTTTCATGAAAGAAACGTATTTTTTATATTTTTAAATAAATTGTATTTTTATTTATAAATAATTGATAAAAAAATTTAACATTATAAATATGTAAAAAATCATAATTTTGTTAATAATATTTCTATCCACAGATGATATTCTTAAACAGGAACTATCACATTAAATAATAATATTAAAATAGTTTATTGTGGATTGTTTAAACTCATAGTTGAGTATTTCTCATTCTATTAATGAAGTTAAAAATAATAATTAAATATTAGAAATTTAAAGGATTGCTGACTAGTTGAGTTATATTACAATGTTTATATAGTGAATGATTTAGGAATGTTATACAATATTAATTAAATGAAATATTAATTTATTAAATATGGTCAAAGTGTTTAACATTTATAATATAAATATCAACATTTGTTAATAATGTATCATCTTTTTTTAATACCCTTGAAATTAGTTTTTCTCCAACATAATCTTCAAGAGTATTAATTAAATATATCATGGTATGAATGTGAAATATTATAAATTCTAATTGTATATATATTATTTAACTATAGGATGTCTAATAATGATGAACTTTTTTTCAAATATCATGGATCTAAATTACCATTGAAAATTTTATACATCAAATCTAAAATGGTTAAAACCCAATATTAAAAATAAGCTATAAGGAACCATAATAATCATATTAAAAATTGTAATTTATGTTTATAAAAGGATACCTAGATGAATAATATTATTAAATAGGTGATTATTATTTTCATGGTTTTTTACTTGATACAAGAGTGTGACTAACTTACCAGGAAAATAATGTACGAGATTATTTTCTTAAAATCCATTTATCAAGGCTACATTTAATTTAAAATCAAATTTAACTTTCTATGGTTTATTATATATCCATTTGATATATAATCATCAATCATCTTGTATTGATGGTATTTAAGTTTCATTTTCATTATATTCCTACTTCTAGAGTTTTGATTGTTTTTTACTAAATTTGTAATTTTTTTCCATTGAGGTACTTTTTCAAGTGAGTCATACAATATCACTTTGATTCTGATCATCCAAGTATCACTATTCTTCCAAAATCTTTTTAAATTGGAAAATAAATATTTTTATGTTGATATTACTTCTATTTATTAATGTACCCCTCTATTGATGAAACTCCCTTCCAAATAAAATCATGAAATTGATAGGAATAACTCGTATATTTTACAATAGATATTTTTCATCCATTTTCAGGTTTTACCAAACAAAGTTATTTTCTATACTATTTAATGTTTCCATCATACATCTCTTTACCTTGTATTAATCAAATGTTTTATCATATTTTATAAGATGTGGGTTTTGTTAAGTGGTTTTAAACAACTTTTAATGATTTCTGTATAATTAGTTTTCCAAAATGTTTTCTTCTACAGTAATGTTTCTAAATGTTCAAAAATTATATCTTTCCAATTTGTTTTAAAAATGTAATTTTCAAATACATTTAATTAATTAATGATAAATTTATTGAGAAATCATTAAAATGTTTATGTATGGGTATTTTTAGTCAAAAAGGAATCTATTTTACACATTTCTTTGTGAATAAATCTTTTTTCCACCAATGTAATTTTTTATGTGATATTATCTTTCTTTGTTCATGTCTATAAAAAATGGAAATTATTATTATCATGTTTTAATAAATTTATCCTTTTAAAAAAATTCATAGTATAATGGATATTATTTTTATTTTTCATATAAATTTCAAAATTATTTTAAGTGTATTCTTCATCTATATAGCTTTCTTGACCAATGATTTCATTCTAATGATTTCATTCCTACATATTTATTTAAATGACCTATAAAATTCTCTATCAAATATATTATGTGATTCAACTTTGAATTTGTATTTCCAAATAATCCACTTGTATAAGGATGATTTAATTTTAATTATATTCCTCTATGAATTCCATATGATCGATTACTTGATTAAAGAGTGTTTACCTAGATACCTAATACATTTGTTGATTCTATAAACTATTTTCTAATATATATATATATATATCCATTTCTTATTTAGAGTAAATTTCATAAGTGAATTAATTTTTTCTGAGTGGTATTTACATAGAATGATTTTTAAAGTCATTGAATACCCATTTATATTCAATTGGATTATCAAGTCCTGTAAATTGATGAAATCATTAATTCATACATAAGGAATAACTTGAAAATGATTTAAAACCCTTTTTTGTTCCTTGGGTTATTTGATATTTTTATTGAAACCATGTTCCACACATATGTGTGATTCTAATTTTGTTTATAGTTGGACACAAAATTATATATCCCTCTATTGTTTTTGGAATTTTTTCCATCTCATGTGATAACATGGTGTGTGGGATATGATCTTAGCCAAATTTGTTTTGTGGGTTATTAGTTTATCCAACTATGTTGTGTTAATAAGGAATGAAGCATTGAATCATGTATACAAGGTCATGTTTAAGTTATTTATAGATTCCTATGATCTCATGCACCTATAATACAATTATGCTTATTCGGTTCACTTATGATAACATTTCCCAGGACTTGATACCATGCTCTTTATAATATATTGGTATTCCTCCTAAAATCTTATTAGTTATCTCTCAATTATGATTTATATTGATTATTTCCTTAAAAAACATCTAATATCACCCATTTTTTTGTTTTCATTTCCCTATGTAATAAATGAACGTATTTAGTATTATAATCTTATATGTGTATCATTTTTGGATAAATTCTTTTTTGGCTACATTTAAAACTCATTATAGATTTGTTATATTCTTATAGAGTGGAAAAAATTTCCATTTTATGGGAAAACCTGAGATTTATTTGTTATTGATTCTAGTAATTCTCCAAAATTCTAAAAGAAAATGTATTTATAATTTTAATGTGAGAAATATTCTGAAATAAGATATGTGTACCAAATCCAGTGTTATAAGTCCTATGTTTTCATGATTGGATTTAGGAGCTCAAGTTTCGTAGCAATATAAAAAGAGGTAAGATCATATAACGTTTTAAAAAATAATTTTTCTACAAACCCAATGATTTTGGAATATTTTCAAATAAATTTAGTTTTTTTCCATAGCTGGTGTTACAAACAACATTAATTTATAACAGACCACAATATAATATTTATATTATTATTTAAGCTTGAACATTATAACATAATTGTTAAAAATTTTAGAATGAATAGGGAAAAAATATTTTAAATATTAATTATTATATTTTTATATAATGAAAAAATATTTATAAACGAGTACATAATTTTTATAAATTCATTATATGCATTTTAAATACATGTATCTTAAATAAATGATTTTTATTTATCTCTATGAAAATAAATAAAATTATTTTGTTTAAAATATTAAAAAAAATGTGACAAAAGATGAATTCATTACTAATGAAGATCATCATAATTACATGCGCATAACCATGAGGGGAAGTGGTCCAGCTAGAGATGTTTGTCGTAAGGTGGGCCAACGGCCACCAGCTGATGAGCAGCATTGTTTCCTTCCCTTTTGATAAATGAGAAAGTGCATATTGTAATGCTTTGACGGAGGGAATGAATAGTCCTGATGAGGGATCCAAAAGATTGAAATCTGCCATCGTTGATGTTGATGGATTTGACAATGGTGAGGCAGTCCGATTCAAGGTATATAGATTTCCATCCATGAACTTTAGTGAATTTCAGCCCGGTAAGGATGGAGACAGCTTCATCAACTGCGGGTTCCCAGAGCGCGTGGTGCGATTCATGTTTGGCTACAATGATTTGACCATAGTGGTCTCGGTCCAGCATACCAAGACCAACATGTCCATCCTTGGGAATGGATGCATCCACATTAATCTTGAGAATCCCTTCCGGTGGAGGGCACAAATGTGTGGAAAAAGTAGGAGTTCCAAAGGGCCTATGCTGCTCAGAGTGGTGCTACTATTGCGCAATCCAGGATGACGCCCATTCAATCCAAAATCTGGAGGCCTAAACATATGATTAAAGAAAACATCGTTACACCGAACCAAGATGATCCAGGCCATAATACAAAGAGATCCCACTTTAGCCAGAAAAAAAAAGAGGAGCACCATCGCATCAGGAGAGGGGTGAGGTCTGAGGCCACATCCAGGTAGAGATCTGTAGGAGATCCCCATTTGATCCAAACCTCCTTTGCCCCAGGGCATTGGATAAGAGCATGGAGATGAGATTCTGGGACATATGTGCAGAAGGGGTAGGAATGGTCACTGGAAAAATGTCAGAAGGCAATGAGGTTCATGGTAGAGAGGGTTCCAGTGCACACCTACCACCAGAAATGGAGGATTTTTTGGGAGACATTGAGCTTCCCAAGTGATTTCCACGACCCCTCATCCCCATCATATGTTCGTGTACAATGGGAAAGATGATAGCCGGATTTCAACATGTAGGCTCCCGAGATGTCATTGATCCAAAAGAGATGGTCGAGGCCTGTATTCGGAACACAGGGGATATTTAGGATGATCCTTTTGTCCCTTTTGTTGAACCAAGTGAAAAATTTTCCAAGCACCACCCATTCCCCTGGTTAGAAAACAGGCACCAGACAATGGAACATTCGGAACCTGGATGGATAAAGGATGATGCCCTCAAATATTCCTTGTAAATTAGCCATGGATCAGTCCAAATATTAACCATTGGTCAATTTACAATCCTCCAACCCAACCCTTTATTCAGAAGATTATGGGACCCCAAACACTTCTCCAGATGAAGCTGGGTCGGGGGACAAGATGGGAGTCCTGGAAATCCTTGTGTTGGAAGTATTTTGCATGGAGAACTCACGCGCAGAGAGATGATGGGCGATTAATAAGGTTCCATCCTTGCTTAGCCACAGTGAATCATTAAAATGAAAGAGAACCTGGAATCCCATTCCACCTTCGGATTTGGGTTGGCAGAGTTTTGGCCAGGCGATCCAAGGGGTCTTATTCCTTCCATCATTTCTACCCCACCAGAAGTTTGCAGTGTGAGAGTGGATCTGGTTGATAACGGCAACAAGATGCATAAATATGGGCATAAAATAGATATGAATAGATTGAAGAGCCGCCTTAATGAGGGTTTCCTTTCTGGCTTTGGAGATTTTTTTGGGGTCCAGTCTTGGATTGATTTTCTCAATTCTATCCAAAATATTTGCAAATATTTCTTTCTTGGATCGGCCATCCACTAAGGGTAGCCCGAGGTACTTTTGATGTTTTTTGACTATAGGAATGCCTGAAATGGAACAGAGATCGTCTCTTTTGGACAGTGGAACCCCCGATATGAATGAGATTTCTAACTTTCTATGGTTGATTGTTTGCCCTGAGGCCCACTCATATTGTTGAATCGCAAGGCCGATGGCAAGGCACTAATTGTGGGTTGCTCTGGAGAAAAGAATGCAGTCATCAGAAAGAAAGAGATGTGAAACCAGTGGAATAGCATGGAAAACCTTGGCCCCATGAATTATATGAGAGGAAGCTGCCCTAGAAATGAGGTTAGAAAAAACATCAACCACCAAGATAAAGAGAAAGGGTGAGAGAGGGTCTCTCTGGCGAAGGCCTCGGGTGAGAACCCCATTGACATTAATTCGGAAGGAGACAAATGAGACACAGTGCATGATCATATCTATCCATTTCGTGCAGAAACCCATTTTCAGCATCACGAATCTAAGGAAGTTCTGTTTCACTTTATCGTAGGCCTTAACCGTATCTAGGTTCCACGCCATGGTTTCTCTTTTCGCGGTGGAGCATGTTTTCATGGAGTGGAAGACTTCATAGGGAAAAATGGAATTATCAGTGATCAGCCTCTTTGCCACGAAAGCACTTTGGTTCTCTGAGATGATGTCAGGTAACCATGTACGCAGCGGATTTACTAAAATCATTGAGAAGATCTTGTACGAGACATTGCACATGCTGATATGTCTAAAGTCCGAGACCACAAGAGGTTTTTTAATCTTGGGGATAAAGATGAGGGTTGTTTCATTAATAGTGGAGAAGTTAGTTTTCTCAGTCCAAATATCCTTCATCAGATTGCAGATGTCTGTGCCAATAATGTGCCAGAATTTTTTGAAAAAGAGGGCGTGGAAGCCGTACGGACCCGGGGCCTTAGTAGGGTGAATATGTTTGAGAGCCTGAATGATCGCTTCTTCCTTCACATCATTAGAGAGCTGTCTGTAAATCTCTTCGGTGATCACAGGTGTGATAAAATCCTCCACCTCAGCAGATATGTTAAGACTTCCTACAGATAAGAGCTTTTGAAAGTAACTAAAGATAACATCATGGATTCCATTTGTGTTGAAACCTTTGTTCCCATCCGAGTGCGAGATGAAAGAGATAATGTTTTTTCGGCGCCGATCCGATACTTTCTGATGGATGTACTAGGTGTTTGCGTCCCCTTCTGCAATGTGGGTATCCCACGCCCGCATAGCCCAAGATCTTTCCATGATTTGCAGGGCTGCATCCAGATCTCGTTGAATGCCACTGATTTTGGATAGCATGTAGTTGGCTGGGTGTTGGTTGAGAAGATTAAACAACTTCCTTTCAAGAAAATCGCAGTGATTATCAAGTTGATGAAATTTAGTGAAGCTCCATGTCCTCGGATCAAACGCCACCTGTAGGAGATTGGATCCAATGTCTGCTTGCCCACTCTTCCAGCCTGATCTGATAACATCTTTGCATTCATAGTCTTTTTACCATAAGATTTGAAACCTGAAGTGTTTCCTGATTTTTTAATGCGATCACCATGGGTGCAATCAATGACAATCGGGCAGTGGTCCGAGCAGTTGAGCGATATGTGCCCAATGTGGTATATTCTGAAAAGGTTCGTCCAATCTGTTGAGCCTAGAATTCAATCAAGACGCTCAGCGATACGGGTACCATCCGTATTGCCCCGAAACCATGTGAACGGGTTGCCCGCGTATCCCAGATCCACTAGGTCCTCCCTAGAAATTGCATCTTTGAAATCTGACATCGAGATAGAAGATCGGAAAGCTCCACCTCTTTTTTCCTTCTGATACAGGATCTCGCTGAAGTCCCCTCCAAAAATAATAGGGCTTGGCAGGTCACGTCGCAGATTGTAGAGAAGGTCCCAAGATTTTGACTTCTCGTTTTGGGATGGCCAACCATAAAAGCCCAAAAAAATCCATAGAGGATTGTGGGATTCATAAATAGCCACAACCACATGGTGTGAGGAGAAAGATAAGATCCTGACATCAGCATTTTCCTTCAATAGGAGACAGAGTCTCCCTGAGCAGCCTTGTCGGGGGACTAGGATGCAGCCATGGAAGCCGCATTTTAGAGAAAGGCTTCTGGTGTCCTTGTATTCTAATATGGTTTCAGACAATAAAACCATATCAGGGAGACTTTTAGCATAATGGCGCTAGAGAATATGAACCGTTCGAGGGTTGCCAAGCCCACGATAATTCCAACATAAAACAATCTTTACTCTAGATGGGGCTGGGACGTACCCGCCTCCGCCTTTGATTTAACTGGGGTCATTATGGCACCCACTACTTTCCTTCTTTTGGGGGGGTTTTCAGACGAAAAATTGGTCATTTTAGTTCCCCTAGTTTTGGGTTAACCGTTTTTCGTCTCTTTCTTCACAGTGTGCCCTTTTCCGCGTTCGACGAGTAACTGGGCTGGAAGTTGTTAAGCCTGTCATCCCAGAGTCATCTTGTGGTAAGATGCCTGGCGTGACTATAATAGAATCAGGGATGGGATCTGGTGGTTCGATGCACATATGTTTCGGATTCTAGTTTTTCTCTGGTGGTTCTTTTGGTTTTGGCAACGATCTGTTGCAGTTTAATAGTTACTTTCGTGGGGGGGGGGGGTAGAATCAATTCCCGATTTGATGTCAATCTTCTTTGAATGAATCTATGGCCTAGCCCCATCTTTGCACGTGGAGTTTATGTCATGGGGGGATCTACCAGCTTCCCTTTGATCAACTGGACTATCGTTAGGGAATTCTGGTGGTCCTAGCATGATGGTATTAAATTGTTCAGTTTCCGCTCGTCTCGTCTGGGTCATTGTGAGACTGTCACGATCCTTTTGTTTTTCCGCCTCAGGGATTTAGGAATCTTATGTCGTTTTGGCCTAGAGCCAATGACCATATTGCAGAATGATATTTCCTGATTTTGTTTTCATTCTTTGTGTCGCACGCTTTCTCTAGATGACTGATACGCTCGCAAAAGAAGCAGAAAAGTTTCTCGAATTTGAAGGCGATCCAAATGTTGGAATCGTCAAATTTCAGAAACATACCTCCCATAAGAGGCGCTTTCACTTCGACCTCACCTTTAATCCGAACCACGGGTCCCCATTGTATTGGGTCTGAGCAGTCCCACTCTAGGAGGTGGGCAATACGATCTCCAATTTCTCTCATAACCCGTTCCATTCTCCCATTAAATGGTATTCCTTTATTCGTATCCATAAGGGGGAGCGAATGAGTTTAAAATTCTGGAACTCATCTCCACCATTATGTTCTTCCATCAAGATGAGATGGTTATCAAAGGACTATGGTCTACCTTTGAGGATTTTTTCATTATCTTTTTCATTGAAGAACTCGAAGACTAGGAAGTAGTTCTCCACTTCCCGGATGGACACTCCATCTTTCAGTTTCCATAGATTTTGTAGGGTATTTTTTAGGACCCTTTGGTTGACTGAGATTTTGGCCACAAATTTTACTAACAACCAGCAGCGCCATATCTTTAGCCAGAAGCGTGTCTTCATTTCTCTGGGTTTTATTCGGCGCTTTGTCTTTAGCCATCAAGGATAGCTTCTTCCATTTGTTTATTAAGTCCGCCTCCATGATAAGGACCACAATGTTCTAAGAAAATTTCAGTTCCTCGAACTTACACCCGGTTTCTCCGGCCCAATAAGGGTCTACGGCCGGCAAACGGCTCGAGTTACCTCGTATGTGCTAAAAGCGGCCAGCCCTGTGTGACCGGGGTAGCGCGGCTAGGCTTTGCGAAGGTGGCTTCACTGATCGACTCACGTTCCTATCCATCGCAAGGCAGGATGAGCCGGTTCCACAGATCAGGGGGATCCGGCTTCACGATGTAGAATGGAGTCGACTTCATGATGCAGGAGGAGTCGGCTTCGCGAAGCCCGTCCTTGGCGACCTAGAATCCCACCTTACGGCCAACCTGTGGGCATCGCCTTTCGCGGACCAAGCAGGTCACCGACTACGGTTCTCGCGACCAGACCTTCATGAATCATAGAAGTCACCGCGCAGAAGAGGGGGGTCAGCAACACCGCAGATCTGGGTAATCGGCCACCGCAAATCGCGGATTTGGAAATTGACCAACGCAGTACGACCACTGCAAATCACGGATCTGGGGGAACGAACTCCTAGAATAGAAATGGATTTGAAAACCCATTCTGCGAAATCAAACCCCCAAGAAGGATCTTCAATAATCGAGGAGATCAACACGGGAGCCATCTCCGATTTTCAGATATGTGATTCATCGTAAAAGGTCATCGCTGAGATCCTCTCCGTGAAACATGTCTGTTCGCTTGATGTCGGAACCAAAGTGGTTTACAGGCGGTTAAATAAAAAACACAAGGGGTAATATGAAATAATATCATGAAAAACACACATTTTATAGAAATAATTCAACATTATCACTTAAATGTTTCGTTAATGACCCATTTTTTAGCCTTGGGTCTTGTGAAAAATGTGGGAGCACTTTATTCCTTTCAGAAATTCCAAGTGTGTCTTTTCCCCACTTATAAAAGAATACACTTATCCTATCTTATTAACTTGTATAAAATCCTTTTTCATAGATAAAAAATGACCCAATACATTTCATTAATCCCAACACACATACTATATTCCTTTGGGAGACCATAAAGACATTCTTGGAATGATTTAGGTTAAACCTAAAGTGGTTTTCTAAATAAGAGGTAATGTTTTGGACAATGCGTTTTTGTTTTTCAACGTCTTGTAACTCCATAATATATTTAAAAACAATTATAAAATTAAAAAAATTATCTCTTATATAATTATATTTTAGTATGTTAACTTAATAACATATATATTTTTACTTCTATAAAATGGGAACTGAAAGAGTTGTTCATGTGTATAATGCACTACCACCTCATGAACATATCTTATTTATTTTCCATCACCACTACTCATAACCATGTATAATTATGTATTTAATGTTTAAATAAGATTTTATGATATTATTATACCTATTTAATTATAATACCACATCTACCTTCTACCTCCAAACTGATGGGAAAATAATAACACCACTCATGTGTACAGTGGACTGCCGCCTCACGAACCGATATGATGTGTTTTTCATTTCTATTTTAACAGGATAGTAATACAAATTAGTTAAATGAATATATAGGATATTTTAAAAATAATTATCCTTATATAAAATTATTATATAACATATACCTTCTAACTTTCCATTCAGTGGTGGATACAGAAATATCGTTCGTGTGTACGGTGAACTACTGCCATGCGAATCGATGACATTCATTTTTCACTAATGCTTTTCATGGAATTTAATTAGGGTATAATTTAATAAATATATTATATATATAAATGACATAAAAAGTATTATTTAATGGTCATATATAATTAACCTCTCTTTCATTTCATCCATCAAGAAAATGGAAGCATCATTTATGCGTGCATACAACCTACTGTCTCTATGAACGGTGTATTTCGTTCTCTATCTCAAAGTCTTATAGATTAATATATATATATATATATATATATATATATATATATATACTAAAAATAAAATATATTTATATCATGTTAACAAAAATTATATTATTTAACCATGAAAAATTTAATTGGACCAAAAATAACTAATAAAAACATATTCGAAAAACATTGTAGTTATTGCCTGAAACATGATTTTAACAAGGATTTGTAAATAAATGGGAAATAAATGGTCATAAGTAAATCATATATAAAACCATTTATATAATTAAGTTTATTTAATAGATATATAGTAGACACAAATTTATTATACATGAGTTTTGAAAATGTATGATGGAATTCGAGACTTAAGGTAATGGTTTTTTTTTAATTTTCTTTCTTTTAGACATGCGCAATATTATGCAGCTATCTTCTTGTATGATGTAAATATATATACCATTTAACATGTAATATCATGAATTTATTTATTATATTGATTTTTTAAGTTTCATTTAATTTTATTCTTTAATTTGGAATACAATTCAATGTTACCAAAGTGGTAATGGTTTTATGATACAATCTCTTCATTATTGAGGATTGTTTTTGTGTATGCTTCCGATAATAAAATATTTTGATCCTTCTCGCAAGAGACTGATGAATTCTATTCTCTTTTGGTTATGTTATTAAAATAATTTTTTCCCTTCATTTAACTCGTACTCAATAGTTCCAAATATTATTTTTATGAAAGGACATCTTTATTCCTATCTTTGATTGAAAACCCACTTTATTAGATATACATGTATTATAAAAATGTTTTAGTGTTACCCAATTGATCAATTGAAAAACATTTACACCTTTTTTAGTCTTTAAAAAGTTTTTAAAATTAAATCATACTCTCATTTTCAAAACAAGCATATATTGTATTTTACCCAAATCTATAATGGAATAATTATTTTAAAATGTAAGAAAATTCCACTATCATGTCCTCTGAATTCATTAAAGAATTCATTATAATTTAAAAAGGTTATTTTTAAAGAAAATTATTTTATGAACTATTTATGTTTTATGATTTTTTAATGTGTATAGGATATTTTACTCAAGAAATGTTTTAAATTATTTTTATAGTTTCATTATAAGTTCCAACGGTTATTTTTAATGAAAAGTATTTCAAAATTGTTTTAAATTTTAAAAAATTGTTTTTAAATGTGGAAAGAATATCTTTCTCCAAAAATAATTTAAATGAAATTTAAATATTCCTTTATAAGATTCATTGCATATTTTATAATAAAAGGATTTTTGATTTTTTTTGAATTGTTTTTTATTTCAAATTGGAAAGGTTATTTTTCAAAGAAAAGTTTAAAAATATATTTAAACCCTACATTATATGTTTTAAAGGCACATCTCAAAAAAAATAAATTTTTTGAAATATCATATGAATTTATAGTTTTAAAAAGTTTGTTTCAAAGAAATTTTATTTACCTCGTAAAATGTTTATCTAATTTTTAATGCTTCCTCTATATGTTTTCATGTTTTTATCAAGGAAAATGATTTTGAAACTATTTTATGTTTTAAGAATCATTTTCAAAAGAAGAAAGAAGTTTTTGCTTAATAAATGTTCCATGTAATATTTTGAAATCATTTTCCATCTATTATGAAATCATTTGAAATAACTTATGCTTTTGGATACAATTCATATTATTACTCTGAATGTTTAATATTTATATTGAATTGTTTTTTGAAACTAATTCATTTTCCGATGGGTTATGTTATGATGATATGATTAAATGTTTATAAAAACATTTAGTTTTATAATTTCTAAATGATGAAGGTTTCGTGGTCTTATAGCACACAAGTATGTGGTTTAGGTAATGGTTGTACCGAGATATCCCTTTAAATAATTGGGTAATGATTAATGTTCTGTGAGCTCAGAGGGTACCCAATATGTTATCCAATTTTTGGAAAGATGGTACATGGGAGATTATTTGAATCCTGAAGTAGGTACATATGTGGTTATCTCAAAACAAACATGTTACAAATGTCTTGGGGTATATCCATGATATAAGGTATTTTATTTTTTGAGTTTTCTACAACTCTATGTCTTGTGCTAATTTTATGTTCTTCATTTCCTATATTCTCTAATTTCATTATTATTCATTTATTATGAATTACCATGATATATTCAATTAATCAGGTTTATGAACTATGATATATAGGGCATGGTTTTTCCAATTTTTATTCTCATTTTCTCATACCCTTAATATCATGTTATGTTGATATCCCCTTTGTTTACCAACACAGAGAATCTGAGCTCACCCTTTTTTATGTTTCCTTTTCCCATGTTATGAAGAAATGGATTATCTATGATAAGTCTTAGAAGGGTGACAGTTATAAAAAACTTAGTGGGATATTATATATTTCACTAATGAACTAGTTGATTATGTATCCATGTTTCTAAAGGTACTAGAACAAAACTAATATTGTGTGGATCCTTAAGTTAGGTAATGAAAATTCATTTACTAAGTAGAAATATTTATAAATGATATTTTGTGATATTTATAGTTAGATTTAGAGAAAGGATTATGTAACCATTGGATTCTAGGATGATAAAAAATTTATGATATCCCTCAGGATATTTCTAATGATAACTATATAGGTAGTTATTTGTATAAGAAAATATCCTAGAATATTGGTGACGTATTGTCTAGTGGTTTCTAAGAAATTACCACCCTATATAGATATAATAGGTGGGTATAGTTCTAGTAATGATATACCAAGGGGAAACAACATTGAAAATCCATGCCAAACCCGACTCGACCATCACGTGGTACATTATAATGGGATTTACTGGACACCTGGTTTGAAACTCCCTGAGGGATATGCTTTGAAAATTCACAAACTCTTTACGAACCATCAATAAATATGTGAATAGATGATTAACCTGAATGAAAAAAATTCAAACCAAAGGTTTCATAGATTAAAAATATTTTTACATGATTCATACATCCTATAAGCGTTTTTTCATTATTATTTAGCTCACCGTTATGATTATTATTTCATGCACTATGTTTTCTAGTTTTAGTCAATGGATGGAAGTTGAATGTACTGTGTTAATTCTAAGTTTACAGTAAAATGATATTATTTTTATCCTAACCAGCCAAATGTTAAGTGATCTGGAATGAAAAATATCATTTCTATGCTCACACAATTTTCTGATGGTATGAATCATGCAGAACATACAATCATGCAAAGGAGGGAACATCATAATGATGAATCCTTCATGCAAAAACATCACCATTATTTTAGTGGATATAATGATCCAATGCTATCCGAACAATGAATTAGAACCATTGAAATGATATCTTCTATTATGAACTATTTTGAACATGAAAAAATCATTTTTTTCTTTTCTCATTGTGAATTAAAAGCATATCAACGTTGGAATATTATCAAGAATATGAGGAAAAAATATGAAATTTCATCCATGGAGTCATATGAGTTTAAGAGACTATTTTTTAATATGTACATTAATCATCTTATTATTATGAAATGGAGAAAAAATTATAGGTCTAAAATAGAAGGATAATGAATTTTTTAGTACATATGAGGCAAATTTTCAGCAGTTCTGAGGCATGATTCTGGTATTATCATCCAAATTTAATATAAGGTTAATCAATTATTCAGTGGATTTAAATAATGTATCTTAATGAAATTATACATAAGGAACATTGGTACCTTGGAAGAAAACATTCATTTTGAAATCAAGATGGAAATAAAAATTGGATTTTCCCATCAATTTTACGGTTTTGATAAGAAATGTATGATGAAATTCAAAGGGATATCTAAAAATAATGAAGAAAAGAAGACAATATTTTCTTTATGATCAATGTGTGGAAGCAAACAGGGATAAAATTTTTATAAGGGGACTAATAAATGTTTTATGATATTATGTTTGATCAGAAGTTAAAAGTCATAGACACCCCTTTTTAGGTTTTACGTGTTGGTAGTTTTTAATGATTAAGGATATTTTAGTATTTTTTTTGAAATTAAAACCATTGTATATGTTTTTGTGAAAATGGTATTTTAGGAGGAATACCACTAAATTTTTTGGACATAAGATTTATTTATTGGTAACCTTTAGGTTTTATCTTTTCATTGATTTTGAGTTTATAATGGGTTATTTTAATTTGGGAATGTTATATGAATTATATTAATATAGATTCGGAAAAAATGATAACCCCCATATTAGGGGACAACCTGACACAAGCAGCAAGTCCACATAGATTGAACCAACATCTGATGGGAAACAAGGGTATACCACCTACAACTAGTCTATGTATAAATGGTATTTATGGTGGGAAGATAGGATGTGATATATTGTTGAGTATGTATCTTGGTGTATTTTATTTAATCATGTTATTGTTAAGAGAAAAATGTTTAAGTGGATGCTCCTAACATTATGTATTCTATAATGGAAATGAAAATCATCACAATGGATATTGTCTTCAGAATCCCAAAAACATATAAATCACATAATGATATATTTTTTGTATTCCATCACTTTACAAAGTCACCAAATTTCACCACTATTAGAGAATATTTATCTCTATACCAGCCTTCTAGGATTTACATTAAGAAAGTGGTTGGGTTTTATAATGTACCATGTTCCATTTTATTCGATTGGTATATGAGGGTTACCTAAATGTTATGGAGAATTATTCAACAAAATTCCAAAGGTGTTTTGTATTAACAACATACCTTAGTTGACTTTTCATAAAAAAATATATTTTAATAAAGTATTAAAATATTTACTTATTAGTCCATGAATGGAAATAGTTTTATAAATTTGATGCATAGGGTTGATGTAAGATAAATAAATCTATTGGGACTAGAGTTAGAAGGTGAAATGATAGCGAATGTTAGAGGAATTTAGCAACACATAAGGGTAGGAACATTTTGTTAGAGAAGTAAAGATGAAAATCACCTGTGTGATCTGATGTTTGTGAAAATATTCTTCTTATAATTTCTCCCTGGAATAAGTTTATGATATTTGGGAATAAAGGGGAACAAAATCCTGAGGTATATCAAACCTTTTTAAATTATTGATCATTGAGGGATCATATATTATTGTTTAGCGCTTTCACCATACCTTTATCAAGATCACAATGTGTTCTATGTATCTCTTATTCCGATGTACATACCTAATCTATCACATATAATAAACTCTATGGTTTTACCACTTGGTCATGATATTAATTATTGTAAACTAATAGTATAGATTCAGATACTATTCATTTTCCAACACCATCTCTCACGAATGGATATAATGATAGATTTAATGTTTATATATGAAATTTATGATATTATAATACATATTTAATTATAATACCACATATAAATTCTTACCTCCCAACCAGTTGGAAATGGATAACGTTGCTCATGTGTACGGTGGACTACTACCTCACAAACCGATCTGACGTGTTTCTCATTTCCATTTTAATTGGATGGTTAAATGGTTAGAAAAAATGAATATATATGATATTTTTAATATAGTTATAATTTTTTAATTATTATATAATATATACCATCTTACTATCTATTCTGTGGGGAATATGATAATTTTTATCCTCTGTATAGAGAACTACAGCCTTGAGAAGTGATGTGATTCAGTTTTTATTAACACTTTCCACAGATGACAATCATGGTAAATTTTATGAATATTGATGATATATTGAAATAAAAATTATTCTTTAATGATAATATATTAATTAACTTTATTTTTTACATCCATCAATCAAATGGAAACAACGTTCATGTGTACATATACCCTACCATCTCTATAAACGATGTATTTAATTTTCTATGACTAACATATGTAAATTACTCTAAATACATATATAATGAATATATGGGATATTTATATCATGGTCAATATTTAATAAATTAAGGGTCTATGATAAATTTAGTAGTACTAAAAAAATCCAAACATACACGAAATATAAAGTAGTAATTGCCTGAAACATAATTTTAACCTAAAATTATTAGTAAATGGGTAATAAAAGGTGATAAGGAAATAATATATGTTATATATATATATATATGTAAAAAAATTAATATATATACAATAAACATATATTTATTATACATTAGGATCCAATGTATATGAAGTAATTCCAGAATTAATGTAATGGATTTTCATCTCGATTTTTTTATTTAGGACTTATGTTATATTACACACCTATATTATTTTATGAGGTGTATTTATATCCCCTTTAAAATTTAATATAATGAATTTATTTATTATCATTATATTTATTTTTTTTAATATTATTATTCATGGGGATTATGATACAATATTATGAAATTGGTAATGTTTTATGATACGATCTCATCATTTATCAGGACAATTTATATTTATTTTGTTGATGATGAAATATTTTGATTCATAAACCAAGAAACTAATGTATTTTGTTATCCTATGGTTATGTAATGATAATAAATTTTTTCTCATAATTTTTCACTCTTTATGTACACAATAGTTCAAAATTACTTTATTATGAAAAATAACCATTATTTCACTTTTCGGTCAAAAACTCATTTTCATCCATATACATGTTTTTTACAATTGATATAAATTTTTTTATAACATTACCAAAGAGATTAATTAATGACATTATTATCCATGTTTTCCATTTAGTTTTTTTTTTAAAATAAATCTTCAATTAATTTTCAAAACAATTCTAATTTGTTATTTATAAAAAATGTGAAATGAATCTTTATTTTAATGTATATACTATTTTCCACTATAATGAATGATAAATGTTTTAATGATTAATTTATAATTATAGAATATTATTTTGAAAATAAAACAATTTTTTAAAATTCATTATGCCTTAAAAAAGTGTCTTTAAATGTTGAAGGGACATTTTACCCAAGACATTTATTATATGAATTTTAAAGATTATTTTAAAAGTTTTAATTATTGTTATCAATAAAAATCGTTTTAAAATTTATGTATGTTATAAAACTGGATTTAAAATATGGAAGTGATATTTTTTAAATAAATGGTTTAAATTATTCTTAAATATTGGCTTATAATATTAAAAGGTAATTATTATTTATAATGATTCCAAAAATGTATTCTGCTTTTAAAAAATCAATGTGTAAATAACATTTTCCTCATTAAATGTTTTAAATGAGTTTCAATAATTACATTATATTTTTTAACGTTTATATTCAAATAAAATGATTTCCAAACCATTTTACTACATAATAGTTTTAAAAAGGTTACTTTCAAAGAAATTTTATTTTCCTCCAGAAATGTTTTAATTGATCCTTAAAGTTCCCTCTATATGATTCAATGTTTATTTTCAAAGAAAATTATTCTTAAAATGTTTTATGTTTTAAATTTTTTTCTTGAAAGTGGAATGTCTATTTACCTTAAAAAATGATCCAAGGGATATTTTAAAATCATTTATCACAAAATATATCATCTTTTGATGTAAGATATGATTTAATAGGGGGGGGGTGATAATTCAATGATACCATTATTATTCATTATCTGTAGGGTTTTTTATGATGATAATATGTTTATGAAACCTATTCTATTTTCTAGGGGTTATATTATGATGATATGATGAAATTCTTATGGAACCCAATTATTTTAAAGGGTTATGATATGATGAATGTTTTATGATATTATGGAACACAAATGTATAGTTTATATGATGGGTGGGACCTATATGTCCCACAAATTCATTGGGTAATGATTTATATACAATGATCTTCAAGGGAACACTAGAGGTTATCCAAACCCCCAAAATAGGGTACATGAAATGTTATCCCAATCCTGATGTTGGTATATTGGTGGTTATACGAAGCATAACATGTTATGAATATCTTGGTGAATATCCTTGAAATAATTTTTACATTATTATATGATTTCACCAACTATATGTATTATTCCTATGTTATGATCTCATGGCATGTGTTATTTTATTCTATTATTATTCATGTCATATGAATTACAAGGATTTATTCTGTGACTTGAGGTTATTTTATATGATATTTAGGTCGAGATTTTAAAATATTAATATAATGTTCACATATAATTATCATCATGTTTTTCTAATATATACATTACTTAAACATACTAATAATCTTATATCACCCTTTCTTATGTTTCAACTTCCTAGGTTATGAGGATAGGAATTATGTATTATATGTCAATTATTGGTTCTAGTTATGATGAAATTAGTGGGAGATGAGGTTGTTCAATAATGAACAAGTTTTTTATGTATCCATGTTTCCAAAATTTCTATACCTAAATGATATTTTATTGGAACATTATGTTATGTTATGAATATTCATCAACTATGATGTAATATATAGGAATGATAAGTTTGGGTCTTTACAGTTTCTATAAAAACAATTTATATGTTTTACGTTTTCAAATTAAAAAGTTAATATTACTATATATACAAATTGAATTAGAAAATAGGTATTATAAATTTTAAATCACACTATTTAAATTAAATAATGAGGATAATTCTATTCTTAAGTATAAAAATAACATACAAATGTTAAAATTAGTTTACCATTGTAAAAGTAAAATAGTGTCAAAATGAGTTAAACTAAGAGGTAATTGAATATAACACCCTAAAAGCACATAAATAAATTTTTGGACAATGTATTATCTACAAAAACACATCCAATATAAATTATATTCAACATTTCAATCACATCCAATTTAAAATTAAAATCCTATACATTTTGGAAAGAATAATTGTAGAAATTACAAAAAAATAACATATAAAAGGATCTAATTATACCACATCCAAACCACTCAAAAAAAATTTATTACCACTTTAATATCATCTTATTAACACTATTAATGACCCCTCTTATACGTTTTATAGCCTTTATTTCAAAAAAGTAAGGCCAAATACTTCATTCTTCATGAACTTGTGTTGGAAAAGGGAAGTTTCATTAGGTGATTATCTAAGATCTTATTAAAAAAATTGAATCATCATATCATATCTAGTCTTTAAAAATATTATTCTCCACTATAATGATCTTATATTAAAAAAATATGTTTTTGATAAAAATATATAACTATTATATAACTCTAATTTATTACTCATTCGCTAGTGTAACATCTTCTTGTTTGTGTTGGTTTAAAAACCTACATGAGCGATGCTATACCAACAACATAATTTTAACCTAAAGTAATTATCAAGTCATTTGTAATGGTAACATTTGATATTATTGATTATCATATTTCATGAATATGCTTCTAAAATTGTGACACAAAAACTAATGATCAATATTAAGTATCCCTTTGTTATTAGTAAATTACCTGAAATATATTCTCTATGTTTTCCACTGTAATGAACCATAACAATAATTTCTATAATATGAACATGGAAATACATAAATCATTAGAAAAAAATGGTTTCACAACCTTTACTAATATATGAATGATTCAATTTGTATCATATAATGAAGATAAAAATCACATATAAAAAATTTGTTTCAAACAATCAAAATCACGAATATACAATGATGAAAAAAACTACATCAAACTAATATTTGGGTAATGAATGATTATAATTGAAGTGTATTAAATTTAATAATAATGTTTTCTTTACCAATATCATTTTTAATTTAGGATAGCTTATGTTTAATCTTCCATATTTGGAAATTATATGTCATTATATTTTACACCCCATTTATATTCTTCTCTTATGGTAATTAATGGGTTTTACATGTTCTTTAACCATTTCACTTCCCCTTTTAGTCTATATTTATCCGATGTAATTCTTATAAGATAAATTGTGTATACCTTTTTTAGTTAGTAATTTTGATAACCCATTTCCATATTCATTATTTCATTTTGAAAATGTCCTTATCTGTGCATCTATGAATACAAATTTTGTTTCTCAATGTACATTATTATCTTTGAAAAATGAATATTATTATAAAGATGAGTTGGTAAAAGGATGGGTCTAGATGAAAATTGTGAATATTATTAATGAAAATAATACTTGTACTATTTTTAATTTTTTGTTTGGTGGGATAGTATGTACTGAGTATTTGTTTCCACTTCTAGTGCATGGTTTTAATTTGTAAGTGTTTTCCCTAATTATTTAAAACTCCAAACCAAAAATATCCTCAATATTTAAAGAATTTAAATTCTAGTTCAAAAATATGAGAATATATAATATTCAAGGTTGGTTTTTATAGGATAAGATTGGTGTTTCATGTCTCATAGACTATCAAAAACAAAGTTCTTATTTTAAAACTGTGGGTTATTAAATCCTCCCACCTTAAATAAATTATTAACACTAAATTTAACCTTTATTTAGGAATTAAAGGGTTTTGAATTTCAAAATACCAATGTCGAAAAATCCTCATTGTATAAAAGGTTAACAAACTGTACTCTATATAAGAGAGAAATGGAAGTAAAAAAGGTCATATAAAATAATAAATACTAGTTTTCCAAGTAGAATAACATGGGTGGGAACTGAAAATTTGGAAATATAAGAGAAAACCAACACCCAAATATTAAGAGAGAGTCATAGAAGATATGGTTAGGATGATCATAAAAAGAAAAAATACACGAACTATAGCTTTGGAAAGTGTTATTAGTATCTTCAAAATTAATAAAAATGGGACACCATTTTTTTCATTATTTTTTTCCAATATTTGAGGAATTATTTCATTATCATTGAATATAAGGAAATATACTTACCAAATATATTTTTATTTCATTGGAACAATTTAATCCTTTCATTATGCTTTGATCAATCTCAACTTCATCTCTAACTCCATGAAATGAGAATCCAAAAATCATTTTTCCCCTAGTTTACAGAAATTAACATTTAATAGATCATAAGATCAAGAATACCGAAACAATATATTAATTTGTTATTTACAAAAACCAAAAAGGTTAAATTAGATTATACAATTACATTCAATATTTATCTTATTAAACTTTATAAATAGTTGACCTTAAGTCTCATCCAAAATATGTATAAAAAATTTTAGAATAAAGGTCAGTAAATTGAAATTATATTCCTTATAAAATATAATGTGGAAATTGTTATCACATTTAAAATAAGAGAGCGCAGAAATAACCATAAATCCATAATTAAAAAAGGAATGATTGAAAAAATAAGATCCCAAGTTCTCAAATATATTTTATAGCTCCAAATATAAAGTAACCTCTATAAAAGGAAAAACAAACCGTCAAATCCAGAACCAATTTCAAGGTCTCTAATAATATCCTATTAACATATCAAAATTATAATTATATCATCATAGAAAAAATATTAAAGGATTACATTCCTTAATCACGTGTTTTTAAAAAAAATTAAATTTCCACTAAACCAAATATCATTGTACCATTAAACACATTCATTTAAATCTTTTATGAAATTATAATGATATATAATAATTATTTGTTTCAAGAAAATTATAAGGATATTATCATTAATAAAATATTTTTAAAACAATTTTATTGGATCCAAATATATAAGAGCATTAATCATCCAACTTCAGTTATATTAATAGAATAAAATTGATTTTGATACCTTAGCTTCTTCTAAGGAATATTCCCTTGATGCTTGGTGGATTCATTTTCATTGTTCCCCATCCAATTATAGTAGAAGCATTGAAAATTGGAAATTTCGTACTTCCCCATGAAATCATGATAATTTTGACCTTTATCTCCACAGTTATAGAAAACTATCATTCCCTTCTATAAATTACTATGGTGTTTCTTTCCACTATTATCACAGTTGGGAAAACCATTATTTACCGTCTTCCATTTATCTATTTTTTCTCTTTCATTATCTTTTTCTCTTGCATCCCTTAATGTCTATATTTATTGGATAATTCATTCTCTGTCTTGATGTCATCTAAAAATATTTCACGATATAAATAAAATGTTCGAGAGACCATCACCCTTTGAATACATAGATTAATCCCATTAATTAAATGGTCAATCTTGTACACTTTTTGCATATGTATTATCTATTATACCTAACTAAACTTGTAAAGGTATCTTCATACTCTGCAAAACATTATAGTTCCTTTTTTATTTAATCCAAAGAACTTTATTTTCACCACATTTTTTTCACATGAGGGAAATATTTTTCAATGAATGTCTCATTAAAATATTTTGATTCATTAAGTTTTTTTCCTTTTCCTCCCTGGTATTATACATCAATGAACACCATTGATAAAAATCTCTTTTCATAAAATACAATGCATGTTTAACCTTTTCCTTTTCACCACATAACAATTCCACAAATGTCTTCTCTAGATACTTAATATGTTTCTTAACTTCCATTGGATTATTATTCCCACAAAATGAAGATGGATTATGTCACCTAAATACACTCAACATATTAGAATCGTGTTGTAGAATATGATTCTCTATTTAGAAAATGTAATTTTTCATAAAGTAATTAAGATACCCTAATATAGCTGTAATTTTCTCTATTAAAATACCATTTGTGCTAACATCCACATGAGGGAAATATCTACATTGACCATGAGTATTATTATCTTTCTTCCTTATATGTGGAATTTATAAACAATGTCATAAAATAGAATAGATTTTAAAATTGTGACATTTAAATAATAATTTATAGTTTCAAATATTTGTTTTCCACATAGCATAAATTAAAATCTATACATTTTAATCTCATGATCAAAAACATTTTTACTTAGGGATATTTTTAATCTCAAATAATTCTTAATGGTTTATAAAAAAATGTAATTATCTAAAGCATATCCCACCGAGAGCATCAACCTAGGTGTATAGTTGTTATAGTTGTTGCGAACCATGGGTAGAGCAGGTCTTGATTTTTTTTCTTTTATATAGTTAATACCCCTTGTTACCTCTATTAAAAAACCACATCCACTCATTGTTTTCAGATAGGGATGTATTGATAAGAAAACCCATATAAAATCTTCCTTACTAAATGTTTATGATGTTATTATATACTTATACTAAATTCCTATCAAATGTTAATTCTTAAATAATATATGTTTTCATTAATATAGATCCCATGAGTTCTACTAAAAATCTTCTAATATCAATTTTAGAACTCCAACCCCAGTAACCCGGAGCTAGAGTATTATTTATTAAATAGGCAAAGATACAATGTGTAAAATCCCAAAAGACCAATACGTTATCCAGTTTTATATAACATTATAGGAACATTAAAACTATTTTACATTATTAATAGTAAATAAAACATAATACATAAGAAATTAAAATGAATGGAATCCATGAAACCTCATTCAAATATCTCTTTTTCATATCCTAGGGAAAGGAAACAAAGTATGGGTGATCTCAAATGGTCATTAAGGGTTATGTACAGTGGATGATACCATGAATTAATAAATAATAATTAATATAGAATGGTAAATAACTGAACACATACGACATTTAAATCACATGTATACCTGAATAGATAATTCATAATCAATATAGAAAGGTAAATAATAGAAAACACATACCATTTAATCAATAAACTTATAATGAAATTAATCCACAAACAATATCATTGAAAATGTCAAGGGGTAATAATAACTAAATTCTTAATGAAGAAAATTAATAATTATTATATTCCATGATATCAGACATAATGAAACCTCTACTATCATGTCATTTCACAAGACTGTTTAAATAATACTGATTGAAACCTATTTAATCTGGCCAAATTAATTTTCCTCATGAATCCAACAAAACAATCCATGAGAAGTATTATATATGTACTTATCTATAATATTAGGTATAAATAATTTCAAAAATATCAAAGGATTTATATTATTCATTTCTAAATATTCCTTCCCATCAAATACCCTTCTTGAATAAGGGATATAGTTTTATCACTATTTCCCTAGTTAATCAAATAACATTCATTATAAACACCTTATGTAAAAATGTTATAAGATTATAGAAATAATCATATACATCACAAAAAATATGAATTTTTATAGAAATTTAATATCTAATGAAAAATTGTTTTATTAAAGTGATTATTTTAAGATAAAATTAACGATCACAAAATAATGTGATATTATACAATAAATTTTACCACTTTCTAATTTTCAAGTCAAATACCATTGGATCAAAATATTCAAAATGGAACTTAGAATACTATGAATTTTGAATTAATCATGATAATACATGTAAAAATTTCATAATATACTCTATAAATAATAAATTAGGTGCATAACATTACAATATACCTTAATGAATAGAAATTGAGATGAAGTCGCTTACCTCACGCTTCCTTTTGGGTGAACATGATTTAACCTCCTATATAGTGGTTTTGAAAATTTTATTATCTTTTACTAAAACAATATTTATTTTCATAACATCAAATAATACCATTTTAAAACATTTTAACACTATTTTATTCATAATATTTTATTATTTTCATTGTTTCAAGTGTTAAATGCCTTTTCTTATTATTCGTGATTTTTCTTGAAAGCTCCAATTATAGTGCATATTATATGGTCTCATCACCTACATAATAATAATAATGTAATAATAATCATATTTATTCATCAATTATACCTTTAATACAAATAATCAATGATGTTTTTTATAAATTAAGTGTGTTGTGGTTAGGGAGATGGTAGACCATACGTACGCATGGGTAACATATCTGTTTTTCAAAAATCATTATAGAAAGAAGGTAAGTAATACTTTTTCATCAAATTATGATAATAATATAATAAATAAATAATTACATTTTTTAATATACTTATATATATCACCTATGTGTTTTTAGGATGAATATAGAGTCACATCATTTTGTAAAGGTAATAGTCAACATGTACATAAGTATTGTTATCCTATTTCATTAGATGAAAAGGTTACGAGAAAAATGGTATATATTATTTTTTTGTAATGATAAATATTTCATTAATATAATAATTATTCAAAATACATCAAATATAATCATTAAATATATACTTATGATCTTCCATGTAAAGTGTTAGTGAAAGATGAATCACATTTCTTCATGTGGCGGCAGCCAGTCGTACACACAAGTGAAGTTATCGCATCCCCTATTGAATGGATGGTAAATAATTTATATAAAATATAATGACTAAAGAGTACTAATTATATTATAAATATCATATATAATCTTTATATACATCAACATTCCCTATCATGAGTGTTTGTAATGGAAAATGAATAACATCAGTTTGCGAGGTGGAAGTTTTCTGTACACAAAAATGATGATTTTCTAAACAATTTTATGGATGTTAGAAAGATTTTATATAATTACCTTAACATAAAAACATATAAATATATATATTACACATAAATTATTAAATCATAATTTTAATAACAATTTAGGCAGTTAAGAAATAAAATAAAAATGCTTGTTGAAGAACCTTACCTCTTCTTCGGGTATCCTCCTTAGGATTTTACTGAATCCATCATTGGATAAATTTATGCCACATCTAAGGATTATAGGATGATATGATGGATGTTTTAAAGTTATTTGTGCATGTATTGTACAAATAAAATAGATTTTAAGGTGTGAGGAAGAGAGGAGAGGGGATGACCTTTTATAAGTGAGGTGAGTGTCACACTTCTTATGTTTTAATAAACAATGGCTTCCTCCCATGTTTTCTTCATGTCTAAAGTCTCAAATAATATTTTTTTATCAATATTATAATGTGTAGGACTTCAATATATCCAGAAAATTTATTATACATATGTTTTATTGTAATTTAAACCATTATCTTTTTTTAGATTAACCCCACTATAAATCAATTTTTACCACACCAATTGTGACTGGTTTTTACTTTTTTAAATATTTATTTTAATAAAAAAATAATTTTCATATATTAGATAATATAAATAATTCTGATCCATGATATGGAATAAATTTTTCTAAATTCAATTCACATGAGTGGAAAATTTTATTTTAAAAGTAATACCGTTGAAGCGACGAGAAAGCAAGTTTTCAAAGAAAAAATGCTCAAATGTTTAAAAAGTTATTATATAAAAATTCATTATGAATATTATTGAAACTAATTAAATTTTATTAATTTATAAAAAATTTATCTAATAAAAATTTTCAGCAAATTCCAATTAAAATTTAACATTATGAATAATTTAAATGAAAATGAAGCTTTCAATCCAAATTCATTATTTTTTTACTTTTCATCAAAAGTGAATCATTTCAGTAAAATAAAAGAACTACACCCTGTGATAATTTTAATATTATTATTTAAAAAATTAATTATTATTTAAAATAAATTTTATAATGTTTTATAAATTAATTTTAAATTATGTGTTCAAACCACTACTAAACTTTTTTTTAGATTAAATACACATTTTTCAAAATGATTTAATTTTATTTAATTGTTATAATTTTATTTATAATCAATAGAAAACCATAATTATCATAATTTATTTACTAAAATTCATACCCTAAAATTTAATTTCATGGTTGAAATGGTAGAATATATTATGGTTCATTTCTACTTGGGGTTTTATGTTCTGCAAGCTATCAAAGAGATTAAATTTAAAGAAATCTAGTTCATTGGATTTTTATGTTCAGTGATTTATGTCATATATGATATTGAATTTTTTTTATTTTAAAATCTTAGTTTGTTATATATTTCATATTAATTTATATTATATGTAATTCATTTTTCATATCTCAAAGCAATATTTTATCATATATCATTAAAATTCTTACCTTGAACTCCCTTGGGAAATTACTTCCATTAAATGGGTCTTAATACCCTATTACGATAGGTATTCAGCTTTAATGGTTTTGAGAAAATATAATATTGATGAAATTACAATTAAGAGGAATTTTTCCAATGTATTTATAATAGAGTTGACAAGTATTCAATAAGATCATGAGGTTTAGGTTTCAAAAAAACTCATACATGGCGTTATGCAAATATTAAAAAAACCTTAAAAATGACCATAATTAAATTTGAATAATTATATATGAAACATAAATAGAATTAGGATAAGGGTATTATATTCCCAATTACAAAACCATGGGGCGCACCTATCATTTTTGTTAAGAAGGAACATGGATCAATATAATATTCATTGTTTATTATTAATATATAAAAACAACAATCTAGTAAAAGTATCATCTAGCCCATATTTAAGGATTTTTAGATTAACTGATAGTTTATCAAAACTTCTAAAATAATGGACTTTTATCTGGATAACATCAATCAAGGTTCAACATGGAGGATATACCAAAGATTTACACTTATAAAAGATATTACCACTATGATTTAATAGTTATTCTAGTTTGAATAAAAAATAACTATTTTATATTAGATGATATTATGAATATATACTATAGTGATTAAATCAATAAATTCATGGTAGTATTTATAGTTGATATTATTATATATTCCCTCTTCAAGGAAGAGCATGAAGATTATTTGAGGTTATTTTAATGAACCTTGATAAAGAATAAAATGTATACCAAAATTTTCAAGTTTGGATTCTATATACAAACAGTATCATTCCATTGTCATGTATTAAAAAAGATCGGGTATATAGGTGGATCCTTTAATGTCATTGGTGATTGCATAATAGCCCATACCAGCCACTACAACAAGGAACTATTGTTTTCATGGGTTGTCTCTATATTATCCAATCATTATGATACATATTTCATGATTAAATAATCATTGAACCAAGTAAACTCCAAAGGGATTTATGTACCTATGGGAGGATTAATGTAAATAAAATTTCAAATATATAGAGTGTATTTTTTTCACTGTACATATTATCCCATTACCATACATTCAAAAATCTTATATAATATATATTGATGCATCAGTTGTGAGATTTGGATATTTTCTAATATAGAATGACATAGTGGTAACATATTCCACATTTAGACAAAGGATTCAGTAGAAAATACCCAACATATGATTTTATGCAAGAAGCATTAACATTTTCATTAATGATTTTGATTCATGATCTCTAGGGTGAAAAGTGATAAATATATTCTAATAAAAAAATATAATTGCATATTAATATTTTAACAAGTTATAAAATAGATGGTTTGAGTTTTTAAAGGACTACGAATTCTAAATAATTTGCCTCCTAAGTAAGTAAAAAAGTTGAATGATGCTCTAAACATGAAATATCATTCAACCAAATCCATAATGAAGAATTAAATAGTCCTATTACTCAAATGATTTTAATAGATGGAATTAAAAATCACAATATAATGATAAAAACACCCCATTTACCAATTTTTTTAACCATCCATCCATGTACTGATCATGGATGAAGATAAGTATTATATTGATCAACAAATGATGTTAAATAATATTTTGATGTTTTTCTTTTGAAACGATGGAAATATGAGATTTTATAAATGATTGGTGTTACATCGAAAATGAAATTGAATAATTTTCTATTGTATGGTTTATATACCTAATCATTCTATATCCATTCTGAAAACACAATTATGTATATAAATCCCATGAATCATTTATGATGGGACAACATGAAGATAGAGATTGTTTTTTATGTATCAATGATTGGTATGCAGAATGTTATGGAAAAATATTAGAATTATAAGGGGATTATTTAACCATTACCCCTTAATGTATGAATATTAGAGAAAATAACCACTTAATTGGTTGTATAACATCCCAAGACATTTAGAGGAAATAATTACATCCTGGATGTAGTTTATCTCCTTAGAAAGATAGAAAATTTCATTATTATATTTGAATATTTTATGACCGAAGATCATGATAGGATATATATATATAATAAGTGGAAATTATTCCTGAAGTACCACTCTCAATTTTATATGACGGAGATTCATGGTTTAATTCCATGTACTAGAGAATCCATCAAGAAACATTGGATATAAAGTCAGGTTCATCACTGTTTATTATCCTCGAACTGATGGTAAATCTTAAAGGATGATTCAAAATCTAGGATATATAATGAGATATTATTGATTGGATTTGAATAATGTTTGAGATTGAAACCATTTACTGGTATATATCTCAAATAAAAACAAAATTCATTCTATTATTCAGATAGAACCATATGAGGTTCTATATAGGAAGAGGTGTATGGCAAATGTATATTGGGATATAGTTAGAGATAAAAAATAATGAGATAAAAATGTTCTGATAAAATGGTATAGAGTATTCGAATAATTAATTATTATATTAATATTTACAAAAATTCCACAAAAGATAAATGTGTATAATCCTAAAAAAGACATTGAATTTGATATTGGATATAAGGAATTCTTTTACATATCACCATAAAAGTTATTTATGCATTTTGAGATTGAGGGAAAGTTTATCCCTAGATGCATTATCACTTTTCAAATCCTTCATCATTTGGTGATGGGATCTTATCATCTTTCAGTTCCACATAACCTCTTATAAGTGAATGATATGTTCCATGTGTCACTTTGGAATAAGTACATAACATACCCTTCAAATGCACTAAATTTAAAAATATAATACAACTAGAACATGATGACTCTTATGATGAAACAATCGTTGATGTATTTAATTATACAGATAATTTATAATGAAACAAGACCAATCCACTAGGTAATGAACTTTGGAAGAATAAAAAAATGAAGCTATGTGTGAACCCAATGATGAAATGATGCGAAATTACACTCATTTTTTTAATTTTGGTAAAAATAAATTTTATGGAAAAATTAAATTATAGGGGTAGAATCTAACACACCATGATTTTACTATATATGTTTTACTTAAATAAAAATATTTTTTAATATATTTATCCTCATTCAATGATGAACTAAAATTAATAGTGAAAAATTTTATTTAGATAAAATTTTATAACGAAATACAATAATGAATACATTTTAAAAATTAAATATAAAACATAATTTAGAAATTATATTAAGAATAAAACCAAAAGTAAATTAAATAACATGAACAAAAAATATTTATCCTCAGGTATTTTTAGGTTTATGATAACCCTTATTAAAAATAGAAAAATATTCAATAGAATTAGAAATGTGAAAGACTTGTTGAGATATAAGAAAATTAATTGGATGAATGATTCTAACAATTAATATAAAGATATATATTGGTATGTTCATTTGAAATATGTTAATTAGATGCATGGCCATTGTAAAAATGGTCATTTTGTATATTCAATGGTCATTTATTTCTATCGAAAATATTTTAAATTTTAATGAATCAAAAAAGATAATATTTAATTAAAATATTACATTATAAAATTAAATTTGTATGCACTACATGTTATTATTTTTGTTATTATTATTATTAAATGATTTTACGAATTCATAAAACTGAAATAATTATTTTTATACAAATATTATAGGATATATTATGTTTTTATAAGATGAATAGTTATTTTAATAACATGTGTAAAAATTATTTAATGTTGAAAATAAATATTTATCATAGATATAATTTTTAAGTTTTATATAGTTTCTTCATAAAAAAAATTAACTGATAAATTTTTAAGGATTAATTTAATATAATTAAACAATGAATAAATAAATATGTTTATTTTCATTCAATTTGTAATTGATATGAAATAGGACTATTAACACAAAATGCTTTAAAAAATATTTTTCTATAAAAAACAATTTTTTATATTTTATGATTTCATATAAAAGTGTAATCTCTCATACTCAGAAATGGAATTTTATTAAATTTAGTTCATATTTTATATCATCATTTCAAAATTATTTAATGATATCAATTTTTTTAATAATAAAAAAATTCTAATGTAAAAAATTGAGCTTCCACGGTAAAGGTAAATTGGGGCAAAATAGGGTAAGGCTATGTTGTAAGGGCATAGAATATCATAAAACCTAATATGTACTTATTCTAAGTAAGAATAGATTGACT
Source organism: Viscum album (assembly GCA_963277665.1). Taxonomy (NCBI): domain Eukaryota; kingdom Viridiplantae; phylum Streptophyta; class Magnoliopsida; order Santalales; family Viscaceae; genus Viscum; species Viscum album. The sequence continues at coordinate 1,855,505,734 of OY728138.1, forward strand.
AAACATCACCCAATATCGATTATCACTTTCTGTCCACTTTCTTTTTAAAATGATAACTATATGCCTTAATGAATATCTATTTATAGGAATAACCCTCAAAACTCATCTATAAAAGGACCCCTCTAGTACCCTTCTATAATGACTCAAAACAATATATTAATTCATTAATATATTACAATTTACCCTCAATAACATCCTTATTATACTTTTGATAGCTTCTAGTTTGATGAAGGAATCCTAAATCGTTGTTGATGGGTACTAGAGGGGTCCTTTTATAGATGAAGATAAAAAACTGAAGTCTAAATGAGGTTATACCATCATCATCATTTACACCATAAATTAGTGTCAATAAATTAATTTTGATAATATATAATATTATATACTAATATATTTACTATGTGAGGTTATATAATGATTACCCAAAAATTAATGATAAATATTATGTAACCCATTGTTATTGGTAAAAAACATAAAAAATATTCATTTATATTCCAATCTCACGATCCATAGCCATATATTTCATATAATGAATATGGTAATATAAATATTTATGGGAAAAATTGATTCAAATTCCATGAATAATACGTGAATGATTAACTTGGTATCTAATAATGATCATCCACATACCCATTACAATGATTTTATAAAATAATAAAAATCGCTAACATAAAATGATGAAAATAATATATATAAAAAACTAAATGTGTCACAATTATATATAATTGATGTTAATAAAATATAATAGATATTAATAAGGTATTTTATTAATTTAATGAGATGATTATGTTTATTACACAGTAATTTGATGAAATTTTACATAATTTGGGACCAAAGGTATGGATTATTATCCCTATACATTTTTTCATCTATTTTTCTTATATTTATATTATATTTAGATTTCAATTTTTAATCTTCATCACCATTGAATATTTTATTCATGTTCCATTTATTATATACAATTCTCATTATTTATCATACATTTATCATTTTTAAATTCACATTAGTTTCAATTAGGGTTAGATCTGTTTCACAAAATGTTATTAACACTTTCTTCATCTTCACGTTGCACATCATAAGGATTATTCCTCTTTTTATATAATTGATTTAGATAATTCTAATATAGAAAATGGGATTATTATTTCATAAATAATTTATTATTTTACTAACTCCCCCTTTTTATAACATTTATGAAATAAATGACTTACTTTCTTAATTTTTTATTTCAAATAATATAATGAGATTCTGGAGAGTAAAAATGATTCAAGACTGTAAAATTCCACTTCATTCTTTGAAATGAATGTCATTGGTTCATAATTTCCTGGGATGATGTCTATTGAAACATCATTCATAAAATAAAAATATGAAATGGTGACACAAAAATTGTTCAAATGATGAACAAAAAATATTTGTTGCATGATAATGTATTGAAGTGAACATCAATGATCATGTCAAAGAACATGAAATTATAACATCCAAGGTGGTGTATTATGAAATATTAATGTGTATTTCATAATGATAACAATGATAATGACTCATCGATTTCTAATACAACCCATTATCTAGCCAAAATTTTGGTTTCTTCAACCTTTTGAAATTCTATCCATTAGATTATGGTATTAAAGAGATTAATCTCAAATGATAGATCAAATACTATTTAAAATATATATAATTTTTTTATATTATTTAAATAGATAATTTTCCCCCACAAAATTGTGTTTTCACTAATTATTTTCCTTATATAATATTTGCATTTCCATTTTTTATCGTCAATTCTATATGAGTTTTTAACATATGTTTCATAAATTATATGCATCACCTATGATAGATCACACATTTCTAGTTTCAAAATTCCTTATGGATTCAATCATATATTGACCATTTTCACAAAAAAAAATATTTTATTTTTTTATTACAAAATTTTGATCCATGAATGTACAATTTTATATTATAAATAGATTCATTACTTCACTTAAAATGTTAATTTACTTCTTAAAAATTATAATACCACGAATATAAAATGTTATATGTTAGGTATAAAAAAATAATTTGTTATTTTGAATCATGACTGTGATTTTATTGTTCTAAAATTTTAAAAATATTGGTTATGATTTATTAATTTTAGGTGTTAGGATTATATTATAATTTAGTTATCTCTAGAGTAATGATCCATGGATAGTGGGAATTTGGGCCAAAATTCACACTTCCACATGGTCTTGGTCTCTATAAAGATTAATTGGGGTTAACATCCCATCACAACATATTTTAACTTATGAATATTCTTTCCTATAAAATTATAATCCTTTACTTGAATGTTTTTTATATACCCTATATATGAAAAGTATTTAAATATGTGTCAATATAATTATATTTTAATTTTTGTAATGTAAATTGCTCATTAAAATTTTTCATTATGCTTTGTTTATAATATATTAATTTAATTGCCATATAATGTTTTCCATAATAATTTAATATTGTTTTGTATAACAACATAATTTATTTGATTTATGGACAATTTATTTGTAAAAAAATTGGTAACCAAATTGATAAATCAAGTTTCTAAAATAAAATGAGTGAATTATTATATATAATAATATAATATGTTTATGTGTAGGAAAATATGACATATTGGGAAGAAATTGAAGTAATAGTAATATTCAGATTTTGAAATAGAAATTGAATTATAGTTGAGAAATGCATATAACATTAAAAGGAAAATGTTATCGATAGTAGGGACAACGAATATGATTGAAGGATAATATATGATCATGCTTTCATAGACATGAATATATTATTTTAATTTTTATTATTACAATTGTATATGAAAATATATATAAAATGTGATGTAGCATGTCACTACATCATAGGATTCTACCCATGACATTATAATGTTACATCCCAAATAGAGGATATATAATATTTCAATGCTAATTGTGGCTATACTAATAGATTTTTTGATGATCCAATAATAATTCCACACTATTTATTTATGTTTTGAACACATGCCAATATAGTGCGGTAGAATAATAATACACTACATTTAATGGAGATAGCAAAAAAATATGAAAATCTCAAAAGTTCAATATTTTGATTCATAATGGAATTCCTCACCTATTGAGATCCTGATATCATCATGCATCATCCCCTCATATTATATTAGGGAGTGAACAATTCCTCTAGTTCTACACATACTTATATATCCATAGTTAAAAGACTATTCAGTGACATTCTAGGATTACATCTACAGAAATGATAGCTCAAATATAGAAGGATAAACTCTATCTCTAGTGAAGGGATGTTGCAAATATATAATTAAACCATGTTGCATCCAATAGTGCTTTAGGAATCTAATACATAATGTGAAATAGATGTAATTTATTGTGAAATGTGTCTACCTATTTCTATGTACATTCCCATATAATATCAAGCTTGTATTTCCACATAAAAGTGTCAAATTTAAATAAAAGTCTCCATAATTCATCTAATATAATACCCTCATCCAACATGGTGATAATTCTAAACATAATTCAATCTAAAAAATTAATGAGAAAGATGATCTTCCTAATATAGGAGAGCCCAAGGTCGGAATTTATTAACATGTTTCTTTCCTTATAGGGTATGAGGATTGACGAAATATTCATAAAATATATAAAACCAATTCATGTATTGAATAAATGAATTATAATAGTGGCACAAAATCTTTTTGAGGGATATATTTAACTGAGAATATATGAATGTGACCTTCCGCAATGAATTCAATTGGTAATAATAAAATAAAAAAGGAATAAATCAGGTGAATCTCAGTGTTATATAGAATTATTAAGGATGAAGGATAATCTTATAAATGGAGATAAATATTCTCAATAGGGGGAGTTTGAAAATTAATTTTAATATTAGTTCTTTTTGTTTCATAAATAATAGTTATATTTCAATTATAATGATTATTTAAATGGATCGATGAACCCTAATTGATTATCTAGCCCAGTGAGGGAGAGCAATATTATACTTGGGTTTAAATAAACATATATTATTATCCATTAATATTTTAATTTCAATTCATATAGAGTGATATAATATTGAATGATATTAAGATCAATTTTCCTTTCATTTGTCTATTTATTTCATTACTAATTAATCACTATTTACATCCACTCAAGAATACTTTTATATAATGGAATAGGTTTCATTTAGTAGTGGAGTTATATCTAATAAAAAACATGTGTATAGATGATATAATTTCACAATTAGTTTCACTAGATCGCCTTATTTATATTGGGATTTTCTAATGTGACAAAATGACTTCTATCTATAGAAGGATGGGATTATTTCTCTCTTATCCCCCATGTTCAAAAAAATTATTATCAAAATACATTTATGATTAGAATGCTAAGACTCATACCAAAAATGAAAACAAATTGTGGTTGTTGAATAACTCTAGTCTTATTATTAATCATTATAAAAATAAGAAACCACCTATTAGAAACCATGAAATCATGGAATTGGTACTATTAAACTAGATTCAATGGAAAATCTATCTCCTAATAGTCAATCCACTATGCTTTTTTTGTTCTTTCCATAATACCTAATTAAAAAATATTTTATCTATATGTTCTATTACATCCCCTTAGATGGGTGTGAATTTGGGTATCTAATAGTTTATTATTCTCAATATAAATTTAAGTAATCTATTCATTTCATTAGAAATTAATATATAAATATATAAATAAAAATCCTAACCAAATTCCGAAAACATAAGTAAAAAAGACAAACTAATTTTACTTGCTCCACCTACTAAGGGATATTGCAAGGAGCATATGTCAATTTTTAGATGATGTTATGATAAACCACTAATTCACTAGATTGTTATTACAAAAATTGGGAATCGATCAGTACTAAAAAATGGGTTATGAAATTTTCCTCTCTTCAATACACTTCTTTCTAGAGGGATATGTATATACATGACACTCAAGTAAATTTCACAAGTGTATACCCAAATTTGAATTCACAACAAAAGAAAAATGGGTGTTCTCTATGATTATCCATATATAAATACCATATATTCACTTTTATGAATAATATATCCATTTTCTATCTAGATATTAAATTAAAATACATCTCACACACTTCAATACACAAATAGTTAATATTCAATGATCTTCATCTCCTACTACACTATATCTTACAAATATCCAAAACTTTTCCTTCTCCTATGCATGTTTATTTTTTCTCTTGATCCTATTTATAAAAATTTATATAATTTATTATTCATCCAAATTTTTTATTTTTTGATTTTATAATAGTAATGACATATTTTTAGTTCCAAAAATCATTCATATGTCAAATTTAATCCACCTCAATAAAAATACCACTTCATTCCAAGCCTTTAGATCGTCCATATTATAATTTTGGACAATAAAATTCAAACTTATTTGTAATTATTATTTAATATAACAACAAAAAATTTCAAGATATGTCATGTTTTAATTCATATTAAAACAATCCAGTGTGTGGTTATGTGCTCTATGGTGTAACCGGTTGGTTTCTGGTTATCATCGTCAACTATAACATTAACTGTATTGTAGACAGTCTCAATGAAATAAATGTATGAAAAAATATATATCTAGTAAATATAATAGTCACCTATGTGTCATGGTTTTTAGTATGTGAGGTGGATATATAAAATGAACATAATCCATAAATAGTAACCTATATTGTTTTTGATATGGTTTTCACATCATAGTGCAGAGAATTGTGAATGAGTTTCTTAGGATGTGGTTAATCTATTTCATTTTGGTCACCATGTAATTAATAGAGCATCCAAAACTCATACTCACAATATATATAGTTTAATATGGGGCTCTATAGTGTGCTATGAAGTTTACATAGAATAAATTTTGCCTTTTATTGCAACTTCATAGCACAACCAGGGTCACTGTTACATGGTCTCCATCTTGAATGGAAATAAATAAATTTATGGATTTTCAAAAATTACACCAAGTAACATCACATTTTATTCTATAATTTTTAGAACCAATAAATATGGAAAACATTGGGAATTGTTTCCAATAAAATCCTTCCTCATCATCAATATTTTACCTAATATTCTTCTTTCCCCAATCCCCCATGGAAGAGATTATTTTACTCACCAATTTCAGGAATCCCTTTATTGTAACATATTCTAAACAAATTCAGAATGACACCATGATTGAAACAAGGGAATACCCCCACGATAAAAAGTTATTATCTTTAGAAACATAAATTTCTCCATTCGCTCGAGATTATTTTATGTCGCACCATATTTTATTTAACATAGATTATAATTTTTATTTGACCATCTATAAAAATGGTGTTTCCTTATCAAATAACTAGTAATATTTCTTGGGAAGGTTTTACCATTTCATAATACCTTATCTCTCATTAAAATTTTTATTACCCAATTTTGTAGTAATAATTTGTTCACTGTTGATCCAAAAATTGAGTGAACATGTCTATCAAGAGTTATGTAATTTGAATGAAATGAGTATTGATTTTTTTAATTTCAGGTAATTTCAAAAAATGATTCAAGTTAAATTGAAATTGATTTCCAGGATTTGGAATCATAAATATTGGTAAAAAAAATACTCACTAAACCATAATAGATTATTTTATACTCCACATATTTAATAAAAAACAATTAGTTTAGCATGTTTTGAAAACAAATTTCAAATAATGTACTGTACAAATACATTTACATCCTATGTTCTATATATTTTCATGTTAATATATAAACAAGAACTTCAATGAATCTACAATGTTACTTAAAACATTTAAGATGAAATATATTAAATAAGATAAAATAATGTGGGAAACATTTTACTTATCATATGAAGTAGTGGACAAATATTTGTTATGCAATATATAGCCAGGAAAATTTATGAGTTGAGAAGAACATAAAATGAGTTCCCTCATTGATTTTCCTATCATCAAAAATTAATTCCTTAAAGGGGTTCTATGAAATTATATAAGATACAAGAGTGGTGTTATATGGCTACTTGGAGAGATTCATAAAACACTATGCAACCTTTCGACACCAATTTGTGAAGGTTTATCACTACCTAGTATTCTTCTACAAATTATTACATAACTGTGAAAAACTACTTGACATAACCTCTGGATTAGAATTTATTGAAAAATAACCATTATAATCATATAAGATCAAAGATAAGTTATTGTTACACCTAAATTCTTTTTGATATATTTTAAAAAAAATGAATTTAATTTCTCGAATTTGTTTCCTTAAACGCAACGTTGATTTTTAAGAAACCATAATATTGTATTAAATTTATTATTTGAAAAATATGGTTATTAACATTCTGATAAAATAAGAACTATTAATAGGAATATAAAATTTTAGATTTATGTATAATGATTTTAGAAAAATAATATATATTGATAAATAGGTCCTTAATGTTCATTAAAGATTTTATATACTTCAAAAATACCATTTTTTCAAAAAGCTTTTTCATAGTTTTTTTGAAAAAAATATAATAAATGTAATTTTTTCATGTTTCAAAAAAAAATCTAAAAATTTAATTAAATTTGTAATTCAAAACATAAAAATTATCATAGAGTTACTATATTATAATTTTTATAAAAGATAAATTTTTTGATGAATAGTGAAAATTTTAATTATTATTAATAACTGCCTTTTTGTTAAAATAATTCAAAAAGTTATTAAAAAAAAATAGAATGATTTAGGTGTAAAATTATTTTATCACGTTTATGATTAATCTAATTTAGGTCATTGGATTAAATTTCATGTCTATTATTGATATAAAATCATTTTATACTTATGGAATCTTTCTCATTGAAAATATTGATTTTTCATCAAGCCTTCTTAATTAGATTTAAAATAAATTCTTCCAATTCAATTAATTGAATTTGAAAAAATGTATTCAATATTTAAAATCATAATAATTAAAATTATATAAAAAATAGGAATTATTTTTTTCATAATGAATAGTAAAAACATTTAAATAAAGTATTGTTGTGAAGGTTAAGACAAGTTTACTATAGAGTAAAACTAAAAATGTATGGATTAATGTTTAAAAATAACTTGTATAAGTAGTATTTTATAGCCATAATTAGATTTTATATCATATAAAGATTGATAATGAAGCATTTTGGAGAATTTTAGAATATGTAAAATTTGGGTATATATTTTTATTTTGAAAAATTCCATTTGTGTCTTCTCCTGCACTTATAAAACAGAACCCCTCTTCTCTCCTCTTGAAACATCCAAATACATTTTGGATTGGAAAATACATAACAAAATATCTTTTTTAATTACATGACCATTTATTAAAGATAAACTTTTTGTTATTAATCCCTCATAATATGGATTTAGGTGCTAACCAAAGGAGATTGTTCAAAGAAGAGGTATCATTCACAACAGAGAAATTTTATTTCCTTTATTCCTGAAACTCTTTTAAATACCTTTCAACTGTAAAGATATAATATCATCATTATATCCCATATACTGATATATTATTATTTTTGAAATAATTTACATCCATATCCTATTCTATAATATAAAAAACAAAACTATCAATTGTGTGTATGGTGGACAACCACCACACAGACCGATGTAAGTCATTTTACAGCACCAACTCTCATAGCTAAAGATAATGATAGATATAACTTATGTATATGATATTTATTTAATAATTATACTTATATAATTATTATATCACATCAAACTTTTAACGTTCCTTGATTTCAACCAAGTTTAGATTTTATGAAGGAGTTTGAATTTTCAGTAATGTAGACATACCGAATTGTAAACTGATCTTTATACTAAAATTATGGTTGTTTTAATAGTTAAAGGGGTTTTTTCACTATATTAATGAATGTGAAATTCCTTAGGGATTCCTTCAATATTCTGGATCATCAGACCCTAAACCCTCAAATCTGGGTATGGTTGACAGGGGAGAACAGTTTGTGAAAACCCATGCAACCCTCCAAGAGAAATAGAGAGGCCTATCCAAAGGGGTTTTGGGTGTCACATGGTTAGTTCTAACCATTATCCCTAGGCCACATGTATGTTCCCAATTTTATATATCCTTTAAATATTATAATGGAAAGGTTTGTAAACATTTTATAAAACTATTTGTATATACCATGAGGGTCCTCTTCATGGGTAGTGGATGAAGAACAACTGGAACACAATTCGTCCAACCATTTGAAAAAACCATGAGACTCATTTATATAGGTTAAATCACAAAAATACCATTATTATTTATTTATTTTGTCCTTTTTTCCTCCCCTCATACTTGTGCGCATCAACTCTCTCATGGATATTATCCACTCCTTCTCTAGGTATATAGAGAATATTATCATTGAACCTCTGTTTTTAGAACCTATCATCATGCTAGAAGCATATAATTTATTCTATCACTCTTATTTTATCCTTCTATCATTTAGAAACTCACCTATTCTGTTATATTAATGTGAGATAATTCTCCATATTTTGAGGGAGAATTTCTATTTCTTCTATTTCTATTGAATTGTACCAAATCAATACTCAATATTTGATATATGGGTCTTCCTAAGCATGAGTTAGGTGGTCTATATATATTCTATAATTTTTTTATATTTTTAATGTATTTCATTGGTCCTCATATCATTATTTTTCATGTGATTCCTCATAAATGTGAAATCAAATTTGAATAACACATATCCCTAAATCTAATAGACCATGTATATTAAATTCTAATGTTTTATGGTCTTGGAAATCAATTATTAACAACCCTTAATGGTGGGATCCATGAATTAATTTAATGAATGAATTTTTTTAATAAATACATTTATTAATGTGTTTTATCTTATAAATTATATACAATTTTATTAATTGGAATGTGATAGGATATGTAACAACAATATATTATCTTTATGTAACTAAACCACCACTTAAGGGGTTGGAAACATCTATTACTGAATGAAATTTATGATTCTTATGTGATATGAATATTAACATGGCCTATTTTTTACTTTTTCATGTATGGTGGTAACTATTATGGATACTTCACCTGGAACATATGTTTCTGTTAATGGATTTAATCAAATAATGAAATGAATGGCTTGTATTGAAATTGTATATCGGTGGGACCCTCTTAAAAAGTACTTGACTTGTGTTTTGTTAGGTTTATAAAAATTGAATCTCTTATTATTTATAAATGGAATGTACTAAAGAAATGGTTGACACATGTCATATTTTCATAATGTTAAATTAGTTATATTAAAAGGATCCAATGCACCTTGATCGGTGTTTTTTCCCTCTTCACTGAATGTCAATATAAGGACTCCTAGGGAAAATATATTACCCCATAATTTTTAATGATAAAAGGGAGATCAAGTATAATTTTTGTTCCTTAATAGTGACACCCCCTTGGTCAAGGATATTGGCATGAAATTAATATCACATAGGTTGATGGGCTTGATGTTCCATGCCCACATGATGAGGATGTTGGGTATGACCCTACTCGTTAATGATTATGATACTCGGCATGGAGTCCCATATTGATTATGATACATAGAATGGTGATCTGTATTGATGATGACCCTTAAGCATGATGATCCTTTTTTTCATCCTAAGACTGTGATTTTTTTTTACTAGTTGTGCATAGAATCCAAAGTTATGCTTCCAGTCTTGAAAAATAATACATATCCCAATATATGCCTACAAATGTCCTTGTATCTGCAGTGAAAATATATGTATATATATGTGTGTGTTTTTTTGTAGCTATATATATATATATTAAATTAATTGGCTTTCCATAATAGTCTGAAGTAGGTATGGTCAACAATGTGTCATTGAAGAACCCAAGCATGACTTTTTATATTTGTTTATTTATTTATCTTTTGATTATTTTTTATACCTACACATTCACATATTTTATATTCAATGATTTGATTTATCTTTATACAAAACTTTTGGCAGCATACTAAGTATGTCCCCCACCCTTCTTGGGCCACCATTGCACTGGGTTACCCAATAAGACCACATGATCCCTGGTCTATGGATTATTTCTTTTGTTATGAATTGATCATGGGATCTAGGTGCATAAGACAAATATGGAACCTAGGATTCCCATAAAGATTACCATTTTTGCATTGACATATTTCAAATTTCATGTATTTAATTTTTTATCCTACAATATACTTTCAACATTACACTATTTAGACTCATTTGAACGTGCATGTGTGATTTAATATTTGATTTTATCCATATTTATTTAGTCTATTATAATCTTTTATTTATTGTCATTTATTATTACTTCTTCCACTATTGTATGTTGATTACTTATTATTATACCACCATGATACTCTAATAATGATAGTATATTATCCATAGTGTACCACCATTAGACTCTAACTAATATTTGGTATTCTCTTCCATACAAGGAGGCATGCTTGAGGCCATGTGGCGACCAATCCAGCACTAGTTTTATAGTCCATTGGGCTGAGACATTTAAAAGTGTTATCAAAGGTGTTTTGTTTCTGATTGTATTACTATTTAGGTTTTGTATTTAGGATACAATGAATGTGTCAGCACTTGGTAAATAACCATATTTAGGATTAATCAACCCATGCATGGGGAAAAGTCGAAGGGTCCAGTGATGGGACTGTTATTAGTGTCATTTAGTCTAACTATTGATTATGATTTAACTTTGAGTGATTGGATTAATTTAAAATGATTATTAATTTATTATTTTTATGGTATTTTACCCATTTACTGATGTGGAATGCGATTAACATTACATGCATCATTATAAGACCATAGATATTCACATGTCATGTATATTTCATTCCATTTATATTTCATTACTGTCTATTTTAGTTTTTTTGATGTTCCTTTTTTATTTATTATCATCCCTAATATATACCATGTTAGGTATTTTAGTAACATTTATAGTTTTAATACCTTTTTAGCTATATAATCAAAATTCATTTTTTATATAATGTGTTTTCAGGTTTATTTAGTTTGTTTTCACGTACAACATGCTTATGTGATTTTAAAGTTATCATTATCAAGTTTATTTGTGATCATTATTTGAGATATTTTCCATGTTTCTATTGTTTCATATTTACAAACATAAATTATCTTCTTCTTATATCACAAATCATTATATATGTGATATATAATTGGCCATTAAAATGATTTCATCAACCTAAACAAAGTTTTTTAACATGAAAAGATGATAACAATTTAACTAAACCATCATGACATGTTTGACCCATGACCCTTTGGTTTCATGAGATAAAATATGAAAGTTGTGATTAATTGGGAACCAATTTAAAATTTATTAAGTGTTTGTGATCCATATAAATAGTTCAAGTTTTAATCTATATAATGAAACCATTTTTATGATATTTATACTTCAAAAGACTATTGTATACATATAAAAGATGTCAAATTTTATATTAAAAAATGAATGGGTTACCTTTCTAAATACCTATAGCACTATTACTTTGGCATAAATACCCAAATGATTAAATTAAAAAAAACGAACAAATACACCTAAGTAGGCTATTTGGGGAATGTTTATTTGGATATAATACACTAAGGGTGTGTGATTCATTAATAGTTGAAACAACTATTGTGTTTTATTAACCAATGTTAGATTAACAAGACCCCTTTAGGTCACCTTATCTCTTATTAATTAGTTCTTATCCCCCAAGGATTTTTTATGTTATACAAGAATGGTTATTTAAGCCTTCATAATGGCTTATATAGTTTTCCTTTTGGATGTATGGTGGCTTCTTACATGAATAGTCCCATTTTAATTTATAAAAACCTAGTTATAATTTTTTATTTTGTACTTATATAATGAATGAATTAATTAAAAATCCAATTTCAATGTAAATGGTATTTTATTATATAATCTGGGACTGAATATTTATTTAACCATGCCCTGTTGTGGGATTGATATGGGTGAATTAGATGGATAAATAAAAATTATGTGATAAATTTCCGAATTGTAACATGTGGGGTTTGACCCTCATTATGGGATTGAGCCATGTATAATGCTTGGTTATAATGTGAGATATATTCTTAGACCAAGGTTAGCCACTTAGATGGTTATGTGACCCCTTTTCTTGCACATTAGAGTTTGATGACTCAAGAGGTTGTTAGCATGTTTTACAATCCTGTGAGATAGTATTAAATTTAGATATTTCTTTTTATAATCCATCAGATACTATATTCATAGGTACAATAAGCCTATAGATAATGTGTTTTGTAAAAATAATATAGGACCATCCATATGACAAGAACAAAATGGCAGGATGGGAAAAGGACATACTACCCATTTTTCTTTTATCTTGTGAAGAGATGTTGTAGTTATATGATTTCATGTCGAGTTCATCATTTCTGCTTAGTCAAAAATATGTGGTTTTCTTGGCCTGATAGTTTGATGTTAGGGGGTTAAATTTATGGTAAAATCATTCAACTCATTTTTTCCATTTTTATCTCTCACATAAACTTCCAATGTCTCCCACATCCTTATCTGAGTACAGAACTAATTTACAAAGGTCGGTAGTTCTTGGGATTTTTAGACAAAACGATACTTAGGAACTCACATTGATCAGGGGAATGGTAGGTCGGGATCATCAAACACTTTTTGGGGGGATTGTTGTATACACATGGACATTCTTATTGATTTAAGATATGTTTTAGAATCTATACCAAATCCTAATACGGGATCAATTACCCTAACAAAATAATCACAAGTTAAATCCTTTTATTTGTGATGGGGTATCTTATTACTGAATACATCTATATGTATCCAAGGTTCTTCATTAATTTCCCATTTTTTAGGTAGTAAGTAATTTGTAAAATCCATCATATAACTAGGAACTCCATAGTTTTTTTCCATCTAGGGAGGTATTTACTATTTCAAGGATTGGAATGATCCATTATGTGGCATCTTACGTATTCTGAATTATAAGGGGAATTATAACATGCATAGTTTTTTAAACCCAAGAAGTTTAACATCAAACAGAAAGACATGTTTGGGGGAATTTGGGCACCTGATATTCTGCTTAGGCATTATAGAGGTGTCTTATTTATACTAATTATGGATGGAATCAAAGTTATCATAGTTAAATAAATACCTTGGGAAATTATTTGAGGTAGATTCCCTTATATAGGGGCAGTCATATCATGACACTGATCAAAGATTAATCTCAAGGGTTTCCTTGGTTTTTAGTGATCCATGATATGAATGATATGGAAATTGAATGTCCTTAAGCCTACATGATCCATGAATTGTGTATGAAATAAGGGATAGAAATTAATTAGTTCACTATATATGTATATGGGCATTATATGTTTGAAAAAATCATTGATTACATAATATGAAGCTCTTGCATCACAGTTCAGTGGCCTTCTCGGCCCGTTGATGGATGAGAAATAATCATTATCCCATGGGATTGACTGGGTCCTCTGATTGGAATGTCAAATAAAATGGGGTACTTACACTGAGGTGTATTACAATTTTATCTTGGGTCATATGAAGGCATCCTATATATCTTAGATATATCCAGAATTTGAGTTTTTGTAGTTTAGTTTGATAAAGTATTACACCCTATAGTATCCCTATTATGGGGGATATATTATATTATTCCGCATATTAGGGATTAAAGAGTGGGGTTACCTTATTATAGGTGTTGTATCATATATTCCATTAATCAAGGGATAAACATTGATCTCTCCTAATTATTGGGTGAAATATCATATTATTCCATTGATTGGAACTTACACGCTGAGGTTTCTCTATTATGGAGACATATCATATTATTTCATTGAATGGGCCATACACATTGTGGTTTCTTTATTATGGGATTATATATCACATTATGTTGCTAACGAGGTTTTATACATTGGAAATTCCCTATTTTGGGGGACATATCATATTATTTCATTGATTGGGGATTACACACTAAGGTTGTCGAATTATGGGGGACATATAAAATTAGGCTGCTGATCAAGGATTACACATTGAGTTTTACCTATTATGGTGGACATATCATATTATTCCACTGATCATGGATTACACAATGATTTTTACCTATTATGTGAGAAATATCATATTATGTCATTCATTAGGAATTACACACTGAGTTCTCCCAATTATGGGGGATATTTCCTATTATACCACTAATCAGGGCTTACACACTGATGTTTCCTTATTATGGGGGAAAAATCTTATTATGTGTGTGATTAGAGATTAAAAACTAAGGATTCCATGTTATGGGGTACATTTTATATTATGTCATTGATTGGGGTGTACACCTCGAGGTTTACCTAATATGGTGGATATATCATATTATGTCACTAATCGATGTTGAAACACTAAGATTACCCTGTTATACCCACTAGAAAAGGATATCAAATCTCAAGCAGTCTTCTTGACATGGTCTGGTTGTCTTCCAATCCTACCTAATTATCTTTTAAAAACATTTGGTTGTCTGTCTGACATGTAATAGGTTGTCGGGACAAGTATGGTTGTCTACCTAAACTATATAAGGATGTCTAGATTTTTCCTAGTGGCAAAGAAGAAATTTCCATATTTCATCACATGATCTATTTGAATTTTTTGATGAACAACGCATGATTCTAGAAATAATATTTGGAATTCATCAGATGATATCATTTGAAATGCCTAAAAGGTGTCACATGACCTTGGATGACATGCATGGAGGGTGTTGCATGATCATAGATGACATTATTGGAGGGTGTCACATGATCTATCAAATATGCATGGTGGATGTTTCTTGATCAAGATGACATGTCCTAGTTTAATTGTGAGAACATGATGACATGTCCTGGTTTTATCTCAAAACATGGATAACATGCTTGGAAGGTTCTGTGTGATCTAGATGATAAGACCTGAGTATTTATCATGATCTAGCTAACATAAACTGTTGTCACTGTATAATTTATTAGATATTTTTTATCGTAATTTATGATTTGGATAAATATCTTGGAAAGATTTTTGAGACTCAATAGGCATGTTCAGAGGGTGTCATGTGATTTTCTTGACATGTGTGGAGGAAATCACATGAACGAAATGGCATGTCGAGTGGACATCACAAGACTTGGGTGACTTCTACTAATGTTGTATAATGATCTGGATGAGTATTGTGAAGAACATGAAGATCAGTGTATATGATATTTCCATATGTTTCCCAACATTTATTATTTACCCTGTCATCTATTTCATATATCCCTTATAATATTTTAGTGTTACCTTATTTGGGTTTCCTGTGTTTCAACAGATAAATGATACCACCTTTTTATAAACCTACTAACATAATAAAAGTCCTTCACATGATCTCAAATGATAACACGATGTGCCTATCCATTCCTGGTGATCCCATAGGTAGTTACCCATATATTACCTAGTGGAAATCATTTTTTATTGTGAGATTGCCCCCCCTAAGAAATTTTCATTGTAGGTTATCGATTGTGGATGTATGGATTTAGTAGTGCATATATCCAAAGAATAATTTTTTTCTGAGAGGATGGATTTATAGACCTCACTACCCTAGTTACACAATGCCTTGTACAGCATGAATCTCCACATTTGTATGGATTTGGTCAAGGGATATGGTGTGATTAACTTCACATGATCTAGCCATGGGTTATTCATGGGACATCACATGATTTTTAGTGACCATAAGACCATCATGTCATGTCCCTATTTATTAGATTTTTTTAAATCAAAGGGGTCTTTCTTAGTCATTTGGACATGCCTATAGGGTTTAAAATAGACTTTCCATTATATATATAGGCTTTCATGAGATCAATATGCCTATTGAAAAGCTTCCGCGTGATTTGGGATACCTTTTTTGGGGTTCTCTAAGTGGAAAGTCCATTCATGATACCATGTTATCATATCAAGAGGGATTCCATGGGATTCTGATGACATACCCTGGGGGCCTCTATGCAATCAATGGTGATTTACTATGGTGCATAACCCCTTTCACATGATGATCAATGTGTCCTCACATCACAAAAAGATCCCACATTTTCCCATTTAATTGCATTATTCATTTTTCATAGGATCCGAATCTCGTGAATTTATACAGTTTTTTTAATAGACAATCACTCTCCCTATTAGTGGCCTGTTGTATGACAAACAAATGGTGTTGTGGTTATGCATGGGAATGTTCATGGACAAACCCTTTGATTGTCTATGGATCCAAAGGCATGTCATCATTCTATTTTCATGGTAGGAAGGGCATGTATCTAGGGATTCCATGGTGTATTGTGAACCACATGGGTGCATCACATGGAGATTTAAGAATGAAATCGGATCATTATGTTTCCATATTTTCCCCTTATTTTAAAAGAATTTTTGCATAGTTTGTTAGGCATCTGTCAATTGAAATGTAACATGATCTGGAAGGGAACATCTGATAGTCAATGTTTTATAAACTAGTGTCTTTGAAAACACCACGATAACATGTATGTTTTTCAAAGGGGATCTATGTGATGTCCTATATGTCAAGGGATGTGGATGACACTTTCACATGACCTCATGAAGGTCATCCAATCATGTGTATTTTGGAAGTATACATGATCCATGTGATCTTGGTCACATTATCTTCCTTTTCTATAAGGGAAAAATAATTCCCAAAAATCATGTATTTCTTCCCTTATAGATTTTCCAATTCTAATTTGGTGGGAGTCAAAAAATTCTACCAATTTGGAGTGATGATTACAGGGACAAGGGCTTGGATCTAAGGAAATTAAATGATGAAATGAGGATTTGGGGATGTCTCTAATAAGTTTTTCGGTCTATTATTTTTCTTTTGAGTGAAATTTAGTATTCCGAGAAAGAACCGCTAAATAGGTTAATGGTGGAAGTCTCATTCATCGGCTACCCAAAAACTAAATCTCTTAAAATATTCCTATATTATTTGTCTATTTCACAAGACCTCCCGAATGAAAAACTGCACGATATGTCTACAATTACATTTTTTTGATAACCACTTCGCAAAAATTTTATTTCACAACACTTGTTTGAATTAAACATGAATCCATCAACAATAATAGTTTGAACAATGGACATAATGATATTTGGTTCTATTTATTGGTTTCAGCAGATCTGCTAATTTGATCACTTGATCACTTAAATTATTATGTGAATTGTTTGACCATGTCAGGGTCATACACTCATGAGTCTAATGATAGGTCATGCAGTCACATAATGTTCTCGGGGTTTATGACATCCATAATATCTTCTTGAGATTTGTGATTTGTGACTACTATATATGATCCAAATACCCTGAATTTTCATGTAACATGCATGATGCTTCTAGATGTATTCATTTCTTTTGATGTTTTTTTATATCATTTGAATTAATTCTTAGTTTTATGTCGATGGCTTCTGGCTCTCATCACATGTCTTCTGTCTTGGCTAATCAGAGTGCCAATACTTCTAGGAACTATAACTATAAGCCTCAATATACTCTTCACTCTAAAAAATAGGTTCCAAAATGTTTTCTTCCATTAGAATTATAGAACTTTCCTTTATCAAATTTGATTCACCTGTATAGATTTATCATGCTAGATGAATTTTCAATCCATTATCCATACTAGAATATGCTATCTTGATGGGTGACAAGTTCCCCCGATTGCATCCAAGATATAATTTCAATGGATGATGAACTGGTCATATAATGGTCTCAAGGGTTGTATATATACAGGTGAACTCTCCTCTATGTTCAGATGGGTTTTATTTTTCTAACCATACCATCTCTCAAAGATACTCAAGTATATTTATCTCTTAATTTAATAAATTGGGAGGCAGTATGAGATTGAAATTTGATTTTCACCCTGGTGTAAACTTTTTTAATGAATGGTTATGTCCATTTTGGGTTCATAAGATCTACATATATTTTTTATAGGGCTTAACACTATCCATCTCCATGAAGTGGTACAGGTTTCCCCATTCATCATTTATCATCAGTTTGGTCTACCTCAAGAATTAGTTAGTTGTTGGTGCCTTGGTAAAAATTCCTTGAATCTTCCCCATGAAGATGTGGGAATTATCCCATGGGATATCATTCTACTGGGAAGTATATCTCCACATGGGGAAATGTATGATGAATTCCAACCTACTATAAAAATTTGGGATGAATCATCACAAAATCACTTCTTATAAAGGGACATTTTCAAAATCATGAATGAAATGTTAATAAAGGAGCTTACTATACACTAACTCATCTACTCTAATCATTGGATCAATTTTTTCCTCAATCACAGTAGAGATTATCCAATCAGTATATTCCCTTACTCTTTCCCCTCTTAGAAGGTCTATGATGAAATCTAATCATACTGGGAAATCCTGGAAGCTGGAGAACATAACTCCTGAGGCTTCTTAGGGATTCCAAAGATATAACCAAGCCTTGGGATCATGGGAATTATGGACATGTTTTTGAATGGGTATATTTTCAGAAATGGGGATGCATACACATGAATCTGGGTCAATATGCTGGTGATGCAAGAATTTCATGTAGTTGTACAACAACTCAATCTGACGGTACCAACAATTTCCAGCCTTTACCAGTTCTTAGACAATATCCATTATGGAAATATCCCTTATAGGACCGGTGGTACATTACAGTTTCAATTCATCTAGGAAGGGAAGCATTTCCACTGATATAAATACCTTTTACCTCATTTAATCCAAGTTTTTTTGGACATATCTAGGGTTGAGGCCATGCTGTATGGACCTGATGAGGGGTTTTGATATGTTAAAAAGATCTTATCATTTCATTTTCCCTGCAAATATATCACCGACCGGGACATTTATTGAAAATAGTGGTGGTAGTTTTGATGAAAGGTCATACAAGATATCCTTTCATAATGGGGTTCATATTTATTGGATGGATGAGATGATCATTTCCAATCTATATACCCCACATAAGTTTACACTCCATTTTTATTACATCCAAACTGTTCTCCCTCTCCCTTTATCTGGCATGCATAGAGAATGAAATCCTAATATTATCCTATTATTATGGCTGAAATTAGCGTGTAAGGACAACAATGCAGAAATTATCCTTCTACATATTTTCACCCCTACCCTACTTTCTCATGATTATGCAAAGGAATGGTTAGAATCCTACCTAGGTGGTGTGGAAAATAGACTAGTCTACCATTTGGACAATAAAGTTTCCTCACTGAAGGATTCATTTTTAGAAAAAATGGAGTTTATTCAAGAACCATGTGAGTCTTCGAGGAAACATTATCATCCTAGTGATGACCCTCCACTGAATGAGGTATAATAATTATATAGAGTTATCTATTATATATGAGAAAACTATGGTGAATATATTAGGACAATATTTTATGGAACTTCCTCTCTTGCTTCCTTGTTTTCTAATCCAGTTATTCCCCCAATGGTGAGCATACTCAAGAAGCCACAAAATATGATCATAAACGGTGTAAGATAATTGGGATGAAAATTCATACATTGGTCCCTAACATTCCCTTAAAAACAATCCATTGACAATATGAACATATTCTATGGATCTCTCAATTCTTAGGGGAAGACATCATCGACTGCCGTACGTTATATGAAATCTTGAAAAAAATCATATTGGCATGGAAATAGTTGGCTACCAATAAGAGGGGATTTTGGAATATTAAATATTTGATTACCCTATCCAAATAGGTGAAGGAAGCATTAGAGGTTTTAGAATAGAGCATTCAATTCATATCAGAGTTGCACTCCCAAATGGATGTTTTCACCACACATTTATGAATATATGAAAAGTTCATAGATCAGTTAGGGTATTCCCTTTTAGTATCATCATCTACATTGGAAACCACTAAAAAGATATTTTAGGATCGGTCTACGGTTATTGAGACCCTTCATCTTAGGGTAGAAGTAAGAGAAGTGTGGAGGGTGGTACCTTGGAACTCTATCAACAAATCCAATTAGTATCTTTGAGATTTATCCAGATTACCCTATCAAATTATGTTATAGTTTGATTATTTGTGTCTATTTTATTG
Source organism: Viscum album (assembly GCA_963277665.1). Taxonomy (NCBI): domain Eukaryota; kingdom Viridiplantae; phylum Streptophyta; class Magnoliopsida; order Santalales; family Viscaceae; genus Viscum; species Viscum album. Next base: position 1,855,526,801 of record OY728138.1, read on the forward strand.
ATTAAATCATTAAAAAGGCTCCAAATTTTATTGATCCCTCCTTATTTCATAGTGTTAATCAACATACGTTTCCAGATTTTATTTCCTCATCAATTTTTCTTTCATTTATGATGTGGAATATATTTTATTGATATGATTCTTCTTGAATCATCAATGATACACACATTTTCATAATATCAATTAAACCAAAATTCTTGATTTTTAATTTTTAAATTATATAATATCATTCTAGAAAAATACTCATGAATTCCCACCAACAAGATATTTCACATTCACATTTCTAGCTACCATCAGATTACCAGATTCAAAAAAGGACAGTTTGGGCAGAATATATGTCCCAGAGGGAGAGTGATGTATCATTTTATATATCCAATGGACTTTCCAAGTGTAGATTAATTTTTTATAAGGTTATATGGTGGTCTTAAATATTTTTTTATATATTCCATAATTTTAGACTAAAACATTACTATGTTGCAATTTATGGTCTTTTAGCTTGGGCAATCTATTGTGTTAGTTTAGGGTATTTTATCTTAGACCATATATTATTGAATTTTAGGGTATTTTAGCTTGGAACCTCTATAGATTTAGTTTTGGGTCATTTAGCTTAGACCTTTTATCATTTTAGTTTAGGGTCTTATAGCTCCAAACTTCAATAGCATTATATTATGGTCTATTAGCTCAGAACATATATTAATATAGTTTAGGGACTTTTTTCTTAGAAATTATATTATTTTAGTTTAGGTTAATTTATCAGGGAGCTTATATTGAAATATTTTAGGGTCTTTTAGATCAAACCTTCTTTCAGTACTATTTTTGGGAATTTTTTATGGGACCTTTTGTTTTTGTAGTTTTGGTTATTTTAGATCAAACCTTCCGCTATTGTAGTTTATGGTCATTAAGATCATACCTTATATTACTGTATTTTAGGTACCCTTATTTTAGATATTTTATTACTATAGTTTAGTGTCACTTATCTCAGACCTTCTATCAATTTTAGTTTGGGTTCTTGTAGCATAGAACTTCTATTGTTGTAGTTTACTGTCTTTTAGCTCGGAACTTATATCACTATAGTTTAGGGACTTTTATCTTGGACCTTATATCACTATATTTTAGGGTCTTTTAGGTCAAACCCTTTTTCATAAAAGTTTCGTATGTTTTATTTTGGATCTTCTCAATAAATATGGAATCTGAGGAAGACACAAAATGGATGTCCCAATACACCCTACTGTTTTGAATTCCTTCATGGTGTTTCTCAGGCTCATAAGGGTTAGTGTTCCTTTCTGAAAATGAGGAGATTCCTCTGGCTGGTAGGTAAAATACCTTATTCATAGATAGATTTTTGAAACCATTATATTCACACTTTTTATGGGGGTCCATGGAATATTTATGTGCATAATGTTGGTTGAGGGTGAAATAATAGTGGAGCCAAGTCCACCAAGGTAGTTGGAATATGGGGGTGGTAAGACACAACCAAAAATTCTGAGTTGTGGAATATGGGATGGGGCAGACATGTTGAGGATGAACTGTAACACCTATGGTGTTGGGCTCCTCCACTATGTTACCAAGGCTCACAAAGAGCATAGTTCAATTTCTAAAAAGAGGGGATATATTTGTATGGTTTGTCAAAACCATTATGAATCAATATCATAGTCCAATATAGGTGTACCCACTCTTTCCCAAGGTCTAGGAATGATTTTCAAAGACTTGAATGTTTGAGTGATGATGTTGTAAATGGATAAAAATATATCTAGTAAGGATTATGCCACCCAAGGGTGGTTTATCTATTATATTGTAAAGTTGAGGCCTATACCATGTTGTTTTGAGTCACATGATGTGTACTGTCAAAAGGATCAAGAATGGAGGGTTGTATTCCATCTTTGATAAATGGTAAAAACCACAGAGACTGAACATTGAAGATTCTCAATCTACATGAAGATTCGAGATACATGGATTATAAATTATGGTCCAAAGTTATTGGGTCATGAAAAATATATAGGAAAATCATGATGGGAATGGCCTAGAAAACTCTATGGTGATGAGTTCTAACATAGTGATGTCTGGCTGACAAGGATTAGAAAACATTTTCCCAATGTGAAATTTTTGGTAGATGGATTTTGGAATATATGCATGATCCATAATCATACGTGCAGTGTCAAAAACTATCTTGAAGATTGGTATCCTTTTTAAAGGGACATTGAAGTATTATGGTGATCTGTGGTGCTCAAATCCTGAAGTGTTACATGTGGGAATTTTAATATCCACTAATGGTTAGAGAACATTGAAATTTTTCTCACCACCAAAAGAACACATTCTAATATAGAGGAGATGTTAAAAATCATTACTCTAATTTTTTATAGTACCATGGGGTCCAGTGATAATAGCGTGGATTTTACTAAGGATAAAACAGTGACCTATATGCTTTATGCCTTATTTATTTATTCATTAATTTTTTCCAAAACACTATAGATGATGATTTTATTGAGTGAAGACTTCTATTTTTCTCAGGTTTCCCATTATGGGTTTTCATCCTGACATGTTTCATGACTCTTTTGTTAGAATTATAATGTATTTTTATTCGGGAAATTAATGGATAGAGTTTAAGCTCATACACATTTTACCAAAGTGCATGATGTTTAAGGTCATGACCCACAAGGACATAATATGAGGGGAATGTTACACCAGAACCAGATTAGGTGACCAAGGGTCAAGAGTACTTTGACATCCTTATAAGTGGGGGATGAAACTCTTTTAAATCATGTATTGAGGATAATAGTTCATGAGTAATGACATGGTACAATCTTGTTTGGAATGTACAAGAACACTCTATGGTTCTAGGTTATTCCATGGTGATGTCAGTATTAAAATAATAATAAATCCCTTTATATAGGACCAAGATGTCTCTGGTTGGTAGTTCTAAGACCTTATACATTGATATGAAGGAAAAATAGAGAGATCCATTTTTATTTCTAATGTCCATGAACATTTTGCAGAAACCCTATGTACTCGAATTATGAAGTGTGACTTAAGGGTCGAGGGGATTTAAAGATGATAGAAACACCCCATTATCTGGTTAACTAGGGTAAGGATTTGGTGGGTTTTTGATAAGGGATGAGGATGGGTGATGATATATGCCCATTTAACATCATTTAGTAGGGATATATTTATTATTCAGTATTAATGTATTCTGACCAGAAATTTTTTCTTGTAGTTTACCATCATGCGGTAAGGGTGTTCGAATGGAATTTTCCAACACAATCTTGAACCATAAACTAGGATAGGGTACATTTTTTATTATCAAGGGTGGACCCAAGAAATAGATATCAGGGACTCACTACATATCCTAGGGGACATGAATTGAGCCACATGTTTTTCTAGAATAGAAAACACTCTACCAAAGTCTACCTCATATGCATAGGGGTGACATGTTCCCATATATTTTCATAGATGGGACTAGGATTAGACATCCTGGAATCATTACATTTATGGTGATGAAAAGAATAAATCCACACATAGTTTCTGAGAAACCATGAAATTCAACATCATGCTGCAAGAACATAGGATCCCAAACATGAAAATAGAAAGTTACAGATAGGATCATCAATGGAATTCTGGGCGTCACTATGTATCCCATGTTAATATGAATCAAGCCAAACATGGTTCTAAAATGGGACATCCCTATGTAGGTCTGAACCATATGTTGGGAGCGGGAATTATTTATGTTTAATTGTTGTCATTGGGCCTGGGGTTGGATATCTAAATATCACTACCAATTCTTTGATGATAGTAATTAGTTCACACATTGTTTTTAAAAGAGAATCACTCAATAGATTTATGACCCTTATGTATATGGGGGAATTTCTTTAGTTGATTGTTATATCATAAACTAGTATTGGACATATGGGCTTCACTACATATAATTTAATAATATGAATCAAGCCACATGTAGTTATTTAATAAAGGTGTGATGGGATTCGAACACCAATGATAGTGGTCCTCTCTGGAAAGGTTCACATGAATTTGTAGTTTTAGGCCATTCAATAGACATTAACTGTGCATTTTAACTTCATGTAATGGGGAATCATGGTGTGACTTTGAAGGTCATTTGTTAAAGACTGTGGAAAACATGTCACAAACTTATAAGCCTTTTTAATGTAGGGAATCACTTATTGAAATTACTAATATCATGCAACCTATGACCAGTGTGAGAAATAAGGAACGGAAAGGGTTCATCTCTTCATATAGTGGGGATTGAAGAGTGGAAAAGGTGATTTTTTATCATGTGGTGTCTAGACCAAGATATAGGATTAAAGAATCCCTATGTATATCGTTAAAATGATTATCAAAAAGTACATAATTCTAGAAACTCGTGTGGTTTATTATCATGCGATGTGGACACGATATGTGCTATTTAACATCATGAAATGATGGAGATGGTCACTAGATATGACATAGGGGAATTATTATTTATGGGACCAAGAATAGAGGTCTGGTTATCACTACATATCATGTGATTATAAGAATCAAGACACATGTATTTCTTGGAAACCATGTAGTTTGGTGTCATGCAGAGAGCACATTATCTATGTAGTTTAATTTATTATAGTAGGGAAAAGGGTCAACCGACATGAATGAAGATGAAAACTGGGGATCTTTATAGTTTTATGTCACTTGGAGAGGACATTTTCCTTGAAATTTAACGTAATATTATATGGACATGATACACAATGAATTTTATTTACTTGTTGTCGAGACATATCAGTTCTTCATATTAACTTCATTTGGTAAGGATGTGTCTACATAATTTATCATCACCTGACTAGGATGTTAGACACTTGATGGCTATTATACATTTTATTTCTTGAGAAGCATACATTTGGGGGGGGGATTATGTGAGATGTTCCTTATCCACTATGTCTAGTGAGTAAGCTGTATTATGATTAACCATATGTATAATATACGGAACTTCCCATGTGGGTTCCATCTTTGGAGGATTATTTGTTATTATCACTGGGGGTGTAAGATCCACTACTAGTTCTCCATAAAAGAATGAGCTGAAATGATCCTTTTTATTGAATTCTCTTGTGATCTGATTTTTATGGACTCAAAGGTTGTTCAATGTATGCAACCCATTATCATTTATCAACTCTAACTCACCCAAAAACTTTTGTAATTTCTAATCATATAATAGTTTCCCATGGATGGACATTTAAAGAAAGGGTGACTAGAACTATATGTTAAATACAACATCAGTTACATAAAATAATGTATAAAATGGTTCTTTTGTAGCATTATGTTTGGTGGTATGATATGCCCACAATTCCTAGAGTTGATTATCTATCCAAGACTTATTATCCTTATCCACAATATTATGAATTATATCTGATAAGAAACTTATTCATATAATCTATCTATCCATTTTTTGTTGTATGATAGAGGGATGAGTGATTGGAGTAGACATCTTACTCCAAGTACAATTTCTTTTACTCCGTAGAAATTACGTTAGTGTCGTTTTCGATCCATATTGTGTGAGGTACTCCAAAACTATTGATGATATGCGACTTCACGAAGTTGATGATATTATTTACCTCAATATCTATGAGGGGAATTTCATCATCATATTAGTTGATGTTGATAGTAGTTATGATGTAATTGAACTGGATAGTCAAGGTTGGAGGATATGGCCCCACAACATCCATTCCCCTACGAAAGATGTCCCCTAAAATTTATCTATATATAGAAATTCTAGATGTTTATATAAGAGGTTTTCATGTATATTTCTTGTATTATATTTAATATATAATTCCACACAGTCTTGTATCATCATTTTCCAGTAGTAACCCAGCCTCATAATTTCATGGGAGAGCCTAGTCTAAGATTGACGAGAACCACCAGATCTAATATAGGATTCATAAATGCCAGCCTGAATCTATCTTTATGCTTTGTGTCGTAGGATGATTTTGTTGAATCCTCTCTTGTAAGGATTTTTTTTTCATTTGGACAATCCAATAGGGTAAAGATTATATCACGGTGTTTGATATTTCCCCTTCTGAATCAATATTTTTGGAGGATTCCTTTTTTAAGAAAAATTATTATGGGATCCATAATTTTAGGGGATGATATCGGTTCATCATGCTCTGGGGTGTTGTTTATTTTATTGATTTATTCCATGTGACAGAAGATGACTGATGAAACCATTTCTTGGTGATAGATACGAATGATTGCATCCTTCTAATTAGGTTCATCCAAGACTGTGGCATCAATATGAAATGCATTAGTAGAATCATTCGATGACTGGAGGACATGATGCAATCTGGGATCAAAATGGAACTACACCCTTATTCCTATAACATTGTCAATGGGAGTGGTGATTTATTCCATATTGATGGAATATTATCCACTGTTATTATTTAATAATAACTACGAATCCCCTTTGATATTTAGGTTGGTTATTTTCATTTGTAGGGATAATTGCAAGCCAGTTATGTGGGATTGGTATTCCTCTTATTTATTGATGCAATGTTCGGGATGATAGAATGATTATGGAAAGATTTATTTGTGTGTATAGATAAATAAAATAAATAATCCATCCTAATAGAGTTTCATGTTTTCTAGTCTCTTTCTGACTAGAATTCATGAGGTTCTATCATAATACGTATTCCATGTTCGGGGAGTGTCATCGGTATATAAAACTTCATAGTATAGAAGTTTTGAGTACATTTTTGTGCAATCTGGAGAAGTGTATGCCACAAGTAAATAATGTAGGGCTTTCCCTATCACCACCTTCCATGACAAGAACTAGATTTCATAATGTTTTAGAATTACTTCCCATCAGGCCAAGCACCTAGTCACTATAGGGTGGCCAAGGATGTACATGAGAATAAAAATATGAAAGAACATGTGGAATTCATTGTGCTAAAAGTAATTCCATATATTTTCTACTCAAAAGATGAGTGTGAGGTAGTTCTTCAAAAAATATGAGTATCGAGTATCAGAATAGAGCATCATTCAAATGGCGTATTAGAGACAATTTTTATTATCCAAATATATTTTTTGTGAGGAGATAACCAATAGATCATTTCATAGAATCAACATATAACATGAGTTTCTGTCCATCCACTTGGGCCATCAATTCCATTTGTTGTCGCAAATACTACTTGAGACTCTCTAAATATTATTGGTATTCATCATCCCATTGGTAGGTGATTGTATTCTTCATTTTCTTGGTGAAGCGGAGAGATTTCCCAGCCAGGTTAGCTATGAAACACAGAATATAGGAGAGATGCCCTTGGATTCCCCTCAGTTCTTTGATATTCCTGGGGTTGAAATTTCAAAAATAGAAGTAGACATTTCTGGTTCAACCAAGATTCCAGGGTGGCATACGACAAATCCAATGATCATCCCTGTTGTTACTCCAAAAGATCACTTTAGGGGATTCATCTTTAGACTGTGTTATCGTAACTTGTGGAAAATGATTGATGATATATATTGTGATCACATCACTTTTGGTATTTTACCATTATACCATTGAAATATCATTTAGATATTCATCCCAAAAGGGATTAAGGATATGATTCATGGTGTTTGGGTATATATTGCCAACATTATTTAATCCAAAGGGAATAACCAGATAGAAAAAGATCCCTTGAGGTGCTCTAAAGGTAGTGGCTTATTTATCTTTACGGGACACCATTATCTGATTTTACCCTAAATACCCATCCATGATGGAATATGATCATAAAAAAATACATCTAAAAAAATTTATGATCAGAAATTTGAATTCCTCCATTGGGAAGTGTAGATTAATGTCTCTGAAATCAACGCAAACCTTAATCTTACAATTCCTGTTCTTGAAAATAAAAATTTTGGTGATCCCCTTGGGTATTACACTTGCTTGAAATTTTTTTATTTGATAAATTTGTCCAATTATTCCTATTTGATGGTATCATGATGGTTGAATGCTCCCAGCTATCAACTTGAACCCCTGCTGGTCATTGGGTAAACTGTGATGGTGTGTAGTCACATCTAGATTCATCTCGAGCATATATGTATCATTCTAACAGAATACATAATGATTTTAATTATATATGAAATGAATATCTCTTTATCCTCAATATTCATGGTGGAACTAATCAATATAGGCCTTTTGTATTCTTCATTTCCCATATTTACCTTCTTGATGTCACCTATGGTGGTTGATACACCTTCCTCTAATATAGGAGTAAATTTATTGAGGTAATCAACATCTTATTCCACCATTTAGTCTATAGTGTCATTTTGAGATGATGATGAAAAAATTAGCACCTCCCCATCACAATAAATGTGATAGAGTCTATGAAAAAATTCATTATCATCCCCTACTGCCTGAGTTATCATAGACAGATTCTAAAGATGATTTTATTTTACATAGTCACTAGGTACAGATTAATCATGGACATCTAGGATTGACTCTACAACCTAAAATAGATTTGTGTGTAACAAATAATCACTTTCAATCATACTTCATGGATTTTCATGGGAGGTATCCATGATATTTGGGGTCGTAATCTTGGTATTTTAATCAAGAACTTGTTATTTTCCTTCCATTTTATTGAAACTTGCCGCATCATATGTTGTTTCAAAAGACTCAAAACGGGAACATTCAACATGTATTCAAAAAACCATTCCATTGATGTGTTATTTGGAACATTGATGGAATGTTGATGGTACTACCACATGGTTGTGAAGAGAGGTCTTCTATGAAAGACATTATATGCTGTGTCTTGGTGGATAACAATGAACTCAACATTAGATGTGAGGTCCCTCAACTGAACTTTGAGCATGGCCTTCCTAATATTTTTTTGATCATGCTTATTGTAACCGTGAATGGTCATCTTTGTACTATATATGCTCCCTCTTCTATATCCCAAAAGTCATGGGGTCCAAATCAGGATGAGGTTGATCATAAAACCATTATTAATTAGATCCCTCTGGAAAATGACATTATCTATTTTTCAAGAAACATATAAGGGCCTGATGTGTCTTAGGATTACCTCCTCATGAACATGTTCTGTGAATAAGATGGGAACATGCAAGTGTAAATGCATGGTCTTCAATAGATAAACCTCATATACAGAGTCTTATATCTGGAACTCACATGGAATTTAAGGGGATTCTATGAGTTCCTCTATGTGTTATTTTGATAGATGGAAAACATCCATGATAGAGATCATTATTGGGACAACCCCTGGCTATTTCATAATATCAAACTTTTGTTTCAGAGGTCAGTGCTTCCTGAGTTGGGGGAAATACTTATTATTTGGATAATTAGATTATTAATTTGATATAGATGATCCTAATTCATGTTCATAGGTTGGGGATCATTTTTTGTATGTGGAAAAAGTCACACTAGCCTCACCAATTGTTTTTGGATAATCAGATAATCACACCCTTGTTGGATTTCCATTCAAGAAGCCTTGGAAAAACTACTATTATAGGGTTTTGGTACACCCCAATGTATCTATTGAGATTCATTGAGTTCATTACCATGGGACTCATCTGCATATATATCCTCTGTGGGGGTGTAATTAAAATATTAGATCTAACTGCACCTATGTCGTCCCCTATTTCCTTTGTTCCAATGAATGAGGCCTCATGTTTCTCATTTAGGTTTGGGGACTATGTAATCAGAGTAATATTCATCATATGAGTATGGTTCTTCCAAGCATATCAATTTAATAGAACCAAAGAGGAGATATATTTATAACGAGGGTTTCATTTGGTGGGGTGTTTCCTATCATTTGAATTTTGTAAGGAATAAATATGAAAGAGTCATAATATACATTGGACCCGAATATGAATATTCTTTATCTTTCTTGACCTTTTTACGATGGTCGCATCCACCTTTAGGATTCATATATTATGTTACCACCCTGGGGGTGGAAACATTATGGTTCTGATATTTTTTTCACTCTGGGTGACATGATCTTAGTAAACACCCTTTCGAGTCATATAGTTGTTAAACATATGTCCAAAAATTGCTAGAACATTCTACCCATCACCCTCTTTTTCATATTGGAAAATGGTTATACATGTCACCTTCATTGGGGAGTTATCCAACATCACATATCTAGAATCAACCATTATTTGGAGAATGTCTTTGTAGATAAGGAAATCATGGATGTTATGACCTAGAAATCTATGGAAAAAGCTATAGTCTGGACGATAAGTGAGGAGAACCTAATTGGGATTCCATGGTTATGAAAACATAAAAATCTTATTGTCTTTTTCTATAAAGAAATAACATGAGACTTTCTTATTTTGAAAGGAGTATTATTTATTCATCAATTCCTCAAAACATTGTCACCCCTAATAGTTTTTTTCTTATATTTAGTGATACTTTTTTGTTTTTTCTCTTTGATATGGGGAAAATTTAGATTCAGGACATACCTATGTAGCTGAATAGGCACTTCTTCTAGATTTAGGCAAACATCTGCATTTTCATCTTTGATGAACATTTTTCCCATACTGTGGTTATGATTCAAGACGTATCTCGGGTCTCATGAATGGAATATTCCAATTAATATTCCATCTCAAAAAATTCACCAAATACATATAGATATTTCATAGGGGTCAGAGGCTTCTATAACTCATCTAGGTTATTTTTAGAACAGAGTTCCAGTAATTTCTCTTACACGAGAGGGATAGAGAGTGAATAGTTTAGACCATACCATTTTTTTATAAAGTTAAGAACCATACCATTTTCAGGTTTCTTTTAGTCATCCATGTTTATTGTTGTTATTTTCCTCCACATGGAGTTTAATAGCTAAATGAATTTATTATGATGGAATTCCAATCATGTAACAGATCCTTTTGAAACACTGATGTACCAAACAAAGGATGGCCCTGTCAGAGTCTCTAAAAAACACCTCATCTTGGTCACCTCTTACAGATCTCGTGGACCCATAATTAGGCCTCATTAAGATAATAAGCGATTGAGATGTTTTTCGGGTCTACCGAGCCATCAAAGTTGAATAATGTAGGGTTTCTTGAATTAAATGGATGGAACATGTTATCCACCCATTCAGGATATGGAATTATTTCAGGTTGAACAGTTGCATGTATCCATTACATGGATTCCATTTGAGTATCCAAGGAGATGATGATGTCATACTATATCACATGCCACATCTTGTATATCGGGAGTAAGTGGGGCCTAATGAGGGGGCCATATTTTTGTTTCCTAGTGATTCTAAATTATTGATAAGACGGAATGATTACCCTAGTGAGATAAATGGTGTCACAGTAATGTTGGTAATTCATGAACATTTTAAACATACACATTTTATTATTGCAACTTACTGGATTCCCATCTGGTCTAACTCTTCAATACCACTATTATAGGTGGTTTAACACTTTTTAGATGTATTGGATGAGGGATGTTATCCTATATCTGAATACGATGCCCAGAGGAAATGTTTTCCCTTAGTAGATCTCCATTGATTAGTCTTCTATTTTTTTTTTCATTCTCAAAATTTTCCATTCGTTCCTCCATAGAAGGAACTTTGACTCATAGGGGTGATGAATGGGATAGAGCCACAACATTCCCATTATCCATTATAGTGTTCCTACATATAGATAGAGACTCAATATTTAGAGGTTCAAGGATTTGGAACCTCCTTTGGTTAGGAATATGTGAAAACTCAGTAGGTGCGTCCAGATTCTCCTCTCAGGATAGGTTTTCCATATTGTATCCCTCTTCATCTACATCTTGACCCTCATTATCTATTTTTTTATATTGATGAAATTCACATAGGTGTTGTGGAAAATGGTAGTTGTCGCATTACTTTATACACAATAAGATGATTCTTCATTGATTTCTTTAGGTTCATTTCATGAAACCTTGGCTATATTGGTCAATTTTGTATTGTGACCTTAGAGGGGTTTGATTAGCTTCTCCATATGCACCTCTCATATATTTCTTTGAGTAGTGACCTTGAGGGAGTTTTCATATGTATATTCCGAATGGGACCCGAATTAGTGTGGATTTTCATGTGGCGGGGGGGGGGGGATAAAATGAGTTACATCCATCAAAATTCACCTCCCAAACTAGAGAATACTAATTCCCTATATAGTGATGATGATGACGAAAATCCCCCCATCCCTATGGGTTGGGTACTATTCAGGGTTATAGTTGTCATTGAATTATCTTGTTATTGAAGATATGATTCTTCTGGTTGAGGATTTCATGAATCTAATGATGTTCATTTAGATATAAATTCCCTCAGCCCAGTGTGTTGGAGATGAAATGGAACCACTTTTTATTTCCCATGACCCTCTTTGGGATTTATGAACTAGTGATGGTGATTAAGATATAAATCCATCCATCTTAGTGGGTTGGAGTTTTGTTTTCAACTACTATCGATATGTTCTGAATCACATCAGGTATTGGTAATCCAAGGGGTGGTGGAAGTGTTAGATATTCAACTGGACCAAGGGGTTGAGTTCAATCTTGGGGGTATATTGTGGTAAAAACTACTACCACCTATTTGTGTGTCTTGACTATGTTCATGTAGGATAAAGGTAAAATGGTAGCTCATGACTGGAGTTTACATCTATAAGAAGATGGTGGATTGATAAAAACTTCAACTTCCATGCTAGAAATGCATTCATATTATTTTGAGGGGCTTAATTCAAATATTTGTGAGATATCATATCCCTTCATTCATTATGTATTGGCACCGATGGTGTGGGATAATGATTTCCGGTGGTGTGGGCTAATGATTTTATAGTGACCAACTCGATCATACATTACTCAGTCCCCTGTTTTTTCAATAGGATATGATATTATAGGATTCTGTATCTGAGGGTTTATAATGTTCATAGGCTCTAGTGATGTGTAAATATCAACACACTCTCTTTATTTGAATATTAATACTAGATATGTCTTTGTATATAAATTTATGAATAGATTTGATGCAACATAGAAAAATGCGTGGCTAATTTATGTTGTGAATTTCCGATTTTGGGTCCTAGTCCATGGATATAGTAGCCATGTATAGCTGGAAATAGATCATCTTGATGGTATGATGGTAACTGTCATATCTTTGATAAGGTAGGTTTCTAGACTTCAATTTTTAATGATTTTACAATATATCTTGGAGTAGGTAAGGCATGAAATCCATTTCTATCTCATCTATGATATCATTGTCATAAGTAGTGAGGGTCCGAAACATGGTGGAGAGGTTGTTTCTGAATACTCTCTCTATATGACAATGTCATCCTCCTCTTCATTTGGCTAACATGCCTCTATCTGATCAGACCATAGAAGTTCATTCTAGGGGTCTCTTGCTAACTTGAGTCGAGTGTTTCTTAAATATGATAGGGAACTATATGTGGTTGACTTAATGATTTGAGCACCTCTCTATACAAATACATAAAAGTTTTGAAAACCTCCATATATGGTGGTGTATGGGAAATGGGAGGATTTCCTTATATATGAGAGATAACACCATGGGGGATTGAACATGGAGGATTTTAGGAGAAGATTCCCCATGATCCATATCCACACTACCATGAGGAAGACTATCATAGTAATGATTTCCTTTTACATCTGTTGAAGATTCGATGCACCCATGGGTTATTGTGAATATGTCTCAAACAACCTCAAGAAAATTGGTATTATAAAGATTAGGGATATGAGCCTCATTCTAAAATATTTTTGGAATATTCTAGCCTACCTTTTGGAATTGTGAATGTATATGTGCCTACTGTATGATGGATATCAGACATTTCTTAAAACTTTAAGGTGATGTGAGATACTAAGACTTCTACAAAGAACTATGTGAATATGTTAATGAGAATCATTATTATTGAAAAGAATATGATCCTATCTTGATGAATGTTCTATTTTACTTGGTGATCCCTAGTCATAATGGGTATATGAGTTTCATCTAGATCCTTTGGAGTATTCCGCCAATTTTTTTTGGATTAGAATATAATCCTAAACTAAGGCATGTATTTCTCTCAGTTGGTGATCCCCAGTTGGAATAAGAAGATGGACCTAGTCTTTATATTAATTTCCCATCAAAATATGCTGATAAACCCACTATATGTGATAAGGGATGTGTGCATCCTGCTATGTGACCTCTGAAGGTTGGTGGTGTATTTTTTTTGTTAATAGAAGTTGGAATATGTTCTTTTATAACATGATATAATGAAATATGAATGGTAGATTAATTGAAAAGTATATGAGCAGGTAATGTGGAATGTGACACTCTCAGTTGGTGATCCTTATTCAGAATAGGGATACAAGCCCAATCCTGAGCATTTGGAGTTTTCTGATAGTTTCTTTACTAGAAGATATATCTATCCTAGGGAATGTTCTACTATCACATGGTGATACTTAGAAATAATGTGGATATAGTCCTAATATTGGGCCTTTGGAATATATCACATGTCATTTTCAACATGAATGTAACCTGATCCCAATACATTTTACACTCTCACATGGTGAGCACCATATAGAAATGATATATTTTACCAGTCTAGATGCTCATACTTTAACAGAATATGTTAATAATCCTCTAGTATGGGATCAAGAATGTATGTTTCTGCTATTGAAAACACATGATCATGATGATTAGAGTGTTGTGATATCTTGGCAGTAGGGATATAAATATGTTCCAGTCCCTGTATCGATACCTGTGCTAGAATATTCTAGCAAACATTATTTTTTGTTTATAGGATGTAATGATACGTTAGTATAGTGTGTGTTGGAATGTAATACTTTACATTTTTCATCTCCACTATGTATTGGATGATATCTTTGATTGAAGTGTGGATGTGATCCCACTTATTCCTTCCTCGTACCACTAGAATATGTTGATGAGATTCATTCAGGAAGGTAATAATATGCACCTCCCACAAGATTTCTACATGAATATTCTATTAATACAGTGACATTGGTTTTTCTTATATGTCTATTACATCATTTTAAAGGTAAACTACATAATAGTGTTACAAAACCAAGATCAAGAAGTTTAATGTCTTGGGAAAATTATTATAATACATGAATTTTGCGTAATAAAGAATAAACTTTATTTAATTTATTCTTATATAGAATCTTAGGGCCCCTCATGTTCTCCTTAGTGCTAGTATTCACCTGAGGATATACAATAAAATAAGGGGTTATCCAAAATCCCAATATGAGGATGAATAAGTGAGATGAAACATGGGTGAGAATAATCATCATTATTATAACATAAATATACCATCATCATAATAATCATGAGTGGAAACATTATATAAAGTCATGGAATGTGGCAACACATAAAAATTAACCATCATTTCTTAGTGGTCAACTACAACACATAGTTTTAAACAAAGCTGTAATTATGTTAATGCATAATTCACTTTACCTCTTATGATACATCACATTACCCAATGCATTGGAGTGCTATATAATTCTAATTGGAATCATCACAACCTTACATTTACATACGCTATATAATTCATGGTGCACCTATCACATCATAACATTTACATTATCATGCATGCCACAAAAAACACATATTAATCCTGGAAATGAAATAATATGCGGATATGAATGGGTTTAATTTCATAAATAATACATTCATGAATAAACATTTGGGCACCCAAATTAATGAGGTAATATCATACTTGGTATAATAATCATCAATATTGAGTGAAGAGTAAATAATATTACGATAAAAAACGATGTTTTTTTAATGAAGATTTATTTAGGAAAAATATTTTCATTTTTCAAAAAAAAAAACATGGAAACAAGTATATCCTAGAAAAGAAAAGGGAAGAAAAAAGTAAATTATATTTAAGTAAAATTAAAGGAACATCTATACTAAAAATGTAGGGAAAGAGGGAAACCCCAGAGAAAGAGAGTTGGGTTCTAGAATCCCATTACCATATATCTGAATGATTTCTTTAATTTAATATCATGTATAATAAAAATGATTCATTAAATAACAAATATGGAACCTTTTATAAATTATTTTTATTAATTATAGTTTTATTATTTTCATTTATGGGGTTTTCTATGTGATAATGATTTTAATTTTATCATTCGAGGGTGTTCGTTTTCTTGGTTTTAATGATCAGTTCAGTTTTATATGAGAATTGAAGTTTATATAGAATTGGAATAGTTATCCATAATTGAAATTATATTTTATTAATGGACATATAGAATATTAAATGATCATACATATCATTTTTCATATGTTATGATTATTATTTATTAGATTCAACGTTATTGAAAATGATTTAATTTGTTTTGGTAGTTTTATGACCATTATGATTTTAGGTCATTTTATTTAACATCATGTCTATATATTTATTTCAGAATAGTATATAGATTATAATATGTATAATAAATATTATTGAACCATAATTATGATTTTATGACTAGTATTGAGGGAGGAAGTGAAAAAGTAAAATGTGTCATCCACGGTGGTGGAAAATCAACACATTACAGACCAAATTTTCATGTTTAGAAAAGGTAGGAAAATGGAAGAGTCGTGAAGATGAATTATACCATTAACATAATAAAATTATAAAATATAAAATATACTATAGTTATCATGCCTCTTGGATATGTGGAGGTGATAAGAGGGTAATAGAAGAATGAAATTGAACATAAAATAAAAGAAAAAGGAATAGGATTTTACATCATGAATTTCTCCTCCTTAAGAACCTCCTTAGGGTAAGGGGTTTAGTCTTTTGAGGGAAAAAGGCTCTTATTCATGGGGGAGGGTCTTGGAAAGATTAAATGGTAGATTTTTTACAATTCTAAAATCTTGGAATGTGTGAGGAGAATGGTTGGTAAGGGTGGTATTTATAAGGGATGAGAGGGGTGTTTTTTCATTATTTTATTCATTAGATTATTATTTTGGCTCAATATTTTGAATAGTTTTAGAATTATCACTAAATATATTAAAATAATTAAGGGTAGTTCGATCTTCTGGTACTTACATTAGTGATGACTCGAGGAATATTATATCTATCTTATAATTTATATATATTGTTAATTGCCTTATTTCACTATTCTCAAAAAAATCAAGTATTTTTAAAAAATCACAAAAAATAACTCTAACAATTTTTCAATGTGTAGAACTAAAAAATGAAATAATATTTATGAAAATAACTTTATAAATATAATAAAAATATTTTTTATTTAAAATCATCATTTACCATAAATAAATCGATTTTAAAATTATACTTTATTTTTAAACACTTTGAAATATAATTTAAGGCCTCATAAAATTTTATTATAGTCATATTAAAACAGAATATTAGTTTATGAATCTATTTAATGAAAATAAATTATCTTTTAAATAATTATATTAATAATAAATTATAAATAAACATTTTTTTATAAAATTACAACACTCAATTAATAATTTTTAAAATATTTATTTACACATACTATGATTGATTATTTCATATTATCATTTATAAGATGTGTAAATTTTATTGATACTTTCATTGATGAGGTTTCTATTCTATTTTTTTTATTTACTATTTTTAATTGTCACATTAATTTTGTAAATTTTCTATTAACTATTCCATTGGCAAAGGTTCTTTATCTTTTAGAAATACCTCTTAGGTAATTCATTGTTCATTTATAAAATTTTTATCGTGTCGTCAAAATGATTTTATGTTATTTATACTATATTACATTATTTTGAGAATTTAATCTCCATTGATATGATTTTCATTCATTATATTCTTCCCCCCTTATTACATTTACCCCCTCAAAATTTCATTTTACGTTCTATGTTGAAAAAAGTGAGGCTACTTATTCTTTATCACTTCCTCTTGTTCCAATGTTGCCTCATCAAACATATGGTTCTTCCATTGTACTTTGACTAAGTGAGTAGTCTTATTGCACATAAATTTATCTCTATGGTCAACGATCATCCCTGGATTCTCCTCTTAAGGGAGATAATTTTCCCACTATACCACCTCTGTATTCAATATATGTGAGTGATATAGTTTGTACTTACTCAATATGGATACATGGAATACATCGTGTACTTGAGACATGATAGGTGGAAGTGCCAGTCGATATGCCTCAACTCTAAAATGATAAAGGATCTCAAAGGGAATGATGTAACTTGGAAATATCTTTACCTTCTACCCAAATCTCATGATCATCTTCTATGGATATATGTGGAATAATACCATGTCTCCAGCCTCAAACACTAGTTGACGTCGATGATTTTCTGCATAGCTCTTCTATTGTATTTGGGCTGCCTTGATGCGATTCTGAATGTTTTTCACCTATTACACCATCTATTCAAAAAAATTAGGTCTTATCATATTATGTTCCCCAACATCATCCCATCATTCTAGTGTTATTAATCTTTTTCCATAAAGGGGTTCATTTGAAACTAGTTGGTTGCTCAAGTGGAAACTGTTATTGTCAGAGAACAATGTTAGATGCGGATGTTGGTCCCATCCTCCTTTGAAATCCATATAACATTATATAAACATATCATTCAATATATTAATAGTCTATACTGATTGTATATCAATTTGAGGATGATAAGATGCGTAGAATTTTTGATTTGTGTTTAGATAATGCTAGAGACTTTTTTAGAACATAGAGTCAAATCACATACCATAATCAGATTCAATCGATAGTGATACTTCATGTATCTTTACCACTTATTTGATGTATATATGTGAATGTTCATCCTATGTAAATTCCTCTTGAATTTAATTTAAGTTGGTAGTATTTATAATATGATCCACAACAACCCTTAAAACACTGTTTACTATTGACGTCTATAGAATTCTGGTGAAAAATTCCATGGTGATGTTTTCCTACTTCCATGTTAGTATGGGTAATGGTTGTGTCATCCACTAATAGTTTTTCTTTAATAATTCACTTTCATACATACCAAGAACATTGATTTATATTCATTTATAACCTTCTTCATATTGTCCAACCAAAATTTGCTCAGAGATATTGATACAACACAATGATCCCTGGGTGAATAGATAAGGATGAGATATATGCATCATTTTGAAACTCCTTATTTATACCATTATTGGATGTTCCCCATAGTCATGGCACAAATATTACAATTCATTACTCATCAATTTTTAACACTTAGGATTTCCCCTATCTTATAGCTTCCACCTTATTCAAAATTTCAACATCATTTCTTTCAGAATCCTTTATTTTCTCCATGAGGAATGGTTGAGAAAACATTTGAGAAAGGATTGGTGGTGTTACTTCCTTAATGATTCCTATTTCCATCATTTTAAAATCTAAAATTATTAGATGCTTCTCAATTCTCAACATTGATAACATTCCATGATCCTCTCTACGTGAAGAATCTTTTACTTTATTCACTTTTCTAGGATGGTAGTGGATTGGGAAGTCATAATACTTGAGGATATTTAACAATATTCACTAGAACATATGAATATCCTTCTTTGTGAATATATATTTAAGGATATTATGATCAGTTTATATTTCACACTTCTCCCATAAAGATAATTCCACCACATTTTCAATGCAAAGATCGTATGTACCAAATCCATATCATGTGTGAGATAGATCTTCTAATAAATTTTAAAATAACTTGAGTCATATTCTATGATTTTATCATTTTATATTAGTAAATGTACTAAAAAATTATTTGAAGAATCATTTTATAGCAAAAATAGTTCCCCAATTATCCGAAGTGTGAGTACAAGTGTGGTGGAAATCCTTATTTTTTGACACTTTAAAGCAGTATTAACATTCATTGGTTAAGAAAAAACTCTTCTACCTTCCGATTTAGATTCATTAGTGGGTTAAAAAATAATGTTATTTTCTTAGAAAGTACCCTATAATAAATATATAGATGAATGAAACTACAAATCTTCGTTAAAACACTGTCTTGAGCCACTCTTCGATTTCCTTTGTCTTAGAGGGTCCATAGTAATTCTTTTTTCGGGGCCAAAATGCCCCAATAATGATACATTATCCTTCAAGAACTCGCATTTAATGTAAATTTCATATATATTATCTCTTTAAAAAGTCTTCAACAAATTATTTAGATCCCCTTAGGTTCCTCCTTTTTCGTGGAGTATATAAAAATATCATCGATTAAGACTACCACAAAATTTTAAAGGTAAACTCTAAACATTCTATTCATTAAATACATGAATATTTTTTGAGGACAATTGAGTTATAAATACATCACTATGAACTCCCAGTGTATATAACATTTTCAAAAGGGATTATTGGGAATATATTCCTTCCTCACCTTTAGTTGGTGATATCATAACCGAAGGTCCACCTTAGAGAAGTAATTGTCCCCACACAGTTGATCAAATAGTTCATATACACACGTAATGGGATACTTTTTCTTTATCATGATAATGTTGAGATCACAATAATCAATATAGAGGTGCATGGATCTATACTTATTCTTTGTGAAGAGGACTAATGCACCCCATGGTGAAGCACTCAAGCATATAAAACACTTGTCCAGGTTCTCTTGCAACTACTTCTTCAGTTACTCCAACTAAAAGGTAGCCATTCTATAAGGATTCTTGAATATAGGAAGAGGTAAATTAATAAGTTAAATTGAAAAATCGACCTATTTTAAAAGAGGAAGAACATGAAATTATTCAGGGAACACAATAGTCCACTCCCTGATAATAGGTATGTCATCAAGCATGATTCTCTCCATTATCTCAATCATTTGAGATAGATATGATTTATCATACAGAAATAATATCCAAACACCAGATGATGATTCTGATGGAGATTCATCATCCATCTTAAACTTTTATATAATTAGAGGATTCCTCAGGATGCATCAGGATATGAAGAGTAATCACTTAGTAGTTCTAGAGGGATTGACTCACGATTAACATATTGATAGTGAATTTGAAATAATAGGTTGGATAGAGATTGGAGACTTGTAAAAGGAGAAGAAAATGAAAGGTCTCAAGGATTAGCTGTACTTAAAAAACCAATAGAGACCAGGTCAGGTAAAAAGATGAAATCCAAGGAGAAAGAATGCTAGCTTGTATCTATTTATAACCTGCAGGGGAATCCTGAAGAAGTGATGGCTGATGTTGTTGAAGGTGGGGAGGGAAACATTATTGAGGATGAAGTAGCTAAATTAAAAGAACTATAATTACTTTTACACTCTAATTAATAAGTAGTGGATGATTTTAATTATATCAATGCTACAGAAGAACAGGCAGATATGATTATTGGAAGGCGGTTTTTTGTGGATGTTAATAGTTTGAATGTGGCATGGATTTACAGGCAGGATCATATACCGATAAGGTGTTTTAAAAAAGAAATGCTATGTAAGGAAGATTACTATCAATATATTGAAATGTTGGTGGATCAATTTGAAGAATTTATCCTCAATGATCCATACCCACGTGGTCAAAATATCTCTGGGAAACACTTTAGGGAGGTAACATCTAATAAGATAAAGTTATGTTCCAATAAAAGTTTGACATCTTTTAAGGTATTCCCTCCTGGTGGAAGCTATGTGTTTCTCACTTTCCCTTAAAAGTGGTTACTAATATATAAATTAACTTTCTGTCTTTCTATTAAGATATCAAATATATTCCCCCAGTGGCATACAACTCCCGTAAAGGAAGTAAGAAATGATTTTTTTGGGAGGTTTAGTCCACAAACATTAAATAGGGAGGATTTATGTACTTTGGACGCAATAATTTCCCCATTTTCTCTTCTCATAGAAAAATATTCCTACATTTTTTGAGGTAGTGATTGAATAGTTCTACTAATTATTCATGATATGAAAGAATGCATAGAACCAGAATCAAATAGTGAATTTTCCCATATTGAATTAATAACTAGTGTACCTATTAGTATATTAATATGGGGATCCACATCATTAGTAGTGATGGAATAATTCTTCCCTTTCTCCTTGGTATTTGGTGGTTGATGATGTTTATTACCCTCGAGGACTCAAGGTTTAGTGCATTGGATTGAATAGTTGCCTGTCTCCATATAGTTGAAGCATTAAACCATGGTTGTTTCTCTATTTTCCTCCATCATATAATTTAGATTTTTATGTCTCTATGACATTCATGATTTTAGTGGCCTTATATCCCACACGTATATCATTTCCCCATCCCTTTGAAGAAGTTCCCATGATGTTTCTTCCCACATTTTTGACATGTGAGTGGTGGAGTTTTCTTTCAACCCTTCTCATTTGATCCCCCAGCTTAAAGCTCCATATTTCATTTCTTATCACCATTTCCATGGAATCAGTCCCTAAACATCATATCCTATTTGATATCACATTTAAGAACTTCTTTATAAATACAAAATTATTTAATTGATAAAGCCTTTTGAATGTGTTATTCTAAAAAACTAAAGAATCTACCTATATTTTTATCACTATTGATCACCAAACCTAAATCATACCATTCATTACTTTTGAAAATTTTCTCATAGGCTCTGAATGAATCACCATCCATTTTCTTCAACTATATAAAATATATCCCTATCATTGTATAAAGAGTTAAATGGAAATACATGTTAAGACACATTATCATAATGTTTTCCACTCCGTATCTTAAATTTTATCCTTTGACTTGGTATTTTTAATCAATTCCTACCATTGATTGGACTCTATGTCTGGATGATAAACAACAGGATTCACCTTCTCCTTCATAAAATAGTGGATCATAAAAAATATATTATCTATTGAGTTAACCCACTATTCAATGACTAGTGGATCAGAAGATCCACTAAATTTAGGTGGTCGTAGATGTATAAATTACTAAAGACCCAGTTCCTCCCTCTTAGGATAAGGAGGATGTTTCACATTATTTAGGTTATTGCTCATAGCCTGAGAAAGTAAGGTAAGAATCACCATGAAATTTTGAAATCCACATCATATATATTTGGGGATTCTGTTTGGGAAATAATTGTATTTCCCCTCACATAGTATATTAACCTGGTTTCTCTTAGTTGGCACAATTTTTTAAAATAGAAAAGGTTAGAACAATATAGAAATCATTAAGTCATGAATAAGTTATTCTTTTGTGCAATTAAATTAAATCCATGTGTTGTGGGATCCCTATGTTTAGAATTTTGTAAAACAGATCTTATTGGGTTCTTACTTATACATACTATTATATTAATGGTTTTTAAAAAATTTCTCTAATAATAAATCACAAATTAAATAATCCTTTATTTGATAGAAACTATAATAACCCTAATGTTTCTTTCAAGGATATTAGATCATTAAAAATATAAAAACCATAATAGTGTTATAAAACTAGGATCCAAAGGTTTAGTGTCATGGTAAAATTATTATTATACACAACGTTTTCATAATAAAACCTAAAAATCATTTAATTTATTATTATATAGCTTCTTATAGTCCATCATGTTCTCCTTAGTACAAGTATTAACCTGAGGATACAATTCAAAAGAAGGGGTGAGAAAAAATCCCAGTAAGATAATGAATAAGATAAATGAAACATGGGTGAGAATAATAATCCTTATCATAAAATAATAAAAGGTTCATCATCATAATAATGAGAGTAAAAATTATATATAGGCATGGTACATGTCAATACATAAAAATGAAACATTGGGTCTTAATGGTCAAATACCATACATAGTTTTGATCAAATCTAGCATCATGTTCATGCATATTTGGCTTTATATAATGAGATAAATCACATTACCCAATTAGTTTGAGCACTATATAATTATGGGTTCAGCCATCACATCATAAAATTTAGATTCACTATATAATTCAGTTCACACCCATTACAACATACCATTTAAATTATATTGCATTCCAAATAGGACATATATCAATATTAGACATAAAATATCACCCAGATATGAATTGGTTTAAGTCATAATGCATAAATTCATGAATAAATATTGAGGATCCCAAATTAAAGGTTGAGTATCATACATGGTATACAAATCATCAATCTTGAGTGAAAAAATATATAATCTCATGAGAAGCAAAAGATGTATTTTTAGAAAGAACGTATTATTTGAAAAATATTTTCATTTATCATAAAACCATATTTGAAAAATTTACATCCTAGGAAATAAAATAAAAGAAAAAATATATTATATTTTAGGTACAATAAATGAACATCTATATTGAAAATTTATTGAATGAGGGAAAACCCCAATAAAGGGAGTTGGGTTGGAGAATCCCCTAACCTTAGGTCTGAATGCTTCCTTCACATTAATATATCGGATAATAAAATTAAATTAACTAATTAAGAACAAAATAACCTTGTATTCCTGAATTTTATTCATTATAGTTTTAATATGTTCTTTTATGGTATTTTTGATGAGTTCTAGAGTTAAATTTCATTGTTAGGTAGTGTTGTTTTTCGTGGTTTTCATGACCGATTCTCTTGTTTATGAGTATGGAAGTTCATATAAAATTTTAATAGATATCCAAAATAAAAATTATATGTTATTAATAAAACTTAATAAGATTAAATAATCTTATACATCATTTAGATATATGGTGTGAGTATGAATTATTATATTGAATGTTAATAAGGATGATTTAATTAGTTTTGGTTGTTTTACGACCATCATGATATTTTATAATTTCATTTAAAATTATTTTTTTATATTTCATCCAAAAAATTATATAACATATAATATGTATAAAATATATTATTTAACCATAATAATGGTTTTATGACCATCCTTTAATGTGGTAGTGAAAAAATGAAAATTCATCATCCATAGTGGTGTTAAATTGATACACCACGGACGATATTTTCATGGTTAGAAAGAAAAGAAAATGGGAAGAGACATGAAGATGATTTTTTATATTAAAATATTAATATTATAGTTAAAAAAATATAATTGACATATCATTCCTGTAGTATATGTGGATGTTATTAGAGCGTAATAAACTAATGAATTTTAAAAGAAAATAAAAGAAAATGAAAGAGGATTTTACCTCTTGAATTTCTCCCCGTTGAGGATTTCCTTAAGGAAAGGGGTTTGATATTTTGATGATACCATGGTCTCCTTGAATTGGGGGAGGGTCTTGAGAAGATTATTGGGAATATTTTGTACAAGGATTAATGCTTTGAAGGTGTGAGTTGAAGGGGTGGTGAGGGTGCTATTTATAGCGGAGTAGAGGGGTATTTTCTCATTATTTTATTCACTAGTTAATTATTTAGCATTATGACTATGAATATTTTGAAAATTATCACTAAATATATTAAAATAAATAAATGAAGATTGAGAATATGGTTATTACATCATGGATGACTCTTAGAATAGTGTATTTAACTTATAATGTATATATACTGTCAAATACCATATTTCACCAATCACAAAAAATTCAAGTATTTTAGAAAAATCCAAAATATTCACCATAAAAAATTTTTAATAGGAAAAATATAAAAAGAAATTCCATTTCATGAAATTATTTTTCTAAATATAAGAAATTTAATTTTAAATGTGAATCACCATTTTCATGGAAAGTATCATTTTTTAATATTATAAGTGATTTTATTACACTTTGAAAATTTAATTATGGTCTCAAGAAATTTTATTATAGTTATAATACATCAAAATTTTAGTTTTTGAATCTATTTAATGAAAATTAGTTTTCTTTTAAATTATTATATTAATAATAAAATTGTTAATAAACTAATATGTTTTATAAAAATCCCAACACATAATTATTATTTTTGAAAATATTTATTTTACTTATAATATGATATAATTATGACATATTATCAATTATAAGATGCATATGTTTTATATATACTTTCATATATGAGATTACTATTCTATTGGACGATCTATTATTCATAATGGTGACATTACTATTCCTAAGGTTGGTTTACTATTACAATGGGAAATATTTCTTAACTTCAAAAGATAATTCTTATTTTATTAATTATTAATTTATTAATTTTTTATTCTATTATCAATGTGATATTATATTATTCATACTATATGAAATAATTATAAGAAGAGAATTTCCATTGATAAAATTTTGGTTCATTACATGCAGCCTTCATCCGAGTGAGAAAGCATATAAGTCTGCTCACTTGTTATCACCGGAATATAATGGAATATATTATAAGTGGGAGTAGGGATATAAACAAACACATCATTATATTAATCCTTCTATGCCCAATGTTTCATCATATTTTCTCGTGAGTGGGGATAAGAGGTGGAAGTGTGTCGGGTGGTCCCCTCAGTAGGCGAATGAAGGGAGTCGACGAGATTGTGATGGAGACGACAGTTGACATATGCCCTCCCCATCGGCCCCTAAACACGAAGGGATCCATAGTTTACTCCTTGATCCACCTTCATTAGATACTATAGGTGGTGAATATCACACTCTATGGATGATTTTCTTAAGCGTTTAGTTGTGGAGATGATCTCTGATGGTTGTACTAAATATTTTTTTAGATGACGTGTACTCATTGTTTTTAGAATTTAAAGACCCTCAATAGTATCCTCAAGGGCTGGGATCATACCATTTAAATGTTATTCCTATACCATTTCATTTTCCACAAGACATTTAAGCTGTTGGGTAGGTAAGGTCATCTCGATTCCTGTTGGTGATGCAACTATAACTAATTTTCTTGGAAATTCGCTTGACAGAAACATTATCTTGGGTTGGGTGATGTTTTTTAGAGTAATTTGTGAACTGAAGAAGATAACAATGACTAATTCCATCGACTATTTCATCGCCATAGAGATGATACATGCTCAATAAAATATGCAACGGTAACATAATTTTCCTTTTTGTACCTTGGTCTTTCCATTCTTATCACGTAGACTTTTCAAAGATAGGATGTACACATTTTTTGAGAACCCCAACATTAGATAATTAGAAACATGATTAATGTTAGGTTCCCTGTTTTATTTGGGTAGTATATGTGAAAAACTTGTCATGACACATGTTCAACTAATCATTTTTTTATTTGAGTGATTCATATACAGTTAACCATTTTTGTTTTGTCGGATGAAGATAAGACCGCACATATGACATGAAAAAATAGCTTGATTGGAACATAGTCATCTATCCCTTTTACTATTATCCTATGAACGGGATTTCCTAGTTAAATTATTTCACTTCAAGTTCACATAGTTTTTTCATCATAAATATGTGGATGGCTTGCCACAATGGTTTAATTATTGTAAGTGAGTTCAATGCATTGTACAATCATTCAATTTGGGTTAATTTTTTTTATCTCTAATGTAAATTCACAATATCTTTAATATCCTTAACTGAGTACAGACATTATTTCCAAATGCAGGTGGTCCTTTGGGGTTTCAGACCCAATGATGCTTAAGAAGTCACATTGGTCGATAGGTTGAAATGAGATCATCATTCCCTTTTGGGGGTAACTGTTTCCTACTCCATGACTCTCTTATAGATACGAGAAACATTTAATAATATCTTCATAATCCTGATACAAGATGGGTTGCCCAAAACAATTATCATAGTTTAAGTCCTTTTACATGTAAAGGGAAATATTATTAGTGAATCCATATATATTTTTCCAAGGTTCTTCATCCATTTTCCATCGGTGGGTAGTTAGTTATATGTTTAATAAATCATATAAATAGTCACTTCATGGTTTTTTTGTAATCAAGGGAGGTGGTTTATATTTCAAGGATGGGATTGATCCATTAAGAGGAATCCTACACATCCTTATGTATAAAAGTAATCACAACCCACATTGTTCATTAAACATGTGTTGATTAACATCATATATAAAGGACATATATGGGGGGTCTTAGGACATAGATATTGAGATATAGCCTCATGGAGGTGTCTTATGTTTATGGTTATAAAAAGAATCGGAGTTATCATAACACCATCAAACCCTTGGGAAATTTCCTAAGGTAGATTCCCTTGTATGGAGAAGACATATCATACCATTGATTAGGGCTTACTCACAGAGGTTTCCTTGGCTCTTAGAGTTTCACAATATGAATGAATTGAATATTGAAAGACCGTCAGAATATAATATCCATGATCAATATAGTAAAAAGGTATAATAAGTAATTAGTCTCATATTATATGGATGTTGACTGTAAATGTTGGGATATCCCATTTCTTTCTTAATATGGATCTTGTGACATAGAAAGAAGTATTACATATCATAGATATGGAAAGAATCAGAATTATCATATTTCAGTGGTCTTCTCAATCAGTTGATTGATGAGGATGAATGATCAGCCCATGGGAGTGATTTTTCCCTGTTTGTATGAATGTCTAAGATGTAGAGGTATGTACTGTATTGTGGATTACCTTTTGATCTTGGGAATGAGTAAGGAATCTTACATATCCTTGATATAGTAGGAATTGAAGTTTTGTAGTTTAGTTTTATTAGGTATTACACACTAATGTTTTCCAATTATGGGTGACATAACATTTTTTTTCTACTGACCAGTGATTACACATTTAGGTTTCTCTATTATGGGGGGAAGTATCGTATTATTCCTTTGATCGGGGTATACGTTCTGAGTTTTCGCTATAATGTGGTACATATCATATTATTTTGTTGATTTGGGATTAAAAAACTAAGGTTTATC
Source organism: Viscum album (assembly GCA_963277665.1). NCBI lineage: Eukaryota > Viridiplantae > Streptophyta > Magnoliopsida > Santalales > Viscaceae > Viscum > Viscum album. The sequence goes on from OY728138.1 coordinate 1,855,555,380, forward strand.
TATTTTGGGGGACATAATATATCATTCCACTAACCAGGGCTTACCACCGAGGTTTCTTTATTATGGCGTGAGAAATAATATTTTTATGCATATCGAGGATTAAAGAATATTGTTTCCTTATTATGCAGGTCATATCATATTATACCACCAATCAGGGTTACACACTATGGTTTCCCAGTTATGTTGGATATATCATATTATCCCAATAATATGGTCTTACACACTGAGGTGTCCCTATTATGGGGTACACAACATAATATTCCACTTATTGGGGCTTAAACACTGTGGTTTCTTTATTATGGGGGACATATTATATTATTCCATTGATCGAGGCCTAAAAATTGAAGTTTTCATTTTTTGGGGGACATAACATATTATTCCACTGATTGAGACTTACACATTGCGGTTTCCCTATTATGGGGGACATGTCATGATATTTTTTTTTCTGATGAGGGCTTACACACTGATCTTTCCCTATTATGGGGTCCATATCATATTATGTCATTGATCAGGGCTTACACACTATGGTTTCACTAATATAGAGGACATATCATATTATGCCTCTAATCGGGCCTTACACACTGAGGTTACCCTGTTATGCCCACTATAAAAGGCTATAACGTCTCGAGATGTCTGATTGAAAAGGTCTGGTTGTCTGCCTGAATTCCCTGATTTTCTGCCTGACATGTCTTCTTGTCATCCTAAAATGTTTGAGGAAGTCTGGTCATGTATTTTATTATTCCGGACACGGTTGAGGATGTTGGGACTTGTCCAAGTTGTATATAGGTCATGTCCAAATACTATCACATGATCCATTTGACTTATCAGACAGACATCACATGATCTAGGATGACATGTCTAGTGTTCATCACATGATCTTTGATAAAATACTTTAAGGGTGTATCATGACCTCAGAATACATGCCTAGAGGGTGTCACATGTTATTGGTTTTGTACCTGGAGGGTGTTTCATGATCTGGATGACATATCTAGAAGGTGTCGCATGATCTGGTTGACATGTATTAGTGTCATCGTGAGATAAGGATAACTTTTTTTGGGTTCATTTCCAAACCTGGATAACTTTATTGGAGTGTTCCATTATTTCATACTGATAATATCTTGGTGCTTTTAACAATCTATTTGACATACACTGGTGTTGTCATATAATTTTGGTGATATGTCTGATAACATTGTAATATCTGGATGGTGAGACCAGAAGGCTTTGCAAGACTCAGGTGGCATGCTCTATGGGCATCATGTGACATTTCTGATATTCCTAGTGGACATCACATAATCCAAATGTTATATCGAGGGGATATCACATGACATGGATGGAAATCCTAATTTTAAAAACAGATGTAAAGGATTCAATTGAAGCAAATGATGATCTGTTACATTTTCTTTACATAAGTCTCCCTTAAACTAGTATTTATTAAAGAATCTATTACATATGTGGCTTATATTTATTAAGTGCTACCATTTTTTAGTTTTCACATTTTTTAGTAGATATACGGGACCTCCTTGGAAAAACCTGACTGACATTCCATAAGTCATTCACATAATATAAAATGATAATTTGAAGTAACTATTCATTATTGGTGATCCCTTAGTGTTTTCCTCCGATTTTACATGGCATAAAACCTTTGTGATTATGGGATTAGTAACTCAAAAAAATATTCTATTTAGGTGATCAGACGAGGATACCTGGATGCACCTATTCATTGATCCAAAGATGATTTTTTTTTGGTGATGATGGGGGGTTTATAAGACTATCCACCACAGTTATACGTAACCCAATGAAGATCAAATATCACAAATTAAGGCTGCAGGTAGTGTATGAATTTTTTGTTATGATCTTTGCATGATCTTGATGTGGGTTAATCATGGGTGTAGCGTTATTTTCTAGAATTGCATGACTATCATATTAGTACCCCATTTATTTGATTTTTTTTCCAATTAGAATCTTAGGTATTTTACCCTATAATTTTTTTATCATTTTTTATAGACCAAGGATGTCAAGAATTTCTGTGATCATTGTATAATATAATATATATTCCCTTCAGTGATGCATCATGTGACTAATGAAGGATCTTGTGGTTATGTGTGAGTGTTGTCATTGTCAAACTCTTCGATTGTCTGTGTAGTCGAAGGCATGTAATCAATATCTTTTGTGCTAAGATGGGTATATTTCTAGGGAATACATGGTGTCTTCAAAACCACATGTGAACATCGAATATATATTTATAATCTAACTAATCTATAATAATTTTCATATTTCCCCTCTTATTTTATAAGGATTTTTGGATGGCTTCTCATCCACCGAATGTCTGACAAGTCATTTGATCTGGAAGGTCTCATATGATAACCATCGTATGATCGGTGATTATCATGTAAATCATTGAAATAAAATGGATACATGTCAAAGGGGATATATGTGATCTACAACGGGTCATTCTCTATGCACATCCCTTCCGTATAACCTCATAATGGTCATACGATAACATGTATTTGGGAAGGTTATGTGATACACATGTTCTTGGAAACCATTTCTTCCTTTTTTCTATGGAGATAATAATACCCATACTTCAGGTATTAATACCCCGTTAAAATTTCCATGTATTATTTGGTAGGCATTAACTTTGTTTCAAGTGATGTTCCATTTTGAAAAAGTGTCTCGAGGGCGTATTCATTGTTACATGCAGAAGTAGTCGAGCTGATAAAATGACTTAATGAACCTTATGAGTTCAATATAAATCATTAATACCTTTAAAATTTATTCTAATTTCATGGGTCATGTCTGGGGTAGAGTCACCTGGTTTTTAGAGGAAATAAAACTCATTATAATAATTTATATATTGTCATAAAAATGGATTGGGTGCTTTAAAACATTATTCGACTTATTTGGATTTTTATTGCTTAATTATATGGAATGTGTGGATGTAATTCGAATGAAATATCATGTTTGAATCTACATGAAATATTTTCTAGTGAAATTTTAGGTGTATTTTTTTATTATTAATCTTGTAAAAACTTTTAGAATCATTTTGGTCGTGTTCAAGACCCATAAAAAGTGGTTGATGAAATGTGTGTAGTGGGATGAATTACCATTTTTAGTAAATCTAATGACCAGGACACTATAAATATATATATAATCAGTTAAAACATGTTGTATAATGTTCTTCAAATTTTAAGGAACACAACCAATGAATAAAATTTTAATATTTCATTATGTATTTTTGATTCCCATGAGGCTGGTAAGATTTCAATATGTCGATGTTTGCAAGGCAGCATGATAATGTTGTGATTGGCTATGTGTGAAACCATTAAAGACACAATTAGATAGGGATATATTCTGGTGGCCTTGCTTAAGTGACCATGGGATTCCTCTGGTGGTGAAGGAATCATGGTTAGGTTGGTTATGTGTTAGCAGGTGAAGCCAATGTATTTTAAAAATAATTCTACCAGTAGTGGTTCAACAGATCTACTTTATGGTATTTGGGTATAGTCGGTTAAAAACCATGTCAGACACCACACCATGGTTATCATATAAGTGTATTGTGTCTTCTTGTTAATTTTTAAAACCCTGTTTGTGTACTATTGATTTATATGAGATTATGTCCCTCATCTTGACATCATCATTTGTACACTGAGATAGTGTCTATTATACACCTTGAAAATTTTAAATTTTCCTAGTCTAATCCGATCTTCATGAAACGTGGATGTTCAGTTATGTACCGACATCTCATTTTTAAAAACCTATGAATGGACTACCTTTGATGCTCTATTTTGACTCTAGTTGATGATTCCTATGTTACCATATACTTTAGTTGGGCTTTGATTAGTTGTTTTGAGGGTGATGATATATGTTTGCTAGATTTTGTGTATACCCACGATTGTATAGAGGTTCAAAAACATAATAATGAGATTATGGTTTGAGATGTCAGCAAAACCTAATAAAAAGACCTTTTCAAAGGCTTGAAGAAAACTCATCTTTAATTGGGATAAATCATTATGTTTTGGGTTGCGATACACCAAACATATATGCCGAGCATTTTTTATAATAATTAGTCAGGAATGGATGGACCTATTTTCACTTTGTAGAATAAACGTGGTTGGTGTGGAACCATGTGAGGCACACCATCATGTTATGAAAGGTGAAATGTAAATTTCTGCCAAGTTTTTTCCTGGAATAGTCTACTCATTAATACAAATAAGGATAATTTGGAATCGACCCTTCAATATAATTCGGAATAATTTTATGATCTTCATTAGAACTACACAAGCACAATTAAATAGAAAATTTCAACTATGAAGATACCAAAACTTAGAATTGGACTTTTAAATTATAGAACCTATAATGGGGAGAACCATAGGCTCGGTGATCAAGGATATAATGCCTTGATCATGTACCCATTTTAATGGGCATGAGTAATAGCTAACCTCAGGTTTTAGTTTAGAATATGAGTGTTAGCTTGAGTTTTTATTTTATACATATAGTGTGCTTAAAGTGGTATTGGAAGTGTGTTGGGTGTTTGTAAATTCAACATGACAATTTTTTTTGAATCATCATGAATTAATTAGGATGTGTTTTGTTTCTAATGCTTCCTCGAGGATTATCAGGGATGATAATTTCTATGGTTGGGAGGTTGTAATTCACTGTGTTTTTTACCGATTTGAAATTTTCCAAAAGATCTCTATTTTTATGTTTAATGGATGGATTGAGTTTTAAATATATCAAAGAAATTAAATTCATAGAGTTAGAACACCTAAATGTGTATTTACTTGGTTTAAGGCCTTAGAGGTTCTGGGGTTGTTCTGTTATGTTTTGAGAGCATCAGACCATGAAACATAAATTCTAGGGAAGGCTAACATGAGTGCACCATTAATCAAGAACCTTGTAGACCATTATGAGGAAACATGAAGCCAATCTGTAGGGGTTATGGGTGTCCCACTGTTAGTTAGAATGATACACAAAGTGTAACATCCCAAGTAAGTAATTAATAATAGATATTCTTATCTATGTCTATTTATGAATTAGATAGTGTTTTAGAGGCTTAAAATGAGAATAAATCCAATCTTAAGCATGGAATACACTAATTGTTTTACTGCCTTTTGATGGCAAACCATTTTTAAATCAAACTTTTGACAATTTTATAAGCCCTATTTGTCAAAATAAACTTATTATTTATGATTGGGACATTGGAATTTACATTGGATAATTTTTTGGTATTTTTCTGACAATGTTCATTTTTTTAATGAATAGTGAAAAATACAGCATTTTACATCAAAATAGCTTTTTCATATAATTTAATTATATGGTTAGATTATCTTTTTAATTGGTTTTAAAGTTTAAATAGAATATATTTTTACCATTTAATCCAATGGTGGTCATTGGGATTAATTTCACCTTGAAATTGGACTTAAACTAGTGTCAATCTTTTGATACTTATTATTTCATAAAAACATGCTATTTGCTCTGACAACGAGAATTAATTATTAAATTAATTAATGTAACTCATAAGTTTTTAATTTTTTAAAATAGACATCATTTTTGAATTCGGAATATCAAATATAGCTTAGGGTGAAGTTTTGTTATTTTTTTGAAAAACTTCAATTTTTGATGAATAGTGAAACCACTAAGTGGTAGTTAAAGAAACTGATTTTTCATTTAAATGAAACTTTGCCACCTCTGTGTTTTGAATTTCAAAAATCCTACATACATGGTTTTCATTAATAAGAAAAATGTGGTTCAATGGGATTAAAATAATTTTTTGGTGAATAGTAACTTTTATGTTTTTAATTGCGATTAGAGGTAATTAGTGTAGTTTAAGGTAAAAATAATGTTTTAATAATATGGAATGACTTTTACACATGTCCTACCCTTATTGGATGTGTCATGTCCGACCAAGAAAAAACATGGGTCAACTTGGGGACTCCATGGAGCCACTTTGGTAGGAAAATGACATTAATACCTTTTTATTTAAAGTTAAAGTAAAAATGACACAAACATGAGTTATTGTACTAAAACAATTTTTAAATGGGGTTATACAAGTAATATTTTTGACTATAAATATTAATTATAAAGATAAAATGATTTCCTACATCATAGTATTTTTTTATAATTTTTAGACATTAAATAAATTAGGATATATATGACATCATGATGATGCAGCGATTACCTCATTATTTAACGATTTAAATAAAATGAAAAGATAATGTAAAATCTAAGACATACACTTGTCAAAAACCTATTGGATGGGAATATTTCGAACCCTTATCACCTTATCCTCGAATTATATCAATGTGGGACCTTTTAAATCCGAAACGCATTTTAAAATAAAGTAACATTTATTTACTTTCCAAGAGTGCCCCTCCTCTCCTCTTATAAAAGGCCCCCACCTCTACCACCTTACCCACACTTCCAAAGCCTTTGGATCGGCCAAAACCTGTAAATTTTGTCTCTCCACATCCCTATCTTACTCCTTGAAGCCTCACTTTGGGAAGAATTCTTCCCAAGGAAGCCTTTGAGCTCAAATCAAAAAGAGTTACCCGTTTTAAAGGTAGTGTTTTCTCTTGTGCTCTTATGTTTTATTTTGATTATCCAACCCTCTAAACACTTTTTATTCCATTCTTTTGTAATAACACCAGTATCTTCAATATACTAGGATGTTTTTATAAGAAGTATTCGAGCTACACTTACACACACCTACATCTAATGGTTAAAGAACATACTGTTTCTGTGGATGGCGAATTTCTGCCTCATGAAACGATGATTGTTCAAAACTCATATAAACCTTCAAAGGTGGCCATTAAGATGTCACTATATTTATATATGATATATAATATGTTTATTTGTTTACTTAAGTTTTTTTATTTTTCATTTATGGCATACCTTTATGGTTTCCATTATGGGTAAACGCGATATCTTCATTTTAGGAAGTGCGGACTAACGCCCCCTCAAAGTGATTTGATTCGTTAATACCATATGTGGTACATATAAAGGATAGATTGAATGATATGATACAATAATGTAATTATAATAATATTATGTATCATTATGTTTTAATTCAATTAAATATGAAATAGAAATGGAAGTAGCGTTCATGCGTATGTACGGCTTACCGTCTCCATGAACGGTGCATTTCATTTATTACCTCTAAATGATTATGTAATATTATAACTACATGTATATACTGGATATATATGATATATATAATATCTACAACATTATTATAACTCTGGATATAATGGATACATGAACAACTTGTAATTATAAAGAGCATATTTTTGACTCACGAACCAATGATCGTTAAAACGACCGTTATTAAGTTAAATAATTACATAGTGTTCATGACATGGTAATAAGTGATATAAAAGGAATAATGAAATTGAAAAAGGTTCTTAAGAAATTAGAAATTAACACAAGTTTATTATTCAGGACATTAAAGAACGACCGAGTCAAGTCGGACCCGAGGTATGGGACTTCGTCTCAATCTCCTTTCATTGAGGCATATTATGTTTTATACAAAACTTTATTTTATACGGTGTGTAAACCCCTTCGACTTTTACATTTACTCAAAAGGAATATTTTTATACGAAGAGTTTACTAAACGAAAAAAGGGAATGTTTTGTTTTTGTCATACGTATGCGGTGACAAATACTTCTCCGCCGCCGTGACCATTATTTGAGTTTCGGCTTCCTCTACAAGCCATACTTTATTTAAATGAAAAATAAATACCATGTTTTACTTTTCTTTTATTTTGGTATTGAAAATGGTTTTCATAATGTTTTTATTATATCAATGTGTTGTATTGATATCTTGTGGTTGAAATGTGGAAATGTTATGTTTCCTTTATGCATGTTTTATGTGATACGATTATGTTATGGTTCTTTAGAATTATTATGAAGACGGGTGGTTCCCTGATAAACTTAGGGCGGGTGAGCCCAATATAGCTCTCCAATGCATTGGGTAACGCGAAGGTGTTAAACGTTGAGGTTTCTCCGAAGAGATTTAGGGAATATACTATGATGGGTATTTCAAACGTAACCATGAGGGTTAATCCCTACGTAAGAATGTTATTAATGCCTCAAGTTACCTTTATGTCTTATGATTTCTATGATTTATTCATGTTTTGATGAAGTATGCTAAAGTGCTTATGATTTATGATTAAAGTAAGATTTTTGTTGATTCTTATGTATACATGTACTCATGTTTTGCTTTCCATATTTTTATATCCTTTAATGATATTTTTATACTCATCCCAAGTTTTTGAAATGCTTTCAACAGGTTAAGGGAAAGGTACATGATGTGATGATAGTGTAAATGAAGTTTCAAGAAAGAATCCATGTTTTATTTTAAATATGTTTCCGCTGATGGAAAAAATGAGTACTATCTTTTATGTAACCACTTTGTTTCGATGTGGAATGTAATGCATGTTTTATGATCTAATTCTCTAAAACTCTAAACCTGAAAAGATCCTCAATGTGTATTCTTGAAGTAACTCAAGATTAAGTAAGGTTTAAGGCTGGGGCCTTATAGTTGGTATCAGAGGTCGGTTTAGATAACTTTAGGAGTTAGAATTCTATTAAATGATTATCCAAAAATATTTTTTGAAACGATATAGCATTTGAAGATTACCATGTTGCTTCATCTAAGACATGTTTGTTCAGAATGTTTTTCCGCAGAGGAAACATGGAAGTAGTGCTAAGAAGGCATACAGAAGGAAATAACATTTTGAATCAGCATCCTAATATGGTTGGAATTGGAACTGAACAGTTTGTTGTAGTAATGGCGCAGTTGACTCAAGTGATAAATGGTGGTGGTATCCATGCACGAGATCATCCAGATCAACCGCAGAGGAACATGTCAGTGGTGGAACATTTCATGAGGAAAAATCCCCCATCATTCAGAGGATCATCTGACCCTGTGCTAGCTGTAGGGTGGATTAAAGAACTGGAGAATATTTTTGATGTCATGGGGTGTTCATACAATCAAAAGGTTAGTCTTTCTATTTACCGTTTGTAGGGTGAAGCGAATCAGTGGTGGTCGATGGTTAAAAATATCAGGGACGCTGATGAGATTGATGCTCTCGACTGGGATGAATTCAAAGGTATGTTTCTTGAGAAGTATTTTCCTATGGTTGTTTGACTTAGGATGGGAAAAAAATTCTTGGAATTGAGGCAAGAGGAAGACTCAGTGGATGCCTATGAATAAAGGTTCACTCGATTCGCAAGGTATGCTCCAAATTTTATCTGAGACCTTGATAGTAAAATCAATCATTTTTACTCAGAATTAAAGCCAAAATATCGAAGGGATTTAGCTTCTCGTGAGTTCAAAAGTTATGAAAAGCTTGTTCGATGTGCTGAGAAGGTGGAAATGGAGTTTGCCGATGATCAAGTGTTCTATAACAACCAACAGAAGAAGAGGCCGAGGTGGTAGGAGAAAGGGAAGAATTCTTCAAAAAAGTCTGATGGTAAGAAAACTAAGTTTCCAGTTTGTGATAAATGTGGAAAAAGGCATGCTGGGGAATGTTTTCTGAATTCTGGAAAGTGCTACCGATGTGGTAAGATGGGACATAAGGCTCATGATTGCACTGAAAAAGATCAAGGTGATGGTAAGTCCAAATTTGATTTATAGTTAGTGAAATGTTTTAAGTGCAATGAAATGGGTCACTATGCAAATGAGTTTTCGAAAAAGAGCTTGAGCGATGGGAAGTAGTTGGACTACAAGCAGAAAGGGGTGGTGAAATCCTTTTCAACTACTTCAGTAGATATCGGGCCATCAAATGAAGTTGTATCAGGTACTTTGTTTGTTTTTTCAGATTATGCCAGTGTGTTGTTTGATTCGGGGTCTACACATTCTTTCATCTCTGAAACCTTTTCTAGTAAAATGGGAATACCATCTCAAGAAATGACTCCTGAACTTGTGGTAAGAACACCTGGGGGAAATGTTGAGGAAAAAAGAATTTATAAGAATCTTCCTATCCTTATCCGTGGAAAGAACCTACTTGCGAACCTTATTGTTTTACCTCTAGTAGAGTTTGATGTTATCCTGGGTATGGATTGGCTCTCTATTTACCATGCTAAGATTGACTGTCGAGCTAAAGAAGTTTCTTTTCAGAAAGACTTTCAGTTTGTGTACAAGAATGAACCCTTACTGTTGATAACATATCAAGAGGCCGAGAAACTTGTAAAAGATGGAAATGAATGTTACCTTGCACATATTGTTGAAAACAAGGGAACTGTTCATATTAATGATGTGCCAGTGGTAAATGAGTATCCTGATGTTTTTCCTGATGAGTTGCCTAGAATAATACCAGATTGGGATGTTGAGTTTACTATTGACTTAATTCCTGATGCTAATCCAATTTCAAAACCCCCTTATCCAATGGCTCAAATCGAACTTTTAGAGTTGAAGGAGAAATTGCAAGATTTATTAGATAAAGGTTTCATTCGACCTAGCACATCACCATGAGGTGCTCCTATTTTATTTGTTAAAAAGAAAGATGGTTCTATGAGACTTTTCATTGATTATAGAGCCTTGAATAACATCACTGTTAAGAACAAATATCCTTTGCCTCATATCGATTATTTGTTTGATCTGCTCCAGGGAGCTCAGTATTTTTCAAAGATTGACCTAAGATCGGGGTACCATCAGTTGAAGGTAAAGGAAGAAGATATTCCTAAGACCGCGTTCCGTACAAGATATGGCCATTATGAATTTGTAGTAATGCCTTTTGGGATAACCAATGCACCTGCTGTATTCATGGAATTAATGAATAGAATTTTCCATGAGTTCTTGGATAAGTTTGTGGTGGTTTTCATTGATGATATTTTGGTGTTTTCTAAAAGTAAAGAGTAGAATGAAAGAAATTTAAGGGTTATTTTGCAAACCTTAAAAGAAAAGAAATTGTATGGGAAATTCAGAAAGTGTGAGTTTTGGTTGCAACAAATTTCTTTCCTTGGGCACATTGTTTCTAAAGATGGGATAACTGTTGATCCTGCAAAAACAAAGGTTGTGGAAGAATGGCCAAGACCCACAAATGTAACTGAGATTCGTAGCTTCCTTGGTTTGGCAGGCTATTACCGAAGGTTTGTTAGAAATTTTTCCCGGTTATCTAGTCCAATGACTAAGCTAACTCGGAAGGGTGTTAAGTTTATTTGGACAAAATAATGTGATGATTGTTTTCAGGAATTGAAAAGAAGATTCGTGAATGCTTCAGTTTTGGCACTACCTTCCAGGAATGGTGAGTTTATTATCTACAGTGATGCTTAATTGAAAGGACTTGGTTGTGTCCTAATGCAGAATGATCAGGTAATTGCTTATGCTTCACGACAGTTGAAAACTCATGAGGTAAATTACCCTACACATGATTTGGAATTAGCTGTTGTAGTCTTCTCTTTAAAAATTTGGAGGCATCATTTGTATGGAGTAAAGTGTGAAATATACACTGATCACAAAAGTTTAAAGTATATATTCACTCAGAAAGAATTGAACATGAGACAGAGGAGATGGCTGGAATTAATCAAGGATTATGATTGTACAATTCATTACCATCCGGGAAAAGCAAATAAAGTGGATGATGCTTTGAGTCGAAAAAGTAATGCTTCATTAACAATGTTGCATTTGGAACGTGATCCTTTGGTTAAGGATTTGATGGAATTTGGCATAGAAGTTTTTGGTGCAGGATGGTCTTTTGTTTTGTTTCAGGTATCAGTGAAATCTTCTCTATCAGACAGAATCAAGGAAGCACAAAAGCAAGACAGTGAGTTGTAGAAAAAGGTAGAGCTGGTTCATAAGGGTAAGTTGCCTGAATTCAACATTGATAATGATTGTGTTTTGAGATTTGGGAAGAGATTGTGTGTGCCTTGTGATTCACAGTTGAAGAGAGAGTTGTTATGTGAAGCTCATAGTTCTCCGTTTTCAGTTCATCCTGACAGTAATAAGATGTACAAAAATCTTCGGGAGTATTACTGGTGGGATGGAATGAAAAGAGATATTGCTGATTTTACTATGAAGTGTTTGACTTATCAGCAGGTTAAAGTAGAGCGGCAGTTACTGAAAGGGATGCTTCAGCCTTTACCAGTGCCAGAGTGGAAATGGGAAAATATATCCATGGACTTTGTTGTGGGATTGCTGAAGACACCTCGAGGTAATAATGCAATCTGGGTTATTGTTGATCACTTGACTAAATCAGCTCATTTCCTTGCTATACGAGACACTTTTTCCCTAGATCAACTTTCCCGTTTGTATCTTAAAGAGATAGTCAGGTTACATGGAGTTCCTCTCTCCATTGTATCTGATCGTGATCCCAGGTTTACTTCTAACTTTTGGAAAGGCCTTCAGAAGTCGTTGGGTACTGAATTAAATTTTAGTACAACTTTTCGTCCTCAATCAGATGGGAAGTCAGAATGAATGATCCAGACTTTAGAGGATATGCTACGTTCTTGTTCGATGGATTATCAGGGAAGTTGGGACCAACATCTTTCTTTGGTTGAGTTTTCTTATAATAACAGTTTTCATTCCAGTATAAAGATGGCACCATTTGAGGCGTTATATGGGAAGCGGTGTCGAACTCCATCATTCTGGGATGAAGTGGGTGAAAGGAAGCTGATGAGACCAGAATTGGTAGAGAGTTGGCAGAAAAAGTTCATTTGATACAGAAACACATGAGAACAGCTCAGAGCAGACAGAAAAGTTATGTAGACAACAGGAGGAAGGATCTATCATTCGAGGTAGGTGATCATGTTTTTCTCAAAGTCTCACCATGGAAAAGTGTGATGCGATTTGGTAAGAAAGGAAAGGTGAGTCCAAGGTTCATTGGACCATATGAAATTCTAGAGAGAGTTGGATCAGTTGCATACCGAGTGTCTTTACCTCCGAGTTTATCTCAGGTACACAATGTTTTTCATGTTTCAATGTCAAGGAAGTACATGCCAGATCCATCTCATGTTTTGAGTCCAGAGGTAGTTCAGCTGGAAGAGAACCTATCTTATGAGGAACAACCAGTCCAAATTCTTGACCACAGGGAGAAAGTGTTGCGAAATAAGGTGATTCATCAGGTAAAGGTTTTGTGGAAAAACCACATGATTGAAGAGGAAACATGGGAATCTGAAAATTAAATGAGGGCTAAATACCCCCACTTATTTGATAAGTAAATAAATTACGGGGACACAATTTTCTAAAGGGGGGAAGGATGTAACATCCCAAGTAAGTAATGAATAATAGATATTCTTATCTATGTCTATTTATGAATTAGATAGTGTTTTAGAGGCTTAAAATGAGAATAAATCCAATCTTAAGCATGAAATACACTAATTGTTTTACTGCCTTTTGATGGAAAACCATTTTTAAATCAAAATTTTGACAATTTTATAAGCCCTATTTGTCAAAATAAACTTATTATTTATGATTGGGACATTGGAATTTACATTGGATAATTTTTTGGTATTTTTCTGACAATGTTCATTTTTTTAATGAATAGTGAAAAATACTGCATTTTACATCAAAACAGTTTTTTCATATAATTTAATTATATGGTTAGATTATCTTTTTAATTGGTTTTAAAGTGTAAATAGAATATATTTTTACCATGTAATCCAATGGTGGTCATTGGGATTAATTTCACCTTGAAATTGGACTTAAACTAGTGTCAATCTTTTGATACTTATTGTTTCATAAAAACACGCTATTTGCTCTGACTGTGGGAATTAATTATTAAATTAATTAATGTAACTCATAAGTTTTGAATTTTGTAAAATAGACATCATTTTTGAATTTGGAATATCAAATATAGCTTAGGGTGAAGTTTTGGTATTTTTCTGAAAAACTTCAATTTTTGATGAATAGTGAAACCACTAAGTTGTAGTTAAAGAAACTGATTTTTCGTTTAAATAAAACTTTGCCACCTCTGTGTTTTGAATTTAAAAAATCCGACATACATGGTTTCATTAAGAATCAATGTGGTTCAATGGGATTAAAGTAATTTTTTGGTGAATAGTAACTTTTATGTTTTTAATCGCGATTAGAGGTAATTAGTGTAGTTTAAGGTAAAAAAAATGTTTTAATAATATGGAATGACTTTGACACATGTCCTACCATTATTGTATGTTTTATGACCGACCAAGAAAATCCATGGGTCAACTTGGGGACCCCATGGAGCCACTTTCATAGGAAAATGACATTAATACCTTTTTATTTAAAGTTAAAGTAAAAATGACACAAACATGAGTTTTTTTACTAAAACAATTTTAAATGGGGTTATACAAGTCATATTTTTGACTATAAATATTAATTGGAAAGATAAAAATATTTCATAAATCATAGTATTTTTTTTATAATTTTTAGACATTATATAAATTAAATTATATATGAAATCATGATGATGCAGCGATTACCTCATTATTTAACGATTTAAATAAAATGAGAAGATAATGTAAAATCTAAGACCTACACTTGTAAAAAACCTATTGGATGGGAATATTTCGAACCCTTACCACCTTATCCTCAAATTATATCAACGTGGGACCTTTTAAATCCGAAACTCATTTTAAAATAAAGTAACATTTCTTTACTTTCCAAGAGTGCCCCTCATCTCCTCTTATAAAAGGACCCCACCTCTACCACCTTACCCACACTTCCAAAGCCTTTGGCTCGGACAACCCCTGTAAATTTTGTCTCTACAAATCCCTCTATTACTCTTTAAAGCCTCACTTTGGGAATAAGTCTTCCCAGGGAAGCCTTTGAGCTCAAATCAAAAAGAGTTACCCGTTTTAAAGACAGTGTTTTCTCTTGTGCTCTTATGTTTTATTTTGCTTCTCCAACACTCTAAACTCTTTTTATTCCTTTATTTGGTAAAAATACCAGTATCTTCAATATACTAGGATGTTTTTATAAGAAGTATTCGAGCTACACTTACACACACCTACATCTAATGGTTAAAGAATATACTGTTTCTGTGGATGGCGAATTTCTGCCTCACGAAACGATGATTGTTCAACACTCATATAACACCTTCAAAAGTGTAAATTAAGATGTCACTATATTT
Source organism: Viscum album (assembly GCA_963277665.1). Classification (NCBI taxonomy): domain Eukaryota; kingdom Viridiplantae; phylum Streptophyta; class Magnoliopsida; order Santalales; family Viscaceae; genus Viscum; species Viscum album. Next base: position 1,855,570,426 of record OY728138.1, read on the forward strand.
ATATATGATATATAATATGTTTATGTTTTACTTAATATTCTGTATTTTTCATTTATGTCATACCTTTATGGTTTCCATTATGGGTAAACGCGATATCTTCATTTTAGGAAGTGCGGACTACCGCCCCCTCAAAGTGATTTGATTCGTTAATACCATATGTGGTACATATAAAGGATAGATTTAATGATATGATAAAATAATGGAATTATAATACTATTATGTATCATTATGTTTTAATTCAATTAAATATGAAATAGAAATGGAAGTAGCGTTCATGCGTACATACGGCTTACCGTCTCCATGAACGGTGCATTTCATTTCTTACCTCTAAATGATTATGTAATATTATAACTACATGTATATACTAAATATATATGATATATATGATATCTACATCATGGGTATAACTCTGGATATAATGGATACATGAACAACTTGTAATTATAAAGAGCATATTTTTGACTCACGTACCAATGATCGTTAAAACGACCGTTATTAACTTAAATAATTACATAGTGTTCATGACATAGTAGTAAGTGATATAAAAGGAATAATGAACTTGAAAAAGGTTCTTAAGAAATTAGAAATTAACACAAGTTTATTATTCAGGACATTAAAGAACGATAGAGTCAAGTCGGACCCGAGGTATGGGACTTCGTCTCAATCTCCTTTCATTGAGGCATATTATGTTTTATACACAACTTTATTTTATACGGTGTATAAAACCCTTTGAATTTTACGTTTACTCAAAATGAATCTTTTTATACGAAGCGTTTACTAAACGACAAAATGGAATGTTTTATTTTTGTCGTACGTATGCGGCGACAACGACTTCTCCACCGCTGTGACCATTATTTGAGTTTCGGCTTCCTCTACAAGCCATACTTTCTTTAAATGAAAAATAAATACCATGTTTTACTTTTCTTTTATTTTGGTATTGAAAATGGTTTTCATAATGTTTTTATTATATCAATGTGTTGTATTGATATCTTGTGATTGAAATGTGGAAATGTTATGTTTTCTTTATGCATGTTTTATGTGATACGATTATGTTATGTTTCTTGGGCATTATAATGAAGACGGGTGGTTCCGTGATAAAATAAGGGTGGGTGAGCCCGATATATCTCTCTAATGCATTGGGTAACGTGAAGGAGTTAAACATTGAGGTTTCTCCGAAGAGATTTTGGGAATATACTGTGATGGGTATTCCAAACGTAACCAAGAGGGTTACTCCCTATGTAAGAATGTTATGAATGCCTCAAGTTACCTTTATGTCTTATGATTTCTATTATTTATTCATGTTTTGATGAAGTATGCTAAAGTGCTTATGCTTTATGAGTAAAGTACGATTTTCGTTGATTCTTATGTATACATGTACTCATGTTTTTCTTTCCATATTTTTATATCCCTTACTGAGCTTTTTATGCTCATCCCATGTTTTTGAAATGTTTTTCACAGGTCAAGAGAAAGGTACATGATGTGATGATAGTGTCAATGAAGTGTCAAGAAAGAATCCATGTTTTATTTTAAATATGTTTCCGTTGATGGAAAAAATGAGTACTATCTTTTATGTAACCACTTTGTTTAGATGTGGAATGTAATGCATGTTTTATGATCTAATTCTCTAAAACTCTAAACCTGAAAATATCCTCAGCGTGTATTCTTGAAGTAACTCAAGATTAAGTAAGGTTTAAGGCTGGGGCCTTATACAAAGTGATGAATGGTTGCAAAGGTTTTTGCAGATCCATGATAGATGAGTATGGTACATCTTGCACTTGGATTATCAAACTGTGCTCATGAGACATGTGGGTACCCTTCATGTGTAGTGTCTAAATCCCATTTGGAACACAGTTTGGCCAACCATGTGGCCAAATCATGTTCCTTGTTTAAATGAGTGAATCCCCCAAAATTCCCCTACCTCAATATTTCTTTTCCTATTCTTTTTTCTCTTATCCTACCAATAGACGGTAGCTCTCCAACAGATCTCTGCCTCTCCTCATTTTTTATATAGATAATATCATCATCCATACTTTATTTTGAGTGTCTCTCATCATGTTCAATGTATATCGGTGAGTATATCACTCCTGGTCTCTGCTTTCATTTTTTGTCTTCTCACCTCTTCTTCTATCTTCGTGTGAGATAATTCACCCAATATTCAAGTTAAGTGAGTTTTTCATTAATTAATCTAAACCATACCAAATAAAGCATTGATAATATACATTTAGGTCATCCTAATAATTTGGTTGGTGTTCAATCGATTTCCCCTCACGTTTCATCAATTTATAATGTATTTAATTGTGTTGTATGCTATTTTTTTCATGTGACACTTTTTAAATGTTAAATTTACATTTTGGAACCTATCTACCTGAACCTATTATCCCTTATATATTAATTTTTAATGTTTGATCACCTTGTAACTCTTATTTTAACAACCATTATGGATGGGTTCCATTAATGCCTTTAATGAATAATTTTTTTTCTAAAAAATTCTTTCTTTGAGGTGAAACTTATTATATAATGTAGATGATATGATTAATTGGAGGGTAGTAGGTTGAGACACTCTACTAAGATATCTTCTAGTGACTGAAACACTATGTAAAGGGTTGGAAACTTCTCTTATTAAATGATTTTGTATTATTTATGTGTGGCATGCATATTAGAATGTTCTATATTATTCCTTTTTAATGTATGGTGATAAATATTTTGGATAGTTTAACTATATCATATTTTTTGGTTAATCGATTGGACCAAACAATGAAATGAATGTCCTATATTTAAATGGTAAGTGGTTGGATCCCTCTTTAAAGGTACATGATTTATGTTATGGAATGTTTATAGATAAGGACTCTCCTTTTTATTTATAAATGGAATATATTAATGGAATAAATGAACATGTGGACTATTTTCTAAATTTTAAATGAATTATATTAAAGGGTTCCAATGTTCCTTGGGAAATGTCGGCTAACTCTTAATGTAATGTTGGTATATGGTATCACAGGTAAAATAGATTTCCCTATACTATTTAATGCAAAAAGGGACACCGAGTAGGGTTGTTGTCCATGTTGTGTCACAATACCATGGTTAACAATGTTTTGATGTTGTTCACATAACATAGGTTGTTGGGAATGATGTTCCGCAACACCTTTATTAAGAGGTTGGTTATAAACATCATTGTTATTGATTATTATACTCATCTTGGTTTCATGTATTCATTATTATACTCATCATGGAATACTATATTTATGATGAAACTCAAGACTCAAGCCCCTTATTTATTATCATGATAATTTATTATTATTACGAGGAGTATTATGCATGGGTTTTTGGGTTACACCTTAGATCCTGGCCAATACTATGTATCCATATATATGGATATAAACATCACTATGTATATAGTAAATAAATATTTTCACATATATATTTTTGTGTGTATATATTATATTTGTAGGCTTTCTATATTATTCCAAAATAGGTATGGTTATCCAAGTTTACTTGATAAACATGTTCCCATCTTGTAACATTTATTTATTATTTATCTTATATTTATTTATTATACTTTTAAAATATTTTAGTTTTTTATTCACAAATTGGATTTAGATTTAGACACTGTTGGGGGTGGCCTATTGAGTATATCTCACACCCTGTTAGTGATTCCATTACACTGGGGTACATAAAAAGAGCTCATGATTGATAGTCCATATATTATTTCTTATGTTGTGCAATTTTTCTTGGGAGTTAAGAGAACAAGACTGATCCAGAGCTCAAGATTCCCACAGAGATGTCTCTTTTGAAATTTGTATACTTCTTATTTCATGTATTTTTGCATTTCTTATACCGTATATTAGCTGCTTTAGATAATGTAGCCCAATTTGGACATGCATAAATTATTGTATATTTTTTTTACCTTATTATTTGGAATATTATATTCATCCACTTCTTATCAATTATTACTATTTCAATTTTTTTATTTATTCCTTAACATGTAACCACTATTCTACACTGATAATGAGGGTACAGTCTCCCCACCTTACCACCATTAGACCCTAGCCGTTATTTTGTACCCTATAGCATAAGGGGAGGCCCAATTGAGGACGTGTGGTAACTAGTCCGACTACTAGTTTGTTATAATGTAGGGTTGGTATGTTATATACCATATTACCTTCCAATCCATTTTAAAATTATAACACCACTCTACATACGTGTGGACTAAGGCCTCCAAAAAGAGATGTAATATGTTTTTCATTATATTTTAACATTGATGGTAATAAGGATAAATATAATTGTTATATAATTGATACATATGAAAAAATTATTCTATAATGCGGATATATAATATACCATTCTCTTATTCCATCGGTCAAGAAAATGGAAATAACATTCATGTGTACCTATTATTGATAATCTATGTGAACGGTGTAATTTAATTTTTCATCTAATTCTTATAGATGATTATAAATACATATATCATAAATATATATAACATTTATATAATGGATATCATTCTTGGATATGATGGTACCATTATCATGGTAAATATTTTGAAATTACAAACCAAAATATACATGAAAAATGAAGCGGTTTTTACCCAAAACTAGATTTTAACAAGGACTTGTTAATATATTTTTTAATAAAAGGTCATATATAAATCATATATCCAATTACATATATTATTACGGTTGTGTACTATATTTAAAATAAACTTATATTTAATATAAAAATGGTTTGAAAATGTATGAAAAAATGAGAATTCATGTAAGGGTTTTTTTATTTTCGTTTCCATTGCCCACATCCCATATTCACCACTTGTTTCTTTATTTTGTTGTATATACGTCCCATGAATTTATTTTATAGTGATTATTTTGAAAATTATTTTTATTTTTGTACACATATAATTTTCATTCATTAATGGGGATTATGATTTAAAAGTCTCTAAAGTGGTAATGGTTTTATGTGACAATCTAATTACATTTCATGGTTCTTTATTATTTGGTTTACTATGAGGAAATATTTTGATCTATCTATCATTATAAAAATTAATTTTCATATCCTTGTATTATTTTTATTGAATACATGTCTCCATTTAATTTTCCTCTCTTTATGTACTTCGAAGACCAAAATAATGTTTCTAATAAATTCAACTTTATTTCTCTTTCGATCATAAATAAATTTTTCTTCCAAATGCAAGATTTATTAATATGTTTTAATGTAATATTTTAATAGTATCCATTTATTTTATAAATTTAGTTTTACCATTGTTTTATTTTGTATATGTTTTTTTAAAATGAATCTTTTAAACTCTTTCTAAATGTGGTACTTTTGACTTTTACCAAAAATGTGAAAGGATTATTTTTTTACCTGGTATGGTATGATTTGTATTTTCTTAAACCATTACAACTCAATGGTTAAAATATTCCTTTAAATTTATAAAATTATATTTTCAAAAAAAAAATTTAATATTTTATTTTTTATATATTTTAGATAAGTGATTTTGAAATGAAATCGATACTTCCCAAATGTAATATTCTATGTGATATTTCAAAGTCATTTTCCATTTAATATAACATCCTTTGATGTTACTTAATCTTTAATGGGATATGATAAAATTATATGATCCTTATTATTTCTATGGATAATTTTTTTATGATTAAAATATGTTTAAGAAACCCATATCATTTCATCAGGTTATGCTATAATGGAATGTCTATGAAACCAATTTATTTTCATTGGTTTAGAAATGATTAATGTTTTATGATATTGTAGAATATATATATATATCATTTTAATTATTTGATGTATGGATCATATATCATCCTCTAATACATTGGTTAATGATTATGGATTGTTGAGCTCAAAGGGTACATGGGAGGTTGTCCCAAACCTAAAAAGATAGTGCATGGAAGGTTATCTCATACCTTAAGCTGGTAAACAGGTGGTTGGACTAAGCCTAACATGTTATGATTTTCTTGGTGGGTAGCATTGAAATATGTTTTATAATATCACGTGTATGTGAAAATAAATTTCTTATGATAATGTTATTCTCTCATGGATTATGTTCTTAGATTAATTTATAATTCATGACTTATGAATAACCATTCTTTATTCCATGTCTCTAGATTATGATCTTTAAAATAAAGGGTATTTTTTTAAATTTTTAATATCATGTTCTCATACTATTTTGTTCATGTTATGTGGATATCACCATTTATTACCATTACTAAGACTTTGATATCACCCTTTAAAAGGGTTTTCCCCATGTTATGTTGAATGACAGTGTGTGTAATAATTCTAAAAATAACACTAGATATGATGAACTTAATGTGAGATAATGTAGTTATTCTATGAACCGGTGGTTTATGTGTCCATGTTTCCAAAGGTATTAAATGTAAATAATTTTGTAATCGATACTTAGGTTTTGTAATGAATATTCATATATTGAGATTTGATATTTGTGTATGAATGGTCTAGGTTGTTATAGTTGATATTAGAGAAAGTATTAGTTAAAATTTGAAAAATAGGATATGAAAACCTTAGTGAGAACCTAAGTGATATGTCTAACAATATGTCAAAATGTAGATAAATGTACTATAATATTTCTAAAGGATAGAGTGATTTGTTTCTAATAAACTACATTTCTGTCTAGATACTATAAGAGGATGTGTATTTGGAACAGTTTTAAAGAGGGGTAATAACTCCAAAATGGGTGAATTGGTCTTTGTATTGATTGTCTCCCTTTTTAAAATAATGTACCTTTATACACACTAGGTTTGATTGTCCTAGGGGATATGTTTTTTAAATTAAAAAAAATATTTATGAACCATCATCAAGGATTTGACGAATGGACAAGAATAGAGTAATTTAATCCTACAATATCCTATATTGAAAATAATTTTTCATGTCCTCAACATCTTATAAATAATTTTTAATGACTATCTGGTTCCCCACAAGGATTAATATTTCACACACTGTGATATTTGGTTTTAGTCAATGGTTGGAACCTTAAATTACTACGTTAATGTTGAATGAAATAGATAAATAATTTATTATTCGTATTAGAAACCAAAAATTATGGGAGCTGAAATGAAGAATATCATTGTAGTTCTCACAAAATAATTTCAAGATATAAATCATGCTAAAAATATAAATGAGATAATAAGGGAAAAAATAATTTTGAGTCTATAATGACATAATAACCACCTTAATTATGTGTTTTTAAATATCAACTAGTTTATGAGAAATGTATTTGTACCACTGAAAAGATAATTCTCATTCTCTAGTGTTTGGAGCTTCAAAAATTCAGTTTTTTTATCGATTATTAATAAGGTGAAGTCGATCAATTTTGTAATATTATCAATAATAAAACATAATGAGAATAAATTGAAACCATGGAGTGGGATGAGTTTAATATATGATTTTTGAATATGAACTTTCCTTGTATACAACATATAAAGGTGGACAAGGAATTCATTGAGCTGTATAAAAAGGATGATGACCATGTTCATACCTATGATGAAAATTTTACAGCACATGTGATGTTTTAATATAATATTATCTTCCAACATAAATGTGTGGTTGATTGATTATTCAGTGTCATAAAACTAAGTATTTAATGCGTTTTATCTATATGGTAATTCAATAGTTATGAATAAATTATTCTATGTGATATCAAGGTTCAAATGAAGATCCTAGTTTCCCATAAATCTCAATGGTTGGATAAGAAATGAGAGATAAAATTCAATGAAAACTCTAAAAACCATAGAGATAATATTATTATCTTTTCATTTATACACAAAAGTGTGTATGGAATCATGGATAAAATATTCTTAAGGGAAATAATAAATTTTTCTTGTGTAGAAAGAAAGGTTATTGAGTAGATTATTTCTGAATTGATGGGAAGAAGCTACCTATTGATAAATATAAAGAGAAAGATACACATGTTGAACCAACCAAACATCTTTGTTTCAAATTCATGGGGTTTTGGTATTATGATAAACAATTTATGAAATTTTATGTTCAGTGATGATGATCGATATCATTAACCACTTACGTCTAGAGATAAAGTTAAATCTCACGAGATCACATTTTTTATGAGGGGTATCATAATAGGATGGTGAGTGGTACACTAACTGTACAATATAGAACATATAATTTCGTATTTGATTCTAGATCATCCCACTATTTTACATATAAATAATTCTATAAGGGTATCCAAATTTCACCCCCACTGAGATGATTTTTTATTATCAGTGAAAGTGCTAATGGTACGATGATCATATTTCAAGTATACAAATCTTTTATTATTGAAATTTGTGGGAATGTACATCCTAAAAATCCTACTATTCTACCTTTAATTTATTTTGATGTTATCTTAGATATGGATTTCATTTCTATGCATAAATCCCAAATCAATTTCCTTGAAATGTATATCACATTTTGTTTTTTTAACCAAACTAAGATCATCTTCCAGTGTGATGATTAATATGAACATCCAATTTAAAATTCCTCCATTTTAAGGGTGTTGATTCCTATTAAAAAGTGCTGTTTATCTCCTGTTTTTAGGGAGAAACTACAAATCAATGTTATAATAATTTTAATAGAGTATTTATATATACTTCATGATGAGTTTGATAGTATTCCACAACATTATGATGTTGTGTACTCAAGAGAACTCATACCAAGTACTGCACTTATTTCAAAGAAACCCTATTAAATATCCCTCAATTAAGTTGCATGAATTAAAGAAGAGACTAAAGAAGAATCTTGAAATGGGATTCATTTAGTCAATCACATCACCTTTGTTTCACATAGTCATTTTTTCAAGAATAAAGATAGATCGATAAAGATTTTCATTGACTATCTTGAACTGGACAATATCACAATCATGGAAATGTATCCCCTAACATGTAATGATGATTTTTTTATCAAATGAAATATGCTGAATAATTTTACACAATTTACCATAATTCTATGTAGCATTAATTGTGGTTTATTAAGAAGGGTATACCCAACACACCATTCTGTACAAGGTATAAACACTATGAATGTATACTGATTCCATTTGGTCTTATTAATTTAGCCACTATATTCATGGATTTAATTAATATAGCCTTTAGATGATACATTTATTAGTTCATGGTAGTATTAATATATGAAATTATTATTTTTTAGAAGTTAAAAGAACATCATTATGATCACCTAAGGATTATAATGAAGAACCTAATGATAGTGAATATATATAAAAATATTTACAAATTTAAATTTTTTCTTATGAAAGTTTCATTTTTTGGTCATTTAATCTCATGAAAGGTTGTATTTGTGGATCCATAAATGATAAAGACTACTAAGAATTGTCAATGACCGACCACTATAACTATGATCAATATTTTTCATTGTTTGATAAGACATTTTCCTTGATTTGTGGAGAATTTATCATTATTATCTATTCCACATATCATGTTAACTTGAAAGACAAACATGTTCCTCTACACTGATGAATTTAAAGATCATTTAAGGGAAATTTAGATAAGGATATCTAGTTCACCTTTTCTTACATTACCCTAAAGTGGATAAGGGTTATGATCTACAACGATTCATCTAAGAAGGGGCTAGTATGTGTCCTCATGTTTAATGACATGGTGATATATTATTCCCCATGACAATTGAAGGTTCCATAGAAAATTTTCCAACTCCAAATTTAGAGTTACCTATGGTAATTTTTTCATCAACGAAGTAGAGGCATTATATCTATTGAGTATTTTTTTGATATATATATTTATCATAAATATTAAAGTACATATTCACAAAAATTAGTTGAATATTCTCTAGAGTATATGGTTAGATATAATTAATTATTATTAATTCTCAATACATTAATGCCATATGAAAGTGAATACAGTGAGAGATTCTCTCATTAAAAAGGATTATGATATGTCATCCATGAATATGATACAAATGATCTAGTATTTATATATTTTTAAATTATGGATTCGTAAATTTTGAAGGGGTAAATATTTTTATTCTAAAATAAATGTCAATTCATATATGAAATTGATGATTATTTGAGTGAAAAAGAAAAATGTAGAGTAATAGAATTATGAGGGAAATATTAATGATTTTAACTCTAATTTTTATTGAATTATAATGCTCAAGAATCGTGTATGTGTTCTGTCCATACCTAATTTGAGGAAGGAGATGCTAGCGGAAGGTCATAGTTCTCCATTATTTATTCATCATGGAAGTAAGATTATGTATGGAGATTTAAAATAGTATTTATTTTTTGGATAGAATGAAGAGAGATATTATAGAGTCTATATCTTAGTGTTTGTTAAATGATCAATTTATATCTGAGAGAATAATGGGTAAGGGGATGTTACCACCAATACCCATACCAAGAAAGAAATGGTAATAAATCACCTAGGTTTTTTTCACTGGATTACCCAAAAATCCTAATGGGTATAATTCTATATGGGTTTTATTTGATCAAATTAAGAACTTAGAACACTATATCACTATCAGAGAATATTTTCGTTTAGATCAGATTTCCAGTATTTAAACTAAGGAGTTGTATGGTTTCAGGGCGTACCACATTCTATTGAATCCGATGAGGATCCAAGGATTACCTTGTTGTTATAGTGAATCCATTAGTAATATTTGGATAAATAGTTGAGTTTCGACGCTATGTGTCTAAATATTATAGTTGTAAAATATGAAAGAACCATTCAAACATGATATTTTATGATGAGATATTTTTATATGGATTTCAATGTTGATTGGGATCAATACCTTCCATTTGATGAGTTTTTATACAAAAAAAATCTTTCACTCAAGAATTAATATGGCTCCTTATGAATATATCTATTGAATGATGTATATGAATTCTATGTACTGGGATGAATTTTATGAAATAAATATATTAGGCCCTGATCCACGTGAGGAAATAGCATAAAAAGTAAGTGTTATTCAACAGAAAATCAAGAAAGCATAGAGTTAACGAAATGTTTTGATAATAATTTTTGGTGTGATATTGGGGTTTAAATTGGTGAGAAGGTGTTTCTGGACATTTATCCATGGAATATGGTTAATATAATCATTATTAAATGAAATCCAATACCTTCGTATATTGGCCCTTTCAAGATCCTAGATTGAGTAAGGACGGATTCTGTCACACCCGATCTTTAAAAATTATATTTTTATTATTTTATCAGACTTTGAAACTTTCTATCGAGCTTCAAGCCAAGATTGTTTGAAATTTTTGAATTTTTTTGATGAATGGAATCTTTTTTCTTGATATCATCTGGTGCATGGGTAGGGCGTGTTCAAAGTCATGTGGCTTTGCCCGGGTCACCGTGTGGCTTGCCTCATGTTCAAGACAAATAAATAAAATGAGTTTTAATGATATATTTTAATGAATATAATAATGTTAGTTGCTGTTTTTGTTGTTATTATTATTATTATTATGTTCACCATGTTTATTAATATAGGGTTATTATTATTAACTTATTATTATTAACTTTATGTTAATTTTTTTGAGTATATTATGTTTATTAATATCATACTATGTTTATTATAGTTATTATTATTATGATTTTAAAAAATATTAATATTGTTCTTACTAATTTATTTACAATTATTTTTATTTTATTATTATTATTATTATATTTTTTAGGGTTAGTTTTCATATTTTTCATTTTATTTTCTTTTATTTCTTTCTTTTAGTTTCTTTTATTCTTTCCCTCTCCCTTTACCCACTCCACTTGACCCACCCTCTCCCCCCTTCCCTCCCTGCTTGTGATCATACCCCCTGGTCCACCCTAGCCGGCGCATCCTCCCCCTCTCCGACCAGACCTCCATGTGCCACCCATTTTTGCTGCCTCTCCCCCACTGGTCAACAGCCCTATGGAAGCACACTCCTGCCCGGTGGCTTGAACTACTCCCTGCAACCCTATGCACTCCCAATCCTCTGGCCTTATCCCTCTCTTCAGAGCCAATACCCACTCCGACCATCTCTATTTCTGGAATCCTACTCACTTCCAGCGAAGCCCCAGTCAGGTACGCACACCCCCTCTTAGCTGCGGCCCTCTTCGATATACCCCCTGCTGGCTGACCTTCTCCGACGCGACTCCTTTTCTATCGGCATCTATTCCAGCAACCGTGAATAGCGTCCCGCTCCCTCTACCGCAAGTACATACCACTATGGTGATCTTCTTCTTCCTCCTTAGGGATTTTCTTCTCATAGGGTTCCCTTTTTAGGGATATATTTTGATGTTGTTGGGGTTTTATTTCTAGATTTATAGTTTTTTTAGGTCCCTTGCGGTGCGATTAACATGCTGTGGAGTTTGCGCATTGTATTTGGGAAGTTTCGATACCGAAGGTTAGTATTTCCGCATATAAGTATTATTTGATGAATTTTGTTTTGTGTTTGATTAATTTAGTGTGTTATTTGGTTAGTTTTCCTAGTGAGAATTTAGTTTTACTTGAGGTTTAATATGATTTGGATGTGTTTAATAGCATGTTTATTTGATATGAATGTTTTGATTTTGTTAAAACTGTGCTGAGCCATTCGTAGTGTTTTATAAACTTTTCTGTTGGTTTATTATGTCACACAAGGGATGTGAATTCAGTTTTGTCATGTTATTAGTGTGCGTTGGTCTTCAAAGTTGGGTTTGAGTATGCCGATGGGTTAGTAGTGGACTTCTTTTGTGATTAAAGGGGGTTTCCTTGTAAAAATGGGTGTTTTGTTTTATAATGTGGGAATGGGGTTTCCTTTGATTTATATAGTTTTTCTTGGAAACATTTATTCCTTCCTTTGGAATTGTGTTTGAAATGTCATATTGTTATAAATAGATTTTCAAATGTTTATGAAATGGGTGACGTCACGGTTGGCACTTTTCATGTGATATTAATGGCCCTTATTGAACCCTCTTGTTGTAGATGATGATTGTGGCTTATGTGATCGACTCTTATGTTGTAGTAAAAGGGTGTGTCATTAGTGAAAACCCTTATGTGTTATTTTGAAACATTTTGTAGATTTTTTAATGTTAAATTATTTTTTTAGTGCGTTGGAGCTCGCTACAATGGTTTTGGGATGCATGTGTCGAGTTATCTACATATACATGGATACAGTAAGGAATATATATATGTCCTCATGGTACATAGTCCTTCATGGCATATAGAATATTTTCTATGCATCTATGGGTGTATATATATATATATAAATGCATGTACGTGTATGCACTATGTGTCGGTTTGAGTGGTCCTCAAAAAATAGCGACATGATTGAGGTAGGTCCCCCACTGCACTCACCTTTAAATTTAGAATTTATTAATTGCTTGTTATTTTATTCATTTTAATAAATGGTAAATATTATTAGATAATTAATTTATGAGTAATTACTTTATGTAAAAAGATCTGTTTATTTTATACATGACTCTTGAAATATTTTCTTGATGAGCGGACACACAATAGCGAAAGAATTCTCATTTGGACCTTGAACATAATTCAAAAAACTTCAAGTGTATATCTTTTTTAATGATAAATGATTTCTTCTCATTTTTGAGGAAGTTTTTTGGTTCTCTTGAGAATTGAGGTATTTCTTTGAAGTTGGTTAATGCCCGTTTGGAACTTTGATGAAATAAATTATGTTGGAAATCTTTCTTTGAGGTGACTCAGGGGTGATCCTTTTATGTATGTTGGTTGCGTGAGTTGTGTGTGATGTTTGTGCATCGTGATAGGATACATGATTGACATTTTTGACTTACCCCTTTTTATTATGCATGTTTACATGGGAACCTGGTAGAGTGAGTGAATCTTCTGAGAATGATTGTTGCACTAGTTTAGATTACGCACTAGCTAGTGGCCCATATCAGAGAGGTGTTTTGTTATTATTTCTATGGGATTGGGCCTCTAGAATAGGCCAGGTAGGGTGACAGTCGGGTGTTAGGGTTTTATGACGTCATCAAGAGTAGGCATGCCTTCTGGACGAGTCACATGTATAGTACGTTCTGGATTGTTCACGAGCTCCTATGTTCAACCCATGTTTTCTTTAGTGTTTATTTCTATGTGGTGGATGATTGAGAGGTCTAGATCGGTTGTTGGGCCCTGTGTGCCACTTTTTCCATTTCCCATAGTGTGTGTTATGTGTTTTGTGTGGTTTTACTTTTGACTAACAACATACATTTGGACTTCTAAATTGTTGGAAAAAATGATTTAAAATGAAATGCACATGTTCCTTTCAAACATTAAACTTGTTTTTAAATTTAAAAAGGGAAATGGATTGTTACTTGTTTTATAAATGAAAGTGTGTGTGTAGAAACCCATATTTTATATAATTTATTTCAAAACTATAATTAGTGAATTCTTTATTTAAGGTTAGTGCATTGGGAATAGTTTTTTGGGCATGCTTATTGAGTTTTAATACTCACTCCTATAATTTTTTTTCTATTTTTAGTTTCTATTACAGGTTTGATTTGAGCTTTCTCCCCATGGACGAGAGTTGGTTTTGGATTGGTGAGCATCTCTCAGAGTCACGAGGAGTTTCGGTTGTGGGCTAGTTAGTTGTTTGTTGTTGGTCATTTCTTCTTTTCATATTGTTTATTTAATTTTTATTATTCTACTTTTTCTGTTTCTTTATTTATTTTCACTGGGCGAAATCATTCTCAATTATCATCTATTGATGCCATGTTCCTTATCGCTAGACCGAGAGGATTGGGAACACCTCTTGAGCCATGTCGCGGACCGGCTTGGTTGAATAGTTCAGGGTTGAATTAGGTTGGATCATGAAAAAATGTGATCATAGGAGGCCCTTGTTATTTGGGGTGTCAGGTAGCATGGTGATTAGGTGTGCCGGGACTTGAGAGGTAGGCACGGGAAGGACTTCATGAACCCTTTCCCATCCCGAGACTCGAGTTGCCTAGGGTTGTATGGTATTTGAGTTTTTCTTTTGATTATTATGTGTGGATGAGGGATTACAAAGGAAGTGTTCCTGTGTTACGCGACAATCATGCATGGAGTAACGACCCATGTATGGCCCGAGTGCATGGTTCAAGATACTTCTTGTGGTGGATGCTCCCTTGGAGCATGGTTAGCTAAGCCATGTTACTGAGTTGGAATAGCCACTAGTACTTTATTTTTGGAAGTCTTGATGTGAGTTATGTTTGGGATTAGTTTTTACTAAGTTGAACGGATTTCAAGGATGAATGTGGTTCATAGAAAAAGCAGTTTTCAAAAGGGAATGTGGTTTTAGAGTGGAAAAAGTGGGTTTGAAATGGAAATTGTTTTCATTTAATGGAATGTGCTATTTCAAAGGAAAAAAGGGAGGTGTTTTGGAATTAGTTTCGGGATCTAAATATTTCTTTGAAATGTGAATTGAAAAATGTTTTGGAATATGGAAATTTATTGCTTTAATGATAAGTGACTTTTTCAAATTGGTTGGGAATTTGTGCTGTATGTTGATTGAACTATTTTGAAAATGAGATCTGCCTTGAATTAACCCTTTTTATTCCTATGAGAGATCACATATATAGAGGTTTTCTTGTGGCACATGGATGATTGGTGATATGTGTGTATGGGTGCATGATCTTTCACAATGGTATATGTATATGCCAGAATTTAGGGGATACTAATGGTGGGTACTTAAGTTTTATTTTCTCAAAAATGGTTTTCAAAAAGGTAATTTAAATTTTTTGCAAGGTAAGAAATTGTTTAGTGTTATATTTTCTTATTTGAAATTATTTTTCGTGGGCTCTTGGCTTTGAAATATTGAATTTTGGTTGGAATAGTTATTTGAGTTTGAACTTTAGATTGTTATTGAGGTGGGGAATTTTGATTTATGATGAATTTTGATTAGGATTTGAGCCTCTTATTTTTGGGCATGTTGCCCAGAAAAGTACCAGAGGTTTCTAGTGAGTTTATTCTAGTTGTTGGTTCTTCCCAGACTCTTAAAAGAGTGGTGGAATTGAATTATTTTTTGTTGTTGTCCATATTCTGTGGTGATCGTTACATAATGAAGGTAGAGGAATAGCTTGGGAAAAACATTGGTGTTTTCAGGTTATTAGAAACTCCCAAAGCTATATGAGACCATGATGGTTCGAGTTCATTTGATGGTTGAAATTTATATTGGTGTGGGAGAAAATCCCAACGTCGTTGCATGATGGGATTTCTTGGAAGGTGTTTAATACCACTTCCATCTGATGGATTATACCTAAGGAGGTTAAAGTGATGAATGAGGTAGAGCTCGTGAGTGTCCAGTGTGGCCAATAGATTGTGAAGGCTTATGCCAGGAATTTCTAGGGGTTGATTCCCTTATATCTAGAGGTAGAATCATGAAATCATTTAATGTTTCTCTTGTTTGGGGTCTTTGTCTAGGGTTCAAGGATCGATTGTTTTTTGTGTTTGCAATGGTTCCCATTTAGTGAGAGTGAGCTAGAGGAACCTGTATCATAAAAGTTTTATTGTAAATTCCATCTTCTATTAGTTGGAAAAGTCTACTGTTTTCTTCTGGTGTGTCCAATTTGGGTACATTAAGTCTCCTTATCGTCATTCTATGAAGAATTGTCGTCAGTGTGGCTATTTGATAATATAAAAGAGGTTCCTCTAGCGGCATTGTCAGAAGGAGTCTCTACTGGAGGATGTCAGCTCATGACTATGGGGCAGCAGATGCTCCAAGACATTAGAGCTGCAACCACTGGTCTCGGAGTGAAGCTTTTCATGCAGTCAAGAATCATTGGGTGGGGGCACCTTGGTCTAAATTTTGTTTTCAGTTCTAAAATAGTGATGGTTTGGATTCCTCTTATGTGAATTTCTTGTATTTGAAGGTTTTGTATTTCTATAAGAGGCGAAGAGGTCCCTTTTTCTCATGGAGGTCTTTTATCTTTGAATACGCCACCTTGTTTGTAAAAAATACATAGTGATCCCATCTTCTTGTATTTACAGTAGTTGTGCCTCCTGAAATGTGATATTTGAAGGTTGTGTCTTTATAGCTTTGAGTATCAAGATGATTGTCTCTCTTGTGTGGCTAGCCCCTTTGGTTACATGGTATTTACTTAGGATGTGATCGTTTTGGAGACACTTGCGTCTCCAGTAATAATGAATTGGGGTTTCATTCGTCGTTCGGTTGGGGACCTTCGTCGGGGACTCCATGTGGTGGGGGTTTGGTTTGTGCGAAGAGTTTATGGGTCAAGTAGTGTTGGGCCCATATCGGTCAGTGCTAATTGGCTTAAGTTGGTCAGTTATTAGCTTGTGGGAAGACCCACCATGGATATTATCGCACCATACATGAGAGTTGGTTTGTATATGAATTTTTTTCATTGTTGGTGATCTCCACTTTGGCTCAAGTTAGCAGTTTTAAAAGTTAGCCTCTACTGAGAGTCCCAATGTTGGTCATGCTAGTCAGGTTCTTATGGTGGGGAGAACCCTCACTATGTCTTCAATGATTTTTTGGTGCGTTTTCCCTTAATTTGGTTGGGTGTGACTGATGGAGTGAAAAGTCACATTCAATTTGTGATTTTGTTGGCCTCTTTCAGTTTTGAACTCGATTTTGTTTCCTCATCTGACTGAGTGACTTTCTAGGGGTAGAATGTTTTTATGGTGGGGAGAATTGTCACACCCGAACTTTTAAAATATATTTTTATTAATTTATTAGACTTTGAAACATTCTATCGAGCTGTGGTCCATGCCAGTTTGAAATATTTTCTTTTTGTTAATGAAGTAATGCTTTTCCCTTGATAGTGTCTGCTGCATGTGTAGGGCATGTTCAAAGCCATACGGCTTTGCCCGGGTCACCATGCATCATGCCTCATGCTTAAGAAAAATATATAAAATGAGTTTTAATGATGTATTTTAATAATTATAATTATGGTAATTATTATTATTATTATTATTATTATTATTATTATGTTCACAAAGTTTATTAATATAGGTATTTTATTATTAAGTAATTATTATTAAATTTCTATTAATTTTGTTAAGTATATTATGTTTATTAATATAATATTATGTTTATTATAATTTTTATTATGATTTTTATTAATATTATTAATATTGTTCTTACTAATTTTTTTACAATTATTTTTATCTTATTATTATTATTATTATATCTATTTTCAAGTGTTAGTTTTCATTTTTTTCATCTTATTTTCTCTTCTTTCTTTTTCTTGTTTCCTTTCTTCTTCCCCTCTCCCTTTAACCTCTCCACACGACCCGCCCAATTACCCATTCCCTCCCTGCTCGTGACCCTACCCGATTAGTCAACCATATCCAGTGCATCCTCCCTCCATCCGACCATACCTCCTTGCGCCACCAATTGTTTCTGCCCCTCCTCCACTGGCCGAAACCCCTTAGGTAGCACACTCTTGCTTGGTGACCTGAACTGCTCCCTGCAACCCTGCATGCTCCCAACCCTTTGGCCTTATCCCTCTCTTCATAGCTAAGCCCTGATCTGACCAAATCTGCATCTGGAATCCTACTCCCTTCCAGCAAAGCCCCAGTCCGGTGCACACACACCCTCCTAGGTGCATCCCTGTTCGATATACCCCGGCGGGCTGACCATATCTGACACTGGTCCTTTACTAGCGGCATATCTTCCTCTAACTGTCACCATTGTCCCGGTCCCTCTGCTGCAAGTACATCCCACTATGGTGATCATCTTCAACCTCCTTAATGAATTCATTCTCATAGGGGTCCATTTTTAGGGCTTTATTTTGATGTTTTTGCGGTTTTATATCTTGATTTATGGTTTGTTTTAGGCCCCTTGTGGTGAAATTAACATGCATCAGAGTTTTTTCACTATGTTTGAAAAGTTTTGATACTAAAGGTTAGTGATCCCGCTTATATATATTATTTGATGAATTAATTCTGTGTATTTGATCAATTTAGTGTGTTATTTGATTGTATTTCTTGGTGGGAATATATTTTTTACTTGAGGTTTAATATTATTTTGATGTGTTTAGTAGCATGTTTTTTGATATGTATGTCTGGATTTTGTGAAAAACACGCTGAGCCTGTTTTAGTGTTTTATAAAATCCTATGTTGGTTTGTTATGTTGCAAAAGGGATTTAAATTTAGTTTTTTCATGTTATTGGTGTGTGTTTGTCTTCGATGGTGGGTTTGAGTATGTCGATTGGTTAGGAGTGGACTTTTTTTATGTTTAAAGGGGGTTTCTTTGTAAAAATGGATTTTTTGTTTTATAAAGTGGGAATGGGGTTTCTTTTGTATTATGTGGTTTTTCTTGGAAATATTTCTTCCTTCCTTTGGAACTGTGTTTGAAATTTCCAATTTTTAGAAATGGATTTTCAAATGTTTATGAAATGGGTGAAGGCCCGGTTGGCACTTGTGATGTGATATTGATTGCCCTTGTTGAACCCTCTTTTTTCACATGATGATTGGGGCTTATTTGATTGACTCTTGTGTTGTAATAAATGGGTGTGTCATTAGTGCAAACCTTTGTGTGTTATTTTGAATCATTTTGTAGATTTTTAAGTGTTAAAATGTTTTATTATATTATTTGTGCAGTGCGTTGGAGATCACTGTGATGGTTTTGGGACACGGGTGACGAGGTATCCATCATGTACATGCATAAGGTAAGGCATAATATATATATATATGCAATATTTTTACATATTCCCTCATGGTGTGGGGAATATGTGCAATGCAGCTAGGGTTGTATATATATGGGTGTATAAATGCATGTATGTGTATATTCTAAGTGTCGGTTCAAGTGGTCGTTGAAAAATAACGACATGTTTGAGGTAGGTCCCCCACTGCACATGCCTTTAAATTTAGAATTTATTAATTGCCTGATATTTTATTAATTTTATAAATGATAAATTTTATTAGATAATTAATTTTGGAGTAATTACTGTATGTAAGAAGAGCTGTATATTTTATACATGACACTTGAAATATTTTCTTGATGAGAAGACACACAATAGTGAAAGAATGCTCGTTTGGACCTTGAACATAACTCACATAATTTCAACTGTGTTTCATCTTTTATGATAAATGATTACTTCTCATGTGTGAGGAAGCGTTTTGGTTCTCTTGAGAATTGAGGTTTTTCTTTGAAGTTGGTTAAGGCCCCTTTGGCACATTGATGAAATAAATTATGTTTGAAAGCTTTCTTTGAGGTGAATCAAGGGTGATCCTTTTGTTTACGTTGGTTTTATGAGTTGTGTGTGATGTTTGTGCATCGTGATTGGTTACATGATTGACAATGTTGACTTACCCCTTTTTATTATACGTTTTGACATGAGAACCTGACATAGGGAGTGAATTTTCTAAGAATGATTGCTTCAATAGTTTAGATTACGCACTGGCTAGTGGCCCATAATAGAGGGGTGTTTTTTTATTATTATTATGTGATTGGGCCCCTATACCAGGCCATTTAGGGCGATGGTCCAGCGTTAGGGTTTTATGATGTCATCGAGAGTAGGCATGCCTTCAGGATGAGTCACATGTATAGCATGTTCCAGATTATTGACGAGCATCCTAGGTTCGTCCCATGTTTTCATTAGAGTTTATTTGTATGTGGCAGAATATTGAGAGTTATAGTTCGGTTGTTGGCCCTTGTGTTCCACATTTTTCATTTCCCTTAGTGCGTGTTGTGTGTTGTGTGTGGACTTCCTTTTGACTAACAACTGATATTTGGATTTCTAAATTGTTTGCAAAAATGTTCTAAAAGGCAATGCACCTAATCCTTTCAAACATTAAACTTGTTTTTATATTTAAAAAGTGAAATGGACTATTACTTGTTTTATAAATTAAAGTGTGTGTGTAGAAACCGATATTTATTATAATTTAGTTGAAACCTAGAATTAGTAAATTCTTTATTTAAGGGTAGTGCATTGGGAATAGTTTGTTGGGAACAAATATTGAGTTTTAATACTGACGCCTATAGTGATTTCATGTTTTTAGTTTCTGCTACAGGTTCTACTTGATCTTGCTAACCATGGGTTAGAGTTGGTTGTGGATTAGTGAGGTATATCAGTGTCGCGAGGAGTTTCAGTCGTGGGCAGGTTAGTTGGTTGTTATTGGTTGTTCCTTCTTTTCAAGTGGTTTATTTACATTGTATTATTCTGCTTTTTCCGCAACTTTATTTATTTTCACTGGGAAAAATCATTCCCAATTGTCCTCTATTGTTGCCCTGGAACTTGTCGCCAGCCTGGGAGGATCGTGAATGCCTCTCGGGCCATGTCATGGACTGACTCAGTTGACCGGTTCAGGGTTGACCTGGTTTGGTTTATGATAGATTCTTGTCCTTTGGAGATTTCTCCAAACCTCTCTCAAGTCCATGATGTGATCCGTGTTTCTCCCCTATGGTAGTATAGACCCGATCCTTAACATGTAATGAAATCATAGGTAATACAACTAGATCATGTTATTTTCTATTAATATTTACCTATAGAGATTTTGGATCATATAGAGAAATTACAACGAATCCATACCACTCACTTAATCAATATTTTTTTGTAAAGTGACCAATTTGAGGAAGCCACATGGGAACATAAGTATATTATAAGGTAGAAGTACCGCCTGTTATTTATATCAAAGTGATAAAATTTCTAGGGATAAATTCATCTTTTGTGGGATAGAATGTATCACCCCCTATATTTTATAAAATATATTTTTACATATAAATTTAATTTATTCCATATCTTGTGTTACATGGGACACCATGTTTTAACAAACCATAATAATATAAAAAAAGTATTATTTATACATGATTGTTATAACATAACAATTTATAATGGAGGTATTAATAAGAATATTTTTTTTGAAATATCTGTATAATGGTTTTTGAAATATAAAATTTATTGATTAAAATGTAATTATTTTTTTATAGCCATCATATGTTTCAAAAATTCAATATTTTAAAAAAAATTACAGATTTCTATGACAAAATAACATAATTAATTTTTTCATATTAAAAAAATTATTTGAAAAAAAAATTATATTTTTAAATAAAAAATTCAAAATTATATCTGAATGAATTTGACTTCATTTCAACAAATAATAATTTTTCAAAGAATGCGGAAAAATACTTATTATTATTTTGAAAATATCAATTTCATTTAAATAATTTATAAAGTAATACTTTATTTTAAATATTTTTAAAATTATAATTATTTTTAATTTTTAGGTTTTTATTCCAATTTAGTTCATTGAATTAAATTTTATGCTAAATATTGATATAAATTCATTTTATTCTTATGAAATATTTTCTACGGAAAACTGCTTATTTTTCATGTAAGAATGTTTGATATTAAATTATATTATGCCACTTTAGTGAATTTAATATGTAAAAATGGATTCCCTGTTTTTAATTAGAATAATTTACAATATATGATATCTTCATCTTAATTTTTTTCCTAATGAATAATATAAATAGTAAAAAATAATTATTATAGTTAAGGTTAAAATGAGTTTATCGAGGGTTAAACTAAAAACATATGTCTTAAAATGACATAAATATTTTTCTGATTCCTATTTAATATCAATATTTTGATCTTATATTTTATAAGGTTTTATATTTATCCATTTTGTATCCCTTTTCATGTGTAAAATGGGGGTATACCTTTTTCTATTAAAAAAATCCAACTGTGTCCTCTCCCTCACTTATAAAAGGGACCCCCCTTTTATATACTCATGATACTTTTAATGACTTTTGGACCATCCAATACAATAAAAAATCTCTTCTCTACATCCCCCCAATTCATAGAGTCCTTATTTTGATTTTAAAACCCTTCTATGAAGGATTGTGGTGCTAACATACACATATTGTCTGATGAAGAGGTATTGTTCTTAACCGAGACTTCATATTTTATTTCATATTAAAATTAATTAAACTATTATGATGTAATAAAATTTGTATAATAAATACAATGATATGTTATTTTGTTTTTAATAACCTACATCAATATCACCTTCATCAAATGGGAAATGAAACTGTCGATCGTGTGTACCGAGGACTACTGCCTCACGATCCGATGTAATTTTATTTCCATCACTACCTATCACAGATTGATATAATGTTGTATTAAACATAATTTTATGATATTAATGAAATAATTATACTATTTTAATTATGATACCACACCTTCCTTATAACCTTCCAATCTTTTGGAAAATGATAATATCGCTCATGTGTATGTGTGGACTATCGCATCCACGAAGCGATGTGATGCATTTTTCATATTATTTTAACCTGGATGATAATAAAAATAAATGTAATGAATATATATGACATATATTAAATAAAAAATTACTATAATTGTTATATATTATTTTCCTTTCTTTTTTTCCATCTGTCGAGAAAATGGAAATATCCTTCAAGTGTACATACAACCTACCATCTCCATGAACTATGTAATTCATTTTTTATCTCAAACTATTATGGATGATTATAAATAATTATATAATGAATCTATTTTATAATTATATCATTATTAAAATTATTTATATGATATAAAAATGATAAAATTAAAATTTCTGAATCTATCAAACCACAACAAACATTACAATCGAACAATATTTTACCCAAAACATGATTTTAATAATGAATTGTTAATAAATGGGTAAATTTTTTTCATAATTATAATATATATAGTTTTCTATATATTATTATTATTAAATAATATATGTATTATAAACTTGTTTATATTATAATTTATTTTTTAAGGTGTATGAAAAATATCGAGAGTTTAGGTATGGGATTTTCATCTCTATTTTTTTTCATGGGATAGTACAAATATTTACAAATTATTTATTTTTCATACTATATATAAATCCAATGAATGTTTTATATAATTATTCCTAATAAAATAATGCAGATATATATATTAATATAAATTTATTCCTTTTATGGGGCTTATAATTCACATATTACCAAATTTGTAATGGTTTGATGTTACTGTCTCATTGTTTATCAATATTTTTCATGATTATGTTTCTAATGATGAAATCATATGATATAACTCTCAATAAACTCATGAATATAATTATAATAAATTTAATTCAATTGAATAAATTCTTAACATTAATGTTACTTTCATTAATTAATCAAGAGGATAAAAGAATGTTTTAAATCAAATTCAACTTTATTTATCTCTTCATTCAAAAATTATTTTTCCACTATATCAATGTCTTCTAAAAATTTCTCTAAAAATGTTTTTAATACCATTAAATAAATTTTTAAATAAATTTTATCCCATGTTTTACATTCCAAAAAATTGTTTAAAAATAAGATTCTTTTTAGATTCGTAATGAGGTGCTATACTTTTACAGTAAATGTGAAAGGAATCATTATTTTAAAGTGTATGACATGAACAATACTTTCTTCCACCCGGTCCACTAAATGGGTTAAATAATACATTACAATATACATGATTTATTTTCAAATAATTTTTTTTATTTATTATGTCATATTATTTATATTTTAAATAATTGACTTCATAATGGAAAATAAATTTTATCATCAAGAAATGCTCTATGTAATATTTCAAAATAATTTTCCATCTAAGATGATATCCTTCAATGATATATAAGATTTACCAGGGATATGATCCAATTATACAATAAATAGTTTTTATATATAAGATTTATAGTTATGAGGAAAATATTTTTATTATTCCCATTTTTTCATGGGTTATGCTATGATGAAATGTTTATGAAACCCATTTCATTTCATGGGTTCTGATAGGATGAATGTTTTATGATCCACTTCCACAAATATGTATTATTTTCATTATTTTAAATGTGGTATCTATATCTTTATACAATGAATTCTAAAATGATTAATGTTATATGTTATCAAAGGGTACAAAATAGGTTGTCCCATACATGGAAAAGTGGGTAAATGGAACTTTATCCAATGTCTTAAGCAGGTACAATGGTGGTTACCCCAGGCCTATCATGTTATGAATTCCTTTTTGTGTATCCATGACATAAGGTTTTTAATGCTTATGTATTTACCAAAAATCTATGTATGATGCCCATTTTTTATTCTTATAGATTATGTTCTTTGATGCTATTATTATTAATGACTAATTTACATCCATGACTTATGTCACATCTCAAGATTATGATCATTGATATGAAAGGTATGGTTTTTAAATTTTGAGTTCATGTTATAATACCCATAATCTCATTTTATGTTAATATATAACTTTATTACCCTAATTGAAAATATGATCTCAGACTCTTATATGTTTCCTTTTCCACGGTTTTGAAGAAATGTTTTATGTGTGATTATCTTAAGAATAGTGAATGTTAAAAAGAACATAGTGAGAGATGATGCAGTTATATTATGAACCAGCTATTTATGTGTCTATGTTTTCAAATAAAATAGACCTAATTTATTAAATAGTGGATTGATAAGTTATGTAATGGATATTCATTTATTAAGATGTGATATCTATGTAGAAAAATTCTAGGTAATCATATATAACAAATAATTCATAGTAGTTTGGAATTAGATGTATTTACTGTAGAAGATCACCTGAGGTAAAATATTTCAAATCACCTTTATTTTAATATATGATTAAAGATAATAATACCTATGTAAAATAATATCACATAATAAATACTATAATTATTAAAAACTAATTAATTTGTTTGGTAATTTCTATTATCTAAATCATTTTTTGGCCAATGTGTTTAAATGAAGGAGACTAACATCAATGTAGCTTCATAAACTCAAAAAACATTTCCAATATACCATGATTAAAAAATAAGGGAGTTATAATCCCAAATTATAGAGTTTATTTATAAATTGGTATAAAAAATCTAATACATATGTTCAATAAAAATTTCCTTAACCTATACTACTTCAAAAAAATTCATACAAGGATTATAATATACTTACTAATCACCACTATTTTAATAGAGTAAATCTTGTGACCCACCTTCCTCAATTTTTATAGGGACTCGTACTTTTAATTTAAATATTTTACACCATATTGGATGAATATTAATTATATAAAAATATTATCCAGGCCATATTCCTAAATAATTATTGTCTTTGGCATATTAGGTTCATAAATAACTTGTACATAAGCTTTCTATATCATCCCCCATTTAATATTTCTCAACTAAAACCTTATTATATAATTTATACATAAAATTTTTATTCTTATAATGTGGAAAAAATAATAATAAATGGTGATATTAGATTATTACTAAAGTTAAATAATGGAATTATCAATGATAAATTAAACAATACATAAGAATAATGGTTTCAAAACATGGTCTTAAAATTAAAAAATTGTACAAGAATTTATTATATTATAAACACGAGTCTGGGTATAAATCGGGTCATTTAATAAGATATAAATAATAAATGAATAAAATAACATGAACTAAGAGAATATTACATTGGTGTAAGATCAATTTATAAAAGAGTGACATAAGTTGTGGAATTAAAAATAATGTAAATCTTATGTTAAGGAAACCCAAAATTACATTCATAACATATTTAGCATGGGATAACAGTCCATGTACATACTGTGGGCATGGGATAACATCTATTATACACTATTTTGGGATTGGGATAACATTCAATGTACCATATTTTGGTCTTAGTTTAACCTCCCTTGTATCCTTTGAACTCGTATAAAATAAATATTTATCAAATTCATTATGGGACTAAATAATTATTGGTCCCACCCATAACAGAATCATAATTCAATCATATATATTCCATAAGATTATAAAATAGTCATAACATCATCATAGAATAACCTGTGGAAAATAAATGGGTTTTATAATCATCTCATCATTATAATAAAAAAACATCCAGTTAATGAATATGGATGGTTTCATTAGATTATATCCCCACTAGAGGAGAAGAAAAATGGATGTCATCATAGATCAAAAATCATCATTAAAATATGACTAAAACATCTTTTTATGGAAATAACCTTTTCAACTTTAAATCACTTATATATAACATAAAATTTATCAAAATATTTAGTAAAAAAAATTTATAAATATTAACATGGATAATTATAAAGGAGTATTCAATGTACTGAGTAGTTAATATGGTGGAAAATTATATTCTTACGAGGCACCATAAAAAATATTTCATTCAAATTTTCTATAATAAAATGAAAAGTGCATCAATTTAAAAATTACATGAAGATTCATTTGAATTTTTTTATAAAAATTATAAAGGGTTAAAAATTATATTGAACAATCAAACATTTCTAGAAAAATTATCCTTGAAAACATTTTATAAAAAGCATATACATGGAGGTAAAATATTTCCAAACAAAGAGGAAATAATGTCTGTTTTACAGTAAATTATTTTCTTGGTCATTTTATGTACCAAATTGTGGGAAATGGTATTATTACATGAAAATATCATGGATACTAGAGGTGAGAAAAATGAAATAAATTATCAGAAAAGGATCATATATCTTCCTATAATAGAAATTCAATCATAAACTATCCCGAATAAAAAGTGACTGAATCATAAATCCCTTCCATTATGTATGAATTGCGTCAAAATCCACCTAAACTCGAAAATAATAAATTTTTATTTATTATAATTGTATATAAAAAGCATTACATATTTATAAAATAATATATGATCCACTTATAATAGTTCATCACCCATTTGTTAATAATTCATTATTAATATAATCTTTTATAGGTGTTAACTATTTCCATTTTCATGGAGGTTTGAGTTTGGTAGTTCTTATCGCTATAATTTCATCCTGGTTCAGTCTTATATAAAAATATTTTTAGGATATTAATATCAATTAAATTCATTATATACAATTATAATCTACTAAAAATGAAGAGAGATGAATTAACTACATCATTCATGAAGATAGTAGGTCGTACATATTCATAAACTCTTTTTTTTCAATAAAAAATAATGATACAAAGAAAAATATTTTATTATTATTAATTAAACATAATTATATTAAAAATAAAATAAATATACATTAAATATATCTTCTTAGAATCCAAGTTTCATCTGAAATGAAAGTCCACAATTGTCACTTTGTGGTGGTTGTATTCACACATACATGTGATCGATGCTATTTTTTTCAAATGAATTGAAAGGTGATAAGGTAGATATGATATTTTAGTTACATAATAATAATTTTTAAATTAATTTAATATGTAAACTTTTAACACATCCAAATAAAAATCCATGAAATATGGAGATTGAAAACGAATTGTATCGCTATGTGGAGGTGATTGTCCACACATAAGCATGAGAGATAATTTCACATCCCACATGATGTAAAAGAGGGAGAATAATGATTGTTACATTATCATAATAACATTTGATATTAGTGAATATTCCAAATATTTTATTTTTTAACAATACCATATACTTATAGGAGTTGAAAAATAAATAATTTAGAAGAGGTTGTTTAGGATGATTACCTCTCCTTCGATTATCCTTGTTTAGATCCTATAATAAGGATCCATGGAAAGGTCTTTTCAAACTACTATAACCTATAATTTAGAGATATGAAATATTATAATATACTTTTTTTTGTTTTGGACGATATAGATGGATCAATGTGGTGTAATGAAGTCAACGAAATGGTCTCTATATATAATATGGGGAGAAGACACACTATAAATTTCTTATAATATTAATAAAAAATAATTTCATACAAATGAAAAATCATTCCAAATAGATAGATATTAACATTCTGAATAATATTATGTATAAATATTTCTATAAAATATTGTTTAAAATTGTTTAATTTGAAAAATCACCCTTATATCTAGGTTTAATCCTCACTAAACTCAGGTTAACTATATTTGTGGTAATTGTTTTTTTCATTTTTTACATTCCTGATGACCAAAAATTAAATTATACTTATTAAATAATTCAAATTATTCTGATTAAAAATAATTAATACACATTATGAAATTCAATTCATTTAAATAGAATAATTTAATTTAAAATTATACCCAAAAATTGTAATTAATTATAGTTTTATAAAAATGTATTATTAGATATAAAACGTTTTTATACCATAACAAAATATAAAATTCTTTCTAATAAATGTAGTTAGATTATTAAAAAATTAAAAATGGTTACTTTTAAAATAATTTTAGAAAAAATCTATCTTCATAAATTATTTAAATGAAATGTTATTTTTTAACAAAAAATACTATTTTCTACTATTCAATAATAAAATATTATTTTTTTGAAAATTATAAAAAAAATTCTCAAATCAAGTATATACCAGATGATTTCAGAAATTAAGTTTATTTTTTCATATAGATTTTCTAAAACTGGTCAAAATTAATTATATTATTTTCCCAAAAACATAAATAAATCTAATTTGTTAGTAAAAATGTATTTTTTACAGCATCTAAAGACTCTACTAAAAATAAATAATTATTTTAAACTATATTTTATTTCTATAAAACATTTAAAAATATTTTTTCAATTTATTTTATTCCAAGTTACTCCACAAGTTTAATATCTTTTTTATAAAATTATACTATAGTATTCATCACGTGGACTCGGGAGTGTATGCATTATAAACTATCAGCGAAGTACGATTTATTTGAAGAGAAATATATCAATAAATCTAAGGGTTCTATAATATACCCCCTTAAAATGAATTTTATTCACAACATGTAAACACTATGATAAAATAAAGTAACAATTTATCTATTTTTTAACATTCTCAGGTTCCCATGGAGCCCCTTTGAATTTTTGATTCCTCTAGAGAACTTTCACCGAGTGGGTAATATTATTCCATATATTTTTATCACTATAATCCATGATATATATTGGTTGTTATTTATAGAAAATATAATGTTCCAATGATAGAAAATATGAGTACAATACATTTGATGTATTTGGTATATACTTCCTCAGAAGATGTACATGGAAAAATCATGGACTTGAGAGAGGTTTGGATGAATTGCAAGTGATAAGATTCTATCCATACAATATTGAGAATATAAAATATGGAAATATAAATAGGTTTTAACATTCCATTTTTTATGAATCTCATAAAATTATTCCATGGATTAATTTATAGGAATACCCTCTCACCAACATTGATTTCCAAATTTCACTCATAATTATTAGCATAGTATTTTTATTAAATATGATCCATCTGGATGTGATGCTAAATTTATCCAACTTTACCTGCCATTAAATAATATTTTTCACATCCTAATAGATTTATTTCTCTATCTTCTTCATAGAACCATGGATTTCTACACTTCGTTACATAGAGGGTTGTATAAGGAGCTATGTGAATTCTTTAATGAAAGATATTGTTGTATGATAACTTGACTAAAGGATAGTGATGATCCCAAATACCTTTTATTTCCATAAAACAAGATCTCATCACATCCTCAAGGGCTTGAATAGTTCCAATAGACTGATGATATGTTTATGGCTGATTAAAATAACTGAAACAAAAATATGAATCTATAGCTTTCTAAAGTTAAATATGTGGATTATTTGTAATCCTAGGATCCAAATATAATATAATAGATTGTGATAATCCATGAATACTTACCACTTATATAATTCAATTCCAGTATGTTAATCAAGAGGGAAATCACACTTTATAGTAATGAACTATGCTAAATTTTAGCGATAAGTGATTACCTAAAAAGACTTTTTAGAATTTATACATTTTGTGGATTTTGATGAAAAAATTGGTTTCTTTAAAATTTCCTTTCTAGTATGGAAAATGGTTTTGACATCCCCTTATTAAAATATTTCTTAGTCGTTACTTGCTGATATACAGTGCACTATGACACGTACTATGAAATATTTCCTTTTTTAGGTTATCCCACTATAAATACTCTTTTAGATCTTTATACATATTAATACTTCCAGAATGAATATATGATGATTAACTATGGGATTCATCCAATGGTACAATATTCATGTTTCATTTGTTAGGGAAACATACCCAGTTCTTGAAACTTAACATTTAATCACAGTCATAGATAATCGTAGAACAATTTGTCATCTTCTTTTTTAGCTCTAAATGTTCCTTCTACATCTCTTTAATCTTCTTATGGATGTATGGTTTAACACCCATTTTATAAAGATAATATTTATTCCCATACATTAATATTTTCTAATATAAAGTTTTAAAATCCCAAAATATTGGATCTTTTTTAATCCTCATAATAGATAATATTGCATGATCCTTTCGACTTAGAGAATATCCCACCTTGTTCATTTTCCTATGGTTGTAATGTATTAATATTTAAGTATATTTAATCATCTCTAAAAAATATCCTATCTTGCATAATCAGCTATTTCTAAGTGAATATATAATTTAACCATTTATGATCAGTATATATGTAACACCTTTCTTCATCCAGAAAATTCTTCCCAATTATTAATATAAAAAATTCTATAGTTAACATTAAATAATTACTTAAGTAATTTTTCTATTGAACCATTAGTTTTTATAAGGAATAAACTATCACTATATCATTCTATATGAGGTCGTATCATGGTCCTTCTTTGATTCATTACAATAGAACACAAAACCTTCACTATTATACAGTAGTGTAAGAACAGGTGAGCTGACTAACCCTCTCTTTAGTTATATGAAATTTTACTCCCATCAATCTATCCAAAAGAACTTGAATCCCTTATGAGTCAACATGGTGGGTGGATTAGATACTATAATTAATTTTCTATGATTTTATAATAATATATAGATAAACCATGAAAATAATGGATTTCAGTCATCTTGGTGGATTAGTTCCAATATTCAATAAACTCTTTCTTTTATGGATCCACTAAAATATTGTCACTTGAGATTATATGACCCAAAAAATAAACATTATGTTTCCAAAATTAATATATGGTAAATTTTATATACATGATTTCTATTCATAGAGTATTCAATACAATTCTCATGTGATATTTATATTATTCTCTACTTTTGTAATATATAACAATGTCATATATAATGAAAACCAAAAAAATCAAGGAAATATCTAAATAATATATTATATAAATAAATGAAAATATTTGTGGAATTAGTAAGACCAAATGAGATAACTATTAATTCATTGTTTACATACCTCATATTGGAGGTTATCATTGGTATACATTCACTTATTACACTCAACTGATAGTATCCATATGGAAGATCAAACATGGAGAAATATTGTTCCCATCACAATAGATCAAAAAAATAATTAATATTGGGAAGAGGATAATTATTATTGATTGTGATCTTTTTATGTTCCTGATAATAAAATTGGTAGATTTTGTGGGAGAAATTCATTTTAATTGGGATAAAATTTATCACCCCTGATATTTTATGATATATTTTTTAAAAATAAATTTAATTACTTTGGTAGCTTGCGTTTCATGAAATGCTGAGTTCTAAAAAACCACAATTTACTACAAATTTTATTATTTAAACATGAAATTTAAAAAATATCCTTTAAACATGGATGTAATAATAATAATAATAATATTATTATGAAAATTCCTAATAATTGTTTTAGATAAAGAAAATGCGTTGATAAAAATGTACTTAATTTTTTGTAATGTCAAATGCATAAAAAATATTACATTGTTAAAAAAATGTTTTTATAGATTTTTGAATGAAAATAATAAAATATATTTTTCCAAATTTTTTAAAATAATTTATTGAAAAAATAAAATTCATTTTTATGTTAAAATTTCAAAATTATATTTTAATGGATTTTTATAATTTTCTGAAAATATTACTTTCATGATGAATAATGAAAAATTATGATTATTATTAATTTTTTTGTTCAATTAAATTAAAAAGTTATACTTTATTATAGTTTTTTCTAAAAGTAACCATAATTCAATTATTTTATTGTTAATCTAGTTTTTTATTGGATTCCATTTTATATAGGGTATTGATATAATTTTTTTTTCTTATAAGATCTTTTCTATGGAAAGCCTCATATTCATCATGTTTGTTTGTTTAATTTTAAATTAAATTATACCAATTATTCTAATAGAATTTTTAAAAATGGATTCCATATTTTGAATCATAATAATTAATATAATATAATATGTCGATATTAATTTTTGGTCCTATGAGTAGTTAAAATAGTAAAAATTAATTTTTGAGGTTATGGTTAAAATGGGAATAATGAGGGTTAAACGAAGAAATATAAGTATTAAAATGTCCTATAAAATTTTATAATTCCAATTTTATATCCATATTTTTATCTTATATCATTTAATGTTAAATAATTATTTTTTTGGAACCTTTTGGCATGTGTAAAACATGGGTATAAGTTTTTATTTTCAAAAATTCCAAGTGTGTCCTCTCACCCACATATAAAAGGGAACCCCCTCTCCTCTCTTCCTAATACATTCAAAGCCTTTTGTTTAACACAATAAATCCCCCAATACATTATTTACATCCATTACGATGATAAATAGGTGTTATTTTGATTTTGATACCCTCCTAAGAAGGTTATTGGTGGTAACCTTGGAAGGTTATCCGAAGAATATACATCGTTCATTATTGAGAATTTTTTTATTTAGTGTTAAAACAAAACAAAATACTCTTTAACTATTATGATATAAAAATGGTTACTTAAAATATAATTAGATTTTATTATATTATAATAATAACCTACATAAATCTCATGTTTCTTTAAATGGTAAATGGAACTGTCGATCATGTTTATGGCAGACTACCCCCTCACGAACATATATATTTTTTTACATAACCGCCTCTCACATCAGGATATAATGACATATTTAAAATTATTATATGATATATATGAAATAATTATTCTATTTCAGGTATGATATAACTTATAAATTCTAACCTTCCAATATTTTGGAAAATGATAATGTCGTTAATGCTTATGAGTGGACTACCACCTCCACGTAGCCATCTGATATGTTTTTCCTTTAATTTTGACATTGATTTTAATTAATAAAAATATAATGAATATATATCATATATATGAAAAAATTATAATTTAATGTTGGAGTAATTTTTACCTTTTTTTCAATCATCAATAAAGAAAATGGAAATAGCAATCATATATACATATGACCTATCGTCTGCATGAACAGTGTAATTAATTTTTTAATAAAATTTTATGGATACTTATAAACAATTATATAATAAATATATATTATATTTATATTATGGTTAACATTTTGAAGATGAAATAACCACGATAATATTAAAATAATGAAACTACCAAACCAAAACTTACATGAAAATTGAAGTAGTTAACTAAAACGTGATTTTAAAAAGGAATTGTCAGTTAAAGGGTAATAAAAGGTCATAATTAAATAATATATGTTCTTATATATGTAATTTTTTTTATATAATACAATTATAATAAACCTATATCTATTATAAATTTATTTTGACCATCTTTCAAGAAATTAGAGACCTTAGGTAAGGAATATTCGTCTCACTTTTATTTTCATGGGGAACATGCCATATTTACCACTTTCTTTTTTTAAGTTGTGTATATAATACCCATGAATATATTTTATAATAATTATTATGAACACTATTTGTATTTATATATTAATAAATTTTTATTACTTTAACAGTGCTTATCATTCACAAATTACAAAAGCATGGATTATTTATGTTGCAATATCATTTCTTCTTGTTATTTTTCATGATTAAATTTTCAATAATGAAACATTATATTATATACCTCAAAAAACATATGAATTAAATTTTCCTCTTGTTATTTCAATATAATAAATATTTCAATTTTATTTTCCTCACTTAAATTACTTGGGATACTCAAATAAAGTTGTTAACAAAACTTGAATTTATTTCTATCTTTTTTCAAATATTCTTATTAATCTATATCATTGTTTTCTAAAAATGTTTTAATGACACTTTTTATTATCATAAAATATTTTTTAAATTAATTTTTACCCATATTATAATTTTTAAGAAATTATTTTAAAGGAATATTCTCTTCACTTTTTGAATGAGGTACATTTCACTTTTAATGAAAATTGGAAAAGAATCATTGTTTTAACATGTACAACATGAAAAATATTTTCCTACTCCATTAACAATTGATGCTTTAAATTATAAATTAAAAGATAAAAAGTTTATTTTCAAAAAAAAATATTTATTTATTATTTTAAATTTATTATATTTTAAATAATAGTTCTTAAATGGAAAATATATTTTCCTCAAGACAAGTTCTATGTGATCTTTCAAAATTATTTTCCATCAAAGATGAAATCATTTAATGATATTTACGTTTTACTATGGAAAAAATCCAAGGATACCATCCTTATTATGTCACATGACTATTTTGTTTTATGGTGATATAATTTTTATTAAAACCGTTTTTCTCTATGGGTTATGCCATGATAAATTATTTAGGAATCCCTTATCCTTTAATGGGTTCTGATATGATGAATGTTTTATCATATAATGTAAAAAATATGTATTATTTTCATTATGTGACCTGTGGTACCTATAACTCTATCCAATTCATTGGGGGATTATTAGTGTTCTATGATCTCAAAGGTACAAATAAGTTATCCCTTTTTTTAAAAAGAGGGTACACAAGAGGTTATCCCATGTCCAAAGTAGGTACACTTGTGATTATCCCAAGACTAACATGTTATGAATATATTGGTTGGTATCCTTAACATAATTTTTCCTTTTCATATATGTATTCCACAAAATTCCTTTCATATTACAATGTTATCCCCTCATAGATTATGTTTTTTATTCTATTATGATTCATGTATAATGAACTTCCAAGATTTAGGTCATGTCTCACGACTATGATATTTGAGATGAATGGTGTAGGTTCTATATGTTAATATCATGTTATAAAACCATTATGATTATGCAATGTGGATATCTAAAATTTTTTACACTTATTTATAATTTGATCTCAAGAATCATTTTGTTTCATTTCCCTAGATTATGAAGAATGGTTTTATATGTGATAATAGAAAGAAGAGTTCTAGTTATGTAGAATATAGTTAGACATAATGTAGTACTTTTATTAAAAAATTATTCATGTGTTCATGATTCCAAAGAAAATGTACTTAAATTATTCTCACATGGATCTTTATGTTATGTAATGTATATTCATCTATTAAGATGTGATATAAAGGTTTTCCATTTTTTTTTCATTATTTATAACACATAATTCATAGTAGTATGGAACCAAAAATATTTCCATTAGAAGATTGTATGAGGTAAAATTTACAAATCACCATAATTTGACAATAGGATGAAAGATAATACCACTACAGTAAAAAAGTAGCACTTAATAAATGAAATGATTAAAAAAACCCAATTATGGTTTGTGGAATTTTTGATTCTCTAAATAATTATTTTGACCAATTTGTTTAAATAAAGGATAATGAAAGCTATGTATAATCCTACACTCAATGTCAATTTGAATAGACCATAAAAAATAATGGATGGAGAGATATCCCCCAATTATATTATTAATTTATAAATTGGTATAACCAAAAAATGACTAAGTTTCAACAATAATTTCATAAACCTCCCCTCTATAACAATTTCTAGCATGGATACTAATAGACCTAAAAATCACAAAAAATTTAATAAATTAAACCCAATGGAAAACATTCCACAATTTCTATAGAGACTCATACATTTCAATATAAATATCAAATAATATTGAATATATATTAGTTATATGAAAATATGATCCATTTTAGAACCACAACAGTTTATTATCTTTAGAATCTTAGATACATAAATAACTAGTACAAAAGTGATCTACAATACCTCCCACACAGTAATTCTAAATTATAACCTCCTTATATTGATCATACTTAAAAAAATTCTTCATATACATGGGAAAATAAAACATAATAAATGGTGAGATTAGATTGTCGGTAATGGTAAAAATGGATTTATCAATGAAAAAATAAATATAACATGAGAATAAGGTTTTAAGAACATGATATTAACAGTTGTAAATTGTTAATTTAAATTTTATAATCATAAAAATGTTTCCATTGAAAAATCATGGTTTTTCGTACAATATTAATCATACAGAAATCAAATAACCTTAACCACTAGTATATAAAAGTTTTGTATGATCATTTCATAATATGGTTACATAAGGTGTGGTATAAAAACAATCATAAAACTATTGTCTTTAAGTAACCAACCAACACATACATATCATTTTATTCTTATTTTAACATCCAATGTACATATTCCAAGCATGGGACAACCTACTCTATAACCTATATCAGGTTTGGGATACATTCCATGTACACTACTTCAATATTGGGATAACCTCATGTGTACCCTTTGATGTCATAGAAAATTAATATTTACCCAGTGAATTGTAGGTATCAATGATTCTAGTCTCATCCATCATGTATCATAATCTATTCACATATATGACATAAGATAATAAAACCTTCACCATATCAGCATACTTTAACCAGTGGAAAATAAATAGGTTTAAAAAAAATCATTATCTCATTTATAAACCATCTCTTTAAAAAATATGGATTCTATCATTATATCATATTCCCATAATATAATAAGTACTACTAATAGATGTTATCAAAGATAAAAATTGTCTTTAAAATATTTGTGGAACATTTTTTTTATTTAGTAAATTCCCTTTTCATCAGAAATCACTTATATATAACCCAATATTTTTCAATATTTTAGGGAAAATATTTTCATTGAATATAATCTTTTAAAATTATAAAAGACGTTTAAATGTATTGAGAATTAAATATGATGGGATATTTTTTTTGTGTATCTTTAAATAAATATTTCATTTCCATTTTCAGAAAATAAAATGAAAAATGCATTATTTAGAAAACTACACGAAGATTCGTATGAAATATTTTTATATAAGTTAACAAAAAGGATAAGAAAATTATATAATCCTATATGGATTGAAAAATTATTTTTGAAACATTTTATATAAAACATATACATAGAAGAAAAATATTTCCAAACAAAGAGGAAATAATGTATTTTTTCTTTTAAAAGAATTTCATTATAATTTTTATAAACAAATAGTGTCTAAATGTTTTATTACATGAAAATTTCAGGGGAAATAGAGGTGAGTAAAATTAAATGGTTTTAATAGAAAATGATATTATAATTTCATTCAATGGATATTCAATCATAAACAATCCATATTAGATAGGGATTGAATCAGAAATCCCTTACCACAATTTTAACTTGCATCTAAAGTGCTCAAACCTCCCCTATTATAGCATTAAATTTATCATTATTATATATAATAATTATTTAAATAATTATAATATCATATTATTACCTCTTATTAGATTTTAATAAACATTTATTAATAATTTTCTATTAAAATAATCCATTTGATGTGTTAACTATTTCTGTTTTCATTGATGTATTGGATCTGCATTTTAGGTCCTTATACATTCATCATTGTTACATCTTCTATAGAATATAATTTTTGATATTAATAATTTTATTATTCATTAAATATATTATAATCTTCCAAAAAATGAATAGATCACAACATTATTTACCTTATTCTTGGAGATTGTAGGTTGCACGTATGCATAGATGATATTTTCATTTTCTTTAAAAAAATGATACAATGATAAATATTATTTTTTAATTAATGAGCCATAACTATAAAATAAATAAATTAAATATTTATTACTCCTTAATTAAGGTAGAAATGAAAAACATTTCACATTTCTTAGTGGAGGTGGTAGTTGACATATATGTGCGATCAACTTTATCTATTCCAAAAGAATTTAATGATAATAAGGTAGATGTGATATTTTAATTACATAAAATTATTTATGACATAAATATAATATATAATCATAAAATCTATAAAAAATAACAGTCCATAAAATATTGTGATGTAAAATTAATTTTATTACTATGTAATGGTGATAGTCCACAGGTATGAAAGGGTGATACTTTCACATCCCTCTTAATTGAAAATATAGTGAATAATTGTGGTTCTTTAATCGTAATAAAGATTAATTTTATTTAGTATTAAAAATATATAATTTCAATATTAATACCATATATTTATAGGAGGTATATGAAGAAACAATGTGGAAGAGGATGGATAGGATGATTACCTCTCCCTCAATTATCCTCTTTTAGATCCTTTCATAAGGACCCTTTCAATGGGTTTTAAGATTAACATAAAATAATATTTGGGATTGGTAATTTTATAAGAGAATTGAATATTATTCGGTAGATCTAGATGGATTAAAGTATTGAAATTAAGAAAAAGGATCGGTGTCCATATATAAATTGTGAAGAAGACATACAAAGAATTTAGTAAATGATTAAAATATATAAATTTCATACTAATGAAAAATTATTTGAAATTTATAGATATTCAAATTTTGAATAATGTCATATAAAAACATTTCTATAAAACATTTTTTTAAAAATGATGTTTAATTGATCAAATCACCCATATCTATTGGTTTATTCCCCAGTAAAAATGGTTAACCTTAATCGTGGCAAAAAAATAATGTTTTTTAATATTAATTAAGAACAAAAATTAAATTGTCCTTATTTAAAAATATGAATTATTATAATTAAAAATATTGAATACATATTAAAAAAATAAATTCATATAAGTTGATTTATTTATTTAATAATTAATCTTTCAAAACTCAATAAAAAAAATTCCCTTGAATTTGTTTAAGTATAAAAAGATATTATACCATAATCATGTGAAAAATTAACTACAATGAGATCAATTAGATTATTAAAAATATAAATGGACTAATTTTACATATAAAACCATTTTATAGTAAAAATTATATCCATAAATTCCTGAAATGAAAATATATTTTTTAGTTAAAATTAGTATTTTCCACTATTAAACAAAAATATTTTCTTTAAAAAAATATAAAAAAATTATTCAAAGTTAATATTGGAATTATGATTTCAAAAATTAAGTAAAATTTTTCAAATACATTTTCTAATTTTTTTTTGAAATAAATTAAATAGTTTTCTCACAAAAAATAATAAATCAAATTTTTTAAGGAAAAAATGTATTTTTAAACCATTTAAAGAATTTACTAAAAATGAGTACTTATTTTCCAATATTTTTTTTCTTTCATACATTTGTAAATATTTTTTTTCAAAATGTTTATATTCCTATTTATTCCACCAAATTTAACATATTTTTTATAAAATTATTCTATATTATAGATCATTTAAACCAGGTTTTTGTGTGTGTCATAGGATATGGAAGAAATTAATTTTATTTGAAGATAAATATATCAAAAAAATATAATGGTGTTACACTATACAACCCTTAAAATGAATTTCAACCTCAAAATTTCATCATAATGATAACATCAAATAATGGTATCCCTCCTTCATCACATCCTCAAGATAACATTGTTCTTATTTAAATTTTTGATTCCTCGAAAAAAATTTGACACAGTGAGTAGTGTTATTCTATATAATTTTATGTATATGATACAATATTTCTACTAGTTTTTCCT
Organism: Viscum album; assembly: GCA_963277665.1. Taxonomy (NCBI): domain Eukaryota; kingdom Viridiplantae; phylum Streptophyta; class Magnoliopsida; order Santalales; family Viscaceae; genus Viscum; species Viscum album. The sequence continues at coordinate 1,855,610,882 of OY728138.1, forward strand.
ATGAAAGATAATGGTCCAGAGATATAAACAATAAATTTAGTACATGTGATGGATTTGGTATGTACATCATCGAAAGATTTCCTGGAACAAATAATGGACTTAAGAGAGGTTCAGTAAAATGTCCAAGTAATAAGATACCATCTCTACTTGATCAATAATATAAAATGGGACAAAATACATAGGTATTGTATTTCTATTCTTTATGAATCTCATAAGATTATTCCATGTAGTGATTTATAGGAATACCTTCTCACCAACTTTGAATTCTATATTTCACAAATTATTATTAGTATTATGTTTTTATTGACTCTGATATTCTTCTATGTGATGTTAAATGGCTATTCCTTTCTCTAATATTTTCTCAGATAGATCATGTCCTAAAATTTTTCATTCACAAACATCATCCTATCACATTGGTGTTCTACACTTATTTACATAAAGGGTAGCATAATGAGTTATCTAGATTCTCAAGTGATATATATTATTGTAATAAAACTCTTCTAAGGGATGATTTTGATCCAAAACACATTTTAAATAAATATAATAATATTGTAGGAAATCATATATGGTTTGAATGGTCCCATCATATTGAACAGATTTATAAGGAAGATAAACTGAATTAAAAAAAATATTAATCTATATCGTGCAAAATACATATTTAGAATATTAAGGTAAACACCAAATCCTGATATGATACAATAGAAAGTGGTACTCCCTTAAAACCTACAACTTATTTAATGCATATTTGTTTATTTTGATTAATATTGAAATAACATATTGTAGTATTGAAATGTGATAACTTCATTAGTGATCAATTATTAAGAAAATATAATTATAGACTTTAGAAATTTTGGTGGGTCTGATGAAAAAATCCATTGTGTTTCTTTCATATTTCCATTATACAATGTGTAATGGTTGTGAAGTATGATTAAACTTATACATCTCATCCTTAACATTCTGAAATATAAAGCACCAACATATGTACTATGTAATATTTCTGTTCATGTTATACCACCAAAAATACTCTTTTAGAACTTTATACATCGTTATACATCTAGAATGAATATATTATGATGAACTGTTAGCATTATAATCAATATTCAAGTCTTGAATTTAGGGGAAAAATACTTTTATCTTGAAACATATCATTCCATAATAATCATGGTTAATCTCAATAACATTTATCAAATTCATTTTCATCTATAAATCTTCAATATGAACATTATTATTCTTTAGTTGGATATATTTTTAAACGCCCATTTCAGAAAGATAATATTTATTCATATACATTAATATCTCATGATTCATCCTTTCATCATCCTGAAATATTTTATCTTTTTCATCCTCCTAATAGATAATATTTCTTGATCCTTTTGTCTTAGAGTATCATCCATATTGTTCAATTTCCTCTGGGTCATATGTATTGAGTATTCAGAATATTTAATCAACACCAAACATCTCTTATCATGCATACAAAACTATTTATGACTGAATATATAATTTAACCTTTTATGATCAATATATTTGTAACACATTTCTCCATGAAGATAATTCCTCCCTATATATTATTTGAAAAATTAAACAGTTAACTTAGAATCATGAGTTATGTACTTTTTCTTAGGAACTATTAGTTTTTTTAGCAATAAGATATCAATTTATCATTTTTCATGAGGGAGTATCCCAGTCTTCTCATTGGTATGGGCTAATTCTCAATAACCACATTCATTGATTAATCTATTGATAAACATTCTATTGAGATTGTATGACCCAAATATTTATGTATCCCAAAAATAAAACATGGTAATTTTTTCAAAAAAACATATCCATTCATAGGTTCTTAAGTACAATTCTTAAGTGATATTATTTCTCTTCATTATTTTTTAATATATGTATATAATCTTTAATGAATACCAAAAACTAATCTAGGTAATATATTAAGAATTTATCAGTTAAATATATTAAAATAGTTGTGGAATTAGTGAGACCATATAGAATAACAATAAATTCATAGTGTCTATACATCATATTTAATGTTATCTTGGGTATATATTCACTTTTTACAATCAATTGATAGTATCCTGATCAAAGATAAATATTGAAAAAGTAATTTTCTCTTAATAATTGATTAAATACCCATTAATATAGAGAAGAGTATAATTATTCTTGATTGTGATTTTTTATGTTCCTGATAATCAAGACATAGTCACATTGATTCAATGTTATTATTATCCTAAAAAACATCATGTGCACTCTTAGGTGACAAACATGTCCAAATGAATACTTTACCAAGATTCCCATGGATTTTCTTATTTTATTTATATAATTCAATTTATATAATTCAATTAGAATACTTTGAAATATGTTTAATATCAGTTATTATTTTTACTAAAAACATCGCTTTAAAATTTAGAGAAATATAAGGAAATTATTCTTAAAATACATTAAAAAACTCTTATATAATAGGAATATTTTAGATTTTGATTTTCTCTAAAAAAATATAATATGAAACCCCATTTTAATTGTAATTATGAACCATATAATGGATAAAATTTCCATCAAAATTTAATATTTAATATCACATTGATATATGATCATAATATTTCTTAGAATATCAAATGTTACTTTACATCCATATAAATTTATATGGTCATTATATAAATAAAAAAAATCCATAATCCTAAAAAAATAAAATTATATAAGATGGAAGACAATAATATTTAAAAGAATCAAATTTTGAAAAACATCAATCAGTGAAAATTCATAAACTGCAAAAGTAATCATCAGACCATTAAAATATTTCACTACTAATGCAACATCTAATTATTCAGATATTATTTTTTATCCTTATCTAATTATTCAGATATTATTTATTATCCTTATCAAATTATTCAGATATATAATGGTGGGTATATCCAGAATCAAATTATACAATAGTAATTTTATAGTGTATAGTGAGTATAACATTCCATACTTCATTTTTATACCCCCTATAGGTAATAGTGATCATAGGAAATTTCCATTTGTATCTGGTTCTAAGAGGTTACTGACATTGATCAATATCATTAACCTTCTTATTTGAGAAATGGATAGCGTAATTATAATACTCTTATCATTTAAAACACTAGAGGGTAGATGGTTCATTTAATGGATATCTATCTCTACTCTAAACATTATAAAAATTCATTGCATCAATGTAGTACTCAATTTCATGATATCCTTCCCTTCCATTAATAAATAATTTATTATTCCTCTTATGAATATTTTCCATATGTCATCTTCCACACTTTAAGCATAATGTTTTATGAAAATTCTTACCTCTATGATTTTTTTATTAGAATTTACATTAAATAAAAATTTTATGGTCTTATAAAATCAATTATATTTATAGGTAATTCCAATATTTTAGTATACCTTTGTAGAAAATTTAATGATATCTTCATAACTACTAAACACCATTATGACTAATTACCAATAAGGAATTGTTTTTATGGAACTAAATAATTAACCATTTTAACTCTTTGGTTCGATGAAAATGTTATCAGTGTTCCAAATAAATCATGTAATATTTTCCACCTAGGTACTAATGGATTCAACATCCCTGTTTCTTTGCATAAGAATTCATTCTAAATTTTTCAATAAAGAATAAAAGTAGAGTACTAATAAAATAAAAAACTTCTTAACTCATCTAACTATATTGAGTCAATTAATTCTTGTTACTTCATTTTATTAATCAGATTCTACCATTGACGTGTTTCTCCTTCCAAATGATAGAAAACTAAAATGACATTTTCATGTAAAAAACACTAAAAAAGAAAAATATCATATTAGTGGTGCTGCTAAATTGATGAGAAACAAGTATATTAGTGATACCACTAAAATAAGGCAGATATCCCTTTATGATGGACTCAATAGAACATTATACCCTCTTTAACTTGTTTTTAATCTAATCATTATTTGGGATTGATAATGTCTCATAAGTATATATATGATATTTTTTATTCCATATCCAAAATCATTTGGTTTATTTGGAGTTAAATGATATCATTTTTATTGTATCTTTCTAACACATGTCCCTTAGTCTCTATATGTTGAATAAAATGAAAAAAATTGTTCTAGAATCAATAATAATAGTAAAAGATAATATAATCATGAATAATAATTAATAGTTTGCATAAATAAAAACACCATCTTCTCAATCTATGACTCCCTCGATTTATCCTACATCATAAGTGGTCACCATCTATCCAAATACTTCATAATGATTCATAATGAAAATTTAAATTAACCCAAGAATATAAATTTAGATTGTATATCTAATTGTGCAGTAATAATCCCACTCATCATACACAATTTATGATCAGGTAAATTCATAGTCTTCACCATTTAGAGTTATTACCAATATGTGCATCTGTGCCACAATGAAATCTAATGATTTGTATCTATATTGGGATGTATTTTATAGAAAAAAAAACTTATTTCATTACAATAACATATATTTTTCTCTTATACATAGGATTATCCTAAGGGTTCTTACTAAAGTATTATCATCCCAGTTTCCAAAAATAAATAAACTCTACTCTGATATCAACTAAAGTGACCCATACTTTTCATAAATAAATATTACATCATATTGTATAAATAATAATTATATAACACTGTGATCCATTCCAAATTTGTAATTTTTTTTTTGTGTTTTTGAAACCTATACACATAAAAATCAGATATATAAGTGATGAACATCACCTACCACTTAGTACATATCAATTTACATCCTTCTTAGACACATCATATATAAAATAATTTTTTATGCTCTGGAGAAACATAAACATAATAAATGATGATCTCAGAAACTCGGTAAGGGTAAATAAGTGAGTTAACAATGATTATTCAAATTTAAATTGAGAATAATTGTATGATTACACAATCATAACTTTTGAAAATCATACATACCAATTTATTAATTACAATCACATGTCATGTAATAATGCTTGGAAGTTCATAATATATGAATTATAAAGGAATAAAATAACAACTACATTGAGAACATAACATTTGTATATGATCATGTCATAAATTAGTGGAATAAGGTTTAGAACAATCATAATCATTAAAATATTGTGTCAGTGATACCCAAAAATTCATTCATGACATATTATTTTTCGGACAACTGTCTATGTACATTTTTCAGGCTTGGGATAAACTCCCTCGTACTTTCATTCATGATTGGGGAAACCATTATTGTACCCTCTTTTGGGAATATGATAACCTATTATGTACCCTTTAAGATCATAGAAAATCAATATTTACTAAATAGATTATACATTTATATTATTATTTGACCACTAATCACATTATCATAACATATTCATATGTATTCCACAAGATCATAAAACATTAATCATATAACAATAGATTATACCATAAAAATGAAATGGGATTCATAAAAATATATTTATCACTATAATTGAATATCCAAATAAATAAAAAGGTTGATATCATTGGGTTATATCCCTATAAAATCATAATTAATATCAATAAATTTTATCATAGATTACAAACATCTTGAAAATATCTCTAGAACATTTATTATAAAAAAATACACCTTTTATCTTGAATATAATATTTATAAAATAAAAAATTTCTAAATATTATGGAAAATATTTTCATTGAAAATATTCTAGGAAAATTTTAATGGAATCTTCAAATCAATTAAAATTAATGTAAATAGGAAATTTTATTCATGTCATGTACATTAAAGTAAATATCTCTTTCTCATTCTTAGCAAAAAATATAAATGTTCTGAATTGGAAAATGAAAATTATATACCCTTGAAAAACATATATAATTAGTAGAAAATTGTTAAATTGAAATTCAACAATAATATGTGAATACAAAGAAAATTCTTAAAAAAAAATTAATAAATCATCGACATGGAAGGAAATGATTCCTGATCAATAGTGATATAAATTTTGTTTTAAAAAATATACATTCCAAATAATTTTATGTTACAAAGAGGGTAAAATGGTACTATTGCTTCATAATTTGATGGATAACCATAGGATAAAGAAATTAAATGGTTTTATCAAAAAGGTTATTATAATTACAATCAATTGTAATTCAAGTGTAAAAATCCACTTTAAACGAGATTGAAACATAAATACCTTACATAAAGTTGAATATTACTTCCAAAGCACTCTAGCCTCCGATAAAATAAATTTATATTTATTATAATTTTATAAAAAAAATCATAAATACACTTATAACATCACATATTATCCAACTATAAAATTTCAACACCCATTTACTAATAATTATTTATTTGAAATGACGTTTTTATGTGTTTATTCATTCATTCCTCATTGATTCTATAGTTCCCGACCTAGTACATTTATTATAGTTCTATAATATTATGACTGATATTTATTATATTAATATCACACACATATATATATTGTCTGAATGTCTTGAAGGCCTTCATTTATTATTATTTTTTAACCCACCTATGAAGGGGTGATGTGAAACCCTTATAAGGCCTGAAGGCTTAAGAGACAATTACAAGACTCGTAGGTCATAAGGGAATCACCCAAACAAGACCACTTGGAACTAATCCTCCCAAGCTAATGTCTTGATATCATCACTCCACCTTTTTCTATGTAGTAGTTCACACATACACACAAGTGACATTATCATTTTCCAAAATATTGGAAAGTAATATGGTAAAAACGATATTATTGTTATAATTTAATAAATATTTCATAAATATCATATGTCAAAATTAAATCCATAACAATAATAAACCATGAAATATCATGTCCGAAATAAGAATGGTATGTCTATGTTGAGGCAATAGTCCACAACTACGCATATACAATACATTTACTTCCATTTAATGGAAAAGAGGGAGAATAATGGGGGTCAAAAAATCATAATTACATTTAAATATATTTAAGATACTAGACATATTATTTTGTGATGAATACTATATATTTATAAAATATAGAAGAAGAAATAATTTGAAGGAGATAAAGTTGGATGATTGCCTCTCTATCTCTTGGCCTCCTTTAGATACTTTTTAAGGACCCTTATAATAGTCATTTAATAATAACATATCCAAAAATTCATGTCTAGTTAATTTTAGAATGTAATTTAGTAGCTTCTGGTTTATATATATTTTTTAAAGTTGGGTAAAAAATCAGAAGGATTGGGGTCCTTTTATATGTAAGGGATAAGACAAACATGGAATTTCATAAATGATTCAAATATAATTTTTGAATAATCAAGAAAATTGATTCCGAATTTCTTAATATTAAAATTTGTGATAACAATATACCTAAATATGTATATTCAAATTTATTTAATGTATTTTAATATTCAAAAACAATCTTATCTATTTGGTTAACACCTCTGTGAGAAAATGTGTTTTAACCACAATCAGGGTAACACATTTTTTCTATTTTTACTATTCATTATGAAAAAAATTAATTTTGATTTTTTATATAATATTAATTATATTTATTACAAATATATAATCCATTTTACCAACATCAATTCACATTATTGGTTTAATATAATTTAAAATTAATCATAGAATATGTAAGAAAAATAAGCTTCTTATAAAAAATGTTTTCTAATATATAAATATGTTTTATACCAAAATACCACATAAGATAAATTAAATTAATTTAATTATCCATAATATAAAGGAAATAATTTTAATTTTATGAAAAATTGAAAAAAATGTAGATTTATAATTACTTGAAATGAAAACACAGTGTTCAATAAAAATTATTATTTATCAATATTGAACAAAAACAATTTATTCAAAAAATTATCACAAATTCACTCTAGGGTAATTTTGACATTAAATTATAAAAAATTAAGTTTAATTTTTCAAATATATTTTCTAAATTTGTTTGAAACTTGTTATATTATTTTTTTTCCAAAAATAAACAAAAATTACTTTGATGTAAAAATATATTTTAAAGAAAATAATGATTTTACTAAAAATTGAGAACTTATTTATCAATATATTTATAATATCTAAAACCATTATAACTTCTTTCTTTCAATAATTTATTGTTCATATTCATTACACTAATTTAGAAACATGGTTATAATTTTATACTATATTATGGTTCAATAAGGCTTACTATTTCGTGCATCAAAAGTTATCGAATAAGTTATTTTTTTTAAAGATAAATGTATAATAAAATCATATGGTGTTAAAATTTATCAAACTAAAGTTCATAAACATCTTTACTAAAACGTGGAATATTTAAAAAATAAATTTTTAGTTGAAAAACTGGGTTGGTGGGATAATTGAAATGATAAAAAAAAAATCTTGAAATATCTTCTCAAAAAACAATACAAAATCCAAAATGAAATGTGATCATGGTTAAAACCTAATGAGGTAAGATAATTCCGCATAAAAAAAACCAGAAAAAACAAAATGAATCATCCAATGAAAAATAAAATGAGTGTAAATATAAAAATATTGAAATAATACAAAGAAGTTTATCTGAAAACCCTTTAATAAATAAAGAGAACATCCCACTACCCTTTACCTCATAGATGTAATAGTATAAAAAATTCAATAGAAAATCATTTGAACATTTAAAAAGGAATATATCAACTTCCACTTTTGGAAAAACCTAAATGTATTATAAATTATTTATATTTCCATAAAAAATACACCAATTGAAGGAAACATCATGGAAAATGATGATTCAATCTATGAATAAATGTTTCATTCTTGAAAAAACAATATTTTTCTTTAAAATACCAATATCAAGGAAAATTTTAAATCCTTTTAATATAAAAATATACCATTTATTTAATATTTATTATAATAAAAATCTTAAATAAGTGAAATGCATCATTAAATAATTTTATCTTTATAGATTGGAGAACATAATCCAATCCAAGTTGCAGTACAACCGAATAACCGATCCAGTCCATTTTTTAGTTGAACTTGTTGACGATGTGATGGTATGGGTACAAAAATTTATTTTGATAGTAGATTTATATGTCCTCGAAAAGGAGTAAAATATATAAATTACCCAATCACTAATCATTTTAAACAGTTCAATCTTGATGAATACTATGATAATCATCAATTTCATTGAAGACACATTAACTATCATGTTTGGTAAGAACATAGAAAATGCTAACATTTTTTATTCAATGAAATATCCCCAAGATGATTATTCCATTTTCACAGATACACACTCTTATTAACCCATTACACATAATAAATATGGCCAATGGAAAGAGAGTGTGAGATTGAAAAATAAATTTAATTCTTAAATATGTGTAAAAAAATCTATAATTAATATATATTAATTGTATATAAACATGTCATGACCTGCCTTTTTTGAGATGAGGGAATGTACGACTTGGTGGAACACCCTTTCTTCTTCAAGACGAAAGAGAGATAATGAGACCCAAGTCCCACCTTCAATAGGTCATGGAATGGTAACTAGCACCAAGGGTATAGAATCTCACACAAAGGGAAATGAATTTCCCTTTTACGGAATAATATTGGGGGATAAGATGGTTAATCCCAAGAAACTCTAAATTATAAAAGTAGATGTAAAGCTAAAATACATCCCCACCTTCATGTTCAAAAGTAATTTTGATGGAAAATAGAAAAAAACATCAACGTAAAGTACAAAAAAATAGAAACTATGTAGAAATAGTAACTATCCTGATGCATGAGCTTGTAAAGTCTATTATATTCTTCAAGGTTCTCTTGGAATTTTGAAAATAGTTTTACAAATATAGGGTGAGTATAAAACTATACTCAGTTGGAAAACTAACACTACCCATGTGTAAGTGGGGGAGACATACTAATTCCCCTATGAGAAAATAGTAGAACCTTAATGAACCTAAAAAGGAATAATTACCATCCTAGCCTCCCCAAGCCATGATCACTAAATAACACATGTCAAGTACATTAGTAGTATAAGCACATCGACATTTGGGTAACCGCACCACTTTTCTAGCTGGTTAACTATTAATTTCTAATGGATAACATCTTGATATTACCACTCATGAAAAATGTAGTCCCACTACCACAACCATCTCGTACACACTTGGGCCTCAACCATACTAGATGTCCTGCCCAATGCCACCTAGGCCTCAATAGTCACGCCTCTTTCTTGAAGACTCATGAGCCTCATCCCAGAGACACTTGGGAAACAAACATAGACAGAAAACACCTAAGTCCCTTGTCCAAAAAAATCCTACCTGAAGGGTCTTGAACTATTGTAGGACTCAAGCCATTATATCCTGGACGGATAGGATTGACATGTAAGAACTCAGAAGAGGGTGTGAGGAAGAAAGTCATTAACCAGACTTCCATCCTCCCAATGGTATATTTGGAAAGAAACTATCCCCCGTGAAATGTGGGTGTTCAGAACATGGTTCTAAACAATGGAGGTGTGCATATATAAATCACAAGGAACTAAAATTTATATATATATAGGTATGAAAACACCCATCCAAACCAATGTGTCCCGAAAAAACCACCATCCCACCAGGACCACTTCTGTTTCTACCCCGATATGTACAAAAAAAAACAAACGACCACTCTCAAAGTATAACCCGAATCCTTTTTTCATTTCACCACTTTCTATTCATTAATTAAGGGGTTTGGTTTAATTTATTATAGTACTAAAAATAGAAAATACCTAGAAAAACATTCAACAATGGAAGAGGTACCGAGGTAAATTATTCAAATTTTAACACCCATTTATAAAAACAACAGAGAACAATTATCATGTAGTCCCACTACACACCCACTTTTTCCATAGACACCAGTTCAACCACTGTCAACTATCATTACTCTAAGTTATACTACAAAATACGGCCCTCAAAACATAACCTGGTAGCCTCAATGGACAAACAATTCCAAGATGCAGTCCTACTACTCAACAAGTCCATTGCCACATTTTAGTCCCACTGTCCTACCTCTCTTGATGGATACGACACAAACAATGGAAATCCCACTTTAGATAAGTACATCCATTCCAAAATCAATTAGTCTCTCAACCTGCGACTCCATCACACGACCTATAACACCCCACATATAAATCCCATAGCATCTACCAATGAACTATATCCCTAGTGCACATACATACCACACCCTTCTCACAGAACAAACTACCTTTCCCACCATTGTACCCATAACTGTGCTCCCAACAGCCACACAACACAACTCACACAATGTCAAAAAAAAACCAACATAACACAACACTCACCCACACGTATCAAACAAGATATGTTCATATTTGGTAAACACTGTTCTTTAATCCACATTTATAAACAAGGGTGATCATATAAGGTTTTCATCCTGGGGAATCTATTTCATTTAACTGGGTATACGTGATTAGACATATTATCATTTACACCAATTATTTACAATGAAATAATAATAGTTATAAAACATTATCAATTCATAGACAAGGAACAAAAAGAACCATGATTTTTTGAAGGATTTATAGTCATAATAGATAACATTATCAACAAGGATAACAAATAAAATAGGAGATCAACATTAATCTACTCCTTGCCCATCGTTTTTTTGAACCCATTATCTTTTGATCATATTATTCCCGTATTATTTATTTCGAATTTTAATAAAGGTTTTCACCTGTTCCACACAAGGAATTAGTAGTACACCCACCCCGCATGATGCAAAATTAAATAGAGGCAGAAGAAATGCCTACTTGAAACAACATGCGACCAAGACTGAACCTTATGCCAAGAATAGGGGATCGTGTGGGCTATAGGAAACTCCATGAAAACTGAGAAGTATGGGGATCTAGAATAGAAAAACAACTCTTCTAGGTATGAATACTATATTTTCACTAATATGGAACACAAAATACATAGAGAAGGGAAGATCTCGACATTGAAGAGCCAGATCCTATATTAAAGGAAGAACGATTTAAAAAATCTAATAATCATGGGATCTTTGTAAATATTATGAAGTTTGAGTATCTCAAATAATGATATAATTAATATACTTTGTATTTCCCATTAAAATTCCCAAACAAGTCTTTAAACATATTTTACGTCAAATAAGATGTAATAGTGGTGAAACCGGAAAAACAAGAAATGAGTCATTGATGGGTGAGTCACTGATACTGAGCCACCGATATGTAAGAAACTGACACCACCTACCAAGTATGATCCAATAACACTGAGCTACTGACAAAATGACCTACCAACAAAATGACCTATTGATGCAATGACCCACTGACGCTCTGTCCAACTGATGACTTGACCAACCGACATCACGACTCGCTGATGTTGATTCCCCCATCTCACCAATGTTGATGCCCCCAACCCACTATTGTTGATAACAAAGACACACATATACCAAAAACCTTGACACATTGATATCGAATCACCTGACTCACTGATGCACTAACAATGTGACACACTAACATTTCTATGCACTGACATGCCGACAAACTCACATGCCGATTCCGATTGATCAAAACTGGATTTTTGTTTTGTTAACTCTTGTAATGAGTCGCTGATGGCCCCTAGAATACCCCAAACACTCGATTTTTACAAATGGTTGGACCAGAGAAATTTTGGTTCATCACATCAGGTACCTCTCAAACTATTCTCATCCTTGAGAATTTAAAACTTCCCAGTAGAAGGAGGGGTCTAAATAAACACCTTGCAAGATACATCTGAATGAAAAACCACACTTCATTGTTCGAAAAATGGAGTGGAAACCTCGATATCCAAGGAAAACTCCTTGAAATATATCTCTTTATTAATTTTAAAAACACTAAGAAATCACTTTCCAAAACAACAACACAATCACCAAAGGTCACACAATCTAGAAACATGGGTAAGGGAGCTCCTACCTCCATGTAAAGATTTTAGCCACTTTTGGTGGCACTAACACTTTTTCATAGGTTTAATCGCATCAAAATTAATGATTCTTGATTAGGTAATAGGTCCTCCACTTTCCACATGTCAGGGTTTTTCCCACACACATTCAAAGAACATGGAAATAACTCAGCTTACATCAAACATGGTCAATCATTTCATCATGAGCAAAGCATAAAAGTCAAACATTGGAGAAAAAATAAGAACAACTCGGGGTATTGGGCACACATCTATACCCCTCCTCCTAAGTAATTTTTTCAAGGACTACTTTCCTCCATAACCAATGAACCAAATTAATGGTTAATCCACTAAGAACCTTCTCCTCATGATCCTCGATCCTTACTATCCGCTCAAAGAACATCACATTGTTCTACATATCTAAATCTCTCTAGTCAATGACGTGGGATTAATCATGGAGATACCATTGGAGCTAAGAGACATGGAATATTTCGTGGATCCTCTCTAACCATGGAGGCAATGTCAGTTGATATTCCACCTCGTTAACTCATACCAACCCCTTTAAAGGTCCGATAAACCAAAGAGAAATCTTTCTCCCTTTTCCAAACCACCACTAGCCTCATTTAGGGGAATCCTTCAATAAGACCTGGTCCCCAACCTAGAAATTCAAAGGCATCATAATATGATTGACATAGGACTTCAACCAGTCATGTGCTACCTTCATACTCTCATAGACAAGAACACCTTCTCTATTTTACTCCGCACCTTGTTCGGACCAAGAATGGATGCCTCCCTAACTTTTTTCTTACACAAGGGTGAACAGAATGGTCTTACATACAAGGCTTTGAATATAGCCATACCAATAAAAGGGTGATATATATTATTATAATAAAACTACACCATAGAAAAGTTTCATACCCATGGTCCACTGAAGTTCATCACACATTCTCACAACATGTCCTCTAATGTCTACATGGTCCTCTCTTTATGCACATCCTTATACTGGTGAAAAGAATGTTCAAAGGTGTAGCTGGGTTCCAAAGGCATACTGAAATCCCATCCAGAATCAGGATGTAAAATATGTATCTAGATTCAAGACTATGGATCTTGGAACTCCATTTAGTCACACCACCTCATCCACATACCTATGTTCTAAGGCATCCCACTACGCTCGAATACTTAATCCACATGAAGTGAGCCGACTACATCAACCGGTCCACTACTACCCAAAGATCATCACATCCTACCTGAGGTCTGGGTAATCTTGTGATGAAATCCATCGATATGTCATCCCACCACCCCATGGGATCATCTAAGGGATGCAATAGACCGTCAGAAACATGGTGACCATCCTTCACCTGCTGACACAGAAAGCACTTTGCCACAAACACTACCACAACATGCTTTAGACCGGGCCATCAAAACAGTACCCTCAAGCCTTGGTACATTTTATAAACTCTTGGATGTACCATTAAAAGTTATCTATAGAAATCACAGAGAACTTACTCTTTCAGTTCCCCTAGGTAAAATATCTTCCCATAGAACAACATCTAATTCTAACTGTCGTCTGATCATACCTCTAGAGCATCACCCTGGATAGTGTGATCATGCATCACATTATCCTCTGAGTCTCCCTACTAAGACTCTTCGACCTTCCACACTATGTTATACTAGACTATCGTATAAAATAGAGAGACTCTTCTATCATCTGCTCTCGCGTCAAGATGCAATGTTGCCAACTCCTCTATTGCCTTCCAAGAATCCATGGATTCTCGAACTACCTCCTTCTATGATTTTATTCTTCATGAATCGACCAAAATGTTCCATTATTTTAGGTTGTAAAATATTTAAATGTCATATTACTATAGAAACACCATCAAACTTCACTATCACATGTTCAGGTCTTGCAGGAAGATGATATACCACAAAATCTTGTGATCTATGAAAACCACAAAGTGATCAAAGATGAGTTAATGACTCCACAACTTCAGAATGAACATGACCATTGCAAGATTACGATCATAGGTGGAATATTTATGTTCACACAGACATAAATTCCAAGACCTATAATAGATCATTATGTGTTGTTTCATCAGTACACATCCCAATCCTAGACTGAAAGCATCACCAAATACCGTAAATGCCACACCTTCCTCTATAGACCTAATCAATGGGTCACTGAACAACATCACCTTCAGATAGATTAATGTTGTGTTACACTACTCACTCCACATAAAGTCCTAGACTTTTTTAGTCAAATCTATAAATGGATCCACAACTAGAGATAATTTGGGTACAAACATCCAGTAATTGCCTGCCAGACCCAGGAAGCAGCGAACCTCTGACAAGTTCTTTGGTGCGGCCCATGAAACAACCACCATGACCTTTTTTAAGTCCACTGTAGTCCCTTGAGGAGACTCCACATGTCCAAGGAAGTTCACATCTCATGTCCAAAACATTCACTTGGAAAAATTCATATAGATATGGTTCTGTCAGAGGACCTCCAAGATAGTCTTCATATACTCGGAATGATACTCCATTGATCAGGAGTATATAAAAATGTATTTGATGAACATGATGACAAACCAGTCTAGAATATCACCAAAAACATAGTTCATGAGTCCCATGAACACAGATGAAGAATTCATAATGTCGAACAACATAATCGTGAACTAAAAGTTCCCATACTTGCACATGAAAGAAGTCTTCAAGATGTCACCCTCCTTCACCCTTAACTAGTGGTATCTAGAAATCAGATAGATCTTAGAGAACCAATATGCTCCCTTTAACTGGTCAAAAATATCATCTATCTTAAAAAGGGGGTAACGCTTCTTGAACATCACCAGAATGAGTCTCTGACTGTATATGCACCACCTGAGACCACTCTCTGCCTTCTTAATGAACAAGACTGGAGAACCCCATGAAAAAACACTCAGCTAGATAAATCCCTTATTCATCATGTCTTCAATAAAAATTTGCAACTCTAGAAATTCATAAGGTTCCATCTAATAAGAATCCACCAAAATATTATAGGCATCGGATTTCACGTCTCTTCTGAACTCGACGTCATGTTAAGGGGGTAGAGTCACAACCTCTTTAGGTAAAACATCCAAGAACATTCTAAAACCCCCTAAAACCTCTAATATCTCTATGTCAATATATTCCACTGAAAGATCAACTAACAATGATATATGTGGCTCCACACAAGTACATCCCACTAACAATTATATTTTCCAATGAATGCTACACAGTGGTCACCCAGGTCTAAAAACATGACTTTCCCCAGGAAGCAGTCGATAACAATATGAAATGAAAACAAATAGACAATTACAAGGATAAAATTATATGGTTTTATCTATATTATAATAACATCCCCAAGGGATTGATATGGCCCCCAAATTAGTCTATATCCATAGAAAACATCAACCAAATTGGTCTGACCTCAAACTGGCATACTCAACACTAGGGGTACAAGAAGTCTCTCTACATATAGTCCCAAGGCATGGGATAGGATTTGTGTGAAAAAGGAGTGAGAAGATCCTAAATCAAACAAAGCACAAGAAATAGTGATAAACAGACCGATCTTACCTCGAACAACCTCTAAGGCCATTAGAACTCCTGCCTCAGTGGCATGAAACTACCCATACCCAGGTCATCTACACCTCTGTTGTCAGATACCTCCCTCAAACATACCCTATTCATGGTACATGAGGAGAACCCTGAGGTTGGACTTCTCCATCACCGTCTACCCTCGGTGGAGTATAATATCACAACCCCTACTGTTGGAAAGGCATGACCAGAAACTGATGCTATTGAGGTGGGAACGAAAAATTCCCACCCCCAATATACTATGATCGAACTTGGAACTAGTTCTAAAGATGTAAATGGACTTCACAGACAAATCACCTCGGTCCCAATCCCATGGAAAAAGGGTGAGGACCGTGATATCGTAACTACAACTGTAGAGGCCTACTTTCTACTAGAAGAATCTGGGAAGGACCTAACACTGGAGACCTTATGTTGAATACTTTCCACTTCGATGAACTGGGTTGGCTCCCCTCTTATGGAACACCACCCAATGAGTGCATCATCTCCTCTACATTGACCTTCTTATGAACTTCTAGGTATGTCGCCATAGTAACTTGAGTGATGTCATACTGAAGAGAAGATCAGAGTTCCTCCTACAAGCATCTCTCCCATGACTCCTCACCCGAAATGAGATCCAGTGTGAAGCACAAGAGATCCTTAAATATGATCCCCAGTTCCCTCATTGACATACTCCCCTACTAGAGGGAGACAAGCTCCTACCTCTTTTTGGCCTCCATCATTGATGAAATGAACTCTTCAAAAAACTCTTTATCAGAGGCAACCCATAAGACATCGTTCTCATTTTTATCTCTGAGTTAAATATTCCACCACTAACATGACACTCCTTACATTTGGCTCATTGCTAGAGGAACCTTGTACTCCCTCGGAGTACATATCAAGATTAATGTAATCACAAACTCATTGAGCTAAATCTCCAACTCCATGTCTGAAATAATGTCTTCATACTTCCCCAGGGTATTCCACTGGAAGGCATGAAGGGTTTTTTCAACAAATCATCTTCCTCCTCTCAATAGGCCCTCCACTAATCAACTAGGTTACCCTGTAGGGCCTCAATCGCTTGTACCACATGTGTATGATGACTAGGTGACATAGGTGAAATGTAAACAAGAAAATACTAAGCCTGGGTAGTATGTAAATTTTCTTTTAAATACATTTTAACTGATCATTTATTTTAGATTCCCAAAACACCAAAGAAACACAAGAACACAAGTAATTATGAGGCTTGTATTTTTTCTAGGGTCTCTACCCTGCAATCAGTGTACCCTCACATGGTCATTCACTAGGACTAGAGTCCTTACATTAGATCGCGGGGGACCTAATTTCTCATGTCCTATTTGCTCTTCCATGGCATGCATCATGCTCCAAGTTCACCTAACACTATTCCCTACCCATGCAATCCTCACAGTGCTTAACTCTGAACTCCATCCTATCTCTCAATCATAACCAACCTCCCTCTGATACCATTTTATTATGACCTAACTTCCTCAAGATGAGATAAGGGACAAAAAATTGGCACAACCTTCCTTATTTAAGGTGAAGTAGAGATAATGACCCCATGAGTCCCACCTTCAATAGTCCTTGGAGTGGAGACTAGAAAAAATGGTATAAAATCTTACACAAATTTGTATGAATATGACTTTTTATGGAACAATATTAGGATATAAAATTATAAATCTCATGAAACACCAATTACTAAAAGTAGAAGTAAAGAAAAAATGCATCCCCACATTCATGTTGCAAATTAAATATGAAGAAAAGTTCAACAAAACACCAAATTAAATTACCAAATGAATAGATACTAAGAAGAAACAAAAACTATCCCAATAACCAAGCTTGTAATGTCCAAAATGGTCCTCAATGTCCTCTGGGAATCCTGAAAATAGTTTTAAAAATGTAGGGTGAGTATACAAGTATACCTAGTAGGAAAAAAATGCCACTCGGGAATACGTGTTGAAGACATTCTAATGCCCATGTGAGAAAGCTGTAGAACCTCAAAGCACCTACCAAATAAAAATAACTGGCCTAGACTCACCAAGGAACACTCACCAAATAATGCAAGTTAACTAATGTAGTATTATAATCACATCGACATTTGGGTAAGTTTTCATGGCCCGCCTTGTTCAAGATGAGGTAAGGGACAACAAAGTTCAATGCCCTTCCTTCTTCGAGATGATTGAGATATATTGACCCCTGAGTCCTGCCTTTAATAGGCCCAAGATTGGAGACTATCACCAAAGATATATAATATCACACATAGTGGAAGGCATTATTCATTTTATAGAACAATATCAGGAGATAAGATGGTAAATCCCAAGAAACCTCAAATACTAAAAGTAGATGTGAAGTCAAAATCGATCCCCACGTTCTTATTCAAAAGTAATGCTGATGAAAAGTACAACAAAACTCAAAAGTAAAGTACCAAAATAATAAAAATTATGCAAAAACCATAACTATCCTGATTCCCAAGATAGTAAATTCTATCATGGTCCCCAAGGTCCTCCTGGAATCCTGAAAATTGTTTTACAAACCGAGGGTGAGTATAAAAGTATACCTTGTTGGAAAACTAATGCCACCCATGCACAAGTTGTGAAGACATACTAATTCCCCAATGAGAAAACTGTAAAACCTCAAACAATCGGCCAAGGAGTACCAACCATTATAGCCTCACCAAGGCATTCTCACAAAATAATGCAAGTCAAGTAATGTAATTTTAT
Source organism: Viscum album (assembly GCA_963277665.1). NCBI lineage: Eukaryota > Viridiplantae > Streptophyta > Magnoliopsida > Santalales > Viscaceae > Viscum > Viscum album. The sequence goes on from OY728138.1 coordinate 1,855,630,075, forward strand.
AAGAGAATCGACATTTGGGTACCCCACACCACTTTCCCTATGGTTAACTTCACATTCTTAATGAATAACATTATGACATTAAAAATCTTCCAAAACTCAGTGCCACTACCACAACATGCCTGCACACACCTCGGCCTCAACCACACCACACGTCCCAAATGCACAAACCTAGGCCCCAATAATCATGCCTCTTACCTGAAGACAGTTGGGCATCATCCCGAAGACACTTGGGAAACAAACATGGCCTGCAAACACCTGATCCCCTCATCCATAACAAGAATTACTGAAGGATATTGGACTATGGTTAGCCTCAAGAGTTTATATCCTTCACAGATATGCTCGAGCAGTAAGAACCCTGAAGAGGGTAGAAGGAAGAATGTCAGTAAACAGTCATCCATACTCCCACCGGGATGTTTGGAAATACACCCTTCCCTATGAAATGGGGGTGTTTGTCACATGGTTCTCAACAAGGGTGGGGTGAATATAAAAATCCCAAAGAACTAAAATTTATATATATATATATATAAGTAATAAAATAATCATCCCAAATGATCTTTCCCAAAATAAACCACCATCCCACCTGGACAACATCTACAGTGACCCCTATATGTACAACTACACAAACATCCACTTCCAAAGCATAACACTAACCCATTTTTGATTTAACCACTTTCCATTATTTAATTATTAGGTTCACATTAATTTATTCTAGTACTAACTAGGGAAACTACAAAGAAAAACATATAATAGTGGAAGAAGGACCAAGGTAATGTATTTCCAATTTCACACCCATTCATAAAAACAACATGAAATCCAATTTCACACCCCCTTTCTCCATAGACACCCTTTAAACCACAAACAATTGTCATTATTCAATGTTATACAGCACAATCCTACCCTTGTAATCCAACCTGGCAGCCCCGATCCCAAAAAAATCTCAGATGCATTCCCACTACACATTAATTCCATTACCACATTGCAGTCCAACTTCCCTACATCACATGAAGGCCACAACCCAAAAGCGACAGTCCTACTACCTATAATTATACCCATTCCAAAATCAATTGGTCTATCAAACCGAGACTCCAAGACACCACTTGTATAGCCCCACACACAAATCCCCCAACAACTATCATTAAACCCTAGTAGTGCTGCACACACATACCAGACCCTTCTCATATAGCCAAATCCCCTACCCAACCAAGTACAATAACCATGCTCCCAACGGCAGCACCACACAACTCACACAAACTCACAAAACCCAACAGTATAAAGAACTCAGCCACACCTATAAAATAGGATATGTTCATATTTGGTAAACACTATACTTTAATCCTATTTGATAAACAGGAGTGATCACTAAAGTGTTTTCATCCTGGGGCACCTATTTTATTTAACGGGTTATAAATGATTAGGCATATTAAAATTTAGAACAATTATTTATAAGGAAACAAAAATAGTTATAAAATACAATCCATGCTTAGAAAAAGACAACCAACAACCATTATTTTCAAAAAAATTTACATCCATAATATATCACATGATCAACAAGGATAACAAATAAAACCGGAGATCAACATCAAACCACCCTGAGCGCATTATTTTGATGACCCCATTATATTTTGATCATATTATTCAATTCTAATTTATTTATTTTCTAATATTGGTATTCACCCGTTACTCATAAGGAATCATTAGTACACCCACCCCACATGATGAACAATTAAAGAGTGGTAGAATAATTCCCAATTTGAAACAATAGGCGACCAAGACTCCTCCTTGTGCCAATAATAGTGGATCGCGTGAGCATCTGGAAACTCCCAGAAAAATGGGTAGGAGGGGGCTCTAGAATAGGTGCATGAATTGTCTCAGGAGGAAGACTCTAGGAACTGCAAGAGGGATTGGAAAATACACCATGAAGAGAAGATCCCATCTTTGAGGATCCAGATCCTATATTAAAGAAATAATAGTTTCCAAAATCCATTAATCAAGGGATCATGGTCAAGATTACACAATTTTAGTATCTCAAAAAAAAATATATTTAATATCCTTATTAATTCCCTTTAAATTTTCCAAAAAAGGCTTTAAACGCGGTTGACATAAAACAATATATCATAGGGGTGAAACTGGATATCTCAAAAAAAAGAAACATTAGAAATGAGGAGTCACTAACTATGAGTCGTCGATTGGTGAGCTTCTGACGTGACCAACCAACACTGATCCACTGATGCTGAGCTACCAACGAAACGAACTACCAATACAATGACCCACTGACACTCTGGACTATGGACACCTCGACCAACCGGCACACTGACTCACCAATGATGATGCCCCAACTCACTGATGTCGATACCCTCAACTCACCGATGATGACACCCTCAACTGACCGATACTGAAGCCCTCGACTCACTAATACCAACACCCCTGACTCAATGAAACACTTGCATGCCGACACGGTGACTTTCTAACTGGATAACATGCTGACGCACTGACATACAGATGCCAACCATTTAAAATGAGATTTTTTTAGTGATCTCTCAGAATGAGTCATCACTGGTACCCAAAACACCCAAAACACTGGACTCTTACAATGGGATGGCCTTGGGAAATTTGGGTCATTACAGAACCTGAGGATAAAAAAATTCAATATCTATCTATTTTATTGAATTATTAATTTTCAAATCATGATAAATCTAATACGTAACCTTTTATGAAATATTTTTATATGGCCGGGGATAGTGAACCAAAATTGTATCCACCTATATTTTATCCACTAAAACTAGAATAGAAATCATTAACAATAGAATTAAAATATATGTACGCAAGGGGGTAATATAAATTTTAAGTGATCAATTATATAAACTTTTCAAATGATCATGAAATAAAACTTCTTGATATTTTGAGAGACAATGTGAAAACAATTTTATAGTGTCAAGGTTACATAGCTTGACTTAGTCCTCGGATTAGTATGTATATGATAATTTTTGGAAAATGATACGAACCCAGTGATAAATCCACAAATAAGACTAAACCCAACACTGAAGGATGTAGTTAATATGGAGATCAGGAAACTACTAGAGGAAAGAAAAATATAGACCATTTTGCACTCAAAATGGATTAGTCCCATAAGCATAGAACATTAACAAATAATCCATTATATTAGTTATAATGAAAAGGATAAATATATCCCGATGAGAGTGTAGAATAGTTGGAGAGTGTACATGGATGATTGGAAATTTAACCATGTGTCAAGGAAATACCATTTCTTAATAACCTTGATTTCCCAAATACTAGATAGGTTATCAGTGAAGACCCATTTTGATTTTTCTATATGGGGTTTTAGGATATTTTAAATCCACATTAATTTTGTTGATTAGGTGAAAATGACCATTATATATCCTTATGGAATGTTTCCCTACAATAATATTTCTTTCAGAATTTCTAATTCCACTGGGATATTACAAAGTGGTTTGTTAAACATCTTATTAGATTTGATTGATGAATTTCTAAAAGTTTTTCTTAGTTATTTCACTATTTTTGAGAGTTAATATGATAATTTCATAGTAACTCTAGATAATGTTTTGAGAAAATTTCTGAAAAGGTATCTTATACTAAATATTAGAATAAAAAATCAATTTCATTGTAGAAGAAGGATTTATTCTATGACATTTTATTTCAATGAATGGAATTAATATTAAAAATAAAATATTGAAATTATCATAATATTATCTTATCACAAATTTATTAAACATATTAGATCATACATGATTCTTATGGGATTTTATAGGTTATTCATTTATGAAAATAATAAGTTATCATTACCAATATCAAAATTACTACAAAAGATACCAATTTTAAATTTGAGGGTTCTTATAGGAGAATTTTTTTAGATGAAGTGTAAATCGACCACACTATCTATGATTAAACTACTAAATTTAAAACCGATGTTTAAGATATTATGCAATTTTTTACATTTTTGTTTATTGTAATTACTTCTTAAAATCATTGAAGGAAAAAAATCTAGGTAACAACTTGTGCTCAAATGAACCAAATTCTACAGCAAAAAACTACAACACTAATTAAAAGGAGCGTCTTGTCATGTTTGTTTCTATATAAAAAATAATATAATTATTTATTGGAAATAAATTCATTATGTTCACTAATCATAAATATTCTAGGTATTTATTGAAGAAGGAAGAATCTATATTGAGGATTATGAGATGGATTATATTCTTATAAGAATGTTAGGTGGAGAAAAAAATAGATAGGAACTGAGAACCAAGAGTTGGTCACACGATTATACTTCCACACAATATCAAGGTTATAATTCCATGCCAAGATCAACTAAATAACTACATACAAATTAAGAAAGACTCTAAAATTGAAGGTGAAGTGTCATTGTACGTTTTCATGGTAAACATTCATGTTACTACTAAAGTTCCTTAAGACCATAACCAATATAAAATCTCAATAAATATGGATGAGTAAAAGTTCTTTGTTTTGCGCAATCTTGTAACACCCCGAGATATCATAGTACGTTATATCTTCAACGTAATTCAATAACTTCCGCTACATGCAACACCGAGTTCGAGCACACCATGACATACCAAACAAGTCGTTCAAATAGCAGTTATGAATAGTATTAACTGAATTTTATATACTCCATATAATTTTAAAATCCATATTATGTGTTTCATAGACATAATATAAGAAGAAATTCAATTTTTATATGAAAGAAGTATTTTTCAAAAAATGAAAATTTACCGCCTTTTAATGGGGAACCATTTTTAAAACCAATATTTGACACTTTTATATATTCAATTTAAAGAAATTAAATCATTTTTAAGAATAAGGACATAAAAATTTTGTTTGGATAAATTTTTGTTACTTTTCTGTGAACTATAATATTTTGATGAATAGTGAAAAATACATAAATTTAATTGAAATCAACTTTTTTAATCAAAATAATTTATAGAGTTCATTTATTGATTTGGATGGTTTAAAAGTATAATTTGATTAAAGTTTTATCATTTAATAAAAATTATTTCATTATTAGTAATTTCACATTTAAATTTGACATAAACACATGTCAATCTTTTGATAGTTTTTACTTTTTAAAACCCCGCTTTTTGGTTTTGAAAAAAGAAATTAATTTCAAATTCAAAAATGAAACTTCTATTTTTGGAATTCGGTAAAATAGAAATCATTTTAGAATTCATAATAACAAAATTAACTTAGGGTGAATGTTTGGTATTTTTATGAAAACTTTCATTTTTTGATGAATAGTGAAAAATAATGCGTTATTGTATAAAACCGAATTTTTATTTAATTAATTAGTTATTTTAATTAAATTTATATTAATTAAAAATAGATACATAATACCTATATAAGTTTAATATAATTAATTGGATTCATTTTATAAAAAAATTAAGTGTATAAAATTTTATTGAACTTTTTAACGTCTTTTACCCACCTTTTGGGCACATTTGCAAATTTTCATAAATCATAATTTTATCTCTTCAATAAATTTTATTTCAAAATTATGAGAGACATGGTTGAAATTAGTAATTAAAATACGGTTTAATAAGATAAAAATAATTTTTTTGAATAATAACTTTTGGCTTTTATTTACCACGGTTAAAATTAAATAGGTTATTTAAAGGTAAAACTGATATTATAATTACCCTAACACATGTACTCATTCTATTAGATAAGTTTATTTCATGAAAAACCAACCTTATAAATAAAATATGATACTTTCCGTCCACATGGATTAGATTTGGACATTTAGTATTATTTTATTTAAAGAAGGGTTAAAAGTGTTATATTCAATGTTTAATAACTAAACTATTTTTAATATAGAGTTTTACATAAGATAAATTAGACTATAAATATTAATTATAAAAATAAAAATATTTCCTACATAATGGTATTTTATTTATATATATTATAGATTAAATAATTAAATTTATTTATGACACAATAATGATGTAGTAATTACATTATCGATGAGAAAATAAAATAATTGATATTATAAATATACAAAAAAATGTAAATTGAGGATTTTTATTCCATAAGTGATTTTTTGGTTTAATATGAAATTTTAAGGTTGATTAAATAATTTTTTTTGATGTGATAAAGTTTTTATGACTTTAATAAAAACAAAATACAAAATAGTGTAGAAATTGACTTTAATGAGTTTTTTTAAAATAATACTATATTATTAATTGATATAATATTTATAAAAATATAAGGTTCATCCAAAATACTTAGATAATGTTATATATATCAATAATGAACCACTTGGGGTTCTTTTGGAATTTTATAGGATGTTTAGTAACCACTTATTATAATAATACAAGAGGACATGGTAAAAGTTAAACTATTTAACTAAGAGTTAAATCTAAAAGATAGGGTTAATATGGTGACCTAAACTTTTATAAAACCTATTAGTTGAGATTATTTAGACCCATCCCCACCTTATCTTATAAATAAATCAATTTGGTGCCATTATAAACTGAAAAATGATTTTATAATATTATATTATTTCAAAGTTTTCCTAAAGTAACCCTCACCTCTCTTATAAAAGGTTACTTCCCCTTCTCTTGAAATCACACCTCCAATGCCATTTGGCTCAGCCAATACCTACCCAAATCTCCTCCCAAATCTCCTCACTTAATCATAGAGGCCTTCCCTTTAGAATACATATATCTTAAGAAGCCTTTATTTCAAATCAAAAGGAACCACCCAAAGAGGAGGTAATTATTTTATCACCTCTTTCAAAGTTATTTTCTTCTTCCACATTCTCTTTCATTGTTATATCCATACCAAAATAATAACTATAGTACCTTCTTCATACTGTTATGTTATTATAAATATGGTACAACTATACTCATTATTCTATCTATCCTATTAACGATAATGTCTCTATGCGTGTGTATGTACGACTTAACGCCTGCACGTCGTGGTGAAATTTGTTATTCAATACTATGTTATTTGGATGGATATAATGATGAATAATATGTATATAAATAATGAAAATAACATGATAATTTCTCTATACAATTATTAAACCATATAATTTAACACCTTTTAATAATTAAGGAAATGATATTGTCGCTCGTGTGTACGTATGACTTATCGTCTCCACGACGCGATGATATTCATTTCTAGGTTCAACATTAAACGATGATTATAAAAATATATATTATTAATAAGTATGTAATATATGACATTACAATGATACAAGATATATATATATATATATATATATATATTTGTGTGTGTGTGCATGTGATCATGTGTGTGTGTGTGTGTACTTATATATAACTTATTCACTTACTTCTATTCAATACGATATTAAAAAGGAAACAACTTTTATGTGTATGCATGACACTACTGTCACCATGAATGGTGTTTCACATTTCATATATCTATATATTATATGTATTTTTATTATAAATATATATTATATAAAAATTATGTTTTAAATTCTTGATGTATTTAAATCATGATCTAAATGATACGATCAATAATAACAAGTTAAAACACGTATGATAAAGAAAGTGATTATTACATGAAATGTTAATTTAACATGTAAATCATTAACAAATGGGAAGTATAATATCATAAATGAATCATGTATGATATAATAAATATGAATATAGTTCTGTTATAATTTAATAACATACTATGGTGAATATAGAGGAGGTTAATCGTACCCTCTACCAAATGAAAGTCCAAGGTAAGGGTCAATTCCTCAGTCTCATTATTTTCTGAGATTGTTTGTGTATTGTTTTAATGGGAAATATTTATTATCCATGTCCATGTTTCATAAAATAGTTTTCAAAAGGATTATTTTTAAGTAACTCTTTAAATAAAGCACCATTTTAAATGTTTTAAATATTTATTCTTCTAAATCTTTTTCATTAATGTCCATGTTTTGAAAATAGTTTTAAGGATTTATTTATATAGACGTGAAAGTTTTAAAGAGTTAATTTCTTTAAAAAAATTCAATGTTGAATGTGAAACTTTGATTCAAAAATATCTCTTAAATGTATTCATTTATAAATTCTGTCACTTTTAAATGATTACATGAAAAAGGGGTATTTCACTCAATGATTTTTACAGATCATTTTCAACTATATCAACATCCTTTTTAGGATATTATTCTTGATTGAGGTTGATTAGTTATAATACAATCTTCTATATTGTATTGAATTAGTTGTGATATGTTTTACTATGGATGTGATATTTTTATACCATTCATTGTTTATGGCTAAAGTATTGACATTTCATATACTAGTTTTAATATGAATGTTTATGTTATGTTTCATCATTTTTATATTAAGAATGAATTGACTTAGTAACTGATTCGTAGAGCCCGCTATAGCTCTTTGATGCATCAATAGGTCTCATGAGACAAACTAGTGTCTTGGTAGAAGGCCTTGACAAAATTTTATTTTTAGTATTGGCATCAGGCCTTCACTATGTGGTTATGATGTTTGGTGTTAGGCATTCCCTCATTATGAAATTAATTATTACATGTGATTATCCGACCAGTAGAATATCAATGTCCATGTTTATATGTTAATGTTTGATTTATTTTCTCCATATTTTTTTTTCATGTTTATGTTAAAAAGGTTTTTGTTTTTATTACACATATTACATTATAATTTTATAGATTCAGCTAAATTATTTACCCTTATTGGTCATATGAGCTCGCCCCTTTCTTCTGTTTTGTTTTCCAATGATTCCAAGAAGTGTATTATATTTGATTTGTAGGATTAATCTAGGAAAATAATGGCGTTCTCAATGGATTATTTATGTTGTGTTTAATGTTTTAATGTGTGATATAATGTTTATGTATTTAATCTATTTTCCAAGACCACTTAAATGATCGTACCTTTGGGACATGATTCCTTGTAATCATGCCAATTTAATAAAATAATGCATTGGCTACAGGCATATGGGGTCGGGGTGTTGCAATTGGTCTCATTGGAAGTTTAGTACAAAAATTAGAACTATATTTAGAAAACACTCTGATTTGAGAACATTTCCCAAGATATAATTTGAGGATTAGTATATAAGAACATCCTAAAATTTTGGTAATATAGTTATTTTGTGTATTTTCAAAGAAATAAATCCCTTTCTGGATATGAGCAGGTAGAGGCGGCTTTAGAACAAATGTGCATAGGAGTGAAAACTCCAACGAGGAGTTTTGGGATTGACCCGGGGTATCCTCGTACATGACAATGGGCCTTCCTTCAATCTTGGTTACGACACTCCCAGGATATATGCTGAATATAATTTACAATTTTCTTTACAATCCATTAAGAAGGACTTAGGAGTAAATACTTCATCAAAGAAAACATTATTTTTATGATTAGAGATTACATGCATAATCTTTTCAAGTTATGTTAGGTATTTTACAAGTTTAGAATTATTCATTGTGATTTATAAACTAACATAGTGTATTCCATTGTTTTGAAATGGATCCCAGTAGAAGGAATGATAACTCTAAGAATACGCATGATCCAATGAGTAAGAAGGATCCCATCTTTTTGGTATTAAGCCAACATTTAGAAGGGAAATAGTCTCTCACGTATTCTCCTCATATGAAGAAAAATTACCATGTATTATTAAGATATGTAAATAATTCTCTGAGTCATATTGCTTTGAAGGGAAGGAAGATAAGAAAAGGATGGCAGAGAAAATGATGGATAATGGGAAGAGGGGAAAGAAATATTTTCCTATTTGTCATAACCGTAGAAAGAATCACCTTTGTAAATGTTTGAATAGAATGGGAGTTTTTATATGTGTATAGAAAAAAGAAAACAAGTATGTGATTTCAAGGGTAATAAAAAGGTTTCAAATATACAATGCTTCTTCTGGATGGAGGTGGGACACTACGCGCATCAAAGTCCCAATCATCAGAGTAAACTGCAAATGATACTGTTGGATAATAATCCAGTTATTATACTACCACATATTAAGAGTAAATGACTAGTTTTATTATGTTTTTATTTAAGAATTATGTCATTTGAGTGTTGTATCAATGATGTACATGTAATAATAATTATGTAGTATATAAGGATTGTACACAATACTATTTCATTAAGGATTCTAGGTTGTGTGGTACTAAGAAAAATCACTTAATGGAAAGTTAAACTTTTTTGAAAATATATGGTTGAAGGAAAGATATTCTTTAATATAGTCTTGTTACTGAGGTATTTAATTTGGAATAAAATATTATTTATTTGGATAAATTATATTGGGTATTATTGACATCATTGGCACTAATTAATGGTTAGTTTATTCCATCATTGTTGGAGTATTCAAATTTTTTGGATTTAAGGAGTATATCCAATATTCTTTATTTTAAATGGTTGCATGAATGTATTCAATATGGTTTTATGGTAATTCTAGGTGTTACTATGTTTTAAAAGAATACATGATGAAGGTATTCACTTGTTATTATGTGGAAAAAAAGATCTTCATTATGTTTAACTTCCTTCTAAATTTTAGACTATGAGTTTGGACATAAGTATTTTGGATAAGTGTAAAGGTTGAAATGGATTAATTTGGACATTGAATACAATTTCTTAAGGTTAAATCATTTCTTAATATTATTTTGGGGTTGTTGTAAAAAGGACAACATCGAGGTCGGGTGGCAACCTGTTGTGTCCGGAAAGGCCATGAGACTTTAACCCGCAACTGAAGGGCGACAAGGGTGCATCACCTACCACTATCCTAAGTGATGTCCTGATTTGTATAATGTAGATTTTTTATATAGTTTAAAAATGAATTATAAATTCATTATTTTTGGAACCCTTTACGATTAGGATAAATAGAATATTTTTTAATTATATTATATTTAAAAGTAAAAGATGAGTTTGTGGTAGGAATTAGTTGAAATATGACACTCTACTTGTAAAGTATATTTTTTTCCTATTATTATATGAATAAATTAATTCTTAAAAATTAGGAAAGGGATCTTAAAACCAAATTTTGTTTATCGTGATACCTTATGTTTTGTTGAACTGTTGAAATTTTAAATCATCATAGACTGATTGCTTTAAGGCCCTCAATTTTACACGTGTTTGTGATTGATGACCTTAATCACTTCCTATAAATATTTATTTTTTCACCCAATTATTTGTCTGTAATTTCCACAAATGTTCTCCTAATCATGATCATAATTTTGGGATGACTTTTTAATTTCCCTTTCCCTCTTATTAATACTAAATTTTATTAACCCGATTTCCGATGTGGGTCTACCCCAAACTTATTTTACTATTTTTAACCTTTTATTTTTGAAGAATAATTTCAAATTGAGAGGACACAATTTATTGAAGGATTGGAGAATGTAACACCCCATGATTTCATAGTATGTTATCTCTTCAATGTAATTCAATAACTTGCACTACACGCAACACCGAGTTCGAGCACACCACAACTAACCAAACTAGCCGTTCAAAAAGTATTTATGAATAGTATTAACTGAATTTTAATTTTATATACTCCATATAATTTTAGAATCCATAATATGTTTATTTTATACATAATATAAGAAATAATTAATTTTTTTCAAATAAAAGAAGTATTTTTTCAAAAATGAAATTTTACCACCTTTTAATGGAGAAACCTTTGTAAAACCAATATTAAACACTTTTATATATTCAATTTAATAAACTTATATTCTTCTAAAGAAGTGGGATTTAAAAATTTAGTCAGGAAATTTTTTTGGTACTTTTCTGATAAATTTCCTATTTTGAGGAATAGTGAAAATACTAAATTTTAATAGAAAATAACTAATTTAATCGAAATAATTTATATTGTTAATTTTTTCATTTTAATGGGTTGAAATTATAATTAGATTACATTTTTATCATTTAATAAAATCTATGTCATTATATGTAATTTCACATTTAAATTTGACATAAACACTTGTCAATCTTTTGATAGTTTTAATTTTTTTGAAATCCGCTTTTTGGTTTTGATAATGGGAATTAATTTAAAACTAATTAATGAAACATATATGTTTTTAATTTTGTAAAATAGAATTAATTTTAGAATTATGTCTATCAAAATTATCTTAGGGTGATTTTTTTGTATTTCTCTAGAATCATTCAATTTTTTATGAATAGTTAAAAACACTATGTTATAGTTTAAAACCGATTTTTTTTAAAAATATTTCTTTATTTAATTCAAATTTATTTTAAGTAAAAATAGATATATAATACCTATATATGTTCAATGTAATTAATTGGAGTCAGTTCATAATAAAATTAGATGTATAAAATTTTATTGACCTTTTTCACGTCATTTACCAACTTTCAAGGCATATTTTCAATTTTTCATAAACCATAATTTTACCTCTTTTGTGGATTGAATTTAAAAAATCCGAGACACACGGTTTAAATATGTAATAAAAATGTGGTTTAATAAGTTAAACATATATTTTGGTGAACTGTAATTTTTCACTTTTATTTACCACGATTAAAAGTAAATAGGGTAATTAAAGTTAAAAATGATATTATAATTATCGTAACACATGTCCTAATTCAATTGGAAAATATTATTTCGAGAAAATGAAACCTTAGGAATAATATATGATTCTTTTGGTCTACGTGGATTAGATTTGGACATTTATTATTATTTTTATTTAAAGAAGATTTAAAAGTATTAAATGAAAAAAATTAATAACTAATCCTTTTTTAATATAGGGTTATATATAAGATAAATTCGACAATAAATATTAAATAGAAAGCTAAAAATATCTCCTACATAATGGTATTTTATTTATAATTTTTAGATACTAAATAATTAAATTTATTTATGACACAATGATGATGTAATAATTTCTTTATCAATGGGAGATTAAAATAATTGATATTATAAATATAAAAATAAATGAAAATAGAGGATTTTAAAGCCATCCAAAATACATTTTTCTTAATATGACATTTCAGGGTTGATTAAATATTTTTTTTGAAGTGATAATGTTTTTATGACTTTAACCAAAATAGAATAGAAAATAGTGTCAAAATTGACATAAATGAGTTTTTAAAAAAAATACTATATTATTAATTGACATAATATTTATAAAAATCTAAGGTTCTTCAAAAGTTCTTAAATAATGTTATATATATTAATAATAAACCACCTGGAGTTTTCTCATCTTTTTATAGTAATCCTGTTAACTATTTATTATAATAATACAAAGAGGACATGGTAAAAGTTAAACTATTTAACTAATAGTTAAATCTAAACGATAAGGTTAATATAGTGAACAAAAATTGTATAAAACCAATTTTTTGGGAGTATTTTGACCCATAACCACATTATATTTCATATAAATCAATTTGGAGACATTCGAAACCGAAAATTATTTTATAATAAAACAATATTTCAATCATTTCCTAAAGTGACACTCACCTCTCTTCTAAAAGGGTACTTCCCCTTATCTCTAAATCACACCTCCAAAGCCATTTGGCATGACCATATCCTACATAAATATCCTCCCAACAACCCTTAATTCAACCTAGAGGCCTTTCATTGAGCAAAAATCCAACCAATGGATCTGTTTTGTTCAAATCAAAAGGAAACACCCAAAGAAGAGGTAATTATTTTATCACCTCTATCAATGTTATTTTCTTCTTCCACTTTCTCTTTCTTTTTTATTTCCATACCAAAATAATAAATCCAGTAACTTCTACATACTGTGATGTAATTAAATATATGGTACAGTCATACTCATTATTCTATACATTCTGTGAATGATAATGTTTCCATACATGAGTACGCACGCCTTACCGTCTCCACGCAATGGTGTAATTTCTTATTCAACACCATGTTATGTAGATGAATATAATGATGAGTAATATGTATATGAATAATGAAAATATCAAGTTAATTTCTTTGTACAATTAATATATAATCAAATTCTACAACTTTTAATCATAAAGGAAATGATATCGGCGCTTGTGTGTACGTACGACTTACCATCTCCATGACGCGATGAGATTCATTTACAGGTTCATCATTCAAAGATGATTATAAAAATATATATAATTAATAAGTATGTAATATATGACATAATAATGCTACAAGATATATATATATATATATATATTTATGTATGTACTTATATTTTTTTCACTTCTGTTCAATACGATCTGAAAATTGAAACAACGTTTATGCGTACGTACAACCTACCACCTCCATAAACTGTGTTTTCCATTTCATATATCCATCTATTATACATATTTATATTCTAAAAATATATTATATATAAGTCATGTTTTATATTCTGGAATTATTTAAATCATTATCTAAATGATACGATCAAGAATAACAAGTTAAAACACATACGTTAAGGAAAGCGATTATTACCCAAAATATTAATTTAACATGGAAATCATTATTAAATGGGTAGTATAAAGTTATAAACGAATCATGAATGATATAATAAATATGAATATGGTTTTGGTATAATTTAATAACATAATATGGTCATTATATAGGAGGTTAAACATACCCTCTACCAACAGAAAGTGCAAGGTAAGGGTTAATTCCTCAATCTCATTATTATCCAAGATTGTTTATGTGTATGTTTTTACTGGGAAATATTTATTATCCATGTCCATGTTACATTAAATAAATTTAAAAAGGATTATTTTTAAGTAAATATTTAACTAAAACATCATTTTAAATGTTTTAAATATTTATTCTTCTAAATCATTCTCATTAATGTACATATTTTAAAAATAGATTTAAGTATTTATTTTTATAGACATGAATGTTTTAAAATGTTAATTACTATAAAAATATTCAATGGGGTGTGGGAAACTTTGATTAAAAAATATCATTTAAATGTATTCTTTTATAAATTGTGTCTCTTTTAAATGATTTACTGAAAAAAGGGGTATTTCACTCAAAGAGTTTTACTGAACATTTTCAACAAAATCATAATCCTTTACTGGATATTATTCATGATTGAGGTTGATTTTATTATAATACAATATTCCATATTTTATTGAATTATTTATGATATTTTTTACTATGGATGTGATATTTTTGTACCATTAGTGGTTAATGGCTAAATTGTTGACATTTCTTATCCTAGTTTTAATACGAATGTTTATGTTATTTTTCTACATTTTCATGTGAGGAATGCATTGGACATAGTAAGTGATGGGTGGAGCCCGCTAGTGTCTTGGCACAAGGCCTTTATAAAAATTTAATTTTTATTCATTACACGAGGCCTTGACTATGTGGTAATGATGGTTGGCATTATGAAATCCCTCATTATGAAATAAATTGTTACATAGGATTATTCGATTAGTAGAATATCCATGTGTATGTTTATATGGTAATGTTTGATTTATTTTTTTTATATTATGTTCATGTTTATGTTTAAAAGGATGTTTTTTATTATATTTCTTACCTTAAACTTTTATATCTTCTGCTAAAATTTTTACCCTTTTTGAGCATCTGATCTCACACCTTTCTTATGTTTTTTTCAAGGATTTCAAGAAGTGTATTATGTTTGATATACAGGGCTAAGCTAGGGGAATAATGGAATTCTTAACGGATTATTTATGTTGTGCTTTATGTTTGAATTTATAATTTAAGGAATATGAATTTAATCTGTTTTGCAAGACTACTAAACTGATCGGTCCATTGATCCTTGATTACTTATAATCATGCCAATGTATTAATACAATGCATTATCTTTGAGCTTCTGGGATCATGGAATTACAAATACATTCCTTTGAATAATTTTTGATTGAAAATTAATAAGAATGTACCTAACTAAATGTGAATTACCATATATACATAACTCATGTCAAACCGTACTACTAGTTCTAGAATCATTATTCCAGGAGCACCCACCAAATCTTCACCTTTGGATGAAAGTATAAAAATTGAAGAAATTGATGAACCCAAAAAAACACTTTACCAGAACTGAGAAGATAATAAACCCCATCCAATGCAAAATAATTTATGACACAATATATCTCATAACTATTAGAATAAGTACACTATAGGAACACTCATAAGAAATAAAAATAAAAAATTATGTGGTTTTAAAATGGTCATACTCTATGGAAGAATAATGTTTCATTGTTTTTACAAAATAGAAGAAGAAGATTACAAATATAACAATCCACATTATATTATATATATGAACCCACCACATCTATTTATAGAAGGTTCTATCAAGATAAACTAGTTCCAATATATTATGTTCTTTGTGGGGACCACACTGATTATCATGGATACCTTTAGTTACCCATGGGATCAACCACTTCAACCACTATCGTATTATGAATAGTTTAGGCTTTGAAAGTCACTCCCATCATCTAGAAATAGTCTATTGAAAACTAGTTTTTGAATATCATCCATTGAATCATGGATACACTTACAAGTATTACACTTCAGTAATCTCCCTATAATTATAAATATCATGTTCAAGACCATCTCATTATAAAATCAATGAAATTCATCATAAAAGGTTTATTTACGCACTGAAACAATATTCTTCTTGATGATATCTTACATGGATTCATGGAATCATATAACATATATATAAAATATTAAAAAAATCATAATCTATACAAATATATAGTATTAATTAATTTCATATTCTTGTCACCCCAGTCCCACTAAGGAATGATGTTTCCTTAGTCTTTCATGTATTAAGAAATTCATAAAAATGAAATCTTGATTATTACATACATTTATCTCCCATAATTCTAGAACTATGTCTTCTAGAATATTTTATATGAAATGATAATTTATCTCTTGTACGTAATCTATGAATTAAATATTTCAATATTCCTTATATTAATAATTTGATAACTCTCATAGAATAATAACTGACTTTATTGAATCTTTATGCGTTCTTCCATTAAGAACTTCATCGAAACCAATTCCCTCCATACATCCAAAACAAAAATATACCCCTCTTCAGCATTTGAAAGAATGAATACAAGCTATATTCACAATATAAAACATATGGTATTCCCACTAAAAGTGATCACAAATCCCAAGGCAATCTTTTATTCATGATATCCCCTTTAATGTTGACGTCTATATAACATTGTATAAGATCATCCATTATAAAACACATGGAAAATAAATATAAACCATTAAGATATTGAAAAATCCATTTCATTTATTTCTAGTGATCCTTTCCTTGATCCTCCACGAACTTAAAAATATCTCTCACTATATAATAAATGTTTTTCATCATACAAACCATAGTGAATATCATGATTCTTGTCCTCAATGCATATAGATCTTTCTCTATGTACCTAGAATTATTTTCATCTTTATGTATATTACCTTTGGACCATATGAAATGTATTTATAATGGGGTGGTTATAGGTCTACATAATACCATTCTAAATCATTATCCTATCACCTAGATGTATATATTCTAATATTGAACCTATTTTCAATTTTTCATATCCCTCTCAATCAACATCACATAAATCCTATTTGTTTCTCTAAGATCATTCATCTCAAATCGCATAGAAAATTCCTATTTTATCACTTTATTATGATCCATTTTTGGACCCTCCACATGAATTACATCCATGTAAAATATAATAAAAAAATTATATCCTTAATCATCTTTTATTATTAAATTTTTTTATCGTTATTCTAGAAAAAATATTCTCAACCATAAATTCATTAATATTATGATTTTAATTCCATTGAACTTACTTCAAAAAATTAAATATCTATTTCATCTATCAAAATAATCATTCATTCAATTTATCCAAAAAATATCTCATTCATAATGATCTCCCACTCAAATTCATTATTAAGGGAATATGTATTTATATTTAACGAATATTGATATAGTCCTTCCAAGGAAACCAAACTTAGAACTATCTACAATATTATATGTTTTACCAAAAAATATATTTATTAATGAAATGTATAACTTAAATATGGTAAAAATATTTTAAAATTAACATTAACATGTATTGTTTCTACCATATACTTAATTATTCATTTTTATAACCTTATTTTCAAACGTGCCTTCTATACTTATGGAAATTTCTTCATGTGAAAGAATTTTTCTCATAAAATAAATTTATTTCCTCTTTCATAACTAACATATATTTTATAGAATCACTATGAATTCATTCTTTTTTATGATATCTTTGGTTATCCTTTATATATTATACAAAGATGGGGAAGATTATAACTAATCCTTTTAACTGATCTTTTGATCCTTGTACGCATCCTCAGTTCCACCCTAGGTTCACCTTCATATGAAACCATATTTTATTTAAAACATCCATATGATTTTTTATCCTTAGAGCATTCCAATGTTTATATACATATTATATTTTAATCATTCTACAAGTTCTTCACATTGAAGAGAACATTTTATATTAAAATGATATTTGGTTTATTATTATCTAAAATATGGAACTCAATATTTTCATCACAGTACCGTACAAAGTTTCATGATCAGAGATTTATGTTATGATTGTCTATATCGTTATACTCAATATTTATATACAAAAATCCAAAAAAATTAAGGTGAGAAACATCCTACCATTTTCATGGAATTTAGATATTTTAGAATCATCTTCCCTATAGGTATGGAATGGATTTTATTGATGAACTATGCAGGAAAAAAATGGATTTATCCAAAACTCCTTAGGGAATAATGTGTATAACCTAATTCTATGATATTTATCATTCAACATTATATTTATCTAATACACCACTTTTTTCTTTTCTATTTTCCCATGAACAATATTCTCATAAATGATTACTTTTCTCTAGTAAAAAAACTATTATTCTCAACTACCAGACTCAAATATATTATCATAACATACGCACTTAAGCTTCTTTTTTTTACTCCCTCTCTTCCATCAAAGTATATTGTATAAAAACATAAAAAAACTCAATTTTTTCTTAAGGAAGTATACCAATACATTTAATAGGGATTCACTAGTGAATTTTATTTAATATAATGTCCCTTTATGAGAGAGAACTAAGGAAATACTAAAAACCTATGTATTTATATTGTCCATATTTTGATATTTAGGAGTCCATTAGTTTAGGATAAAGCACCCCATTGTATGCATACATATATTATAACTACACATGTTCTGAAATATATGTGACCAAGCTTTAATAACTTATTATCCTTAAAAACTACATTGTTATTATCACTTATGTGACTGAAATATCAATGCTACAACTCAGAGTGTCAAAATACAGTACCCTGAAATTGATACTTCACCAAGAATTCTGATTAGATATAATGATACATTTTGAGTAATCTAGGTATAACCATGGATCCATGTCCTGTATTCTATAATCTTATTATAAATGTTTTTAAAAAATAATTCCTTATTTAATTGGTATATGGAATTAATTTTAATCAATAATAATTTTTTATAAAATCCATGAAACTACAACAAATATCCTTTTAATATGAAGGATTCTATATTACAATTCCACAAAATCTCAAGAGCCTCATAATCACCATAAATAACCTTGTTAAAACATCAATAAATATAGTTGGAAAAGTTTCCTCTCTTACTTGTAGAATTAAATGACACTCTGGAATCAATAATCCAAAATTCCAATATTGTAAAAATAATTATTAACAAAAAATTATATCCCCCACATTCATTATTTATGGATTATATAGAAGAAATCATTCTATAATTGACCTTATAATCCCTACTATTCTACATTATGATCCCCTTATTTGAGGAATTACAATGTTGGGTCTAGGTCCAATTGATGAACTTTAAATTATTCTATACTATACTTCAAAGATATTGAAATTTTTTATTTAGATTGTCTTCCTATAAATTTCAAATTGTTATCAGTTACAATATGTTATTTTACTTCCCTCTATAGGATTTCTTCATTTAAAATGAGATCATGGTTGTACTCAACCATTAGGCTAGTCCTATTGCATTATTCTATTAGAGTCATAACTATCACATTCCATGATCTTGAGAGTGATGATATCAACATCAAAACACACACTAGACCCAAAAATGCCTCTTAGTAATTATAACTAACACCTAATCGAGCTAAATACACTGACATGAAAAACCACTGGCCTTCCATTTGACATTCTCTGGAAGAATAAAATCTATATCATCAACAATTTTTTCATTATAATAGGATTCACATATATATCAGTTAGATCAATCACCAATTCCATAGTTATATTCTCATCCTTAATATTCTTAAATGTATTCCATGACAATAACGTTTATATCACACCAATTTCAATCATATCAAGACATTACCTTTTTTTATCCAATACATTGTGTTTTCATCCATTAAAAAGACGCTCGATGTTCTTCTAGAAAAGATAATACATTATTAGATTCCTCTACAATCGAAATTCCATCATGGTAACCTTGTCAATGATGGCAATGAATTATTACAGTTTCATTCCTTCTAAAATAGATAGCATCCTTTGAAATAGAAAACCATTAATACAATAATTTCACAGAAGATTATATTATAACCCCTCTTGCCAAAGAGTAACCCTCACAGGCTAGGAATAAGGTAAGGGAGATGGTTACCTCTCGAGTCCCACCTCAAGTAGGCCCTAAGATGAAAACGAGCACTGAAGGTATAATAAACAAGAAAATTGGATGTATTAACCACTTTGAGAAGATGAAAAAGAGATAGATAAGACTTATACAACAATAAACATGTACTCAAATGTATATTTGAATGAAATTACATGTGTATACATGTAATTATATATAGTACTAAAACAACATAAAGAGAAAATAAAAGTATCAAAAGGTAAACTCATATGAAACCGAGAATCCCAAACATTTCCTATAAAACCATGATCTAGTAATATCTTACCTGACCCCCAACCTTCCCCTACTAATCTAAAAACTAGTTCATTTACACATGGGGTGAGCATAAAAATATACTCAATAAGATCATCCACAGATCCTCTTCTGAATAAAAGATAAATAAAAAGAACTAAAGAAAACTAAATAATAGTGAAATCAATTCATCACCCAAATAGGTAAAATAAGTGCTCAGCCTCACTATGGTTAGCACTATCCATGTACGTAATACAATAGAGCATATAATATAAAATCAACCACAACGGTATCTTATAACCTCTTGTCTATTAGATTTATACTTTTCCTCTACTTTTCAAATATCGATCCATCTCTCTTTAAAATAAGCTATCATATAGACACTTATTATGAGTATCAAAACATACACCTCATTTTCCACATCACCACATCATCCCATATCACATATTCATATAGTATCCAAGTTGTTTAAGGATTCATCGTAACTTGTATGATATATATCATATATCGAGTATTATACCTCAAGTCATCACATCACATACATTGAGTCAGTACCTTGATCCATTACAACCCATACCCATCCTAACTATAATAATCATATGGGTACTATATCAAGAGATTCATGTGGGTGAAATAACCACAAGAAAATAAATCACATTACACAAATATATGGCAGAAATAAAAATCATCCATACTAGAAAAATACTACCAATAGATGAATGTATGGATAGAGGCTATAGTCATTCATCCATCATCTCACTGGGGTGTTGGGTAAAACACCCCCCAATTTCCACTAGGTGTCAGTCTCCCTACTGATATGGATGGTGTGACATATAAAATTAAAAAACAATTACAAGATATAATATAGATCACAAACAAACTATGGTCATAACCTAGTAATAGTCTCAACAACACCAAACATCACATAGACTCACGACTACCATGGTTAAACTATATATCCAATAAACACTCAATAATTTTAAAGAGATGCAAAAAATTAATTATTTCCCATTATACCATTCCTTCTATTGATTAATTTATTTTCCATTAATTATTCTAGATTTCATGACATTAACTACCAAATCTATTTCCAAAATGAGTCCACAGTTTCTCAAGTGTAGCATCTCATTTTCATTAAATAAAAAATAAAACCCATATGTTGAAAATTTATAATTCATTAATTACATCATTCTATAATCAATGTATTATTGGAAGACATCTGAAGCAACCATTTTAAAATGGAATCGACAACCATCATCTTCTTCAAGTAGTGGGGAAATTAATACTAATAAATAAGCAACCCAACCATTTTCCATTAAATAAATGCATATAATGAAATTATCCAAAATTATCATAGTAATTTGTAAGTGATGAGGAACGTGTTTAAACACTTTTCCACTTCCATTTTATTAGAATAATTGACAAATTGATATGATGTTCTTATCTAATTTGAAAATATTTGGTAGGTGATTATTCATTCACGGGAATTAACATTTTTTTGAAAATTATACCAAAATTTGGCATTTAGTTTTTAAATGTACAAGTTTTTTATTGAACATATTTTGGTGATTTTAATTCAAAATATATTTCTTCAAGACATTCAATGAAATTAGAAAATATGATTGAAATTAATTCTTTAATTTAATTCTAATGAATGACATTTAGTGTAAATCATATTCTTTGGAAAATTAATTTTTAATTCAATGTGAAGTTTATAATATAATATTTGTCTAGTTGGTCTCTAAAAAATATTATTTGAAAAATAAATTTTTATTTAATTTAAAATGTTTCAGAAGTTGACCACCTATAGAATAGATTCAGCACCACAGATTATTGACATCAGTTCCTTTGATGAAATCGATTGTCTAGTCCACTTTATATAGACAAAAAACTCACTGAAACATTCACTATTCACCAGAACTGTAAAAAACCATCGCAATCCCATCTACAAGTCTACCACCCATCATCTACCACCAAAACAATTCCACTTACCAGAATCCAACAGCCTATCCATGGATCTATCATTCCCAAATCCACAGTTCATCCACAAATCCACCATCGATCATTATATCCAAGAAGTGGATGAATCCAACACTATAGAGGAAGATGCAGAACCTCAATGAGAATTAAAAATATCCTCAATAGATGTACACTGGTGGAGATTTCCAACCCACTTCCACTGTGAGTATTTTGTCGTACCACACCCACCAAGGTCGTGCCTCAGATTCGACCGCTTCTAATGGATATATTCCATCCATTGAGTGAACCATTACTCACCCAAGCCACTAAAGAATACAGCCGAGCGTATCCACGTTCCTTCACTACCGATTGAAGACCCATCGAGTTAATCTCCCCTAGGAGAGTAAACCTTCATATGAAGTTGATAAATAAGAATAATAATAACAATAATAACTAAAATAGAAATATGAAATAAATAAATAGATAAAAATAATAAATTTTTTAATGTAATATAAATATAAATAATACTAATAGGTATTTCTTAATTTATATATATCATATATCTATAAATACCATTATATTTATATAAAAATAATAATATATATAATATATATATAAATAAAAATATTTAAATAAATTTAAAAAATCTTCATCTTTTTTTATTCAAATATAATTAAATTATAATATATATATATATATAATAATTTTTTATCTATATTTATAAAAAAAATGTTTGAACATCGACTTGTGTCGTTTGAGCCCAAAATGAGTTTCAGAACTACAAGGGCCAATAATGCATCAGTTAAAGACCTAGATTATTAACTCAAGATACCTGTGTACAAAAACTCAAATTGGGGAAATAAGCTTCCCAAAATTAATGATTCTTACCATTGAAAGTAATTTGACATTTTTTAATTCATTGGTTGAATCATGTATATTGATTTGAAGTAAATGAGATCATAGGATAAAATATTTGAGCATCCTCACACAATGATAATAAGCATTAACCATTCCATGGGGAGGGAATCCATGTTTTTAATCTTGGTAACTTCATGGATGATATTTTCTGGGAGTTTGAATTCTGTTTTAGGTAGCTTGGTTGTGGTCACCACTAAGGAAGATGTATAGTGACAAGTATGACACGTTGATGTCTAAGAGTTTATCATGGAGTAAAAACTATGAGTTTGAAGGGGGACTAGTGTGAAATAAGACAATTAATAAAATAATAATCGACCATAAAGTCACACTCACACACATGTTCCAATTTGTGAAGATATTGGATCAACACAAAATAACACCCATCATCACAACATGAAGAATATAGAGAAGATAACATAGAGAGATTAAGAGATATTTGGAATCAAGATAAAGTTGAAAAGAATAGAATTACATTTCCCACTATTATTCTATTTCTTCATTACATTCTGTATGTATTATTGTGTTTATATATCGTGTAAGATTTTTAATGTGATAATGATTTTTATAAAAAAACATTTGGGTGAAGAGTTTTTGTGGTTTGATTTATTTTACTTCGTATATGAAAATTTTAAATAGATAATTCTAACTATTTCCCTTCCAAAAATAATTTCATTTAGAAAAGAGGAATAATTGCATGAAAATGATCTTGATCTTACAAATATTTAAACTTCTGTCAATTTAAGGATTCAAATAATAAAAAAATCATGCCCAAGAGGGGGTAGCAAACTGAGTTCAAATGATGATTTAAACTAAGTGATTACAAATTTGTTATCACTTGGTGAGAAAGTTACATATGTTTTTGAAAATCTATAGGATCCATTCAATTACTGGTTGACCTGATAAAAAATCATGTTAGCCACTTTGAATCAGTTAATGGTGTTTTATTTCAAATATATGAATGAAGGAAATGCATTATAAAAACTAGCCAACTAATTTCCCCCTCTTTTGTTAATTTATTTTTCTCGTGATCTCTAGATCTTATGTCTTTCCTTCACTCATACTCAATTTCAAACCCACAAAAATCATTATTCCCGTTATTTTTCATCCATATTTTGTATTTTCATTTTTATCATGTGACATTTTATTTTATTGTTTTCTTGATTTTCAACATGTTCACACACTTAAATCACACAATATGGGTCTTTCCCTATGGATCAACCTTTTACCATCAGTAGACATGTTTTAAGTATATTTAAAAAATATTTTTTCAGTTTAGGCTACTATCCAAGATTCTTGGTGGGTTTATAAATCACTCGTAGTTGTCATAGTCATGAAATTTTCTCGAGGGTTTACTTTAACGGTTCTTGAAAGCCTACCCTTATCTCAACCACTAAAATCATAAGACAACTGCATGTGGACCTAAATATGAAGTATTTCAGGATAGTTAATTCTATAAACCATGACTTTAAATCATCTAGTGAGTTGATACTATAAGGGATTTTTAAAATAGTGGAAATTAATAGGGAATAATATAAAATTGATAAAATTATAAAATAGAAAAATCACTTTCATGACTCCATATTTCAGAATTGGGATTTAATTATTTTTCATTGTGTCATGCTATTCAACTAATGGACGATATTTTTCTCATGAAAATTGAAAAATATGGGGTCAAGAATATTCACCAATCTAAGGGTTCTTATTAATTGAGTTGCATATATGGTTAGAAAGGAAAACAGACCATTCTCTCTAAATATATATAAAATCTGTAAGAACCCGGTTTTTATTTTGAGGTACGAATTTATTCTTTTCTCTTTTCCTTAAGTGTTTTTGAGAAAATAAAGAAAATGGGGAAAAATCCTAAATTTTTTGACTACATGCCATGTACTATTCCACACACCGTGTACCTTGGCCGTGTGGGATGAGTACATAGGGTGTGTAGCCATGTCGGTGACGAAGGGTGTAAAAACAGACTACATTCCATGTAGTGGTATTTACATGACGTGTATTCAGTCGGCAGGGGAAACAGTAAGGTGGTGGAAGCCGCCGCCAGGTGGGCGACAGTATACGTCGTGTAGTCAGGAATACATGTCGTGTACTCATGTCGACGGATGAACAGTTTGGAGGTGCTGCCCGAAAAATAGTAAAATGAAAAATTACACGCCATGTAGTTTGTTTTTTTCTCTTAAAATAAGCAGTAGCCTCCTCATTTGGTAGAGGAGGCGTTTGGGTTCATTTTGGAGAAAGAGAGGAGGTTGGATCTTTGGAGATCTGCCGAGCGCACGTCGGGAATCAGATTCTTCCATCGATGATCTCGTTGGAACTGCACAGGTAATCCCTCCGCTCTCCTTAAGCTGTTCATACCAATTATTTCCCGAGGGAACATTATTTACATTTGAATGGGTTTTCCTATAACCCAGATCTACATCGTCTTTGGGCGTTTCTGGAATTGATGTTTGCGTATACCGTTTGTGGGTGTTTAAGGTAGGTGGCTTGGTGTTTAATTTTCCAACTGATGTGCGTTTTGTGTACCGTTGTGCTACAAACCGATGTTGGGGTGTCGTGTGGCTAAGGCCTTGTCCGTTTTAAATACCTAGAATTGTATAGGTAATTAAATTTCACAATAAACTGCTGTTTGGGATCACTGCTTGGATCCAGGACCACCCCAGGGGTGTGTTCTTCTGTTTAGCCGTATGGCCAGGATACCCGACGGTATGCCAGGAAATTTCCTGTGAGTTACGTTTCTGATTACCTGAGGTTAAGGGTTTTTGTGTCTGAGGACACTGACTGTTTACATAGAAATTCATTGTGGTGGTTTCCTTATAATGAATGATTAAATGAATAATAAAATGGCAATATAACTGGTAAAGTTAGTTAATTTTGAGTACTGCATAGTTTATTGCATTTTACTACTGCACACTGTTGTTGCATATTTTCACACAGTTGGGCACAGGCCTTTGGTGGGTGCCTACTGGAATTATTTCTCACACCCTGTTTGGGTCATGTCTTCGGCCCAAACAGATTATATTTCTGCAGGTGTGGATAAGGGCAAGGGTCCTTTTACAGGTACTTGATTGCTACTAAGGATTAGGGGAGCATGGGACTGGACTTTGGCTCACGATGCTACCAGATGTTTTGTTTTGTTTTTATGTACTCTATATTGTATTGTACTGTATTGTTGTGTAACATGTTCTGGCTATTTTCTTAGAACTTGAGAAATGTTTGCATCATTATATTTATAACTGTTGGTTATCTTTTACTACAGTTGTTTATTTTAAATGTGTATGGTTTATTATTTCCGCTGTTGTTGTATGCTTTTTATTATTCCACTATGCTACACTTTTAAAAATGAGGGCATAGTTTTCCCACTATCAGACCTGGGCCCTCGCTGCTAGTCTGCAACCTCTGGTGTTTGGGGAAATGCACTTGAGGACACGTGGCGAACCAGGTTCGGGGCACCGGTTGAGTGGCACCTAGAACCAGGATGTTACAAAGTGGTATCAGAGGAGTTATTTTCTTTGACTTATGATTTGGAGCCTCATTCAGGGATAGGAAGAGAACGGTAGTTGGTAATAAGCTGTGCCCGGGCATAGCTAACCCGTGTACAGGGATAATCCAATTTACCTCGTGTTGCAATTTTTATGATTTTTACTTTTTATAATTGAATTGATTTTCACCGAAGGGTGACGCACTTGTATTGTGCTGTTTATATTTTATTCATGGTTTATATTTAGTTGCAACCCAATGAGATGTGGGTATGTCATCTCATGCATCATTTAGGAACATGCAAGAAATCACATGCCGTGCAAAGTTTCCATGCCATGTAGGTGCATTAGACCTTGCATGTTGTTGTGATAGATGTTGTTCTTGTAAAAGCATGTTGTTGTGATAGATGATTTGATAGATACCTACTGTTTTATAGGGTATTATTGTGTGAGACTGTTTATAGAATGGATGCCAAACTTTGGTTTTTGTGGAGTATGGGCCCTCATTAACCGAAATTTGGTGGATCATTGACTGTTTATCCATTTATAACACATATAAGATGCAAAACTTTGATTATTGGGGAGTATGGGCCCTCACGAATCGGAATTTGGCACTTAGGTGTTGTTTTTCAGTATTTTCTGGGTTCCTGAGAAGTTTCTGAGGCATACTGTCCAAAAACCTAGTATACACACTGTGTAGTACCTTAAAACACGCCGTGTATGTTCTTATGTTCGAGAATAAAAGAAAAAAACTATTTTGAGTACACGTCGTGTACCATAAGTACACGCCGTGTAGTAACTTCTCATTTCAGAGACTGTGTGGGTGGGGACACGGGGAAGGTAAATTCTTGGGGCGAACATGCTGTGTACCGAAAGTACACGCCGTGTAATGTTGACCCGGAGTCCGCCCATGTAACTAACAACACGGACGGAGGAGACCTTAAAACATACAAGTTGTGTTCACTATGGAACATGCCGTGTAGTCTGACCTGGGGACCCAGTCATGTAACTAACAACACGGGTCGGTGTAATCCTTTAATGTACACACCATGTGTTTATGGAACACGCTGTGTAGTGTGAGCCGTGTATCCGACCATGTAACTAACAACACGGGTCGACAAAGCTCGTCTCGTACACGCCGTGTACCTGTGGGACACGCCGTGTAGTCTTGTCCGAGGACAGACCGTGTGGACTTAGCTGTGTGGCTGGGAAATGGGGTAGTGTACACGCCGTGTGCGGGTGTAACATGTCGTGTAGTATCAAGATGAGTAGTCGGCCGTGTTAAAAATGACACGGGTAGTTGTAAAATTACACCATATACACCATGTATATTTTATACACTTTGTGTAGTTTTTTTCAAACGAGAGCCGTGTGGATTGGCCATGTATACGGACCCAGGAAAGGGAAGAGTTGTCATGTACACGCCGTTTAGTCAGTATACACTTCGTGTAGTCCTGCTGGGAATACTTGAATGACTTCTTCCCCCTATTCCCCTTTTTGGTTCCTTTGTTTTCAGTCTGGATATCTGGATCTAAGGTATGAGTTTGACCTTGTAGTGTCATGCTGCCGAGACGTTCACGCGTTGTTTTCCAAGAGAGCAACAACGAGTATACTCCAGAGATGGTGGGCCATAGGCTACTAGTTGATCCTCCAGCAGAGCTAGATGCGGCGCCAGCCATAATACCGGACACAGGCGCAGAGGTGCAGTTCCATGAAAGCTTTATGCGGTTTATGCAGACCTTTCAGGGAGCACCGCCGGCTGTCACATCTATGGCCGAGATGACTTGTATATTCCAGCAGTAGCATCCGCATACATTCTCAGGGGATGGCAGACTACAGGCTGTAGAGTCTTGGCTGGGGTTTATGAAGAATATTTTTGAGCACCTAGAGATGCCTCCAGGGAGGGGGGTCAAGCTCGCGACTTATATGTTGCGTGATTCCACCAAGAGGTGTTGGGATGTTACCACACTTTCAGAGCATCACAGAGACATGGCATGGGAAGATTTCCAGACAGCCTTCTATGACTTTTTCTTCCCAGATATGCTGAGGGAAGATCGAGCTCTAGAGTTCATGAATCTGTAGCAGGGTGCTATGTCGGTGATGAATTATTCTTCTCGCTTCACCAAGCTACAGTGTTTTTCACCCATTCTGGTGGGCGATGAGATGCTGAGAGCCAGATGCTTTGAGGATGGACTCCGTTATGACATCTAAGCACTGGTGAATGTTTTCAGATTTCCTTAACTACATACTATTGTGAACCAGGCACTGATTAGAGAGAGGAACCTGTGGGAAGCTAGTGGTGTGGTCCAGGGCAGTTCGACACCAGTTTCTAGTACTATTTCTACTCGTAAGAGGAAGAGACAGATGGAATTCTCTTAGGGTGGCAGTGACAGCCAGAAGAATGTTTCAGGTAGCCAGTTCATATGATATCAGTGTGGTAAGGAGGGGCACAAGAGACCTCAGTGTCCACGAGACCTAGTGGAGTTCCGAGCTTGCGGCAAGATGGGTCATCTGCAGCACTTTTGTAGGGCGTTTCTACCAGTGGCTAGTGAGAGGGGTTCTGTGAAGACACCATCTGCGGGAGAAGGACCAGCAGCTTCTTCACAGTCAGGAAACTGGAATACGTTAGGGCATGCATGAATGGATGGTGGTCATGGCCGTGGTAGCCAGACACCTGGATCTCAGAGGTAATAGGGTGGGATAGCTCAGGGTATCCAGGCTGGGTGACAGGGCCTCGGCATTGGGAAGACATATGCAGTGCAACAGACCCAGCAGGAGAATGATCTCGGACCTTCTACTGTCAGAGGTACTATTCTAGTAGCTTCTATTTTATATTCAGTACTTTTCGATACGGGTGATACACATAGTTTTATATCTGTGCCCGTTGTGGAGAGCCTTGGGCTCTGTGTTTCTTCTTCTTCTGCTGTTATGATGCTAGACACTCCGTTGTGTACTATAACAGCTGTTGTGCGTCAGTGCAAGGAGTTCCCCCTTGAGGTTGGTGGGTGTCACTTCTTTTGGGACCTCTATGTATTAGAGATGACGATCTAAGATGTCATTCTCGGGATGGACTGGTTGGTTCCCTTTCAAGACTTTTTGTATTTTTATCGTCGCAGGGTGAGTTTCACATCACCATAGGGCGGAGAGTTTCTATACAAGGGAGTGTAGGATGTTCAGGTGAGTCGAGCTAGACCAAAGAATCATGGACGAGGTGGTATCATAGTCCAGATTGTGAGCTTATATTTGGATGACCGGGGGACTTGTTAGAAGGATTTCCTTCCAGTGGTGGATCATTTAAAGGATGTCTTCCCAGACGACTTTTCAGGTCTACCTCCAGAGCATGAGGTGGATTTCTCCATTGAGCTTGTGCTAGGAGCGGCACCGGTGTCCATTCCTCCTTATAGGATGGCTACACCTGAGTTACAGGAGATCAAGAGACAGTTAGAGAAGTTACAGGAAAAAGAGTTTCATCCGACCCCATATTTCTCCTTGGGTTTCGTCGGTCCTCTTTGTAAAGAAGGCAGACTGTACCCTCAGACTCTGTGTGGATTATCGAAAGTTGAACAAGTTGACGGTTAAGAACTGATATCCCTTACCTAGGATTGATGATCATTTTGATCAACTTCATGGAGCACGAGTGTTCTAAAAGATTTAATTGAGATCAGGATATCATCAGCTGTGCGTTAGACCATCAAATATACCTCTCATAGCTTTTAGGAGCTGGTATGGTCTATACGAGTATACGGTTATGCCGTTCGGACTCACGAACGCACCAGCGGTTTTCATGGCTCTGATGAATCGTGTGTTCCATCCCTATCTGGATTATTTTTTGGTAGTATTTGTGGATGATATCTTGGTGTACTCTCACACTCAACACGACCATGCCACCCATCTTGAGATCATATTGAGTACACTGAGAGAGCATCGACTATATGCTAAGCTCTCAAAGTGCCACTTTTGGATGGACTAGATTCACTTCCTGGGTCATATCATCTCGGAGGCAAGAGTTAATGTAGACCCAGACAAGGTAGGAGCAGTAGTTTCCTAGGAGCAGCCCAAGAACTGGTTTGAGATACGGAGTTTCTTGGGGCTGTCTGGTTACTAAAGACACTTCATACAGGAATTCTCCTGCTTAGCAGCACCATTGAAGGGTTTGACTAAGAAGGGTGTGAAGTTCATTTGGTCAGAAGTTTGCGAGACAGTCTTCCAGGAGTTGAAGGGAAAGTTGACATCAGCACCAATCCTGATACTCCTAGAGCAGGGGAAGATCTATACAATTTACTATGATGAATCAAGTATTGGGCTAGGAGCTTGTGTTGATGCAGGGTGATCGAGTAGTTGCATACAGGTCTCGTCAGTTTAGGCCACATGAGAGGAACTACCAGACACATGATCTCGAGTTGGCTACAGTTTTTCATGTGTTGCGCTGTTGGAGACATTATCTCTTGGGAGAACATTTTGTGGTGTTCACGGACCACAAAAGTCTCAAGTACATATTTACCCAGTGCGACTTGAACCTGAGATAGTGAAGGTGAGTTGAATACCTTCATTCCTTTGATTTTGAACTTGCCTATACACCTGGTAAAGGTAATTTAGTAGCTGATGCTTTGAGTAGGAAGACTCAGATACATGTAGTGCAGGAGGCCAGTGGTGAATGTCATATTATGGCTTTGTTCTCTGAGATGCATTTGGAGGTGCACGACAGTCAGGGATAGACCTATCTTTCATTTTTAGCTGTGACTTCTATCCTCCAGGATAGAGTGAGGATGAGACAACTATCTGAATTAGAAGGCCTAGTTATATGGGAGTCGGTGACCAGTGATGACCCTTCTCCTGGTCGGATGATAAGCGATGATGAAGTATAGCGTTTCCCAGGATGAGTGTGTGTTCTAGTGGATATACACAAGGAGATGATGTGGGAGTTTCATGCTTCAGTCTGGGAAGTTCATCCCAGAGTTACCAAGATGTACTGTAACTTGAGACGTCAGTACTGGTGGCTGGGTATGAAGAGAGAGATAACTGGTTTTCTTACGAGATGTTCCACCTATCGGTAGGTGAAGGCAGAGCATCAGAGGCTAGCCAGATTGTTACAACACTTACCCATTCCGGCATGGAAATGGGATGATGTTGTGATGGACTTCGTGACTGGGTTGCCGAGGTCACCTCGAGGCAATGATGCCATGTGGGTTGTTGTGGACATACTCACAAAGGTAGTTCACTTTTTACTGATCAAGGAGACCTTCAGAGTTGACGAGCTCGAAAAGTTGTATATCCGAGAGGTCATACGTATTCATGGGGTCCCCCGTTCTATCATTTTAGATAGGGACACCCATTTTACATCTCGTTTTTGACAGAGTTTTCAGAGGGTACTGGGTACACAGGTGCTTCTGAGCACAGCTTACCACCCTCAGATAGATGGTCAGTCATAGCGTACGATACAGGTACTTGAGGAAATGCTGTGTGCATGCATCCTCGACTTTGGGGGATCTTGGGAGAACCATATACCCATAGACTAGTTTTCCTATAATAATAGTTTTTAGGAAACTATCGAGATGGAACCTTACGAGGCTTTATATGGTAGGACATTCCGATCAACCTTGTGCTGGTTAGAGGCAGGTGAAGCAACATTACTAGGACCACATCTCGTGTTGGAGACTTCTGAGCAGGTCCAGTTGATTCAGAAGTGGATGGCTACCACACAGTCTCGTCAGAAATCTTATGCTGATCAACGTAGACGACCCTTGGATTTCATAGTCGGGGATCAGGTTTTCTTGCGTGTTTCATTGAGGTTGGGACACAGGCGAATCAGGAGATATGGTAAACTTTCACTGAGGTATGTGGGTCCATTTGAGATTCTAGAGAGAGTCGGTCCGATTGCCTATAAGATGCTGTTACCACAGAGGTATCGAGCCATGCATGGTGTCTTCCATGTATCTCAGTTGCGTCACTATCATTCAGACTCGTCTCACGTCTTTCATCCCGAGGAGGTTGAGCTCGAGGTAGATGTTTCCTTTGAAAAGCATCTGATTCGTATCGTTGATAGGATCACAAAGGTTCTCCGAGGCCAGTCAGTTCCTCTCGTATGGGTTCTATGGAAGCATGGACGAGTTCAGGACGAAACCTGGGAGCGGGAGACCGACGTACGTGCTCAGTGCCCGGAGTTATTCATGGCTATATATTCACCACCATTGGAAGGGAAATTTGGGGATTAATTGCTTTAACGGGGGATGTTTTTAAGAACCTGGTTCTTATTTTGAGGTACGTATTTCTTCTTTTCACTTTTCTTTAAGTGTTTTTGAGAAAATAAAGAAAATGGGGAAAATAATAAATTTTGTGACTACACACCATGTACTATTCCACACGCTGTGTACCTTGGCCGTGTGGGATGAGTACACAGGGTGTGTAGCCATGTCGGTGACGAAGGGTGTAAAAACCGACTACACGCTGTGTAGTGGTATTTACACATTGTGTAGTCAGTCGGAAGGGGAAACAGTAAGGCAGTGGAAGCCCCCGCCAGCTGGGTGATAGTACATACTATGTAGTCAAGAATACACGTCATGTACTCATGTCAACGAATGAACAGTTTGGCGGTACCGCCAGAGGAATAGTTAAATTAAAAAGTACACGCTGTGTACTTGGAAGTACACGATGGGTAATTTTTTTCTCTTAAAATGGGCAGTAGCCTCCTCATTTGGCAAAGGAGGCATTTAGGTTAGTTTTAGAGTAAGGGAGGAGTCCAGGGCTTTGGAGATCCGCCAAGCACATGTCGGGAATCAGATTCTTCCACCGATGATCTCGTTGGAACCGCACAGATAAGCCCCACGCTCTCCTTAAGTCGTTCTTACCAATTATTTCTTAAGGGAAAGTTATTTACATTTGAATGGGTTTTATTCTAACCCAGATCTACGTCGTCTTTGGGAATTTATGGAATCGACGTTCGTGTATACCATTCGTGGGTGTTTAAGGTAGGTGGCTTGGTGTTTAATTTTACAACTGATGTGCGTTTTGTGCACCATTGTGCTACAAACCCATGTTGGGGTGTCGTGTGGCTGAGGCCTTGGCCATTTTAAATACCTAGAATTGTATAGGTAATTAAATGTGATAATAAACTGCTGTTTGGGATCACTGCTTGGATCCAGGACCACCCCGGGGGTGCGTTCCTCTGTTTAGCCGTTTGGCCAGGATACCCGAGGGTATGCCATGTTTATTTTACGCATTACTTTTCCCTTGAGAGTAATTGTATGAGTATTTATTGTTTATATGTTGGTCTTGGCCCGATTACATTATAGCCTGAGGGCAGTGATGTATTAGCTTGAGGGCAGTGGTTATTTCGGCCTGAGGGAAACTTCTTCCATGCCTGTGGGTAATAGAAATTGTACCTGAGGGAGACACTCTGTACACCTGAGGGAAATATCTTTTATGCCTGTGGGCAATTACATGCGGGTTACGTTTCTGATTACCTGAGGGTAAGGGTTTGCGTGTCTGAGGACACTGACTATTTACATAGAAATTCACTATGGTGGTTTACTTATAATGAACGATTAAGTAATAATAAAATGCAATATAACTGGTAAAGTTAGTTATTTTTGAGTACTGCATATTTTATTGCATTTTACTACTGCACACTGTTGTTGCATATTTTCACATAGTTGGGCACGAGCCTTTGGTGGGTTCCTACTGGGATTATTTCTCACACCCTGTTTGGGTCATGTCTTCAGTCCCAATAGATTACATTTCTGCAGGTGTGGATAAGGGTAAGGGTCTTTGTACAGGTACTTGATTACTGCTAAGGAGTAGGGGAGCATGGGACCGGGCTTAGGCTCGTGATGCTACTAGCTGTTTTGTTTTGTTTTGTTGTACTCTGTATTGTATTGTACTGTATTGCTGCGTAACATGTTCAGGCTGTTTTCTTAGAACTTGAGACATGTTGCATCATTATCTTTATAACTGTTGGTTATCTTTTACTGCAGTTGTTTATTTTAAATGTGTATGGTTTATTGCTTATGCTTTTGTTTTATGCTTTTTATTATTCCGCTGTACTACACTTTGACAAATGAGGGCATAGTTTCCCCACTATCAGACCTGGGCCCTCACTGCTAGTCAGCAGCCTCTGGCATTTGGGGAAATGTGCTTGAGGTCACGTGGAAAACCGAGTTCGGGGAACCCGTTGAGTGGCCCCCAGAACCGGGATGTTATAGAATCAAACACTTCTTCAAAGGGAATCCAAAGGCATTAGTGTTTCATGAGAACAAAACCATGTTATTTTTTGGTTTTTATTTTATTTCCCTTTTCATATAAAATAAACTCTTGTGGCGAGATTTCCTAGTCTACTACTACTCCTTTATAATGATATCACATGACATGATATCACGAGTGTGTTATTTCTACTAGAAATGTTTCCTAAGAAAACCAAGGGGAAACACTATAGATCAACTAGAATGAACATCCATAACATAATATTTCATTGATGTTTTTCTAGAAGTGTAATTTATGTATTCGTTTTTCTATTTTATTTCCCTTGAAATAAATTTGATGTAAATATAAGTGGAATTAACTTAGTGCTATATAGGAGGAACTTTTGAATAAACATAAATGACATGAACTCATACATTCAAGGAAGTTTAGTTTTTTCCCATTTCAATACTCTTATTACCAATTAATACCTACCACTATGAACTATGTGTGGTGGAATAACCACAAAATTTTTATAAATTATGTAATATGTTTCTTTCTTAGGTGGAAAATTTTTGAGTTCTAGAGTTGAAAATTATGTTGAGATGCATTGTGAAACCTAATTTAACCCATTACAGTCACTTTCATTCAACTATTATAACACAAAAATGTTTATAATGATAATTTTTGAACTAAATTTGAAATTATTTTGTATGTGAAAATCAATAAAAATAATGAACATTAAAAATGATTATTCTTTAAAAAAAATTATGATTAGATTTTCGTAAGTCGTGATTTTGGTTTTTTCATGTAACTCCTATAAAATTATTTTTACTGTTGAATTGAAAAATTGTTTTTATTGGAACATTATACCTCCTTAGGATTGAACATTAGAGACAAAGTTGGGTTTTATTGTGGGGTAGAGGGTTCATTCTCTATGTGTTGTGTTGTCATTAAATTCTTGAAACATAAAAATTCCCCATAATTTGTGTAACAAAATAGTTAGAGAATCTCAAATTTATACACAAACAAAGGGTCTTATGATTCACGTTGTAAAAAATATTATCCTTCTTAGAGGATAAAAATATGCTTGTTATTGAGGGTTTTATTGATTGTGTAATTTTTGGGGGTGAAAGATTGTCGAGTGGTGTTACATATTGTTTTTTAAGATGTTCTATTTAGGAGCCAGGAAAGGGATTGAGATCGAATAGATTTTTATTGATTTATGATCTTAAATTTTTTCAACTAGAAATTTCATGTCAAACCTAATAGAGATATATTTTGTGAATTAATTACCTTAGAAATCCAAATAATTCGATAATCATTTTTTTTGAAAATGGATTAAATTGGTTAATTTGGATCCCTTGGTGAGTCTCTGAGACAAAGATACTAGGTATGTTTCCCTAAGTAACTAAAAGTAAATCTCAATAAGTTTGCTCACTTCGGTATCTACAAAAATATGACAAAAAAATATTAAATATAAAAGGACCTATAAAAAATAATTTCATTAATGTGAGTGAAATATTAAATCCAAATTATTAAAGGGGTAATTGACTTATATGAATATCATCCAAGTTGTATCAATGAAGTAAAAAATGAAATTTTATTTTCGGAACCTAAGAGAACATGAAAATTAAAGGTTTCACTTTTTATGATTTTATTTATACATAAATCCAATATGTCATCACTCATAGAATAAGAAATTGAATTACAATAAATGTTGATAAGTGAGTGACTTCATGTATGAGGCATAACATTTTCAATAGTGAATGAGTTCGTGTTCCCTTAATTTATAGTGTCTATTTGTAATTAAAAAGGACTTATTGTAAAAATTTGTTTGGAAATCTTGATCCAATCATAATTTTATCATATATAATTACTTATCTTAACCTATCTCATTTTAAGGTGATTGTAAAAACCATGCTGTCAATTTTACAAATAGAAAAATTGAGGATTTTTTTAATAAAAATAAACTTTTATGTGTGGGGGGAGTTTTATGTGGCCTATGTATATATTTTTTTTAAAATCCATTTAGGTGGAATAAATGGGAGATTTATATTAATTTATATTCTAATTAGAAAATATTTTAAAAGTGATATTTTTCACTTGAAGTAAATTATTTGGAAAATATTATTAATATTTGGATTTTGAAGGTTAAATGTTATTATTTTTGATTGAAAATAATTTGGTGGGTTTTTAAAAAAGAATTCAAACTAAATTAATTGATTTTAAAATTTTTATTAAAATTATTTCATTAATTAAAATACATTGAATAATTTTTAGTGGAATTCATATTTTAAGGAAAATTTATTTTTAATTGAAAATAGAATTTATTTTATAAATTTTGATGTTTGGTATCTAGAAAATATTAATTAAAAAATATTTTTCAAATTGAATTTAAAATTGAATGGAAGAATTATTTTCATTCTCTTTATTCCTTGAATTGACATTTTTTTTTCTATAATCAATATTTAAATTGAATGAATCAATGATCAAATTTTTCAGATATCATTTAAAAAAATTATTTAGTTTCTAAAATACTTGAATATTTTTAATGTCACTACATTCCCTTCTACTGGTCTACTTTGGTACTGCTCTACCTTTCACTATTCTACTGCCAACAAAAATCTACCGTCGACACCCTCCTCAGTCCAATAACCACCAACCACACTTTGATGCCTTTATATTATTATGGGAACTACGACAACCATGTTTCCATAGATTTTATATTCATATATATATTTTCAACACCATCTCAGGTCTACCACCATCCTCCCTAACTATTGATCCACCATTACCCCATCTACTGATACACTAACCATCATCTACTGCAATCCATCATCCCCTTGCTACTATCCCAATACCAACCCATGAATCTACCATTCCTAGATCCACTATTCCCACACAAATCCAACATAGAGATTGATTCCAAAGAACTAGATGAATCTGATACCATAGAGGAAGACCCAGAACCTCCCATAGATTAAACCAGATTTTCTATGGTTGCATGCCACCAAATCTCCCTGACCCACTACCACCAGGATCGATGTGTTGTTTCACCCATACCAAGGCCTCATATTCAAGTCAAACACTAATAAGGAGTTTATTCCATCCCTCAAGATAATTCATTCTCACTAAGTCCATTAAAGAAGATAGTTTTAACTGATCTGAGCTTCTGCACTGCCGGTTCAAGACCCACCAAGTTGAGCTCCCCCCTTGAGAAGAACATGTGGCAGGAAGATAAGAGAGAATGAAAATATTAATTTAAAAATTAAAAATTAAATAAATTAATATTTATATATATATATTAAAATTTATATTAATAGTTATATATATTAAATGTTTTTAAATGAAATTATAGTTTATAATAATAATAATAATAATAATATAACATATATATATATGAATCATTATATGTTTATAAATATAACAAAATACATTTTCATGTATATATTTAATAATAATATAATTAAATTAAGTAATATATGTTTATATTTATTTATTTCTATTTATATAACAATATAGAAATGTGTTGACTTTAAATAGTGTCGTCTGGGCCCAAAAATATGTATGGGCACTGCAAAGGCACAACATGCAACAGTTCACGAACTGGATGATTGTTTCAAGACTCCCATAGTGAAAAAATCGAATAGCGCAATAAAACATCCAAAAATTGGAGGTGATCACCTTTGAAAATAATTTCACATTTTTATGGCTGATTGGTTGAATCTATTAAGTTGAATTTAAGTGAACAAGATCAATGCAAGGAAGATTTAATCATTCTCACTCAGTAATCATGACCATTAATCATTCCACATCAAGGGAATCTATATTTTTTATCATGTTTGGTTCATGGAAAAGAGTTTCAAAGATTTTCACATTCTTTTTTAGGGATCATGGTTATGTTCACAACTATGGATGCCATATTGTGATAAGAATGGTACATGGAATTTGGAAAGATTCTCACAGAACAAACACTATGATATTGAAGGGGTATTAGAAGGAAATTGGATTATTAATAGAATATCATTCTTGAATAAAGACACACTCACTCTCCAAGACCATCACCAGATGATACAGGAGGAACAAAAAACAACACCAATCATTAGAATAGGTAGAATACGGTGTAGAGAACAGAGAGATTTCAATAGCTACTAGTAATCAAGAAAGAGTTGTGGGATAGAGTTGTAAATTTATTTCTTTTATCATATTTAATTATTACTTATGGTATGGATTACTCTATTTATAGATATTGTAATATGATTAAGGAGATCCTGATTTCCACTATAAAGTTCATGGGGAATAGGTTGTGTTGTTCGATTTATTTGACATTTTTCTTTCATTTTTATAACTAGATAATTCTCTCTATCTCTATTATAGAAATAATTTAATTTAGAAAACATAAAATATTGGTGAAAACTGATATTTATTATTATTATATTCATGACGTCTTTAGTCTGAGAATTTTACTAAAATGAAAATCATGCTCAATATAGAGTACCACAAAAAAATTCAACTGATGAATTGAACTCAGTGATAAATTATTTATTCTCGCTTAGTGTTTTGTGGACATTTTTGGATAAAAATATATCAGATACATTAAATAAAAAGATTACCTGATGAATAATTTGGTTTGAAACTATAAATTAGTTCCATTTGTTATAATTCAAGTCCTTGAATAGAGAATATTTTTAAAGAAAACTAGCCAGTCCATTTGCACCTATTTCATCAACTGACTAATCTCTTTAGCTCTAGATATTCAGTTATACCTCATTTCATACACTCACACTCACTTTCCCAATCATACAAAATTCTCATCATAGTTCTTCTACTATTCCCATAATCAATATAAAATTTTGTTTTCGTTTATTGTTTGTATTGATTGGCTACTCGGTCACCCATTTAAATCATACATTGTGAGTCCTTCCAAGTGGATAAACCTCTACTCACCACTAGTGTATTTTAAATTAGAGTTAAAAATTTAAATGATTCATGATTGAAATGACTAATTTCCTCTAATACCTTCATCAACCCATTCTTTCATCACTAGTTCCATCCTCGGTAGCCTCATGCATATCCTCATTATTCTCATTAT
Organism: Viscum album; assembly: GCA_963277665.1. Classification (NCBI taxonomy): domain Eukaryota; kingdom Viridiplantae; phylum Streptophyta; class Magnoliopsida; order Santalales; family Viscaceae; genus Viscum; species Viscum album. The sequence goes on from OY728138.1 coordinate 1,855,670,559, forward strand.
CACTAGAAACAAATTCGTTCACATCATCTATACGTCCCTTCCCCATATCACATCATACATCGTATAATATTCTAATCCTAGATCATATAAAATTACATATAAAATATCACATCTTCAACAAATAAAAAGGTATCAAGAAGAAACATAGTATATAGGGAAAACTAATCCATAAAATAAGGATCTTATCATTCACAAACAAATTATCTCTCACAGCTCGAAACATATGGAAATCTACCTTCATAAGAAAAATGGTACTTATTAACAAAAAGAATTGTATTTATCAATAATCCTACATTTTACATCTCAAATTTACCAATTAATTACCCACAGGTTCTATCTATATAAAACCTAAGTAATATTCAATATCCAACTATCATTTATTTAACATGATTCCATTAATTTGTTTCAACTTCAACATGTTTTAAGAAAAACAATTTATTAACATAAATTTTTAATATATATCTTCAATAAGAATTATCATGCTCGGGTTCTTTAAAAAATTAAATTATCTCATTAAATAACCAACTCAATTAAAATTGTATACTTTCATCGATTTGGTCATCATAAAATTATAAGGAACTCCATATTACAAAAGGTATCTTCTTTATTTCATAAAACAATTAACTAAAAATCAACATATTTATGTTAAATACCATTTTACATTAAAAAAAATCAATTAAATAGCATAACCATTAATTATAAAAATATATACAAAGATAGATATCGATCTATAAAAAAATAGGTAAACCATTATTTTAATATAGAATATATGCAACATGTGATTCCTATCCAATTTCATTTTTAATATGGTTTAATATACATTTTTTTAGCATCACTTCCATCCAATGGGTTAAAACATGGTCAATTTTTGATTTAATGTAAAATGGAATAAATTTAATGAATCCCTTTACTTGAAGGCATCAACATTATTCCCATGAGAACTGACAAATATAATATCTCTCTATCACCTCTCCTATAAGAAGACTACATTCCTCTATGGATTTTGTCTGACAATCACTTCATAAAAAAACTATTTAGATCATTGATATGAAATTTCTATTTCTTTGAAATATAACATTGGAAGATGGTAATTGATGAACCATAATAGAACATGTCGAACATACATTGAATCCCCAAGGATCAAAGACCGAATGATGAGATTGATCCCCTTTTACATGCTCCCAAAATTCATGGGGAAAATATTGCTGACGGCCTGGTTCTTTGGGAGAAAATCTTGGTATTGATAAAACCTAAAATACATCAAGTTATAATGTGTTTTATACATGGAATATGTATTCCACAAACCCCTCATTTATGTATTAAAATCAAGAAACATTAAGTTCACTAAAAGGAAAATCTCCTTGACCCAAAATTCTTGTATTTAATTCATGTATAACTTTTCATATTTATGAAAAAATTTCAAATAGCACCCAATCATAATCTATAAAACCTTCATGGAAGTAAGACACACTTAGACTGTAACACACACTTTTGTCATAAACCCCATGTAATGATGTAAATCCCTGCCACTTATAGTTTTTAACAATCATTCATCTCTTCAATCCCACTAAGAGTCCTATTAGAACCATGTGATTGTGACACAGGTAATGATATATACTTGATAGATCCAATACCTTACATCAAATACCTCTCAATCCATTATTTTCTTTGAAATTATTAACCCATCCAAAAGAGAAAATGATAGGGGTCATCTGAACAACCAACCCATTAGATACTTCTCAATAACATCTTCATCATAGGTTCTCAACCAACTCACTCAAAAAAATTAGAGTAAAACCAAGTAATATCAAAACCAAATCCAAAACACTTAATAGGGACAATACCTCTTAAATGGGAGAAAGGCTAAAATAAGGAAGAAATAGAAAACCATATCATAACTAGAAATGGTTCAGAAACCATAAATATAATTAGAACAAGAGAATATATAAACATAAAAAATCATAGGGTACATGGTGTGTATCTACAAATCATATTCCTAGGTACTCTCCTCGATGCAACATTTTCACTGCAACACCTGAGCCAATGGAACATTACACATGTGAAACACCTTTACCTAGTAGTCCAAAATTTCCACAGACCACCCCTTAAAGGTTGCATCATCATAAACATTAATCTCAATCTAATAGATGATATGATAATCATCATGAATATAATGAAAATGTTTCAACACATTAAATATTTCATGTATTTTGATCTTATATAGGGGGATTTTTTATCTGATACATCATGAATCCAACCTAACACAACACCTTGAAAGGGCTAAAAAAGGAGAATGTTTAATCCCATGATCAAACCATTACTTCCGATGATGAGGAGTCACCTTTAGAGACACATTATATCCTACATCAAACTCCATAGGTCACTCCATGGATCAAAATATAATTGTTTATGATCATGTACTAATTTCATCCTATTTCAAATTTTGTAAACTATCTCTATCTGATTATACACTATCTATAGCAAGAGAATCACTACCTATCAGAAACTATTCCAACAAAATAGATAATAAAAAGGTTGAATATTAAAATATTAAAATGGTTCCATTAATATAGTGGAGTAAAAACTATAATTGTAAGAGATAATGACCAAATTAATGTTCCTCATTGGCGAACCAGGAAAATCTAAGACACAAGAGCACCACATATCCTTAAGATTCTGGATGATTCCCTCTAATTGGCCTATTGTCTATGGATGAAAATTAGTTACAAGTCATTAATATAATACAAAATAATGATAGAGTCCTTGTCACACCCTATAGGTAAAATGGGGATCATGATCAGAGATAATCCTCCTTATTAGTCCATGGAGTCTTTCCAACCCCTTTAAATAATTCCTTGATAAGACCTCAATAGATCTCAACTCCCAAATCAATATATAGTTGGATGAAATCATAAAATGACCCTATATCAAACATATATCATCATATCCTTCATGAGATCATGGTAAACCAATGACAATGTTTATTTATATTTTATCCCATATCTACTAGAGAATATATAATGGATAGAGAAAACCAATGAAATTAGGGTTCTTGGTTTCCACCTTCTGAAAGACCAAAAATCAAGACACAAAATATGTAACAACATGATTCAAACATAGCCCCCAAAAATGGCCTCTCACAGTCTGATACATATTTTCCAAACTGGAATTTACTGTCAATGGTGACTTATGGTGTAACGCCCCGACCCTAGTTACCCAGAGTCGGTGCATTATTACATAACATTGGCATGATCACAAGAAAGATCAAATCTCGAAAGACCGATTGGTTTAGTAGCCTTGGAAACACTAGATATATTCATAAGTTTTACATTACATCATAAAATGAAAAACTACTACAACAACATAATGTTTCCACAATCCACACTATTAACCCCTCATAAAATCCCTGCAGGTTATTCATAACTTACTTCTTCACATCCTGGAAAAAATAAAACATAGAAAAGGGGTGAGCTCAAATGCCCAGTAAGGATAACAATATAGCGGAAACTTTCATAAATAAGAATAAACATTTAAGGCATTGCATTACTAAAACAAAACCTTTTAAACTTTAACTTCGACATAGTATGGCAAAAGTAAAATGAAATAATGCCATTTACTTATTCACATGGATATTCTACTAATCGAATAATCACATGCAAAAATCAATAACCACTTTCATAATGTTGGAATGCATAATGCCAGACTATCATAACCACATAGCCAAGGCCTCGTGCCAAGACTACAAATAAGATTTTGTCAAGGCCTTGTGCCAAGACACTAGTTTGTCTCATGAGACCTACCGATGCATCGAGGAGCTATAGCGGGCTCCACCCGTCACTTATTAAGTCCAATGCATTCCCATATGAAAAGGTTTAAACATAACATAAACATTCGTATTAAATCTAGCATACGAAATGTCAATAATTTCACCATAAACTATGAATGGTATAAAAATAGCACATCCATAGTCAAACATATCACAAAACCTTCAATACAATATAGAAGTTTTGTATCATAATAAATCAACTTCAAATAATCTTAAAATCCATCAAAGGATGTTGACGTAGATGAAATCAAAATTCTTTTTAAAGAAATATCTCCTTTTATTTTGAAATCATTTAAGATCCATATAAAATAAAACATTTTCTTTGAAAATATTCTTATAATATTGTAAGGAAAGCTTTGAAGATTTTATAACGGCGTAAAATAACCGCACCCGCCGTATAAGTTAAAAAAAACATTCTTACCTCAATTCTGTCGAAAAGGTTAAAAAGGACCTTGTTTCGAAAACGACGGAAAGATTCCTTTATAAACCTCTTATAAAAAGTCAAACAAGGGTATAAATGACTTTAACCCATATTCTTGTAAAAATGTTTTGAAATAAATTTTGAGGAAACGTGGATGTGGATGATAACGAGATCCCAGTAGATTTTTACGTAAAAACAACCTCGGATAATGAAGAGATTGTGAAATAACCCTTACCTTGTACTTTTCCTTTGTTGGGGTTGGTTAACCTCCTGTATAATGGTGAAATAATTGTTATTAAATTATACAAGAATCATATACATTAATATGATATCATATATGATCTTTTAATATTGCTTTATTAATAATATCTTAGTATTATCGTCGTTTCAGGTGATAATCGATTCGTTCTTCTTAAATGTTTGGTTACGTAAGACATGTTTGTAATGGATAGATTAAATCTTATTCATAATCAGAATGATATTAACATTATTTTTAACCCTAAAATGAGAATAAGACTTGAATGGATACGATGGAGGATGGATCTCACCGCGTTCGTGGAGACGGTAGTCCGTACGTACGCACGAACGCTACTTCCATTTAATTTTTATTTTAAAAGAATTGAATCCAAATGATACATAGGTATATTACTATTCCAGTATAATATAATATTTTATATATGTTACTTAAGTTCATTAACACCATCCTTTATACGTTCCATGTGTGGTATGAACGAGTCATATCATTTTAAGGGGGCGGTAGTCCGCACTTCCTCAAATGAAATTATCGTATGTATATACAACATGAAACGAATAATGGTATGAAATAAAATGGAATTACAGAAGCTTATATATAAAATATATATCATTAATATCATATTTAATTACAGTGCCATCATAATGGCCACCATGAGAGGCAGTAAGATGTATTTGAACAATCATCATTTCGTGAGGCGTTAGTTTGCCATCCACAGAAACATTATGTTCATCATCCATTAGATGGAGTTGTGTGTATGTGTAGTTTGAATACTTATTATAACAACATCCTAGTATATTTAGGATACTGGTGTTGTTACAAAAGAAAGGAAATAAAAAGAGTTTGGGGGTTGGAGAAGCAAAATAAATGAAAATAATTTAAGAGAAAACGTTACCTTTAATTTAGGTAACTCACTTTGGTTGAAACCAAAGGACTTCTTGAAATGCTTTCTGCCTAAGGGGAAGCTTCAAGGAGGAGGAGAGGGATGTGGGGAGCTTAGTTGGGCAGAGTTTGGACGAGCCAAGTGGCTTGAGAGGTGTGAGGAATGAGTAGAAGTGGTCTCCTTTTATAAGGGAGAAGAGGGGCTCTTTAGGAAAGAGTGAAAGTATTACTTTATAATATAATTATATTCGGTTTATAATGGTCCAAAAATCATTGGGGTCTAAGATAAGATGACTCATATTCTAAATAACATCAACCAATAAGAATTGGACAGGTTTTAGATAATATTTTAATCATTATAATCTTATTTATTTAAATGATTTATTAATGAGGTAAACATTGCATCATTATTGTGTCATTAATAATTTAAATTATCTGATGTATAAAAATTATAAATAAAATATCATTATGTAGGAAATCTTTTTATATTTCTAATGAATATTTATAATCGAAAATCCAACATGTATAACCCTATGTAAAAATTGTTCTTCTAAAAGATGTAAGCTTATGCCATTTTTTTTATTTTAACTTTATTAATATAAAGTGTCCCTACCACATACAAGTGGCTCCAAGGGGTCCCCAAATTGACCCAAGGATGCTCATGGTCGGGTATGTGTCCACCAATAAGGTTAGGACACGTTTTAGGTTAATTTTGTATTATTATAATATTATTTTTTAACCCTTATTTACCGGATTTACCCTTAACCATGGTAAATAAAATATTTACCACAGTAATTATTCAAAATGTCTAAAAATAAAAGTTACCTATTTACACAATTTGGACATCCTGATTCCAAATATGGAATCCATTTTTCTAAATTCAAAACACATAAGTGGCAGAAATTAATTTAAAATTAAATCCCGCTGTCAAAACAAAAAGCGTGTTTTTAAGAGATAATAACTATCAAAAGATTGACACTTGTTTATGTTCGGTTTAATTGTAAAATTATGTCCAATTACCAACATTATATTAAATGGTAAAAATATATTCTAAATATAATTTAAAACTACTAAAATTCATAATTTATCACTATTAATTATTTTGATTAAAAAAGTTGTTTTTAATTAAAATTTAGTAATTTTCACTATTCATCAAAATATGAAAGTTATCCGAAAAGTACCAAAATTTCACCTTAGGCTAAATTAGATATTCCGAATCCAAAAATGAAGTCCATTTTAAAATATAAAATATATATAATTTCAAAATTTAGGTATTACTATTCATAACGGCTAGTTTGATTGGTTGTGGTGTTTGTTAAAACTCGACGTTGCGTACAACACACGCTACTGTTTTATTCAAAGGAAAGCGTACCGTGGAAGCTTGGGATGTTTCATTTTAAATTTCTTGATGTCTCCATTTAGTCAAAAAGTTTAAAATATTGTTTTAAAAAAAGGGTTCACTATTAAAAGTTGATAAAAGTGCAATACTGAAAATGAATTTGTTCTTGCATTATATCTAAGAAACTCATAATATGGATTCTAAAATTATAAGGATTATATAAAGTTTAAAATTTAGATAATACTATTCATAACCTCTTTTGAATGGCTTTTTTTTTGTAAGTCATGGTGTGATTGAACTTTGTGTTGCATGTAGTGAAAGTTATTGAATTATTTTGAAGAACTAACACACTATGAAATCTTGGGGTGTTACATCTCCCCTTCTTCAATAAATTGCGTCCTCGCAATTTGAAATTGTTCTTCGAAAATAAAAGGTTGAAAATATATAATATATTTGTGGGAAACCCCACATCGGAAATTGGGTTACTAAAATTTAGTCTTAATATGAGAAAAAGAGAAATGAAAGGGTCACCACCAAATTATGATCTCGATTAGGAGAACATTGGTGGCAATTTGAGACATATAATTGGAGGAAAAACGTAAATATTTATAGGTAGTGAATGAGGTCATCAATTACAAACAAGTATAAAATTGAGGTCCTTAAATTCATCAATCTATGATGATTTGAAGTACCATTGGTTCAACAAAATATAGGGTATTGGGACAACACATTTTTGACGTTTCAAAATATCTTAGTTGAAATTCCACATCGAAAAATGAATTAACGAGGCCTCTATTTAAAATAAAGAGTCGAAAGTATGAAGATTACCGAAAATAACACATACTAGGGTTCCATGTAGGAAAATATGGATATGGAAGAAAAATCTAACCATCAATTATCTGATGGAGAGTGGTAGAGAACATGGCTATGAAAAGGCCAACAGTCCCAAAGCCATAAATTAGTGATGATTTAAGGTACCATCTAGGAAAACATTTTTGTTCTAAGTTGCTTTTCTTAATGTTGAGGAATTTATTTATGAGATTGGCTAAGATCATAAGGAGATATACTTACATTATAATTAGAGTTTTATCCATTAATAAATTTCTACTACAAACTCATCTTTCACTCTAAAAGATAATAGAATGTAAAAATTCTATTTACACTATTCGTATAGGGTTCCAAAATAAACGAATTTATAATTCATCTACAAGATATTTTAATAAAAACTACATTATTTAATCCAGGACATCTCGTGGGCCAGTGGTAGGTGATACACCCTTGTCGCCCTTCGGTTGCGGGTTCAAGTCTTGCAGCCTTGCCGGACGCGACGGGTTGCCGCCCGACCTCCGGGTTGTCCTTTTATGGCAATCCAAAATAATCCAAACTAGAACTATCCAAAATACTTCTATCCAAACTCACAGTCCAACATTTATAAGTAAGGTAAACATAATGTAGAACCTTTTTACCCCATAATAGCATATGAATACCTTCATCATGTATTCTTTTAATACACCGAAACATCCTGAATTACCATATTCCTTATTGATTACATTCATGCTCCCTTATTCCATATAGACAGCTGGATATACTTCATTAATCCAAAAAATTTTTAAACCCCAAAAATGATGGAATATACAAATCATTAATCAGTTCGAAGGTAGTTAAGAATATCCAATATAATTTATCCCAAACAATCATGTATTATTCCAAAATCACTACTTCGGTATCAGAACTATATTATGGTTTATCATTCTCTCAAACATATATTTTCCAAAAATTTATCCTGCTATTGAGTCACTTTTCTTTGTTCCACACAATCTCAAGTCCTTAATGAAATAGTACTGCAGTACAATCCTTATATACTCCATAATTATTATAACAAGTACATTGTTGATACAACACTCAATTGACATAATCAACATAAGAACTCAAATCATTCCTCTTCATTTGTGGTAGTATCATAACTTGATTATTATCCAATAGCATCATTTGCGGCATAGTCTGATGATTGGGGCATAGGTTCGCGTAGTGTCCAAACTCCTTGCAAATGAAGCATTGTACATTTGAAACCATTTTCTCACCCTTGCAGTCACGTACTTTGTGCCCTTTTCCTCCACACTTATAACAAACTCCCATTCCTTTCAGGCAAGTTCTAGGGTGTTTCTTTCCACAGTTACCACATATGGGAAAATTCTTCTTTTCCCTCTTCCCTTTATCCATCTTTCTCTCTTCCATCCTTTTCTTCTCTTGCTTCCCTTCAAAGCCATAGGACTCAGTAAACTCTTTACTTATCTTATCAACACATGATATTATTTCTTCATATGATGATAATACATGGGAGACTATTTCTCTTATCAATTCTAGCTTAAGACCATGAAAGATATGATCCTTCCTTCTCTTTGGATCATGTGCATTTCTGGAGTTCTCATTCCTTCTACTGGGCGCCATTTCTAAACAATGACATAAACTAGATCAGTTTATGAATCAAAATACACAATCCCATACTTATAAAACACTTAACATAAATTGAACTATTTATGGATATAATCCATAATCATAAAAATGTCTCATTTGAGGTTGTATATACTCATAAACCCTTCACAATGGTTTGTAAAGAAAATGAGAATTATCCTAAGCATATCCCCCGGGAGTGTCGTAACCAAGAGTGCAACAAGGCCCGTTGTCGTGCACCAGTTCCCATTCGAGTCTAGCTCAAAGCGGTGTTTTCGGGTTTTACCCCTAGGTACATCTGTGCCAGAGCCGCCTCTACCTGCTCGTATCCAGACAGGGATGTATTGCTCGGAAAACTCACAAAATATCTACAATACCAAAATTCTAGGAAGTTCTTCTATACTAATCCTCAAAGTTCATCTTAGGTCTACGTGCTCTAATCAGAGTTTATCTAATTCTAGATTCCAAGGTTTGTACTAAACTTCCTCTGATACCAACTGTAACGCCCCGACCCCAGTTACCCAGAGTCGGTGCATTATTACATAACATTGGCATGATCACAAGAAAGATCAAATCTCGAAAGACCGATTGGTTTAGTAGCCTTGGAAACACTAGATATATTCATAAGTTTTACATTACATCATAAAATGAAAAACTACTACAACAACATAATGTTTCCACAATCCACACTATTAACCCCTCATAAAATCCCTACAGGTTATTCATAACTTACTTCTTCACATCCTGGGAAAAATAAAACATAGAAAAGGGGTGAGCTCAAATGCCCAGTAAGGATAACAATATAGCGGAAACTTTCATAAATAAGACTAAACATTTAAGGCATTGCATTACTAAAACAAAATCCTTTTAAACTTTAACTTCGACATAGTATGGCAAAAGTAAAATGAAATAATGCCATTTACTTATTCACATGGATATTCTACTAATCGAATAATCACATGCAAAAATCAATAACCACTTTCATAATGTTGGAATGCATAATGTCAGACTATCATAACCACATAGCCAAGGCCTCGTGCCAAGACTACAAATAATATTTTGTCAAGGCCTTGTGCCAAGACACTAGTTTGTCTCATGAGACCTACCGATGCATCGAGGAGCTATAGCGGGCTCCACCCGTCACTTATTAAGTCCAATGCATTCCCATATGAAAAGGTTTAAACATAACATAAACATTCGTATTAAATCTAGCATACGAAATGTCAATAATTTCACCATAAACTATGAATGGTATAAAAATAGCACATCCATAGTCAAACATATCACAAAACCTTCAATACAATATAGAAGTTTTGTATCATAATAAATCAACTTCAAATAATCTTAAAATCCATCAAAGGATGTTGACGTAGATGAAATCAAAATTCTTTTTAAAGAAATATCTCCTTTTATTTTGAAATCATTTAAGATCCATATAAAATAAAACATTTTCTTTGAAAATATTCTTATAATCTTGTAAGGAAAGCTTTGAAGATTTTATAACGGCGTAAAATAACCGCACCCGCCGTATAAGTTAAAAAAAACATTCTTACCTCAATTCTGTCGAAAAGGTTAAAAAGGACCTTGTTTCGAAAATGACGGAAAGATTCCTTTATAAACCTCTTATAAAAAGTCAAACAAGGGTATAAATGACTTTAACCCATATTCTTGTAAAAATGTTTTGAAATAAATTTTGAGGAAACGTGGATGTGGATGATAACGAGATCCCAGTAGATTTTTACGTAAAAACAACCTCGGATAATGAAGAGATTGTGAAATAACCCTTACCTTGTACTTTTCCTTTGTTGGGGTTGGTTAACCTCCTGTATAATGGTGAAATAATTGTTATTAAATTATACAAGAATCATATACATTAATATGATATCATATATGATCTTTTAACATTGCTTTATTAATAATATCTTAGTATTATCGTCGTTTCAGGTGATAATCGATTCGTTCTTCTTAAATGTTTGGTTACGTAAGACATGTTTGTAATGGATAGATTAAATCTTATTCATAATCAGAATGATATTAACATTATTTTTAACCCTAAAATGAGAATAAGACTTGAATGGATATGATGGAGGATGGATCTCACCGCGTTCGTGGAGACGGTAGTCCGTACGTACGCACGAACGCTACTTCCATTTAATTTTTATTTTAAAAGAATTGAATCCAAATGATACATAGGTATATTACTATTCCAGTATAATATAATATTTTATATATGTTACTTAAGTTCATTAACACCATCCTTTATACGTTCCATGTGTGGTATGAACGAGTCATATCATTTTAAGGGGGCGGTAGTCCGCACTTCCTCAAATGAAATTATCGTATGTATATACAACATGAAACGAATAATGGTATGAAATAAAATGGAATTACAGAAGCTTATATATAAAATATATATCATTAATATCATATTTAATTACAGTGCCATCATAATGGCCACCATGAGAGGCGGTAAGATGTATTTGAACAATCATCATTTCGTGAGGCGTTAGTTTGCCATCCACAGAAACATTATGTTCATCATCCATTAGATGGATTTGTGTGTATGTGTAGTTTGAATCCTTATTATAACAACATCCTAGTATATTTAGGATACTGGTGTTGTTACAAAAGAAAGGAAATAAAAAGAGTTTGGGGGTTGGAGAAGCAAAATAAATGAAAATAATTTAAGAGAAAACGTTACCTTTAATTTAGGTAACTCACTTTGGTTGAAACCAAAGGACTTCTTGAAATGCTTTCTGCCTAAGGGGAAGCTTCAAGGAGGAGGAGAGGGATGTGGGGAGCTTAGTTGGGCAGAGTTTGGACGAGCCAAGTGGCTTGAGAGGTGTGAGGAATGAGTAGAAGTGGTCTCCTTTTATAAGGGAGAAGAGGGGCTCTTTAGGAAAGAGTGAAAGTATTACTTTATAATATAATTATATTCGGTTTATAATGGTCCAAAAATCATTGGGGTCTAAGATAAGATGACTCGTATTCTAAATAACATCAACCAATAAGAATTGGACAGGTTTTAGATAATATTTTAATCATTATAATCTTATTTATTTAAATGATTTATTAATGAGGTAAACATTGCATCATTATTGTGTCATTAATAATTTAAATTATCTGATGTATAAAAATTATAAATAAAATATCATTATGTAGGAAATCGTTTTATCTTTCTAATGAATATTTATAATCAAAAATCCAACATGTATAACCCTATGTAAAAATTGTTCTTCTAAAAGATGTAAGCTTATGCCATTTTTTTTATTTTAACTTTATTAATATAAAGTGTCCCTACCACATACAAGTGGCTCCAAGGGGTCCCCAAATTGACCCAAGGATGCTCATGGTCGGGTATGTGTCCACCAATAAGGTTAGGACACGTTTTAGGTTAATTTTGTATTATTATAATATTATTTTTTAACCCTTATTTACCGGATTTACCCTTAACCATGGTAAATAAAATATTTACCACAGTAATTATTCAAAATGTCTAAAAATAAAAGTTACCTATTTACACAATTTGGACATCCTGATTACAAATATGGAATCCATTTTTCTAAATTCAAAACACATAAGTGGCAGAAATTAATTTAAAATTAATTCCCGCTGTCAAAACAAAAAGCATGTTTTTAAGAGATAATAACTATCAAAAGATTGACACTTGTTTATGTTCGGTTTAATTGTAAAATTATGTCCAATTACCAAAATTATATTAAATGGTAAAAATATATTCTAAATATACTTTAAAACTACTAAAATTCATAATTTATCACTATTAATTATTTTGATTAAAAAAGTTGTTTTTAATTAAAATTTAGTAATTTTCACTATTCATCAAAATATGAAAGTTATCCGAAAAGTACCAAAATTTCACCTTAGGCTAAATTAGATATTCCGAATCCAAAAATGAAGTCCATTTTAAAATATAAAATATATATAATTTCAAAATTTAGGTATTACTATTCATAACGGCTAGTTTGATTGGTTGTGGTGTGTGTTAAAACTCGACGTTGCGTACAACACACGCTACTGTTTTATTCAAAGGAAAGCGTACCGTGGAAGATTGGGATGTTTCATTTTAAATTTTTTGATGTCTCCATTTAGTCAAAAAGTTTAAAATATTATTTTAAAAAAAGGGTTCACTATTAAAAGTTGATAAAAGTGCAATACTGAAAATGAATTTGTTCTTGCATTATATCTAAGAAACTCATAATATGGATTCTAAAATTATAAGGATTATATAAAGTTTAAAATTTAGATAATACTATTCATAACCTCTTTTGAATGGATTTTTTTTGTAAGTCATGGTGTGATTGAACTTTGTGTTGCATGTAGTGAAAGTTATTGAATTATTTTGAAGAACTAACACACTATGAAAACTTGGGGTGTTACATATGGAACTCATGGAGAACCATTATCATGCATTGAAAAAGGAAATAAAATCTTTCCATTGAATAACACCTAATGTTTTCCATCCTCAAACCAACCATCTGAGGCATCTCCAAAAACAACATGGTCCCTCCAATCCTCCACCTTAGAATCCCTTGGCTGGGACTCCTCCACCCACTACACCAAATACAAATTCACTATCTTATAGAAAGTACAACCTCATCCATTAACCTCTACAATATCAATATGCATCACTGAGATCTCTTCGATCACTCCTTAGAAATATATATATTCATTCACAACATCATTACATAACATCTTGGTAAGCGTATCAACTACAAAATTTCCATTTCCTTGTCTTTATGATATCTTGATGTCATAATCCAGTATGAATTCTATCCATGATATTGTCGCAATTTGAATACATACTAGGAGAGTATATACCCAACGATTCCATTATTTGTGAAACCAACAAAACGATCAATAATGAAGTAAAGTTACCACAACATCTTGGAAAACAGAAATTCTAGATAATTGAAATCATGGGTGGCCTATATACACTCTTGGGTACATAACTATCAAGAACTATAAGAAATAACCGATCTCTACTGTATTAGAACAAAACCCGAGCCTAGAAAAAATAATTCATAAATACACAAAAAATAAAGTCCCAATACTAAATACAGAGGACTCAAGAGCTAAACAATATCTCTATCGGGTATTAAAATGCTTCATAAAACTGGTTAGTCTATAATTGTACCTAATTCTTTATGATCAAGACTGATAAAGGAGTCAAAAACTAAGAGTGATTAGTTTTAAACCTATTATAATAGCTGGAAAGACAAATAAGACTTCTCACCTTAACCAATCTATTAGGGTATGCCCAAGAAAAAACCATTTCTATCTTCAAAGGATCCACAAATACACCCTATTGGGACACAAGGTTCTCCATGATCTATAATATCACATGAAATTTGGATGTAATTTATAAATGAATAATAATTTAAATAAATTATGCTACAAAATAAATTTTATAAAACAAACTGATTTTATTTAATTAAATAAAACATTATTTTAAATTATTCAGAATATTAAAAATTAAAATTATACTGAAAAACAATATTAGAAATATAATATCCGTGTATTATTATTTATTTATTAAATTAATTTCTCAATTATATTTCTTTTCAAATATTATGTTATAATATATTGAACTAAATAGTAATTTTCAATAAAAAAACATTGATTTTAACTTAATAACTGATTTTATAAATGTGATATCTCATTGTTTTATAGTATTTTAATATAAAAAGTATTATTTTATTATTTGAATAAAAAAATATTTTAATACAAAAATATTTATATATATTTTAGAAGGAAAATAATTTTAAATAAAATATATTATTTACATCATATATGATAATTACAAAGATCATAAAATTAACTTAGTATATAAATTATTTGAAAAATGAGTATTATTATTATTTTTGGATTATAAAAATTATGAATTCATTTTTCATAAAATATTAAATATGAATATTAAGGTAATATATATATGAAATATGATTATACAAAAATATGAAATTATAACTATAATTAATTAGATTAATTAAATGATTGTAATTATAAGTGTAAAAAAATTATTTTAATATTTTATTTAACCAATATATTAATACATGTATTATGAATAGTAAATAATTAATGATAATGATAATAAAAATTTAAAAAAATTAAATTGAATCGATAAATAAATCATGAAATCGATTAAGGGGGAATATGACTTTGCGTTTCTCAGATAGGCCGAAGTCGAGGGATCAGTGAGAGGGAACATCATTTTTTGGAGGATGAGTTTCTTCTAGAGGGAGGAATCGATTCAGATGGTGGGTTTGAAGAATTTTTGGTGAGCATGGAGTGCTTGAAAGTACTTCTGACGGCTGAAGGGGTTGGACCGAAGAACCTGACTTATTTCGGGTGGCCGAGCATCATGGAAGCCGGGAGTGGAGAGTCAAATCCAATTGATTACGAACACAGACCGTATCATTCGATTCTTCATCTTCATATGTGAGGTAGGTAGGCGTTTATTTTATATTCTAGTTGATCAATTCAGTTTGTAGTCTACCTATTTCATTTTATTCTTTGGTTGGTGTTGGAAAATCCCTACTAGATATGGATTATCATTTCTCTATTTGTTCTTTTTCAAAATTTCTACCTTGATTGGTTCGATTTTCTATATTATCATAATATTTTATAGTTTCTGTCAACATTTTGTTATGGTTTTATTATGATTAATGATTTAAACAAAAATTATGATTATATTAGTGAAATATCCTATTTATATTTTCTGCCTCAATTAATTTCTTATACATCTTTTTATTTTTCATGCTCTACAAGCTTGTATCTATCACTATTTTGAGATTTCTGAGAATCAACTCTGGTCTACTAATAAGGAATTAATTATTTTTATAAATATTTATATCTTTTCATAGTTGAGGATATGTCTACAAAATCCTTATAACAACATGAAAATGGTAATTATTAAACTAATTTTTCATTTGGTGTAAGAGTGGGTGTGTTCGAAGCACCAGCAGAAGAAGGTCATCATCATTTTTCTTCAAATCATGTAAGGTATTAGTTTATTAATTTTTTTATTATAACTAAACTATATAATTTATGTTTTATGATTATATTTGAGGGGTTGTATTAATGTTTTCCAAATTATGTAGTGAGGGATTCTATTTTTTTCTTCAAAAAATCGATTATGATTTTATATAAATCATTTTATTTTTTAATTATGGTAAGAGTAATTCTATTTAAAAACTATTGATTTCAGACCTCAAGTTTTTTATTTGTTCATATATATATTATTCCTATGATTCAAGTAAATAATTTATTTTTCTAGGGTTTCTAGTTTAATATTTATATTTAAGGGTACATATATATAAATATAAATTTTCCTATTTATATATAAATGTAAACTATTTACTAAATCTCAAGATTTTTCAAGTATACTATACTTCCAAGATTCAAGTTATTTGAGAATATATATTTATATACATATAATTTTCATGTTTATAACTATTCTTAAATAAATCTATTATAACTATTTGTTTATGTGAAAACATGTATTGTTTAGTTTTAAAAAATAAAGGTTTAAAATTCCATTAATTAACGAAATGGAATCATGTCTTCATTTTTGACATTGATGATCATGATTATGGGAATATTTATTAATCATTCATGAAAATCAATAAAAATGTGATTATATACATAAATAAACATGACCATTCAATAAATTTTACTTTTACAGAAAACCACTTCCAAATTGAATTTTATGAGTTTAGAAAATGTAATGTATATAAATATATATAGATGTTATTTATTTTTATTAATAGTCCATGAAAAGACTATTTATCATGGTATTTTGTTATACCAAATACCACAGTTGATTCAATATAAATTTTCAATTATATATATTTATAACGATTTATGTGTATTTAATGTATTAATATGTTATCCAAACAGAAACTCTAGTTAAAATATATATATATAAGGAAATATTTAAATGTTTTTATAAAAATTAGAAGTTGTAAATTATAAATATTATAGAGACTGGGAAATGAACTTGTCCCCTATAAATGTGGGTAGGCCTAGACCACCTTCAATGTTTCATGTGGTCTCATGGTTTTTTTCAAAAGCATTCATAATGTTTTCAAAAAATCACTAGATATATTTAAAATCATTTTCATATTATAATTATAATAAAAGTATTATAATATTAAATAAATTAATTTTTAAATGATATTATTCAATGTAATTTTAGAAGAATCCTTACTAAGAAAATATGCTCAACCATTTTATTAAATTTATTTTTAACAGTTTTAGTAGAATATTTCAAAGGCATTCACTTTAGTTACAAAGTTAGTGTATTAAAAAAAATTGCTATTATATTTTAGTTTTTTAAAATGTGGTTTACATGTAATGTAAATGTATTATCATCCAAAAACTTCGACTATAAATGGTTCGGACCTGTAAAATGTTTTTTTATATTTTTCAGTTATCTTTTATATAAAAAAATACGCTGCATTTTTATGCACTAAATCTGGAAGCACAGGTTTAGAAAATTATAATAATCATCAGAGTGACGGTCTATAAATATATCGATATTATATGTTTTCAGTATAGTATATAATTTTATCAGTTATAGTTTTTATAAATTTTAAATATGAAAATTCATATTTTTCTTAAGTCTGAAGAAAGAATTGTGAGGGTGTAATTATTTTAGGGGTGGGGAATGTAATATCCCAAAAAATTCTATGTAATTAATAAATGGTTTATTATTTAAATAAATTATGTTATGAAATAACATTTATAATACTAATAGATTTGATGATAAGTTATTTGGAATGATTAAATTTATAATAATACTTAAAAATAATTTTAGAAATAAAATTACCTTGTATTATTGTTGATTTGATAAATTATTTTATCAATTATATATTTTTTTTAAAAATATTATGTTTCAATTTATTTTATATAAATTGTTATTTTTAAGAATTATTCCTCGATCTTATCTTAGTAACCAATTTTATAAATGTGTTATCCTTTTATTAAGGGGTCGTTTAATATAAAATACTTTATTTTATCATTTTTTGTCAAAATAAATAATTGAGTAAAAAATGTATGTACATACATCTGAGAGGGAAAATAATTTTAAATGAAATATATTATTTACATTATATATGATAAATATTAACATTATAAAAGGAATTTAATATACAAATTATTTGAATATGAGTATTATTATTATTATTGAATTATGAAAATTATTAACACATTTTTTATAAAATCTGAAATATTCATTTTAAGGGAATATATATGTGAATAATTATTACATGAAAATTTAAAATTATAACTATAATGAATTAGATTAATAAAATGATTGAAATTATAAATGTAAATGAATTATTTTTAAGAATTTATTTAAACTAAATATTTATATCAATTTTATCAATAGTATAGAAATTATGAAAAGAAAAATAAAAGTTTCAAAAAATGAAAACGTTTTGATATTTAAATCATGAAATATATTAATGGGAAATAGGGGTTAAAATTTCTCAAATAGGCAAAAAATGTGGGTTTAAAAAGATATTGCTTTATCTTCAAGAGTTCAAGACTCTTTTAGATGAAGGATTTAACACTGAATGAGGGTTCGATGCTTAGTCATTAAGGACTGAGAACTAGGGAGGGAATTCAAAGGATGATGGGGTTTGAACGAATATTCTATCTCATCCAGAATGGATAAGAATCATGGAAGGTAAGAGCGGTGGGTTGAAACTATGGTATTTTGATTTCAGATCATCTCCTTCTATTATTATTCTTCATATTTGATGTATTTAGGTTTTTATTTTATTTTTTAAGTGAAATATTCAGTTTGTAGTCTAACTATTTAATTTTCTTCTTCGTTCAGTGTTGACAAATCCCTACTGGATATGGATTATCATTTTTCTATTTTTCGTTTATCTATTTTTATACCTGGATAGGTTCATCTATCTCTATTATTGTCAATTTATATTTTTTATCAAATTTTTATGCTATTTTTCTTCGGATGAATATTTTACACCGAAAGTATGATTATATTAGTGAATTATTATATGTCAATTGTATGTCTCAATTAATTCCTTAAACATCTATATACTCTTCTTGATCTTCAATTTATATGTGCCACTATTTTGAAAACCCTAAGAATATACACTAGTCCGGTGATAATACTTTTCCAATTATTGTAAATATTTATATCATTTCCTAATGAAGGATATCACTATAAAATTCTTATACTATTAAGAAAACTAAAATTTATAATCCAATTTTCCGTCCAATGTGAGAGTAAGTGTCTCTATGAAACAATAATAGAATAATTTATACCACATTTATCAACAAATCATGAAAGATATCATTTATTTATTTATTTATTTTTATTAAAATATATAATGTAGGATTTATTTAAATATGAAATATTTTTAATCATTTTACCCAAATTATGATATAAGGGATTTTTTCCCAGATTTTTTTTATGATTTTATGTAAATCATTTTATTATAATTATGTTAATGTGAATTTTATTTTAAAAATATAGATTTCAAACTTCAATTTTATATTATTTAAGAATATACAAATATATAAATTATTCCAAAGTTTCAATTTAATCATTTATTTTATTAGGGTCTGTAATTTATGATTTATATTTAAGGGTGTATATATATATGTACACAATTTACAAAAATCTTAAGATTATACATGTATACAATATTTCCATATTTCATGTTATTAATGCATATATATATATATATGTATATATATTTGTCTGTGTGTGTGTAATTTTCAATTTTATTACTACTCATAAATAAATTGATTATGACTATTTATATAGGTGAAAACATGTATTAATTTATTTAAGAAAATAATTGTTATGAATACCATTATTTTACAAAATAGATTCACGTTTTCATTTTTAACATTCACGATCTTGATTATGGACATATTTATTTATTATTCATACAATCTATATATATGTGATTATATACAAGAAAAACATGCACATTTAATAAATTATTCTTTTATAGAAAACCACTAGTGAAATGGATTTTAGGAGTTTAATAAATTTAATTTTAATACAAGGAGAGGATGAAAAATTTTAGGTACTCTATCATAGTTGATGTCATAAATCCAAATGTAGAGAATTTGTGGATGTTTAATGACCTCACCCATAGGATTTCAAAAATAGATGGATTTTATGAATGGAGGATTATAACCATGGGGAACAGATAATACCATTTTGTATTGCCTTTTAATGACAATAAGAGTAGATCATGGAATTTAGGATCAATTTTATTGATGCTTGAATTTTTACTAATTGAGGAATGGGGTAATAATTTTGACCATTACAATATGAATAATTCTTATGAATAGGTATGGATTTTCATATTTATGTTAAAGTTGGTTTATTTTCATCTTTGGATCCTTTGGGATATTTCATCTCCATTTGGTAATCCTACATTGATGTATAAAAATATGGATAACACTAGGTTTAGGCATTATGGTCGAATTTTGGTGGAAGCATACTGGTCAAGCATTGTGGTTGAAGAAGTTTTTTTCACCAAAAGGGTTGAAAACATAAAACCAAGAACACATTATGAATAAAAGCCTAAATTATATTGGTTTTTTATTTCTTTGGTCATATAATTAATTAATGAAACATGGAGAAAGAAAATATCTTCTACCAAATAAAGGGGTATGCGGACAACAATTGTTGAAGGAGGATAGGGAAGGATAAAATTCACTCTTCTGATTCACTGAGTTATGCAAACCCTATTTCCTTTAATAATGGAATGATACCCAATGATGGAGATAGGTAGTGAGATAATTTCTTGAAAGGTTTAAATCCTTCATCTAGTAATGAATTTAAGGATCTTTCTCCTAACACTAAGTTTATACAAGTCAAATGTGATTTGTCCAACCAAAATAAAGAATTTATAGAAGTGGAAAATCCTCACCCTTTTAATAGTGACAATCATGTTCCTAAAGAACCCATTGAAGATGAATTTAAATAACCACAAGACCCATTATCCAAACATTATGAAAATAATCAATCAAGTGGAGACACCTTATACATAATAGAGCCCTATGAGGGAGTCAATAGAACCTTTATTGTGATTGATGGAATTCAATCAGACAAAATTTATCTTTGCCACTTAGACGTGTTTGGTTCCAATGACATGGATGATTAATTCTCACATGTTTCCCTAACAAGAGATTATATAAGGAATACAGTAGTAAATAAACCCCTCAAACCTATATAGTCAAGAGATAAATTATCTCCCTTCAATGGTGTTCTATAGTCTGATGTGGTTGCAAATTCAAAACAATCTAAAGAGTTTGTGATCCAGTAAACTGATAGAATGAATGAATATAATTAGTCCAATGACGACCCTATCATTATTGTATTTGAAAATATGGAAGAAATAAAATTAAGAATGAATCGATAAGGGAATATGAAAATTTATAATGCAACAAATAAATAAGGCCACGTTATGTGGCTCAGAAAATGAGGTCCCTACAAAGGGTTAGAGCCCTTAAGCAATGGAGATCTTCTACTTGAACAATCAAGGTCTTGGTAATATCCAAATGCTCAAATACTTTAGAAATTATATTATGGAAAAAAACATTTTCTTTTTAAAATTTCTAATAAAAAAATTATTTTTTAATTCGAAGGATTTTAAGTTGGAATCATTTAGGTGTATCTTTATATCCTAGAATATAAATGGAATTAACATGGATCGTCATTGGATTTTATAATAAGAAAGAATTCACATTATATCAAGAAATATGAATCCCCAATGTGTTTTTTTCTTTTCATATTCAATGATCCACTATTTTTGTTTATTTTTTATATTATCCTACTTCATTTATCAGGAAAAGCGATTTATGGGTGGATCTTGAGACAACTACTGATCACATGGATAATAAAGGTATTGTTCTATTGGAGATCAATACTATGTTGAATCCTAATGAAAATACTACTATATAATTTAAATGAATTTCTTCTCTAGAATTCAATAATTTCATTGATCAAAGAAATTTCTCTAAGGTCCCAATTTTGGGAGCTGAGATCACTTGGAATTGGTATACAGTAAATGGGAAACAATCACTCAAGATTGATAGGTGGTTGATCTAGATTGATGACACATGTTTTAAAAGTGGGGTCTTAGTTCATACACTTCTCAAATGTAACTCGTACCACTGCCCCATTAGAATTGAACTCTCTATTCAGACTACAAAGTTACACCCATTACTATTTGAATTTAATAATGGTTATCTTGTTATGCCTGGATGCAAAGAGATTATTCTGGAGTCCTGGAGGACTAAGACCTTTGGTGACCCTATTCATTTTATTTCTACACAAATCAATCACACTAAAGAATTGATTACAGAGTGGAGAAATAATTCTTTCACAAATATTGACACTAAAGTTAGGGATGCTAAAAGGAATTTTGAATCCATCCAATTAATAAACCAACATCAGAGTTATCCTTCCAAAGATAAACTACAAGCCGTAAGTAGGATTGAAGACCTCTTAACCATCAATGAATGACTTCTCCATTTCTATATAAGTGCTAGGTGGTTAATGTATTGAGATAGGAATACAAAATCTATTCATGGTCTACACAAGGATAAGATGATAAGGTCATGTAACAATGACGTTAACATAAATGGATGTCATTACACACATAATACTGGAATTTCCAATGTAGTGGTGGAATATTTCAAAGAGCTATAATCTTGACAATATAATGGATTGCACACACAAAATCATTGAAAAAATTATTCCTTTTATTACGGAACATCAAAACTGGGTTCTTATTATTGACCATTCTAAATGGTAAGTGAATATATCTCTATTATTTCTCAAATTGGAATGTGTATCTTACCTAATGGGTTTACAAAAAAAAATTATGATCTAATGGGAAATTATGTTGGGTAAAATAACCAATGTAATAACAAATTTCATCTCTCATGATTTTATATGAAATTACATAAATTCATAATTTATTACTTTGTTGACCAAGAAGGATAATGAAATTAACATTAGGGATCTCAGAACAGTCTCTATTAGAAACCATATTGTAAAAAATTATCACCTAGTTTATAATGATCAGTATGGATGATATGATTAATGTTCATCTTACCTGAAAACAAGTTGGGTCTTTCCTTGAAAAAAACATCCATAAATTCTTATTTTCAACCTCATAAAAAATTAATATTATGATGATAAAATCAATGTAAGGGATATTTAACTTAAAAATTGATATCTCAAAGGCATTTGACACTACAAAATGGAGCATTATTTTCTCTTTCATCAAGTGATATAGGTTTTATTGTGCCTTTATCAACATAATTAGATCCTGCTTTGGTTCTTCAAGTTTATCCATCCTACTTAATGGATCTATATGTATTTTTGTCTTGTAAATTGTCTATGAGGTAGGGATACCATATCTCAAGGATTAACATTGCAATCATTGAATATTATATGAGCTGATGAGTCAATCATCATGTAAAATTCTGTTTTTACATGCAATTAAAGGTAAGGATAGACTTATTTACTCAACTGAATTAATATATAATGATGACATCCTTCATCTTGGACATGCCTTAGGGAAAAAATTTCTATTATAAAGGCTTTTTTATATTGAATAAGTGGTTTGAAAATCCATCAGTTGGAGAAAGTATTTCATTAACATTCATGGTGGAATATCTTTTGTTAAAAAAATCACTCGATCTCTTAGAGAGAAAAGGGTAACTCTTACTTTTAATTACCTCGAGGTTCCCTTGTTTTGGGTAAAAGATAGAATGAAATAAATTAGAGGAATATATTCAAATATTATCATCCAATTGGATATGTGGAAAAGGATGACAATGTCACAAGATGGAAAAATATTCTTAGTCAACTTAGTTATTACATCAAAGTTTTTCTATTCCTTCTCTCTTTATAGTAATCCAATATATCTTATCAGTGAAATTCACTACATGATCAAAACAATTACATGGAATTGGTCAATTCATTAATAGAATCTCATCTCTATTTCATGGAAAAAAGGCATCAAACCCATTGAGATGGTAGGCCTTGTAAACAATGATCTCAGGATCATCAATGATGGTATTATTAAAAAAATTACATTGAAATTATTGACATCTAATGATTTATATATTGACATGTTAATATATATGTTCAAAAGGAGGCTTAGTGATGGTGATACATGTTATCTTACATAATATTTATGGTCTTTAATCAATAAATCCTTCAATGATATCATGAATAATTCTAAATGGACTGTCAAATAGAATTTCTCACATAACTATTGTTTTACTCCATCGTTGAAAAGAAAAAATTAATAAATTGTGAATATTATAATGGGAAGAATTTAGATGACTAATTCTGAGTTATAGGAACAAATCAATAGTCATGATGTTTTGGTCCCCTACCTAGAAGATCTGGAAATTAAGAGTATTTCTTTTATTGATTCATATACTCTTATTTGGAATCCCAATATAAATAGCTAATTCAATTCCACTGAGTACTATAGGATGAAATATATATTCTTAAATATTCCACCATAATGGTTGATAGATTCTAAAGGACATTGTATTCAAACATTAGGAATTATTGCACTTTTCAGGATCTAAAAAAATAGGATTCCCACTGATGGTCAACTAAAGAATTTTGGGCATCATCTTGCTTTGTCTTTCCATCTTTGATTGAGGGATGATGAATCTGTACATCATCCATTCTTGGGTTGTACATTTTACCGTAATTTATGTCAGTAGTTGGAAATCTATTTGAAAATAACATCATATTTAGTATAAATATAGAAGACTTCATGAAATTAATCAATAGGGGTGGCCAATGTGGATAGGTTCACAACCCACTGTAAATAGCAGTGGATTCTATGTTTTTCTCTATTTGTATAGTAAGAAAAGTATGATTTTTTGAATATATTGGCATCTTATCACAAGGTAGTTTCTTCCTTGCTAAAGGAAGTGGATGTTTCGTCTTCTGTTAGGTAGGAGATATGAACAATAGTATACAGGTCATTAATATTTTAAGGTTGTTGGGTGTTCTAAGTAGACATTAGAAGCCTCTTATTCCAAAATATGTTTGATGGATTTTTCTGATTCTCCCATGGGTAAAAGATAACATTAGGGGAGCATCCATTGTAATACTAGGACCCTCAGGTTGTGGAGAAATTTTTTACACCCATCATGGTTTTTTCAAATGATGTTTGATCATTATATTGGGAATCAAATTCTGTATGAGGACAAGTTATGGGAAATTATTTATGACACCAAGCATTCTATCTATAATAATGGAAAATCTATATGGGTTGAATCTAATTCTAAAATTTCAATAAAATCATTAAGAGAAAGTACCTGGAATGTTTCTTCAAGACTCCTACCATAGTGGATTGAGTGTATCAATCTTGTTAAGAACATCAATTTTTTCCTCACAAATTTATAGGTAATCTAATCATGTGGAAGATAACTTACCAAATAATGAAAATTTGGATATCAACATGAATTGGTCCTATATAATTCTTGATTATTTTGTATCTTTTTCATATATAGATATGAGTGGAATAACATACTACAATCATTGTAAATCTACTTATCACGATTGAATTTTTTTGATTTCCTCCCTTTAATAATGTTTTGTGTTGGGATCACCCAGACCTTGATTTTTGTGTATAATACCCTAAATGAATTTTTCCACTTGATTTTGATCATGATCATTCTATAATATATAATAATATGAGGAATCACTAATAAATTTAGTATAAATATATTTATATTTAAAGAAAATATATTTATTTTTTAGATGAATCATCCTCATTGTTCATTAGTTAAAGCTCATATTATAATAGGTATATAATCAAACAATCTATAGAGTATTATATGAAATAATTTCCTTATTTAATAGGTAAATTATTCTTAAGGACACTTATTTGGAAATTCTCAATGTAACCTTTCAATCAACAATTTATTATTCATTATTTCACCATGTTTTACTACAATATTGATAATCATTGTGAATATGATGAATATATCATTTACACATTCATGTTCACATTTTATAAATTCTTTAAATACACCCCAATGAATTCCAATAAATTTTCTCATTTAGTTTTACAATCCTTGATGAGTGAAATTTAATTTCTACCAAATTTTATTAGAATTTTCACCTGAATACAATAACTATAAATAATCCTACAAAGAGTGTCGTAAATATTTTTAATTACATTTTAATTCAACTCTTACTTTGTATTATTATTTCCAGTTAATTTTTTATGTTCTACATAAGGTATTTTATCAGTTCTATACAAGATTTTCCAAACTTCAGTACCTATATTTTTCAATCTTACCCCCATTATATATTTTTAATATCCATAATCACTTCCATTGAAATGGGGTAGTCTCAACATATTCAAGAATAAAATCTACTGAGTTTACATCACTGAAATAGATATGCCCATAGTCTTGTAATGGAGTAGAATTCAAGTTATCCAAATTAATCCTATAAATATGAAAAATGTTAAAATAATACTTCTAAGGAAACCAAATAAAACAAAATGATTTGAAAAAAACAGAGCAGACTAAATATTTTTAATGGGTGGATTTAGATACCAAATAGTTGTATCATGAAAGAGAATAACAAAGCTAAAAAACCCTTAAGAAGGTTAAGTGTGATACTAAGGGTTATGCATAATATGTTGATGGAAGTTGGTATATAGGGGGTGGATAAACCATTACTCAAATTATCATATTTATAAAATGTAATTTTAGAATTTGGGGGATTAAAATTATTAAAAAATTATTTCATAATATTATAAAATAGTTTATATTTGAAAATTGTATGCCAAAAATTATAGAGAAGATAAAAATTTAGTTTCAGAGTTTTTATTATATAAAATATCCTACTCTTATCTTCACACATCAACCTATAGAGTATGGAACCCACAATGAGAGAGGGAGATATATACTTTTATAAGGGTGTAATATGAACCATGACATTTACACCCTGATAAATCCCAACTTACGACTTTTTATGGATAAGTCCCAAACCTTAGAACACACATCCTTTTATTGGAGTAGATAAAAACTCACGATTTGTACAAAAATTAGAACCAACTGATGCGTTCCTTCATTTGGTCAGGTAATCATAACCATAGAATTTATTTTTTGAGGTAGCATAACAGAAACTACATTTTATAACCATTATATATTGTTCTATGAAATTTAGAAGTGTAGATAACTCTACCATGCTAGGAAGAAATAAATACAACAATTACATAAATATTAGAGAGTTGTATATGGAAATGTGTAGATGAAAAATTTGACGCAGGAACTTTAAAGGGATTTGAATTATGCCGTCCAAAAATTCCAATAGAAATCAAATTACCTGTCATCTTGTTGAACGAAGATATACAATGTTTGTTTCTCCTATATGATTTTTTATATAATATTCAAATAGCTGATTATTGGATTACTTGAATGATGTAATATTATAAACACATGTTATCATATGTAATCATTTTCAACTTATGTCACTATTCCGAGAATCCGTGAGTCATTTAAATAAAAATACATTTAGGGATAAACACTTGATAAATTTGTTAGAATAATTTGAATTATTAAATTTAATAAAACTTGATTATCAGAAAGAGTTAGAAAAGAGATAAATTTTCATCTCATTATAATCATTAAAATTATGACCAATATTTAATGAAATGATGAATAATTAAAACTAATTTTAAATTAAAAATTATATAATTTATTCGGTCTCCATAATATATGTCAATGAATGATCTCAAAAAAATCACACATTTGATTTTAAAATATAAAATTAAAAAATATTCTATTTAAAAATAGGCAATAAATATACATAAAAAATAAAAAAATAATTAATAACAATTTAGTAAATATATTAATTTAAAGATTTAATGAAATTAATATCAACTAATATTAATGTAGATACAATTTAATCAAAGAAAACTAAATAAAATTATAATGAATATTTTTTATTTATTTTTGAGCTATAAGCTTCTGGTGTAGAAATAAAATACACTTTGATCTTTATAAAAATAGGTTCGGAAAAAATAAAGGCACTTTACACATGTTTTACATAATTAATATGAATTTATAATTTCATTAAAAAAAATTAAATTTATGACAAAAATTTACAGCAGATCATTATATGGAAGACTATGTAAAACAGACCATAAATTCACATTAAAAAAGGATAGAAATTTCATTAAAATTCATTTCCAAATTCACATAGGGTATTTTCATTCAGATATATTTATCTTCATTAGATAATTATCCCCATAATTGAATCAATATTGGAAAAATATATGTTAGAATTTTGATATATCTAAATAATGTAAGGGACTCACATAAGAAAATTCATAACATAGGTGCTTCATGTGTACAGATTTTTGAAATCCATAATCAGATTAACTTCTAAAATTTTAGAGAAAAAATCATGATAAAGAAGAATCACCATTTTTATATTTGGATTATGTTTATATAATTTCATTATCTATGTAATGAGTCAAGAATAGCCTAAATTGTATAAAAAACTCATTTAATGATTAAAAAAAATAAGAAATATAGTTATAAAAACAATTATAAACAAAGCTGAAAATAATAAATAAATTCTAGACTAATTTTAGATAATATGGATATTGATTCATAAGTTTATTCCTTTTAATAAAATGTATAAAATCTTTTCATTTTTACAATAAAAATAAATTTGTCATTTTTTAGTTTTTTATTACATGATATGGTCAAATTTAGTATGATAACCGATTCTAGAAAAGAAACCATGTGGATTTCAAAAAAATTAGTTGGTTCACAAATTGACTACATGGTTAAGTAATTGGATACATGTTGAATATTTATTATTATGTATCAGAACAATACAAACAAATTGAACTGATATTTTAAGGACAAAAATTGTCTTATCTAGATTTAGAGAACAATAAAAAAAGGTAAAACATTTAATGAAAATTGGAAATGTGAAATAAAAAGATATTTTAACAAATAGAAATTTATGATCTAATCAAGATTAATAATAACATATAATTATAAAATTTAAATTATTAATATATTAAAATGAAATAAAAAAATTATTTATAAAAATAGATGGTGGTTGAAGAATCCACTAAACATTCTACCATTTTTTTATAATTAAAAAAATATAATTTAAAAAACAAACCCTGTAACTACTTCCCTACTAGCTTTCCACTCAGGATCAAGGTTTCATTTCATAATCCATCTCTAAATAAAATAAGATAGCCTGTATAAAACGAGTATAAGTATCACAACATGCACCTCACACATCATATCATCCAACATACCATACCTATATAGAAACCAACTTATTTTCACGAGACACCAAAGCCCATATGATGTGTATCATACATTAGGTATTTTACCTCAAGTCATCACATCCCATATACTATGTAACTACCTCAAGCCATCATTGCTTACCCATCACACCAATAATATCCCTTTGGGTACGTTATCAGATGATACATGTGTTTGAAATAACCATAATCCATCACACCCCTCCATGGATATATATGTGAAACCTAACCAGTATGTATACCAGTACATAATAGTACCACAAAAAGAGAGCAGGGCTATAGGGGATAGTCATCCATCCATAATCCCATTAGAAAGTTGGGGGGGGGGGACCCCTCCTAGAGTATAATGGGTATTAATATCCCTATCGAAATTGTTAGGGTAAAGTAAGAAATTATAAAACATTTAATATGAAATATATCTCACAACCATACTATGAGAATAACCTATTATTAGTCTCAGCTACAACTAATGGCAATCAGATGCAAAACTTCAACTGATAATACTAGATATTAGATAATCTCACATGAATTTTAAAATTTAAAATTAAAATACTTCCTTATTTGTTTTGTCATTAATTCTTTTATTTAATTCATTTTCCATTAATTTCCCAATAACATTATTCCAGATTATTTTACATTAAACAACAAATCCAATTACATTCCCTCTCTCCCTAATCCCAACTAAGTCCATGGTTTTTCAAGATTAATATATCATTTTCAATCCAATAATAACCAACCACATGGGTTAATTATTTCTTATTCAATATTAGAATCATTCCATAATCCATATACTCTAGGAAAACATCATATTCTACCATTATGAAAAACAACCTAACATACACAAATTCTTCCAAAAGTGGTGAAAGTAATATAGATAAACACAAAAATCAACCATTGACCATTAAATGTATTCATATAATCCTAGAATCTAGCTATATCACATCAATGGGTATGCCAAGATTCATCATTTTCCATTATCTCTGGTTTCATACCAAACACCCTCATGCATATCCAAATTAATCACACCAACATAGGAGACAACCGCATCCACATCAATCAAACCACCCACCCCACATCAAATCATCCATATTAGGGTCATATCATAAAACATGAAAATTCTCAAAACAAGCTCACATCACAAGGTATAGATTAAAATAAGGTTATACATTGAACACTAGTCCCTAAAACAAGGTATTAAGGATTCACAAATAAAAATGATATCATGACCCCTAACATAATGAATTCAGGATTTAAAAACAATTTGTCGCTCACATCTCTAAAGATTTTTCTTTATTTGACAACTATTTTTCATTCCATTTTGAATTAACCAATTCATTATTAAATGGTTTCAACTACAAGAAACCAACGGAATCGTCTCTAAAATGGTATAATTTATTTATCATGCTTAAATGCATTTATTCTAGCTTCAATGATCTAAATAAATATTAACATGAATTTTTAAATAATATCATGAATAATAATTATCCTGATCTGGTTCTTTAATCTCTACATTACTTCATGAGAGAACCGATTTAAATAAATATTAGTACTCTTATTGATTTGATCATCATCAAATTACATGTAATAACAAATTAAAAGTTGGAATTTTCTTTAATTATTAATCTAATTATTTAATAATTATTGTCTTTATTTTCATTTCTATTTTACAAAAATAAAAACATGATATTCTATAGGGTAACCATAAATGATAAAAAACATAACAAATATAAAACACTATATAGAAAAAAAGGAGGCAAAACAATATCGTAGTATAAACCATTGGTAATATGTGATAACTATCCAATATCTTTATAAATCAGGTTTAATAATTATTATGTTTATTTAAATATCATACAAATTTCTAAACTATGGTTTATTTAAGAATTCACTTAAAATAAAAGGAAATAAACTAATCTCATACTTAGAAGGAATTAATGTTCTTCTCAAGAGAATGGTGAAAAATTAGAGTTCTGAATCACCTATCCCACAAGAAGACTACTTCCCTCAATGGAATCCATGCCACAACCACATAAAAAACTCTATTTAGAAAATGGAGAGGAAACTTCTATTAGATAGAAATAAAAGGTGGAAGGAACCAGATCAAAGAAAAACAAGATAAGAGGTATAACATAAGTTGTATCATTACAGATTAATTAAAGAAGCATGGGATAATTCTACTTTCAATATCTCTAAAAAATGAAAATATTTTTTTAAGCCTAGATATTTGGGAGAGTAACACAGGGTTTGAGAAAATATGAGGAACTACAGGTTATAAATCACACAACATAGGGATTATTTATAGCATAAAACCACCATTTACATCATAAACTCATAGAAATTTTAGTCCCACCAAAAAATGTTTCACCTCAAACCAAAAGCCAATATTTAATTCATTTTGTAATTTTATGATCTATGATATAATTTCCATAGGCTGAAAAAACAATCCAAAAAACCCTCCAAATATTAGAGACACGTATAACATTAAATACACTTACGTTTTAAAACCCTTATTATAGTGTAAACTCTCCCGGATTGTATATTTTAGTTTTCAAAAGCATATATCATACCAATAATCATCATCCAATAACCATGGATTTGAAAGCATGAAAATGGATGGAAAAGATGGTTTGGGACCCTTATAGAATGTGTTATCAAAAAATCAATTTCTCTAAAACTTATTGAACATAATTATTTGATACATCTTATTGGTTCTGGATCCTCCAATCCAAAATTTCTAACAAGAACATAACCTTTAAAATTATATATATAACTTTATGAAATAAGTTAACCCAAAAAAATGGTGTACTAAAACTAATAAGAAACTACACCTTATCCACCAAACTGAAATTCACACACTCAATCTCTCATATACCATGTAACATTTACACTAGCATAATATACACAACGAATGAAGAAAATGGAATTATATTATTTTAACTTAGTCCTAATCCATTCCAATATATTATTTCCTTCTCTTTACAAATTAGAAGGAAATTATTATGAATTTATAATTTCAAATTACATTATACTTTTGAACCTAACCAAAATATTTATAGTATGGTCTGACTGGTGAAACCGGTTACACCACCTTCTAATATTCATATAAATCCCACTATTATTCATGGACACCTAAGATTTCCCATAGGTATAACCATATGAACCAATGTACTCTATAATATGTTGGATTATGAACAAGACACTCCCATCATCCCAAAATTTTCACTTACCAACAGGTTTTGAAACATTACCTTCTTAAATAATCCTACAATTTCCTCTATGTAACACCCTAAGATTTCATAGAATGTTATTTACCTGAATGTAATTCAATATATTGTGCTATATGCAACACTGAGTTCGAGCACACCACGACTTAACAAACTAGGAATTAAAAAAGTGGTTATGAATTGTATTAAATGATTTTTTAATTTAATATACTCCATATAATTTTAGAATCCATATTATGTGTCTCTTAGACATAATAAAATTACATATTTATTTTTTCAAATAAAAGAAGTATTTTTAAAAAAATGAAAATTTACCACCTTTTAATGGAAAACCCTTTTTAAAACAAATATTTGACTCTTTTATATATTAAATTTAACATAATTAAATTATTCTTTAGAATAGGGACATAAAAATTTATTTTTGTTAAACTTTTGGTAAATTTCTGATAACTTTGATAATTTAATGAATACTGAAAAATTCTAAATTTTAATTGAAAACTACTTTTTTAATTGAAATAATTAATAGTGTTAAATTATTAATTTGAATGGATTTTAGGTATAATTAGATTATCTATTTATCATTTAATTTAATGTAGTTCATTATATGTAATTTCACATTTAAATTTGACATAAGCTGATGTAAATATTTTGATATTTTTTACTTTTTAAAACTCCTCTTTTTAGTTTTGAAAATGGGAAATAAATTTAAATTTATTAATGAAACTTTTATGTTTTGAATTTGGTAAAATAGAATTCATTTTTGAATTTGGAATATCAAAATTATCTTAGAGTATATTTTTGGTATTTTTCTGAAAAAATTCAATTTTTGATGAATATAGAAAAACACTGCGTTATTGTTTAAAACCAACATTTCATTTAAAAAATTATTTATTTTATTTAAAATTTTTTAAGACAAAATGCATATATAATACCTATATAAGTCCAATTTAATTTATTGGAGTCATTTTATAATAAAATTAGATGTATAAAATTTTATTGAACTCTTTACCGTCTTTTACCTATCTTCTAGGAGCAATTGCAAATTTTCAGAAAACATAATTTTACCGCTTCTGTGAATTGAATTTCAAAAATCTGAGAGACACAGTTAATATCAGTAAGTTAACATTGGTTCAATAAGATGAAAATATTTTTTTGTGAATAGTATCTTTTGAATTTTATTTAAAATGGTTAAAAGTAAATAGGGTAAATAAATGTAAAAACGATATTATAATTACCCTAACACATGTTCTAATTCTATTTAATAAGTGTAATTCGACCAAAAAAACCTTTGTAATAAAATATGATCCTTTAGGTCTACATAGATTAGATTAGGACATTTATTTTTATTTTATTTAAAGAAGAGTTAAAAGTGTTATATTCAAAGTTTATTAACTAAACCATTTTTAATATAGTGTGATACATAAGATAAATTGGACTATAAATATTCATTATAAATATAAAAATATTAACTACATAATGGTATTTTATTTATAATTTTTTGAGATTAAATAATTAAATTTATTTATGACACAATGATGATGCAATAATTACCATCTTAATTAAATATTAAAATTTTTTATATTATAAATATTAAAATAAATATAATTTAAAAGTTTTGATGACATACAAGAATTTTTTAGGATATTATGACATGTTAGCGTTGATTATAAAAGAAAATTTCGAAGTGATAAGGTTGTTATGACTTTCACAAAAACAAAATACCAAATAGTGTCAAAATTGCCATAAATTAGTTTAAAAAAAATACTTTATTATTGGTTGATATAATATTCCAAAAAATATTTATTTAGTTAAAATGGAATAAATAATATAATATATGTCATTAATTAACCACATGATATTCTCTTGAAAGTTTAGAGTATGTTTATTGACCATATAGTGTAAGAATAGAAGAAAACTCAGTAAAAGTTAAACTATTTAACTGAGAGTTAAATCTAAATGATAAGGTTAAAATGGTAACCTAAACTTGTTTAAAACCTATTGGTTGAGAGGGTTTTTACCCATACCCAACTTATATTTGAAATAAATTATATTTTATCTATTAAAAACTGAAAATTATTTTATTATAAAATAATATTTCTAACTTTTCCTAAAGTGACCCTCACCTCTCTTATAAATAGATACATCCCCTTCTCTTAATTTCACAACTCAAAAACCATTTTTCTCGGCCAAACCCTACCCAAATATCTTCCCAACTTCCCTTAATTTAATCTATAGGCCTTAATTTGATCATAAATCCAACCTAAGGATCCCTTTTGATCAACCCAAAAGGAAACACCCAAAGAAGAGGTAATAATTTCACCACCCACATTCAAGTTCTTTTCTTCTTCCACTTCCTCTTTCTTTATGTTTACATACCAAAATAATAAATCATATACCCTATACATACTTTTATGTTATTATAAATATGGTAAATCCATATTCGTTATTCTATCCATCATATAAATGACAAAGTCACCATACGTGCATACGTACGACTTACCGTCTCCATATCGTGGTGTAGTTTGTTATTCAAAAACTTCATTGTTTGGATGTTTATAATAATGAGTATAAATGATGTAAATAATAAATATAACAAGTTAATGATTCTTAATATATGATATACCATATAATTAAATATGATTTCACCATCAATATAATGATATTGTCGCTCGTGCGTACGTACAACTTACAATCACCATGAACGCGATGAGATTCATTACCATCATAATAATTCAAGAATAATTTTCATTTTATGATTAAAAATAATGTTTAAGAACTTAATATAATTCTGTATATGAATCAATTACTCCCTATACATAACAAACACGACGTACGTAACAAAACAAATAAAGGAAAACAAATCAGTTAACAACCAAAACAATGATACTACTGAAATATCATTAACACAGAAATATTCAAATATCATATATGATATAATATTTATGTATTTGGTTAATGTTTAATTTAATAACAATTATTTAACCATTATATAGGAGGTTAATATACCCTATACTAAGGAAAAGTACAAGGTAAGGGATTTTCATCTCAATTCTTATTCCCGTGAGATTCATGCTATATTGTCACTATTTCCTTTTGTGTTTTGTATGTACTGCCCATGATTGTATTCTTTTTGTAATATACTTTAATTTATGGGTATTTACATCTTCATTGTATGATACTTCTTTCATGGGGTTTATGTTTCGTAAGTTACCAAATCTGTAAGGGAATTTCAAATTTTAAATTTCCACTCATTGGTCTTTACACATACTTCATTGATTATTTTACTCCAAGATTATGTATAGAATAACCATTTATTATTTATGTAGTAATCTCCACTCCCATTTCTTTGGATATACCTTTGATACACATAATCACTCCATTGATAATTTCACATACAATTGATATAAACTTTTTAATGGTAATCTTAACTCAATTTCCATTCATTAAGTTAAACATCCAAGTCGTTGTTTTTGTTTTTACAAGAATATGTGTGAATGTAACCTGATATATTTACACTTAATTTCAAATTATATTGAGTGTATTTATATTTTTCATACATAATTATTTCATTGATTTATCTTTAATATAAGGATATGGACTTTATAAGGTATTTCTTCTCAATTTACATTCCTTTGAGTCCTTTTTGTCGTTATGCACTAATTCAATTTTATATGGTGTATATACTGTCCTTTGACATATTATATCATAAATACCTTTATTATAATGATATTATACTGTTTTAATTAATATTATCCATCAATTACTTTTATTCAAGCATCTCTCATTTTGTTAGAAACTCTTTAACAAAAATATTGTTTTAAAATTTTTAAATATTTATTCTTATAAATCATTCTCATTAATTTCCATGTCTTAAAAATGGTTTTAAGTATCTATTTATACGGAAATGATTTTTTTGAAATCAAAATTTATTATAAATGATTCAAAGTGGTATGGGACACTTTGATTCAAAAATATCTTTTAAATTACTTCTTTGATAAATAGTGCGACATTTAAATGTTTTCAAGAAAATGGATATTTTTCTCTCAATTAGTTTTGATGACTATTTTCATCTATGTAAATATCCATTAGTGTATTTTATTCTTGATTGAGGTTGATTTATTTTAATATAATCTCCTATATTGTATTTAATGAGTTATGTTTGACTGTGTATGGGATATTTTAATGCCATTCATGGGTTGTGGTTAAAATATTGACATTTTGTATTCTATTTTTAATAAGAATGTTTAGATTATGTTTCAACCTTTTCATATGAGGAATTCATTGGACTTGGTATGTGATGGGTGGAGCTCGCTATAGCTCCTCGTTGCATCAGTAGGTCTCATGAGACAAACTAGTGTCTTGGCACAAGGCCTTGACAAAATCTTATTTGTAGTGTTGGCACAAGGAACTGAATAGGTGGTTATGAAGTCTGGAATTATGCATTCAATTATTATGAAATTGGATTTTGTTATTACATGTGATTATTCAACTAGTATAATATCCATGTAAATAAGTAAATGGAATTATTTGATTTATCTTTTCCAAATTATGCGGATGTTTATGTTCAAAAGGTATGTGTTCTAGTCATATACATTGCCCTAAAGGTTTTTTATTGTTTGGTACAATTTATACTATATTTTTATCCTTATTGAGCATCTGAGCTCACCCATTTATTATGTTTTATTTTTTACAGGATGCAAAGAAGCATATTTAGATTAACCTGCAGAAATAGGCTAAGGGATATAAGAGTGTTCAAAGGGGACACAATGTTGTTTTTTTATTTTATGATGTAATGTAAAACATATGTATGTATCTAGTACTTCAAAGTCTACTAAACTGATCTATCTTTCGGGACTTGATTCCTTATATCTTGCCAATGTTATGTAAAAATGAAATGATTTTGGGTAACTGTGGTCGGGGAGTAATAGTTAGTATCATTGGAAGTTTATTACAAACCTTTGAAGAAAAATTTAGGAAAAACTATGATTTGGAAACACTACCCTAAGATAGAAATTAAGGATTAGTATATAAGAATATCCAAAAAAAATTAATGTAAATTTTACGTAGGTTTTCCAAGAAATACATCCATGTTTGGATACGAGCAGGTATAGGCGGCTCTGGCATAAATGTACCTATGATTGAAAACACCGAAAAGGAGTTTTAGGTTTGACCTGGGATATGCTAGTACAGAACAATGGGCCTTGTATCACTCTTTGTTAAAACACTTCAGGGGGATATACTTAGGATAATTCACATTTTCTTTACAAACAAATTTGATGGATTTTAATATAAGATGATAATAAATAACCTTGGTCAATCCTAAGGGGTTTTATATTGAAAATAAGGTGTTATGAAATTATATAAATGATTTTATGACTCAAACTATGCTTTCTTGTGTTAATCAACGACTGTATTCCAAGAAAGTCATGGTAACATTGAACAAGATGTACAAGGTGGGAATGGTGATAGAAATGAGCAATGAAATGGAATGTTCATAGATTTAAAAGATATCGTGTTCATGCTGAATCAATTTTACAAAAATATGATCAACAACATATATATTAACCAACTCCTGGACTCAACAAAGTAGAGAAATGTGGTTAATGATAAGATCTCTAACAGTGGAGACCATGGAAAAAATAAAGATTAATTTCAATCATGCAGGAAATGTGTAAGGAGACACCTAGAAAAGTGTC
Source organism: Viscum album (assembly GCA_963277665.1). Lineage (NCBI taxonomy): Eukaryota > Viridiplantae > Streptophyta > Magnoliopsida > Santalales > Viscaceae > Viscum > Viscum album. Next base: position 1,855,709,023 of record OY728138.1, read on the forward strand.
TTAATGGAACCAAGAAATGCTTTATAAGTGGAAAATAAGGACATAATATAAATAATTACCGAGGAAAAATGAAGAGTACTATGGAAGAAATTAAAAATGATCCCAAGAATTCATTAACATTCATTTTTTGTAAATGTAGGGGACCTTGGAATTACCCGAGTGATTTATCTATTCTATAGGATAACCTCTTGGTCATGGAAGAACCATTGTGGAAATAAATGGATGGTGAAATGTTTAAAAGTATTGGTGCTCTTTATTGATGGGATTACTTTGGAATACTTTTCTCTTGTATGTGTAACCCTATAGTTTGTTATGTGAAAATTATATTTTAGGAAGAATTATCTTTTCTATTGTTGATATAGTTATAAATAACCATTTGGGATTATATGATCTTTGAATTTGAGGCAATTACATTTTATTAAATTTTTGGTTCAAAATGCGAGGTATGATATAAAATTTATGGTGAAATTATGTTATGGTTATTTTGAGTAATTTATATCATTTTTTGAATGTTATTAAATATAGTTTAAAAAAAAAGAAAAACACACAGACTGTGTAAAAACCCGTCATGTTGGAAAAAGCTATGGGAATTGAACCCACAACCAGAGTGTGATTTGGATGTATCACCTACCACTGAACTACATGAAGTCCCAGATTATTGTGATTAATTATTTTTAGTTAAATGATTTTATTGATCTATAATATGTTGATTTGGGATCTTATATCTAATCAAATGGATATCCATAGTATTAGAAAATGATTTTGTGATTAAGTGATAAATATTTTTTTGGAAGATGTTCGCTCTGTTGGGAATAATATATGCCTAAGTAAAATATAATTCTATGTGATTTCATTTGTGGAGTAACGGTGTATTTTTATCTATGTTTTTATTGTGTATTTTCAGCAATTTGGGTTATTTATGGAAATGTTTAACCTATCATAGATAATATGTGATTTAGTTAATTACTTTTATGTATGTGACTTTATGAGTAGTCAATGTTATTTGGAGATACAATGTAACAAACTGAGATTTTATAAGATACATTTTTTTAATTTCATTCATATCTTCTTTTGTACGATACACGAAGATTATCTTGCGCTACACACAACACCGTATTAGCTTGCAGTATACGCAACACTATTCTTGGCTCGTGTTACACACAATTTCAAGTTCGTTTGATAGAATTTATTCTACGAAACATTGACTGTATATAAATATATATATTCAATGTATAAATAAAATATGGTTGGATTATGTTATACGAAACAACAATGGAGTCTTTCACTACATGCAACCCTAACTTGGCTTGCATTACACGCAATCACGACCTTCTTCGATAGCGTGTGTTGTACGCAATATCGGGCTTCACTAAACAATGATATATGGTTATAATATTATTATGAACTATCCGTTATGAATAGTATTAACTAAATTTTGAATTTTATAACATTATTATTCATCTTACATATTTTCTAGAACATGGTATGAGAACAAAATAAATTTTTCAGGTAAAATAAGTATTTTTCAAAAAATGCAGTTTTGTCGCCTTTTGATGGCGCACCCACATTAAATCTAGTTTTGGACATATTTATAAGTTAAATGTGACAAAATAAAATTATTCTTTGGAATCAGGATATAAAAATTTACTTTGGATAAAATTTTTATATTATTCTGATAACTTTCATATTTTAATGAATAGTAAAAACACACTATATTTTAATTAAAAACAACTTTTTTCATCGTAATAATTTATATGGTTAAATTATAATATTTAATGGTTTTAAAGTATAAATAGAATATATTTTTACAATTTAATATAATTTATGTCATTATCATTTATTTTACATTGAATTCATAGGTTAAATCAATTCAATCTTTGGCAATGTTTTAACTTTTAAAACCTGTTCGCTTAACAACGAGATTAATTTTAAATTAATTAATGAAACTTCAGTGTTTTGAATTTTGAAAAATGGATTCCATATTTGGAATCATTGGGTCCAAATTATGTTAATAGGTTACTTTTATTTTTTTTATATTATGAATAGTAACTACTGTAATTTTTATTTACTGCGGTTAAAGGTAAATAGGGTAATTCAAGGTTAAAATAATATTATAATAATTCAAAATTACCTTTACACTTGTCCTAAACTTATTGGATGAGTAGTGGCCGACCATGGGCATCCTTGGGCAGATTTTGGGACCCCAATGAGCCACTTGGTAGTGAAAATGACAATTTGGATAAATTAATTTAATGTAAAGACAAAATTGACTTTAACAAAAATCTTTTAGTAATTACTTTTTATAGGGGTTATATAAGTTATATTTTCAACTATAAATATTATTTGAAAAGATAAAATGATTCCCTACATCATGGTATTTTTGTCATAATTTTTAGACATCAAAGGAATTAAATTATTTATGACACAATAATGATGTAGTGTTTACCTCATTAATAAATGATTTAAATAAATAAGATTATAATGATTAAAATATCATAAAAAACCTATCCAATTCCAATTGTATGATTTTATTTAAAATATTATTCATCTTATATTAGAAATTAATGTGTTTTGGACCTCTATAAACTGAAGATAAGTTTATAATAAAATAACATTTTCACACTTTCCTAAAGAGTCCCTCCTCTCCCTTATAAAAAGAGACCACTTCTATGAAATTCATCACACCTCTCAAGCCTTTTGGCTCGTCAAAACTCTGCCCAAATAATCTCCCTACATCCCTATCCTCCCCTTTGAAGCCTTACATTATGAAGAAGACTCTCCAAGAGGTTCTTTTGGTTTAAACCAAAGGAAGTTACCAAAATTAAAGGTAACAGTTTATCTAGAGTTGTTTTCTTTTATTCTACTTCTCCAACCCTTAAACTCTTTTTAATCATTTATTTTGTAACAAAACCAATATCCTAAATATACTAGGATGTTTTTATGAGAATTATTAGAATTACACTTACACACACCTCTATCTAATGGATGAAGAACATAATGTTTCTGTGATGGAAAACTAACGCCTCACGAAACGATGATTGTTCGATTTTCTCCTACCGCCTCTCATGGTGGCCATCATTATGGAAATATATTTATATATAATGTATATTATGTTTATGATTTAATTATTATTATTTACTTCCCAATTATATCAATCCTTTACGGTTTCCATAGTCGGTAAATACGATAATCCTATTTGAGGAAGTGCGGACTACCACCCCCTCAAAGTGATGTGTTTCGTTAATACCTTATGTGGGATGTATAAAGGATGTGGTTAATGATATTATATATGATATTATACTGTAATTATAATATAAATATGTATAATTATGTTTTAATTCCATTAAAATAAGAAATAGAAATGAAAGTAGTGTTCATTCGTACGTACGACTTACCGTCTCCATGAACGGTGCGTTTCATTTCTTACCTCTATATATTATGTACTATTATAAATTCTTGTATATGCTGGATATATAATGAATTTATATGATATATAAATCATGATTTACATTTTTTAAGTAATTAAATCATGATATAAGTAATAATAACATCAAGAACAAAAAGTCCAAACACGTTCGATAAATAAGATGATTTTACCCAAAATGGTACTTTAACATTAATTTACAAAAGAATGGGTAATATAAAGTCATAAGTGAACCATATATGATATCATAACAATGAATATGATTCTTTAATAAGTCAATGAAATTATTTAAATCATTATACAAGAGGTTCGGATACATACGAAGCATATTGGATGTACGGTAAGGGATAACTTTTCCAATCTCGTTCATATCTGAGATTGTTTATTCGTAAGTAATTACTGGGGTTATTGTTATCATCCAAGTCCATGTTTTATAAAAGTGTATTTATGTATGTTTAATTTCCTTTTTAACCATTTTTTCTTTTACTACATGATATGTAAGGAATCTTTTTTTTACGTTACGAGGTACTTTTTGACTTTTCCGACAAAAGTACGAGGAGAATGTTTTTTTAACTTATACGACATGAAAGGATTTTTATGGTTTTATAAAGACTTATTTTCATGAAGCTTCCTCCAAAATATTTCATGACTATTTTCAAAAAAATATTTTTCTTTTAAAATTGCATGAAGTTTTGTGAAAAGAAATTGATTTTGAAGAAGAAAGGATATTTTCCTCAAGAATTCATTTCAAGTGTTTTATCAAAACCATTTTTCCATATAAGATGACATTATTTTATATGTGTATGTTTCAAGTATAATGTACCTATTATTTACATGGTTTTACATTTCTTATGTTGATATATCCATTTGTTTTATATGGATTATGTGATGATGAGATGATGTTTATAAAACCCATTTTATTCTTTGGGTTATGATGAATGTTTCAAGTTTATTTTGTGGCACAAGTAAGAATGATTTAATTATGAGATGGGTGAGACCTATATCTCCCTCCAATGCATTGGTTAAAGATTTATATCTCATGAGATAGACATGGCTGGAACGGTAAGTTAATCTGGTTCAGTGTTACAGGACTGAAACGAGGAGTGAACTCGATTCAGAAAGGGACTTTGTCCACTAAGATGGTCCTGGCAGCAATGCCTTGGATACTATGGAAATCATAATGTTTTTCCACAATTACAAGTTTTATTCCCATGCTATTTTATCAGGATTAATGTTTCTTTATGATCTATGCCTTACGTATTTCCATGTTTTATTTCATTTCTCAAGATCTTGATGTTTAAACATTGTGTTCATATTTTTAAGTTCAAATGTATATGGTCTGTTTTATTTTATCCATGCTTACCCTTACTGAGCATTTGGGCTCACCCATTATATGTTTTCTTTTCCCCAGGATATAAAGAAAGGTTTTAGGTAAGAAAACATAAGGGGAAGATCTTTATGGGAGATGTTGAAGATCTTTCACCACGATTAGAATATTACATTCCGAGTTTCCAAAGACACTAAACTATTACGGTCCTTGAGTTTTGAATTTTGTTATGTATTAAGTATTCCAAAAAAGTAATGTGTTGTCCATGTACGTCAAGATTCAGGTCTCTACAGTTGGTATCAGAGGAAAGGTTTAGTCAACCTTTGGAAACTAGGATGCAAAAATGTTAGTGATATCCCTAGAGATATTTCTATGGTATTTTTAGGGATTTCCGTAAGGATAAGTATACGTATAGGATATAGTCCTAGAAATACGGTAACGATCTTAGAATTCAACCTAAGATGTTAGATATTGAAGGTACTCCCCCTTTATAATGTTTTTTTCCCTAGCATGGTATTTGCTTCTCACACTAATATTTTTGGGTTTTAGACGATGGCTAGAACCCGAAGGAACCGTGTTGATCAATGTAACGGAAAATGCAATGATTGTCCTCCTGACCAAACCAATGTCATGGGAGATGGAGTGCACAATCTTATTTCTATACTTACACAAGATATGAATCATTCTGGACTTCAAAATGAGCAGAGAAAGGAGCAACATTCTGTTGAATCCTTCATGAGGCAGCGTCCACCTTCATTCAACGGGTCTTCTGATCCCTTAATGGATGAACAATGGATCAGTACTACTGAAAAGATATTTTCAGTTCTACAATGTTTTTAGAATGATAAAGTCATCTTAGAATTATATCGTTTGGAAGGTGATGTTGATCAATGGTGGAATCTTATCAAGAATACGAGGCAAAGAGACGAAATTGAGTCTATGGAATGGGACGAGTTCAAGAACTTGTTTTTCAGTAAGTACTTCCCTTATATTCTTCAAACAAAGATGGAAAAGGAGTTTCTTGAGCTTAAGCAGAAGGATGATGAATCTGTTGGTATATACGAAGTGAATTTTACAAGACTTGCAAGGTATGCATCTGGCATTATCATCCAACCTGAAAGTAAAGTTGATCGATTTTTCAGTGGCTTAAAACCAAGTCTTCGAAGGGCATTAACTATAAGAGACTTCAGTAGCTATGAAGAAATTGTACGTTGTGCTATCAAGGTAGAACTGGAAGTTGGTTTTACGCTTCCATCTCCTAGTTTTGACAAGAAACGAAAGATGGATTTCAAGGAAAAATCTCAGAACAATGGTGAAAAGAAGGTGGATGTTTCTTTATGCTCAAAGTGTGGAAAGAAGCATGGTGGAGATTGTCTAAAAGGTACTAGAAAATGTTTCAAGTGTGGAAAAGAAGGTCATCGAGCAGCTGAGTGCCGAAGTAATGGGAAAAAGGTTTCAAATGACGTGAATAGAGAAAAGACTCCAGAGAACGCTCCACCAACACTTCAATGCTTCAAGTGCAAGGAAATGGGGCATTATGCTAATCAATGACCTAATCCAAGGATTAATGATGATCAATGTGAGCAACCTATTATGGAAAAGGACAAAGGGAAGTCACATGCGACCACTATCAGCAATGTTGAGTATGACAATGATGTGATGGAATGATTATGTGTTTATGTAAAGGGATTCCAAAATAATGCTGTGAATCTCATTTATAGTATTGTGGAACATTTGAATATCTATATAATTGTTTATTGTGATTTTCGATAATTATATAGTACCAGTAACCATGAAAAGTGATTCAAATATTTTGGAAAGCAGATGATATGTGCATAATGAAGGGATAAGAAGATAATGAGATGTTTGATTTTATTCATGAGCTCATGATTGATATAAGGACTAAGTGATATCATGATTTGAGTATATAGAATTTTGAGGATTTTGGTATGTGGAAAGTGTTAACTTTTAACTGCATTCATGTTTTCACTAAGGTTCAATGGGTATTCATTCTTCAAGTGAATACATGATTAAGGTATTCACATGTTTTTAATTTGACGAAAAAGATATATCTTATGATATATGGGGGATAAATGATGGAATTCACGTGATTTTTATGTGACATTTCAAGTAATCATTTTCTTTATACTATGAGCTTGGACCGAAGTATTTTAGATAAGCCTAAATATTGGAATGTATTATGTTGTACATAAGTTAGTATTGTTTAAGGATAGAATTTTTTTTGATATTATTGATGGGATGTTATAGTAATGTAGTTTTAGAAAAAGGACAACCTGCAGGACGGGCGACAACCCATCACATCGGATAAGGCTGTGGGAATAGAACCCACAACTGAAGTGCGACTGGCCTTTATCGCATACCAATGGCCTACAGGAAGTCCCTAGTTAGTGTAAAGTAGTTTTATTTTATTAAGCGGTATGATAAATAAAGTATAAGTACATTTTTGGAACCATATACGATTAATCTCACCATAATATGGAATTATAAATTTTTCTAAACTTTTGTTTGAAATAGATGGAATGACCCATCATTCTATCACTTGATCTGCTAACGCTTCACGAATAACAAACTCAACTTCATTTATTTAAGCGATGAAGTGGAAATTGTTCAATTGATGAACAATAGTGAGATTGCATGAAAATCATGTAATTATTTCTTTTAATTCATCAACTTTAGGGAAATGATATTGAAAAACAAAAATATTGTCCTAGTGCTCTTATATCCGATGAATCAGATGGTACCTTAGATCATCACAAATTTATGGATTTGTGATTGTTGGCTTTTTTATAGCCATGTTCTCTACCACTCTCCATCAGAACTTGATGGTTAGATTTTTCTTCCATATCCATATTTTAACCTATGTTCTCCTATATGGAAACCCAGTGATGAGTTACTTTGGGTAATATTTACATTTCATACATAGTTTTTAAAATTAAGTTTTAGTATTCCTTTTTACGATGTGGGTTTCTTTGAATAGTAAATGATTTATAACCCCGACGAATTTCGAGGGTGAAATTCATTTTAAGTGGGGTAGAATGTAACAACCCGAGATTTTATATGATACATTCTTTTTAATTTCATTAATATCTTCTATTGTACGATACACCAAGATTTTCTTGCACTGCACGCAGCACCGTATTAGCTTGCAGTATACGCAACACTATTCTTGGATCGTGTTACACACAATTTCAAGTTCATTTAATAGAAGTTATTCTACGCAACATTGAGTGTGTGTGTATATATATATATATTCAATGTATAAATAAAATATGGTTGGATTCTATTATACGCAACAACAATGGAGTCTTTCACTACACGCAACCCTAACTTGGCTTGCATTACACGCAATCGCGACCTTCTTCGATAGCGTGTGTTGTACGCAATATCGGGTTTCACTAAACAATGATATATGATTATAATATTATTATGAACTAGATGTTATGAATAGTATTAACTAAATTTTGAATTTTATAACATTATTATTCATCTTACATATTTTCTAGAACATGGTATGATAACAAAATAAATTTTTCGGGTAAAATAAGTATTTTTCAAAAAATGCGGTTTTGCCGCCTTTTAATGGCGCACCTACATTAAATCTAGTTTTGACATGTTTATAAGTTCAATATGACAAAATAAAATTCTTCTTTGGAATCAGGATATAAAAATTTACTTTGGATAAAATTTTCATATTATTCTGATAACTTTCATATTTTAATGAATAGTAAAAACACACTATATTTTAATTAAAAACAACTTTTTTCATCGTAATAATTTATATGGTTAAATTATAATATTGAATGGTTTTAAAGTATAAATAGAATATATTTTTACCATTAAATATAATTTATGTCATTAGCATTGATTTTACATTGAATTCATAGGTTAAATCAATTCAATCTTTGGCAATGTTTTAACTTTTAAAACCTGTTCGCTTAACAATGAGATTAATTTTAAATTAATTAATGCAAATTCGGTGTTTTGAATTTTGAAAAATGGATTCCATATTTGGAATCAGTGAGCCAAAATTATGTTAATAGGTTACTTTTATTTTTTTTATATTTTGAATAGTAACTACGATAATTTTTATTTACTGCGGTTAAAGGTAAATAGGGTAATTCAAGGTTAAAAGAATATTATAATAATTCAAAATTAACTTGAAACTTGTCCTAACCTTATTGGATGAGTAGTGTCCGACCATGGGCATCCTTGGGCCGATTTTGGGACCCCAATGAGCCACTTGGTAGTGAAAATGACAATTTGGATTAATTAATTTAATGTAAAGACAAAATTGACTTTAAAAAAAATCTTTTAGTAATTAATTTTTATAAGGGATTATATAAGTTATATTTTCAACTATAAATATTTTAGGAAAGATAAAAATATTCCCTAAATTATGGTATTTTTTTCATAATTTTTAGACATCAAATGAATTAAATAATTTATGACACAATAATGATGTAGTGTTTACCTCATTAATAAATGATTTAAATAAATAAGATTATAATGATTAAAATATCATCCAAAACCAGTCCAATTACAATTGGATGATTTTATTTTGAATATGAGTCATCTTATATTTGACATTAATGTGTTTTGGACCTCTTGAAACTGAAGATAAGTTTATAATAAAATAATGTTTTCACACTTTCTTAAAGAGCCCCTCCTCTCCCTTATAAAAAGGGACAACTTCTATGAAATTACTCACACCTCTCAAGCCTTTTGGCTCGTCCAAACTCTGCCCAACTAAGCTCCCTATATCCCTTGACTTCCCCTTGAAGCCTTACATTAGGCAGAAGACTCTCCAAGAAGTCCTTTTGGTTCAAACCAAAGGAAGTTACCAAAATTAAAGGTAACATTTTCTCTTAAGTTGTTTTCTTTTATTCAACTTCTACAACCCCTAAACTCTTTTTAATCATTTATTTTGTAAAAACACCAATATAATAAATATACTAGGATGTTTTTATGAGAAGGATTCGAACTACACTTACACACACCTCCATCTAATGGATGAATAACATAATGTTTCTGTGATGGCAAACTAACGCCTCACGAAACGATGATTGTTCGATTTTCTCCTACCGCCTCTCATGGTGGCCATTATGATGGAACTGCATTTATATATAATATATATTATTTTTATGATTTCATTATTCTTATTTAATTCCCAATTATATCAAGCCTTTACGGTTTCCATAGTCGGTAAATACGATAATCCCATTTGAGGAAGTGCGGACTACCGCCCCCTCAAAGTGACGTGATTCATTAATACCTTATGTGGGATGTATAAAGGATGTGGTTAATGATATTATATATGATATTATACTGTAATTATAATATAACTATGTATCATTATGTTTTAATTCCATTAAAATAAGAAATAGAAATGAAAGTAGCGTTCATGCGTACGTACGACTTACCGTCCCCATGAACGGTGCGTTTCATTTCTTACCTCCATATGTTATGTACTATTATAAATGATTGTATATGCTGGATATATAATGAATTTATATGATATATAAATCATTATTTACATTTTTAATTAATTAAATCATGATATAAGTAATAATAACATCAAGAACAACAAGTCCAAACACGTACGATAAATAAGATGATTTTACCCAAAACGCTACTTTAACATTAATTTACAAAAGAATGGGTAATATAAAGTCATAAGTGAACCATATATGATATCATAACAATGAATATGATTCTGTAATAATTCAATGACATTATTTAAATCATTATACAGGAGGTTCGGATATATACGAAGCATATCAGACGTACGGTAAGGGATAACTTTTCCAATCTTGTTCTTATTCGAGATTGTTTATTCGTAAGTAATTACTTGGGTTATTGTTATCATCCAAGTCCATGTTTTCTATAAGTGTTTTTATTAATGTTTAATGTCCTTTTTACCCATTTTTTATTTTACTACATGATATGTAAGGAATATTTTTTTTACGTTACGAGGTACTTTTTGACTTTTCCGACAAAAGTACGAGGAGAATGTTTTTTAACTTATACGGCATGAAAGGATTTTTACGGTTTTATAAAGCCTTATTTTCATGAAGCTTCCTCCAAAATATTTCATGACTATTTTCAAAAAAATATCTTTCTTTTAAAATTGCATGATGTTTTGTGAAAATAAATTGATTTTGAAGAAGAAAGGATATTTTCCTCAAGAATTCATTTCAAGTGTTTTATCATAACCATTTTTCCATATAAGATGACATTATTTTATATGTGTATGTTTCAATTATAATGTCCCTATGATTTACATGGTTTCACTTTTCTTATGTTGATATATCCATTTGTTTTATATGGATTATGTGATGATGGGATGATGTTTATGAAACCCATTTTATTCTTTGGGTTATGATGAATGTTTCAAGTTTAGTTTGTGACACAAGTAAGAATGATTTCATTATGAGATGGGTGGGACCTATATCCCCATAAAATGCATTGGGTAAAGATTTATATCTCATGAGATAGACATGGTTGGAATGTTATGTTAATCTGGTTCAGTGTTACAGGACTGAAACGAGGAGTGAACTCGATTCAGAAAGGGACTTTGTCCACTAAGATGGTCCTGGAAGCAATGCCTTGGCTACTATGGAAATCATAATGTTTTTCCACAATTAAAATTTTTATTACCATGCTATTTTATCAGGATTAATGTAACTTTATGATCTATGCCTTACGTATTGCCATTTTTTATTTCATTGCTCAAGATCTTGATGTTTAAACATTATGTTCATGTTTTTAAGTTCCAATGTATATGGTTTGTTTTATTTTATCCATGCTTACCCTTACTGAGCATTTGAGATCACCCTTTATATGTTTTATTTTCCACAGGATATAAAGAAAGGTTTTAGGTAAGAAAACATAAGGGGAAGATCTTTATGGTAGATGTTGAAGATCTTTCACCACGATTAGAAGATTACGTTCCAAGTTTCCGAAGGCACTAAACTATTACGATCCTTGAGTTTTGAATTTGGTTACGTATTAAGTATTCCTCAAAAGTAATGTGTTGACCATGTACGTCAAGCTTCGGGTCTCTACATACAATTTAACATGGAAGACTACGTAATCAAATTCTTCTTATTAAGGGGTTTCAATATTAGTTTGGATTATATTAAAGGATTTTAAGGACAATTGTTTATTGAATGGTATTTATTGAACTTTGGGTATCGTGGGTTCAATATTAGAAATTAAGATTAGTATTTCTTTCTCTAAAGGATTATCATTTTTGGGGATCATCTAATCTTGTACCAACCATTTTGGTTTTGGTTAATCTCTAAAGGCAAGGAAAATATATAGTTTATCCTTTGTAGATCATATGATTATCTAGAAGTTGATTATAGCGCTTCAGGCGTGACCAAGTCATCTTGAATTCTCATCGTTTAAAAATTTTATTGATTTAGTGGGAAAATTTTATTAAAGGAAGAAACTCTACATAAAAAGTAAGTATATCTCTTTATGTTCTTAGTCAATCTCATAAATAAATTTCTCAACTTTTTGAAATTGAACTTAAAACAAAAAATGTTGTCCGTTTACTTTTCCTATTGGGAAAAAATGACCGATTACCCCATCACAAGTTTGTGGTTTTATTGCTGTTAACTTTCTCTTGATCATGTTTTCTAACACTCTCCATCAGAACTTGATTCTTAATTTACATTCCAAATATATTTTTTCCTACATGGAATCCTAGTATGTATTATCTTGGGTGACCTTTGTACTTTTATTTATTTCTTTTAATGTGATTGTTTTATTGACACTTTTTCCGATGTGGGAATTTAAATGAGGTTCCCAAGACCAATTTTAAAATTTAGAGGACACAATATCCAAAATGGTGGAAGAATGTAACACCCCAAGAGGTCATAGTAAGTTATTTTTCTTTAATGTAATTCAATAGCTTCTGCTACACGCAACACCGAGTTCGAGCGCACCACGACTTACCAAACTAGCCGTTCAAAAAGAGGTTATGAATAATATTAATTTAATTTTGAATTTTATATACTCCATATTAGTTTATAATCCATGTTTTGAGTTTTTTATACATAATATAAGAACCTATACATTTTTTAGATAAAAGAAGTATTTTCCAAAAAATGCAATTTCACCACCTTTTAAAGGAAACCCCTTTTTAAAACAAATATTTGAAACTTTTATATATTAAATTTCATGAAATTAAATTCTTTTTTAGAATAGGGATATAAAAATTTATTTTTGATAAATTTTTGGTACTTTTCTGATAACTTTCATATTTTGAGGAATACTAAAAAATATGAAATTATAATTGAAAACAACTTTTTTAATCGAAATAATTTATAGATTAAATTATAAATTTTAATGGTTTATAAGTATAATTATATTATATTTTTATCATTTAATATAATTTAGGTCATTATAAGTAATTTCAAATTTAAATTTTACCTAAACATATTTCAATCTTTTGATAGTTTTTTCTTTTTAAAAACCCGCTTTTCAGTTTTGGAAACGTGAATTAATTTTAAATTAATTAATTCAACTTCTATGTTTTGAATTTGGTAAAATAGAATTAATTTTTTAATTCATAATATCAAAATTTTATTAGGGTAATTTTTTTGGGATTTTTCTAAAAACATTCAATTTTTTATGAATAGTGAAAAACACTGTGTTATTGTTTAAATCCGACTTTTTATTTAAATAATTATTTATTTTATTTAGATTTTTTGAAGTGAAATTAGATATATAATACCTATATAAGTTAAATTTAATTAATTAGAGTTATTTTATAATAAAATTATATGTATAAAAGTTTATTTAACTTTTTACTGTCTTTTACCCATCTTTTAAGAGCATTTGCAAATTTGCATAAAACTTAATTTTACCACTTCTGTAAATTGAATTTCAAAAATATGAGAGACACGATTAATATCTTTAAGTAAAATTTGGTTCAATAAGATGAAAATAATTTTTGGTGAATAGTAACTTTTGACATTTATTTACCACTGTTAAAAGTGAATCGGGTAATTAAAGGTAAAATTGATATTATAACTACATTAACACATGTCCTAATTCTATTAGATTATTGTAATTCGACCAAAATAACCATATGAATAAAATATGATCCTTTAGGTCCACTTGGATTAGATTAGGACACTTATTATTATTTTATTTAAAGAAGAGTTAAAAGTGTTAAATTCAATGTTTATTAACTAATTTTTTTTAATATTGGGTTATACATAAGATAAATTCTACTATAAATATTCATTATAAATATAATAATATTTCATACATAATGTAATTTCATTTATAAATTTTAGAGATTAAATAATTCAATTTATTTATGACACAATGATGATGCAGTAATTACCTTCTTAATGAAATATTAAAATAGTATATATTATAAAGATTTAAATAAAGAGAATTTAAAAGTTTTGATGCCATAATCTAATTGGTTTGGTTTCTATGACCTGTTAGGGTTTATTGGATAATTTGTTTTATGTGATAAGTTTGTTATGACTTTCACAAAAACAACATACCAAATAGTGTCGAAATTGGCATAAATTAGTTTTTAAAACAAATACCATATTATTGAATGAAATAATATTCTTAAAAATATAGGTATACATAGCCCTTAAATAATATTATACATTTCATTAATGATCCAATTTAGGTTCTATTGGATTTTTAGAGTAAGTTTATTAACCATATAGTGTAAGAATACAAGAAAACGCGGTAAAAGTTAAACTATTTAAGTAAGAGTTAAATCTAAAATATAATGTCAAAATGGTAACCTACACATATCTAAAACCTATTGTTTGGGAGGATATAGAACCATCCCCCCCTTATCTTATAAATTAATCATTTTGGAGTCATTATAAACCGAAAATTATTTTATTATAAAATAATATTTCAAGCTTTTCCTAAAGTAACCCTCACCTCTATTATAAAAGAGTACTTCCCCTTCTCTTAATTTCACAAATCCAAAGCCCTTTTTGTCGACCAAAACCCACCCAAATACATTTCAAACTTCCGTAACTTCAACCTAGAGGTATTACATTGATCAGAAAGCCATCGTAAGGAGCCCTTTTGGTCAACTCAAAAAGAAACACCCGAAGAAGAGGTTATAATTTCACCACCCTCTTTCAAGTTCTTTTCTTCTTCCACTTCCGCTTTATTTTTTGTTTCCATACCAAATTAATAAATCCAGTACCTTCTACATAATATGATGTTATTATAAATATGATACATCCATATTTTTTATTCTATCCATTATATAAATTACAAAGTCACTATATGTGTGTACGCACGGCTTACCGTCTTCACGTCATGGTGTAGTATGTTATTCAAACACTTCATTATTTGTATGGGGATAATAATGAGTTTAACTGATGTAAATAATAAATATAACATGTTAAGGATTATATATATATGATATAATATCAAATTACATACTATTTCTCCATCAATATAATGATATCGTCGCTCGTGCGTACGTACGACTTACCGTCTCCACGAATGCGATGAGATTCATTACCCATCGTAATAATTCAAGAATATTTTTTATTTTTTTATTAATAATAATGTTTGAGAACTTAATATCATTCTGGATATGAATAAAATATATCCTGTACATAACAAACATTACTTACGTAACAAAACATATAAAGGAAAACAAATCAATTAAAAACCAAAACAATGATACTAATGAAATATCATTAACAATGAAATATTAGAAGATCATATATGATATCATATTTATTTATTTGGTTATTTTATAATTTAATAAAAATGATTTCACCAAAATATAAGAGTTTTTTCTACCCTATACTATGGAAAAGTACAATATAAGGGGTTTTCATCTAACTTCTTATTCCCGTTAGATTCATGCTATATTTCCACTATTTCCTTTTGTGTGGTGTATGTATTTCCCATGATTGTATATTTTATGTAATATACTTTAATTTATGGGTATTTAGATATTCATTGTATTATTCATCTTTCATGGGGTGTATGTTTCGTAAGTTACCAAATCAGTAAGGGAAATTCAAATTCCAATTTCCACTCATTGGGCTTTACGCAAACTTCATTGATTATTTTAATACAAGATTATGTGTGGAATCACTATTTATTATTTATGTAGTAATATCCACTCCCCTTTCTGTGGATATTATTTTTATACACATAATCACTCCATTGATAAATTCACATTCTATTGATATGAACTTTTTAAGGGTAATCATAACTCAATTTCCATTCATTTAGTTAATCATCCATGTCATTGGTTTTAATTTTACAAGAATATGTGTGAATGTATCCTGATTGATTTACATTGAATATCTAATTATATTGAGTTTATTTATATTTTTCACACATAATTGTTTTATTGATTTATCCTTAATCTAAGGATACCGACTTTAAAAGGTATTTTGTCTCAATTTACATTCCTTTGAGATCTCATTGTCGTTATGCACCAATTCACTTTTATATGGTGTATATACTATAATTTGACATATTATATCATGAATTCCTTTAATCTCAAGATATTATAATGTTTTGAATAATGTTATTATTTAATTACATGTATTCAAGCGTCTTATATTTGGGTAGGAACTCCTTAACTAAGATATTGTTTAATTTTTTTTAAATATTTAATCTTATAAATCTTTCTCATTAATGTATATGTTTTGAAAATTGGTTTTATGTTTTTATTTATATGGACATGAATGTATTGAAAAAAAAAATTCCTTTTAAAATTTTCAAATTGGTATGAGACACTTTGATTCAAAAATCTCTTTTAAACGACTTCTTTGATAAATAGTGCGACATTTAAATGTTTTCAAGATGAAGGGGATATTTCTATCAAATATTTTTAATAACTATTTTCATCTACATCAATATCCTTAAATGTATTTTATTCTTTATTAAGGATGATTTATTATAATAAAATCATCCATATTGAATTGAATGAGTAATGTTTGCCTATGGATGTGCTATTTTTATGCCATTCATGGTTTGTGGATAAAATATTGTCATCTTGTATGCTAGTTTTAATACAAATGTTTAGATTATGTTTCCAAATTTTTATATGTGGAATTAACTGGACTTAATAAGTGATGGGTGGAGCCCGCTATAGCTCCTCGATGCATCGGTAGGTCCAATGAGACAAACTATTGTCTTGGCACAAGGCCGTGAAAAAATCTTATTTGTAGTCTTGGCACAAGACCATGACTATGTGGTAATGAAGTCTGGAATTATGCATTCAATCATTATGAAATTGTCTATTGATATTACTTGTTATTATTCGACTAGTAGAATATCAACGTGAATAATTCAATGGCTTTATTAGATTTTTCTCTGCCATGTTATGCTAAAGTTTATGTTTAATAGGCTTGTGTTCTTATCTTATACATTTCCTTAAATGTTTATTCTCATTTATGACATTCTCCTCTATATTTTTATCCTTATAGAGCATCTAAGCCTACCCCTTTCTTATGTTTTATTTTTCTTTGGATGCAAAGATGTATATTAAAATTAACCTGCGGGAATAGGCTAAGGGATATAAGAGTGTTCAAATGGGTCACAATTTTGTCTTTTTTATTTTCTGATGTAATGTAAAATTTATGTATGTATCTAGTAATTCCAAGGATAATAAACTAATCGATCATTTAGGACATGATTTATTGTATCATTCCAATGTTATGTGATAATGCACAGATTTTGGGTAATTGGGGTTGAGGCATAACATTGTATCCCACAACCACATGTTACCTCCATATCTAGATCATATGTCCCAAATCATATCATTTCATAATCAAATAAATATTTTATTAAATGAGTATTCATTATTTAGATCACCTACCATATAGATGTTAATTTAGTCATCAATGAACTATTATGAATGTTATAGAATACATATTTTACTAATCTTATTTTTAAGGCTTCCCATGAATTATATAGTAAATTTCAGTAATATTAATTCTGTGGTAATGTCTAAAAATATAGAACATTATTTAATGTCCCATAAATATTAATAATTTTTTTATAGGGAATTTTGTTTACAGGACCCTTTCCCATGTCATTTGGGAATTCATGCATATTTATTATGATTGATGAGGTTTCAAAGATCGCATAATCCAAAGCCCCCAAGACTGATGACTCATCTCCTATTTGTACCTCCTTCAGAGCTAATATATTATACAAATTTCACATATTTATCCACATAATAAGTGATCATGGAACACATTTTTTAAATATAATATTTTTGATCCAGTTGATTATATATAGTGATAAAAAAAAAACATCAACACATTACCACCCAATGATTAATGGACAAGACTAATTTACCAACCTAGAAGTAAAAGGAATATTAAAAATGTTTATAAACCCAAATATGAAGGGAAATAGAAAAAGTATATAATAATCCTTATAAGATTTCATTATATCATATAATACATCCATATGAATGAATTTACAGAGTCTCATTTATGGGAAAATACTTCATATCATTGTAAATCTATAGAATAGATCCTACTAGGAAGTCTACAGGTTAAAAATAGACATAAGAAAATCTGTATACTAATGGAATCTAATTATACATTATCTATAATAAATTCAAATAGAAACATTTTAGAATGATGGAATTTTCAACGATAGTTCATGTGTGTAACATTAAAATAGGAAATATAAGTGCTTCTTTCATATATGTTATAATTTTTTTAGTATAACAAAAAATCTAAATTCATTCCATGAAACAGAATTATATTAGATGGAAAATATATTGTTACTAATTTCATAACTTTTGGTATAATTTATATTACTAGAGGATGAAAAAATAAAGCTTTCATTATGAATGTAATGACTGGGAAGTACTATGAGAGATTTCAAGACGATCCCATAGAGTAGATCTCACTCCTCCAGATACTCTTTATGTTAACCAATTAAGTCATCCATGACCTTTACATAGTTGATATCATAAAACATTTTTGGTTCAACCTACTAATAACTATTAAAATTTAATGAGTACATTTCACAAAACGTGTTTAGGGGAGAGGGAATTGCTATTGTTTATAAATTCCTCTTTTTATTTTTCATGGATGTGTGTTTTTGAGATTTTTATGTGTATTGAAAATATGTTGAGCTTAAATAATTATCTATATATATATTTTATGATAAATATGGTGAAAATACAGGGATATTGAATATTTTTTTTGAACTGGGGGAATAAAGTGTAAGAGAAAGGATTTGAGGTGAATCAAAAATTTTACAAGGAACCATTGGATAATTTGCGTGAATATTTACTAAATTATCTAGATACCAAAAGTAAAACCTATGGTATTATTCCTAAATTAAATTTTTATAACTTGTATAAACCATGGAATAATGAGAAAATATTAAATAATACGTATTTAACAACTTCAGTTTTTAGGATTATACCTCTTTTATTATTTTAAATTATATTTATGGAGCTTGTTGCAGAGTTGACATAATGTTTCGGGCATTGTAACACCCATATGTTGGTATATTAAAAATATTTGATATATTAATACATATATTCACATAACCTCATAAATAAATTATTATTTCCAAAATGAAGTCTCATATTAGAAAACCAAGGCCACCATTGAATCTGAAACATAGGTTTCCCACTATCCATCACATAAGTCTTGTTTTCACCGGAACTATGGTCAATCCAATGTCACAAGAAGATAATAGATGAATTAAATAAATTATTATTTTTTATTTATATATTATCTGTTAAATTTACCTAATTTAGTCCATCCTCTATAGAAAAAATGTCATAGATCATCTCTATGGATAGCCACATAACCTTATATATTAAAGAGGATCTACCAATGGAGAAGATTATATTAGTGATGATCGTGAAAAGAATGAAGTGTATTCTGGGATGAATACATTAGCTCATATAAATGACCCAATATTTGGATTCATTCTTCATCAATGGTTAATCCGATATTTATTTGGATATTTTTTTAGATTTAATTCTTATCTTGATATTCTATGATTAAGTGTTATTTATAATATAGAATCTAATAAAAAATCATTATTTTCAATCTGTTAGTATATATATATAAATTTAGATTTTTTTATAGGTTATTACATGGAATTTATTAATTTGAAACCATTATGGTAACATTGAATTCTATCAATGGATGGTTTTCACAGCCCATCCCCTGGGGCCCGTGATGTGACTACCCCAATCCCGCCTTCCATAGGCCAGGTGCTGGCGACTACCACCGGAAAGTCATATCCCTAAAATCGGAAAGGAATTGCCTTTATAATATGTAAACTAACAAAACCAAGCACACAGTATGATACGAGAACAAATAAAACTGTATAGTAAAAAGAGTGTGTGTAGTAAGTAAAGGTGCTAGAATACAGGCCCAACTGGAAAGTATAGGTAAAACTAAAAATAGCTTCTGTGAACACCCGCCATGGATCCTACTAGAAGGGTAGGTACAACTCTCTGATGGTCGTATTTGCTCATCATCTCGTCTAATGCCCACCTCCGAGTAGCCTCCAGTCCTTGTACCCTCGACTTAGATCAGTGATCTCCATCGTCTGCACAAGACACAACAAGGTGTGGGCATACCCCGTGTAAGGGTGTGTATAACGATACTCCGTAGGGACCCGGATACCTCCTAAGGTCTCTCAAAATCCACAAAAGATAAACCACAAAGCCTGAAAACAACATTCAACCCAACATAGGTATATTCCCATACATATACATAAGTTGTCAAGTATACCCATCAAATTCATGAGGAAAAGAAGTCCCAATTCTTTAACCAAAAGAACAAATTTTCCACAAAAGAATGAATACCACGGAGTTAACACCACAAAGGTAAGTACCACAAAGGTTACACCACACATAATAATATCACACAGGTATCTGCACAAAGGTAAGTAACACAAAGCTAATTCCACATAGAAGATTACCAAAAAGGTATCACCACATAGAAGATTACCACAAAGGTATCACCACACAAAAGTGTACCACAAGGGTAAAGACTCAGCTCACACCAGGTATAACTTAAGTACAAAAGTATGCCTGATTAGCTGTATTGAAAGATCATCTTACTACATCAAGAAGATTTTTTGTTGGCCCACATAGGATCGAAGATGAGAAACACATGATCTGGAGATGACCCACACAGGATCTGGAGACGACCCAAAAAGGATCAGTATGTGCTGAACCACACTGGATCGCTGAGTGCTGACCCACATAAGATCTGAAGATGACCCACACAAGATCTGAAGACTCTTCAAGTACAGCCATCCACAGGGTTCCCGCACTAATCACACTTGATTATGGGAGGTTCCACACCTCAAGACATCTGATAATACATCAAATGCCATGAAGAAGTATCATGATGGTACTTCATGTCAACAGGGTCCTAATGTGACAGACAACATGTCAATCAAACACCTGGTCTGAATGTTATTAGCATTTCCGTTCTGAGGGCCTGGATGGATTCAGGTTCGATCCAACCTGACTATACTCCAATCTTTATCCAAAACTCAAATAGAGAATACCAAAAGGATTTTCTCGATCTAAGGATTTATGCATCATAGACGGTTTGTCAAACGGATGCTCGGATCTCATGATATGGCCAAAAAGGCATATTTGGGTCCAGATGGCCCCGGGTCAAGTCCGACCCGGTAGGACCGACCCATAAAGGGGCGGCTCAAACCACTAGGTGCAACACGGCCCGTTGGGGAGTCCCACTCAGTAGGGTGTGGTCTGCCAGGCTGGGTGTGGTCTTCTATAGCGGGGCCCACCCTAGCCGCAATAGGCGAGCCCCCCCTGGATTCCAGAATGGTCCATTGGACCATTAGCCCTACTGGCATGCGAGACCCGCTGAAGCGGGACCTTCTCGGTGCATCACAGTTGGATGGATTCAATGATGGTCATCCTTCCAGCGGTGTGACAATGTCATTGTCCCCCTGCTGTCGGCTGGGTGTCGGCCGCCCTCCGGCCTCTACTGCGGCCAAGCGACCACAAACTCCAGCTCCAGCGGTACGGACGCGTGTCTCCGCTTCTCCATGCGGTCGACCGGTGGGATGGGCGCCACCCTACTCTACCACGACCAATGGGTCATGGCCTCCTCTTCTGGTAGTGCGGACGCGCGCCACACTCCTTCCACGCGGCCGGTGAGGTGTCAGATGTCGCCTTCTTCCGTGAGCCATCACAGCTTCGTTCCATGCCAAAAATTTATAACGTTTGCATATTAATTCTCCTCAAGTTGATATATTTATATCCATATGACGTGATCAACAAAAATTTGTGTTTTTAGCATGCTTAATTATTTTTCATTGAAAAATGCATGAAGAACGCATGAAGAATGAATAAAAAATGTTATGGTAAATGTGCAGATCGATGGCCATGTTTGTTTAGCCATCGTCTATGAGAATCAATTATATGAAGAATCAAAAAATAGATTTAATCATTATTCAAATTAAACCCCTACCTTTATCATCCATTTTATGTTTCATTAGAAGTAATATGATTGTGGTGATGTCAGTGTTTCCTCGAACGTAAGTACATTCATCGATGGGGATGTTCTTCATTGGAGGAGGTTCTCCCACCAAGTTATCCTCTCCACCAAAAGTTATACTTTTCCAATTTTCCCCCAAACCTCAAGAAAGGTGAGGAGCCAACTTATTTAATTACAATATCAAATAATTTTTGGCTCATTAATTGGGAGAATTCCGAGGGTTTCCCCACATTAAATGGGAGTTCAGGTGGTCCCCACCACAAAATAATCCAAATGGTGGTTTCAAGAAAAATAGAATAAAAGTTATTTATTTTATTTGTTTCAATTATCTCATGAATATTTGAAAATATAACATCCACCCTCGACCTACTGCAATTGAGGTGAAGGTCTCTTTAAGCTAATATTTGTGATGTGAGTTCAACCGTGTCCTTGGATTTAAATTCTGAGCACCAGTTTAAAAGTTACAAAACACTGGTAACGCCTTTACTGAACGTACCAGAAAAAAATCTCAGAAATTCATTCCGGGCACATCGGGCCTCCGAATCACTCGCTGTCAATTTTCGTGGACTCATAATATTTCCAAATATTTAAAAAAAATTACATGGAAATTACAGGTCTTTACATTCTCCCCACCTCAGGGATTTGCATCTCCCAAATCCACAACACAAACAAGGGAAACAAGTGGGGGTATTATTCATGAATTTGAGCCTCTTGATCCCAAGTGACCTCCTAGAGGTTCCTGTGCTTCCAACAAACACGCACCAGAGGTATCAATTTCCCAAGAAGGACCCACTCCGATCAATCCTCAATCTCCATTGGAACCTCAGAAAATGTCACCCCATCATCGATGTCCAGTTCGTCCCAGTCAATGATGTGTGAAAGATCATGTATGTATCTCCTCAGCTGGGATATATGGAAAACGTTGTGAACCTGATGCAACTAAGGTAGAATAGCTATGCGGTAAGACACCTCGCCAACTCTGCTGAGGACCTAAAAGGGTTCGATGAACCTTGGAGATAACTTGTTGCCCCAACCAAATCTTTGAAAACCTCATTGAGGTGATACCCGTATAAAGACATGGTCACCATCCTCGAACTCAAGAGGTCTCCATATCCTGTCAGCATAAGAATTATTCCTACTCTGTGCAATCTTCATCCGCTCCTAGATGATCTACACCTTCTCCGTGGCAGCCTGTACCATCTCATGTTCCCTGAGTATTGACTCCCAGGGGTTAGTCCAGCACTGAGTTGGTCTGCATGGTTGACCGTACAATGCCTAAAATAGTTCCATACCGATGGTGGAGTGATATATTTTGTTGTACAATAACTCCACCAAAGGAAAGTGATCCTCTCAAATGTGGACAAAATCTAGGACCCAAGCATACAGCTTGTCCTCTAGGGACTGAATGGTATGCTCTATCATACCATCCGTATGAGGATGGAAGATGGTGCTAAGCCGAAGTTGTGTCCCGACTGGCTTCTAAAACCCCCTCCATAGCTGGGAAGTAAAACATGCATCCCGATCGATGAAAATCATAGAAGGAATGCTATGAATCCACACAATCTCCTACACATAGATGCATCCCAAGACCTCTACTGATCCCTGATCTCTGATAGGTAAAATGTGGGTCAACTTGGTGGGTCGGTCAACGATCACCTAGATGGAATCATACCCCTTGGAAGTGCATGGAATTATTATCATGAAGTCCATGGAGATTCCATCCTCCTTCCACTTTGGCACCTCTTGTGGATGAATTAAGCCCACTGGAACCTGATGCTCTGCCTTCAATTGCTGACAAGTGAGTTACCGAGAGACAAACTCTGCTATAACTTTCTTCAATCCCGACCTCCAGTGCTGACACCGGAGGTCTTGGTACATCTTCACCACTCCTGGATATACCTCTAGAGGGGATGTAAGGAACTCCCTCAACAAATCCTCCTGTAGCACCACTGATACCATAGTACGACCTCTAAAGAGGATGAAGAGCTCCCCACCTTATGAAAATCCATAAAGTGCCTATCCTTTGGATTTTTGAGCATGTCGAGCCTTGTAGTTAGTGTCTCCAACCTACGCCTCCCTGACTCGCTGTAGGAGTGGGGGAGTGACTGTCAGAGACTAATGATAAGATGCTCCATCTCGATCCATGTACGATATTCTCAAAGAAGCTAGCTGCTTCGCCACCTCACTAAGCAACAACATACCAGACATCCTACTGAGTGCATCTGCTACTACGCTGCCCTTCCCAAGAGTATAGACTATATCTAAGTCATAGTCCTGGAGGAACTCAAGACAACGCCGCTATCTGAAGTTCAGGTGTTTCTGAGAGACGATATACCTGAGACTCTTTTGATCAGAGTAGAATATAAATGTTTTCCCATCAAGTAATGTCACCAAATCATCAAGGAGAAGATCACTGCTACTAACTCTAGGTGATGGGTAGCATAGTTCTACTCATGTTGTCTCTGCTGTCGAGAACCATATGTGATCCCTTATTGCTCCTAAGTCAAGACACATCCAAGAACGGTCCCTGATGCATCGTAGTAAACTATGTACCCAACACCCTCCTCTGATAGCCTCAAGATGGGGGCACTCTTCAGTCTCTGCCTCAACTTCTTGAAACTCCATTGGAATCTCTCTGACCACACAATGGGTTTCCCATTCTCTGTCAATGCTGATAAGGGTTCAGCAACTTGAGAAAATTCAGGCACAAACCTGTGATAGTAACCAACCAAACCCAAGAAACTCCCCACATCCATCAAAATCTTGGGTGGCTCCCAAGCTAGCACAACCTCAATCTTCGCTGAATCCATCACAACTCCATCCTCCGAGATGATGTGTCTGAGAATGTGGACCTCTTGTTTCCATAAATGGAACTTCGAGATCTTACCATAAAGCTGGGGCTCTCGAAGTGTGTCCAGAACTATCTGCAGATGACAGGAATTCTCCTCCTCTATTGCTAAGTACATCAAGATGTCATCGATGACGACTACTAAAAAGCGATCGAGGTATGGCTGGAAGATCATGTTCATGAGTCCCATGAATACTGTTGGGGAGTTGGTCAATCTGAATGACATAACCAAGAACTCATACTGGCCATACCGACATCTGAAGGCCATCTTCTTCACATCTTCTTCTCATACCCAGAGCTGGTGATAGCCTGATCAGAGGTCTATCTTTGAAAGCCACCGTGCTCCCTTCAACTAATCAAAGAGACCATCAATCCTCGGTCATGGTTACTTGTTATTCACGGTCACTTGGTTCAGGCGCCGATAGTCCACAAAGAGTCTCAAACACCCATCCACCTTTTTAGCAAACAAAATTGGGGCTTGCCAAGGAGAAACACTGATATTAATGAACCCCTTGATCTGCAAGTCCTCCAGCTATTGTCACAGCTCTTGAAGCTCCCTGGGAGCCATCTGATATGATGGTGTAGATATCAGTGTCGTCCCAGGATACAAGTCGATATAGAAGTAAACCTCCCTATGAGGAGGTAGACCTAGAACATCATTTGGGAAAACATCAGTGTACTGGTCCACCACAAAAGGATATGTCAGACTCTCAGCATTAACCACTTTGAGGGTAAGGCTATCCAACTGATGTGTGATCGACTGCACCCTCCTCCAGGTAAGTCCATCATGTGCTGTATGGGTTCCTTTCTCTCCGGTGAAGGAAAACCTTTCCCCATCTGTGTGGACAAACCACACATTGTGCCTAATATAGTCGATCTGAGCATGGACAATGTATAACCAATCCTACCCAAGATGACATCGTAAGGCCTCGATGCCACTACCTGAAGATCCCATCCAAAGATCCTTCCTCCTAGAGTAAGATCACACTGCCGACACCAATGTGTAATTGTCAAATCCTCACCCGTAGGAGTCTCTAGTCGTAAGGATTGAGTGAACGACTCCGCTGGAATCTCCGAGCACCGAACGAGGTCCATGGGAATAAAATAATGACTGGAACCTGTGTCTATAAGTACTATATCTAGGTGGAGTAGAAAAATATGATACCTCATATCATCACCGGAGCATCATGGTCATAAGCCTCACCTTCCTAGAGCTGAGCTTATCCCTATCCACCTGCTCCCTGTGGTCGGGGTGGACCACCTGGAGGTGGTGGTGGTAGAACCTCAAATCACTGCCCACTGCCTACAACACCACCATCTCCTCTTCCACATCCGCCTCCTGCCTGCATACCTCCTCGATCAAATCTTTACCTCTTCCTAGGTGGTCCTTCAACCATATAGTGGTCATCCGTATGGTGGGTCGGGGAAGTTGCGAGCCATGTGACCCTACCCACCGCACGAGTAACACCATCTGCTCTTCGCTTATCCTTCTCTGTCTTGAGAGTCTCGCACAACCAACCCTGTATCATGCAGTTGTCCACCAATAGGTCTGGTCCTCATGGACCTCTGCGTCATCTTTCTGCTGCCAGCTGCATATCACTCTGCTATTTGACGTTTGATGGTGGGTCTCACTGCCAGTGACTGCTCAGCATGGAAACACTCTACTAAGATTTCTTTCTCTAACACCCTCACCTGCGTGAGGATGCTGAGGGAAATCATCAGAGCTCTAATCTCCCATATATGCTCATTCTTGGAGGTCAGGGCCCTAAAGAAAGGGTCCCACACTATATCAGTGGAGTAGTGTGAGAAGTTGATGAACCTCATTGAATACTTATCCATGGTCATGCTTCCCTGCTGCAAGTGGAGAAGCTATTATATAGGAATTGTGTGTAAGGTCATTGGGACGAACTATTCCCAAAATAGGCTCTCAAAGTCCACCCAGATGGGAGTGACATCTCTGTGAACCTATAGAATCAGGCCCCACCATCTTCCCACTACTTCCTGAAAAAGGCTGGCATCAAGGATCACCATGAGATCTGCTTGTGTCTCTACAAGTCAAAAACACTCTATCCATGGCCTCTAGCCAATCCTCTACTACCTGTGGATCTGTCTCGTCTTGGAACCTGAGTGGCCTCTAGCACTGAAACTCATGAAATGCGTTCAAGTGGCATGAACCCTTTGCTCCTAGGGTTGGTGGAATCAGCTACCCAATGGGTATTGGTGCTAATGGTAGACCACCCAATGGTACAACTGCCGATAGGGGCCCTACAATGATGCCTCTTCGCTCGGTGGCTATCATCACGTACTATACATAGAACCCTGGATGGCTGTCTGCATGGAAGAATATTGAAATGAAATAGGTGTGCCACGATCATTATGTTATACCTGGTGAGATGACTCAAAGTGATCACAAAGAAAACTTTTCAAACACACACACACAATCAATTTTTTCATCCATTGAGTTGGAAATTAGATGTTAAGGTCCTAGTTTATGGATACGTCAGCCGCCACACCAACACTGGATTCCCATAACTGAGAACCACACTCATCACACTTTACAATATTACCAAATCAAATGATCAATGTCAAATTTCTCTGGTAGAACCGACTTCTCTGATTCCAATTTTTCAAGACCCGTCCCCTGGAAACCATGTTGTAACTACCCTAAGTCTACCTTCCATAGGCCAGGGGCTGGAAAATATCACTATAAAGGAATATCTCTAAAATCGACAAGTCATTGAAGTTATAACCTATAAACTCACACAATCAAACACATAAGAAGATACAAGCACAAAGTAAATTGTATAGTAAAAAAGACTGTGTATATTAAGTAAAGGGGTCAGAATACAAGCCCAAATGGAATGTACAAGTAAAACTGAAATCATTTCCTATGAACACCTACCAAGGATCATACCTGAAGGGTAGGTACAACCCTTGAATGGTCATCTATGCAGATCGTCTAATCAAATTCCCACCCTTGAGTAGGCTCCAGTCCTTGAACCATCTACATCGATCAGCATTGTTTGTCATCTACACAAGACACAAAAAGGTGCGTGCATAGCCTGTGCGGGGGGTGAGTATAAAAATACTTATTAACGACCCCGAGACACCCTAAGGTCTCCTAGAATCCACAGAAGATAAATCAAAAAGCAAGGGAACAACAATCAAACCTATATAAGAATACAGACATACATATTCCTATGTTTTCAAGTATACCCATATCATTCATGAGGAAAACAAGTCCCAATTCTTTATCCAAAATCGCAACTGTTCCATGAAGGTAACACCAGAAATGTAAGTACCACAAAGGTAACACCACATAGAAGAATACCACACATGTCTCACCACGAAGGTAATTACCGCAAAGGTAACACCACATAGAAGATTACCACAAAGGTATCCCAACACATAAGATATCCACAAAGGTATCACCACACATAAGAGTACCACAAGGGTAAAGAATCAAATCACACCCGATATAACTGAAGTACGAAAGTATAGATGATTAGTTGTATTGCTAGATCATCTTACTTCGTCGAGAAGGTTTTCTGTTGACCCACACAGGATCAGAGATTCCCCACACAGTATCTAGAGATGACCCACACAGGATCTGATGAAAACCCACATAGGATCGGTATATTCTAACCCACACAAGATCACTGAGCGCTGACCCACCGAGGATCTGAAGAAGACCCACATAGGATCTGAAGACTCCTCAAGTACAACTAGCCACATGGTTCCCACACCAATCACGCTTGATTCTAGGAGGTTCTGCTCTTCAATCCATCGGGCGATACATAAACAACCATGAAGTCCCATGAGGAAGAATCACAAAGGTCTTTCCCGTCAATAGGGTCCCAATGTGACAGATGGAGTGTCAATCGGATGCCCGGTCTGAAAGTTATTAGAATTTCCCTTCTGACAGCCCGATTGGATTCGGGTTCGATCCAACCAGACCGCACTTCAATATTTATCCAAAACTCAAGTGGAGTATACCATAAGGAAAATCTCGATCCAAGGATATAAATTTCATATATGGTTCATCAAACGGATGCCTGAATCTCATGATATAACCAAAAATCAGTATCGGGGTCTAGATGGGCCTGGGTTCGGTCCGACCTGGCCTGGGCCAAGCCGTCCTGGGTCTGGCCTAGACAGGCTGGGCCACGATGGGCCTGGCCTACTGGGCTACTATCCGGCCTGACCCGCTGGACATGACCCAGCCCACGCTGGGCACGGCCCGCGGCGTAGCCCACTCGTCTGGTTATGGTCTTCCCGATAGGGTGCGGTCCGCCGAGGCGGGGCTCACCCTAGCCGCACCGGGGGAGGTGCCCCCTCCCCCCCTCAGATTCCCGAATGGTCTATCGGAGCATTCGACCTGCTGGCATATGGGACCCGTCGGAGTGGGTCCTGCTCGGTGTGTACCGACCAGCCAGATTCTCGGTTGGTCCTACTTCCATCGGCGCGACAGCGACGCTGTCCACCAGTGGTTAGCTGGATGTCGGCCTCCCTGCGGTCTCTGCCACGACCAAGAGGTCATGGTCTCCCGCTCCGGCAGTGCGGACGCGCGGCCGGCCGACAGTCTGGCCGCTACCCAACTCTTTCATAGCCGATGGGTCGTGGCCTCCTCTTCTGAGGATGCAGACGTGCACCGCCCTCCTTCCATGTGGACGGTCGGGTACCGGCCGCCGCCTTCTCCCGTGAGCCATCACAACTTCGTTCCAAGCCCAAATATTATGATGTTTTCATATTCTCGATCCTCGGGTTGAGATCACCACATCCATATGTCGCGCTTAATGAAACTTTGTGTTTTTAGCACGATTAATTATTTGGTATTGAAGAATGCACAGAGAATGCGAAAAGAATAAATAACAAAGGTTATGGTAAAAGTTTGGATCTAAGGTCTTGTTTTTTTATCCATCATCATTGAGAATCAAGTATATGTAGAATAAAAAAATCGATTCAATCATAATTCAAATTAAACCCCCAACCTTGGTAATCTGTTGGAGGTATCATGAGGAAGAAGATGATTATGGTGATGTTGGCATTTCCTCAATGTCGGTTTGATCATTGTTGTAGATTTTCTTCATTGGAGGAGGTTCTCCCACCATGTTCTCCTCTCCACCAAAAGTTCTCATTTGACAACGTTTCCCCCAACCTCAAAAAAGGTGAGGAGACAACTTATTTAATTACTAGATCAATTAATTGTTGGCTCGTTAATTGGGATAATTCCAAGGGTTTCCTCACATTAAAGGGGAGTTCGGGTGGTCTCCACCACCAAATATTCAAAATGGTGGTTCCATGAAAAATAAAATAGAAGTTATTTTTTTTTTCAATTCTCACACAAAAATCTGAAAAACTAAATTTTACCTTTGACCTACTGTGGTCAAGGTGAAGGTCTCCTTAAGAGAATATCGGCACTACGAGTTCAACGGTGTCCTTAGATTTCAATTATGAGCACTGGTTCAAATTTTATAAAACTAAAATCACATGTTTACTAAACGTACCTGAAAAAAAGTTCAGAAATTCATTTCGGGTGCACCGGGCCTCAGAATCACGCACCGTCAATTTTTGAGGACTTTTAATATTTCCATATATTTAAAAAAAGAAATGGAAAATTTTGTGTCTTTATAATAGTGTCTTAGCCAAAAAAATAAAACTATTGGCTTCTCACATTTTTGTTTTATGGATTTATCATTGTATTCAATGTGAATTCATTATTGATATTGATTTTGAACGGTGGTTTGACAAAATTCCATGGACATGATTCCTTGTGTGATTGATAATTGGTTTTGTGGATCATTTTTTTAGGTTCCACAGCATGGATTGAATCATGATAAGGGTTGAGTGATTATATAAGAAATAAAAATTATGTTTGGGGATAAATAATATCATGGGTTGAGGTGTCATGGTGATGGGACTTCAACTGAAAGCAAAAATGATTCAATTTTATGATTAACATTGGATGGAATCCAATTTCCAGTAAAATTTTCAAAATAGTTAATCTTGTTTTTTGATTATTTAGTGGTAATCATAACAAAAATTTTGCATCAAGATAATCATCCAAAGGATGATTATATTTTGGAAAATTCATCACTATAAAGTGTTTTTTTGGATGAACACAAATTTTGTGTCTCACAATGCGATGTTAGTGTATGAAGTGAGTTAACTATCACATGGTCATGTCCCAAATCCCCCATGTGATGTGATATTGGCTGAATAGACTGATGTGTAATGGATGTACCCACACAATGACCTATGTGGCCTCAAACTCAATTCAAGCTAGTCCACACCATGTGTACCCCCAATAGTACATGACTCAGGTAGATGAGATAGATGTCGACAAATATTATACACATAGAATAATATTTGGACCCTTCTACACATTATGTAATAGGGGATCTAACGCGTCATGTTGGATGATAAAACATGGCCAAGTATCTAACTTGTTAAAACTTTCCATATGCCCCTAGGAAACATCATGTAATTCACCATGGATATTAATTTTTTGATAAGATGTAAATTCCACCCTTGATATTTATATTTAAGTAGATTTTTTACTTGTTGGGATTAGCATCCCCTTATGGAGTCTATATTTCTACCATGTTGATGTTTTGTTTTTCACACCCCA
The DNA here is from genome assembly GCA_963277665.1 of Viscum album. Taxonomy (NCBI): domain Eukaryota; kingdom Viridiplantae; phylum Streptophyta; class Magnoliopsida; order Santalales; family Viscaceae; genus Viscum; species Viscum album. Next base: position 1,855,740,781 of record OY728138.1, read on the forward strand.
AGTTTTTATGGACCATTTTTTCAATATATTAAAATTTTCATTTATATGTTGCAATGCACTAAGTCAAACATTTCTTTCACACTAAATTGACTTGTCGTATGTAACACACAACACCGAGTTGGCATATGATACACGCAACATTGAGTATAGATTTTGTTCAATATATAAATAGACAATGTTTGGATTATTTTATAAGCAACACCAATGGAATATTTCACTACACACAACACTGACTTGGCTTGTATTACACATAACAACGACCTTCCTTGATAACTTGCGTTGTAAGCAATACAGAGTTTCACTAAATAATGATATATTAATAATTTAATTGAATATAAAAAAACTTTTATGAATTGCATTAACCCCATTTTAATATCATTTGACCCAATTTTGGTCATCTTAATTAATTACACATTTAAATTGGACATAATCCCAAGAAAATATTCTGAAAATTGTTTACTTCATAAAAACCCACTTTTTGTTTTTTGACAACGAGAATTAATTTTAAATTAATTTTAAATTAATTTATAAAAATTATGTGTTTTCAATTATGAAAAATGGATTCAATATTTTTAATAAGTGGGTCCAAATTATGATAATATGTTATTTTTATTTTTTAGATATTATTAGTCGTAACTACGTTAATTTTTATTTACCACAGTTAAAGTTAAATCTGGTGAATTAGGGTAACTAACAATATGATAAAGATAATAAAATTACCCTAAGACCCCCCCCAAATCTTATTGTAATAATTAAAGATGACAAATATAACCTATGGTTTAGAATATATTCATTTAATTGACCTTTTTTCATTAATTTCATGTAATTATAATTAATACAAAAGGATGTGACAATATGTAACTCTCATATATCTTATAAGTGTAATAATATTAATATAGTGATAAACATGATAAAATATCAAACATAAATAGTTTCCAGAAATCTAATGAATTTATCTACATCATGTGAATTTATTAATATTTTTTTGAGATTAAATAATTACCACTAATGATGAAACAATAGTGATGTAGAATTTATTTTATTGATAGAGATATCTTATAAATGGTTTTGAAAATATTAAAATAAATATCATATGAATAGATTACTGTTCTCCACAAATTTTTTAAGTCACTATGGCATGTTTGGAGGGTATTAAATATTTTTTTGGACTTATCTTGTTTTTCTATTTTATTTAAATTCAAATAAACGAATAGTGTTAAAATTGAGAGTATTGATATTTTATAAAAATAACTTATTATTAAATTATTTAAATATCACAAAAATATTTAAAAATTATGAATTGAAAATTATATGGTCAATAATATTATAAGGTATCCAATTATGTGTAATTTAAAACAAATAAGTAAATAATTATAACCAATTAATATTCACAATTTTAATACCCCAATAAAATAGATTAAATAAGGATAAATAAAAATTATAATTTTTAAAATAAAATAAAAACATGTTTAAATTTCATTGTTTTAGATTATTTAGACATAAAGTAATATTATATTAGAAATAAATGAGTTTGGGATCATTAAATATGGAAGATGAATTTATAATAAATTAATATTTCCAGACAATCAAAGGTGCCCCTCCCCTATCCTATAAAAGGGAACAAATCTTTCTCTTTTAATCAAACCTCCAAAGATCGTTGGATCAGCCAACACATTCTGAAATATCCTTACAACATAACTTAATTCTTCATATGGGAAACCCTTTTGGCATAAATCCATCTTAAGAAATCCTATTGTTCAATCCAAAAGGAGATACCGAAAAAAGAGGTAATTGTTTTATCACCTGTTTCAAAATTTTGTTCTTCTTCTACATCCAATTATAATATTCTTTCCATACTAAAGTCATAAATTCATTATATTATACATTATTATATTTTATTTTAATTATTGTAAAACCTTATACCTCCTTATATACATCCTATTAATAACAATATCACCATGCTTGCATATGTATGACATACCGTCTCCAAGATGTGATAAGATTCATTTTCCACATAAACCATTGAAGAATAATTATAATGTATATATAATAATTAAGAATTAAATATATTAAATAATAATTATACTTGATTTATATATGTGTGTGTGTGTGTTTCGTTTAATTTCTTCTATTCAATTCAATAATGAAAAAGAAACATTGTTCATGTGTATGTATGACCTACCGTCTCCATGACGCGGTGAGATTAATTTTCAACATTAAAAATTAATGAATTATTATAAAATTTATAGGATGAGTAAAAATAATAATTATGAACTTAATTTCATTATTTAAGTTAATAAAATACAACCTATGAATAAAAAACATAACTTACATGGAAAAATAGGAATGGGAAAACAAAGCAGTTAACACCCAAAATAATGGAATTATTGAAACAATATTAAAAAAATGATATAATAGAATCATATATGAAATCATAAATATAAATATTGTTATAGTATGATTTAATAAAATACATTAAGCATTATACCGGAGGTTCAGATACATATGAAATATATAAAACCTATAGTAAGGGATAATTTTGCAATATCACTTTTATTTGAGATTGTTTATATGTAAGTATTTACTTGGGATATATTTATCATCCATGACCATGTTTTCTAAAAATGTTTTCATAAATTTTTTAATATTATTCTATGTATGTTTAAAGTTTTTTTAACCCATTTTTTTCTATTACTACGTCGTATGGATAGAATCATATTTTTGTTTACCATATGAGGTACTTTTTCCCTTTTCAAGAAAAAGTATGAGGAGAATAATTTTTTAAAACATATTTCATGAATTTATTTTTACGGTTTCATGAAACCTTATGTCCATGAAGCTTATTCTACATTACTTCAAGTTTCTTTTCAACTAAATTCTTTTCTTTTAAATTTTTTTGGCATTTTGAGAAAATAAAACGTTCTTGAAAAACAAAGGATATTTTCCTCAATAATTATGTTCAGGTGTTATATCAAATTTATTCCTCATATAAGATGTCATAGGGTTGTGTTTATATCCCAATTACTAAATTTATTTGATTTTTTTATGATGGAATTATTTTTAAGAAATCCATTTATTTTTATGGATTATAATGGTAATATGTTTATGAAACCCATTTTATTTATTAGGTTATGAATTAATGATTGATTTTTTTTTTGTGGAAAATGGAATAATGATTTCATTATATGATGGATAGTACCAATATATCCCTCCAATTATTAGGGTATTGGTTTATATCTACTAAGATAGACATGACTGGAATGTGTAGTAAATATGGTTCAATAATATAGGGATGGTACTATAATTAAATCTGGTTCAGTAATACACGACTACAATAGAATGTAAACTAGGTTTATTAATGGGATTTGTCCACTATTATGGGCTTGGAAGGAATTCCTAGTCTACAATGGAAATAAAAATATGTTCTTACTTGTTTTCCACAATATCATGTTTTATGAAAATTAAATTTTATCATGGTTAATATTCCTTTATGATATATTCCCTACGTAGTGCCACTATTTATTTCATCACATTTGATTTTGATATTTAAACTTTTAGATTATGTTTTTACATTCTTATGTTTCTGATTCGTTTTAGGTTCTCAATTTTTACCCTTACTGATAATTTTCTCTCACCCTTTTTTTGTTTTCTTTTCCTTAGGATATAAAGAATGGTTTTTGGTAGTATAAAAAAAGGGGATGATCTTTATTGGATATGTTGAAATATATTTCACCAAGTTAGAATATTATGTTCAATGTTTCCATAAACACTAAACTATTACAGTCTTTGGGAATCTGTTTGTGTCATGTACTAAGTTTTTTTCTAAAGTAATGTAATTTCTATATACATCACGCTTGTGCATTGTTAGAGTTGGAATCAGAGGTAATGTTTAGTCAACCTATAGAAACTAGGATGTGAAAACATTAGTAAGTCCCTAGAGATATTTCTATGTTATGTCTAGGGATGTCCCTAAAGTTAAGTAAATCATAGGTTACAGTTCTAGAATTATGGTAACAATGATGAATAACCAAGGATTAGACCTAATATGTTAGAGATTGTGTGTACTCTCCCTTGATTATATTTTTTTCCTAGAATGATCTTCTCCTCTCACACTATTATTTTTGGGTTTTATAAATTGTTGCAAATAGGGGGATTCATGTTAATTAATATTATTATGGACAATGGAGTGATATTCATCTTAAGAAACCAAATTAAATGGGAGTTTGAAGGAAAAACACTGTTATTATTCCAAATCCGCATTCTCATAATATGTTCAATAATCCCATCTTTTTTGAGTATCATGACCAAGATAATAAGTGAATGATGGAGTTTCAAGGTGATCATAGAGGAAATAAAGTTCAATTTTCCTCACATAAATCATGTTGGAAGAGGAATCTAATAGAATGTTTGAAAGGAACTAGATGATGATTTGGGTGTGGAAAAGAAGGACACAAATCCAGTAATTGCAAAGGAATACGTTCGGTTAACACAACGGACAACGATGATGGTATTACTAAGACTTCAACAACTGTTAAACATTTTAAATGTTGAATGTATGAGCATTTTGAAAATTGATTCGCTAAGGGAAAATCTAATGAAGTGAATCAGCATTGTCACATGGGTAGAATTAATGTTGATGACGATGAGTAGACTACAAATGATACATGATATAAAATAAGTTTCAAGGAATAAGAATATGAATCACATTCAATTGTTTAAAAATATAGTTGAATGATTATATGATTATCAACAATAATTTTGTATAAGTAATTTTATAGTACTATGGAATAAAGAAACCTATAAGTATTTTTACACTATTTTTTTCCTTAAGTATTTGAAATTATATGTTGAATGGTATTGGTAACTAGGAAAAGTGATTGATTTTTTTTGGAAAGCACATGATATGCGCATAATGAAGGGACATAGAGATAATTTGATGTTTGATAGTATTAATTACCTTATGACTGATATAAGGACAAATTGATATATTGGTTTGAGAATATAGATTTTTTTTATTTTTGGTGTATGGAAAGTGTTAATTTTGACAGAATTCATGTTTTCACTAAGGTTCTATGGTAAATCATATTATTATCATGTTTGAAGAGAATACATGATTATGGTATTCACATGTTTGGAATGTGATAACCTAAAACTACCGTATAATATAAGGGAGATAAATTTTAAGTGTATTTAGTTCTCCAATTTATAATGTTTTATATTTTCTATTTTGGAGAAGGATTGTTATGTGATCCATTTATAGATAGTATAAGTTATATTCTAGTTTAATTTTGTTAGATTAATGTATTATCTTACTATAGGTGGACTTATTCATATTTGATGACCTGTTCTAACATTTTTTTTGAGACAAATATAATGACCTAACATTTTATCCCATGATTAACTAACAATTCAAGATTGAAAAACTTAACTTTATTTATTTAAATAAGAAATGATGTGGAAATTGTTCAAGGCTCGAACAACAGTGATATTGTACCAAAATCATGTAAGTATTTATTCTCATGAAAAATTATCTTGTATTTGGAAAATAATATTCAAAACCAACAATTTTATCCTAGTACCGTTTAATCTAATTAATTAGATGGTCCCATTAATCATCATAGATTTATGGATTTTTGGTAGATAACTTTATGCAAACATTATTCTCTATCACTATTCATCAGAACATGATGGTTATATTTTTCTTCTGTATCCATGTTTTCACTTCCCACCTATGTTATCATATTTGGAAACCTAAGGATAAGTTATTTTGGGTAACCATTATGTTTCTTACATTCCTTTTTAAAATGAAGTTTTTGTTTCCCTTTTCATGATGTGGGTTTCTATGAAGGAAACCTTCAAGTATTAAACCTTTGATAACCCCGATTAATTTCGATGGTGAAATTCATTTTAAAGAGGGTCTATTGTAACACCCAATGTTTTTATGGACCATTTTTTCTAATAAATTAAAATATTTATTTAAATATTGTAATGCACTATGTCAAACATACTTTTCACACTAAACCAACTTGTCGTATGTTACACGCAACACCGAGTTGGCATACGATATACAAAACAATAAGTATAGATTTTTTTCAATTTATAAAAGATAAATGTTTGGATTATTTTTTATGTAACACCAAATGAATATTTCATTAAAGTAAACACTGACTTGGCATGTATTATATGCAAGAGTGACCTTTTTAAAATTTTGCATTGTAAGCAATACCAACTTTCACTAAATAAAGATATATTATTAAAATATTATTATTTAATGGGATATAAACTAGTCGTAATGAATATTATTAACAACATATTGAATTTTATAAAATTAAAATTCATCTTATGTTTTTTCTATGCATGATTTAAGAACAAATTAAATTTTTCAGATAAAATAATGATTTTTTTAAAAAGGCAGTTTTCCACCTTTTGATGGCGCAACCATTTTAAATATAGTTTTTAACAATATTATATATTAAATTTGAAAAAAAATCACCAACCTATTTGGATGGAGATAAAAAATTAATTTTGTTAAATTTTTGGTATCTTTCTGATAAAATTCATATTTTAATAAATACTGTGAAATATTGCATTAAAATTCAATACATCCTTTTCATCTAATTTATTTATTTAGTTAGATTATCTTTTTAATTTATTTTATATTTTAATTAGATTTTGTTTTTGTAGTTTAATCCAATTTTTTTTTCATTTGATGTAATTCCACATTTAATTTTAACATAATCACATGACAATATTTTGAAAAGTTTTTTACTTCTAAAAAGCCACTTTTTGATTTCTGACAATGAGAATTAATCTCAATTTAATTTTAGCTTATGATTTATTTTAAATTATGAAAAATGGATTCCATATTTGGAATAAGTGGGTCCAAATTATTTTAATAGGTTACTTTTAATTTTATTTAATATTATGAATAGTAATTATGGTAATTTTATTTAAAATAGTTAAATGTAAATCAAGTAAATTAGGGTAACTAACAATATAATAAAAATAATAAAATTACCCTAACACCTGGGAAAATGTTATTATACAAATTAAAGTTGACCAATATCACCAATGGGTCTTAATTGATTCATTTAGTTGACTATTTCCCATGAAATTGATTTAATTATAATTAAAACAATAGAAGGTGACAACATGTCACTCTCATATATCTAATAAGTATAATAATTTTGATATAGTTATAAATATGATAAAACTTAAAAAAAATAAATTGTCTCCAGAATGATAATGAAAATATATACATCATGTGAATTTATTTAAAAAATTTAGAGATTCAATAATTACCATTGATGATGACACAATAGTTATGTAGAATTTATTTTATTGATAAAAATATCAAATAAATGGTGTAAAATATATTAAAATAAAAAACATATGAACTACTTAATTTTAACTATGAATTTTCTATCTGAATTTGACATGTTAGGAGTGTACTAAATATTTTTTTTGGAATTTTTATTCTATGAGGATGTTATTTAATGTTAAATAATTTAATAGAGTCAAAACTCACACTATTTATATTTTATAAAAAAACATATTGTTAAATTATTTAAAAATCACCAAAATATTTTAAAATTAAAAAGAAAGAATAAATTTGTCTAAGATTTCATAAAGAATAAAATAATGGAAAATTAATAACATACAAGTAAATATTTATAACCATTTAATATTTATAATTTTATTACCACAAATAAAATTAAATATATTAAATAAGGATAAATCAAAATAATAAGTTATAATATTAAATAAAAACATGTATAAATTTAATTTTTGGAGTTTATTTTGACCCATAATCATATTATCTTTGAAATCAATGATTTGTGGGTAATTATAAAATAAAATATAATTTATCATAAATTAATATTTCAAGGCATTCCAAAGGTGTCTCTCCCCTCTATTTTAAAAGGGTACCTCTCCTTATCTTTTATCCACACATCCAAAGCCCTTTGGATCTGCCAAAACATTACCAAAGCTCTTGAAAACTGAAATCACTTCATCCTAGTGGCCTCCCTTTGGGTAGAATTCCATCTTAAAGAGTCCTTTTGTGAATTCCAAAAGGAGATACCTGAAAAGGAAGTTATTGTTTTATCACCTCTTTCAAAATTCTTTTCTTATTATACATCCTATTCTTATGTTGTTTTCATACTAAAGTAATAAATATAATATATTTTACATATTGAGATGTTAATATAATTATGGTATATGTTTATGCATCCTTATATCCATCCTACAAATAACAATATCCCCATGTGTGCGTACACATAACTTACCATCACCACAACACTATGAGATTCATTCTCCGCGTTATCCATTCAAGAATGTTTATAATGTATATATAATAAATAATAATTAAATATATTACAAAATAATTATACTATATTTATATATATATATATGTCATTTAATTTCTCCCATTCAATTCAATAAGGAACAGAAACCGTGTTTATGCGTACGTACGACCTACCGTCTACATGACGCGTTGAGATTCATTCTCCATAATAACAATTTTAGAATGATTATAAAATTTATATAATGAGTATAAATTAAAACTATGAACTTATATTAATTAATAAAATTAATAAAATACATTCTAATAATATCAATCATGACTAAAATGAAAAATATGAATGGGAAAAGGAAGCTGTTAACACCCAAAATATTATCAATATTAAAACACTATAAACAAAATGATATGATAGGATCATATATGATATAATTAATATTAATATGGTTATAGTATAATTTAATAACATTCATTAACTATTATATAAGAGGTTTTAATATATATGAAATATACCAGATCTAATATATGGCATAATTTTACAATATCATTTTTATCTGCGATTGTTTATACGTTATTATTTACTAGGGATATATTTATCATCCATTCCCATGTGTTCTAATTTTTTTTCATAAAATTTTTACTCTTCATATATGTATGTTTAAATTCATTTTCACCCTTTTTTGACTTTTACCACATGGTATGGAAGGAATCATTCTTTTGTTTACCATTAGTGGTACTTTTGGACTTTTCTAGAAAAAGTACTTGGAGAATGTTTTTCTAACTTATACATCATGAATATATTTTTTGGTTTCATGAAACCTAATTTCCATAAATCTTACTCTACATGATTTCAAGTTTACTTTCAACTAAATTATTTTCCTTAATATTGTGTGGCATTGTGATAAAATAAAACATTTTTGAAAAATAAAGGATATTTTTACGAAGAATTATGTTCAAGTGTTATATCAAAATTATTTTACTTCATAGAGGAAAACATGTTATTTTTCTATCACTATTATTATAGTTATTTTATTGAGTTGATGATAGAATTATTTTTATGAAATGTTTTCATTTTTTATAGATTATCATGGAATGATTTTTAAGAAAACCATTTTATTTTTTCGGATAATGCTATGATGAAAGATTTATGTTTTTTTGGAACAAAAATGAATGATTTCATTATGAGATGGGTGTGACCTATATCTCCCCCAATACATTGGGTAATGATTTATATCTATTTAGATAGACATTATTGGAATGGAAACTAAATCTGATACATTAATATATGGCTGGAACGACAAGTAAACATGATTCAGTAATAGACATTGTCCACTATGATGATCTTGGGAGAAATAACATTGCTACTATGGAAATAATATTATGTTCTTATTTTCTTTCCTCAATTCCATATTTTATTCCAATGTAATTTTATCATTGTTAATGTACCTTTATGATCTAGTCCTTACGTACTGCCAAAATTTATTTCATGACTCGTGATCTTGATATTTAAACACTATGTTCATGCTTTTACATTTTTATGTTTATTGTTTGCATTATTTTTTCAATATTTTCCCACACCACGATTTTGAGGTCATCATATTTATGTTTTATTTTCCCCATGATATAAAGAAAAGCTTTAGGTAGGAAAAAAGGGGGAGATCTTTATGGGAGATGTTGAAGATCTATCAACAAGTTAGAAGAATATGTTACAAGTATCCCAATACACTAAAATAACACGGTCTTTGGGTGAATATTTGTGTCAAGTATTAAGTATTCTGAAAAATTATTTTAATGTATAGGTATGCCAATATCATGGGTCATTAGATGGTTGAGATACTCTACCTGTGAAATCGGGTGCTGGTATTTCTCCCATGTTAAAGGGAATGGATCCCCTATCTACAAAGTAGGTATATCACCCACAATTATGTGGCACACATCCTACAACATCATATAATGAATTAACTGCATTATCTTATTGAGAATTATGGATTGAAATATCAAAACATGCAGATGATTTCATTGGTTGAGAGTTGATATTTTAATTTGGGAGTTAAGTATCTCCTATGAGTATATTAGGGATATTTATTCCATTTTTATTCTTGTTATGGTTTCTAGATGAATCTTTATTTTTCTACATTTCTTATTGAAGACATCATGGATTCCTAATGGGTTTATATACACTCATCCATATATGTGATATGCCAACATATAACTTGGCTTAGACAGATAACATAATATTTAACAAAGATTTAGAGAGACCTATTATGGGTGGTGTTTCGTAGTGCTTGGGTGCTGTGGTAGTAGGAATATAATCGAACTAGATACTATGTTCTAAGTATATTTTTAATCTATTTCTATTTTATACTCATATTTTGGTAATTATGCCCATATTTGTTTCACACATTATATGATTATTTATTTCTTAACATTTTTTTTGGATATTAGAGGTCGTGCATCCATTTATTATACTAGTTTATTACTTTCTACATTACTCTAGATTTTATAGAGATACATGTGTGTGTGTATAATTATATTAGGTTATGGAATCCCATTTGTGAGATATTCCTACTCACTGTTAGTCATCACCCATTTTCCCATTGAAGGTTTTTTTAGTGGGCCACTCGCTTACAACTATCCAGGAAGTTCATAATGAGTCGAGTTATGTTAGAGTTTTATTTTATCTAGGCTATCATAGAATGTTTTTTGAGGTATATTACTTCTGATTATTGGTTTGGGATTTGGTTCAATGGTGTTCTATGTGTATTGAGTTTCTATCTTAGGCCAAGAACCCCAATGGTGGTGTGATAAATAGTGTATCTAATCAATAGAACCCTAATAACCCACTTATCATCTTAATTCACTAAGGCACAAGTTATACAGAAAAAATGGTATATAAATTATATTTGATTATTTTATAGTTTTAATTACATTATTGATTCATATACCAAGATGTAATCCTTTGACCATGGTACATCATGACAATTTTCTGATGTCTTCAGGAAGATATTCCACTATGATTTCTTAATATAATACTAATGAGAATCAGATCTATAATGAGGACTCATATTATGTGTGCATTTAGGATGTATTCCATATTATTTGATAGTGAGAGGTATGTGAAACAATTGATAAACGAGAATACCTACCACTGGTGGTGAAGGTTTTTATTTTACCTCATATTGGATAGACTACCATTCTAGCTATATAGGGTATTGACACATGTTGGTTGAGAAATATTTGTCAATTTTAGAGGGAGATACCACCCATGTTTTAGTGTGATCTAGACTAGCATGTAGCAATGGATTTTTTAGAGTCCATGGTGTGATTATTCTGCCTCATCACGACACCATCTGATTAGTTGGTGGTGATCATGACTTGTTTTCCCCATAGTTCTCCAAGATGATGATGGATCTTGATGAAACATACTCCTGAATAGGTTTTTATTCCATATATTTAGTATGATAATCTTTTTTGAGATGAGTATTTATTGGTGACTCTATGATTGGTGTACATCTATGATCTCCTCGATTTTTACCAGAGAAGCATGTCAGTCATTGAGTATGCGCCAATATTTTCCAACCTCACAAGATACTCTTATGAAATGGTTTTTGAAGAATATTTTAAATAAAAGAAGATAAATTATGTTCTATGTGGAGATAAATATTATAGTGATATTCCCCATTTCATCCCCATTTAGGATTTGGTGTTAGAGCATTCCTTACTTTTTTGAGATATTTTTAGATAGGGTAGTTGCAACCAACTGGTTCTTATAGTTACAACTATGTTGAAAATAATTCATTGGTATGTGGATAGTGTTAGGCTTTAGGGTCACAACACTCAAATTGATTTCATGTATAGTCTCTTACCCATTTTTCAATAGTATAGGGTATCTAGAGAGTTCCAATTAATCCATGATTGAATTGACTCTTTTCTTTTGATGGGGGATGTCATATTTCAGGAGACTGTCTAGCCTACCAGGGGAAGAAGATACATATATAGTTAATGGGAATCCATGGAAGAGAAAGTGACATGATCATGGTGATCCATAAGTGGAAATACATAGAAAATTATCTTGTATAGGTGAAGGATGTGACTAAAATTATGGTACGATATAACCACCACCACCTCTAGGAAATCCCCATAAAGCATAGGGATCTGGCAGTCAAGGACATGGTTATTTGCAGTAAGGTGATTATTATAACTCATATGATCATAACATGATATATGTAATGATGTTTTCATAACTACCCTAGTTTAAATTTTTATAAACATGGGCATGAGTCATTACATTCAAACTTTTTCCATTATTTGAGAACTAGATATTCTATTAGAGTCCAAAGCCTAAACATTATGGATAAAGACTCTTATATAGGAGATTCTTTGTTCAAAATATATTTTTCTCATTGTGAATTCAAATGTAGTGGAGATATTTTCACATGTGGTATATTTGTGTCTATCATGAGACCATATGTTTTAATTCATGTTATAGATATAGTATCTTTCATTCCTTTCTAAATTGATCATTTTCATCATACAGTATGATGGACCAAGGTGTAAAGGTATATATTTTCCACCACTAGAGAAAATGGTATTTTAGATAGATAATTTTGAGATCAAATGAAGTAGAGTGAATCTTATTTCTCATCAATTTTATATCATGACTCTTGTTGTGGAAAACATAGTTTATATGTGAGTCCCTATAATATTATAAGAGTACCAAGATATCTTTACAGAGGACATACTTTGGATGCCACAACATCAAGAGATTGATTTCTGTATCAAAGTATATTTTATTATAGCATCAATATCTTTAATGGCATATCAGATGGAACTCGAAGAGCATAAAGAGTTGAGGGTGAAACCATAGGACCATCATAAGAACAAATTTATGTGATCTACTGTGTCCCCATAGGAAGTTCTAATACTATTCACCGAGAAGGTAGGTTAAATGAAGAGGTAGTGTGTGGATTATCATATCTGGAATTAGGTAATTGATAAGTGTAATAATTCATTAATAAGAATATAAGGCAAATGTGTACTATTGAATGGGGAAGAATTCTTCAAAAATATAAACTTTAGGTCTATTTATTTTCAGATGCTTGTTCATGAGGGGGCATTCCTAAAATGGAAATTTTTATGTATATTTAGTAACAACAATTACTTGATGATCCACATTGGTCTAATGAATTACCAATCAATGTATATGCGAGCATGATCCATATCTTAATTTCTTTTCATAGTCAAGTTTGTTATAGTATTATGAATGACACACATATTTACTCAACATTAGAGGCTAAGCATTCATATCAATTCAAGGTGGTCCTGGACATACTTAAAAAGAATCTGATATATGTAAAAATACCAATGATCCAATTCTATATTAAAAATCTCCACATTATGGGACATTTTATCTTAGATGTGGGAGAGGATATGGAACAAGGGATGATGTAGTGATTGATTTTTTGGGAGACACCTAACAGTATATTAGAGATGAAAAGTTTCCTTCGTTTAGAATCAAATTACTCAATGTTCGTGTTATAATTCTATGTGATTATGAATCCATTTAATTAATATACATTAACTGGGTATCCTTTAATATAGATATATTAGTTCTAGAAGGAGTTATAGTATACTTCATAGAGTTTGACTAGTTCTCTCATCCCAAGGTTTCCAGAAGAGGTGGTTGATTACTTAGTGTCTAGGGCCTCCTCATGATCTGGGATCAGGTGTGTGTTGATGAAGAGGTTGGAGATGATTGGTTACAGATCTTAGTAGATGATATTAAATGAAAAAAAACTACATAAAATATGAATTAGATCCAGTTGTTGTGGATTTTTACTGAAATACTTAGTGATACTGCATTCTTATAGAGTGGTTTGTTATTTATTTTAACCATATTAGATGCAAGTACTTCTTCACATAGATAGATCTCATATAGAAATAGTTAGTGTTGATAAATTTTTTATAGGACTATGAATCTGTTATTGTTTATTCTATGGGAAGGGAATTTGGTTCTATATTCTCTCAAATTGAAATATCACTCCATGTTTCCATGTGAGGAATCAGATTAGTTATCCTCATTATATTTTTCTTTGCTGGATGAGGGAGGAGAATCATACCCCTGATTGATGGTTTTGACCCCTCTTCTCCTCCAATGCATGGGGGAAGAAAAACTTAGTGATGATGATTGTGAGACTATTGATGATAAAATATTTACAAGACATGCTCCTAATGGATTTTATGATGGTGGGTGGATATTAGAAAATTCCAATGATATATGTTAGTACCATTAATTCATTAAAGGGAGGTCCTAATAGATTTCTATACATCAAATTTAGTGTTTCATACTGATATAAAATATATGTAACCATACCTTTAGTTGTAATTTTTTTGTCCATTATTGAAGAAGAGTGCTATAGAGTTTATCACTCAATGCCTCACTATTAGCATGTGATGGTCCACCATCCGGTACTAGTGGGTTTGGAAATTTTACTTTCAATTTATGAATGAGTTTGGGAAAATATATCCATGTATTTAATGATTTGATTTCTATGATTTCTAAAGGTCACAACACTATCTAGGTTATTATAGATCGACTATCTATGTTGGCTTACTTATTCTCCATGAGAGAGTTGACTTTTGTGGAACTCATGGGATGCATTTTTTTAAGAGATTGCCTCGATTCATGTTTCCCCACAATTATTTTCCAAGAACATAATTATTAATTTTTATATAGGTCATGTAAATGATTACATCAGGCTTTGGAGACTCGGTTAAAATTAGCATGACATTCCACAACTAGATTGATGGTCAGACTACGCCAACCATTCTGGACTAGGAGTACATGCTACGATCATACATTTTTTTTCTTTTCCTTATGTTTGGTGGATCACATAATAATATTATAGTTTTAATATAATAAAAAATTACTATATTATCAGTATTATAACTTTCAAGGCCCTTTATAGTAGGACATAAGGGTTAAAACTTTGATTTTCAGAGTTAAAAGAGTATATAGTTTTGCTCATTGAGTTATTTTGAGAAGAGATAGGGAAATTTATGGTCATTCAAGAGAGGGTTAGGACTGGTTATATCTATTATATTTCTTACATGGACTAATGATGGAGGCCCTTGGTGTTTAGTGAGATGTAATATATGTTTTAAAATGTCCCACCACAATGTAGTCTATGTGGATTTGGTAGGGGTGACAAGATATCTCCATAGTTTATGGTTCAATTTAAAATTATATAATGGATCAATGAGGTTGTGCACCACCAATATTTACCAAATCAGTTGGATCACGTTCATGACATCTTCCATGTGTCACAACTGAGGAGGTAAGTCAACGATTCATCACATGTTACATACTAAGGAAAGCTGTGAATTAAGGATAAGGACACTACTCTAATTACAATGTGGAATTGAAGGATTGGTAAGAGGAAATATCTTATATGTAAATTAATCCCCCCTTTTACATTCTTGGTACAAATGGAATCTTTTTGAGTGCTCATAGGAGTGGTAAAAGCAATATAAGTCTTAGTTCCCTCACCTGTTTGAGTTTTTACTAATTTGTGTATGAAAATACAAAATGGTTGGGAGAGTTTAATGGATAATATTATTATTAATGAATCCTTTAAAAATTTAAAAACTATTTTGGGGAATATCTATAGTGTTGAAGTAGTGTTTTAGGTGTCACAACTAATCGAAGTGAGTATATTAAAAATTATAAATATATTAACACCTATGTACACATTGTCTGGGATATAATGAATTATATCCTATGGAAATTATCGGATGAGAAAAATTATTCCACCATTGAATTTGGAGCATGGGATTTTACCCTTGTCCTATATAAATCTTATTCCTAATGAACCACTGGCTGTCACACTTGCGTTGGTGGATAATAGATGAAATAAATTAATTAAATTAATTAATTAACTGATTTTCCATTAAATTCCTCCAAACCTATCCATAACATATAAAAAAATGATATATTGAATATTTAATATTAACCACATAACCCTTCAGATTATAGGAGAGATTCCAATGAAGGGGATTCTATTGGAGTTAATTGGAATGAGAACGAAAGGCATTTGACAAAAAATGAATTGAACGTCACAAATGACACTATACTGGGATACATTATTTAGTAGTGATATGATATGATATCAGTGTTTGTATTTTTTATATTTCATTTCTTTATTTCAATTGTATGATTATATATTATATCTTCTATAGAATTGAAACCGAAATTAGTAATCATAAGTTACTAAAGTATTTTTTATTATATATTTTTTGAATACTGATTGTTTGGACTTTATTGATGGAAATTCATTATCATATATTTTAATTATATTAATCAATGGTGGAATATATTAACTTGTAAAACCTTAGTTTCAGTTATTTTTTTTGTATGGTCCTATGATTTGGATATGATGTAATTTTAAAGGAATGTTAGTTTTTCAATTGGTAGATTAACCTAAGTTTAATGTGATATTAAGTGTATAATTTTGAGAGTTGGAATAATGAATACTGAATTTTATGGATGTGGGTTAATGGTTGAGAGATTTTAGATATATTTTTTGAGTTTTGAGAGCATCAAGCTCTAAAATCTCACTTTCTCGAAGAAACTAACAATGGTGAAAAATTAGATTGAATCTTATATCCCCCTTCAATGAAATTAAAAAACCTATTAGAGGTTTCAAATAGGTTTTTAAACCACTTAAAGAGAGAACCATGACCATGTGGAATTTCTATAGAAAATTGTAGAGTTAGGTTTACTACCCATGCTATGTTTTCCAAACTGTGTACCTTGCCTACCTAGTTAGTTACAAATAACATGTAACACCAAATTTTAGGAACAAAGTTTTATCAAACTATACATTTAAATAGTATGTGGTATGGAATTTGGTGAGTGTGACATGTAAAAATTGGCACATGATTTGACAACCATGTAGCCTAACCATGTGCCTCATTAAAAGGGACAAAAATAAATTTTCCCCCTCAATCTTTAAAAGGATTTTATCCCAATTTATCCTCCAATTATCTCATGAGGAAACTCGTATACACACCTATCATACTCTTACTCTTCTCATGGGGGTTTCTACCTCATTATTTTTTCAATTAAATATTCTTCAGGTTAAACCGAAGCGTATTGGAATATCTAAAACTCTATATTTTTTCCTTTCCTCATTTATTTCACCTTCTTTGGTGATAACTTTGTGTGAGTTAGTTTTCCCAATTTTCCTTTACTTTTTATAGTATTCTAATTTTTTTTGTTTGGAATTGAATAAACAGATGATAATGGATAATTATTCCTTCCTATTAATGAGTTGGGGGTAAATATGTTTCCCTTAAAATTTGTGTAATTTATAAAATGTGTTTGTTTTCCTCATGTCGTACCTCCCCACAAATTTCCCTTAAAATGAAAAATATATTGAAATAAAATCATATAAAATGACTTTGGTGTTCCATAAAAATTTATAAGGTTGTATTTTGATGAACTATATCCAAAACACCTACTTATGTGATTTAGATTACACATCTTTTGTAATGAACATTTCTAATGATAAACCACTCTTTGGGTGTGTTCAATAAAGGCCTCGATGAGGTAATATAGTCTTAATTACTTTTGGTATACATGGAAATTATAAAGGGATAAGAAATTATAATTATTTTAGTTTTTTTGTATGGTATGACAACCATGCCCCCATTTTAAATAAAAACCACCTCTGAGGTGAATTTTTATATCTAATAAAAATGGTTAGTTAAATAAGAATATTTGAAAAGATATATAGAATGTTTATATACATGGAATTTTTCCTTTATAATTAATAAACCAAATAATTTAAATTTGATTAAATGATGACTGAATGTTAAGACATTATCACATACCCCTTCCTAAAACCTATGGTTGATATGATAATATGGGTTTTCCTAAACTGTAAATAGGAATGATGTACCTTATTATTCATGGACATGGAATATATTATTATTTATGGTCATGGAATACCTTGTTAATCATGTTCTTGACATCCAATATTATTCATGGGAATAGAATCCCTTATTAATCATGGACCTCGAGTCCCTTATTAATCATGAGCATGGAATCCCTTATTATCTGTGGGCACGACATCATTATTTATTCATGGGAATTGAATCCGTTATTCACTTATGATCGATAGTAATGAAGTCCCTTATAAAATTTCATACTCATGCATGGTGTCCTTAATTTTTTTGATAATCTTGTATGATGTCCCTTGTAAATTATTATACTCAGGAATTGTGTACCATACAAATTATATGACTTGGGAATGGATACCCATATTTAAAAAATGACTCTTATCATTATACATTGACTCTTGAGTTTTGGATTAGGTCCAGACTTTTACTACGTATCTGTATATATTTTTTAATATGTTACTACATAAAAAGTGAATACACACACACACACACACATATATATATATATCTAGTGACACATCATCAAAGGTATTCCGACTTAGGTTAAAGCATGTATAGTTAGAAATGTGTCTTTTAAGGAATATATACTCTTGAATAAATTTATTTATTTCATTACATTTTTTTCTTATTATACCTACACACTAATTCAATTTATATCAATTAGATTTATTGAATTATACACCATTTGTGGTGTCCAAATGAGTATATGCCAAACATTGTCAGGGATAGCAGTTGGTACCCGAATAAACCTCATTGTTGTAGGTTCAGGATCATGGATTATGTTTTTTGATGTCACTCATGTACTTGGTGATTAAGAGTATAGGAATGAGCTTGTTCTAATGAATCTCATGGAGTTAGTCTTGGGTTATTTTTTTCTTTTCATTTTAAATGTATTTTATTGCATATCTAATGTTAATTTTTCATTTTTATGTCTTTACATTGTAGCATTTAAATGAAAGATTATTTTTTCATTTTTTATTTTTAGTTGTAGTTATATTATGATTCCTTTAATTATGATTTCTTATGTTTTTTATTTTCCTTTATACCATTATGATAATAAAAACATGAGGTTATAGTCACCCCACCATACCCCCTTTAGTCCCTCACTAATAATCACCAGCCTCTAGAATATAGGGAGGTACTCTTGGGGTTTTGTGGTAAACCAACTCGAGGAATTGATATAATGGATTTCATATTGAGATTTTATAAAGTGGGTTTAGTGATTTATTTTCCTTTAGTGTTATTATATTGGGAATATATATTGGATATTAGGAATCTTTCAAAACTTAGTGAATAAATATTGTCTATGTTTGTCTGGCCCACACATGAGTGAAAGATAATGTTTCTTGGTAGTGGATTGTAGTTTATGTTATTGGATATTATAGTTGATTATTAATTAACCTTGGATGATTGGTTTCTATTAACTAGTAACTCATTTATTATATTTTATAATTTTCCCAGTATGGAAAAGGAGTATCATTATATGCATTAGTTTATGAACATAGAGATTCTCATTCCATGCACATTCCATGTCATGTAGACTGAATTATATGTTTCTTACTGCCTAATGATTTGTATATCATAATTTTGTGATTTTTATCATTATTTCTTTTATATCATGTTAGAGTGAAAATTATCATTCTCATCCTTATTCCATGAATCTAAAAATTTAAAACTTATATGACTATATTTTTTTCTCAGTGACATCATTCTATGATATAATTATGATATATATAATTGGTTATTAATGTTTCTATATTAACCTAAAGATTCCTCACTATATAGTTTAATGGTTTAATTTTAATTAATCAATTATTACTTGTGTTATCCAAAAAATATTGTTTTAATGGGATGAAACATTACTGGTTGAAATTAATGTTTTTACAATTCATTAATTTATAAAGTGTATGGGGATTTTTAAATTTGAGAATGGTGACCCATATAATAGGACTATTACATATGAACCCTTTTTATCTTGAAACTAAAAAAATGGTCAGCAGTTAAATGACTTCAAATTATAACTTATAAAGTAAAGTACCTTTAATACTTTGTAATGGTAATTCATCTAAATAAACCCTAAAATATGCTAAATTGAAATTATTATAGAAAATATTGGCCTTTATATAGGCTTGTACATCTATCATTTGGGCATGACGACCCATATGAATAAATACCTAAATTCATATCTAGTCCCATATAGGTATGTTGGGGAATAATTCTTATTATATAACCTCATTAAGGGTGCTTGAAATTTTAATAATATAACTATAATGAGATTCAAATAAATGAACCAAGATTAGCTTTATGAGACCCTCATAAGTCAACTTTATTTATTATAATTCCTTGATAATTAATCCCGTGAAGTTATATTAACATTATGTGAGATTATTTTTTAAAGTGTTAGCACCCACTTATATTGGTTATGTATAAATTTATGTTGAAATTTTACTAAGACCATTCCATTTAAAATGATAAAATAGATTTATCTAATTTGGAGGTTTATTATATTGCAGAATCAATTCAATAAAATTCAAATTACAATCTAAAGGATGTTTTCTAATATAACTTGAATTAATACTTTCTTTATGGAGATAGTTATGATAACATAATGGATAGATGAAATGGTATTGAAATACAATTGTTATAAATTTTTCTACTGTTGTGTGCCATCACCTGAGTAATGTCATTATTATAATTTTTTAAAATTGGTACATGTTATCAATTAATTAAGAGTAATTCTATATGTTCTAATAAAGTGATCACCATATATGTTTCCTAAAATAAAACGTTTTAGAGGTGTTAATAATAGATAACCCTCATATTTGGGATTGTTCAAATGTTTCCTTATGACAGGACTGTGAGAGTCTCCCCTGGACCCTAGTTGGTTAAATCTGAATGATAGTTGATATTCCCTAGTGATCATTTTAGAATGAAATAATTTTATATTAAAATATTTCTATTTTAATGAAGTGTTATCATATAGAGGTATCTACCTTAGAACATTAAATAATTGAAAAATGATTGTGATGAATTTTCAAATGTGAGGTTCCATTCAGTTTCAGTTTGTTCTCGGTAGGACCCCTAGTGATGAAATGATATCCCTGGAAATAGAGTGTTTCTTCACTATGTTGATCCCTAATAAAGTTTTGAACATCGGGAAAAACTCTAATTTAGCAGGTTAAACATGCCTCAGGCGTGTCTGGTCACCTCAATGCACATATGTTATTTTATCATTTATAAAAGATGATGCTAAATGTGTTTATTATGTTTAGAGTCTTATGAGGTAATACAATTATAGAATTCATATTTCGATCGAGCCTGAAAATTAAAAGAAATGGTAGATCATTCTAAACTATTATGATATTGTAGTAGCAGCCATTGTTAAAAAATTGGGCCCAAAAATTTAATAATGATACATTAATCATGATGTTGAGTGATAAATTCACAATATATATTAAACATTATAATTTTACGATTACATGAAAATATTCAAGAGTATTTAAAGGCTACATTAACAGGTCATCTCAAAGTAGAGTGAACTGGGTGATGAATTCTTATCGTGAGAATTTTATATTCAATTAGATAATAATAATTTGAGTTATCCTAGTTATTTGGGGGTGTTATAGAAATTATCAGGTTGTTTTAAATAGAAAATATAATTTCATTTTATATTTTACATTTGATTCCATGGTCCATTTGGAATTAACTCAGAAGGATTTTTATGCATATGTTTAAAGGTGAATATGATTAAGTGATCTTGTGAGAGACTAGTTTCCCTATATTTATATGAATTCTTGATAAATGGTGTTTTTAATTATCAATGAACCACATTCATGTGTGATGGATATTTTTTGAATTTCTGTGGATCCTTTCTCGATAACATAATGACTAAGACACTCCCATAGTGGGGAGAATCACATCCATCAGGTTTAGTGTTTCCATCCATATAGATTTAGAGAAACTATAATGGAAAATTAAAAAATTTTCAGAACAACTTATAAAGGATGGTAATGTTGGTTAAAAGAATAATTCCTTAAATGTTTCAATGATTCTATCTATTGTTTGATAAATCATGGCACAAGTAGGAGCCCTATTTTTCAATATGATTTTCAAGGGAGATCCTAGTGTGTTAAAAAATTATGATACATGTATAAGGGAATTATTGGCCATGATGATAGTCGACTCACATTAGCATGAGTCAAGTCATGAATTGGGTTATATGGGATTTTATGCCAGTATACTAAGAGTGATATGAGTGGTGTGCACATGTTGTGTGGGGACCCATTTAAATAAACATTCGGTGAGTTGCCCTATGAAAGTTGAAGATCAATGGTTTTAGTATGACACTTATGGGAATACATACCTAGATTATTTATTTAATTGAATAGAGTTCCAAGGTTGAGGGATACCTCTGAATTAAGTTGGGAACTGTAAGGGAATTTACATGTGGTTAAATGTAGACACACAACGTTGGGAGACATGGTTTCAGGGGTTAATGAATTGTAATAAAACCTTTCATAAATGGATTTTGGTTCAGAATGATCAATACATGCCTATCGATAAAATCCTAGTGTACACTTACTTTAGTGACAAGAATTCACAATATATTTACATCATCCTGAGTACACTACGGGACCATCAGTTATATGCGGAGAATAATTAAATTAAATGTGTTTTTGGTTGATGATGGACTCTTTTGGAGTCCACTCAGGGATTAGATTAAATGAAGCCTTATTGCGTCGATTCCCACCATGAATGGTGGATTCCCACCATGGGATGGTGGAGTTAGATAATCTTGGATGAAGAGTCTTGGTAGTATAAAACAAGTCTTTAGATTGTTGTTTGACTTATGGAATGATTTTGGGAAATGGAATCAGGTATGGTCAGATATGGTTGGGTCATGAGACATCAGCATAAGCCAGGTACAAACAAAAGAGATCGTGCTTGTAGTATTCTTGTGGTGCCATGTTGAAGGCATCATATTTGTGTGATGATGTATCTATAATTTATGATGAGAATTTTTATAATAGTTATCTAAGGGAATTTTAACTATATATATCCCAAAAATAGATATACCGTCATTGTGGAACAATTTTATGCACACCATTGGTTGATATGGGTGACATGTAAGGGTTATCTGATTCATTTAAAGAAATCTACGGTGACCAGTTTCTACAAAGGACAACTAATTTGACCTTTGAGAACAAATTGAGGACCTGGATAATTTTCATCACCAATAATTTGGAGTACTATTTTGAAAAGTTTTCTGGGAGCATTGTTAGAATCCAACAACCATTCTTAGTGGGAAATTATGATGGTGGATGTTCCATGACATAGAATTTTCTATTTAAATCTAGGACATGTTGTGGGAAACCTATATGTCTATTTATAAATGATATAATGAAGGGATAATATCATAGGTTAAACAAGATTGAGTATCTAAAATATTGATGTCTCATTATGTTTATAAGTATAGTATTAATTTTTTTCAACATGTAATTACTTTTTTTAAATCATCTCTTAAAGGAACATGGGGCCTACAAAATGAAATAAAACTATTTGAGTGGGAAATATCCATCCAGAGTATGTAATATTTAATTTTAATTTTTCTCTAAGTCTTCTCAAGGATTTTTTGTTTTAAATTGGGGAGACGGTAAGATCCAATGCTTTGGATGAGATTAAATTTTTATGGATATTGAGTTTTCTAATTTGTGGACAGACTAAATTTTAATCTAATCTTTAGAATGTAATTATAAGAGTTTTAACACTTAAAAGTCTCGTTGTTTATTCATTTTAAGGCCTGGGATGTATCCCATATATGTGGATGGGTTTTAGGTGTTTAAGGATCCAAAAAACATCTTTCTTGTAGAAACTGATGGGGGGAACAATTAGTTTAAATTGTGTGGTCCCCTTGGAGAAACAATACGACCCTATAAATGGTGTCACATAGTTCGTTATACCATGTAAAGAGGGGTTTAATAAAAATCATGATTCCAATAAAAATTTGTAGAGGTAGGAACATAGGCCATAAATGGATTGTCAAAACATGTGCCTAACCCACATGGTTATTGCACCTAACTAGTAGAACCACATGGTTGGTGCTTAATGATCCAAAACTGCGCAACAAAACAATAATCGGTTTGGATAAAAGAAAATGTGAAAAATATAGTTGGTGAATATTTATCAAAATTGTCAGACCTAACCATTCATCTCATTAAATGGTTTAAAATTACAATTTTACATATCCTCCCTTAAATGTGTTTCACCACATTTCCACCTCCCATTAAATAAAGAGGCCTTTCACACATGTACCTCTACTCCTAAACTTATCATGGGATTTTCCCCCTTTTGGACTAATTTATGTATTTTTTGGTGTGTTGAAATCATATCAATAAGTCTAAGAAACATCATCTTTCCTTTAGATTTTAATTTTTCTTACATCGACATTATCTTAATGTGAGATAATTTTCCTTATTTTCATAGTGTTTGCCTAAAAATAAAATTTATCCCATTCCAACTCAAATAAAATTCAAATATTGGATGATAAGAATTTCTGAATCAGAAGTTAGGTGGTCTATTTATTTTTTCTTAAAATATCCATCTTTAAAAAATAAACTGATGTTTAAGAAAAACCTCCCTATGCATTTCCCTTAAAATTTAAAATGAATTAAAATAAATCTATAGACGATAATCAGGATGTTTTATAGAACACTTTATATGGAGGGAGGTTGATTATATCAACCCAAACAACTAATTAATGTGAGTTTGAGTACATTCCATCTGTACTAAAATTTTATAATGATTAAAGTACACCTTAGGTATGTTCATAAAATTAGATAACAAATTAAAATGATATTGATTACATGTTGAATTTGTATCCTCCCAGTCAAAAATTCCAATGAAATGTGCTTTGTGACTAGTTATCCACAATACCTTAAGAACGTTTCCATAAATTCTAGAGGCTGGTGACTAAAAGAGAGGGACTAAGGTGTGTCAATGTGGTGACTATTCCCTCATCAAGTGCAGAATCATCAAGTGCAGAAGTCTCCAGGTCTTGGCAATGGAGGGATGAAACAGGCTGACCCTCCCTCGATGACTGTCCCTTCTGGACCGGGTAATAGAGGTTCATTGGGAGCTAGTAAGAATGCTTCTCTAGAGAAGTCAGGGCCTTCTATTGCAGCAATTTATGATTGGTTAAGAAATGATCTGGGTCTTAACTCTTTGTCTGGTGAACCAGGGTTAATGGTGCAGGTGTATGATGGTGTTTCGGTGCAGAGTAATCACTCTGTTGATGCTGGTGACGCGTGTAAACCACTTCAATTCATGGGCCGCAGACTTGGTATATCAGGAGGTGCAGAGGATGCTGATTCATTTATTGTATATTCTAGATCATATTTTTGCTCGATGAATCAATTTTCAGTGCTGGAAGGAGCGGAGGAAATTCAAACTAGTGCAGGAGATGCGGAAGGTGCTCGATCTAGCCTACTGCAGATAGATTCTGGGCCGGGCAGGATGGTTGGAAACTTGATGGAGGATGAGCCCACCCACAAGGAATCAGATCAACTGATGCCTGTGGAGGTGGCAGTAGATGAGGAAGTAAAATCAGAAGGGAGAAAAATGAAAAATCAGTGTCTGACCCCAATTGACATCAATAGTAAATCTTTGATGGCTGCAACATTCAAGGAGGGAGGAAATGACTGCTCCAAGGGATCGATGGAAACTTCTGGAAACTGGGGAAATGTCTCTAGTGGAGGTAAAGAAAATGATGGGGATGCCCGTCAAGTATCTTATAGTGATATTGTTCGAGGGAAAAATGGGAATGTAAGCATGGGGGCATTAACTACATCAAATAAGAAGAGGCCACAGAGAGACTATTCCAACAAGCCAAAGACTGTATCGACCAGATCCTCTGCCAAAAAAGAAAAAGGGAAAAAAATAAATGTAAAGAAGGGACAGAGTTAGTCGATGACCAGGAAATCTTTTTTTGCAAGAGAGTTACATCTTAGGGACTAGTATCTCAATATAATCAGTCACTATGCTTCACATTCTGAGTGGGAATCGGTGGACCCAGATGTCTCGGAGGATGATGATGCTGGAGATTTTGACATCTTTTGATTGGCCGTGTTGTTGGGGGCAATTTCATTTTCTTTGCTTTGTACTTTCCACTGCTTATCTTTCTTTAATAAATTTTTACAAGACTGGGCATTCGGCCTGGGCCTGCACCTTTTGGGTATAAACATCCAAAAGATAGGTATATATCACATTTCCATTAGTGGTATCATATAGATTGATGATCATTATATGTATCTACAAAATAACCAAAATAAGTATATTTTGAAAGTGTTCAGTACATGTAACGAAATAAAAAAAAGTCTAAAAAATATAAAATATAGCATCTAAAGTGTCATCTTGGTCCTATACTCCTCTGATCCTAAGAAGAAATAAAAAACCTATAACATGGAACTTTTCATTATCCATACCTGTAGTCGTATAATCTATTTGTGTACCCATCGACAAACCAAATTGGGTGTGAGAAACAATCCCAATATGATATCACCAAATTATCTAATGTCATCCATTTAGTGAATATATAATAACAAAATTTTATATGTAGTAATATAATATGTAAATAATTGTTTTATGTAAATAACACATAATGGTATGGGTTCTTATGGACACCCTTCTTCTGCTACCCTCTAGGACCTTAAGTGTAATTTATCTATATAATATTTATTCATGTTTCAATTTATAATCAATTTAATTTAACTAATAAATTTTATTCAATAAATGAATAAATATTAGGACCATTCATGTATCCAAACATCCCTCATGAAGATATGTGACCGATAGATGCTAAAAAGGCCACCAATATGGTATAATTATCTAAAGGAATTAATGCTTGTGAATTTTCATAGAAGATGCATCATATTAATCGTTTCATTAATTAATCAATTCATAACCAAAGTCTATCCATTTTATTACTCATTTGGAATATAGGTATTGATCTATGAATAACATGAACGATGATCCTTACAATCCCATAGTAGTAATTCTTCATTGGAATCATGGTATCACTCTGGCTGTGTTATAACATCATAGCTCATTGATTCCATCATTGGTTGTCTACTTAGGGATACCAAGTGTCACCCATGGAATATATAATCAACTTTACTATGATTCCATCATTGTAAAAACATAAGGGGTCCATGTATCACTTGAGATTATAGTGAAATAGCCGTTTGAGTTTGCTCTCGGTTGTCCATATAAGGATTCCAAGCGTCACTAAACCATAAAGTGAATCAATAGCAAAATTAGTCCATCCATGGAGTTCGTATTAAGACCCATGCATCACCGAAGGCATATAAAACAATAAGTAAATATTTTTTAATTACTTCAATGTCAACACCATTATCATTTCATTTTAATATCACATTAAGAGGTGGCTCATGTCATGGGAAAAGCCTAAAAGGCTTAGCCACATAGTTATATGACAAATTAAAAATTAATTTTAATTTGTTTATCAAAATCCTTTTTTAAGACTAAGTAGAAACCTACAACAAGTAGGAACCACAAAAATAAAGGATAAATAAAAGGTCAAAAACAAGGTATTCACACCACCCAAGAGGATCATGTTGAATGAATCACCAAATCATCAAAACACAACGTCATCCATCATTATAATAGGTCCCATCACCAACCATGATGGTCTATCTAATTAAAAACACACACAAAAGAAATGGTTACAGGTCAATGATCATAACCTATAATCATTTACCAATGTCCTCATTAATTACCTAGTTTATATTTATTCATTTAGTACAAGTATTAAATATTGTATTAAAGTTTATGGTTAGAAAATTTAATTGCAACACAAATGTATATATAAACACCCCAACATTGAGGGAAAATCACAAGACCACCTACCTTCAGTCTGTAATTGAGTACTCATCCAATATCAGCAAAAGAATCAATTCAGATTAAGAGAAAAACAAACAATGGATGTGAAAATTAAAAATAGTGAATATTATCTTATACCTAAATATTGTAACTAATATTAAGGAGAAAGGTAAATGACACAAAAGGAATGAATATTTTACAAAGATGGAATTTATGATTGCAATGGATCTTGATTACGAAATTAGATGTGGAAGATCTCTTGATTCATAGTTTATGATTCAAATGAGAGCTCTCATACATACATCACGGCCAAAAAGATAAAATTAGGAAAAAGGGATTTAAATATAATAATTAATTTAAAAGAAAATAATAATTTCACTCAAATTATTTGTTTTCATGGTTTTTTCATACGGTTGGAAAAACTTTGTGCCAATTATGTTCCCACTATTGTAAGAAGGGGTACTTCACAGTGTTTTCACACATAATTTAACATACCATGAAAAACCATTGTATTTTACCACTATTAAAAACAAAATAAGGTTCTACATGGGCATTCACCTCAAATTGTATAGTTTTTCCAACCATGTGGGGTCGACCTTCTCTTAGTCCAACTTTGGACAGATTGTTCTAACTATGATTCCTTCCCCACACAGTTTCTACTAACCATGTGGCTGTAATTTTTCACCCCAAAAGTTGGTTTCCAGGCTCTGGACATGCCCTGGAAAACCTCGATAAATCCACAGACACAAATTGAAGTCATTTTAGGTTATAATTAATAATTTAAAGTGAAAATTGAAGGAAATAACATAATTTCATAACTCAAGAATGAATCTGGTTATTACAAACTTACCCAATTAAAGTAATCCATCCTAGAAATTCCATTCCATTGGTGGTGAAGTATCATCTGTGAAAAAATATAAACACTGTGATCATACATAAGTATCCATTACCCAGGTCTTGTCTTATACATGTTTTTGTGTCCATAGAATCCACATTAGAGTAACTGACTGGGCTTAAAGAACCTTTGTGATATGATTCACAATACATATAGGATGATTGTCAAAAGACACATCAATATGTAACTCAAACTCCTCAGGTTGAAAATAATGAGATAGTTACAAATGATTGTTGAAAAACTGAGAACATAGAAGACATAATGCATGTTTTGGTACCTCTGAGGTAACTACAATTGATAGGTTATTGGCCTGAAACTCTTCATAATCCCGAATGACGTGACATATCATGGTGAATGTTTAACATGTCCCAAGATCCATCTATTTCCCAACCTCGGTTAAACATGTAAATATTTCCAATCCTCAACCTTGAACTCTAGAGTAAATCAAGGATGATCATCGTAAGTTTTTTTGATAATTTGTATTATACATCTATTTTTAAATAAACTGAACGTGCACTGTAGTCTCCATCATGAGATGAGGTCCAAGAATAGATGTTTCTCCTTCATTTTACCAATATAGGGATGATAGGAATGACCTATCATACAAATACTTATAATTTGACATCTAGATATTCCCCTCATAACTATTATTATAGCCGAAACCAACAAGAGTATTTTATTCTCTCATGTGCCCCTGAAATCTAGGATGCATGCCCGGATCATGTACTCAAGAACCAATATCATACGCTCCAACTGACCATCAGTCTAAGGGTGGTATGCTATGATCAAGAGCACCTATTCACCCAACACCCTTCACATCCCTTTCTAAAACTATGAATTAAAATAACCATTCCAATACGAAACAATATTATGGGGGACCCTGTGAAGTCACACTATATCATGGGTATATAACCTCCCAAGATAATCCACTAAAAACGTCTCCTTGATAGGATGTAAATGAGAAAACTTTGTGAAACTATCAACAAAAATCTAAATGGACTAATTTCTTCTTGGTGGCCTTAGTAACCCAGTCATGAAATCCACTACAAATTTATCGCACTTCCATTCAAGAATGGATAACAACTTTGAGTACCATGCTGGTCACTGATGTTATTCTTTCACCTTTTGATAGGTGGAACACCTCATGAAAAAACCAGCTACATATATTTTCATACCTTTCCACAAGTATTTGATATATAAATCTAGATACATTATGGTAATGTTGGGGTGAACTGCCCAAGATAAAGAATGAATGTCTGGAATCAACTCCTTGTACATGTCTGTTAAAACCCATATGCTACAATGTATATAGATAATATCATACTCACCTATAGTACAACCAAGAGGATTTTCCAATTCTTCCACACTCTCCCATAGGACTTGGCCCTCTTCATTCGACAACTACCTCATCCTTTCTATATATGAAAGGGTATAGATCATAGATAAGGATGAAAGAAAATTCTAACCATGATTGTCCTACACCACAAAGTGAATCTCAGAGATAAAATACCTAAGATTCCATGGTCTATGGCCTATTAGACTTCAGGTATCTATGTACTTCTTAGCATTTCATCATCCACTATATTTCCCATCCCAATTATGTATGAAAGCATAAAGTCAAAAGAGTAGAGGTATTCAACCTGCCTCTACTACCTGAAATTCAGATCATGATGCATAATTATATTATTGAGGAATTTATTGAAGTAAAAACCACAAAATTATCCCCATGTATGTAATTTCTCCAACAACACATTGAATGAAAAAAACTGTATCTGTATCAAGATCATGAGTCATGTAATTTCTCTTGTGTGGACTCAACTGTCAAGACCCATAGGCCAAAACTATATCCACCTTGATAACAACATCTCTAAGAACAATTTATGATGCATTGTAATAAATGGTGTAAATATAGCATGGATCTATAAAAATAAATATTGGTGTTGAATTTAACCTCTATTTTAGTTCATAAATAGAGTGGTCACATGAATCTATCCATACAAACATCACACCCTTCTTAGTCATTCCCATAATCAGCACAGCTAGGCATGAAATGTCTTATATGAAATTCATGTTATATACAATTATCCCTAAGAAACTCTATATCTCAAAAACATTCATGGAATGATACCAATAAACTGCATCTATCACCTTCTATGTGTCAAATGATACTCATTTCTCTGAGATAATATGACCAAGGAAGTGAATTTGATCTAGCTAGAAGTGGAACCTTGTGAGACTAGTATATACCTAATTCTCTCTTAGTGTAGCCCATATGATATCAAACTATTTCAAATGATTGAATCGATTGTTATAATATATAAATTTATCATACATAAATACCAAAAAAAAATCTATATAAGAATGGAGAAATTGATTCATTAGTTCCAAGAAGTCTGCTAGCATGTCCATGGGATTGAACGACATAACCAAGTACTCATACTAACCATACATACTCTGAACAGTTATGTGAGGTATGCATAATGATCTAAAATGTACTGGATGATAACTATATCTCAAATAAATCTTTTAGAATACCTGAGCTCCACTGATCTAATAAAAAAGGACTTCTATTTATGGAAGAGGACACTGGTTCATAATCATAAGTTGCTTCAATTTCCAATAATACATGAAAAACCTAAAGGTACCTTTATATTTTTTTCAAATGGACCGATTAACCATATAAAACCCAATGATTTTGTGACATATATTATTATAATGAATTTGATGAAATGTTTTGTATTCTACACCTAGATGAGAATGCACTGTACACAACACCTTATTAAATTACAATATATGCAATATTATTCTTGGCTTGTGTTGTACACAATTTCATTTTCCTTTGATAGAATTCATTTCAAGAAACACTAAGTATAGATTTTGTTCAATGTATAAATGATATAAGTTTGTATTATGTTATATGCAAAACCAAAATAATATTTCACTACACACAACATAGACTTGTCTTGTGTTAGATTCAAGAACAACCTTCCTCGATAGCTTGTGTTGTATGCAATAACAAGTTTCACTAAACAACAATATATTATTAAAATATTATTATTTTATTGAATATAAACTCGTCGTTATGAATATTATTAACCACATTTTGGATTCCATATAACATTGTCATTAATCTTACACATTTTCTAGAAAATGATTTGAGAACAAAATCATTTTTTATAAAAGAATTATTTTTCATGAAATGTAGCTCTATCGCTTTTTGATGGAACACCCATTTAAATATTGTTTTTGAAACTTTTATAATTTAAATTTGACAAAATAAGATTTTTATTTGGAAGAGGGACATAATAATTTACTTTTTTTTAAATTTTTTAAATTTTTCTAATAAAATTAAAATTTTAACGAATAGTGTAAAATACTGAATTTTAATTTATCACTGCTTTTTTATCTAATTTATTTATATAGTTAGATTATATTTTTAATTTCTGTAAAGTGTATCTATATTATATTTTTATCAGTTAGTCAATTTTTTTCCTTGGAAGTTATTTCATTTTTAAATTTGACATAAACACATGTTAATCTTTTGATAGTTATTAATTCTTAAAAACCTTCTTTTTAGTTTTGACAACATGAATTAATATTAAATTAATTACTGAATATTTTTTGTTTTAAATTTGGTGAAATAGATTCCATATTTGGAATTAGAAGTTCCAAATTGTGTAAATAGTTACCTTTAATTTTTGGACATTATGAATAGTAACTTTAGTAAATATTTTATTTACCATGGTTAAATGGTAAATCT
Source organism: Viscum album (assembly GCA_963277665.1). Lineage (NCBI taxonomy): Eukaryota > Viridiplantae > Streptophyta > Magnoliopsida > Santalales > Viscaceae > Viscum > Viscum album. The sequence goes on from OY728138.1 coordinate 1,855,773,598, forward strand.
GGTAAATAAGGGTAAAACATAATATTATAATAATATTAAACTACCCTAACAAATGTCTTAATCATAATTGAGGAGATATTTACTACCATGGGAATCCTTGGGTCAATTTTGTGTCCTGATGGATTCACATGGACGTGAAATTGACATTTTATAATAATTAATTTAAAGTAAAGATAATTAAAACCTAAAAAAATATCTTTTAATAAATAAATTTTCATAGAGTGTTATATAACAGATAACTCTGTATACAAATAGTCATTATAAAGGTGAAAATATCTCCTACATCATGGTATTTTATTTATAATTTTTAGACACCAAATAAATAAATTTAATTTTGACACGGTTATGACTTAGTGATTACCTCACTAATGAAAGATTCAAATAAATGAGTTTAAAAATATTAAAAAAATAATTTGAACATTTTGATTCCATACATGAATTTTATGGATTAAATTGACATATTAGGGATATGTTAATGTCTTTTTTTTCTAAATAATCAGGTTTTTATGAATTTAAAAAAAAATCAAGTATGAATAGTGTAAAAAATAGACATAATTCATAATAAAGATCAAGAAATAGTTTATTAAATGATATTAAATTCCTAAAAATAAAATATTAGAAAAAATGGTTAATATAAATCCAAATATTTCATAAATAATGTTTTTGGGTCTTTTTATATGATATGGTAATTACATTAAACCAGGATGTATAAATACCATGATATCACTGTTAGATTAAATAGGGTAAAATAAGGGTTAAACCAAAAATATAAGGATAAAAATATATTGAAAAAATGTTTGAAATTTATTTTAAGATATGTATTCAAACCAAAATCATCTTATCTTCGAATGAAATAATTTCTCTACCATTTTTCAAAGAAATTTAATTTACAATAAATTAATATTTTTTAGAATTTCCTAAAGTGACCCTCTCCTCTTTTATAAAAATGAACCTCCTCCCTCTACTCTTGAAACCATTTTGAGCCTTTATGATCGTCCAAACCATTCCCATTTAGCTTCTGAAATTCCCTAGAAACATTATAGAGGTTTTGGACTTCTCAACAGACCAAATCTATTTTCCTAAAAGGAAATTTAAAGGTGTCACGTCAAAGAAGAGGAAATCTATTAAACCGATTCATTCAAATCTATTTCTTATTCTACGTCCTATTCTTTAGTTGTTACATTATAAAGTAATAACATCATTGTTACTTATATAATAATATGTTATTATAAATATGAAACAACCTTATTTCATCTTCTATCCATCCTATGAAAAATGAAATCACCATGTTTGTGTACGTAGGGCTTACGATCTCCACGTCGTGGTCTAATCTATTTTTCACCACCACTTTACATGGGTGTGTATAATGGTGTAAATAATAACTATATATTATTATTAAAAAATGATACTAATTATGAGATATTATACATCATCCACTTCAATACCATTCAACAATTATAGGAATGATATCATCGCTCATGCATATGTACAACTTACTGTCTCCATGACTCGATTAGATTCATTCTCCACGATAACCATTCCCGAATGATTATAAAGTATATATAATAAATAATAATTAAATATATGAAATAATAATTCTGCTGTATTTATTTATATATATTTCATTTACTTACTTCTGTTCAATTTAATAAAGAAACAATAACAATGTTCTTGGGTACGTATGGCCTACTGTCTCCATGAACGGTGTATTCCATTTCATTAATCTATATATTATATATCTATATTTATAGACTAAAAATATATAATATATAAATAATTTTTTACATTTTTCATCTAATGAAATTATCATATATGTAATAATATCAAGAATAAAAATTCAAAACATGTATGATAAATAAAATGAGTATTACCAAAAACGTTTCTTTACCATGGAATTGACAAATGAACAGGTAATATAAAATCATAAGTGAATAATATATGATATAAAAAATATTATTATTCTTCTCTTAAAAGTTAATAATCTATTTAAAACCACTATAGAATAGTTTAATACACATATAAAGAAATCATACCTTTGGTAAGGTATAATTATGCAATCTCATTTTTATCCAAGATTGTTTGTACGTAAGTATTTTCTGGGGATATATTTAAAATCCATGTTCATGTTTTATAAATTTGTTTTTATAAAATGTTTACTATTTTTCAATGTATGTTTAATGTAATTTTTAACCATTTTTACTTTTAATACATTGTATGGAAGGAATCATTTTTGTGTGTGCCATACGAGGTACTTTTTTACTTTTTTGATAAAAGTGTGAGGAGAATATTTTTTTAACTTATAGACAAGAACAGATTTTTACATCTTCTTAACACCTTATTTCCTTGAAACTTATTATAAACAATTTCATGTTTGTTTTCAATTAAATTATTTTCTTTTAAAATTGCACATCATTTTGAGAAAATTCAATGTTTTGAAAGAGGAAAAGATATTTTCCTTAGGAATTAAGTTCATGTGGTATATGAAATTTTTTTCTATCTAAGATGACATAGAGTTATGTCTCTATCCCTATTGTTAATTTTATTTTATTTTTTAAGAGAAAATATTTTTTTAAAGTCATTTTATCTTTTATGGATTATGTTATGATGAAATGATGTTTATAAAACCCATTTTATTTCATGGGTTATGATATGTTGAATGATTTGTGTTTTTATTTAACATGTTAGAATGATTTCATTATGAGATGGGTGGGACCTATATCTCCCTATAATTAAATGGGTAATTATTTATATCTAATGAGATAGATATGACTATAACAACAAGTAAACCTGGTGTAGTAATGTAGGGCTAGAATGACATATAAATCTGGTTCAGTAATACATGGATTAAATGGCAAGTAAACCTGGTTCAGTAATGGACTATGTCCACTCTGATGGTATTGGCAGAAATTCCTTGTCTACTATGAAAATCATATTCTGTGGTTATTATTTTTCCAAAAATACATGTTTTATTTCTATTTTATTCTATCATGGTTAATGTTTCAATATGAACCATGCCTTACGTACTGGAAGAATTTATTTCATGACTGAATATTTTGATGTTTAAACTTTATGTTCATGATTTTATGTTAAAATGATCATGTTATGTTTTATTTTCATCATATTTCCCATTAATGAGCATTTTATCTCACCATTTCTATGTTATTATTCCCTATAATAAAAAAGAAAGGTTTTAGGTTGGAAAACAAATGGGGGAGATCATTATGGGAGATGGTGAAGATCTTTCGTCATGATTAAAAGATTTTGTTCTGATTTTACAAAGACACTAAACTAATATGATATTTAGGAATCTTTTTGTGTCATGTATTAAGTATTTTGAAAAAGAAATGTAATATCCATGTACGCAAGCTTGGTCCTCGACAAACCCCATAGATAAGTATCAGTTTGGATGAAACCATTTTCTGCTAAATCATATATCTTCCTCATGAGCTCATACATCTTAGTAGTATCTATCCTTTAAGGAGGATTGGATACTAGTGAAACTATTGGCATTATCTCTAAAGATAATTATACCTCTATCACTAGAGATAATCCTGAAATGTTTTCCAGGAAAACATCCATGAAACAATAAACCACTAGAAGGAAATATGCTGGATTTTTTCCTTGATCATCCAGATATAAACTCCAAATATGGGATGTCACCCCACGCATCCCATGAAAGTCGAGTACAGGTCGGCTCTCTTGGACATCCCATTTACCATTTTTAATAAATTACCCTCCCTTAGAGGATGTAAATGTCACCCTTTAGAGATAATAGTCAAGAAAATCATGACAAAGAATAAAAAATTCCATCCTAATTGTAATGTTAAAATCAGTCATCTCAAGGAAAAATAGGTCTCATATGACATGACACTTTTCAATCTCAAAGGGGATATCCCTACACAAATTTACATCCCCCTTTTGAAGTAAAAATAGAGTTTCTAGAATCATAATGTCACCAATATAATAAATGGTGAGCCCAAGGCTCTCAAAAATGGACATAGAAAAAAAGTTGTGAGAATAAACTCTATCAAAAATAGAATAATCTAAAGTAAAGCCCACAAGAATTGTACCACTCACAATAAAATTCTTCAGATTCTTCTCCTGAGGTTTTAGTTTCATTTCATATATTTGGCATGATCCATGTCTTTGTGATACAAACTGGATACACTGAGTGAATCCACTGAATTCTCACAGAAAATATGTGGTATGAGTACCACAACCATGAACACCACATCAGACTTATCCACTAGCTATAATCCAACTCCCTAACTATCGATAAGCTACAGACCCCACTCCTTCACATGGAGTTAGTTCAGACCCACTCTCACTATCTATAGGAGGGAAATTTATACAAAATCACTATATATGGACCATATTTCCACAAGATTAGAACTCTACTCGATCTCTCTTGCATTGAGGTCTCATATGTCCCGGTATATCGCATTGGTAAAACCTCACCTAGGTACTTGAGTGTGTGCTTTGGATACTAATTTGACTACATTGAAACTTTTGATGACACTTCCAACTACTGTTCAAATGTTGCGCCAGGTCTAGGTGCCAAACTGTACTGGCTCACACCCCCATCCCCTCTTAGGTTAGGCTCTGTGATAAGCATATGATTCACTATTCATGAAATTGTAGTTTGCCAATATAAATTCAATTGTAGTCAGATTTCATACCTGATACCATCCTTAAATCTCCTAGCATTAGATAGCCTACACTCATTAGATTAGGTATGAATAATTGGATCTTTTTAAAATGGGCCAAATAATCCATAACTAATAATGTGCCCTACACCATGTGCATAAACACATGGGCCCTATCGGCCCACAAGGTCTTTGAATATAACTATTCATATATAGACATATAAAATTCTCTATAGGCATTATCCTGATGGTGATTTGTTTTATTAATGATATTCAACTATTTATTATTGGAATCACACAGTATATAAGCACTGAGATTTACCCTCCTATAAGGTGGTGTCTTGAGATGGTTGGAGATAGATAGCATGGACTCTAGCCATGACTCCATAGCCTATGGTTAGACATCCCTAGAAAATGTTTTAAGATGTTTATTCGGGAACTGATGCATCAATTCTTCTATAGTCAGGGAAGGATATGGTTCTCCAAGAACAGTCAACATAAAATTCATAAATCCTTCAATGAAATGTGCATCAACACTTATGTACAGTATAACTACAGGTGTCAATGTTAGCACTAATGGAGTATCTATTGGTAGCCCATGTACTACCATCAATAAATAATTATCCCCATCACCCTCCTAAGATGCGACTAAAGGATGTCATGGTGGAATACTTCTGCAGATTCTAAGCACATTCTTCAGATCAAGAACATTATCAAAGTTCACATCTAAAAGTTAGATATTGAAACAAGATATTTACAAAAATTTCTATATAAGAACACACCCCTCTTCCTGCTTCATGATTCAAGCCTGGGTTATGTACATGTCATATAAAATTTAGTGACACTACATAATGCCAACTACTAATACTGGGTCTTATTGAAGTTCTCTTCTGTGAAAAATTCTAGTTTCTATTTTATTCTCATTTCAATTCAATTCATTTTAAATGGTTAAACCAAATGGTTCAAGAAAATTTATTTATTAGGGCCCTATAATCTTAGGAAAATATATATGGAATCTACCAAATCCACACAATAACATGTTTCATTCCATGTGACTCTCGATCCATGACTCACTGCGACATAATTGGCTGCTTAGGGTGTTTGGTGTATCCTAATTAAGAAAACATTGCTTAGGTTACGGAAGGCACAATAAGTATGAACTGTGTTTTCTCAATATCCTACAAAAAACAACTATCTCTAAACTATAATATCTATCATATTACCTATCACAACTTCATGAATTAATTAATTCAACCTCTATGTCATGGCATAATTCATAGAATAGGAATTTTAATAGGTGCCTAAAATGATGCATGAGATGGAATAACCTCATCTCATCTGGTTCAAAGAAAATATTACCCATAATCATATAAAATATAACAACACAATTCATGTTCATTATAGAATGGGGTAATAAAATAAACATAAGTATCCAAAATCCCAAAACATTATTTTTCATTCGAATAAATTCATCCTTTTACTAATACATGTGTCAGCTACACCCAAGGAAAACTCATTTAAAAATTCATATTCTTCCCCATCACTTTATATTACCTAAAAATATTAAATAAAACCATAAAATAATTCTCTGATACAACTCTATAATGTCTCAGGCTTAGATACCACCAAATGGTGATTAGAGGAAAGTTGTCCACTAGGCCTTAAGTGAATATCCCCAAATGCCAGAGGCTGCCGACTAGCAGTGAGGTCCTAGGGTGTGTCTATGGGGATACTATTCCCTCATCACCAAAGTGTAGCATAGTGGATATATAATAACATATAAGTAGAGGAATCAGTAAAATAATCACACAATAGATAAACATCTAGAATATAGGAATATATAACAATTCAATAAGTAGAATCTTATAAAATGATGACCCAATCATGTATCTAAAAAATTGACAAAACATGTTTTGTAATTTTTTAAATACATGTAACTGAATAAAAAAACAAAAAATTATTCCATCTAGAATCATTAGCCTTAGATCGGACATGCGATTCTATTCTCCTAAGAAGTAATAAAAAAACTATAGGAGGGTGATTTCCCTTTTCCATACCTGTAGTCATATAATATGTTTGGGTAACTAAAGGAAACCCAATCATGGTGTGAGATACAATCCCAATAGTTTATCTCTAAAATATAAAATTACATCTATCTGTTGAATATATATAATAACAACAATGTGCATGGAGAAATAGAATATTCAAAAATGTGTTATATGTAAACAACACATAAAGGCCCAGGTTACCATTGACACTCATCCTCTAATATGTTCTTTTTTCTTAGCTACAATGTCTCTGAATAATATTCAGACCTATATCAATTTATATTCAAATTCACTTAATTAATTAGTTCTATTAAATGAATAAATAAATCTTGGGACCTGACACATATCCCAACACCCCAATGAAGTTATGTGAAAAATATATGCTAACAAGGACACCAATATATTATAAGTATTTGACTGAATCCATGATTTTTCTTTATCTTGGAAGAAAATTCAAAAGAATCATTTCATTAAATAATCAATTTAGAAACAAAACCCATCCTTGAAATTAATTATTTTGAATCTAGGTTTAACTCCAGGCACAACAAGAACCCTTCACAATAAAATCCCATCCTAGGAATTCCTCACTACAATCCTGGTATTGCTTTTGATGTGGTATAATATCACCTCTCCTTGAGTCTGCCCTTTCCAGTATATTAAGGGAGTCCAGGTGTGACCCATGGAATATCTAATCAACTTCCATCAATGTCATTCATTGGAAAACCATAAGGATTCCAAGTATCACTCAATCATATAGTCAAACACCCCTTTATGTCCATATTTAGAAGTCCATATAAGGAGTCCAAGTGTCAGTTAGGCATAAATTGAATAAAAAATACGATGATTCTATTCGTAGAATTTTTATGAGAACCATTCATCACCCAAGGAATATAAAAAACATTCAATCACAGACATTTAATTATGTCATGGTCAGGACCATGATCATTTAATTTCAACCTCACCTCATAAGGTGACCTAAGACATGGGATAAAAATAGAAGTTTTAGAATCTTATTTATATGATGTTGGAATTTCATTACATGTGTAAAATCAAGAATAGGTGAGTGTGAAGATAAAAAAATCCTTGGGAAATGGTCTTCTATTCTATCTCTTTTACTATTTCAATTTAAAATTAAAAATTTATCATTTAACATCCCATGGAAAGGTGGTAAATGGCACACCTGAAAGGTAATCCAATTCACATGCCACCCATGGATGTATATCTAATTAAACAACACACCCATGGGGTTGTTCCATGTCACAGATCATGGAACTTAATCATTTATCAAAGGTAACATTAATTACCCCAGTCATACCTATTAATTTAATACAACTATAAAATTTTATTTTAAAGTAGATGCTTGGAAAATATGGTGTGCAGAAAAATAGCATATATAAACACCTCAACATTGATGTAAAATCACGACATCACATAATGTAGTTTTTTTGTACATTAATCATCTAGTATTATCTCTTGATTCAACTCAGATCAGGAGAGAAATGAATAAATGATGAGGACCCTAAAAATTGGGAATATTATCATTCACCCAAATATCACAAATAATACCAAGAAGAATGATGAAATGTACAAAATTAATGTATATCATTTCCAAGAAGGGTCTAATTCTTCCTATGGATCATCAATTGAATCATGGATGTAGAAGATCTCTTGATTCCTATTTTAGGATTCCAAGGATACCTAACAAAAGATCATAGATACCAAAATGAGAGAATGACAAAAAATATTTTGAAATATAATATTAACTAAAGAAAAAAAATCATAATTCCACCCACACTTCTTACCCTCATGATTTGGTTACATAGTTAGTCAAAGCATGTGCCAACCATACACCTACAACTCTATAAAGGTGCCTTTCACATGGTTTTCACATACTGTTTGACTAACTATGTGAAACTGTGACTTAGACCACTTTCAAAAAATGAAGAGGGCTCCACCTAAGTGTATACCTCAAATTGAAAGGGTTTTCAAATTTACAAGCTCCCCCTACTCTCTTCCCATACTTACACAATTTTTTGTTACTTTATGTCCTTCCTCGCATGGTATCTACTAACTATATGAGAGGACTGTTTGTCCACAAAGGGTGGGTTCTGGGCTCCAAACAAGCCCTATACACCCAAAATACCTCCACTACCTAAAATTTAATTCACATTAGGCTTTAATTAATCCTTTAAACTAAAAATAAATTGAATGAAAATAATTTTGTACCTTAATAATGAACTAGGTTCTTATAGTATTCTTGGAAATTATGATAGAATAAGCTAGCACTATTGAAAATATCACATATACACACAGTTTTAAACCGTGGGTATAACCCATGAAATTTTGGGTATAGGCTAAACCCACGGTTTCTTGAACTGTTGGCTGTAGTGGCATTGGTATAGCCCTATACCCACAGTTTTTACAAAACCGTGGGCATATCCCATGGAAATTTTATAATACCCATGGTTTTCTTAAACCGTGGGTATAAATCTATTCACTCAGTGTTCAGAACCATAGGAATAGATTTTCACAGCAATATAACATACCCACAGTTCAATAAACTGTGGGTATATATGATTCCTAGACCACAAAAATAATAATATACCCACGGTTCATTGAACCGTGGGCATAAATACTTCTCCCAAACACAGCAGCTACTGCCCGCAGCCTTCCTGCTTCCTGCTTCCAGCCATCTTGCACCCATAAAAACAAACCAGAATAGAATACCAAAACAACAAAACTGAACATGCATTACTAATGAAAACTACAATAAAGTGTGATAAAAACCAAAGTTTAACCTACATTACAAATGGAAATTGTCTTACCAAAACATAACTGGAATTAAATTCTGGAGTATATACTTTGGCTAGTGCTAGATTCATTATCTGTAAAAAAAATACAAACATCCTACACTTGGTTGCTATAGATGAAGAATTGTAGATAATAATAGATGAAGGAAGGTGCACAATTAAAAGATATATTGAAATGAATAAATAATGCAGATACTTTTTCAAAACATGATTCCTAGAAAAAATCTATTGTTTATCCAAAAGATAAAATAGCAATCACTAAAAGTAGAGCCATCAATGAAAGCTAAATGAGACAACCTTGGAAAATTTCATAATACTTTACTAGAAAATAAAAGATCTTCAGAACATTTAATGAATTCTCATAGTGATACATAAGATTAATAGTTTATTCTATAACAGCAAGGAAGACAAAGAAAATGGTGTTTGGGATAAAGAAAGATGTTTTCAATGAAGAATAGCCCAAAGGGAGACAAATGAAATGGTGTTTGGGATAAAAGAAGATGTTTCCAAAGAAGAATATCCCAAAGGTAAAGGTACAAAACTCTTAATGTTTCAAATCACACTGAATGTGTTTTCTTTGAAAATATATATTCTAAAGACAAAAAATTGTGTTTGGGATAAAATAATATGTTACAAGTTTACTCCAACATAATGAAAAATTGAATTTAAAGAAAACCAATAATACCCCCTTAGGAGATGGCTAAATAATGGTTGCATGATTCCTGGACTGAAAGTATAATTTCTTGTATAGATTCACCAATATATTCTATGATCAATGATTCAAGGGTTACTGTTTGTGTTGTGGGATTTTTTTGGCACATATACTTTAATTATTATAAGAACATATGATTAACATAGAACAAGAATGAATCTATGGGATTAATCCAAGAAAAAGAATGATAAATTCTATGAGAAATAGAAATAATACCAGAATGTAGAAATATACAAGTGAGAAGTCTAAAAAAGGTCTCTAATGATTTCTAAACATTAGAAGAGTCAGATAAGAAGTATAAAATATGTTCAAAATTTCACGAGAAAAATAGAGATCTAATTAAAGAACAAAATTTTGTGTATAAGGAAATGAAACAAGGAAAAACTAATGTTTTAAGAGAAAATATGTGGGAGATAGAAGGTCACTAGACATATTGCATATATGAAGAATAATATTCTAGAATATAAGGTTGCATTTCACTTGGTTGCACATTTAAAAAAAGAGTTCCCATACAATAAGCTTATTGAAAATAATGAGAACATTAGGTTGTATACAAGGATAAATGATTATAAAATTTGAAAAAGATGATTAAGGATTATCCCAAGGATAAAGTTGGGAGGTATGGAAGATCTCATAAGAGATACATCTATCAACATTTTTGGTCTAATTAAAGATAAAGTACCCCTACTTATCTCCTTTCATTTGATGTTTTCTAACATGTTGGGAATTGAAAGAATTAAATATTGGGGAAGTTGGAAGATCCTATTACTACTGTATAACAATAGAATATTCTCATTGTTGAGTATATAAACTACAAAGATGGTGAGAAAGTGGGTTCAACCCTTTCGATGGATGAAAACAAGTTAAAAGGATTTCAAAGTGTTCGAAATCATGAAATCTATATATAAACTACAATGATGGTGAGAAAGTGGGTTCATCCCTTTCAATATATCATTCTTAATATTCCCTATTTTAAATATACTTAACTCATATGATGTTCCCCCTTTATATATGATGTTTTCCTCTTATAGATGTGGGAATGTATGGGCTTCAATTTGAAATTCCGACTACCTCACAAATTGACTACTTTACTATCTTCCAAAGATATTGGTATTTGACTTTGTCAATGCTCCCACAAAATTCAGCATCGGCTATATTTAACTCTTATTAAAATCTCAGATTTAATCATGAACATTCCTTCCTTGAATATTTATAGTTAAATGTTTATCTCAACATCATCATAGTGATTAGCATTATAATAATGTAATGCCCTTTTAGAATCATCCAAAAAGTGTTCTTTTGATGTAATAAATATGCTCATTATGGTTCTTCCATTTCCTCAACTCAAACTTAAATACAAGAATTCTTAATAGCCTTCTATGACCACCACTAAATACTTTATCAGAAACTATCCAACAATGGCATCCTCAAGACTCCCTTAGACTCACATCAGTAGTATAATGGTACCCGACAGTAACCTCCCTCCCCACTGCCCAGCACATCCCCCAACCCCTCCCCCTCCACCCTGCCCAGCCCCTCCCAACCCACTGCCCAGCTCCTCCCCCTCCCCCTCCCCCTTCCCCTCCCTCCCAACTTCCCAGCCCCTCCCCCAGCCCCTCCCCCTCCCCCCTCCCAGCCCCTCCCTCCCCACTTCCGAACCCCTCCCCCTCCCCCTCCCTCCCCACTGCCCAACCCCTCCCCCTCTCCACCTGCCTAGGCCCTCCCCCTCCCTCCCCACTTCCCAGCTCCTCCCCCTCCCCCTCCCCCTCCCCTCCCCTCCCATCCCCCTCCGCCTACCCATCCCTCCCCACTGCCCAGCCCCTCCCCCTGCCCCTTCCCAGCCCTCCCCATCCCTCCCTACTGCCCTGCCCCCCACCCCCCTACCCAGGCCCTCCCTATCCATCCCCACTGCCCAACCCCTCTCCCTCCCTCCCCACTGCCCAGATCCTCCCCCTCCCCTCCCCTCCCCCTCCTCCTCCCCCTACCCAGCCCCTGCCCCCTGCTCATTCAAGTAGAATGGAATATTTAGAGAATCATTTGGATAAAAAACACATGAAATAAAATACACAAACATGTGTTGCAATGTCACTCAAAAATTGATATATATACAAAGTATCCACCATAAACATAAAATGATATAAATATTCAAGACTTGCTCGTGTAAAAAGATTAATAAATCATGAAAAATAATAAGGGTGAATACCTCCTGAAAGCACATCGTGGTCTATGATTTCTGAACAACATCTTGATCCTTTTCAAATGCGATGACAGTTCAATGTATCCAAAACATACACAAATCAACAGCTGAATATTAAAATTTAAAAGTTGGAGTAAAACCTGAATCAGGATTCCACTGAACGATCTTTTTATTTAGTGTTTGGAATCTTCCTAAAATAAAAAAACCACATTAAAAAAATTAGAGAAAGGAAATCTGAAAACCACAAACAGTATGTGAAACATCAAAATTTGTTAGTCAACTATGAATATTCATATAACTGTCAGATCACATACCAATCCGTCAAGTACAATGACATGTTTAGAAAAAAAATTTGGATTAAAACACATGAAATAAAATACACAAACATATATCACAATTTCATTCAATAAGTGATATAAATACAAAGTATCCTCCATAAACAGAAAATGTTTTATAAATATTCAAGGATTGTTCCCGTTATCAAGATTAAAAAATCCACTCCTCATCTCACCCCTGCCCAACAAATTCCCCTCCCCCTCCCCCTCCCCCTCCCCTCTACACTACCCATCCCTCATGCCCAGCTTCCCCCTTTACCATCTCCTCCCTCATGCCCAACTACCCCCTACCCAGCCCCTCCCCCTCCCTCATTCCCAGCTCCCCCCTGAACCACCCCTCCCCCTCCTCCCTCATGCCTAGCTTCCCCTCATGACTAGCCCCAACCCCTCCCCCTCCCTCATGCCCAACTCCCCCTGCCCAGCCACTCCCCCTCCCGCATACCCATCCCCTCCCCCTCATCGCTCATGCCCAGCTCCCCCTTCCCATCCCCTCCCCCTCCCCCTCCCTCATGCCCAGCTCCCCCCTTCCCAGCCCCTCCTCCTCCCCCTCTCCCTACCCAGCACATCCTCCCCCCCATATTTAATGTATACCAATCAAAGATGAGATTCATTGACATCCAAAGGCATATAGTTCTTTTTAGGAAAATAAAATACACAAGGAAATTGTTTTTGCTTTTGGTGTCATGACTGAACTGCATAACAATATAATCATATATGGATGACCGAAAGGGGAAAGGTGAAATGAGCACAGGTTGCATGCCTTTCATTGTAGAGAAATCGTAGTCCTGATCACTTTAACACCATTATTTTGGGCCAAGGTTTGAGGTATTTCCTCAAAAGAAACTACAGCTACTTCGTAAGACCACTATTTTGAAGTAATCCAAACACATAAATATGAATCACCCCAAGAAATACAAATCAGTTCCCTTACGTTTAAATCAAAAGATCAAAAGCAACTAAGCCTTCTCAACTCCATCAATAGATGAGCTCTTGTACTTCAAAGTGGAGGACATGGTCGTACTCACCTGATGAACATCCTCCACATGCCGAGTATATGAAATAAATATTATTTCAATGCATCCCCCTCCCCTCCCAGCCTTCCACTGCACCCCCCTCCCTTACCTCCACTATACCCCCCAGCCCTCCACTGCATCCCCCCCTAATCCCAAGCTTCCCCTCCACTGATATGGCCAAGATTAGATGGAGATATAATAATAAACACACCAAACAATAAAAAAATTATATGGCATGTGAAAATTACCTAAGGAATTTTCAAATAACACCCATGATGAAAACATAATCCAAAATTCATTTCATTGCATAAAGAAATTCACATACAAGAAGTCCACCAATACAAAAAAAAATTAAAACTACAACACAAGTCTCTCTGCTAAGTCAAAAATGGAGGGTATTAATATCCCCCCCTCCATAATCGTCATGCCCATGTCCAACATCATCATCAGTAGCAACAACATCGGCAGCAACATCATCAAAAACATCATCACTAACTGCACCATCTGCATCGTCATCAGTAATCTCATCACCAACAACAGCATCAGCAACATCCCTTCCAGCTCTATCGCCACCACTTTCATCGCCACTAGGACCCTCATGGGAATCACCTAAGGCATTATTTGAAGAGCGCATTGATGCTATACATGAATGAAAAGTGGAAGCAACCTCTAATGGTAGTGACTAACTCAAAACTGACATAGCTTTCATGAAATGTTCATTCATTAGCTTACTTTTTTCACGCTCCTTTAATACTATTTTCTTTGTCGCGGCTAATTCAACACACACACCTTCCAACTTAGAGGCCTTAGAGGCTTTAGAGGAGTCCGACGATGACCAATACCTAGAGGGGAGAATGTTTTTTCCTGGTCTACAATGGACTCTTCCTGGATGCTCCACACCTAACACCTGACTCAAATGATCATTTGGCCCTATGTTTTCTGCTTCCTTCTCATCCATGGCCTCCATGGCAGACTGTTGAAATTATAAACATATTAAATTATGAATTTTGTATAAATGGTTGAAATATAAATTAAAAAACATACCATATTATCTTGTGTTTGTGAATTAACTACAATTCCATCTTTTTTTCCTACTAAAGTAGAAAAATTTGGCACGAGGTACAAGACCTTCAATGCCCAATACAGCTTGATACATATGAGAAATGCACAAATTTGGATTACAACCATATATGAGAATTGAAAAAAAATGGATTGAAGTGAGTTGCAACAAAGACCTACAAACATTGAGGTAAATGATGGTCATAACCGAATGGTGGTTTTCTGAAATGGTTTTCTGAAGTGGGGTTCAAGGAAATATACTACTTGTTTAGGAAAAATAGACAAGACATATCCTATTATAAGATGTGATTTCTAGGATACATGGACTAACCAAGGGAAAGCATGGATACGTTATAATGAGATTTTATAAATAAGGACATTAATTTAATTCAGCTGAATTTACCAACTGCTTCTAAAGCTCGGGCATTTTAGTGTGCCCCAAGGTGTGTAGATATGTCATTTCATATTTGTTATTTTTGGTTTTTCGCTGACACTTCCAAAGAAACAAAAAATAATACAAGTAGTAAGAATTAAATTTTATATAAAAACCATATGGGTAGTACCTTATGCTATTCAGTCTTCCAATGTGTGATCATTTTTTGATATTGACTTTTTACACAGTCAAGGTTTGTGGGTACACCCTCTAACTCAGTACCCACTATGCTCCTCCAACCAATATGCAACTCATACTTGTATGACCACCAATACTCTCCAAGATCACTCAACCTAGTAGCTTTGGTAGCTTCACTGTAAGGAAAGTTAAATCGAATCTGCAATGAACATGTTAAGTCATATAAATGCATTACTAATATAAATATAAATTTATAAAATTTTCATAACCATAACTACACCCATGACCTACCATTGATGTCAGCACTGATATGTCTCCATGAGACAGATTCCACCAGAACGATATCAAGATATTTGGATAATGTAGCCATGAAATGTCTACACTCTTTATCATTGTTACCTACCATTTGATTTGAGAATTTTAATCCACCATAATATGAGTTTCACATTTCCAGGCATCCCGCATTCGAGTGCGCCCACGTCGCCTACTAGATGATCCCACTAAATAAGATATGAGGTGAAAAGAGAAGAGTTAAGTGAAAATACAATATGAAAAAAGTGAAATGATATAATTCAAAACATTTATAATAAAAAAACCTGATGCAGGCTTCGAAATAGTCTGTGAGGCATCCGTGGACTGTGCGGGATAAGCATCCTCTAAAGGAAGTATTTATTCCATAGCATGCTCCGGCTGATCTTCATGAACAAGAGTGACAACTAATCGAACAAACTCAATATGTGTAGGATGGATGGTAGGAAAAGGAGGTGGTGTAGACATGTCAGAATATGCATAGTAGGTCTGAGGATACATGAATGGATATGGAAATTGTGCAGGTGAGAACATCGGTCTAGTCGACGTGGACAAGGAATGGGAAAAAGATGGTAAATGGGATGATGACAGTGGAATTTATGGGAACATACCAGGGGTATCAAGTGGAGGGTGGACATGTGTGGCAGATGGGATTTCAACTGATGGGTCTGTGTGGGGAGTGGTATGGCAGGAGCTCTGGCAAGGTCTAGGAGGATCCCTGCTCAGTCCCATACTGGGAAGAGGAAACTCTAGAGTTATATAGCCCTAAAAAAATTGATCAAAAATAATAACTTGATATTATATGTAATGAATAAGATAAATATTAGAATTATTATACTCACTGAAGACAACTCATGCTCACACATAACCGGATCAACATCAAATAATATCTTCTTGCGAGCTTTTGTAGTTCTCTTCATAATCTGTATAAGAATGAAATAAATATTTTTTAGCAAAATTTTTTACAAACCATAGATACAACTTAGAAGCCAAAGAAGACAAAAAATTTCATAACATCTTTCAGTAATGATAATTTACAACCATGTTATATAGTTTTTTAAACCCCATTTTAAACCCAGTTTTTTGAATTGACATAAATATAATTAAATGAAACAAAACCAAATAATACTAAAAAAGACATATCATTCCAAAATAAAATAAATTAATGTAATTACATTAGTACCAACCCGAGCAACTCGCTTCAAGGTAAACTAAATGAACTCTGAATAATTATGGCTGCTTTTATATATTAACTTCCACTACCTCAGGTTTAACATCATCTCTCACAATGGGACAATTTGTGTCATAAAATACAATATTTTGGCTAACACCCATGGGGGAGTAAATGGTTACTATTTCGTCCTCAGCATCATGAAAACTATTTCTTGGGATTACTTCATTAATGGCACTGTAATCAGGTTTCAGATGATCTTTCACATAATACACTTGTTTTTTCCATTGATTCCAAATTGTATGGTTCATTGGTATGCAACAATCAACTCATGTAAACAACTCTAAATCCGCAATCATCAATATATTTACTATATCATTTCATTGAATCAAAACATTTACATTTCATCATAGTGATTCGACCTTGAGAGTAGTAATACAATAACAATATTTTCTCAACCAGTCCATAACAATACACATCTTCATATCGAGGTCAGCAATCTTATGCAATGGTATAATAATCCGTTCTAGCAGTTTACATAACGCTATCATGCTGTGATCAAATTTTCACCGCTCTATCAGTTGTAACAAATTTATATCCATTGATTAATAAATATTTTCAGTCACGAACCAAAGAATTGGGACCAAAATCCAACACTCTTAATTCTTGAGAAAATAAGCCACTAGGTAAACTCAATACCTGGAATACATATGAGTAATATAATTAAATATATATCTATATTTTAACTTATTTAATGTAATGGTCATACCTTTGATTTCAACCAAGATGGGAACTATTGGATATGCATGGCCTCTCTCCTTCTCAATGGCAAAGACAGATGAACTCTACTTATAATTATTTTATATCCTCTACATAAAATGACAATATAAGTATAAGGTATATGTGATATGATATTGTATGACATAACATATATATATTAAAATTACATACTTGATATAGGAATCGATCAAACCACAATTAAACAAGACTGTATGATGTGCCATATTCCGCTCTTCAAAGCTCAATGTAACCAATGTATATGACCCAAAAATTCAACCTATTTTGGGAAGAGATGGAAATGAGGGCTGAATTTCCTCATACTGCTCATCTTCATTTCTCATTGGTTGATTATGACACGTGCTCAAATCATACAAATACAGTGAATAAAAATCCATATATTCTTGGGCCAGATAACCCCTCACAATGGAACCATCCTGATAATTATTATTTCGGACATATGATTTCATTGTGCACATATTTATTTAAATGGGATATATCCACCAAAAAGAGATTGGTCCCCCAAGAAGTGTCTCGGTTGGAAGATGAACTGTTAAATATTGCTTGCAAGTGAAAAAGGATGGAGGAATTTTTCTTCCAACTCATACAGAATTTATGGTGCCTCTTTCTGTATTTTTATCAACAATGATTTGGATATACTTTTAGCACAAAGATCTCTAAAAAATGACACAACCGAATCACTGCCACCCTTACATTATTGGATAGAAAATGCCGAATTTCCATTGGAATCAATTCATGAAAAAGGATGTGATAATCATGTGTTTTTAGGGATTTTAATTTCAAATGTCTTTTGATGACTTGTTTAGATATGTTGCTAGAATAGACATCTGGAAACTTTATATTCTCCAATATTTCCAGAAATAGATCTTTCTCTACTGGTGTCATCACATAAGAATCATAGGGAACTTTCCATTTATTTTCACCAATGAAAAAATGATGTAGTTCTAGCCAAATACCCCAATCCAATTAATCCCAACAAGATCGAAAGTCATCTGTGGTCTTCCCCTTAATATTAAAAAAAATTGCAAGAAAAATTTCACATATATTTTTCCCAATATGAATTTCGTATAAACAATGATGTAACAAATTAGTAGACCAATATGGAAACAGGAAAAAATACTTCTCTTTTTCCAATTGTTAGTGACTTCAGTATCTGCATTCTTCCTCTTTCGAGATTTCAACTGACCATTCCCTAATGAAAAGTTGAAATATTTCAATTCATTAAGAACATCACTTCCTGACATACATTGAGGTGGTTCTTCAGTGTCAACATTATAATCAGAACTCCTAATATTCTTCCTATATTGATGAGCCATTGGAAATAATTGGAAATGCCCCATGAAACTGAAACTATGACGATATTTAATCCTTCTCGATCATTACTATTCATACGAACAGGACATGATAGTTTTCCCTTTTTTCTCTACCCAGACATTATTGTATAGGCAGGGAAATCATTTATGGTCCATAGAAGGGAATCACGCTTCTGAAAAGTATTCTTCGAAGAAGCATCAAATGTCTGCACACCTAAATCCCAAAGATTCTTCAACTCTTTTATTAAAGGCTGTAAGTAGACATCCATATGATTACCAGGATCTGAAGGTCCAGATATCAGTATACTCAAAGAAGTAAAAGGTTTTTTTATACACATCCATGGAGGAAGATTATAAACCTGAATAATAACCTGCCATGTGATATGAGCAGTAAGAATCTGACCAAATGGATTAAAACCATCACATGATAGGCCTAATCTGACATTACACACCTCATCTGCAAAATCAGTATGTTTTGCATCAAATGTATGCCATGCTAATCCATCTGTAGGATGGACCAGCTCATCATTACCATTAATTCTCCCAACATCATTCCATCACATATTGACTGATATTTCTAGAGACTTGAATATATTTTTACGTCTAGGAATCAATGGAAAGATCCACATAACGTTCTGTGTCACATGAGATGGTGTTCCATATGCATTTGTCTTCCATCGAGATATACCACATTTTTTATAGTAATTACAATCAGCTGTTTCTTCCAAAAATAAACTCTAATAATTCGGACAAGGATGGACATTATTAGTAGTAAATCCAATATGATTAATTAACTTCCATGACATGTAATGATTTGAGGGAATATCTGCACCATCAGGAAGCAAGTCCTTCAAAAATGTAACAATACAATCAATAGCGGTATTAGAAATCCCATACATGGTTTTCCCATGATATAACTACATTAAAAATTCCAACATGGTCATTGTAGTATATTCTTGACATATTGGAGTTATGGAATCATCCAATAAATTATTCACTCTCTCAACATCATTGTATTCAACATTTTACTCATGTGTACTGATATCACTGTCTTCTTGAACCGGCATACTATCTCTCTTGGAATGATGCACATATGGAAACCAATCAAATATCAAATTCTCCATGTCACATCGTTTATTTCGTTTATGAACAGTCAATGATTGACTCGTGTCTCCATGGTGAAACCAAACAATATAGTTTTCTTGAAATCCAAATTTTGTTAAATTGTAACTAACTTCTTCTCATATTAACAATGGTCTTCCAAAACAATTATATTAGGGACACTATATAGAACCTCAATCTGATGCATTGTTAAATGAAAAATCTAATAAATTCTCAAAATTATTTTGAAACTCGGTTGAAATATGATCGGTACGATACATCCATCTTCTATACATTCCATAACAAGGGAAAAAATATATTTCAATCAACAATGTAAATCATATTTAAAAAATTCATTTCAATCAGTTTTATTATTAAATTTATCAATGCATATTAGTAGCTAGAAAAACATATTTAATGACAAGAGGAGTCCATGATTGAATAAGTAGGAAAAAAGGAAAAAATTTCTACCTTGAGATGTAAACTAAAGAATAAAGTTAAAAAATACACTCTCAAGTGGTCATTGATGGGGAATAAAAAAGAAAATTTAAATGTAAAATACTCCTTTGTAGATATAGAGGTATTATACACATGGGAAGAAAATTTTATTTTAATAATATGAATTTAAAATTTTATAGATTATTTGGCTGGGGTTATTTGATGGGGAATAAAAAATTCAATGAAAATAGAGTAGTTATAACTTTAATGTTTTGGAATTAATATTGAAAAAATGTTTCAAGGTATCCTACAAATTTTGTACAACATGGTTCTTAAAAGATATAATTTTTATGGATTCTATTGAAACTTTGGAATATTTGTTCATATGGAAATGATATGTTTTTTAAAATAAACATCATGATATACTTGGGAGTATTGAGAATCAATGTTTGGATGTTTCAACCCATTTAAAGGAATAAAAGTTAGAAACGTATTGCAAATTATATATAGAAATCACAGAACATGTTTGATATTCTTGAAT
This sequence comes from Viscum album, assembly GCA_963277665.1. Taxonomy (NCBI): domain Eukaryota; kingdom Viridiplantae; phylum Streptophyta; class Magnoliopsida; order Santalales; family Viscaceae; genus Viscum; species Viscum album. The sequence goes on from OY728138.1 coordinate 1,855,794,660, forward strand.
AAGTCTATGGAAGGTGTGACCATCATATTCATGATGAAGATGAATTACTCATAATTATACCATCCTGAAAAAATTTGAGTTTTAATACTCAGAATCTTCAAAAGAAGAATAGAAAAGTGGAGGAGAAATATTTAGTTGTTGGAGTTTCACCCATAGTATCCAAAGGGTAAAGTACATAGATCCTAGATAGTGGATGTTCTTCTCACATGATAAAAGATTTAAAAACAATGAAATCTATTGAAAAATGAAATGGATGATTATTTACCTTTATAAATGAAGGGTCACTAAAGGACAAAGGAGTTGGTTTAATTGTTATTGTGAAAGATAAGATTAAATCAAAAAACACTCTCTATGTTTATGGATTAAAACAAAATCTATTAAGTGTTTCTCAACTTAATGATAAAGGAAATATATTTTTTTAGGAATTATTGGTTATTAGTTGAGAACATTGAGGATGGAAGAGTGGTTAAAAGAGGATAAGAGTGCTAGAGGCAATTTATTCCATGTGGGTGATGTTGAAAATTCTTGTTATATAAGCATGAATAAAGAGAATGAATTATAGTACCAGAGGATTGGAGAATATAAATGTTATATTTTTTAAAAAGGATATGGACTCCCATTATATTTTTATAGGAGATGATAAATGGAGAATATATAGAGAGTTTATTTATTGGGGAGACATAGGGAGTTTGTAGTTGAAACTTAGAGAAGAGTTCATGTGTTGTTCCCCATGTTTTAGACAAATAAAAAGGAGGAAATTCAAGATCCCTCCATGATCAGAAAACATAACATGCATTAGATTCTAAGATCCCTCATTATGTTAATTGATTTAGGGGGTGGTGATTAGATCTTAATTAAGAAATTTCTAGTCTGGTGTTGATCTTTACTCTGAGGGCTAGATAATTAAGAAAACCATTGTTCATTACAATATTTCAGTGTTTAAAAATCATTTTTAGTGTTTGATTACTATGAAATTATTAATGAATAAAATCCATTTAGGGATATTGAATGAAATTTTTATGTTCTATTTTCTGGAATCATACTCATTGATGGGTAATAATTGAATTCGAGATAAGTTTAAGAAAAATTAATAATGAAAATCCATCAAATTAAATGTCTACATCATAGTTGTAATGACCCTGACATTTTATATGGGAATTTACCATTGAATAAATTATATGTGTGATATTTTATAAAAAATAAACAAAAGATTATTAGAAATTCAGAACCTTACATGTCCATTATATGATCATTGGCCATTATTGACATTAGAGATGTAGTTGTTAGAATGTGATAATTAGAATTGGTTCATATTAAGGTTCATGATGAGAGATAATTTATATATAGGGGTAAATGATGGACTCAATTAGTAGGAAATAACATTTTGGAAACACAGTAATCTAAGCTTGGGAGTGAAGTTTCATAAATGGGGTTTTACCTTGAAAAATTACAAGAATAACTTTAAGAAGTGAGACTTGATTATAAAAATCAAGTGACGAGATGAAGGTGTTGAGAGTATACATGTTGGAGAAGAATATTCATCAATTTCAAGTGAAGAAGAACAATATCATTCATCTTATACTGGGAAGAGAATATAATTAAAGATCCAAAATATCATTAAAGACCAAATACAGTAAGTACAATGTATGATAACTTTAAGGATAATAAATCATACATCATTATTTTCTTAAGTAGTACCTAAAAATATTGAAGAAAATGAAAATTTAGTAACCTATCCATATTACTATATCATGACTCTATACATCATTATAATCCCACTCCATTACTTAATACCATGTTTTTTTATCCATTTCCTATGAATCTAGGACCATTGTATCCTTATAATACTAGTTTCACTTACCATCTTTCTCACCACAAACATGCCCCATCTTGAAATGGAAGAGTTTCCAACTACCCATAACCTAACCATATCATCACCCTCAGCCGTATCTTGAACCACCCCTATTCAAAAAAGATGTTCCCTCAAGGAAATCTCATACCCCTGACCTGGGTAGTCCTGAGCATCCTTAGATGAGGTACGATCTGACCTTAACTCCCAACCTATGTCAATTATCTAATTCAAGTTAGAAACTATCAGAGATTCAACACCATTATTATTCCTGAAATAGCATTTTATATCTTTCCTCTAATTAGAATAAAAATATCATTATAAATCTGTACGATGTTAATCCTTAACAATAACAATGGATTGACACCCTGAAAAAAAAGTGGGGTATCCTCATATTCAATTCTCAAAGAGAAATCATTATCCAACATACATAATGATACCTTCTCAATGTCAAGGGGGATTAGGTTAACTTCAACCAAGATACAAGCATAGAAGCCAAATATGGATTCCTCTGTTTTTGGTTCATTTTAATGGGAACACCCAGAGTAGAAACAATTTCATAGAGATTTTTTATGATATAAAATCTAATAAATACCAAATATTTTCAAACAAACCTAAGCCCTCGAGTTCATCACCTCAACAGGATTAAATATGTGATCCCACTCTTACAAGAACACTATTCTCAGAATTAACATAATATATCCAATTAATCATGCATTTTTTTATCTCATGAGAAGAAAATAGTATGTGAAAGTATCCACGCCCCATAGTGAAAATTATTTAGTTTCTAAAACCCTAAAAGTTTGATAATTGATTGACTAATTTATTTGTATTCCATAACTTATTTCCAAAAGGATGAACTAACCAGGAGATTACCAAATACCATTAGATCTTGAATCATTTCAAAATTACATCCTGATTCACAGTAAGATGTAAATTATTACCTTGTTTAAGAGGTGAATGCCATGATGTTGAGGTGGAGGTGAAGGCCGTGAGGTCCAGGTCAGGTGCGGAGGCAGAGCTGGGAGGTGGAGGCCGAGGAGGGGATGAGATGGCTGGGAGGCGGAGGCTGGATGGCTGGGAGGCGGAGGTCAGAGAGGGGGGGGGGGGGGGGGGAGGGCCGGGAGGAGGAGGTCAGATGGCCGGGAGGTGGTGGTCGGGGAGGGGAGGACAGGGCTGGGAGTCAGAGGTTGGGGAGGTAGGGTTTAAGTGGGGGGACACGATTGAAGATTGGGGAGGAGCCTGATAGTTAGGGCTTGAATACCCACAATTTTAATAAAACTGTGGGTATAGACCACTAAAAACCATTTATTCCAATGGTTCTATAAACCGTGGGAATATATTCATGGGGATAAACCCCATTTCTAGTAGTGTAGTAGTATTAGATCAGTTTTTTATGATGATCTAGAAACCACATCCCCATATTATAATAAAACCACCTCAATGTTGAGTTATATTTTCTAATAAAAAGGGACAATTAAATTGGAATACTGTAAAAAATATGTGGAATTTTTATGTACAAGGACCTTTTCATTATCAGGAAATGAACTGAATTGTGTGAATGAGATTTAATGAAGAGTGAATTGTAAGACCATCTCTCTTACCCCATAATGGAACTTATGATTGAAATCATAAAAGGAATTTTCTTAAACTGAAAATGGGAATGACTTATTTTATTTTCCATGGGAATGAAAAACCATATTAATCATGGACATGATGTCTCTTATTATCCATAGGCAAGGAATCACTTCTTAATCAAGGTAATGGTGTCCCTTATTAATCATCATCATGGAATCCCTTATTATTAATGGGCATGGAATCCTTATTTATTCATTGGCTTGACATCCCTTATTCTATAATGATCAATGGTCATAGTGTCCCATATTAAATTTTATACTTAGGAATGATATCTTGTATAATATCTGATACTCAGGTATAGAGTCCCATACAAATTATGTTTGTTGGGAATGGAAACCGTTTTCTTAAAGTATGACTCTTATCATTATACATGGATGCATGAGTTACGCCTCAACTCCATACTAGTTATACATATTTATATACATGGATATATATATATATATATGTTTCTATATATATTATGAATATATTCATATACACACACACAGATATATATATATATATGTGAATATATATATATAATGAATCATTATCAGAGGTATTTCATCTTCAGTCGAAGTATGTATGGTTGTCTAGGTGACCTAGGGGGAACACGAGCACAACATGGTTATATTTATTTATTTCAGTATTTTTTTTGTTTATTATACCTTATCACCCATTTATTTCATATTCATGGTCTAGATTTTATTATATGCTAATGATGGTGGTGTACTGAGTATATCTCATTCCATATTCATGCTATAGGGTGGTACCTGAACAAACCTCACGGTTATATGTTAAAGATCACAGATTATTCTATGTTCTTCATTAGTGAGTCCTGGGTCATCACTTGGCCTGGAAAAAAATTAATTAATTATTAACTGTAAATAATTCTAGGTTGGTAATGAGTAGGGTTAGATCAATAGGTAAAAACTTATTTAGAAGTTGTGTTGTGTGATTCCAAGTAAAATAGATATAAAAAAAAAATCAAAAAAACAACAATGGAGGAAAGGTAGGAGAAAAGGTGATTATGAGGATGATGGAATGAAGATAGGGGAAAAGAGATAAAAAAAGGGGGATCAATAAGGGAAATAAGAGAGAAATTTTTGATTTATAAAAATTTGGGGAATTTAAGAGACTGATAGGGGAAGTTGGTTTTCTAACCAGCATATTTTGTTTAGTATGGTTTTTGTTTCTTTCATCCACTCAAAGACATATATCGAAGGAAACTGTAAAATTGGTAGTATAATTATCTCTAATGTTCATCCAATAAGTGAATGATTCTTTAAGTTTCCCAAAAAAATAACTCTTTACCCATTAATTGATGAAACATGGTGGACCACCCTTGTACAACCAATCCTCTTCTATAATTTTCATCCAAAATTCTAGGTAATAATGGATACCATTGTCCAAATAGGCTCTCATTGTGTTGGGAAAGATAAATAATGTTGATTACTCTCTAAAAAAGGACTCTAGTAGTTCTTAATACCTATGTTAGATAATGATCCTACTATATCTACCCCTTTTCATATTTCATGTTTATCCAACCATTATAAAAAATATATAATATTTATGAAAAATGATTCGGGAATATATTATAAAAATGGAAAATAGAAAAAACAAATAAGCCCCAATAATGGGATTTTAAATCTTTTGTTGAAGTAGTCTCTTTCCCTAGTACCTATCCACTCATCTTTTTCTCCTTCCCTTTTTTCCTATATCTTCCCCCAACCACTATTTTATCATTTTGTCTTTAGAGTTTTTATTCCAATTATAGATCACTCCCACTTTCATTATGTAAGAACAAGCTTCTTGATAGAATGTATCACCACTAGGTTAAATACCTGAAGATGGATGGGTTTGAATCAGGGCATGAAAGATTAAAATAATTTTCCCTTCAGATATTGTTTTTTCATTAGAAATAAATAATCCTCTCTCCACTTTCTTATAGAAATGTACAAATAGAAATGAAATAATCCATATGACACTATAAGGTTACTTGGTTAACCCTTATTGGGATACATCCAAGGATCATACAATGGAAATGTGTTGATCTCCCAAATCCACTATGGCTCAATGACAAAATAAGGTTTGGCCTAGATCAATTCTATGACCAATATCACTAAACATACAATGTTTGGGGAGGAATCATTTTCTCTTCCATTTTACAACCAATCACAATATAAAATATCACTAATCTTTCATTTGAATTGTAATCACTGCTCCTCCAGAAATATATCATATTTGTCTAAATCACCTCATAATTGTTTCAAACATATATGAGTGTTCCATGAAGTCCCATATTCACCAGGTTTATGAAGAGCAATCTTTTTTGAACTATTACCAAGAATAAATTTCATTATAATACTATTATATTCACTTTTCAAGATTCCTTTCTCCCTCCAAAAACTATCTTGCATCCTCTATGAAATGCCTTTATTCCTCTGCGAACTGATTTTCACAGCATGGCGTGAGTGATTTTTGGTCACCTTTTTATTCTTTAACCAACCACTATTCAGGGGTGGATGATTCCTCCTGAATCTCCTCTATTTTTCCCTTTTCCTTTTCAAGCTACCAATCCTCGTAGTCTGCTTTTACAAACAATCCTCATGAACTATCTCCTTCTTGGAATTGGTCCCCTATGTACTACTTCATTTTTCATGGAATCCTCTCTCGAGAACTAAATAGGACTTCCCCAAATTCATCTAGAGATTATCTTACCTAAAATAATAATCTACTAATAATGACATGATTAAATTTTTTATATAATAAAACAAATACTACAAGACCTTCTAATAAAAAATAACCAAAACTATAATGTGGTACAACATTCAATGTGAACTTGTATAAGGTCCATATAATTCCATAATCCTTTTCAATGACCGATGTAATTCATATACAATAACCCTAGGAATAACCTTAAATAACCACATTAATTTCATGAATGATGAACCTCCCAAGAACGATGAGCCTCTTGTAAACTAATTTCTCTATGCAGTTCGCATAGCACGCTTCACGGTTGGCATACAACCTTTATGGTTTTCAAAGTGTAGTTGTGCTACTATACGGTGTGTGAACTCCATGATTCATCATCCATAAATTTTGGTCTATGAAATAATTTGTATAAAACATTCTTTTACCAAAAAACTCCTGATTATGAGGTAGATAAATTTAGAAAAACACTAAGAACCTATGCCACCTTAAATATCAAATTTGGCAATACCAATCATATTGAATTGTTTTCATATGGATTTTTCAATAAACGCAATCATCACAAGAAAAATAAGATAAAACCTTGAGGTATTTTTCCCTAACAATATAATTATACAATCTCTTAACTTCCCCATCAAAGCTACTATTGTACACTATTTTCTTGTCTGAAATAAAGGATTTAACCCCAAATAGCGTACAAAACATCATTCTGCATAAAATACATAACCAAATATTTATACATAGAAAATTTGATTGATGTATGTGATTTCCCTTGGAGCTGACTATATTCATATAAGTTGTTGGTCTATAAAAGAGATTATCAATGTAGCTAAATACTTTCCACATAGCTGAATTCACAACATATACTATTCCCACCATGTAGCTATTTGGTATCACATATCTGATATGATGAATTTTTAATAATATAGATCTAGGAAGTTAACCACATATCTAAATACTTTTATGTAATTGATTCCCCTCACATAGAATTTTGGACTTATGAAGTTGAGTATTTGCATATCCATTTTAGCATATTTTATTTCCATCACATAGGATGTTATCAATGTATATGTTTTGATATACATATGCAATGTCCCACATAGCTGATTTCCACATGTTTGATTGGGCTCTACAATAATATTTCCCACGTTGGATATAAGAAGTGCATACCCCAATCCCCAAAATGTTGATTCTATTGATGTATCTAATTGGACTCTTCTTTAAAATTTATAATATATCCTGCCACGAAATTCAAACCTCCATGTATAGAAGAAAAACATTTCGATTTGAATATCTTCTTAGGAAAATTTCCATAACTAAGAAACGGAAAAATTACCCTCATTATTTTTCCATTTTAATTGTGATGTTCATCCTTTAAAAAATATGTCTTGCTACCATGGGAGGAGATTAATATTCTATTAGGTAGTAATATGGAATTAGATTCAACCATAACAACTCTGTTCATGTTTCAAAATGATTGAGGGATGATATTTTTCATGTTAAGTTCATGTCCTCTTTCAAATGGTGACTCACGTGCCGATGAATGAAATAATGGATTCACACACCTCAGAATCATAAAATCCATTATAGTCAACCCCAAAAGAATGATATACAAATAGAAACAATTTGAAGGTGGCAGCATCGACAACCTCTATCTGTTATCTTATCTTGGGGTAAATCAGCTTTCAGATGTTCTTAGGGAAGGGTTGATGTGTTGTCCATCCAAATTATAGGCCTTGACAATTAAGTATGGAAATTTTTATCTTTATATTTGTGTTCATTGTACATAATTCAATTTTTTCCCAAAAAATATAAATATTCTACATGATAATAATTGATAAATACTAACTGTTGCATCCAAGATCAAACAAGAACCCAAAAGAATAAATTTTCATTATAAAAATCAATGAATAAAAAATTCCAATATATTTTTTCCAAATTATATAATTATCCATTATAAGTTCAATAACTCTATATAAACATATTTAATTCCTCATAAGGGTTGAAAAAAAGTATGATAAAATGGTTCCATATAAAACTCCCCTATAGTTAATCCATTTCACTCCCAAGAAATTTATTCATTTAAATGGTTCATTAACAAAGGATTAAAATTCAAATACTTCCATCCTATAAAGGTTCAATAACACATAACCAATTAAAAGGAGGTAAAAAAATCATATATTTCATGAAATTTTCATATCTTCTCTTTGAATTTTTCATACTTCACTATACTTCCAAAAAAACTCAAATACCAATTCTAGGAGAAAATTTTAAAGATACTAATGTGGAATTAGATCTATAAAAAAAGAACAAAATCATTCACTCCCCCAAGTTTCCTCAAAATAAAAATTCACATCCAACTTTATTAATTCAACCTGAAGGATTTTTTTTATAAACCAATCATTTTATTGTCCATTTGGGATTAATAATCCCCTAAATGTCATGATATTATTTTTGATAAGGGATAATTATTTTAATTTTTTCCATCCATGATTTTTTTAATAGCATTAGGAAATGAACTTATTGATTTTGATTTATTTTTATAAATTAAATCTATACTCTTTCCTCAAATTCTCATAATGGTATCCCAATTTTCCCATTTATTCTAGACTCAATGGATTTATAATACTCTCAATTAGGATGACTACCTAAGGTGTTTCATGTTTCCTTGGATAAGTATCTATATTCAATTCCACGTTCAATATTCCAAAAGTTATAGTTCTATTTCCACAAGAGTATATCCTATCAAACATCATTTTCCTATTTTTCATGATGTATTTATATAAAAATAGTGGATGTCAACCCTCATTAATCACTTAATCTTCAATACTTCAAACTCAGATAAATCCATCAAATAAGTTATGGGACTTTACCAAGATGGACACATTGAATTCTAATTAGTCAAACAAAGAGACACATGGAAATTATATTTACCTAGAAGAAGAACTGTTATAATTTCTCAAAACATGGATATATATTTAACAAATTAGGGTCCTTGGATAAAAAAGAAATTAAGCATAGCTAAGACAAAGAGAAATTTACCACTCCCCTACACATAGAACAAAATATTGTCCCTAATATTGAATCTTATGATGTATATTAATTAAATTACAACTAGATTATATATTTTATCAATTCATAAATTCTTGGAGGGGTTAAAGGATTGTTAAAAATAGCAGAGTTGACACACATCCAATCATTTTTTTAAATATTTATTTTGAATGGCCGTGTTTTTCAAATTTTTAATGAAATATAGAAAACAATTAGTGTAGATAAAAAAGATCATGATTAATACTCATGAAGCATAATTTGTAAAGAAAATATTTTGGGACACCCACACACTTGGTCTCCATTAGGTAGAATAAATAAATAGTAATAAATAAAATAAAAAACCACTAGTGTGGAATATTGCTCCTCCGATATTAGTCAAAGTTTTCTTTTGAAATCTAAAAAATGGAAACATTTTATTGAGATGTTGACCTCAAAACAAATGGGGGGCAAAATATACCAAAATTTAGTAAGAATATTGAGGGAAAATTGTGGGAAAAAGAAAATGAAAAACATACCATGGGTTAAATCCCTTAAATAACATAGTTTAGAGTCGTTAGTTAGACTTCAAAAATAATGATGGTTTAGTTGTGAAGGTTAATTAGAGAAGTCAAACCATTCATCTTATCCTCAATGTAATTATTCACTCTCTAATCATAAACCAAAAATTGGAAGTGATCATGTCAAACTAATACCATTACATCATTTATCAACACATTCAATGATATTAATGGGTTTGAGGATATTGATCTATGTTTACCAAGTAATAAATTTATCCTGGAATTGAAGAGGAAGACCTTATACTATGCACGAAAGTGCCTATTTTTATTCATATAATCATGAAAATATATGGTCATTTACTTATAGGTCTATAAAATTTCAAAAGATTATATCCTGATCTCATCCAACCAACTTTATTCAAGCAGACATCATTCCCCAATAGATTTTAAATCAAAATTCAATATTTTTGTTACCAAAAAGATTTATGTTATAACTTCACAGGAAAGTGAAAATACCTTATGAATATAATACGATATGGAGACATTGAAATTTTCATTTTGAATGCAGTATGATTAGACCATAGTGAATCATATAAATTTAAGGATCAATCCTTCATTTTTCAATTGATAGTTATCTCCATGATTTTTTAACTCTCGATTAGAGAGTGTATATCAATAATTTTCCATATATTCTCTAAACTTGAAGAAATTAAATTGAGTCATATTGTTTGTAATAAGTGACATTGAAAGAATGAAGTTATAGAAGATGATATTTTTTAAAAACACGATCACACTACTAGACTAGTTATTTAAAAAAGAAATTTACTTGATCGAATTTGAAAAATAATCATCTAAAAATTAAATATATGAATTTCCATATATGTGATAAAAAGGACCCATGAATTTAATTACGAAAAAATAAAAGATTTCAACCACTAAGATACCCTTATGGGGCATCTCTTGCATCATTCCCACATTACCATGTCTTTATAATTTATCAAAACTAATAATAGACTATGAGAATCATTGAATATTTTAGTCTAGTAAAAACTAGATTATAAAACCATTAAATAGTTTCTCTCTCTACCATGGAATAATCCCCACAAAGATAAATAACAACACACTGTAATCAGTAGCATTTAATCATTAAGAACACATATTCACACAATTCCATAAAAATAACATTAATATAATTGGAGATAATATTTGAAAAGTTGCTTAATCTATGATATAATCATTTACCTATCATTATGAGAAAATTAAATTGGTATAATTACAATAGTAACATAGTTAAAAAATTCTACAGCACATAGAGATCTATTTTGAGAAACTGTGAATAGATTTGAACATAGAATAGAAGAATATATCACCCTTAGGTCATCATTTAGGGTATTTGGAAGTCTATAAAAATGAACATCAAGGATATTTTCAGCCCCATGTTTATCGTTGATGGCTTCATTAAATTCCTGACATAGTAAAACCCAAATCATAAGTCAATATTTTTTTTTCTATCTTAGAAAATAGATACCTAAGGGACAAATGATTTTTGAAAACAATGAATTTAGTCTCAATCAGATATTGAATGATATTTTAAAATGAAAAAACCTCAACAAAAAATGTTCTTTATCTGTTGTGGTGTTACACCATTGACCCTAATCAATAAATATTCTTGCATAATTGATATCATACAACTTCTTTTCTTTTACTTGGACCAAAATATCTCCCACCTCGATATCACTAGCATCACACATGACTTAAAAAGAGATCTCCTAGTCTATTACAGTAATAATTATTGATGTTGTATGATTTCCATTATTCAAATTTAAAGGTTCCAAACACTTCTCATAAAACAAATATGGTGTTTCCTTAATAAAAAGATAAAAAAGTGGTTTATTAATATGATATAAGTCTTTTATGAAACTATTTTAAAATATATAATGTCCTAAAAAACCAAATACCTTGAAATATTTAGGTGGTGGTTGATTTTTAATAATATCAGTTTTTGTAGTATTAAACTCTAATCTATTATTGGAAAACTTATAACCAACTACAATTCCTATATTTACTATGAACTTATATTTTTCCCATGTCAAAACCCGGTTTTTCACTTCAAATATCTTAAATGCAAATTAATGATATTAAAAAACTAAAAATTAAAACCCACTTCGAAGAATTCAAAACAGAACACTTTAATAGATTTATCAATCATATCAAAATAGTATTCATCATGAAACACTAAAAATTATCCAGAGGACCCTATAAATCAAAAGTCATTCATATTTATGCAAATGTCAAAAATGGATAGGTGAAAGTGGATTTATCATGGTTATAAGGTGTAATATGGATCTTATTATAAACAAAAATCATCATTTATGAAGTTGAATAAATAATCCCTATCCAAACTCTCTAAAATTTGATCAAAAAACAACTCTTTGGAAAATAATCTTTTATATAGGAAGAGTTAGGTTTTTTATACCCAATATAGACTCTTCTTTTGTTTTTTGTTCTAATTTGAATTAGTTATTTATTCCCATTGGTGATCATAGTAACTCTAATATTCATAAAGACTACCTATACATAATTTACCCATGGGATATCTATAATGGGAAATATTATTCCAGTATTATGGAGTTAAATAACACCTTCTTAGAAAAATTACTTTTTCATAGGATTGAGAATTCTCAAAGAATAATCCCTTAGTTGATAGATAGTTAACATGGGTTTTTTTATGAATAAGGATGAACATATACCATTTATTTCATAAAAATACTATCTAATAATAGATTTAATCTTTCTTAAATGATTAGGAATCTTTCCCATTGATATACTTCTAATTCATATGAAATGATGAATTGTAAAGTTGAAAATTCTACAAGAAAATAATAATTCCCATGAAATGGAAATGTTTTTATCTCTATAGTGGGATAAACTCAGATCAAGGGAAGCTACATGGGCTTGAGATATCCAAGGTTATCTTATTGACTCCTAACAAATGTATTGTATAAAGATTACTCATCATCACTGTTGATGTCAGACAAGTACTCTACAGATGTAGGTTCCCCAGGTGGGGACCTAATATATTATAAAAAAATTCATCTATGTTTCCAAGGAATTCCGCATAAAACTCATCTAAGTGATCATTATTCATAGACGAACTAAACAACATGATTGTTTCTATAGGTAACTCCAGAGTGTCATTGATATCTTCAGAAATCCATAAAAACAATTATCTGTTCTCATTAAAAATTTCACCAACATGTAGAAACTCATCTCTTAGAATGATATGGTTTTGGGGTGGTTATTTAATTTTTTTGAAATAATTAAATAACTCTCTCTTGTCATTATGTTTTAAAATCAATTCCCCATTTGAAACATCAATAACATACCTTCTGGTGGAAATAAATAGACGTCCAATAATAATAAGGTTATCATGGTCACATTCCTTAACCAAAATTAAAAAATATGTTCAAAATAAGTTCTTACCCACTATAACTATAAATGCATATATCCTACAACTAGGTGGGTAATGGATCAATCTACAAGTTGTAAAACTATGAAAATGGGTTATAAGAGTTGAAGACTCAATTACTATAATGAAGATAATTAAATCAAAATTTTACTTTCAACATGATCAAAAAATCATTTAAATATGGTAACCCAATAAAAATACGTGCATGCAATGAAAAAAATCCTTTGATCACTACATTTGGGAGTTATCAAGTTCAACAAGACTACACTACAGTCATCTATGAGGATATAGGCTGAAAGTATTCAATGGTTTTCTTAAATGAAAAAATTTTCATGAGATATTATAATTTTGAGGACATTTAATGATATATTCAAGGAAATATATATCAATATTAAATTTCTTAATAATATTCAGATATTTGAACATTTTATAATCCTATTTTTCCTTCATGTCCTCTTGAGGGAAGAAAATTATTAGAGAAAAACACCTCACAACTGTTGGAACCCCTCAAGAACCCTCTAAAATAATTTCATTTCCTATAGTACCTTGTGTTTTTAAGCCTTCTTCTAGTGATTTTTAAATTGGTAAAATAGGCATTAGTTGACTGTTGTTAGTGTTGTACAAATCTCTATATTGGTCATCTTCCAAAGTATGTTCTACAAATTCAAAATTATTTTTTTCAGATTGTATTTAAGATTTATTTTGAAATTTTCATGAGTTTAGTGACCACTATTAGTAATAAATATGATGGAATTATCTTTAGTATTTGATTCATTGGTTCTAGGTAGCATACCATGGTCTCTAACATGTGAATTTTTTAGTAACAATCTAACTAGAAAATCTAGATTTTTGAAAATTGGTTCTTTTTGTTCCTTATCATAAAAAATATTCACTTTTTTTCATCAATCCAAAAAATTAGCTTTTGTAACAACCCTTTGAACCGATTTTTTGAATATGACTACTCAACCCTTTGTTGAAGTTTCAATTTTCATATTATATTTAAAATAATGGTGCATAAAAGGTATCAACACTCCCTACTCTCTCCAATAAAAGGTGGTGTGATTCTAATATCCTTGGTTTTAGTTATTTGATAAAGGATCATATCTTAGAAAAATCCCTGGGCCTTACCAAGAAAAGTTATCATTTTTAAGGACTTGGGTGGGCATATCAATGTTTGGGAAGAAAGAATATGAATGTCTAAAGAACCCACATTGAAGTAATTATTCTAAAATAGTATGTCGATCATTTTAATTATAATAAAAAATTTATTTTTATTAATATTCATGATTGGGTTTGGTTTAATTAATAACAATGTTAATCTTTATATATCAATTTATTCAATTTTATTCCAAAAAGTTGAAAATATGTTTGATATCTTCAGCTATTTTATTTGAAAAACATCTTCTGGATGATGGGTCAATTAAGTTTTTTTGGTACGGTGTAAGACTATTATAAAATGCACCCATGAGAAATTGAGGTGTACATTAATGGTTGGGACACTATATAAGTATCCCTTTGAACCTATCCCAATCTTCATCAAACAATTCATCTTCATCTCATAAGAAACTAGTGATTTTATTCACAATTTTAGAAATATTTATACTTTATTATAACACTGGGAAAAAGTAATTTTAAAATTTTCCCCAAATCTCAAGGATATATTACAAATAAAATTAAAAAATCATTCATATTTACATCCAAAAAAATTGAATCAATTCTAATTTCAATTCCTCTTCACTCAATCATCAAAGTGTAAAATCCTACCCTATTCTATAGAAATATTAGATTAAATCTAGTAAATCCTCATTGGGTAATACATTGAAGGATATGACCATATAGAGTGTTTATTTCCTAATTTCATATTTTATATATCATAGAGTTGGTTTAATGGATGATGGATTATATGAAACTTTTGTTTGCTAAAACTCCATAAGCCATACTCTATTAATTATTTCATTTCTAGATAATGGGTAGTTGTCATTTTCAACCTCGTCGATATTTTGAATTTGTTGATTGACCAAATTTTTCTCTTGATTTTCCATATCATATTTCTTATACATTTTTATTTCACATGTAATTTTTTAAATTTTATGGTTGAATTCCTTTATGTATTATGATGATGAATAAGATTTCATCCCTCCATTTTCAATACTAAAAAATATTTTTTTTATTCATTCTTACTTTTTGATTTTTTTTCTCTTGGATGCACATGCCCATACCCAGAAAAGGTTCCAAAATTTGGAAATTATTTCTAGGAAGTCACTAGGGATCAGGAAAAATAATTATTAATAAACTCTACTTTAGTCTTGTGTTGTGATGGGTAGTGATTGATTCACTAGGATAGACTTTCGTATTAGGTGTGTTGTGTGAGACCAAATAAAAAAAAAATTGAAATAATAAATAAGGGAGGAATTTTGGGTGAAAAATTGGTGATATTGTTAATGGAAAAAAGATAGGGTAACATGAGATAGAAAATAGGTGAGAAATAAGTGAAAAAATATAGAACAATGTGATTTGGAGAAATTAGGGGAATTCAAGGGAAATAAGAAGTAATGTTGGTTGGTCGACTAACCTATTTCAGTACATATATATATATATATATATATTATTTCACTGAGGGTCAATGAAAATATCACCTAGAGAAATTTGATGCCTGATTCAAACAAACAGTTAGCCAGTATGTGAAATAGTCCTTCACATTCTCAACTAAACACCTCTTTACCCATTAGTTGAGGCAACCAATTCGCCCACCACTATTTGGACAACCCTCATATTAGATATGCTTCCAAAAGGAAAGGTAATAATGAATATGATATTCAAAATTATCTCTCACTGATTTTGGACAGTCAAAGGCCATAGATAACTCACCAAGTAAAAAAAGGGCACCCCAGCATTTCCTAACACCTGAGTGAGATAATGCAACTACCAGATCATGTTCCTTTCTCAATTTAATTTTACCCAAAAATCATAACAAAAATATTTATTATATATGAATTTTTTTTGTTGAAAAAAGTAGATAATTTGAAAACCAAAGATAAAAAATTAATCCCCTGGAATGGTCATTGAAGGATTCTACTCGAATCACCTCCTTTACCGACACCCCTCATGTCATCTTTTTCTCCATCCCTTTATTTTCTTGTTGATTATCCTAATCCATTTTTTAATTTTCTCTCCATTTTTATTCCATGTACATTGTTATCCTTATTTCCTTCTAACATCACATGATTCCTAGTAGAAGTATACAAACCCAATGCAATGCCATTTAAATTACTTATGGCCACCATAGGATTTTCCAAAAGAAATGTGTTCTCTCTATCCAGTGTAGATATTTTATGTCTACATGAAAGAATTATATGAATTAGACCATGTATGAATTTTTAATGATGTATGTGATTTCCCACATATATAACTCTATTCGCATAAGTGGTTGGGAAACAAAAGCAATTATCACCACAACCAAATACTTTACATGTAGTCATATTCCCAACATATCCAATTTCCATCATATAGTTGTTTAGTATCATATATCCGATCTGATAAATTTGGATGAATATTGACATAGGAAATTATACATGTAACCAATCCCTTTTATATATCTAAATAACCTCACATATCAATTTGGCCTTACGTAGTCGAATCTCCAGGTACCCATTTCTATGTATCTAATTTACATCACAAATAAGTGTATTGATGTATGTATTTTGATTGATATAAATGATTCCCAATGTATATGATTGGGCTTTGGGTTTCCATTTCCCATGTAGTTGAAAATTATTACACAAAAAATCACCACAAATTATATTCTACCAATATAGACAATTGGACTCTTCTATGTAATTTCAAAGCTATCTGACCCCTGAATTCAAACTACCATGTTCCAGAAGCACAACAGTCTGAGCAGGATGTCATCTTAGGAATGTACTCTTAGCATAAACCTAAAAAAATATCACTATCATTTTTCCTTTTAAAGGGTGAAATTTTTCCTTTAAAAATTATTCCCAACAACTATGGGAGGATTGGAATTGACAATCAGTTAGAGATGTCTCTAGGGAATCTCTCAAAATAGCTCAGTTCATGTTATGGCATGCTTGAATGCAAGAATAGTTCATATATAGTTCAATGTATTCATCAAATGTTGACTCATGTGTTGATTAAATATGGAATGACTCTATCTTATCCAAAATCAGTGAATCCTTTTTGGTCAACCATGATGATAACCAACTCAAAATCCAAACTGGCGGTGTTGGAAACAGTATGTTGTAAACATTACTTAGGGGAACTCATCTTTTCAATTTTCCTAGGAAATTTTTGACATATGGGTTATCTAGATTATAGTCCTTGACAATGAAGTGTAGTTATTTTTCTCATTCCTTTTGTTTTCATTGAATGTCTACGAATTTGTTTTCAAATAATTATTATTATATTACATTATAACAATGCATAAAATTTAACTGAAGTATCTTATATCAGTTATGAAATCAAAAATGGAAATTTTCATTATAAAATGAAATGAATAAAAAATTCCAATAGTTTTTTTCCAAATTTGACAATTGTCAATTATAATCTCAATAATGTAGTAGAAACACATTTAATTCATCAAAAGAGATGTGGGAAATTGTGATAAAATGGTTCCACATCATTCTATCTCTTGTGAACTTTGAGGTTAGGGGTACAATATTGAGTTAATACCTAAGATGATCATGGAGTTATAATTAGAGGCTCTTGATCTTTTTATTATACATTTATAGAATTTTATATTCGCCTCCAGGACTTCCTATATATGCATGTATATGATAGCTTCTTCAGACATGGTTATTTATTATTTTATTTTTATTTTTGATTCTTAGTTGTTGTTATATTCTACCACCATTAATTGTGATTTCTTTTGATATTGATTATAATTCATTAAACAATTCCTCTTTGATCACGGTGGTATAGACTCCACACCATACCACATTTTGAACCCCCCCTATTCTAGTTGGAAGCCTCTAGCATATGAGGAGGCTTATTGGGAGGAATTCTTGAGGCCATAACGGTTCACAAATATAATGTCTACTGGGTTGGGATATTACTTTTTTATTGATTTATTCCTCTATTCAATGAGAATTCACTGTCGGTATTCATTTGGACTAGTGGTTAGACACAGTTTCATGTAGCATATTTATTCTAAAAATGACTTCTAGTTCCATTGATTGTTTTTTTGAGTTTTATATCATGGATTGTAGAATGATGAAGGTTTCATAATAAAATTGTAAATAGTAAGAATAAGAAGTAGGGAAAACCAATTTTATGAAATGAGATATCATGATGATAGGACTTGGATGGAAGGAAGTGATAGATTTATTTTCAAAAAAGTATGATTGATAACTAATTTTTGGAATTGTGTTGATGATGGTCAACATGGTTTTTATATTTTTTTTGTAATCATGGTTTAAGTGGTGCATCAAGTGATAATTTGAGTGGAATCTAATCTTATATAAAATATGTGGCTACACCACATGCATTTCATAAGATCACTCATTGTGTGTCAGATTATGTGGTTTTAGGATTTTATCCAAGATAATTATTACATATTTTTGTGACTAGGACCTAATGTCATATGATATTGGATAACCAGCTCATCATCTATATGAAGTGCACGCATGGGAACGCATGTGGAAGCACATTCCATCTTTTTTGGGCTAGACCCCTTATACCCCTATAGGTACATGATAATAGAAAATAAAGTACAAGTTATGTAACTTCATATACATGGAACTCTCTGTGATATCTTTTGCACACTGATTTTTGGTGGCTCTAACATTCCATATGGGATAACATAATATATCACCAGCGTAGAAAACGTTTTTTACAGCGGTTATTTTTTGTTTTTAACGTCAGATTTTGGCCAATGTTATTACAAGAGATGTTATAAACATAGTTTTTTATGTCGGTTATTTTTCAACCCATGTAAAAAACACAAATCCGAAGCATTTTTCATGTTGTTTGATAAAAACCCAACGTGGAAAACTATTCGGAGGAGTACTTTATTATGTCGGTTATTTAATAATTGACGTGATATAAACCCTTTCACATCGGTTACTATATAACCGATGTCATAAAGCACTCTTCTGAAGTGTTTATCATGTCGGTTATTTTTATAGCCAATGTGATAAACATGTCTGCCAAGAGGTTTTCATCATCGGTTATATAATAACTGAAGTAAAAACATATCTATGACGTAGGTTATTTTATAACCGACGTAAAAGAATATCCATTTCAATTTATTACATTGGTTATGAAATAACCGACCTAAAAACCATTTCGCATGAAGTTATTACGTCGGTTTCCAAATAACCGACATTATAACAAATACCAATGCATTTTTTACATCGGTTATTTCATAATCGACCCAAAAAAATTAAATAAACCAGAACCACTACTATGCCCAGCCAAATCACCTAAAATAGAGAAAAATCTTACCAAAAAACAAACCAGAACAGGCCAAAACCCCCCACCCACACCACACCCCTGGACCCCCCACACCCCTGGATAACCCCCACCCTCTAGACAGCCCCCCACACCCTTGGAAATCCCCACCACCCCCTATAAACCCGCCCCCCCAAACCACTGAACAACCCCCCTCATGTATACCCTCCACCCCCTAGACAGCACTCCCACACCCCTGGATAGCCCTCCCACACCCTTGAAATAGACCAAACAGTTACCAAAAATAGACCAGAACCCCCTCACCCCACTGGACAACTCCCACCACATCCCTGGACACCCCCACACCCCTGTACTGCCCCCACCCCCTGGATATCCCCCAACACCCTTGGACAACCCCCACCCTCCTGGACACTGCCACACCCCTAGACTGCCCCACCACCCCCTGGACAGCCCCCACACCCATGGAATACCCCCCCTCCATTCTGAACACCCCCCACACCCTTGGACTGCCCCACCCCCGGGACTTCCCCCCACCCTCCTGGACACCCCACACCCTATTCCCCCCCCACCCCTGGACAACCCCTCCACCCTCCTGAACACCCCCACACACCTGGACTACACCCCCACCTTCAGGACTACCCCCAACCTCTTGGACACCCCCTGGACATTGACCCACACCCCTGGACTGCCCCGCCACCCCCTGGACAGCCCCCACACCCCTGGAAAACCCCCACCCTCTTGGACACCCCCACCCCTGGAATGCCCCCACCCCCAGGACTTCCCCCCACACCCTTGGTCACCCCCTGGACATCCCCCCACTAACCTATATATCCCACCCAGCCTCCTAGACACCCTCCCACCTCACTGGACTGCCCCCACCACACCCCTGGACACCCCCTCCTCACTGAACACCCCAAGACCAAAACCCGACCAAACCCAAACCAGAACCCCCACCCCACCCCACTGGACAGCCCCCACCACACCCCTGGACACCCCCCACACCCCGGACTTCCCCCCACCACCTGGACAACCCTTAGACAACTGGTGTTGGGAGAGGAGGTGTCGCCATCCCTCGTGGGGCACGCTGCTGGAAGGTACTCATCACTCTCAAATGCAAAGCTTGAGCTCTCAAAAATGTTTCACATGTGGTAGTGATGAGTAACTTCTAGCATCGTTCAGCCCCCAAAGGGATGGAAACGCCTCCTCTCCCACAACCCTAGACTGCCCCCACCCCTGGGACTGCCCCCCACCCTCCTGGACACCCCCCCACACCCCTGGACTACCCCCACCCCCTAGATAGCCCCCACACCCCTGGACAACCCCCACCCTCCTGGATACCCCCACACCCCTAGACTACCACCACCCCTGGACATCCCCCCATACCCCTGGACACCCCCACCCTCCTAGACACCCCCCGACACACAAGGACTGCCCCCACCCCCGGGACTGCCCCCACCCCCGGGATTTCCCCCACCCTTCTGGACACCCCCCACACCCCTGGACTACCCCCACCCCCTGGACACCCCCACACCCCTGGACTACCCCCACCCCTGGAATTCCCCCCCAACCCTGGACAACCCCCCCCCCCCCCCCCACACACACACACCCCCGAACTGCCCCTAGCCCCTGGGAAACCCCCACCCTCCTGGACACCCCCACAACCTTGGACTGCCCCCCACCCTCGGGGATGCCCCCACCATCCTTGACACCCCCACACCCCTGGACTGCCCCCTCTGGACAGCCCCCCACACCCCTCGACAACCCCCACCCTCTGGTACACCCCCCCAACACCCCTGGACTGCCCCCACCACCCCTGGGACTGCCGCCATCCTCTTGGACACCCCCACACCCCTGGACTGCCCCCCCCTGGACAGCCCCCACACCCCTGGACAACCCCCACCCTATTGGACACCCCACACCCCTGGACTACCCCCACCCTCGGGACTTCCCCCCACCCTCCTGGAACCCCCCCCCCCCCCCCCCACACCCCTAGACTTCCCCCACCCACTGGACAGCCCCCCACACCCCTGGAAAACCCCCCACCCTCCTGGACACCCCCACACCCCTGGACTGCCCCCACCCTCCTGGACACCCCCTGGACATCCCCCCACACCCCTGAACTACCCCCACCCCCTAGACTACCCCCACCCTCCTTGACAACCCCACACCCCTAAGATGCCCCCCCAACCCTCGGGACTGCCCCCACACCCCTGGACACCCCTGGACATCCCCCCACTCGCCTAGACATCCCTCCCACCCTCTTGGACACCCTGCCACATCATTGGACAGCCCCACCACACCCCTGGACACCCCCTCTCCCACACCCTTGGACTGCCCCCCCCCCCCCCCCCACAACCATGGACTGCCCCCACCCCCTGGACAACCCCTGGACAACTGATGCTGGGAGAGCAGGCACCGCCATCCTTGGGGGGCACACCGCTGGAAGGTACTCATCACTCTCACATGTGAAGCTTGAGATTTCAAAATGTTTCACATGTTGGAGTAATGAGTACCTTCCAACGGCATTCAGCCCCCCGAGAGATGGTGGCGCCTCCTCTCCCACCCCCTAGATTGCCCCCATCCCCATGGACACCCCCACCCCACTGGACACCCCCAGGATAGCCCCCCACTCTCTTGGACAGCCCTTCCACCCTCCTGGAAACGCTCCCACCCCCTGGACTACCCCCCCACTCTCATGGACACCTAGGATACCCCCACCCCACCGGACAACCCTCCCACACCCCTGGATACCCCCACCCCATTGAACACCCCCACACCCTTGGAACCCCTCATCACAGACCAGAATCCATACCAGAAAACCATCATAACTAGACCAAAACTAGAAGTAGAGAGAAATTAAACATTCACATATATAACATTCAAAACTTACAATTTCAACTTAAAAAAACTAAATCCAACCTAAATGACTACCAAATACAAAATTTCAATGACAATATTCAAAAATACATTTTACACTACAAACAACTAAAATTCAATCAAACCTGTAAAATAATTTGGCCATTCCACTTGTAAGTGTTTGACATCTTGAGCACTATAGGGTTGAGGGTCATAAAATATATACAAATTAAATGGATATTAGTTAATTTCTATAACGAATAAATAAAATGAAATATTATGGAAAAGTTTAAAAGGAAATATTACCAAGTCAAAGTTCACAATTGTCCCAGTTGTTATTATTTTATAGATAAATGTTAACATATAGTATCCGCATTCGATGAAACCTTGTTGTTCATGAAGATTATTTTTGAATGATTGTAAATTCAATATATAATTTGTAGGTAATAAATCAAAAAGTAAAAATTATAAATGGACATTTACCTTTACATTTACATATTTGATCTTCGCACTCCTTTTCTTTTTGTTTTTTCGAAGGTAGACCCATCCCCTGTTAGAAAAAAATACAAATGGGATAAATTTAAAATTCATTATAATATATAAAACTATTGATAAATTGAGACTTAATTTTCCAAGATTTTATTAAAAATTTCCTGCACATCACCATGGACCAAGCATATCCCATGAATTGTCTTCTCCCTTGGGAAAAAACCCCTAACATCCAATGCTCATTGGTAAAAGAAAATTTATGGTTAGTGGTTTTTTATGTTAAAAGATAATGAACTATTTGAGAGAGATGTGTTTCATACCTATCACAAATAGGCATCATCCAACATTGTGTGACTATAGTCTGTTCAAGTATTTTAGCAATATAAAGAATTATTTGTTCCTCATCCAATGCACATGCTTTAGGGGAAATCAAATGCAGGTCCATGAACCCATATACATATGTCATCTCAAACTTCTCAGAAATTTTATATATATACCTAATACAAAAGAGACATAAGTACACATTTTTAATAAATATAACGCAGGGAAAAGGTGCTAAGACTTACATGGAAAAAATTTGCACCAGGTTGATGCCCAACTTATCTTCAGTAATAAGCTCCATGATATCAGCTTTCATAATCCCAATAGTTATTGCACGTCCATAAATATGAGCTTCTATTGTAAACTAATAATTATCCGCCAACAAATTAGAATATCTTGATAATCTATTCAAACTACTAGAATCTTTATCTGATGTCATGGACATTTGTCTTTGTTATTGTCTATACAATATTTCTTTACCTTTGAAGTATTCCTGTAAAAATAAAAAGAAAAATATATTAGTTTTAAAATGATAAAACAACTTTAATAAAAAAAATAGAATATATAACATACATACATCTATGGTAATTAGTCGAAGAAGTCTAGATGGCCAAAATAAGAAATGGACGATACTATGTCCAAATGTCGTCACCTCATCTATAGGTAATGGTACTTGAGATGATCTATCTATAATTTCCTGTACAGTGACCCTATGATTCTATAACTCTAATTTTTGATGATGAACTATATCTCATATACAATATACCAACCCATATGCAACTATATGATATTGAGGATCCTCAACATACAACTCGCAATAAGTAGGAAGTTGTGGCAGAGGAGTAGGATAAAAAATGGGACCCGCGGGCTAAGGTAGGGGAGTGAGAGCTACTGGTGGAGGTGGAGGACAAATAATGGGGTCTGCAGGGGGAGGTGGCGGAGTGGGAGCTACTGGCGGAGGTGGAGGATAAATAATGGGGTCTGTAGGGGGAAGTGGAGGAGTGGGAGCTGCAGTCTGAAATTGTCTTTGCATGTATGTAAACTTAGACTACACAGATTCTCTAATATTTTCCTCCATCGTCGTATTAATATTATGAACATCAGACTCCAAGGATTCTATTTTTTTTATAAACACCCTCAATGTAAGTAGTTGAAGAATGTGGAAACACTTTTCTTACCGATACACCTACCAAATATCCTCGTACGCAACCAAGATGTTCGGGTTTTCCCAATGCTACCGATAAAATATCTTGCATCCCAGCCACTGAAAATACCCCCTATGAGCTCTGCTCCTCAAGATAATCCTGTATTAATTAATTGAACATTTTTGTGAGGATTGAAATTATATGAAGAAAATAGTTAACTTAAATAAATAAAATAGATATCTTACAATTATCTCAGCTATGATTATCAAATCTTCCGAAAGATATTTCCCTTTTTTCCCCATCCGAGTTCTCTTCCATTTTTCATGTCTAGATGGAGGGGATGGAGGGGAAACCTCTCCAGAGTTTGAAGACTCAGCTCTTAGTTTTTGTAAATTTTCTGCCATCATTTGTTCTTCTAATAATGTATACCCTCCCCGAGATAAACTATGAAGGTATACTTTTTTTTATTGGATCTCCTGACGAGATTTCCATTTTTCTGTAAATTAAGAATAAGAAATTATTAACAAAACTGTAATAAGATAATTTATATAAGAATGCTTATATAATTTTACATTTCACTTACCAAAAATGAATCTTTTCTTCTACTTTCAACAAACTATCTCCACGTGTCTTCATATATGAAAGCATATAGATGACATGGAATGTCATGACTCCTATGACCAAAAATGAAATCAGATGTGAGGGTTGATTTGAAATCCATCCATCTCCTGGCAGCCATCGATAAGAATTTCTTCCTGACTCCTCCAGTGTCAGGAATATCAAATTTCATCTGATATAGAAGAGGTTAAACATATTATATATACTAGAAACTTTTAAAAAATAGGAAAACAATAGAAAAAGATCTTACCAAAATATTCTCCCACAATTGAGAGATTATCGCTTTTTCCACACTTCTCCAGTCATCATACAAAATGCTTACTTTTCTCTTACCCTAAGTGGATAAAAAAATCTTAAAATATTTTGCATTTGGACCTCTAGGAATATCATCCTCATAAAACTCAACGAGTATCCTCTGATCCTGCATACAAGCAAGTGATAATTTTGGTAAACGTGTGCACCCATGTTTACGAACTCTTGAACTCCGTGTAGTAATAGGGGCACGTGAGGAAGATTGGGGAACATTAAGAGGAGCATGTGAATGTTCCTCCCAAGAGGTATGACCAATATGCTCATCTCCAGAATCATGTGGTTGATTCATTGATTGATCTATCATTATCCTTCAAATAAAAAAAACAAACATCAGTTCAAAAATATACAAATTCAAATATTTTAATACTACTATAATCAGTAATTAGAAAATTGTACAAAGTTAAGTAATAGTAAACATGGTTAATATAGAAATCATGTTAAACAATGGTAATGATGGAAAATATGGTCAAGATGGTAAACATGGTAAACCTAGTAAAGTAATTATCACTGAAAAAAATAATAGATATATAATTTTTGTAATGTTAAACATGATAAAGTAAACTAAACAAAATTAAAACATGGTAAACCTGGTAAACATGGTAAACATGGTAAAGTAATTGTCACTGAACAAAAACAATAGATATATAATTAATGTAATGGTAAACATAATAAAGTAAACTAAAAAAATTAAAATAGACAAAAACTTATACTAATATTGATTTAATACATGTTTTATTAAAGAAAAAACTTATAATATCTACCATTTTAGGAAAATAATAAATGTAAACAAGAAATAAACAAATGTTACTGGTAATTTTAGGAATGTACAAATGGATTGTTTTCCCAAATTCCTTCGTCGTGATTGTTCCTTATGGAACAAACCATGTCTTCAACATGCTCATCATAATGTTATGATAATCTTTCCATGGAAGTAGGGATCTCACATAAATCAACATCTTCATCAAGTTAATCCTCACCAACATATTGTTTTTTCCCTTGTAAAACAACATCCCATGGCATAAATGACTGATCTACTACATAAAAAATTTGTTTTTCATGTTTTTCCATTATAAAAGAATCAGTTGTGTCTTCCAATCTGTTTAGATTAACAACTGTCATTCCAAAATCATCGTGTCTGACACTGTTGTTACCGATAAACCATTTACAGTTAAAAACAGGAACTTTAATTTTAGAGTAATCCACCTCCCATATGTCTTCAATCACTCCACAATATGCACTTTATGTAGAAATTGGGTTTCTCTCCCTAGCACTAGAAAAATTCATTGCTTCTACAAACACCAATACACCACTATTCTAAACTGCACTTCGGTTGTCCTGAGATTCCTTATGAAATGTATTTCCATTAATGTAATAACTGGACCATGTTATGACATTTAAAAATGGACCATCCACTATCCGTTTTAATTTCTCTAATACATATAATCTACCAAGAAAGGTCTTTTTAAAATATAACAAAAATGTTTTTTTGTGCTCATTCAAAATCCACATTTCTTCCTTCTTTGGATTACATTGTTTTAACTCATTAATATTCAATGTGTTATATGGTTGAGAATCAACTATGTTATTAAAGATGTATGATTCTAACTTCTTCATTTGTTCAGCTGACAAAGATTTGACTTTCAAGCCACAAATCCCCTTTCCCTCATTATTAACTCATTCATGGAAAGATGGAGGCAAACCTATGTGTTATTCCATATCCAAGTAGCTCCTACAAAACTCTGTAACCTCCTTAAAAATATACTTTTCAATAATGGAGGCTTCAGGTCGATATGGATTCTTAAGATACCCCTTCAATATCTTCATATACTTTTCAAAAGGACACATATAATGAAGATATACAGTTCTACAAAGCATTATTTCTTGAACCAGATTAATCATTAAATGAACAATTATATCAAAAAAAAGTTGGAGGAAAATACAGTGTAAATCCTATCATCACGGCACAATGGGGCCAGGATAACTACGCATCTTTGAAAACCAGGACATGGTCTCCCCCATAACCCATAATTTTCTCATAGTCAATGACTGGTCAAAATATATATAACCAAATAGAATCATATTGCAACACCCCTACTCTTTTCATAATATTTTAATCTCTAAAAATTATAGTGGGAACCTCAAACATAGACTGTACCAACCCCCTTGGACACCACCCCCATCACCTGGGACACCACCCCCCATCCCTTTAAACAACACTAATAAATTATAGCCTAATATCCATGAAACAATAAAATCATCATGTCATAATCTCACAAACCATGATGAAATTGTCAATCCCAACTGACACTTATTCCCCAACCCCTTTGACACCACCCCCGCCCCCTTGGACACCCCTTGGACACCACCACCCCCTCGTACAGCACCACCCCACCCCTCTGGACACCCCCACCCCTCCTGGACACCACCCCCCACCTTTGACCCCCTTGTACACCCCCTGGACACCCCCCAACCCTCTGGATAGCCCCCCGAACACTCTGGAAAGCCCCCACCCCCTAGACACCACCCCCACCCCCTTTGACATCCCACTCACCCCCTTGGACACCCCAACCCCTTGGACAACCCCCGCACCCCCTGGACACCCCCACACCTTTTGACAGCCCCTAGACACCCCCACCCAACTGGACAGCCCACCCAACCCCCTGGACCCCCACCCCTGGACTGCCCCCACCCCCCTGGACACCACCCCCACCCCCTTTGACATCCCTCACACCCCCTTGGACACTCCCACCCCCCTTGGACAGCCCCCACCACTACTAAAAATAGAGGTATTAGCGACCGCCATTGGCAGTCGCTATAGGGCTATAGAGACCTATATATATATATATATTAAATAAAATATTTTAATATATATATATATAATATTAAATAAAATATTTTTCATTTTTTTAATGAAATGTACGAATTATGTTTTTTTCTTCATGGTGAAAAATCAGAGATAAAACAAGATAACAATCATAAAAAATGGAAAACAATTTCAAACATCATAAACATAAAGATCATCATAAATGATAAACGTGCTTCAATGATCCCGGTAGGTCCATCTATTTCAATCTTTTACTTCAATAAACCTACAATAAGACAAAAAAACAACAAAACAAAACAAACGTAAATTAAAAATAATTATTCAGTTATTATATACATATAATAAAATTAAATCTGACATCAAATCATGGTGTTATAATAAATTTAAACCCCCAATTTAATAAATTCTATCATTTCAGGTCATTCGGCCGTTTTTGGTGTTTTATGACACCGAAAACGCGTTTCCAGTCACCGTGGTCAAACGGCACCTCTGATTGATGTGCCGTCTGCCCGACCATTTCACAAATCTCACAACGACTGTTTTCGTACGGTTTCATGGCATTCCGAGGTCGTTCGGGTGGTTTTGACCCCCCAACGCGCCGTTTTAGCGCGCGCCAAGCTGCTGAAAACGACACACTCAGACGTAACGCGCGCACCACACCTCTTATAGGTGCGCCGTCTCCTCCTACATGTCACGAATAATATTACTAATGTTTTAGTGTGGTTTCAGGTCATTCGGAGCATGTTTGCTCCGAATTCGAACGTCATTCGGCCGTTTTTGGTGTTTTATGACACCGGAAACGCGTTTCCGGTCACCGCTGTCAAATGGAAACTCCGATTGATGTTCCGTCTACCCGGACATTTCAAAAATCACACAACGGCTGTTTTCGTACGGTTTCATGGCACTCCAAGGTCATTCGGGTGGTTTTGACCCCCCAACGCGCCGTTTTAGCGCGCGTCGTGCTGATGAAAACGACACACTCGGACGTAACGTGCGCACCGCACCTCCAATGGGTGCATCATCTCCTCCTACACATCAAGAATAATATTCCTAATGTTTTCGTGTGGTTTCAGGTCATTCGGAGCATGTTTGCTCCGAATTAGACCGTCTCGCGCCGTTTTTGGTGTTTTATGACACCGAAAACGCATTTCTAGTCACCACGGTCAAACGACACCTCCGATTGACGTTTTTTCAGCACTAAAATTTCACAAATCACACAGCAGCTGTTTTCGTACGGTTTCATGGCATTCCGAGGTCGTTCGGGTGGTTTTGACCCCCCAACGCGCCGTTTTAGCGCGCGCCGAGCTACTGAAAACGACACACTCGGACGTAACGCGTGCACCGCACCTACGATGGGCACGTCGTCTCCTCCTACACGTCACACATAATATTCCTAATAATTTCATGTGGTTTCAGGTCATTCGGAGCACGTTTGCTCTGCATTCGACTGTCTCGCGCCATTTTTGGTGTTTTATGACACTAGAAACGTGTTTCCGGTCACCGCGGTCAAACAGGACCTCCAATTGATGTGACGTCTGCCCGAACATTTCAAAAATCACACAACGGCTGTTTTCGTATGGTTTGATGGCATTCCAAGGTTGTTCGAGTGGTTTTGACCCCCCAACGCGCCGTTTTAGCGCGCACCGAGCTGCTGAAAACGACACACTCGGACGTAACGCGCGCACCGCACCTCCGATGGGCGCTCCGTCTCCTCCTACATGTCACGAATAATATTAATAATGTTTTCGTGTGTTTTCCAGTCATTCGGAGCACGTTTGATCCGAATTTGACCGTCTCGTGCCGTTTTTGGTGTTTTATGACACCAGAAACGCGTTTCCAGTCACTACGGTCAAACGACACCTCCGATTGACGTTCCGTCTGCTTGACCATTTCAAAAATGGCACAACGGATGTTTTCATATGGTTTAATGGAATTACGAGGTCGTTCGGGTGGGTTTGACCCCCCAACACGCTGTTTTAACGCGCACCGAGCTGTTGAAAACGACACACTCGGACGTAATGCGCGCACCACACCTCCGATGGGCGGTCCGTCTCCTCATACACATCAAGAATAATATTATTAATGTTTTCTTGTGGTTTCAGGTCAATTCCATGTCGTCCACTATGACTTTGACCGTTAGACGTCCGTTTTGGCCGTTTGTGACACCAGAACGGCGTTCTCAGTCACCGCGGGCACACGACACGTCCGATTGACGTGCGGTCTACTAAACCACATCACAATTCACTCACCCTTTGATGTCGTCTGATTTCAGGCCATTCGGACCTCGTTCGGCCCGTTTGGACCCCCACTCGCGTTTATCAAGCGCGAACAACACTTAAAGAACACATAATGAGCCCTACTGCGCAGACCGCACGTCCGATTTACATGACTTCTGTGCGTACACATCACGAATAATAATTAAATTGTTGTCCTGTGATTTCAGGTCAATCCGATGTCGTCCACTATGATTTTGACCGTTAGACGCCCATTTTGGCCGTTTATGACACCAGAACGGCGTTCCCGGTCACTGCGGACACACGACACGTCCGATTTGACATGCTGTCTGATCGAACATATCACAATTCACTCACCCTTTGATTTATTCTGATTTCAAGCCATTCAGACGTCTTTCGGCCCATTTGGACCCCCCCCCACGCACGTTTATCAAGCACACACAACACTTAAAGAATGCATAATGAGCCCTACCGTGCAGACCGCACGTCCGATTGACGTACCATCTGCGAGTACACATCACGAATAATAATTAGATTGTTTTCCTGTGATTTCAGGTCAATCCGATGTCGCCCGCTGTGAGTTTGACCATTAGACGCCCGTTTTGGCCGTTTCTGACACCAGAACGGCATTCCCGGTCACCACGGGCACACGACATGTCTGATTGATGTTCTATCTGTTCGACCACATCACAATTCACTCACCCTTTGATGTTGTCGGATTTCAGGCCATTCAAACGTTGTTCGCTCCGTTTGGACCCACCCACGCGCCTTTATGAAGCGCACACAACACTTAAAGAACGCATAATGATCCCTACCGTGCAGACCGCACGTCCGATTGACATGCCGTCTACGCGTACACGTTGGGAATAATAATTAGATTGTTTTACTGTGATTTCAGGTCAATCCGATGTCGTCCACTATGAGTTTGACCATTAGACGCCCGTTTTGGCCGTTTATGACACCAGAACGGCGTTCCCGGTCACCTCAGGTACACGACATATCCGATTAACGTGTCGTCTGCTTGACCACATCAAAATTCACTCACCCTTTGATGTCGTCTGATTTCAGGCCATTCGAATGTTGTTCGGCCCGTTTGGACCCCCCACGCGTGTTTATGAAGCGCGCACAACACTTAAAAAACGCATAATGAGCCCTACCACGCAGACCGCACGTTCGATTGACGTACCGTCTGCGCGTACATGTCACAAATAATAATTAGATTGTTTCCTATGATTTCAGGTCAATCCGATGTCGTCCACTATGAGATTGACCGTTAGACGCCCGTTTTGGCCGTTTATGACACCAAAACGGCGTTCTCGGTCACCGCGGGCACACGGAAGGTCCGATTGACATTCCTTCTGCTCGAACACATCAAAATTCACTCAACCTTTGATGTCGTCTGATTTCAGGCCATTCGAACGTCGTTCGGCCCGTTTGGACCCCCCCACGCGCGTTTATGAATTGCACACAACACTTAAAGAACGCATAATGAGCCCTATCGTGCAGACCGCATGTCCGATTGATGTTCCGTCTGTTCCTACACGTTGATAATAATAATTGTATTGTTTTCTTGTGATTTCAGGGCAATATGATGTCATCCTCTATGAGTTTGACTGTTAGACGCCCGTTTTGGCCGTTTATGACACCAGAACGGCGTTCCCGATTACCGCAGGCACACAACACGTCAGATTGATGTTCCGTCTACTCGACCACATCAAAATTCACTCACCCTTTGATGTCGTCTGATTTCAGGCCATTCGGACGTCGTTCGGCCCGATTGGACCCCCCACGCGCGTTTATGAAGCACACACAACACTTAAAGAACGTATAATGAGCCCTACCGCGCAGACCGCATGTCCGATTGACGTTTTGTCTACGCGTACATGTCACGAATAATAATTACATTGTTTTCCAGTGATTTCAGGTCAATCTGATGTCGTCCGTTATGATTTTGACCGTTAGACACCCGTTTTGGCCGTTTATGACACCAGAACGGCGTTCCCGGTCACCACGGGCACACGGAACGTCCGATTGATGCGTCTTCTGCTCGACCACATCAAAATTCACTCACCCTATGTTGCTGTCTGATTTCAGTCCATTCGGACATCGTTCGGCACATTTGGACCCCCCCCACGTGCGTTTATGAAGCGCGCACAACACTTGAAGAACGCATAATGAGCCCTACCGCGTAGACCGCACGTCCGATTGATAGACCGTCTGCGCATACATGTCATGAATAATAATTAAATTATTTTCCTATGATTTCAGGTCAATCCGATGTCGTCTGCTATGACTTTGACTGTTAGACGCCCGTTTTGGCCGTTTATGACACCAGAACGGCGTTCCCGGTCACCGCGGGCACACGACACGTCCGATTGACATGCCGTCTACTCGACCACATCACAATTCAATCACCCTTTTATATCGTCTGATTTCGGGCCATTCGGACGCCATTCGGCCCGTTTGGACCCCCCCCCATGCGCGTTTGTGAAGCGCACACAACACTTAAAGAACGCATAATAAGCCCTACCACGCAGACCGCACGTCCGATTGACGTGACGTCTACGCGTACATGTTGAGAATAATAATTAAATTGTTTTCCTATGATTTTAGGTCAATCCGATGTCCTATGCTATGAGTTTGACAGTTAGACGCCCGTTTTGGCCGTTTATGACACCAGAACGGCGTTCCCGGTCACAGCGGGCACACGACACGTCCGATTGATACGACGTCTGCTCGACCACATCCCAATTCACTCACCCTTTGATGTCGTCTGATTTAAGGCCATTCAGACATAGTTCGGCCCATTTGGACCCCCACGCGTGTTTATGAAGCGCGCACAACACTTAAAGAACGCATAATGAGCCCTACCGCGCAGACCACACGTCTGATTGCTGTGCCGTCTGTGCGTACCTGTCACGAATAATAATTAGATTGTTTTCATGTGATTTCAGGTCAATCTGATGTCGTCCTCTATGAGTTTTACTGTTAGACGCCCGTTTTGGTCGTTTATGACACCAGAACGGCGTTCCCGGTCACCGCGGGCACACGGCACGTCTGATTGACGTGCCGTCTGCTCGACCGCATCACAATTCACTCACCCTTTGATGTAGTCCGATTGACGTGCCTTCTGCACGTACACGTTGTGAATAATAATTAGATTGTTGTCCGGAGTGCGGGGAAGGCTGTCCGGGGTGCGGGAGGGATGTCCGGGGTGTTGGGGGGGGGGGGGTGTCCGGAGTGCGAGAGGGCTGTCCGGGGTGCGGGAAGGACTGTAAAGAGTGAGGGGGGGCTGTTCGGGGTGCGGGAGGGCTCTCTGGGGTGCGGGGAGGGCTGTCCGGAGTGCGGGGAAGGCTGTCTGGGGTGCGGGAGGGCTGTCCGGGGTGCGGGGAGGGCTGCCTGGAGTGCGGGGAAGGCTGTCCGGGGTGCGGGAGGGCTGTCTGAGGTGCAGGGAGGGCTGTCCGGAGTGCGGGGAGGGATGTACGAGGTGCGAGGGGGGATGTACGGGGTGCGGGGAGGGCTGTCCGGAGTGCGGGGAGGGCTGTCCGAGGTGTGGGGAGGGCTATCCGAGGTGCGGGGGGGGGGGGGGCTGTCCGGGGTGTGGGGGGGACGTCCGGTGTGTGGGGGGGGGGGGGCTTGTCCGGGGTGCAGGGAGGGTTGTCCAGAGTGCAGGGAGGGCTGTCCGGGGTAGACCGGGGACTACAAATAGTGAACTCAGCTCATTCATCAAAAACAAGTTTAATGATTTATATTAGGAATCACATATTTTTTTTAAAAATATTACAAAACATGCAATTCTAATCATTGAAAATTAAATGAACAAAAAATATCCAAATCAATAATCAGTTTCATGGTTACTTCTCAATTCGTGCACACAAACATTGCATGAGGCCAAAACACACATGATACCCCCAAATCACAAAAAAACTCACTAGAAACCCAACATAAATATCAATAACAACCCTACCATTAAAAGCATAAACACACCTCGTGAATATGATGCGTCATGCGTGTTCATTACTAACCTCCATCCGGTGGGCTAGGGGCCTACAACAAATAAACATTATGAATATTTTCATAACAAAAATAATTTAAATTAAATAAATAAATACAGTATGAACCTGCATCGTGTGATCCCCTGCACCATCACCTAGACGCACATATTCCCGCAGTGCTCTAACCTCAGCAGCCAATTGCGCATTTGCCTCCTCGGAAGCCCGCAACCATTCCTCAAAATCTGATAGCTGCTCTGTCATCTGAGCAACAACAGGACCGACAAACGCAGCACATGACACTACAGAACGAGGAATCCATGTTCCATAGGTCAAACTATATCCATGTCCGTCCCGACCAATGATGCAATGAAAGATCTCATCCCTTCGCATGGGAAGCTGTCGTTGGTCCTCTGGCATATGTTCTAATTCAACTTCAAATTGAGCTTGTGAAATATTTAAATATATATACATATATTAATATAAAGATTTTATGTAAGTATTGGTAATGAGTACAAGAACTTACTATCAATGATGCAGCCTCTGGATCATTGCGATCACGAGTCCTCATCCACACCGACATTTTATCAGTTGGTGCACCTTGCTCCCGCAACTATATATGAATAGAATATAAACACAAAATCGTATTAATTAAAAAAATTAAAAAATGAATAATAAATACCTCATGTCGGATCTGAGACACGTGACGAGTCCCGACCTTATGAGGTGGTCCCTGCAACGCTCGATTCTCAGAATGGCATGTAGACACCTCCTACATTCAATTCATTCAAATATCAAAAAAATAACACATTCTTTAAAAACAATCAAAAATTGCGATTGGAATCAACTGTTGAAGTAGTATGTGATTGTCATGACTTTGAACCCTTGCAATGTCTTTCTCGTCAGATTCACACACTTTGAAATATTAGAAGAGTAACCATCAGGCACCTTGAGCATCTTCAAAATGGATAGAAATGTCTCTTTATCCTTTGTAGTCATCGTATACTGTGCAGCAGGAATATATGCCTTGTTTCCCTCAGCTAACTGTAAATGCAACAGTTTCCTTAAACCCATTTCTTCCAAATCACGACGTGCATTAACATGGTCCTTTGATTTCCCACTGACACCTAAAATGGTCCACAATATGTTATCAGAAACATTTTTTTCATTGTGCATGACATTCATATTATGCCTCAGCATGTTAGTTTTCCAATATGGAAGACTATAAAAAATACTTTTCTTTTTCCAATTGTGACTGCGCTGCCTACCTGCAGCTTGAATATTACATACCGGAGGAGGCACCAAATCTTGAATTTCATATACCTTGCGGATGTTTTCTTCCTCAATCTGCGATAACATTTCGACTCCTGTCATGATCTTTGGTGCTGGGCTGAACTCTCTATAACCATCAAATTCCACTCTGTCCTTTCTGAACCTGTGCTGAGGGGGGAGAAAACATATGTGACCCATGTATGCCCATTTTTTGGAATGCTTAAGCCATACAGATTTTTTACTTTTGTTGCAACAAGGGCAAGAAAATTCCCCTTTCGTACTCCAGCCTGATAAATTTGCTTAAGCTGGGAAGTCATTGATTTTCCACAATAAAGCAGCCTGCAGTTTGAACATTTCATTCGTTTCACAGTCATAAGTCATCACACCATCGCCCCAAAATTCATTCAACTCATCAATCAATGGCTGAAGGTAAACATCAATCTTATCCCTCGTACTTTTAGGTCCATCAATAAGAGTGGAAAGTAATATAAATTGTTGCTTCATACAAAGCCACATAGGAAGATTATACGGAACCAACACCATGGGCCATGTGCTATGAGTTGCACCAACCATAGACTTGAATGGATTGAAACCATCTGCTGCCAATCCCAATCGGACATTACGAACATCTTTCGAAAAGTCGGGATGTCTCTTATAAAAATCCTTCCATGCATGAGAGTTTTCCGGGTGGGTTAACATATCACTTTCATGAACTCTTTCTGCATGCCATCTCATTAAATTAGAAAATTTAGATGACATAAAAAATCTTTTCAACTTTGGTTTAAGGGGAAAGTAACACATTTTATTTACAGCAATCGGTTTCCCCTGTATCACAATCTGACTTTGATGAGTCTGATTTCCCCTGTTCTCTTTCCACTTGGAAGCACCACAAACCGTACAAATATTCAAATGGGCAGTTTCTTTTCTAAACAACATACATTTGTTTGCACATGCATCTATGGTCTCATATGTAAAACCTAAGTTCTCTGTCATCTTACGAGCATGGTAATACGACTTGGGAATCTTAGAGTCGATAGGATGAACCTTTATCAATAACCCCAACAGCATGTCGAATGATGTGTCTTACCAATGATTCGAAGTCTTCAAATGCAACAACTGCATGATAAACGACAATTTATTGAAAGAATTACATCCAGGATATAATTCTATTTTTGTATCATAAATTGCTTCATAAAACCTCCTCGAATCACGATCTGCACCAGAGCGAAGATTTATCTCACCTGTCTCAAGATTCTGGAAGTCAATGACTTCAGGATCCAACCCACGTACCATTTCAGTAAGCATTTCATGCATTGGATCATTCATCCTTGCATCAAAATCCATATGAACTGTATCTGTATTTTCACAACGAACATATTCTTCTCCATGACGAGTCCAACTCTTATAATTTCTCAGAAATCCATTAAAGAATAGGTTCTCCCTCACAGTATCTCGTGTGAATTGATATCTGTTAGCACATTTTATACATGGAAAACTAATATAGTCACTTTAAAATCCTCTGGTGAAGTCAATAAACTGCATAATGCCATTGAAATACTCTCTAGACGTTCGATTTGGAAGATCAATCCAACTCTTATCCATAATAAGATCCCTATAACAAACATTTACATAAGACTTATTACATTTTCATTTTTCATATCAAATATATTTAAAATAAATACTAATTAATTGTTTGTGAACCATTTTTAAAATAATAATGTAAGTGAAATCCCATGTAATACCTGATTGCGCTACAAACCTGGAAGGGAGGGGAGCCGAAGGCGGTGCTGCGAGAGGAGAGGTAGCGGTGGGGAGCCGGAGCTGGAGCTGGTGCGGCGAGGGAGGGGACAAAGAGGAAGGGGACGGGGGTTGGAGGGGTGTGGGGAGGGGGGTGTTCGGGGTGCTGGGGAGGAGGGACGAGGGGGTGGAGGGCCGAGGGCGGAGGTCGGAGGCCGGAGGGGCTGGAGGCCGAAGGCCAGAGGGCGGTCAGAGGGCTACCGGGCTACCAGAGTTAGGTGGCGGGAGGCCCAAGGGTAGAGGGAGGCCGCAGGGCGGAGGGCGGCTGCAACCGGAGGGCGGAGGGCGGCCGGAGGAGGGCGGGGATGGGTGTGGGCGGCCAGAAGGCAGCCGGAGGGGGGCCGGAGGGCGGAGGGGGGCCGGAAGGCGGACGAAGGGTGGAGGGCGGCCAGAGGGCGGACAGAGGGTGGCCGGCAGAGGGCAAGGCCAACGGAGGGTGGGGTCGACGGAGGGCGGCCGACCGGAGGGCGGGCCGGCGGAGGGCGGGGCGGCGGAGGGCGGGGCGGAGGAGGGCGGGCGGGAGGAGGGCGGGCCGGCAGAGGGCGGGGCGGCGGAGGGCGGGGCGGCTGAGGGCGGGGCGGCGGGAAGGGCAGGGCGGCGGGGAGGGCGCGTGGCGTGGGCGTGGGCGACGGGAGGGTGGAATTCGGGGGGGGGGGGGGGGGGGGGGCGCTTCGCGAGAGGAGGGGGCGCAGAAGCCT
Source organism: Viscum album (assembly GCA_963277665.1). Classification (NCBI taxonomy): domain Eukaryota; kingdom Viridiplantae; phylum Streptophyta; class Magnoliopsida; order Santalales; family Viscaceae; genus Viscum; species Viscum album. Next base: position 1,855,832,842 of record OY728138.1, read on the forward strand.
CCCCTTTTTTAAGGAAATGTAGCGACCGCCAATGGCGGTCACTATAGGTTCTAGGGCTCAAAAGCCCATATTTCTAGTAGTGCGCACCCCCACCCCCTTTGACACCCCCTGGACACCCCCACCCAACTGGACAGCCCACCCAACCCCCCTGGACACCCCCACACCCATGGACTTCCTCCCACCCCCTGGACACCACCCCCACCCCCTTTGACATCCTTCACACCCCCTTGGACACCCCAACCCCCTTGGACATCCCCTTCACCCATAGACACCACCCCCACCCCTTTTGACACCCCCTAGACACCCTCACCCAACTGGACAACCCACCCAACCCCCCTGGACACCCCCACCCACTTGCATAGCCCCCCCCTTGGAAACCCCCTGTACGGGCACACACAGATGATAGAACACACACAAATTGTAAACATTCATGAAATAACTTCCATTGGATTATTTTACCAGAAAATAATTTAGCATGGTATAGATGAACACTATGAATCTAACTGTGATTGCAAGAACAAAGAAAAATAACATATCAGCAAATTAGTTTAGGGCATCGCGGGAAAAAAACTGAAAATGAGTCGTTTGAGGCTTACTTGAGTGTTGTGAGTCAACCTGATAGATCTGATAATAACAAATATGGAGAATAATGTTGGAAAAATGAGGCTAGAGGGAATGACTTCGACGAATCGATTCTAGGTTTTCCACGCAAGAGAGACGAGTCGTAGGTCGCCCGATTGAAGAAAACAGAATGACTGAATACGGGGTGCGATAAATCATTTAAAAGATTTATCATGTCATATATTTAAAAACTGACATGATAAACTATTTTTTTAATGTTTATAATGTCAGTTCTTTAATTACCAACAAAGAAAACTATGTATCACGTCAGGTATTTCATAACTGACGTGATATATGTCGCTTTATACCAACATAATAAATTTCCGAGATTGGCTTTATCACGTCGGTTTTTTATAACCGACGTGGTAAAGCACTGAGCTTTCCTTTATCACGTCGGTTATAAAATAACTGATGTGATAAATGGTCAAGCATTAATTTATCACATCGGTTATTTTATAACTGATGTGATAAAGCACGCCAGATTCGATTTTCATGTCCGTTATACAATAACCGACTTGAAAGAGATACTCTCCATATATTTTAAGTCGATTATAAAATAACTGACATAAAATATGGATCCTGAGAAATATATCATGTCGGTTATAAAATGACCAACATGGTATATCTATCATTACAACTTTGCACATCGGTTATATTGAACTGACGTGAAAAATGCCGACATTTTAAACGTTTTTTCCACTAATGTATTTAGGTGGGAAACATTGGATTACATGATTTTCACCAATATAGAACATCATAAATATAAACTTTTCGTAGAATGGTTTGATAAAATGTGGATTCCCTGCACATTATTCCTAGCTAGATTTGGCATTCCACCCATTGTGATTGGGATCCTCTTATGGATTCAGTATTCCTCCCATGTGGTAATATAGATGGGATCCTCAACCTATAGAATATGATAGAATTGTTATTTCACCAACTATATGAGGCAAGGAACCTCTATCTGTGGATATGTTTTTTTTCATCTATAGAGCTCTAATGTTATAGGGATCCACTACTAATGTTATTAATTAACACATATTTATGAGGTAGGGATCCTCCCACATTATTAAGGGGAATAAACACATAGATTTATTGAGAGTTATGGAACAAAAGTAAGAAACATTGATTATGTTTGATTTATTGAGAGGTGATATTATAATTTGTGACTTGAGTGCCATCTATTAACATATCAAGGTTCTCCTTTCCTTTTACCTATAGGTTATATTTAAAAGTTGACTCTTTTATTTGGTTATTTTCTTCTTTTGGATGTTGGGATGTTCTATAGGGTATGTATATAGTCACCTCAACATAGGATCTTCTAGAACATGTTATTTATTATATATATGGTAGGAAATTTTATGGAGATATAAGGGGACCTAGTGTGGGTGGTACTCATTGGTGCTATAAGGTTGTGGTATCATGCCTTTTACTGGAATATTCATTACATGTTGTGACTGTTTTCCCTCTTGTTTTCAAAATGGTTCTCTATATTGGTTGTGGGAATATATTGTTTCCTGATTAACTTGATTATGTATCTATACTATTGTTTTCTAATATTATAGGCCTTTCAAAAATTTATTATTTTAATTGTTTATATTATGCATTATCCTAATCTTTATGCATATATTGGTGTGTGTGTGTGTGTTTGAGTGAAAAAACATTGGCATAAGGCCTTAATTATGTGAGATATGCCTACTTGATGATATTAAACAACCTAACTCTTATTAAGTGTGGGATTAGGGAGGAACACTTGTCTTACCCTCAACCAAGTGGTCTCTATTAGGTTAGTTTATGTTAATATTATTTTCACCAGAAAACATGGCATAGTGTGTAAGAGTCAACACAATTAATAAGAGTCATATTCATCTGATTGCCAATTTTCCAAAATCTTATTCCATTCCTCAATTACCATGAGGGATCCATTTTATTTAAAATGACATGGTTTTATATTATTTTCACATATCCAATAAATAATTAAGAACATTTCTATGAAGAAAAAATCTAATAAGAGACTAGTTTTCAAAATGGGTGGATAAATTTGAGGGATTCTAAAAAAATGATGGGGAAATAAAAAAATTACAAAGGTCATGTAGGTAGAATCAAGGATGTGTGAAATTATAAAGTGGATAAGGTTCTTTATGAAGAATTGTTTTATAAAGAATTTAATTTTAGTAATTTTATTAAAGTAACTATAATTAACATAATCATCATTGAGAAAGATCTGGCTGGAGATTATTACCTGAGGATAATTGAATGTTAATTAGTGGGGGAATTTGTTCTTAAACATTTTTATCATATTTTTTTTATAATACAATCATTTAATTATATAACACTTTTTTGGAATAATAATTTTGATACATTTTCAGTATTATACCTCAATTTGTTATACTTTATGAATGTTTATCAATCCAAACAATTTGATCACATACATTATCAATTTTGTTTTGGTAGTAAAATTAGTGGTTGATTCTATATAATCCTTCAAAATAATGATGTGACGAAAAATATGTGATTTTGGGAAGAAATTAGAAAATTTGGAAGTTGCATATCTACAAAATGATATTGAATTTCTGCTGATATATATATATATATATATAAGATGCCAACATTGGCCATTCTAGGTAATGGGATTACATGAGAAGGATAACATAGGACCACACGTTCACCCTTAAGACATCATTCTTAACTAACTTTGCCTCACATTTTCACATGTGAATAGGTCCGAACCATAATGCAGCGTCTTCAAAATTTACAAGAGTCTTACACATCCCACATAATACTACATCCCAGTATTAGGATATGTTAGATTCCAATTCTATACAAATACCTTCCAATAAAAGTTCTATGTTGCCTAAAATAATTTCACAAGATCTCTAGGGTTAAAAATGAATACCAACATAGCAGAATAGAATAACATGGGAATGCATTTATGGGAGGTCATAACAAGAATTTTGATGATCAAAATTTATAGTATTTGAATCACAATGAACTTTTAAAATAATCAATAACTCACATAAATTATTCTTCAATTCCAAATATTACATCAATATTCCAACATTTGCAGTGTATATTAACACGAGAATATGACTACAATTTTAAAACATTATAACAACATTTTGGTAATATGTCACACACAACACTATATCCATCTTTATACTCTATACGTCATCTTCAATTAATATATTTAATTTTCATAAAAGCACTATATTTTACCCAACAAAGCCTTAATAATCAAACACATAATTTTAAATCCCTTAAATATAATGTGTGTTTTGACTCCATGTTATTGAGCTCATTCCATTCTAATATCATGCCAATATTTCAACTTCATAGAGTCCAAATCTCGAAAATATTATATTTTATATATCCAATGTAATCCAAATTATTCATCATAGGTAATACCATAACATCGTTTAATCCATAAATTTGAAATGGGATATTCTAATTTTGGGAGATCCCTAAATCAATATATAAACACATGTTGAATTCATGAAAAGGGTGCGTGGAAAATAGTCATTTCCTTTAAAGATATGAAATAAAATTAGGGAATGATATAGAAAACTAGACAGGTGGAATATGATTCATAAGAGAGAGAAATTTCATTGATAATGTGGGATTGTGTAACACACCTAATATTTCAATTAAGAATCTCATTATCTGTGGATAATATATTATGATAATCTATATGATAAATGGATTGATCATTGATGATGAATTTGATAATAAAATAAGATGAATATCCTCACTTGGGAGAGTTTGTAATTCTAAATTACTGTTAGATTTTTTTTTCTACATCCTATATATCTTGATGTAAATACTTGTGATCCTTCACATGTAAGTATAAATCTAACATTAATGATTGGTCAAATACATTGAAATCTATGTTTTGTTTGTGTTTCAATAAAAATATCCCATTTTTCTATAATCAATTTATTTTAGTCTATAAATACTGATTGACTTTTATTTAATTTACCTATATAGTAATTTACTTATTAATCAATTCTACTTAACTAATCAAGAATATATATATATATATATGTGTGTGTGTGTGTGACATAACAGTAGTGATTAATTGGTAAATTGGATAATTATCCTTAACACTTGAGTTGAATCTAAAATTTCCTCTTAGTTTTTCTACATCAACATATATTGATTGGGTGTTTTCTAAGTGAGTGGAAAGGAGTTAAATGTTAGAGTGTGGGGTTATTTCTCTCTTCTATCCCATGAACATGGGAAGTAAGATCAAATTATTGTGATGATTATAGGATTAAAACACACAAATAGGATAATGAATGGTGACAAGTGTATGATGGTGGACATCTCATTAATCCAACGAAGAAGATGAATTCTACCTTTTAGAATCTATGAAAACATATTACTAACAATCCTACCATTATATCAATCAATAATCCATATTATAATTGTAATTATATTTTAATATTCTCTTATTATTACAAATCCACACAATTAAAACACAAACACCCCATGTTAACATTTAACATTGAGATAAACAAGAAATTTCACCCTTAGAAAAATTTTGAGGTCCCATTATAGTACAATTTACCTTCATTTTATAATTTTAATTTTACACCTTATGAAAAAAATTTCTACTATTTAATTAGTAAAACAAATTATGAGTTATAAAAAGAATTATGAATTAATATTTTTCAAAAAATTAATATGATTAATGGTATAGGGTAACAATATATATCATTATCATAATTAATGTACAATAATTATTCATGATATTAGATGGTAAAAATTAAAACCCCTTAAAATTTTAAGTATTATATTTCTTTAAAAGTGAAATTTTTTCAAGTCCTTAATCTTCCTACCAAGTAGGTTCTTCCAAATGATGGTGCCTAGGGATTATGTTATGAGAGGAGAGAAAGTTATTGGTTACTAAAATAATATTAAGTCCCTATATATGGAATAGTTTTGTATTATACATAACACCGAATCTATATAGTTGATTGTGTTATACAAAGAGAGTTTTGAAAACCCATATTATCGATTTGAGAAGGGAATTCTTCTCAACCATTGAAGAGTCATATAAGAAATGGTTGACATGATGGTCTACCTAAATTACTATGTGATAAGGAAAACACAAATGTGGACTCATTACATAGTGAAATACAGTTTATAGAAAACTAGTTAACATAATTAAAGTAAAATATATTTTTATTTTATTTGTGACACATTAAATAAATGTCCTTATTAAATGATTATAAAACCTAATAATCAAATGATATTTTTTTTTGATAAAAATGGAATAATAATCATCTAAAATGAATTTAATATCTATTATATAGAAATGAAATATTAATAAAACTAATTTTATGGACTAGTATTGGAAATAAAAAATTATTCTTAACTGAGTAGGAAAAATTTTCAAGTTAGAGGAAAACCTTCATGATAAAGCTTATGTTACCGAATCTAATTAAAAAGAGAATTTTATTTATAGTAATCAAAATAATTATTCTATTAATATCACAATTTGTCATTATTACTTATATATAATCTATGATTCAAAATTTACATGATATATTATAATTTTTTAGGATGATAGAAAACTTGTATATAAACCTTCAAGAATATGAGAGATTTAAGAGATACAAAGTTTCAAAAGAACACATTATGTGTAAATGTGTTGAGAATAATTTGGTCTGTATTTATATATAAATCATGATTATTTATGGTAAGGGCTTAGAAAAACTTGGGTCACCTCTTAGGCATTATATTTCAAAATACTTTATTAGATAATCACTAGTGGAAAGGATGTCATAGTTTGTTACATATTATTATGTCAAAGAGATCAATAACTGTAATCTTGTTCTATTCAATACTTTTAGGATTTCTATTTTTGGAAATATTAGGTCTAATAAAAAGTTATAGGAATATGTTATATAAATTAAATCATATTTTTACTAGAATAAGATGAACAAAGGTCATAAAGATTCTACACCACTTTATAAACTAAATAATTCAGAATATTAAGTAGTTCATTATTTCCCATATAAAATCCAAGACATTGGAGGAGTAATTTTAAAAAAAAAATTCTTAAAGGTGATTTAAAAAATGAATTGATAGAACATTTAATGTATTAATGTTATATAAACAACTTATTTTGATTTTTATAAAATCAAAATTATACATTAAAAAATATTTCGATTTCATTAAAGAGTTTAATATTAATGATGTTTGGATTTTTAAATCCTAAAATATCCATCAATTCGATGAAGAAATACGTAGACCCTTCATGGCAGTGGTTGTAAATTATTATTAAAAACTATATTAGATATAAATAATTATTTTATAATTTTAATTTTTTTCATTATCTCATATGATTATTAATTGTTAAATAATGAGTTTTATTAATAATATAAGATGATATTTTTTTATTCACCTTGATTTATTTCATCCAATTATATAACATTTTTGAGAAGAAGATAAGGATAAAAAAATATTTTAGGATGTTTGAAATATTTTATGTAAATTTATTATTAAAATATGGGAAAAGAGTTAAAATGACCCATTAGTAACATTTTTTTTGGAATAAAATCATTTTTATATTATTTATCCAAATCCATAAAATGAAATTTATGTAATGAATATTAATAATATATATGTAAAATATATCCCCAAGGGAAATTAGTTTAATTATCTAGCATGAAAGCGGGAGAGGAGTAAAATATAGATTTGAAAAAATAATTTTCTGAAAGATTAGAAGAAATAATTACGCACTTTGAGATGTTCGAAGTGTAAAATTAAATGATTTTACTAGTCTAATTCAATTTGAAATATATAAAGACCCAGATTTTCCATGTATTATTTTATATGGAACTATTATGAAGCTTCAAAATATGATGTCGTTTGATTCTAATGCTTAGAGTACCTAGAATGGAAATTTGAACTTTCTTAAGGTACGTTCAGTAAACGTGCGAGAAGGAGATCCTAACTTTTGAACCGGTGCTCAGAATTGAAATATGAGGGCACCGTTGAACTTTTGTCACGAGGATTCACTTAAAGGGTCCTTAAACTCGACCGTAGTGCGTTGAGAGAGGAAGTTGGTTTTTGTTGTCTTCATGGAGGATTAATAAAATAAATCTAATTTATTTTAGGTATATTCAACCCCTCTTTTAGGTTTTGGTGGCGGGGACCACATGGTGTGGTCAGGAATTTAACGATGGACATTAAAAACCTGGTTACACAAAAATATGTAACCACCCTTCATGAAATTAAGGGGGTTCATTAATTGCACCAATTAATAAACCTATCTTAATTATGTGTTGTAAGGATGAAACCCCTCTTTTCTCTTGTTTGTTTTTGAGTTCATTGGAAAGGTAGTTGTGTTTTTGGATAGGAGGATTTTGGAAGAGCCTCTAGACAAAGAATGGATCCATCAAGAAAGAACTGAGGATTGTCGTTTGAGTGGAATCATCAGAGGCTTGCTTTAGGATCGATGAACAGTGACCCATCATCAAATGTGGGATGCTCTCCAACAACTCACGAGGTAGGGTTTTGTCTTGTTTAAATTTACAGAGTTTTTGAATCAATTATCTTATACCTTGTTTAGATGCTTACATAGAGGTAATGGTCCCATATAAATGGTCCTAATCCCTCCACCTATTCTTTTATCACTGTGTTCTATGCGGGTGAATTTTCGGGTAGGACAGAACCCAAATCTGAGGGTCAAGAAGCGAAGGAGATGATCCAGGAAGCTTGTAGTTGTGAACAGATGAACAAACGGACCACTGGGGTTCACCCGGTGTCCCACAAAAGACTAGTAATGTGACATCAACAACCGGCACTGGCAGGAGATGGTGGAGGCCAGCACCTGCTGATCGTGGTGGTGGAGGCGTGCCGTCGCACGCTGCAGGAGGTGGCCATGGCGGTTAGCAGGTGGTCATCACTGGTCAGCCCTAGAGATGTTGTTTGTGCACCATCACATGCTGTAGGAGGAGGAGACTGTGCCCTTTCAGCCACAATGGTTGAGTAGGGTGGACAGTACCTGCCGACCATAGAGGTGGAGCAGCACGTCATCGCGCACCACTAAAGGTGGTCGAGGCTCAAAGTCATGGCAGAGGCTGGGACCCACTCTCTATAGATCCCACAGGTGACCAGTTAGTGCCACATGTAGTCGTCGCTCCAAATCCAAAACATCTTAGTCGTTCAGGAAAACGATGCGATGATTCCCCCTGTGCTAGCTAGGGTTGGCTCCGCTTCCTCCTGTGGGTGCGCCTGCCTACAGGCTACCCCCCATCCCTACGGGTCATGCCAGACCATGGCCTAGTGAGTCTACCTCACCGTGGCCCTACCAAACTGAGCCAGCCCTGGCCGGTTCGGGCCTGGTCAGAACCGGGTTGGGTCGGATTGGACCCAGACCCATCCGGGTCCAGTTTCACTTAAAATGTCATAACATGAAATCCAGATGTCTGTTTGAAGAACCATGTGTGGTTCTGGGATACATGTGGTGAGATGGTCACTTTGGTATACTCCACTTGAATTTTAGAAAGTTGGAGTATTACCTGGTTGGATCAAACCTAAATCCAATCAGGCTCTCGGTACTAAAATGCTTATAACTCATAGACCGGGAGTCTGATTGGTGTGCCTTCTATCACATTGGAAGAATTAAGATATAGAATTCCTTTGGGATACTCTTTTTTAGTGCTTAGTGGTGGTCATGGTATGACTGATATATAGAGCAGCAGATTCTACAGAACTCAAGATCATCGGGTGCTGTGAATCCTGTGGATGGCTGTCTTTGAAGTAGTGACCCTCAGTAGATCATCATCAAGGAAACCTTGTATGTACCAACATCCTATCTACCCAATGAGGACCAGTTTTAGAGTGCCCCGTCGAGGATCAACACATAAAGACCCTGAGTGGATCAACATCTAGTGACCCTATGCGGATCACCATTCCAGCGAACCTTTGTGGATCAACATTCTAGCGACCCTGTGTGGATCAATAGTTGCGTTACTCGATGAGGACCAGCCTTATGGTGGCCCATCACGGAATAACAACTTATATCCAAGAGTGGATCGATAATAGAACAACTTCTTTGTGTATCAGTTGTGGAACTTATAAATTGAATAATATGATATAGCTTAAGACTAATCATATATATTCCTGATCATTGAGTTGTATACCTAGTGTGAGATGACTATTTTTTCGTGCTTTGTGAGTGAGGTCTTTCAATATGGTTTTTCCTTTGTAGAACTCTGTAGACCTTAAGGGGTCTTGGGTTCCCTACTGAGTACTGTTATACTCACCAATGCATGGGCTTCACCCGCACATTGTTGTGTCTTGTGCAGATGACGGATAGATTTGATCTAGGTTTGGGAGACAGGACTAGATGGTGTTTAGAGGTGGACATTTATACGTGAGGAGCCGCAGTGATGATCGACCATGAGTTGTACCTACCCCTCAGGCAGGAAACCTGGAAGATGATTTTGAGAGCTGTTTTTCATTTGTAGTTATAATTTTTAGTGGGGATTTTATTCTCGTCCCATTTACATATATTACACACCCCCTTTTTACTATACAGAATTACTTTTTAGTTGGTATCTTGTCATATACTTGGTATCTGTGTTTTCTGGATTAAATACAACGTCGTCCTATTTATAGGGATATGCCTTTGAGTTCTAGTCTCCAACCCCTAGCCTATGGAAGGTGGGAATGGGGTAGTCACGACACAGGCCGTGAGGGAAGAGTTGTGACAAAAGTAAATTTACCTTCTAAAAACGATTAATATATTTTTTTAGGAATAAACTTGAAATAAAGGGTTACCAATAATTTTTTTAATAAATTATTTTAAAGAAATTTTAATGAATGAAATGTTTGAATATAATAATGATGAACATAGAAAGAGTTATAATTGATTGAAATAATTCTATAATATCAACATGTTAAATTTAATAAATTAGAGATTTTTTAATATAATTTTAGAAGAGTTGAACATTAATATTATGAATATAATCACACAACTATTAAAAGTGGATTTCATCATAAAAGATACCGATTAAATGAGATTAATTGGAGGATTTTATCAAGTGGCCCCATAGTGATGTTGCATAAATTATATACAGATTACAAAACAATGAATGATCTAAAAATATAATTCCTCTATTTATATGTGACATAATGATATATTTTCATCTGTATAGTTTTTTTAGTAATTTTAAATAAGAGTAAGAATATAAAATATGTCAGGTTATATAAAAGGAATCCAACACATTATCAATAATTTATATTATTTAATATATTGATAAAGTTAAATAATAATTTACCTCTCAATGTATGACATTGGGTTACCCATAATTAATGGTAATGATGGAATGTTATGTATTGTGATGAATTTTGAAGATTATTGTGTGTTGGGTTCAGTATATAGGTGTGCGTACTAGATTACCCACCATATATATTTCATAGAATTTTGTACTCTATATCTATTATATTGTGGGTGTATGTTTTATAAGGAATAATTTTCTAGGATTTGGAATAGATACCTACAATTATAACATCAATAATTTTATTCATTTCATACACCATCCATTATTATAAAGTAATTAGATGGAAGTTGGGAACTTTGTTTATCATGACTTCATTTTTGGTTAAAACAATATGGGATGTATCCTATTATATAATTAGTGTGGTACTTGGTCCATTTATTGAGATAAATTAGGTATGGTTTTGGTTTTACATTTATATTGAATATGTGAGGTTGGTATATATTTAGAGAAGAGGTATAAAATGTGCTCCTCCATTTGGGTGAATGAAATGTCAGGTGTTCCTCTATTTAGTAAATCTATTATTAGAGAATAAAAATGTATAAGACAATAATATGATAATAACATACTCCATTAATCGTCTTTATGTGTTGTCATAGAAATATGTATTATGTGATTATGTTTAATTTTAAATGATTCAGCTGGTGGAAACATGAATGGAGATACATGTGTTGGATATAAATTATTCTAGACCGCTTTTCAACAGGTGTATCGTTGAAACATTATTAAAGGATTTCTCTTTCTTTAAAATCATGGATCTGGGGATTCATTGTTTTTACCAATTATAAAAACTCTTACAGGATAACCCTTTGTGTTTGTTTGAATGAGGATAATTTTTATTTGAATTTAAAAAAAACATTGAGAGAAAATGTAAATGTGTATTAGAATATTTTCAAAAGAATTCATGGTTGAATTTTTACAATTTAATGTATTAGATGTATTATATAGTCAAACTGATTGATAAATTATATAAAATAAGTTTTGAAAGTTATATAAAAGTTATTTTGGACATAGTTTGAAAATTTGTTACCTATGATATGATATAATGCAGAATCACATTAAGCCTATAATGATTTACAGAAACTGAAATACTATAATAAATATAAACTAATTTTAAATACCTAATATGGTAGTGCCAACCATGTTTTGGTTTGTGCTAATAATAATGATAATTTGTTGAATAATAAAAATTATTTCTTCATGTAAACTAATATATTATAGTATCAGTAGCATTTAATCCCATCAGTAATGGTAGAAGTGTATTAGTATTTAAAAAACCTATACTAGACAAAAATATAAATAAATAAACATGATGTACAAGGGTATAATTTATTTAATAATAGTGAGGATAAAAAAATAAAATTGTTCCATGAAAACAAGATAAATAAACAAATGACACCAAACATGTTACCACCCATTTAATGATAAAATTAATAATTTTTATATCTATTAATATTAATTAGATATTCATATCCATGATAAAAATACTAATTATTTTTATCATAAAAAAAGAAATAGTTTTAATTAATATCTTTTCTTATAAGGTTTATATTTAAAATAATAATTTCATAATTTTAAAATTTGAATGAAAAACGTAGATTTTTTTTTTGAAATTATCACAACAAAATTAACATTAGGTTATTTTTTTTAGAAAATATATATTTTTGGTTAATGTGAAAATTCAGATTTTTGTAAAAATGTAATTTATTTTAAAATTTTAAGTGATTTAAACACACCCTTATGTTTTTAATATAATAAATTGTAACACAAGTTTTATTTAGTTATATTTAATCACCTTAATTTATTTTTAATCATATATATAATTAATTATAGTATGTATTTTTTTCCTTTAAAAATTGTTTCTTTTTTTGAAAACTATTTTAAAGTCCATAATGTTTATCTATTTTAATTGATTAAAAAACTACAAAATAAATATTTTTTAAACCAAATTTATATATTATACATGAATTAATATTAATTCATATTCATAAAATTAATATTGTTAGTCATATTGTTATTATAAAGTCAGTTTTTCCTTGAAAACTACATTTCTTAAAAACCAACTTTTTCAACCAGTCTATGAGTTTAATTTTAAATTTAATGATTCCAATTATATGAATTGAATTTTTTAAAATTGATTAAACTTTAGGAATCAGAATAATTCATTTTATCAAATAATTTAATGTTTATTTTTTACCTTAATGAACAGTGAAAAAAGTAAAAAATATTTATAGTGGTTAATGTAAAACATGTTTACTTGGGGTTAAACGAAAATGATAAGGGTTGAAAAGATAACAAAACTTGTATAAAATATATTTTGTGTACATATTTTAATCCTATAATGCATAATTTTTTAATTTGGTCTATTATTTAATCTTTTTAATGTAAAAATGTGGGTACACTATTTTTACTTTTAAAAATTACAATAGTGTTACTCACCTCACTTATAAAACGTCACCCCCCTCATTTCCACTTATCACCTTCAATACCCTTTTTATTCGAAAATATATTCTAAAATTACTGCCTATATTTAATCATAATGACCTAGGTAACTTATTTGTATCATAAATTCATCCATAGAAGGATTTTTGTGCTTACTTTAAAAAGTTTTATAAAGAATAGCTATCATGCATAAGTAAGAATCTTTATTTTATTTATTTATCCACCTATTTCAAAAATTATTTAGTTTTGATTATATTTTAATGAAAGTTTATATAATATAATAAAATTTTATTTTGTATATGTAACAACCTAAACATATTTCCTATTACATATAATGGTGTACTAGTTCATCATTTGTGTGTACATTAGAATAACACCTCGCGAACCGATGAAAATCACTTTCCATCACCGCCTTTATAAGATTGTTATAATAATGGATTTATATTTTATGATATCTATAGAATATATATATAGACTATTTTATTTGTTATATCACATTTACCTTATAAATTTTCATTCTATGTGGGACATGATGACGTTGCTTGTGTGTACTGACTACTGCCTCATAATGTGATGTGATTCCTTTTTCAATAATGTTATACATAGAAGGTAATAAGGATAAATATATTGAATATGTTTTATATAAATGAAATAATTATCATATTCATGAAGTATTTATCATTATGAAAACATAATGTTTAATTTTTTTCCATAATAAAAAATTATAAGATCATTCATTCGTATGTGTGGACTACCTCCTGTATAAAGTAATGGGACACTATTTTCAAAATTTAAATATATAGATGATATATATATGTATATTTAATGGAAAACTATTTTATTTGGAATAATATTCTAATTTGGGGGATATGAAATAATACAGATCTTCTTTCCATAACGATAATTGAAGAATTGAAACGTTACTCTTTTGTAATTACGACCCACCGTCTCCTTGATCATATTGTAGTTCATTTCTCATAACCATGATTCATGATTGGTTTTAAAAATTATATTTCATGTATATATATGGTAATTATTTCAGGATTATCTTTTTTTATATGTTTAAATAATAACCTCTTTTACAATAGTCAACCTACCATAGTCAATTTTGACATATAATCCAAATATCATCAACACCTATAATTTTAACTTAAATTATAAACTAATTTTGTGTAGTATATTAACAGATAGAATAAAATGAAAAATAAACTAGAAATTATTTCTTAACTAAGGATGTATTGAAAATACTTTTTTTATTTAGGAAGATAAATAACATACGTGATAAGTCATAATCAAGGTAAGGGAATTCACCACAATTTCCTTTCCTTATATCATATTTTTATGTTATGCATCTATACTATATTAGGAGGTTATAGAAATCCTATTTGACATGTTATGTAAGAACCCAAATCTTCATTTCAGGTATGGAACTTGTTTCTGGGATGTTTTTTAGGAAATAGGAAAACGAGAGATTTTCTATGTACACGCTGTGTACTCATAAGTAGAAGTTTTGTACTCATAAGTACACACAGTGTAACAAGTCATAGCGTATAGTTGTGTACTAGATTTCTAATGGGTGAGTACATGGCCATCTGATGACCTAGCAGACCACTTAAGTTGGGGGTCTGTTAAAGAGACAACACGATGTCTACATTAAATGAACACATTGTGTAGTTTTTATTTTAATTGATAAATCGAATCAGGGTCATGTATTATGCTCGTAAACATTTTCTTCCCCCCTTGGTTTATATAGGAGAGCGAGGGAAAAGCCAAGGAACTTCAAAACCCTCCCGATTCTCCATCCGGGCTCCGATTGAGACGTCGTTGGTTGCATTGGAATCCCATCGGGGATGTCTCAATTCCTCTGGAGCCCTTATTTTTAATTCCTCCTCTCTCATTAGCTATTAAAGGTTTTTTTTCAACATTTTGTATATCTACATCGATCTTTGCTGAATCAAGGGTCTACATTAAAGTATATCAATTGTACGATATTGAAGTAGGTGGTTTGGGTCTTTCATAGTTTATATTTGGATTATATATGCTTGAATTTCCACATAACAATGTTGGGGGTATTTATTTATTTGGAATTTAACCATATATATCACCTTCTATGGTTTATTTAATTGAAAAATGGTATTCACTTATGTTTATGTGTAGATACATTATTTATGGGACAACCTATATGTGTGTTTCCCTTCTTTGATTATTTTCAGGTCGTTTCATCTAGGATTTCTTTTATAATTCTTTTGTTTTCCAGGCCATGTTTGATTAGGATGTTTTTTTTATTATATCAAATTTATTTGATATGCTTGGGAATGACTATCCATGTAGTACTTTTAGATTACATGAGTTGATTTGATGTTATATCTGCACTATTATTACACAGGACCATGAGAGCCTTAGTGTAGATGTTGACCCGGGGTTATTGATCATGAGAGCTACCCATGAGGTGATTTTTAATTACCTTATGATATGTTTACCTAGGGGTATTAACCATTACAGCTACCCATGAGGTCATTTATAATTTATTGATGCGATGTTAACCCATGGGTATTGATTGTGAGAGATACCTAGGTGCTCATTTGTAAATGATTAGTTCTATAATAGACCAAAGGGGTTAGACCGTGAGAGCTTTATAAATGGTTGTTGTTTAATGAGTTGGTTTTCTATTAAAAAAAGGGTTTAGACCATGGGACCTTTCCCATAGGGTTTTTTATAAATGATTGAATGATTGTGATGAGTATGCCAATCCAAATCACAATCTTGGACTCAGTCTTACTTGATTGTTTATATTTTCTTATGAGACATGTATTTTGATACTATTACACAAGGGATATAGAGAATAGGCTAGATCATGGGGTTCCTTGATTTAACGGATTGAATAACTGATAAATGTAATTGAATGTAATTTAACATTATAGGATAATTTACTTTTGAGTATTTCCAAGTTCATTGATTCATTTTTCATATTACCTACTATATATATATATATATATTCGATGACAGTTAGGCACAAATATTTTGGTTTTTTCTAACTGGGATTATTCTCGCACTCTATTTGTGTATTGTTTTTGGTCCCAAACAGATTATACGGCTGCTGGTATAGAGAATGGAAAGTCTCGTTCTTCATCAGCTACTTGATTTCTGTTGGAGGTGGAAAGAATGAGACCAAGATGAGGCTTGCGATGCTGTTGGAGTTTACATTAATTTTTTTTAATTTGGTTTCTATATTGTATTTCTAGTATTTTGACTTTTTTGGATGCTTCCCTAGACACAGATGAAATGCATTATTTGTATATATGATCAAGTTGTTTTATTACAATCAGTCTTCCGCTGCTTACTTCTATTGCATGGTATTAATTGATCCTCTATTGTTTTCTCTTTGCTTTCAACTATGTATACACTAGAAATGATGGAATAGTTTCCCCATTACCACAACTTGGCCCTCACGGCTAATTGGTAGCTTCTGGAATTTGAGGAAATGCGCTTGAGGTTATGCGACCATCCAGTTTTGGGGAACTTTTGGGTGGCACCTGGATTCGGGACGTTACAAAGGTGTATCAGAGGGGTTTCTTTTTTCCTTTTATTTATTATTTAGAGACAATACACTAGTATAAAAAGGAACGATTAGTTGGTAATAAGTTGTTCTCAGGAGTATCAAACCAGTGTATATGGAAAAGCAATGTTACCTCGAATATTTCAATTTTATATTTTTTTCAATTGTTTCTGTTGATTTGTTTTCACCATTTGGTGATTCACTATTTTGGTGATTTTATTATTGATATCATTGTGGTTCTATTTCTATTTTAACCCAATGATATGAGGGTATTCCATCCCATGAATTGTATATGAACTTGTTAGATATTCAATGTCATGCATTCTTGTCATGCCATTAAGGGTGCATTACCGATTTGAAGACATTGTGATAGATGTTGTTCTAGAAATGAATGTTGTTGTGATATATTCCTTGATATAAATACCTTCTATTTTGATTGGGTATTGGTATATATAATGTTTCATATGGATGGATGCCAACCTTTGGTCCCTTAGGTGTTATGGACCCTCTTGGATCGGAATTTTGTGGATCATGTTTCAAATTTAACTGAATTATATAAATATGATATGGTTAAGGATGCAAAAATTTTATTCACGTGGAGTATGGGCTCTCACATATTAAAATTTTCAATTCCTTGAATTATTGTTTTGTTTTTAAGGGTCCTAGAGTTGTTTTAGAAGCTTACTCCTTGAAAACCCAGAAGACATGTCATGTAATGTTATGGACACACACCATGTGTTCTTCTATTATGGGAGAACTAACTTTTCTTAAGAACATGTCATGTACTATACGTACACATCATGTAGTTTTTGGACATGTGTCTGACATTGTAGGTAGAGACATAGAGTTGGGAAACATTTGGTACAACATTCCATGTACTGGGAGTACATGCCATTTTGTATTCGACCATGTATCTGCCTGTGTGACTAATGACATGAGTTGATGAAACTTTTGAGGTACATGCCATGTCTATGGTGAACACGCCATGTAGTTTTACACTAGTATAACCATGTAGTACTAGCCGTGTAGAAGTTTCATGTCAATAGGGGATATTCAAGTACATTCCATGTCTCATGAGGATCACAACGTGTGTATGGGGTGTTACATGACATGGTTGTAATAGGCACACAAACATGTTATGGCTTAAGGTAACACGTCGTGTAGTGGTTTTGCACACTATGTAACCCTCTCTTGGAAAATTTGAATGTTTTTCCTTCTCATGTTCTGTTCTTGAACATCTAAGTTTCAGTCCTTGCTAATTGCGAACTGTGGTGTGTGCTTGACCTTGTTGATTCTGGTCACTGGGACGTCGTCCGGTTGTGTTCCAGGTACATGGAAAAGAACAAAAACCTGAAATGGTGGATCAGGGACTACTAGAAGATCCTCCTGTCGTGCCCATCTTGGCACAAGCTGTAATACCCGATGCTAGTGCTAATGCATAGTAATGTGAAGGATTTATGAGGATTATGCAGGCCTTTTAGGGAGTACCACATACTTCCACAACTATGTAAGAGTTTACGTTGGTGTTCCATTATCATTATCCTACCACTTTCTTGGTGGATGAGGATCACAAGATAAATAGTCATGGTTAGAGGCCATGTTTTCTATCTTTGATCATTTGGAGATACCTCTAGAGAGGATGGTGAAGCTCACTACAAACAGGTTGTTCGATTCTGCCAAGAGATGTTGGGATGTTATCTCATTGGTGGTACATCATCGGGATATTTCTTTGGAATAATTTTTCAGGACCTTCTATGATTACGTCTACCCTGAGATGTTGAGGGGGGATCGATTCTGAGAGTCCTTGCATTTGGATCATGGATATCTTTCAATTGTGGATTATTCTACTCAATTTACATATCTTCAGAGCTTCACGAATGTATTGGGGGTGTTGAGTTATCATTGAGAAGGATATTTGAGTGTGGTCTTAGGTAAAACATCTGATCGTAGGTGAATGTTTTCAGGTTGAAATCAGTAACTGCAATAGTAAAGTAGGTGTTGATTACCAATCACAATCAGAGAGAGTTTGGAGCTCTGAGCCAGAGCATTTTATCATCCATGGTTGGTACTTCTTAGGAAGATATAAATAAGTGTCACAGGTATGTTTCTTCAAGTAGCCAAGTGGTTTTATACCAATTTGTAAAGAGGTGGCATAGGTGACCACATTTCCCGAGAGACCCATTTCAGTGTCGATCTTGCGGTAAGATGGGCCAACTTCAATATTTTTTTTGGATGTTCTCACCATAAGAAAGTAAGAGGGGTTATTTTATGACACCAAATTCATGATAATGACTACCATTTTTTCATCAGTCAAGGATCTCAAGTTGGTCAGGCCGTTCAGTATGAGGAGGTGGTCATGGTTGTGGTAGTTAGATGATAGGTGTTCATTGATAGTAGGGTGGATCATATTGGGTTTTCTAGGAAAGGATTAAAGGCTGCAATATAGGTTTAAATTTTGTGATAAAGAATACCTAGTAGGATCTTAGAGCCTCCATGGTTATAGGTGGGATTCTAGTTTCTTCAGTTTTAGCTTCTACATTTTTTGATACAGGGGATTCTCATAGTTTTATATCAGCTTCCGTTATGGAGAGCCTTGGTCTATATGTGATCAATTCTAAATATGTTTTGACTCTATAAACTCTAATGGGTATTAGAACAGTTAGTGTGTGTTAGTACAAGGGATGACCTCTTGAATATGGTGGGTTTTACTTCTTATGGGACCTTAAAGTCTTAGAGATGAAATTCTACGATGTCATTCTCAGAATGGACTAGTTGGTCTCCTTTCAAATCTTTGTTGACCGCTATCACTGAAGTGTGAGTTTCACGTCACTAGAGGGTGGGTATTTTCTTCACAAGGGAAAATGGGATGTCCAAGTGAGAAAAGAGGGACCCAAGAATCATGGGTTGAGAGAAATTACAGTCCTGATTTGTAGTCTATATCTAGATTAATAGGGGACTTCACATATTGACTTTCCTCTAGTGGTGGACCATTTTTTATATGACTTTTTGGATGTCTTTTTTGGTTTAACTCTAAAGATAGTGGTATATTTTTATATTTATCTTGTGCCAGGAGTAGAAATTTTGTACATTCCTCTTTATAAGATGGATACACCAATGTTACAGGAGCTCAAAATTAGTTAGAGGAGTTTCAGGGAAAGGGTTTCATCTGAACCAAATACTTCTCTTTGGGTTTCATCGGTCCTTTTTCAAAGAAGGAAAATGGTACCCTCAAACGTTTTTTGGATTATCGGATGATAAAAAAGTTAATGGTCAAGAATAAATATCCATTTCCAATGATTGATGATCTCTTTGATCATCTTTGAGGAGCCTGGGTGTTCTCAAAGATTGATTTGAAATCCAGTTATCATCAGTTTTGTATTATACCATCAGATATAACTCTTAAAACATTTTGGAGTATGTGTGGTCTGTATGTGTGTTTGGTTATTCCATTCGGTCTCATGAACATGCCGGTAGTTTTTATTGAACAGATGAACTAAGTGTTCCATCCTTACTTGGATTCTTCTGTGGTAGTCTTCATGGATGATATCTTGGTTTACTCTCAAACTCAACACAACCATGCCATACATATTGATATCATATTTAGTACACTAAGAGAGCATAATTTATATGCCAAGCTCTAAAAAGTACACTTTTGGATGGACCAGTTTCACTTCTTGGGTCATGTCATCTCAGAGATAAGAGTATAAGTATACCTAGTGAAATTAATATAAGTAGTTTACATGGAGCAACTGAAGAAAATTTTTAAGGGACATAATTTTTTGGGGATGGTTAGTTACTATAAGCAGTTTATTCCAGAATTTTCATGCTTAAGAGTGCAATTGATGGGACTGACTAAGAAGGGTGTGAAGTACTTATAGATAGATTTCTACGATTCATCCTTTCCAGAGTTGAAAGGGATATTGAATTCAACACTGATATTGATATTTACAAAACTGGGAAAGAGTTACACCATTTACTATGATGCATCAAGTATCTGGCTAGGAGCAGTGCTTATGTATTGGAAGGAGTCGTTTCATATGGGTCTCATCAGTTGAGGCCACATGAGAGAAATTACCCAATTCATGATCTCGAGTTGGCTGCAGTTGTAGATGATTTTCACTACTGGAGATGTTATTTTTTGGGAGAGAATTTTCCAGTATACACTAACTAAAAAATCCTCATGTATATCTTTACTTAGCAAGATTGGAATTTGAGATAGGGAACATGGGTTTAGTGCGTTTAGTCTTTTGAATTTGAGACTTCCTACACACCTGGAAAAGGAAAAGTAGTGGATGATGCATTAAGACGGAGGACTCAGATACATGAACTTTAGGAGGTAAAAAATGAAAGGTATCTTATGGATATATTCTCTAAGATGCATTTGGAGGTGCACAAAAGATAGGGGAGTCGTTTCTTTCTTGTATATTTATTACCTCTACTCTATTGGATCGAGTGTGTATGATGTACCTTTCAGATTCTGAAGGCCTGGTCCTATATTAGAGTGTAAAAGGTTAGGACCCTACTCCTGGGTGGACCATATGTGAGGATGTGGTTTTGCATTTTCATGGGTGTGTATGGGTGTCAGAAGACATATATGAGGAGATGGTGTGAGATTTTCATGACTTTGTATGGGAAGTTCATCCTAGTGTCGAAAATATGTATTGCGATCTGCATCATCAGTATTGGTGTCCAGTCATGAAGAAGGACGTTTTTGGTTTTGTTATGAGATGTTCCACCTATAAATTGGTGATGGTGGAGCATCAACGACCGGTAGGGCTATTACAGAAGTTAACCATTCTCGGGTGGATGTGGAATAATTTCATGATAGATATCATGACGGGTTTATCGAAATCACCACGAGTCAATGATTCATGTTGTTTTCTTATTGAGAGGATCATGAAGGTTGCACATTTCCTTCCAATCAAGGAAATCTTCAGTTTTGATCATCTTGGAAGGTTGTACATCTGAGAGACTGTATGTTTTCACGGGGTTTCTCACTCTATCATTTCAGATAGGGAAACCCGGTTTACTTCTCGTGTCAGGCAGGAAATACATAGGGATTTGGGTACACATGTACTCTAACGTATATATTACAATCCACCAACAGATGGCCAGTCTGATCACATGATTCGGGTTTTATAGGAATGCATCGAGCATGTGTCCTAGATTTTGGGGGCTCTTGGGAGTGACATACCCCTAAATGGGTTTTCCTACAATAATAGTTTTCATACAATGTTTCAAATGGAACTTTATGATGCATTGTATAGTAGGCCATTCTGATCACCCGTATGTTGTTTAGAGACAGGAGAGGTAGTTATGATGGGACCTCTCCCTATCCAGGAAACCACTAAGCAGGTGAAGTTTATTCGAAAGAGGATGAACACTACATAGTTCTACTAGAAATCTTATGATGATCAATGGAGATGACCTCTGGAGTTCGAGGTCAGAGATTAGGTTTTCCTGCGTGTCACACCAAGGTTGGGACACAAAAGGATTTGGAGATAGGAAAAATTTCCCCGAGATACGTCGGGCCGTCTGAGAATTTGGAGGCAGTAGGTCTCGTTGCCTATTAGTTGTAGTTACCTCATAGGTAGCGATCTAGGCATGAATTATTTAATGTTTCTCATCTACAACATTACATTTCATACCCATATCATGGTTTTTAACCCGAGGAGGTTGAGTTGGGGGTGGATGTGTCCTTCAAGGAGCACCCTATTCGGATTGTGGGTCATAACCTGAAGGTTCTCCACGACCTATCTATTCCTATGGTACGAGTGCTATGGAATCACGTGCGAGTAAAGGATGAGACTTTGGAGGGAGAGGATGATGTACAATCATAGTGGCTGATGTTGTTTTTAGATTGTTCTTTACCACACTTGGAAGGGAAATTGAGAAACAAATTGATTTAAGGGAGAGTTTCTAATAACCTAATTTTTAATTTTAGGTATAGATCTTGTTTTTGGGTTGTTTTGAGGAAAAAGGAAAATGTGGATTTTCTAACTACATTTTGCGTACTCATAAGTTCACATAATGTACCTAGTTTTTGCGTACATCTATGTACATTCCATGTAACGGCTGAGTACATGGCCATGTGAGGACTCGGTAGACCGCTTAAGTTGGGGGTCAGCTAAGGAAATTGCATGGCGTGTACATTAAATAAACATGTTGTGTAGTTTTTTTTGATGTATCAGAGTTGGATTGTGTCTTATTCCCATCAACATCTTCTTATCCCTTTGGTTAGTACAAAAGAGTGAGGGAATGACCGATGAACTTCGAACCCTTCTGGATTCCCCATCCGAGATCTGATTGAGACGTTGTATAGTGCATTAGAATCCCACCGGCGAGTTCTCAATTCCTCTAGAGCCCTTCTTCTAGATTCCTCCTCTATAGTGAATTATTCAAGGTTGGGATTTTTTCACCTTTTTTATATCTATTCAAATATCATCCAATTCAATGGAAGACATTCAAGTATATCGATCATAAGATATTGAGGTGGGTGGTTTGGTCCTTTCATTGTCTGTATATGAATTATATATGATTAAAGTGTCGCATACCCATGTGGAGGTATTGTTAGATTTTAAATTTAACACTGTTATCAACTATTGTAGTTTATTTAATTGATAAAGGGTTGTTTCTTGTGCATAAGGTTGAGATACCTTGTTTATGGGACACCCTGTGAGTGGGTTTCCCTTGTTTGATTATTTTTTAGTTGTTTGGTCTAGGATTCCTTTTAAGATTTCCTTGTTTTCTATGCCTTGGTTGATTAGGATAGAGTTTGATTGATTATATAAATTTCATGTGAATGATTAGCCATGTTTTAGTTTCATATTACATGAGCAGTTTTGATGTTATATGTGCACTGTTATTACGCAACACCATGAGAGCCTCTGTGTAGATGTTGACCCAGGGGTATTCATCGTGAGAGATAACCATGATGTATTTTATAATTACCATATCCAATGTTGACCCATGGGTGTTGACCATGATATCTACCTATAAGGTCGTTTATAATTTATTGATGTCAGGTTGTCCTAGGGTGATTAATCCTGAGGGCTTTCTTGTTGGTAGTTTTTAAATGATTAGTTCTTTGTTAGACCAAAGGGGTTAGACCATGAGATCATCCTATAGGGTCATTATTTTATAAATTAGTGCTCTGTTGAAACAAAGGGATTAGAATTTGGGAGATTTCATGGAGGGGTTTTTATGAATGATTAAATGATTGTGATGAGTCTTCCAGGACAAAGAACAATCTTGGACTCGGTCTTACATGATTATTTAGTTGGTCTTTTAAGACATTTGTTTTGTTACCATTACACAGGGGGTATAGATCTTAGGCTAGATCCTGGGGTTTCTGGATTTAATATATTGAATAATTGATAAATTTAAATGAATTTTATTGAAAATTGTAGGATTGATTACTTTTGAGTACTTCCATGTTTATTTCCTCCTTTTTACAATTACCTACTATATATATATATATATTTATTTTTATATATTCGCTGATAGTTTAGAACATATCTTTTTGTGGTTTCGTACTAGGATTCATCTCACACCCAGTTTGGCTTGTGCTTTTGGACCCGAATTAATTATATGGTTGTAGGAATAGATAAGGGAAAGTAGCCTTCTTCATTAGGTATTTGATCGCTATTAGAGGTGGAGGGAATAAGATAAATATAAGGCTTGAAATGATTTTGGAACTTATATGATTTTCTATACTTTGGTTTCTATATTTTATTTCCAGCATTGTGACATGTTTGGATGATTTTCTAGACACATGTGATATGCATTATTTGTATATATGCTCCAATTTTTTTATTACTCTCAATCTTCCACTATTTACTTCTATTGTATGGTATTACTACTTCTACTATTGTTTACTATTTGTTTTCCATAGTGCACATTCTACCAATGAGGGCATAGTTTTCTCATCACCACACCTTATCCCTCACCACTAGTTGGCAACCTCTGACATTTGGGGAAATGCGCTTGAGGTTATGTGACCAACCGAGTTCGGGGAACTTTTGGGTGGCATCCAAATCTTGGAAGTTACATGTTATATTAAGAATATTTCTATTCTCATGATATTTAGAGTTTTATTTAATGTTATTCTTTCTTGACGGTTATGATTCAAATGTTTCCAAAGTGGTAAGTGACTTTTGTTTAAAAACTAATATTTTAATGTTTTCCATAAAAATCTCATTTTATTCCATTTCAACATTTTTAAAAATATTTTTTGAATATAATTATATGAACATGACAATTTTATAATGTTAATTTTAGTCTTTCATTTAAAATTTTTAAAAAATGGTATATATTTATATAATATTTGATGTTCTTTACATATGTCAAAAATAGTGTTATCTTTTAACATGTTTGGAAGCAATGAATTTTTACATTACTATAACAATTATTTTATATTGGGATTATTTTACATGATATCATGTCTTCCTTAAATAAAAACCCCCTATCTATTTTTATAATTATTTTGTTATAAATATGAGGTTTTAACCGAAAATTTTATTTTGGTATTGAAAATATTTTTCTAAATAAATAGCAATTTTTATATATGAATTATTTTTTTATATGGGATTCAAAGAGAATTAAAATGGTTTTACGATGAAAATGAATAATTTCATTATTTAATAATATATTATGGTTATTGGGTATTTTTTATTATGTTTTTTGGTTCAGTTATAAACAAAGAATGAGTGGTTTTGTTATAAACCAAGGATTGGTGGTTACGTTATTAACTTTGGATGGGTTATGTCCTCATAAAAAAAGGATGAGTGGTTATGTTATTAACCAATGATGGATGGTTTTGTTATAAAACTATGATAGGTGGATCCATGATAAATGAATGATGGATAACGTCATTATGGACCTATAATTCACTATGTACTTAGTAGATGGGAGTTGTCTATATCAGTTATTCCATTTGAAAGAGTAACATGAATGTTGATGTCACAAGTTACCTATATGATTTATATGTATTTGTTATATGTTATTAAAGAGTTTTTTGAGAAATAATTTTTTAGGTGACTTCATTTGAAAATGATTTATTTCGTTATTTTAAATGAACCTCATGATAAAGGTAAACATTTCATGGGATTTAATGTTTTTCACTAGACTAATGAACTTCTTATTTTGTATCTATTATTGATATTTTTGTTCACATCTGACATTTTATGATTTTTTCATACGGTTTAAGGATGGTGAAGGAATGGAAGAGGTCAAGTTGAACATTTTGAATATTTTTCATCAAAATGAATATTTTTTTAAAGGTTTTATATTACTGAAAAATATATATTGATTGGAAGTGTTCACTTTATATATATATATATATGGTTTTTTTATGTATGAGTTATAACCTAATTCTCCAAAACTCTAAACATGAAAAGATCATCAAATGTAAGAGAATGAATTTTTGACAAAAAAAAACTCATGATTATGTAATGTCTAAGGCTGGGTTGTTATATTTAGTATCATAGGTGGCAAGATAAATGTGTTTATGGGTCTAGAGTTGCTATTGGAAATGGAAGAGACCATGTAGTTGAATCATAATAATATTTGGATAGATTAGAGAAGGTATAAAAGTTATGCTGATAACCGGACAAAAGATAATTTTTTTGAGGTTGGTGATCATGTTTTTCTTAAAATATCTCCATGGAAAAGTATTTGGAGTTTTTTAAAGGGGAATCAAGATATGTGGTTCATTGAACCATTTATAATCAAATATAATGTTTTCTCATTTGAATATTGAGTGATTCCCCCCCCCCCCCCGAATTTATCTTAGATACACAATGTGTTTCATGTGACAATGTTAAGGAAATATGTGCCATATTCATCTCATGTTTTAAGCCCAAAAGTAATTATGTTGGAAGAGAAAAATAATTATAAGGAATTTTTTTTATATTAATGAAATTATAGATTTTTTTAGAATAGGGTGAATCCCCAAGTTTAGGTTTCATGGAAAAATAGTATAGATGAATAAGCATCATGGGAATTTGAATGTCATATACAGGAAAGATGTTCCAAATTATTAAATAAGGGAATAAAATTGTGAGGATAAAATTTTAAAAAGGGGGAAGAATTTTAAAATCTATTTAATGATATAATAAATTATTTTTAGGTTAATTAATAGGATTTAGAAACAGATATTCATCATAGAAATATTAAGTAATTTCTAAATCAAAAAAGAAATATTTTTATGTAAACCCTATTTATATAAGGTTTTTTTAAAATATTATTTTATATGTTTTGGAATTTGAATTTTAAAACCATAACATAAATTATAAAATCATCAAATAAAAATTATCTTAGGGTTAATTCTTATGATTTTTAGAAAATATTGATTTTTTGATGAATAGTGAAAATTAACTATAATTGGATTTTTTTATTTATTTTACAAAACTTTGTGAATTTAAATGTAACATCATGTTTTACTTGTTATATTAGGTAATATATTTATTTATAATTTATATTTAATCAAATTAATTTTTTTTAATCATCATTATATTGAATTTGTTTATAGCTTATTTGTCTAAAAATGGGTTTTCTGAAACCTATTTTAAAGTGAATAATGTTTCTCTAGTTCAATTGATTAAAATATCCAAAATTAGGAATGTTTTAGTTCAAATATTTAGATTATATATCATCTAATATTAATTAACAAATATACAATGATTTTTATTATTTATAGAGTTAATATAAAACCATCTTTTTCTGGAAAATATAATTATGGAAAATATGATTTTTATCATGCCCAAGGGGTTAATTTTAAATTAATGTTCTCCAATAATATGAAGTAAATTTAGTAAAATTGAATTAATATTTTCAATAATAATAATTTATATTATCAATTAAGTCAAATAATTTTTTTTCCTATAATTAATAATGAAAATTATAAAAATTATTTACAATAGGACAGGTTAAAACAGATTTTCCAAGGGTTAAACTAAAACAATAGTGTTAAAATGACCTAACACATGTATAAAAGTTAGTTCATGGAATCATTTAGACCATATAATATATAATTATTATTATTTTTCTATTTTTTAACTTTGTTTCAGGTGAAAAACCAGGGTACACATTATTCTTTTTAAAAACTACAAGTGTTCCCCTCACCCCATTTATAAAAGGTCACCCACTTTCCTCTCCTATTCACAAATTAAAATACATTATTCAAATAAAATAACTTACCAAATAGATTAATTAATTTTCAATTCATGACCCATATCATTTATTTTTATCATAAATTAATCATAATAATTCTTTTGATGTATTCCTAAGAAGGTTGTCTCAAGAAGAGGTATCATACTTCACTAAGTGTCTTTATATTATTTCTTCTTCCACCTACTAAAAATAATCATAAATTATTATTAAATAAAAAAATATCTACAATATTATGTTATGATATTATGTTGATTTAATATCCTAAATCCATATTCTCTTCTATTAAATGGTACACTGAATAATTATTCATATGTACAATGAATTACCACCTCGTGAACCGATGTCATTCATTTCGCATCATTGCATCTAAAGGTTTTTATAATTATTTTTATATAGTATTTATTTTATATTATTATTATATTTATTATTCAAGAGTTATTCTATTACATATACCTTCATACATTCCATTTATTATGGGATACGATAGGGCCACTTGTGTGTATAGTGGGATACTGTATCGCGATGCGATGTGATTTGTTTTTCACTAACACATAACATGTAAGGTAAGAAGGATAAATTCAACTAATATTTTTGATATAAATTAAACAATTTTTATTTTACTGAAATATTTATCATTATGAAATTATAATAAATCATTTTCATTCTTACACTAAAAAAACCTAATTTTGTTTGTGTGTATATGTGGACTAACGCCTCCTGTAAGCGATGTTACTATTCTTTCTATGCAAAATCACTTGGATGCTATATATTAGTAAATTTAAATAAATAATATTGTATTTAATATATTAATATCATTATATAATGATTAAATAATACATACCGTATTTTTATAATGATCATTCATGTTTGGAAACGTTACTCATGTGTACATACGGTGTAATGTCTCCATGATTGTAATGTATTTCATTTTTCACTACTATCATTCATGATTGGTTTTAAAAAGTATAATATAGGTATAAATATTAAAATTATTTCATGACTATTATTCATGATATGTTAAAATAATGTTTTATTTTTCATAGTCAACCTACCATATTCATTTTTGACATATAATATGAATACCATCAAAACTTATAAAGTGAACATAAATGATTAAATAATTATGTATAAAATGGTAAAAGAAAAAAGAAAAGCAATAATAAACATGAAATTTTTATTGATAATGTATTTAATTTATGAAAAATTATTCATGAAGATAAAGAACATATGCGACGAGTCAGACTCATGGTAAGAGACTTTGTCTCAATTTTCATTCATTGAGGAATATTTCGATATTATGCGCTTATATTATTTTATAAGGTGTATATAAATCCCCATTGAATTATTATATCATCAATCTACCGAATATAAATGTATAAAATTATTTATTTTTTAATTTTATTATTTCATGGGGAATTTGATTCAAAAATTTCTAAATTGGTAAGGGAAATTTCATTAAAAAATTATCTTTTATAGTTTTAATTTAATTTTTTTCCACTTACATGTCTATGATTTAAATTTGTTTTTATGAATTTTATTATATGTACATGAGAATTTTGTAAATGAATTTTTTTATTTAGTTCAGTTATTAAAAAAGGGGAATCATTGTACTAAATGTTTCACTTGTTTAAAAACAAAAAAAGGAATATTATATTTTAACATGTACGCTGAAAATGACTTTTCCCATCACTATAGCCATTATTAAAGTTTGCATTCCTTGGAAATAATTCATGTATTATTCAACTAAAATTCATATATATATTTTAGGTGTATTTAGGTATTCAAAATGGGTTGTTTTAATGAAAAGGGTATTTTGGTGTTGAAAATGGTTTATAAAATACATCATT
Organism: Viscum album; assembly: GCA_963277665.1. Taxonomy (NCBI): domain Eukaryota; kingdom Viridiplantae; phylum Streptophyta; class Magnoliopsida; order Santalales; family Viscaceae; genus Viscum; species Viscum album. The sequence continues at coordinate 1,855,862,775 of OY728138.1, forward strand.
ATTTTGATACCTAAAAGCGTTTTTATATTGAATTAAAAGATTTTTAAACATCTTTATGATGGAAATAAAAAAGTAATGATTTATAATTATGTAATGGTTTTTGGTAATTATTTATAATGATTAGTGGTTCTGTTATAAACCATTGATGGATGGTTCCGTTATAATCTATGGATGGGTGGTTACATTATTAACAATGCATAGGTGGTTTTGTGATAAACCAAATATTATCGGTTATATTATTCACCATGTATGGGTGGTTCTATGATAAATCATGTTTGGGTAGTTCCATGATAAACCAATGATGGGTGTGTCTATGATATCCCTTTAATGCATTAGGTGCATTGGAGAAGTATGTTGACTATATCTGTTATTCCATTTATAAGAGTGATATGAATGATGATGTCCCAAGTTAACTAATTTAATTATATATTATTTTCTTTTGTTTTAAATTATTTTTATAAGAAAATAGTGTGTGTGATTTCATGTGAAAATGATTTATTTCATTTTTCCAAAAGTTAACTTGTGATAAAAGAAAAATATTTCCTCAAGTTTCATGCTTTTCACGGAACTAATGAACTTCTTAGTTTAATGTCCCTTAATGAAATTTTTATGCTCATCCCACATTTTAAAAATAAAATCAGAGGTTTTATTGATGGTTTAGGTAAATTATTAGGTCATGTTTAACATAGTAATGATTTTTCAGGAAAATAAATAATGTTTTACTTCAAAAAAATTATATTATGGGAAACCTGGATAGAAATTATAAGTGTCCACATTTTATAAATATGGTTTTGTAATGTATGTCTTATGACCAAATTCTCTAAAACAATAAACTTGAAAATATCATAAAATTTAAGAGAATGAATTCATGAAATAAAAATCAATATTATTTAATGTTAAATTTGGGTCCTTATAAAATATCTTATTACTTATAAGAGGGAAAATTAATCTAGATTGATGAAAATAATTTTTTTTACAAAAAAAATTATTAAATTTTAAAAAAAACTATAATTATTTTTAATTTATGTTTCATCTATAACATCTCATTATTTTACATGCATTTACATTGTAATAAAACCTGATGTATTTGATATCTTCCCTAACATGAAATCATGGGTCTATATAAACAACGATATAGTAAATTATTATTAACTTTTTTATTAAATTAGAAATTATAAATATGAATAACCACTTTATAAAAAAAATAGAATAATGGTTTTTAATTATGAAAATGAATTTTTTAATTCAAATTAAATAATTATTCAATTTTTAGAAAAGTTTTTGTATTCCTTAAAATTATGCTTTATTCAAAAATATTTTTTATAAAAAAATTTCGTGAAAAAATTATAATAAATATGAACCATTTTTATAAATTTTGTTTATTCAATGAGTAAAAATATAAAAATTTTCATGGAAATATTATCTCAGGGTGAATTTTTAATATATTTATAAAAATATTTATTTTTCAGTGAATATTGACAAATATTTGTTTTTTAAACATTTTAATTTATTTTCATTTAAATTTATAATTTTTTTTTGAATTATATATTAATTTAAACTAATTATAATTTAATTATAAATACTCTATTTACTTACACAAGCATCATTATAAAACTTGATTTTGGTATAAGTTAATTTTTATGCTTAAAAACATCATTTGATACACGCAATGTGTTTTATCATACTAAATAAATGTAATATCTATTGATTAATTTTTTTCATGAACTATGTAAATTATATAATCAATATGATATTTTATAAATCATATTATTGTTTTTATAGGAAAATGAATGGATTTAAATTAATTTTACACTTAATTTTTTTTAAATGGATTTTCATTTTAGATTATACGTCCAGTTAAAATTAATTTCTTCAACATATAGAAATTGAATTTTTTAAAACTAATTCAATATCATTTTAATTAAAATTAATATTATTTATAATATTAAACTTAATTTTTGGTCAAATTTAATAGTAAAAACACAAAAAAAAAATTAAGAATAATAAGGTTAAATTGGGTTTTCTGTGAGTTAAACCATAATATAATGGTTGGATTTCCACTCACTCTTATATAATTATCATTTTCGGATGATATTTTAGCCTTATATTTTATTTAAATTGATTAAATGGACATTTAGAGATAGATTCCATTGAATGTGACCTTATATCATTGAATTAGTTTATGAAATTCTATTTCTGTCCCTACCCTCAATAATAAAAGGGAATATACCCCCCTTCATTATTCAAAATATTTGAGCCATATAGATAAGCCAATACATACTAAAATAATTCCAAGAATACTTCCATTCATCTTAGAACATCTATTATTTACTTATGTTAACCAGATGAGGTCTCTCAATGGATAGGTATAGATATAAACTAAGATCTTTAGATTTTATTTCTTCTTCTACGTACTCTATACTTTTTCTAACCATAAAAACAAGATTATTATAGTATCTTGAATATATAGGTATGATTTTATGGTCATTTAATATCCATTTACCACATATTCTTAATCCAATGGTAGATGAAAGTATCATTCATGCATACATGTTTAATACCATCTTTACATAGAAATACAACTCATTTTTTACCACTATCATTATTGGTTTGTTATAAAGATATATTTATTTTTTATATATGATATTTATGTTATAATAATTATTATTTTAATTTGAATTAATATTTACTTTTCATTTATTCCATCCATCAAAAAATGGTTATGCCACTCGCATGTACGTGAGGACTACCATCTCTATATAGTAATGTAATTCAATATTCTGCACCGATTTATATAAATGGTTATAAACATTTATTTAATTAAAATGAATGATTTTCATAATTTGATTATAATTATTTATATTATGGAACTATGATTAATGTCCATGGACCATACCTATAAACTAAACGAAGCAGTTAACACCTAACGATGATAATGAATGATTGTTAATAAATCCATGATAATATTATATAAGTAAAAAAATATTGTATGATTTAGATTTTTGAATATAAGTATAAGAAATTCAAAATTATTATGTAAGATTTTATATCACTTATGATTCAAGACATAATTGAGGTAATGTTTGTATGTTACAATCTCATTTTTACCAAGATTTTTTTTCTTAATTTAAGTTGATGAAATAATATGACCTATATATAAACTATTATTTATTTTCTTATCCTATAGTAAATTATTTTTATTATATATTTTCCTTTCATTTTCCCCTCTATATGAACTTAAGATATTGAAATAATATTTTTAAGGAAAACTGGCCATGTCTTTCTCTTTAGTCGAGAATATTTTCATACAAGAATAATATATATATAATGTATCCATGAATATTTTGTTATTATAATAATAATATATAATGTCATTTATTTATAAATTTAAAATTGTACCTTATTTTATAAGGAATCATTTTATCATTTTCAAAATAATATACTTTTAACTTTTTACAAAAAAGTGAATGGAATTTTAGTTTTAACATACATAATGAGAATATCTTTTCCCTCTATCATGAATAATCGATTATTTAAATTTCTATTTATAATTTTCCATAGGTTTATCCAAATATATATTTTCCCATAATATTTTTAAAATTTTTATACTTTAAATTAGTGATTCCAAAATGAAAGGGTATTTTCATCAATAATTTTTCAAAAGATCATTTATAGGTATTTCTGAATATAACAACATCCTTTGAGTATTATTAAAAAATATTGGGGTTATGATAAAATGTTTCATATTTATTCATTATATGGATGGTTTATGGTTATGATAATTATTTTTTTACGAAACCTGTATCATTTCCATTGGTTATTATATGATGATATGATGAATGTGTAATGAACTTGTGGAACAAATGTGTATTGTTTTCAATTTTTTTGGGTGAGACCAGAATTATATTATTCTAAAATGAATTGTGTAATTAAGGATATATCATGACATATTAAAGATTAGAATAAGATTTTAACTTGGTTTATTAATAAAATATTACCAATAACATAATCTTTTGAGTAAATGTTAGCTGATGAATTTATGGAATACTATGTAAACATAATCCATATTAATATATTATTTAGTGAGGCTTAAATATATAAATGATTTTATATTATTATGTGCATGAAAAAAAAACTTATGTGTTAGGCTAATGATATGATATATTAGATACTGATTGAATATTTATGTTTTCAAACACTCATGTTTTAGGTATTTCGATTGATGAAATGTTATTCCATGTTTATTGATGATGATACATGAATTGATGGGTATCAATTATAAATAAATAGCACATGTTATCATAAACTTATTCTTATATGATGCTTACTTATGATAATTTATTAATACACCATATGTTTACCCATACTATTCATTGGATCTAAACCTTTCTTATAGTTCCCTTCCCAATGTTATAGATATTGGTTTAAAGTATGTTATATCTAGGAAGGTTTATTTTTCTAATGAACTAAATGGAAAATGGTGTAGTTATTTTATGTACCATTTTTTAATGTATCCATTTATCCAAATACAATAAACCTCTATGGTCTTCAAGCGTCTATTATTGTGAAATGATTTTAATATTTATATATTTTTTTTATTATTAATGTCTAAAAACTATGAGTTGTTATAGTTTCTATCAGAGGAATGATTTATTATCTTTTGTAATCATGGAGGATAAAAACTTAATGTGAACCCTTCGAATAAGACTAAGATTATAAATACATCATATGTTATGGTAATGAAAGGAATGTGGTTTCCCTATGAAAATGTATCCCAGTATGGATACAAAATGTTGATGTGGGTTTGAATTGAATGCATTGAGTGGTAATAACACTAAAAAAAGTTTTTCAAGTATTTATCAATCATTATTATGGTGAATGGTGAATGTAATCTTACTATAAACTTGTTTGGACACTATTGGGGGATATTCTTTGGTCAATTCACATTTTTATTAATATCTACTATAAAAGATTTTAATATATAATAACCATGAATAAAATAGTGTAAAACTGAGGTTTTATAGGTTTAAAATAAACATTCCAAAATTTGACATCCTATAACTGATTTTAATGATTATCTAATTTCTCCCTTTGAAAATTGTTGGATGGAACTAGAAGGAACCATGTTAACATCGAATATGATGGACAATGCAATGATTACCCCCTTGATAAATTTAATTTTACAGGACAGTTGATAAATAATCTTCATTCATATCTTATTATTTTATCAATCCATGAATCATTTTAAGAATAAATGATAAAAGTAAGGAAAAATGAAATTATGATCCATTCATGATGAAAAACCCAACATTTTTAATGGGTCAACTGATCTATTAACTTCTAATATATGGATTAGAAGCATTGAAAATATATTTTAATTTCTACAGTCACCAGAACATGAAAATGTTATCTTCATTTTCTATTTATTGGAAGGTAAAATTGATCAATGGTTGAATCTTATCAGGAAAGGGTCAATAATGATAAATTTACTCCATAAATTAGAATGAGTTTATGAGTTTATTTTTCAATATTTAAGAAGAAGGATGATTATGTTAGATCTAAATATATTTGTAAATTTATATGAGATATAACAATACAAGAGGGGGTGAATATTTGGTTAAAAAACCTAGTATTTAAACTCATAAGAATGAACATATTTTAAATTTTCTTAAATGAAAACAATTAACATCCGATAAAAATAAAAACACAGATGTTGGATCCGATGAATATGATATGATGTAATATCAAAAGTAATGAAATACAGTTGTATTGGAATTGAATACAAATATTGGTGTAATAAAAATGTAAATGACTCTTCCATTAAGTGTATAGAATCTCTTAATGAAATATATAATGAACGAATCGTAGTTAAAACAATTAGAAGAGTAAAAGAATATGAATATAAAGAAGAAACAAAAATATTCTCTTTATATTACAAGTGAAAAAGAAATATAAAGGTATTACAAATATTTTGACCCAAAGAGTTTGGAATCCTTTCACTAAGGATAAAAGTTATGTCTTACCACCACCTTGGTAAGACCTCGATATGATGATCATCATGATTTTATTCTTATCCCTAGAATCCCATGAATAATAAGGGAATATGCACCTCTGTCTTTCAAGAACATGAAATCCCTTCATACAATGATCAGAAACACATCTTCCTATCCCTATAGGCCCTCGATCGTTATCAAAATGATCAGATGCACAAATAAAAACTAACACTTATAGAAACCCAAGAACATTGAACAAGTAGATCACTTCTTGTATCATCAAGTATTTGGCATGAAACAAGAGTGATATCACTCTATCTCTCTCTAAAAAATGATTGAAGAAAAATTTGTTTAGTTTTGTTTGAAAGACATCCTATTTATAGGCCTCAGGCTCCAGCGGTCATATTTACTCCAATAGTCATATTTCTATAAAACATTTGGAGGGACTTGGACACCTGTCATTACAACAGTCAAAACAATAAGAATACCCAACATTGTTTTTTTTAGTGTATTACTAACTCAAAGACATCGTTTTAGTTAGAAAATAGTAAGTACAAAAGTGTGAAACAATGATAATGAGAAACATGTAATCAATATTTATGTTATACATGAATTCAAAGAATTACATGAGTATGATTCATATATTGGTTATGATTCTTAACATGGATAAGATGCATATCGTGGTTATGGATCATATCTTAATTACAATTTATAACATGGTTATAATTCACAATGTGATTAATTTTTATATCTTGGTTATGATTCATGGTTACGATGCAGATATATGGCCTGGTTATAATACATGTAGTTATGATGTTTGATTATGAAAAAATACATAACCTGGTTACAATTCTTGTGGATACTCTATATGATTACTTTACAATACTAAACCAGGTCATGATGCATGATTACAATGCATATGGTTACTATACGCAGTATCAATATGATACAAAACTTGGTTATGATTGAAAAACAATATATGTGATTAATATTGAAAAACAACACATCTGGTTATGTTGTAAAACAACATACATAATAAACAAGAAATAATTTATGATTTCAAAAACAACAAGATTAGTGAGATTGTCGAAACATATTTTGACTCAACATTCTACCCCTTTTTAGAAAGAACCAATCAAATTACAGAGTAAAGACTTATCTCCCTCTAAGTTTAATAACACTTTTAAAAGTAATAGTAAATACAAATAATTCCACAAATGGTTTAAAAAACTCACTAGGGATCATATTCCCTTTACTTTTACTTGTGAGTTCTCCCCCTTGAAAAGGTATCATAAAATTCATTATTTCAAAACCATTCTACCATATGTGATTTTTAAAAAGAATAAGGGATAGTATTCATTTCCCACAAATGGTTATAGAAATAGAGTACGAAAAAATAGACATTCCATCTAATGAAATAGGTTTATATCACAACCAATGTTCAAAAATCATTCTTTACCCACTTTTAATACAAAATATTGAACATTATAAGCTTCATCTTCTTAAACTCTTTTCTATCCTCCATTATTTTGTAAATATATTCTTACTGAGCAATCAACATCGCATCCTTCCCAGAAATAACCATTTCTTGAATCTAGGGCCTTTGTTTTATAAGATGATTGATATCTTCATGATATTTCAGCTTTAAATCATGATAATTGATATCAGCCTATCTAAGTTTTCATGCCTAATCTAAGACTACAACTCTATTTGAGAGTAAAAAAACATCATTACTCTCATTATCCAATTTTTACTTCAGACCAACAAGATCTTCATAGGATATTACTTGTGAGGTATCATTTATTTGAAAGACTTCTTGTTTTCCACTAAATTCAGCAACCAACTTTTGATATATAAATTGAGAACATTTAATTGATGCACCAGTTCATCCTGTTTGTCGAGATAATACCTGTGACTATCATCAATGTTGTATGACCACTTTAAAACCTTATTATAAGACATATTGTGCTCAAAATCAGGTTCCTTTAATATCTTGAAATTGGCTTCAAGACTCAAAAATCAATCTATCAGAACCTTGACAAAGTCTGTTATATCATTATTATCATTTGAAAGGATTTTTATCTTAGATTAAATAGTTGTAATGAATGGTATCATATTTTACAATCTATTAAAAGCTTGTTCAATATACTAAAGTCCATTCAATGTGATTGTCCTTTCAGAATCCATGTCTTCAATGTATTCTGGTAGATCCACGAAATGTGTTTCAATACCAATCAAATGAGGTGGCAGGTTTTGATTTTTATCAGATTCTTCCTCTTCTTCTTCTTTCTCTGAAATCTAAATGAATTTTAAGGAGAAAACTCTTTGATACATTTCCTTAGATGGCTGAGGATCTGAAGATGGAAATTTGACAGATGGACCATATGAGGATTTATCTGAAAGGTTTATCTTATTTTAATTCTCTCCCTCTTCCACTTTTTATTCTTCTTAAAATTGTTCTTCTTCCCATTGTTCTTCTTACTATTGTTCTTCTTAAAATTCTTCAATACGAAATTTAGTAACTGATTTTTCAGAAGATTTTTTCTTTTCCTTTCTCTGTTGAAGTCGATTAAGTCTTAATAGGTGGATCCCTTATTACAATTCATGTTTGGGCTTGCTCATATATTCATAAAATATTATTAATGTCAATAGCTTCGGCCTTTCTCTTCTTAGTTCTCTAATATCTCTCTACTTCTTTCAATTTTTCTTTTGATCTTACTCTTGGAGAAAATGATTCAGCTGGATCCAAACTAAATTAAGGATCCCCTTCATTCCTTTCTTCTTTTTTCTTTCTCCATTATACAAAAATATCATCAGGTACAATGGTTTTTTCTTTGATGCCTTTAGATTTGTTGTCTTAACTACCTTTTTTTACTTGAAGTTGTCAAGGATGGCATAGAATGTTTCTCACTAGCTTCATCTACTCCCTTTTCTTTTTCAGCATGTGGATCTTTCTCAAACTTTTTTTATTCTAAATTGAATTGTAAATTGAGATTTAATATCATATCATTACTTATTAAGGGATATTTTAAGGAATTCAGATCTGACTTAATTAAAACATTACAAAAGCTCAAGCATTATTTCAGAAACATACTGATAATAATGAGAAACATGACCATAAATTATTTTATAGAACTAGATTTGAGATTATACATAGTCAGGACGATTAATACCATAAAGTTGAACTTTCTCATGTCTTTAAAATAATATATCACATACACATTTGAAGATTTCAATGTTTCTTTATCAACCTTTCACAAAACTAAAAAGCCATTTTTCTAAATGGATATGAGTCGATTGTCTCTTGATAAATGACTCGCTTTTATCATGTCATCATGAATCTAAAAAAATTACTCTTCAACTTTACTCTTATCAAAAGTCCCATAAGATTCTAGTAGGTTATGAGAAGGACATTAGGCATCCCCCTCAAATGGAACACCTAGAAACATATATTCTTGTTTTATTGGGGTTGTATATTTCTAATCATACATTGTAAAATAAATATTATGCCGCATGTCTATCTCCGTTGATTTATAAAATTGTAACACAACATCATGATACACAAAATCCTGATCTAAATATTTTCCTTGAACAAAAATAGTTTCCTAGCCATGGAAATAAATTTTCCATTTAAAAAAATAGTCAAATGTCGCATAAATTTCACAAGATAATATCCTGTCACCTCGAAAGTTCATGGAAGAAAAATATTTTGGAGACATATCCTTTGGAGATAAAGTAGTTGACTCATACATGAAAGACTAACTCCAACCCTGAAGATTTTCTTGGTTATGAAAGCTGTGTAGATATCTGATTACAAACACTAATGTATAACTGATTACAAATCTTGCTAAATATTTATAGAATGTTAGGAGTTAAGAAAAATTCAAAGGAATTAGATGTGGGATATTATTATAGGGGTTCATTAAAAAATTAACGGACGTCCATGATTAGATCCAGAAGATCCAATGGTCAAGAATTATTTCACACTATTTAAGATTTTATTAAAATAAAATCATATTTAGAATGAATATCATTAAAAGAAATAATTTAGAAACAACTAACTGATAAACCAAAATATGGTTTTTGAAATTTTACCTTTAAAAGTATCAAGATAAATATATTGGTTTCAGTATATTTTATTATTATAATAATACAATCAATACTGAAAAAAATGGGACTGATTTGAATTCTAAAACCAAAACAATAGAATTAGTCTGGTACCTCAATTCTAGTATCGATAAACTAATCCAACACTGATAGTGTAGAACAAATAAAATATTCAATAATCCAAAACAAAAAAGAAAATCAATACTGAAAATCTAAAACTGAAAAAATATTTCAATACTTATAATATAGAACATATAAAATATTTAATTACCAGTAATATACATCCAAAAAAATATTAAACTGATAAAGGTTGAACTGATAGACATGTAAAAAAAATAAAAATAAAACCAATATTGATTAATGTAAAGCCAATAAACATGTAAAACCGATAAAAGAAAAACAAATACATGAAATACCAAAACATGAAAAACTGATACATGTAAGAATGTAAAATCATTAAGGGTGAAACTGATTAAAAAACCAATTAAAAGGGGACTGATTAATGTGAAACCAATAAACATGTAAAAAAATAAGTGAAACCGATACAATGTAAAGCTATTAAGTGAAATGTGTACTCCCCCATTAAAAAGGAGTAACTTAAATGTAAATAAACAGTTTAAAAAAGAAATAGATCAGAATGATTACTTTACAGTGATCAATCTAGTTTTCATTTAATGTATTCAAATTTATTAGAAGATAATGGTTTTTTGAAAATGTCAGCAAGTTGTTCTTGCATTCTAATAAATTGTAAAATAATATCTCTTTTTTTTGTGTGATCCCTAATAAAGTGTGGCCTAATATCTATGTATTTTTCATATGAGTGATGTTCATGGATTTTACTAATAAAAATGGAACAGGTATTATCACCTTGTATTTGAGTTTTTTTAATACTAATTCCATAGTAAGTGAGTGTGTGTTTCACCCACAACACATGATCAAAACAACTTTCAACTTCTACATATTCAGCTTCAGTAGTGTAAAGTGCTACTATGTGTTTATTTTTTTTGTACAATAAACTATTGAATATTATAATAAATTACATGTTCTGGATGTAAATTTTATATACATTCTACAACCACCAAAGTTAGCATTTTAAAATATCTTCAAAAAAATCATTTCAAGATGAATAGAATAGTCTTAAATCCATAGTTCCCTTTAAGTAGAGAAAAATTCATTTCACTTCTTTTAAATGATATTTTTTTGGATTGGATTGTTATCTTGAAAATAAGAATATTCATAACATTATGTCTATAAAAATAGATATTAATTATAACAAACTTCCTATAATACCTATAAAAGATGTTTGATCTAATGGTTTCCCATCTTCATCAAGATCAAGTGTATTTGAGGTACTGATTGGACTGCTTATACTTTTTTTATCATATCCATAATTTTTGAGTAAATATTTGATATACTTATATTGGGATATATAAGTTCCATTTGGTTATTGAGAGATTTTAAAACCTAAAAATAATGTTAACTCACCCTTCATACTCATTTCAAACTTATATTTCCTTATATTCATAGACGAATCAGTTAAAGATTTCTAATTTGATCTAAATATAATGTCATCAATATAGATTTGAATGATAAAAATGTTTTTTTATTCATATTTATAAAATGATTTGAGTCTGCAGTACCTTCTTCATAATTCTTTTGTAAAAGAAATCTTGCGAGTCTATCATACCAATATCTAGGGTCTTGATTAAGGCCATAAAAATCTATTATATGTTTGAAAACATGACGAGGATGTATTAAATCTATAAAAACAAGAGGTTGTTCTACAAAAATACTTCTTGTAAAAACCCATTATGATAATCACATTTTACGTCAATTTAAAAATATTTGAAATTGATTTATGCTGAAAAGGCTAATAGAGTACGAATGGATTCAAGTCCAGCTACCAGAGAAAATGTTTCTTTATAGTCTATTCCCTCTTATTGATTATCTCCCTTAGTAATAAGCCTTTCTTTATTTATAGTAATGACTCCATTTTCATCACATTTGTTTCTAAAAATCCATTTTACACTAATTATATTTGTTTCTTTAGGTCTTTCTACCAAGGTCCAGACTTGATTCCATTAAGAATCATTTATTTCTTATTTCATTGATTTAATACAATATTTATTACCTAAGGCTTCATTTGAAGTTTTATTTTCAAATTCAGATAGAAAATCAAGATGCTCTATTTCATTTTTCAAGGAATTTCTAGTTCGTGCGGGTTGATTTACATCACCAATGATATTATCATTGGGATGATTCCTAAGAAAAAAATTTATTTAGTTTTTTTTAAAACCTTTTCATCAAGATATTATATAAAGTATTCAAGGGTAAATGTTTCAGAAACATTTTCTTGAGTATTTCCATTTTTAGAAGATTTTTCAATCAAAGGTTGATAATGAGTTTGTGAAAACACATATATTGATGTAGGTAAGGTTTTTTACAAACAAAGCAGTGAGTTTCATCAAACAAAACATGAACTCTTTCCTCAACAATACAAAATTTTTTGTTAAAAACTATATAGGCCTTAGAAGTTGTGGAATAACCTAAAAATATTCCTTCATCATATTTGGGTGCGAACTTATCTAGATTATATTTTGTATTAAGTATGAATACTTTTCATCCAAATAATCTGAAGTTAGAAATATTAGGATTTCGTCAAGTCTATAATTCATAAGCTGTTTGATTAAAAAAATGTATAGTTAAAACTTGATTTATAGTATAACATGCAATACTAACAGCTTCATCCCAGAAATATTTTCAATTGAGTATTCACTCAACATGGTTCTTTTCATTTACTGAAAAATACAATTTCTTCCCTCAACAAAACCATTTTTGATGGGTTCTTGGATCTGAAATGTTGTGAGTAATACCTTTCTTACAACAAAAATTTTTAAGATCTTAATTTCGAAATTCTCTACAATGATCACTATGAATAGTTATCAATGGTAGGTTTTTCTCAATTTTTACTAGGGCTCTAAAATATTTGAAATAGAAAAAGGCTTCAGATTTCATTTCTAGAAAATATAACAATTTAAATCTAATAAAGTCATTAACTAAAACAAATACATAGTATTTTCCTCTAATGCTTCTAGTTTGTGTAGGACCGAAAATATCCTTGTGTAATAACTGTAATGCATTTAATGTTGAAACATCATTAATTGATTTAAATATAGTTTTATGTTGATTTTAATATTGACAAGGGTCACAAACTTATTAATAATCATACTTAAGATCTAGTATATCCTTGATAAGTCTTTTCATTGAGATTTTACAAATGTTAAAATGTGATAACCATTTATACCATAACAATGATTGGTCTTTCATTGCACTTAAACATAGTAAGTATTGGATTTTAAGGTCTTCTAAGTTGAGTGTTTGTACATTCTTTTGAAAATGGCAAGAAATAATGAATTCATCCTTGGAATTTTGAACTAAACATTTATCATTCCAAAAATTTACAAGGTAACCTTCATCACATAACTAACTTATTCTTATAAGGTTGTGCTTAATACCTCTAAAAAATTATACATTTGGAATTAAAATCTTTCCTAAAAGATAAACATTATATATACCAATGATCTTTTCCTAAGAATTATCTCTGAAGATCACTCTTCCACCTATAATTTCTATAATAATTTCAAAGAAATATTTTTTTCCAGTCATATATTGAGAATAATCACTATCTATATACCAAATTTTCTAGTTGTTGGTACACTTTCTGATTTCATAAGAAAGAAACAATTAGTTTTTCAGAACCCAAACTTCTTTAGATCTAAAAATGATAGAATTAGTTTTTGCGATCCACATTTGTTTTCAAAGATAAGCTTTATGAAATCCTATGGATTGAGTTTTAGTAAGAGAGAAATTTATTTCCCAATGTCCACCACATTGACATTTAGTGCATAATAGAGCATTTTGGGGAGAAAAATAGTTATGACTAAAAATCAGTTTTGGATACGTATAACCAATTCAAGAACTATTCTTAAGGGGATAAAGATATGAATACATTTTATCAAATTATTTCTTTCTAGTAGTGAAATTTGATAAATGTTTCTTTAGAAAAAATATTGTAGATTTTAGTTTAATGACAAAATTTTTATTCTCCAATGAAATTATTTTGGAATAGTTTTTTATTTCAAAATCATTTTCCTAAAAAATGTTGTTCAATTTCCTTAGAATGTTTATCCTTCTCAGAATTTTATTTCATAAGGTTTTTTTAAAATATTTTTAAAATCCAGATTTTTCTTATCAAGATATTTTGAAAGATCTGATACCTTATTTGTAAGGATATATGTTCTATAATATTAATTGTCATGATTTTTCTTGAGTTTGTAATTTTCATTCCAAAGTATTTTGGAAAATAAGGATACATCTTCAAAAGAATTAAAATTTTCCACTTATGAGGAAGATTCTTCATATGAAGAGTATGAATTGTTCTCATCAGTGTAATTGGCATTTAAAGATACATTTGTAAGATATTCTTTATTGTGTACCTTATTTATTAAAAAATTATTTTCAATTGGTAGTCCAACTAAGAGTATTATATTATTGTGACCAGAAGATTCATATTCGGAAGAATCGTCTGATGAATCACCACCACTTTAACTCCATGTATCATTTCCTTTCAATAATTTTCTTTCATTTGACTTGTATTACTTTTTCTTGTTTCTTTCTGAATTCATATCTGTCTTATCTATTGTTATAATCTATGGACAATCCGGTCTAATGTGATCCTATTTCTCACATTCATAACATGTTACTTTTGAGTCTTTCATTTCTTTTCTATATTTATTTTTTATTCTTTAGTGAAACTCTTTCTTTACTATAGTCTTGTCCATTATTTGATAAATACTGTATAATTCGTTATCTGAGTGATCAATTTCACTAGATTATGATATTACAATATCTTTATTAGGTTTGGATCTTGTTATCCTTTTTGCTGCCTTGGATTTGGATGTAGTAATGAAAGATACACTTATTTTACCATTCTTTTTCTTGTTGAAATCATCATCTATTTTTATTATTGTCTCATGTTGTAAGAGAGTTCCAAATAATTCATCAGGATTGATCTGAGTAAATTTCCTGTTCTCATCAATAGATTTCCTTTTTATTCCCATTCATCTGGCAGGACATCTATTCTCTTTTCCACAATAGTTTCATCATTAAGATATTTTTCTCCCATCGATTGATGACTATTGATGATTTTCATAAATCTCTGTTGCACTTTGCATAGAAGTTCGCATTAGGTAAAAAATCCATGATATTCAACTCAGATCCTGACTCTTCTTGTTTCTATAACTTTATAGGTACCAAAATGTGTGACTTACAATTTCTTTCTAATACAATTAGATAATTCACATAAAGATATTTAACTATATATATTCCTATTCAAAGAACCCAAAAAAGTATTGTGTACCTTATAATTTAGTTGAAATTATAATTTCTCTTGGTTGGTGAAGGTTTTGACTTCTTTCTCTAGGATTTTTTTAATCACCGGTAAGCATGAAAAAGTTGTCCACTCTGTTATTAATAAAAAAAGTCTTCATTAAATCTCTCTAGTACTCATAATCAATCCCATCAAAAATAAGTGGTCTATTTGGGATAAGATTATCAATTTATCCAATATTACTTCATGTCATCATATAAAACAATACTTTTCTTCTTTATAAGATAGGGTGGTATCTAACAAAAGATTTGTAATATAAATACAATTTTATTATATACAGAAAGAAAGAAAGTAAAACAAATCACTAAAAACCTCCTTTGATACAAATTGTTGGATTGTAATATAAATGTAAATATAAAATAGATGGCACAATACAAGAGGGGGTGAATAGTATATTTAAGAAAAATGTATTTAATTTATTAAGAATAAAGTTATTTTAAGAGGTCTTAAACTAATACAATTCACAACCAATACAAATGACAATACAGATCATGGATATGATGAAGATGGTATGATTTAATTGCACAAGTAATGAAATACATTTATATTTTAATTGAATATAATGACCAGAGTAATAAAAATGTAAATGATTCTACCATAAAACGTATAAAATATCTTTATACAAAACGTAATGAATGAATCGTAATGGAAACAATTACAATAGTAGAAGAATATGAATAAAAATAAGAAACAAAATGATTCCCTCTCTTTTACAAGTACATAAAAAATATAAAGGTATTACAATTATTTTATACAAAAGAGTAGGGTATCCTTTCAGCTAGGATAAAATTTTTTTCATAACACCACCATGGTAATCCCTCAATACAATAATAGGCATGACTGTATTCCTATCTCCGGATGCCCTCGATTAAGAAGTTAATGGACACCTCTGTCTACCAAACACCAGAAATCCTTTGATACAATGATTAGCAACACCTCTTTCTATCCCCGGAATCCATCGATCGTTATCTCAATGATTAGGCGCAAAAATCAAAACAAATCACTTATATAAATAAAATAACTTTGAAAAAGTTGTTCACTCCTTATATATTCAATTATTTTGCACGAAGTAAGAGAGAAGCCAATCTAGCTCTCTCTATAACTTGATAGAAGAAAATATTGTTTATTTTGGTTTGAATGACCTCTTATTTATAGGCCTCAGGTTCCAACATTCATATTACATTTAATGGTTATATTTCTCTGAAAAATTCGGAGGGACTTGGACACCTAGAAATTCAATGGTCAAAACAAATAGAATACACGACATCGTTTTGTTTCGTGTATTACTAACTCAATGACATCGTTTTAGTTAGAAAAGAGTAATTAAAAAAGTGTGAAGCAATGACTATGGGAAACAAGTAATTGGTATTAAAGTAATTCATAAATCCAAATCATTACATTAGTACGATGCATATATTGGTTAAGATGCCTAACATAGATAAGATGCATATTTTTGTTATGATTCATGTTTTGGTTATAATTCATATCATAATTTCAATACATAACAAGGTTATAATGTGCCATGTGATTACGATGTATATCATAGTTAATATACAAGGTTATGATTCATACTTTGATTATGATACAAATCTTGATTGCAGTACATGACGATGTTTCGATACATTACCAGGTTAGAATGCATGACCTGGTTACGATACATGACATGGTTACGATGAATGACTTGGTTATGATACATTACTTTGTTATGATGCCTGACATGGTTACGATATATGATCTGTTTATGATACATGTGGTTACGATGCAATATTATGATACAATAATTAAACTTGTTACGATGTTTGTGGTTACAATTCACGATTACAATACAATACGTAACCTTGTTACGATGAATGATTACAATTCACATGGTTACGATACACAGTATAAATATGATACATAACCTAGTTACCATTAAAACACAATATATGTGATCATGATTATAAAAAAACATATATGGTTACATGTTAAAACATCATACCTGATAAACAACAAATAGTTTATGATTTAAAAAAAAAAAGATCAATGTGACAGTTGAAAAATATTTGGGCTCAGCAGATGAATCCATTAGTAACAATGATGCAAATGTTACAAGAATTTTTAGGTATAATTTTGTTAATATTATTAAATTGAAAAGATATATTGATACGTTCATTATTATTTTAAAACCATGTCTCTAAAAATATTTATCATTACTAGATATTAGAAGTTATGATTCAATATGTTGATGTTCTATTGAGGTGAAAATATATATTAGAGTCACCCTTCAATATCATCATTTTGATAATAAAAGAACGATCAAATTCAATAGAAATTCTATCAAAAAAACCATGGAGGGAAGAAGTTGATTTTTCTTTGAATACAAAATTTCGTAAAGATGCAAAGAGTATTTTTCTTCATGGGGATTAGAAGAAGTTTTAAGTGAAAACCATAAGGTTATCATGGAATCTAATTATAATTTAATAGTATAATGTTTGTAAAAGATAATAATTGCGATATATATATATATATATGTATATATATATATATAATGAACCAACCATACTACAATGTCATGGTTTCAATGTGTATAGTCATTATACTAACCAGTGCTTGAATTCAAGGGTTAATGAGGATTATTTACATTAAACCCGTTTAAGCCCAGTGACTAAGGGAATTATTATTTGATCAGTATCACTGATTTGTGGTGAAATAATGATGTGGGGAATGGTACACTTTTAATCCACTCTAGAACTGCTAATGTGTTATTTGATTATAGATTTACCAACACTTTTATAACTGAAATACTTTCTAAGGTTATCACAATACCATCTGAATTAATAAATGTTGAAATAGTGGTAAAATCACCTTATGGTATAAGGACTGCATCTCATGTCTTTGAATCATCTATAATTAAATTATTTTAGAATGCTCTTCTTCATTATAAAGTTATTATTCCACTAGTTTAATTTCATGTAATACATGGATTAAATGGACTTTCTTTATCTAATGACCAAATTAGATTCTAAGAAAGGGAGATGAAATTTTATATTCTGAAACATCTTATGATATTCTATTGGTATGAGGAAAAAAGTGAACTTAAAATTGATATTAGATCCATTTAATTGGTATTTATTCCTATTAAATGGGGTTATTTATCTCATATGGTTGGGGAGAAACTCAAAATCACATATATTCCTATTTTATTGGTGTTTTTTGTTGTCTTTCTATATGAGTTTACAAAATAATTACATAAATTTTTATTGGAAAAAACTTTATTTTGTTGGAATGATAAAATGCATGAACAATATTTGTTTCCCATTATTTGTAAAACTAAAGAAGAAACTATTATTAAAAGATCATTGTTCATTTTTCTCTTTCCATAATGGAAGTATAATCATGTATAGAGAAGTAAAATAGAATTTATAGTGGGACAACATGATGAGGGATTTTGAAAGGTTTGTACTTTTTTTCTTGGTATGTAATTCCCCAATCCTGATTTATGATAGCAATTTGAACATTATTTTTATTTTTAATAATAATAAAGATTTTATGAAAATAAATGAACATAATTTTGATAAACATAATTAATAAAGGCATATGTGAAACATTTTTATTTAATATAATGTTGGGACATTAAATTATTACAAGGTTAAAAATACATCAACTAATTTAGAAAACTCACTGAAATCCTGAGTAGCATCACTGGAAGACCTCCCATCATCATGAAAAGGCCAATTATGTAGCTTTCATCTCATGGATCCACCATAAAAAAATATCACGAAGAATAGAAAAAATCTATGAATAAGAGGAATGTGAAACACCGTTTTGGGAGATTTTTTTTTGTGACTTTGGATACCCATAATCATGGATATTTATAAAACCTTATATGCTCGTTGTAAAAAAATGTGGTTGTGGGAAATTTTTATAAGCCATTTGAACTTTTTATAAACATTGTATTTTATTTTATTCTGAAAAATGGATGTTTTAAAATATTGAAATGAATTTTAAATAATATATGTATTTTTATAATTAGTAATTAGATAATATAACCATAGAAAATAAAAAAGATTGATATTATTATTTTGAAAAATAATTAAAATTTAATTTTTAAGTGTTAAATATATATACATAGGTATATGTGTTTTGTTCTTTTTATGTTTAATAAATTTTAATCTTGTTTAATAAAGTTTTTACCATAATTATTTGCTAAGTACCACCACAACCGAGAGAATCCTTTAAAGGATAAGCCCTCAAGGTCCAGTGGTGGCACATCCATGCGCAAGCCAACGGGAGAAGCAGCTAGCTAGCCCATGTATAAGAGAGGCAATTTTCGGACACGTGTATAAGGAATGAGAAAGGATCCATGTATTTTTTGGGCCAAGGCCTGAGAGGGATACCCTATATAAGGATACTTATGTGTGTGCTACTGATTTTAGATCAATTCTGCCACACTCTACCTTATAAATTGGTCCCTAATACCAATCGATTTCGATGCGGGACATGTTTTTTAAGGGTGATCATATCCAACCACCCATTCCTACCACGTGAGATCTCATCCCTCCACCTCCCTTGATCCCAACTGGCCTCCTCTTAAACATGATAGGTTTTATCCTTTCCATTAGATCATGATACCCTCATCTTAATTTCCCCCTTTTATTTTTGAATGGACCTCCCCTCAAAATGTTAGGGTTTTAATCCGAACAGTCCGATCTTCACGGGTTCATTGGGGTCATCCATCCAATTTTCCCTTCTCCCTCATTGATTATAGACATAACCAGTCCGTGCCTCACCTACTCATGAAACACCATTCATCGGATGGTTTTCTTCTTCCTTCACTATTTTTATTCAACCATATGAAGCCATAGCTCCCACCCTGTGATGCACCTTTTCTTCTTCTTCATTGAAGTCCAAACCAATTTCCCATATCAGTTCCTCCTGTCCAAATAAATGACACTAATGATTTAAAAGAAACCTTATCTATGTCCTAACTTCTTCAACATGGGTTGATAATGATATATATATATGTGTCTTCATTTTTACATTATTTGACATTGTTATTTTTATTTAATTCATTCAAATTGGCCAAATGGGTCCAAACCCATGCCCAATTTCTCAAGGAGGGTGTTTTTTTAAAGTAGTCAAATTTTATTTAAACCCACATATACTCACTATGAAACAACCAACCCTCTTCCACTAAAGTCCTTATATTTGTTCTACTCAAAAATTGAAAAACCAAAAACCCCTATTTTGATCCAAACCAAGGTAAGGGTTCATTTTAGTTCTTAAAATTGTTTATTACAAAGGTGATATATTTATATATGTGTATATACATGTATGGATGTATGTATATACTTTAATATGTAAACATATATATCAATCCACTTCGGTATATATATATAAAGGGTTCTTGTTTTAAACATAATTTCTAAAACCAATGTTTTTTAAGGTTTTGTTATCTAATAAAATTAATTTTGTTTTACAAAGTTATATATATATATATATATGTGTGTGTGTGTGTACACATACATAACCATAAATTTTCAGAATAAGTGATATTAGAGTTTTTTTGAAGATAATTCATAAAACCTACAGTTGTAAGGGATTTAAGCTTTAAATATTTTTAATCTATACATACACATATATGTGTACATATAGCACATGTGGCTCAGCCTGATTGGTGAGGAATCATTAAGATCATCCAAGTGACCAGGGATCAAATCCAGGCAGAGGAATATTTCCGAGGGGGATGTAGTAGTACTTTAGTAGGTACTGTAGTGGGAAATGTAGCAGTGATGTAGCAGTATTGTAGCAGTACTACAACATGTACTGTAGCTGGAACTTTAGAAAGTAATATTTGGTGTTTTAATATCCGGGTCTATTCCCCCCATTTGGTCCTTCGGGCCACTGATTTGGTCTTAAGTCCTTAGAGTCCTTCGGGACACCCAGGCCTTCAGGGTAGTAAGGCCTTTGGGCCACCTCAAGGCCTTCGGGCCACTATAATTGCATATGAAAACCAGACAACCTATAAGGAAAAAGCTCATGAAGGTTGATGAGCAAGGAGCCATCACCATATCAGAAGATAAAACATATTGCAAGAATTAGAGGGTATGGAACCTGCCATCGAGACAAGCCACTGCATGCATCAGAAAGCATAGCCGAACAACCTTGCAATGGTGGAGAGAGGATTTCACGATGAAGATTCCGGGGAGGAGCAGTTCTAAGTAGTTAGTCTGGGTTGTGTGTAATGTTTAAAGCCTATAGGCAATGAATTTCTCTAAGGCCTATGGGCCATGTAATACTTATGCCTACAGGCCTTGTAAGGGTTCCACCTCACCCCTTGAAAGGTGTATTATCAAAAGTAAATAAATAAATGAAGGCTTTCGGTCCATTGGAGGATGTATATATATACATATACATATATATGCTTATATAAAAATATTTTTAAGTATTGATAATATTACTTATTTATTTTCATTGGTTATAAATGGTATTTTAAACTGTTAAATTAATTTCTAAAAATTATGTAAATGTTTATTTCTTATAATCACATTTTTCTCAAAATTACACGTGTTCGATGATAATTCTTATCATTTTGGGTGAAATTATTATTTAAGATATTATTTAATTTATAAACATTCATCTGCATCCCCTAATATGTCAATCATCAATAATTATGGCCATCATCTAGATCATATGTGACATACCACACATTATGAGATCATTAACACAATTATTTCATTATCCATATAATTACTGTTTTCAAGTAGTAATAGTTATTACAATCATGGGATTATCTTAAGTGGTTTTATAAAACTATTTTAATGTAAATTTTATGATATGTTATAAGAAAAATTATTTTCATAAAAATAAAATAATTAGATGTATGTGATTTAGAAATGTTTTGGGTTAGAACTGAGAAAGAAAGTTCCATAGAAAATGATTTAAAAAATGATAATAGTATGATGAATTTTATGATATGAGGACTGAAGTGATAATAATTAAATGAAAATTGTTCCACATGTGTTTTGCCTAGTGGCCATACATTATGGTTTTTAATTATGGTCTTCCAAGTATTAGGGAATAATTCACCAGGAAATTTTTATTTTCAAAAGAGAATTCTAAAAATTATTTTAAAAATATATCTAATTTATGAAATCTATATTTTAGATATTATAAGGATTTTTAATTAATTATAAATCTAATTTGATGCTTATTTAATTATATTTATTTTCAAATAAAATATTATTTCAATAAAATATTCTTTAATGGTTTTTCATAACTATTTATCAAAACCCCCATACTGCGAATATTTAATGCTCACCCTGGGTATTATACGCATTTTTATAGTATTAAAAATCTTTCTGAAATGAAATAATTTTGTGGAGGTAGTGCACCAAAGAATCATTACTTATTTAATTTCAAATTTTGTACAGTTATGTTGGAAGGTATTATTGGTTTCTAATTCTCCTAAACCTAGACCAAAAAAGACCCTGATATGTATTTAAAATGTGTTGAATTTATTATGTCTCATTTATAAATAATACGCATCTTTTATATAGTATGATTCCATTGTCTTAGGATTGGGTCATTATACATGGTATCAGAGAAATGGTCTAGATAATTTTTGAAATGCGTAAAAAAATATTAAAATTTAATCATGCTTTCCATATAGAAATCATTTTTATATTAAGATGGAATATAGAAGATCACAAACTATTTTTTTGTCCCTTCCAAATGAGATACTTGAAAAGATAATGTTAATGTGGTGTTCAGATGTATTTGAAACTCTCAAAAATCATTGTTTGTCTTAGAAATATCATTATCTATTATCTAATACCCATGGGATACTCCAATTATATCGAGGATCAGTTTTTATTTATTTTCTTATAGTCTTTGCAGAAATTTCATTTCATGCATGTTGAGGAAACTATTTTGAAGGACTATTCAAAATTTTTACTGTGTTTGAAAGATATCTATCCATATAAAATTTACGAGAAGCTATTAAAGAGGGTGACCTCCTACAACTAATCTATTTCAATTCTTGAACTGCAGTTTATATGGGAGACTATATGATTTTAATATTTTATAAAATAATGTGGTATGGTTGGTTTATAGTATTCGAGTCCTTTAGGATATTTATTATCATTTCATCTCCTATTACTTCTAATTAAGATCCAATCACTACATATATGAGTTTGACTCTAGCTGTCTGAGATGTGCTTGGACCAAAGAAATCGATGAATTAAATTTACTTTGGAAACCATGACAACAAAGAATCACTAACTCTTATAGTATTGGTTAAAGAACATCAATGTTAATTATTGGGTGTTAGTATAAGGGAATTGCAAGGGAACGATTCTGTTAAGTGGGGAAAATGTAACACCCCAAACCCAAGTTATAAATGTAATGTTAATATTATTTTTATTTTTAATTCTAATTAATATTTTATGAAAATAAATGAATTTAATTTTGATGAACTCAATAATTAAGTACATACAAGAATAATTTTTAATTAATAGAACATTGGCATAATACATTTTGAAAAGGCTAAAAACATTAAAAAAATTCGAAAACTCA
This sequence comes from Viscum album, assembly GCA_963277665.1. NCBI lineage: Eukaryota > Viridiplantae > Streptophyta > Magnoliopsida > Santalales > Viscaceae > Viscum > Viscum album. The sequence continues at coordinate 1,855,886,880 of OY728138.1, forward strand.
TTGAAAGCTTGAGTGGAGCCACTAGATAACCTCCCATCAGCAAGAAAAGACCAATTTTGTAGCCTTAATCTCTTGGATCCACCAAAAACAGAAACAAAATAGCAAGAAGAATATAAATAATTCTAAGAACAAGATCAACGTAAAACACCATTTTGAGAGAATTGTTGTTGTTCCTTTGGATACCTATAATCATGAATATTTATGAGACATTATATACCTATTGTAAAAAAAATGTGGTCATTGGAAATTTGTAGTGATCATTGGTACTTTTTCTAACCATGTGTGTTTCTTTTATTCTGACTCTAGTATGTTTTAAAATATTGAAATGAATTTTTCATTATATTTTTATGTAATAAAATTAAATACATGTAATTTTATATTTTTCAATTGAATAATATAACCTTATAAAATAATAAGAATGATTTTATATTTTTAAATAATAATGTAAAATTAATTTTAAAGTATTGAATATATACATATAATTATATATGTTTTTTTCTATTTATGTTTAATATATTTTTATAATTTTTGATAGTTTCTTTACCAAAAAAATTATATATGTACCACCACAACTGAGACCACCCATAAAAGGGCAAGCCCTCAAGTTCCGGTGGTGGAATTTTCATGCGAAGGCCCACTTGAGGAGGGGTAAGCCATCCCATTTATAAGAGAGGTGATTTTCAGACGAATTTATAAGGCCTGAGAAGGGATCCATGAATAGTTTAGGCCAAATCCTGAGTGGTATACCATGTATAAATAGCCATATGTGTGTTCTAGTGATTACAGAGCTACGCTCCCAAGCTCAGCCTTATAAAGCGGTCCCTCAAACCATTCAGTTTTCATATGGGACACGTTTTTTTAACACATATCAAATCCACCAGTCTGTTCCTATCGTATGAGATCTCGTTTGTCTGTCTCCCTTTATCTTGATCATCCACCTGTTAAACATTATAGGTTTTATCCTTTCCATTGGATCATGATACCCTCATCCTGACCGCTCCCTCTATTTCCAAAAGGACCTACCCTTAAAATGTTAAGTTTTTAATCAAAACCCTCAGATATCTATGAGTTTATACAGGTCATCCATTGATTTTTCCCTTATCCATCATTGGTTCATGCCATAACCAGTACATGTCACACTAACTTGCGACACACGGGCTAGCCATTGAGTTTCTTCTTCCTCCACAATTTTTATTCAACCTTATAATATTTAATCTTCCACCTAGGATGCACCATTACTTCTCCCCCAATCAGTATCCCATCTCGGTACCTCTAATCCCAAAAAAACACTGATAATTTTAAACTAAAACCATATTTAGGTTTTGGCTTCTTCAACAAGATTTTATTATAATATATATATATATCTTTTATTTTACATTATTTGACACAATTATCTTTATTTAATTTATGAAAATTGGCCAAAGGGCTCCAAACCCATGGACAATTTTTCAAGGAAGTTTTTCTAAAAGCTATAAAATTTTATTTAAACTCCCATATACCCTCTATGAAACACCCGTATGTCTTCCTCTCAAAGCCTTGGTATCTTTTTTTCTCCAAAATTTAGAAACCCACAACCCCTCTTTTAATCCAACAAATTTAAGGGTTCATTTTTGATCTTCAATTTTTTTATTACAATGGTGATAAATATTTCTGTATATACATGTATATATACACATATATATTTATCCATTTTGGTAAAATTATATAATGGGTTCTTGTTTGAACATAATTTCTAAAACTGATGTTCTGTAAGGGTTTATTTCATGTTATCAAATTATTTTTACTTTACAATGTTATATAAATGTATATATATATGTGTGTGTATGTTTGTCTATATATATATATATATATATTTATATATTTATTTATATACACAAATATAACCATCAATTTTCAGAATAGATGAGATTAGGTTTTTGTTTTGAAAACATAATTTGAAAAACATACAATTATAAGAGATATTTGTTTTAAATGTTTTCAAACCATATATATACATATATATGTACATATATACATATACATATATATGAATATATATATGTTTATGTATATGTAATCTTCCTTATTTATTTTTATATGTTATAAATGGTATTTTCAAAAGTCAAATTAATGCTTAAAACTTATGTAAATGTTTATTTCCAATAATCACCTTATTTAAAAATGTACGTTTATTCCTTTAGTTTTTTATCATTTTATGTGAAATTATAATTCAAGATATTATTTTATGTTAAAATTTTCATCTGCATCCCTTGACAGGTCATACATGAATAGGTATGGCCATCATCTAGCTCATATGTCACATTCCACGCATTATGAGATCATGAAAGCACTTATTTCATTTTCCATACAATTATAGTTTTCAAATAGTAATATTTATTAAAATAATTAGATTCTATTTAATGTTTTTATAAAAATATTTTAATGTTAATTTGATGACATGTTACAAGAAAAATTATTTTCGAGAAAAGAAAATTATTCTATTTATGTGATTTAGAAATGTTTTGGGTTAGAACTGATAAAGTCAGTTCCATAGAAAATGTTTTATAAAATAGAAATAATTTGATGAGTGTTATGATATAGGGAGGGAAACCATAATAATTACGGTAACTTTGTTCCACATGAGTTTTGTCTTGTGGCCTTATGTTATGGTTTTTAATCATGGTCTTGCATGTAACTGGGAATAATCCACCGAAAAATTATTATATTCAATGGATAATTCCCAAATGATTTTACAAATATAATTACTTTATTAAATCTATATTTTAAAAAATATATTGATTTTAAATGATTTAGAAATCATCTTTAAAGTTTATGTGTTTAAATATATTTTCAAAAAAAATATTATTTCAAGAAAATATTCTTTAATGTTTTTTCATAAACATTTTTCAAAACCCCCTTACTGGGCATATTTAATTCTCACCCAACATATTATAATAATTTTTATAGGTTTATTAATCATACTGAAATGTAATTCTATTAGGGAGGAAGGGAACTGAATAACCTTTCATTATTAAATTTCAAAGTTTTTATAGATATGTTAAAGATTTTATAGGTTTCTAATTCTCCTCTGGACTGGTAAAATATCCTAATATGTATTTCAAATATTTTTTATTTATTATGTTTCATTTATATAAAAAAATAAACAGCATTTATATAGGATGAGTCTAGTAGCTTAGACTCGAGTTTTTTATGGTATGTCAGCGTATTAAGTTTTATAGATAGATGTATCTGGGGATGGTATAAATATTAATCATACCAGATTGGAATTTGTAATGTGTTACCATGTATTTCATCTTTAGAATCCCCAATACATGTAAATACCATAATGTTATTAGGTTTCTAGTTGATCACCCTAAAAATTCAATACAATTCATTGATAACAGAGAATATTTATCTCTTGAATATATTTATAGCATAAACATTAAGTGGTTAGATTACATATGGTGCCATATTCTATTGTATCTGAGTGGGATCTAAGATTTACCTATATGTTATATATTACACTTTAGAAATATAAAGACATAGATTTGTGTTTCCGTAATTCTTCTTATCCTTAGATAGATGGTTAGTATGAGAGGTTTATTTAGACCCTAGAGGATATTATGAGATCATGTTATCAATATTTGAATGGTTTTTAGGATCAACACATTCCTCATGTTGAGTGTTTAAAAAAACAATTTTTTACTCTAGCATATAGATGGATACTTATAATTTCCTAAATTGAAAAGAAGTTTAGAAATATAACATACTAGGATATATTGGTAGAAATAAATCTATTGAGACGTGATCTGGATGTGTAAATGACATATTAGGTTGGGTCCATTCAACAACATATTAATGTTTCTCAATGAAGATACAATAGGTATGCTGACAATCATCAACGTGATCTTGAATTCATTTTATAGTGGGCATTTTCCCCTATAGATTTATTCGTGGAAGAATGCTTTGTGATATAGAAATAAGGGAAATCAAAGCCCTAGGTATGTTGGTCCCTTTTAAATTCTGGATCGACTATGGACTATAGCTTATCACTTAAATCTCCCACCAAAACACTATCAAGTTCACAATGTGTTTCATGTATCTCCCATGAGGTAGTACGTAACTAATAATTAACATGTTCTAAAATTTTAGGGTACGAAACTAGAGAATGTTTTTTTTCTTTAATTAAAAATTGTTCAAAATTATGGATTATATAAATAATGTTCTACGGGACAATATTACTCACCAAGACAATGTTTCTTAGAGAAATTTTAAATATGGGGAAGATACATCAGAACCCAAGAATATGATATAATATGGAGGGTTTAATTAATTTTAATTTGTTTATAATGTGTAAACACATGATTTTATATTTATTTTCAATGAAATAAAACATAAATTATTTGATAGCATTACTTACATGTATGCCCAAGTCTATATGAACTATGATATAGTAAACTGTTATTATTAAGTGATTAAAATGTCATGTATGAATAGAAATAAAAAAAATTATGAAAAAAAATTATAAATGTTTTAATGAATAAAAATATATTTATTAATTCATAATAAATAAGTTCAAAATTTTAAGTAAATTCATTTTATGGTTAAAAATATATTCTTTTAAAACATGAATTTTATTATATTTTTTCACACCAAAGGTATAATTAGTTCATATTATTTTTCTAGAAACATTAATTTAAGAAATTATTATCAGTTTTAAAAAAATCATGTTAATATTTTCTTGGGATAAAATTAGTATTTTTATAAGAAGATTTGTTTTTTCAGTGAATAATGAAAATACCATTTTTGTTAAAAAAGTTATTTATATTCATGTAAATGTCTTATTATGTATTGAAATTTTACTTAAAGTAAGAGAAGTCTAATTAAATTTTAAATAATATAATTAATTTCAATGTATTTATCAATACACTTGTTGTAACGCCCTGACCGTAGTTACCCAGACTTGGTGCTTTATTATATTACATTGGCATGATACAAAGAATCATTTCCCGAAAGACCAATCAATTTAGTAGCCTTAGAAGTACTAGATACATTCTTAAGTTTTACATTACATCATGAAAATAAAACATCCACAAAATTTTGTCCCCTTTTGAACAGACTAATATTATTAGCCTATCTTTGCAGTTCAACCATAAAATACTTCTTCACATCCTAGGAAAAATAAAACATAGAAATGTGTGAGATCAGATGCTCAGCAAGGATAACAATATAGTGGGAACATTCCTAAAAAATCATAAACATTAAGGAAATGTATTAGACTAAAAAAATAATTTTAAAATTAAACATGATCATAATATGGAAATGATAAAATCAAATAATTCCATTTACTTATTCACATGGATATTCTACTAGTTGAATAATCACATGCAATATCAATAGCCACTTTCATAATGGTGGATTGCATAATGCCAGACTTCATAACCACATAGTGAAGGCCTTGTGACAAGAATAAAAATAAGATTTTGTCAAGGCCTTGTTCCAAGACACTAGTTTGTCTCATGATACCAACCGATGAATCTAGGAGCTATAGCAGGCTCCACCCGTCACTTACTAAGTCTAATGCATTCTTCATATATAATGGTTAAACATAACATAAACATTCGTATAAAAAATAACATAAGAAATGTCAATAATTTATCCATAAACCACGAATGGTTTAATAATAACACATTCATAGTCAAATATATCAAAAAAACATTCAATACAATATGGATGATTTGTATCTTAATAAATCATCTTCAAACAAGCTTAAAATCCATCAAAAGGATGTTGACATAGATGAAATCAAAACATTCTTTGGAGAAATGTCTATTTCTATATTTAAATCATTTAAAAGTCATATAATTATAAAATAAAAAATTTATTTTGAAAATATTCTTAAAATATTGTAAGGTAAGCTTCAATGGTGTTATAACGGCAGAATATAACCGCACTCGCCGTATAAGTTAAAAAAACATTCTTACTATAATTTTGTCGAAAAAGTCATAAAGTACCTTGTTTGGAAAATGATGGAAAGATTCATTTAAAAATAAAAAAGCTTAAATAAGGGTATAAATGAATTTAACCCATTGTATAGTAAATAGTAAAAATGTTTTGAAATACATTTTTAAGAAATCACGGATGTGGATTATAATGAGGTCTGAGTAGATACTTATGTAAAAACAACCTCGGATAATAATAAGATTGTGGAATTAACCCCTACCCTCTAATTTTCTTTAGTTGATGGTATGTTAACCTCCTGTATAATATTTAAATCATTGTTATTAAATTATACAAGAACTATATAAATAAATATGATATCATATATGATCCCTGAATATTGCTTTGTTAATAATATTATAGTAGTATCATCGTTTCAGGTGTTAACTAATCTGTTTTCCTTTATATGATCGGTTGTGTATGCCATGTTTGTTAGGGGAAGGATTTATTTTATTAATATCCAGAATTATATTATGTTCTTATACATTATTTTTAATCATAAAATGAAAATTATTCTTTAATGGTTATGATGGGGAACGAATCTCATCGCGTTCGTGAAGACGGTAATCGGTACGTACGCACGAGCGACAATATCATTATATTGACAGTTAAATAATATGTAATAGGATGGTATATCATATATATAGAATCATTAACATGATATATTTATTATTTACATCAGTTATACTCATTATTATACCTATCCAAATAATGAATTATTTGGATAATAAACGACACCACGACGTGGAGACGGTAAGTCGTACGTACGCATGTATAGTTACTTTGTCATTAATATAATGGATAGAATAATGAATTTGGTTCTACCATTTTAATAACATCAGTATATATATATTATACTAGAGTAATTATTTTATAATGGAAACAAAAAATAAAGTGGAAGTGGATGTAGAAAATAACTTGAAAGAGGTGATGAAATATTTACCTCTTCTTCAAGTTCTTCCTGTTGACTTGATCAAAAGGGATCATTAGGATGGATTTATGATCAATTTAAGGCCTCTAGGTTGAAAGGAGGATAGTTTAAAGGATATTTGGGCTGGGTTTGGCCGATCCAAAATGCTTTGGAGGTGTGAACATAAGATAAGGTATAATTGCCTTTTATAAGAGAGGTGAGGGTCACTTTAGGAAAAGCTTGAAATATTATTTTATAATAAAATAAGCTTCGGTTTATGATGGATATAAAATGAATTATTTCGAGGTTAAGGTGGGGATGGGTCAAAAACTTCTCAACTAATAGGTTTTAGATAGTTTTAGGTCGTCATATTAACCTTATCTTTTAAGTTTAACTCTTAGTAAAATAGTTTGACATTTATTATGTCTCGTTATATTTTTATATTATTTGGTTAATAAACATACTATAACAATCCAATAGAACCTCATGTAGTTAATTATTAATATATATAACCTTATATAAGTTTTTTGGCCAAATATTCTATTTTTAGGAATATTATATCAATTAATAAAATAGTATTTTTTTAACTCAATTAAGTCAATTTTGACAATATTTAGTATTTGATTTTTTTGAAATCCATAAAAAATTTATCACTTAGAATAAACTTTATTGGACCAATCCTAAAAAGTCATATTAACCTATACAATTATTTTATTTCTTCATAATTCTCAATTTACATTTATTTGGTTATTTATAATATCAATTATTTTAATATTTCATTAATAAGGAAATTACTGCATCATCATTGTGTCATAAATAAATTAAATTATTTAATGAATAAAATTTATAAATAAAATACCATTATGTAGGAAATCTATTTAAATTTTTAATGAATATTTTTAGTAGAATTTATATTGTGTGTAACCCTATATTAAAAATGGTTAAGTTATTAAACATTGAATTTATCTCATTTAAAATACTTTAAAATAATATAATAATAAAGTCCATATCTAATCCAAGTAGACAAAAAATGTTCATATTTTATTTATAAGGTTGTATTTGGTTGAATTATAATTATCCAATAGAATTATGACATGTGTTAGGGTAATTATGATATCATTTTTATCCTTAATTACCCTATTTACTTTTCACTGTGGTAAATAAAAGTCAAAAGTTACTATTTATCAAAAATTATTTTCATCTTATTGAACCAAATTTTACATATTGATATTAACCGTGTCTCTCTTATTTTTAAAATTCAACTCATATAAGTGGTAAAATTATTTTTTATGCAAATTTTCAAATGCTTTTAGGAGGTGGGTAAAAGACGGTAAAAAGTTCAATAAACTTTTTATATATCTAAACATATTATAAAATGACTACAATAAATTACATTAAACTTATATGGGTATTATGTATATATTTTGACCTAAAATAAATCTAAATTAAATAAATAATTATTTAAATTTAAAATTTTGCTTTAACCAATAACATAGTGTTTTTCACTATTCATCAAAAATTGAATGTTTTCAGAAAAATACCACAAATTCACCCTAAGATAATATCGATATTACGAATTAAAAAATGAAGTACATTTTGAAAAATAAAATTTATAAAATTTCAAAAAGTGGTAATTACTATTCATAATTTCTAGTTTGATTGGTCGTGGTGTGTTAGAATATCTAAGTTGCATACAATGCAAGATATTGCATTATTCAAATGGAAATGTACCGTAGATGATTAGGGTGTTACATTTTTTCCTCCTTAAAATAATTTGGTCCCCAAAATTTCTATAATACTACAAAACAAAATTATTTGGGTGGTTTTCCATCATAATTTCCTATGGTTCGCACGTTGCCTCTTCCATCTTGTGGTCTCTCCATAGAACTTTTACTAGACGAGTCGTCTGGTTTCTCAGCACTTGTTCTCTTGTATCAAGAATTTTGATAGGCTCTTCCCAATAAGATAGATCAGGTTCCAGTTCAATTTTCTCCCAGGTGAGTACATGCATTGGGTCAGGAATGTATTTTCACAACAGTGATACGTGGAACACATCATGAACTTTGGAGAGACTTGGAGGCACTGCCAAATGATAATCCACAACTCTAATTCGTTCTAGAATTTTGAAAATTCCGATGTACCTGGGACTCAATTGACCCTTCTTACCGAAACATATACCACCCTTCCATGAATATACATTCAATAAAACATGTTCTCCTACATGAAATTTCAATCCTTCTTTCAGTTTTCTACATATAAATTTTTCCTAATTTGAGGTGCTTTGATGTGGGTTTGGATAACCTTCACATTTTTCATCGTTTCCTCAACATGTTTTGGGCCTACGAGTTTTCCTTCACCAACATCATCACAACAAGTTGGTGTGCGAAATCTATTTCCATATAATGCTTCATATGGTTCCATATGAATACTTGAATACAAGATATTATTGTATGATTATTCTACCAGAGGTAAATATTGATCCCACAATCCTTGAAAGTAAAGTGTGCAAGATCTCAGCATGTCTTCTAAGGTATGAATAGTCTGTTCTGATTGTCCATCAGTTTGAGGGTGGTACATTGTGCTCAAATGAAGTTCAATATCTAGGGCCTTTTGAAGACTTTTCCAGAATCTTAATGTAAAACGGGGATCATGATCAGAAACAATCGACAGTGGTACATGATGGAGTCTTACAACTTGATTAATATATATTATTTCCACACGTTCAAGTGGTAAATCTTCCCATATAGTAAGAAAATGTGATTACTTGGTAAGACCATCAACAATGACCAATATTGCATCATTTCTTCTAAGAGTATTTCTTATCCCCATGACAAAGATCATCGTAATATTATCCTATTTCCACTCAGCTATGGGAAGAGTTCTCATAAATCCTCCAACCTGTTGCCTTCCATATTTCACTTGTTGTCAAACCATACATCTTGACACAAAATCGACTATCTCCCTCTTCATTTTGTCCCACAAAAAATGTTCTTTCAAATCTTTATACATCTTGGTGCTACCAGGGTGCATAAAAAATTGGAGTTATGAGCATCATCCAACAATTCCATTTTTAGATTACGTATATTGGGAACAAAAAGTCTCTTCCCAAATTTCAAAATTCTATCTTTATATACGAAGTCGATCAATCTCCCATTGTTCATAGATTTAATTCTATTTTGAAATTACTCATCATCAGTCTAAGAACTTTTTATCCTTTTTGGTAAAGATGGTTTGGCCACAATTTGGAAAAGTATTGATGGTTCAACTTCCATGGTTATTCCCATATCCATCTTTACTAGATCCATGAAAATAGAATCCTGTTCAACTCTCATCTTGTTCAAAACTCCATGATCCTTTTTGCTCAAAGCATATTCCACCTTATTTTCCTTCCCGGGGTGGTAGTGTACTGTGAAATAATTATCCTTGAGTAGTTCAAGCCATCTTTTTGCATCATGTTTAGTTGTTTTTATGATAAAATATACTTCAAAATCTTATGATCAGTATAAATCTCAAATTTTTCCATAGAGATTGAGTCTCCATATTTTCAGAGAAAATATTACAGCTGCTAAATCAAGATCCTGAGTGGGATTGTTTTTCTCATTAATTTTTAGCTGCAATGATGTAAAGGAAATAACACTATAATTTTTTATAAGGACACAACCAAGTCCTTTCATTGAAGTATCACTATAAATAACAAACCCGTAATTCCCCGTTGGTAGAGTCAGGATAAGATATTTAACTAATATTCTCTTCGGTTGTTAAAAACATTCTTCACAATCTATTGTCTAAACAAATTTAACCCCTTTATGAGTGATCTTGGTTAATAGGTTTTACAATGAGAAAAAATTATGGATAAAACGCCAATAATAACATGATAATCCAATAAAACTACATACCTCAGATATACTCATCGGTGCTGGCCATTCTTGGATTGCCTTGGTCTTTGACGGATCAATAGTGATCCCATCCTCAGAGACAATATGGCTAAGAGAAGAAATATCCTGAATCTAGAATACACACTTTCTAAAAATCCCATATAATTCATTTCTTCTAAGTGTATATTGAATAATGCACAAGTGATTTTCATGATCTTAGTAGCTTTTTGAGTATACCAAGTTATCATCAATAAATAACACTACAAAGTCATCAAGACATTCCTTGAAAATTCTATTCCTTAAATCCATGAAGACAGAGGGTGCATTAGTCAATCCAAAAGGAATTACATTAAAATCGTAATTCTCATACCTAGTTCAAAATGTTGTTTTTGGAATTTCTTCCTTCTTCACACACAACTAATGATATCCAGATCGAAGATAAATCTTTGAAAAATATTGAGCTCCATGAAGATGGTCGAATAAATCATAAATGTGAGGTTGGGGATACTTTTTCTTTATTGTTATAACATTGATCTCCATGTATTCAACGTACAACCTCATAGATCCATCTTTCTTCATAACAAAAAGGACAGGGGATCCCCATGGAGAAACACTGGGGTGAATAAATCCCTTATTACTCAATTCCTCTAGCTGTTTCTTTAGTTACACTAATTTCACAATGGCCATTCTATAAGGGGTCTTTGATATGGTCCATGAACTTGGAATTAAATCAATGGAAAACTCAATTTCTCATTTTGGAGGATGTCCTGGTAAATCTTCTAGAAACACATCAACAGATTCTTGCACAATAGGTACGCCCTGTATTCTATTATTCTTTTCCTCACCCATAATTATTTAATTCTCATCCCCTGCAATAATTGAATTTAGTAAATCTATTTGGGGTGGATCTAGATAAGAATCAGATGGTGAGCTTTTTTCTATAAAGACAAGGTACTCCATATCATCAACAAGAATTGTAACCTCTTTCTTCTTACAATAAATTTTCGAATCCTGGTCTAAAATCCAATCAATATCAAGGATTATATACAATTAAATCATGGGTATGACAATGAGATCAGCAGATAAAGAACATTTGTATGCCCTAATGGAAACTGATTTACAACAATTTGTTGCTATGATACTTCCCTTATGAATTTTGACTGAAAACTCCCTTGTTAAATCAAATTGGAAATATCTAATTTTCTTAGAAAACTGGTAATATATGAAACAATGTGATGATCTAGAATAAAATATTCATTGAATAAACTTGAGGAAACCACTAAATTACCAACCACCATATCTTTTGTAGCTTCAACCTCGACATTAGTGATTGCATAAGCTTGACCTTTCTCCCTTGGACTTTTCTTATATAAGTTTCCTTGTCACTTTGGACATTTATTTACATAATTTCCTTTTCTCTAAAATTATAGCATCCAATATTGATAGCCTCATTATTTCCCTTATAATCATTAGCTTGGTGGCCTTTTTCACCACACTTGTAAAAAACTATCATTCCCTTCAAGCATGTACTAGGGTGTTTCTTCCCACATTTACTGTAGTATGGATATTCAACTTTTCCCTTATTCCATTTATTTCCACTTCTAGAGTGTTAAGTAGATCTCTTCTTCTCCTACATTGCTTTAAAGTCATAAAACTTAGAGAATTATTTTTCTATCTTGATTGCACATGAGACAATATCTTCGTATGATAAGAACGATTGTGAGACTAATCTCTCCAGAAAATTGGTTTTAAATCATCAATTAATCGATCAATATTACTCTTTAGGTTACGTATATAATCTGCAACATACCTTGATGACCATTTAAAGTCAGCCTCATACTTTATGACGTTCTCATCCTCCATTTTCCTCACACTCAGAAATTTTCTTTCCATATCTGTTCGATGGTCATGAGGAAAGTATTTTTCTATGAAAATATTTTTAAACTCCCTCCATTCTATGTTTTATATTTCTTCATCTTCCTTAGTGTTTTGAATCAATGAACACCATTGATCAACATCTCCCGTGAGGTGATAAACTACCATGACATTTTTGTCCCTTTCTCTACTCCCAAAGCATGCAAAAAAATTTCTAAGGAACTTATCCATTGCTCAACTACTAAGAGATTTTTACTTCCATTGAATGTTGGTGGTTTTTCCCTCATGAAGAGGTATAACATTGATTATCTACATTGTGGATCAGGGTGCTCTATACGAGTAAGGTTATTATTCATGACCTGTGTGAGTTGTCCCAGTATGGTGATAAGCTGATCAACACCAGTTGCATAACCAGCTCCACTATAATTATATTGAGTAGGAGGGAAATCCCTATATGGATTGCGTGCGTTGATATGGTTTCAATTCCTTCCACTAGGTGCCATTTGTAAACAATATCATATAGTAGATTAGTTTATGAATCCTAATACATAATTTTGTACTTGTAATGCACTTAAAATAAATTGAACAATTTATGGATATAATCCATAATCATAAGAATATTTTCTTTCAGGAGGTATATACATATAAACCCTTCATAATGGTTTATAAAGAAAATGGGAATTATCCTAAACCTATCCCCCGGGACTGTCGTAACCAAGAGTACTGCAAGGCTCATTGTCATGCACCAATTCCTATTCGAATCTAGCTCATAGTGGTGTTTTTGGTTTTTACCCCTTGGTACATTTGTTCCAAAGACACCTCTACCGGATCATATCTAGATAGGTATTTATTGCTTGAAATACTCACAAAATCATTACAACACCAAAATTTTAGAAGTTCTTCTATCCTAATCCTCAAAGTCTATCTTGGGTAATGTTCTCTAATCAGAGTTTTTCTAAATCTAGTTTCCAAGGGTTGTACTAAACTTCTTCTGATACCAATTGTAATTCCCTGACTTTAATTACCCAGATTCGGTGCATTATTACATAAAATTGACATGATCTAGGAAATCATGTCCTGAAAGACCGATCAGTTTAGTTTCCTTGGATGTACTAGATACATTCATATGTTTTACATGACATCATGAAATAAAAACATCAACAAAATTTTTTCCCACTTCAAACACACATATATCCTTAGCTTATCCCAGTAGGTAAAACATTAAATACTTATTCACATCCTAGGAAAAATAAAACATAGAAAGGGGTGATCTCAAATGATCAGTAAGGATAACAATATAGAGGAAACATTCATAAATAAGAATTAACATTTAAGGAAGTGTATTAGACTAAAACAAATAACTTTAAAATATAAACTTTAGAATAATATAGAAAATATAAAATCAAATAATTCCATTTACATATTCACATGGATATTCTACTAGATGAATAATCACATGAAATATCAACAACCACTTTCATAATGATGAAATGTATAATTCTAGACTCCATAACCACATAGTCAAGGCCTTGTGCCAAGACTGAAAATACAATTTTGTCTTGTCCATGTGCCAAGACACTAGTTTGTCTCATGAGACATAATGATGCATTGAGGAGCTATAATAGGCTCCACCTATCACTTACTAAGTCCAATGCATTCCTCAAATGAAAAGGTTTAATCCTAACATAAACATTCGTATTAAAACTAGCATACGAAATGTCAATAATTTATCCATAAACCATGAATGGTATATGAATAACAAATACATAGTAAAACATATAAAAAACATTCAATACAATATGGAAGATATGTATCATAATAAATCAACTTCAAATAATCTTAAAATCCATCAAAAGGATATTGACATTGATGAAATCAAAACTTTTTTTAGAGAAATATCTCTTTTTATTTTGAAATCATTTAAAAGTCATATAATTATAAAAGAAAACATTTATTTTGAAAATATTCTTATAAGCTTGTAAGGGAATCCTCGATGATGTTATAATGGTAGAAAATAGCCACACTCGCCGTAAAAATTAAAAACACATTCGTACCTAAATTTTCTTGAAAAAGTTATAAAGTACCTTGGTTGGAAAATGACGGAAAGATTCCATTCAAAACATATGAGGTCAAAGCAGAGTATAAATGAATTTAACCCATTTTCTACAAAATATTAAAAATATTTTGAAATGTATTTTTAAGAAAACACAAATGTGGATGATAAAGAGGTCCCAGTAGATACTTATGTAAAAATAACCTAGGATAATAAAGAGATTGTAGAATTACCCCTTACCTTGTACATTTCCTTAGTTGATGGAATTTTAACCTCATGTATAATAGTTAAGTCATTGTTATTAAATTATAAAATAACTATATAGATAAATATGATATCATACATGATCCTCTAATATTGCTTTGTTAATAATATTTTAGTAGTATCATCATTTCAGGTGTTAACTGGTCCATTTTCCTTTAAATAATCAGTTACGTAAGTCATGTTAGTTATGGATAAGAAGTATTTTATTCATATAATTAATTATATTAAGTTCTTAGATATTATTTTTAATATTAAAATGAAAATTATTCTTGAAGGATTATTATGTGGAATAAATCTCATCATGTTCTTGGAGACGGTAATCCATACGTCCGCACGAGCGACACTATCATTATATTGATGGTGAAATAGTATGTAATTGGATGGTATATCATATATAAAGAATCAATAACATGTTATATTTATTATTGAAATCAGTTATACTCATTATTATACACATCCAAATAATGAAGTGTTTGAATAACAAACTACACCACGACGTGGAGACGGTAAACCGTACGTACCCACGTATGGTGACATTATCATTCATATGTTGGATAAAATAATGAATGTGGTTGTAACATTTTAATAAATTAATAGTATATAAAATATAATGGAGTTATTATTTTATAATGTAAACAAAAAATAGATAGTAAGATGAAGAAGAAAAGAACTTGAATGATGCGATGAAATATTTACCTATTCTTTGGGGTTCTTCCTTTTTATTTGATCAAAAGGGCTCGTTAGGTTGTCTTTATGATCAAAGTAAGGCCCCTAAGTTGAAGTTAAGATAGTTTATAGGATATTTGGGTAGGGTTTGGCCGATAAAAAAGACTTTGAAGGTGTGAAATTAAGATAAGGGGAAGTGGCCTTTTATAAGAGAGGTGAGGGTCACTTTAGGAAAAGCTTGAAATATTATTTTATAATAAAATAATATTCGGTTTATAATGGCTCAAAAATGAATTATTTCAAGGATAAGGACGGGATGGGTCGGAAACCTCTCATCCAATAAGTTTTAGATATGATTAAGTCATAATATTAACCTTTTTGTTTAGATTTAACTCTTAGTTAAATAGTTTGACATTTACCATGTCTCATTGTATTTTTATATTATATTGTTAATAAACATACTATTAAAAGCAAATAGAAACCCATGTGGTTATTTATTAATATATATAACTTTATCTATGTTCTTTGGCTGAACCATTTATTTTTATAAATATTGTATCAATTAATAATATAGTTTTTCAGAAACTCAATTTTTTCAATTTTGACACTATTTAGTATTTGATTTTTTTAAAGCTATAAAAACTTTATCACTTAGAATTATATTTATTTAACCTATCATAAAATTTCATATTGACCTATAAAATTACTGTATTTCATCATAATTCTCAATTTACATTTATTTGGATATTTATATATCAATTATTTAAATATTTCATAAATAAGGTAATTGCAGCATCATCATTGTGTCATTAATAAATTAAACTATTTAATTTCTAAAAATTATAAATAAAATTACATTATGTAAGAAATAGTTTTATCTTTCTAATTAAAATTTATGGTTGAATTTATATAGTCTGTATCCCTATATTAAAAATGGTTTAATTATTAAACTTAGAATTTAACTCTTTTAACTATTCTTTAAATAAAATAACAATAAATGTCATAATCTAATCCAAGTGGACCAAATAGGATCATATTTTATTCCTAAGGTTCTTTTTGTTCAAATTATCCCTGTCCAATAGAATTAGAACATGTTTTAGGATAATTATGATATCATTTTTACCCTTAATTACCATATTTACTTTTAGTCATGGGAAATAAAAGTTAAAAGTTTCTATTAACCAAAAATTAAATTCATATTATTGAACCACATTTTACTTACTAATATTAACGAAGTCTCTAGGAATTTTTAAATTAAACTCACAGAAGTAGTAAAATTATGTTTTATGCGAATTTATAAATGCTCTTAAGAGGTGGGTAAAAGACTGTAAAAAGTTCAATAATATTTTTATACATCTAAACTTATTATAAAATGACTCCATTGAATTACATTTAACTTATATTGGTATTATGAATATATTTTTACCTAAAATAAATTTAAACAAAATAAATAATTATTTAAATAAAAAGTTGCTTTTATCCAATAACGTAGGGTTTTTCACTATTTATCAAAAATAGAATGTTCTGAGAAAAATACCAAAAATTCACCCTAAGATAATTTCGATATTCCAAATTCAAAAAGTTATTTTTGAAAAATAAAATTTATAAAATTTCAAAAAGTGGGTATTACTATTCATAACAACAAGTTTGATTGGTCTCGGTGTGTTAGAATCTCGAAGTTTCGTACAATGCAAGCTATTGCATTATTCAAAGAAAAATGTACTGTGGAAGCTTGGGGTATTACATTTGATTTCTTCTTAAGTTAATTTTTGTATTAAAAACAATTTTTTTTATAAAAAAAGTGTTTTTATAGGGGGATTTCATTTTTTATACTAAAGAAATTTATTCACTTTTCATTATTATTATAATTAATTTTTTATATTATATATTAAATATAATATTTTATCATTCATTTAATGTTTTTTACAATTCATGGAATGGATGTAAATTACCTTTTACGCTTCAAAAATAATTTGTCAAAAATTGTTTTTCATTATTGTTTCCATATTTAATTAAAACTAAATTATATTAAATATATAAATTTAATCTAGTTAAGTTAATTACATATTTTTAATTGAAATAATTACTATAATTTAAAAGGTTGAACTTACTTTTTTTCTAAGTGAATAGTACAACAAATACAATTTTGTTACCATAGTTACGGTTAAAATAGCTTTACCAGGGGTGTAAAATAATGACATAATGGTATGATTTCCCCCCAAACATATAAAATTATTTTTTATAAAGATATATAAACCATATATTACCATATATTTGAATACCTAAACATTATAATCAACTTTAAAATGAAAGTGATCTTAAATTATTCAAATCTTTAAATAAATCTGAAGTATGTTCTTCCCCTCACATATAAAAGGGAACCTATCATACTCCCTTATACACACCATTTGATACTTATTTCTCATGTAATACTTACTAAAATACTTAATAAAATCCACACCTCTATATCATATTTTTTTTCTTCTTCTAATACCAATCCTTAAATTGTAAGGAGTAAACCAGTGGATGTGTCTCAATGAGAGGTATAGATCTTAACCAAACACTTCCAATATTATTTGTTATTATAATGCTAATAAACATATTGTGTAAATAAAAAATGAGGTATTATGTATTATAAATAAAAAAAGATATTATTATGATGATAGAAAAACAATTTATCACCTCTTCTCCATCAAAGGGATATGAAATTATCGCTCGTGTATACATGTAGACTTTGAACGTTATATTCTGATACAACTAATTTACCACAACCTTCCTTCATTTTTATATATTTTGATATATTTAGTTCTTATATATGATATTAATTTTATAATAATAATTATGGAATGATTCATTAATTTTTAACTATATTTCTTTTTCATCCGTTAGAAACGAAAATGCCACTAGTGTGTAAGTGTTGAATACTATCTTCACATAGTGATGAAATTCATTTTTCATCAAATATTTTTATAAATAGTTACAAATATTAATATAATGTAAATATGTAATATTTATAACCAGATTAAAATTATGTATATGAAGAAAACATGCTCAATGTTCAAGTACTATAACCGATGAACCGAAACATACATGAAAAATGAATCAGTTGACACCCAAAATAAAGATGATAATGAAATTTTTCTAATGAATGGGGGATACGATATCATAGGTAAAAAATATATGATATTATTATTGGATATGGTATATAATCACAACAAATTTAAAATTATTATAGTGGATTTTATAGAACTTATAAAGCAAGTATCACTTAAGGTAATGGTTTTATTATACAATCTCATTTTTACCAGGATTTTCTATGCATAAAATTTCCATAATGAAATAATATGATATGTCACTTAAAAATAATATATAATTTCTTATAATCTTTTTTTGAATCTTACATGTTTTTCATTCATTTTCATCTCCCTATAAATTCAAGATTCCAAAATTTTTTTTTACAGAAAATCAACCATGTTTTTATCTCTGGTCGAGAGTCTTTTCATTCATGTCCATATTTAAAAAAATAAAAAAAATTATTACTATTACAAAAAATATAATTTAAATCTATTTTACTGTAGTTTAATTTATTTAACTATATTTAAAATTAATCTTCTTATCATTTTCAAAACATAGTACTTTTAACATTTCACTGAGAATGTGAATGAAATTTTTATTTTAATGCACACCAAATGAATGACTATTCCCACTATCATTAATACTCTTTTCATTGATGATCCTTTTATTATCATCATTAGTTATTTTAAAATAAATTTTTTTACTCAACATTTTCTGAATTTTTTGGATTTTAAATAATTGATTCCAAAATGAATGGTTATTTTCCTCAAAAAATATTCAAAGTACCTTTAAGGTTATTTTCTTCTATAACATCGTCATTTAATATTTATTATGATATATTTGGTAAATGATGAAATTTTACCATTTTTTTATCTATCTATATGTTTTATGATTATGATGATGGGATTTTTATAAAACATATATACTTTCCATGGATTATGATATTATGATATGATGAACATTTTATGATCTAGTGGAAATCATATTTGAGATTTTCATTATGTAATGGGTGGGCCAAAAATTATATATCCCACCAATAAGACGGGAAACAAGGATGTATTTTCATATATAAGGTCCAAAATTGGGAGTATTCCTAGTTCAGTATGTGCATTTTTTTTAAAAATATTTCCTGGGATTGAACCTTGATTAAGGAAATAATGGAATATAGAGGGAATCCAATCCACTATGAAATTATTGGTAGTTACTATTGACTAAGGGAACAATTTTATATGATTTGGTGAATGAAAAAAACATGTGTCTTATGATTATGATATGTTTTCATGTCTCGTTAATAACTGTTGAAGATTTTTTTCTTATATTTATTTTTTCATTTTATTGAATAACCATTATTCAATGTTCCATGTTTATTTTATATGAATTTTTGGGAATGACATTATAATGATTATATCTCGTTATCATGCTCTTATAATTATATTTTTCTCAATTATGATCTTTTGTATATATATCTTATGTTTACCCTTTTGGTAATTTGATATCACACTTCCTTATGTTTCCCTTCTCCATGTTATGTCTAGTAAGGGTGTTGGTTGGGAAGGAATAAATGATTAATAATTTTGAACTTTAATGAAACATTTGTTTAAATGTCATTATTTCGAATGACTCTAGACCTCTACAATCCTTAGGTATGTATTATTGTGAATTTTGTTGAATATTTATCTAAAATTATGCAATATTTATGTATGAAATGTATGGGTCATTGTATCCTCTTCATCCCTTATCTAATTAATATTTTTCTATCATCTTCATTAAATATGGATTTTTCAGTAATCATATAATGTATAAATTATCTAATCATATAAAATTTTGAGGTTTTATCTTATTCTATTAGTATATCAACAAATAAATTTTTAATAAATTGAAATAATACTCACAATGTATCACTTTATAAAGAAGTGTAAGTTTTATCTCATGAAAAACATCAATAGTGATAATAGAGTTAGAAGTGTTCACATTATTGAGGGAGTAATTATATCATTATGTCGATCTATTAATGTGGAATGAATTTATTTCATAATAAGGATACTGATTTTCACTTATCTTCACATATTTTTTCTTCAATAAAAAAGAAAAAAAATTCAAAGAGTGAAGGTGAATTTAATCTATATACAACCTTGAATAACATAAACAAGAATAGTAAAAAATAGTGTCAATCCATTTACAATAAATTTGTTCATCCAAAAATCATTGTCTCTTTAGTAAAAAAATCATGAGACAAATATATTTATTTAATAAATAATAATAATAATTATATGAATAATGATTAGAAACAGTCTTTGTCAAAATATTTTCTCTTTACCTTTTATGTGTCCTGAATTTCTTATATCTCTTTATAATTTTTAAACTCTTGTCACCAAATATATTTATTCTTCATATACTATGATATTATAAAATATATTCAAATATTTTTATTCATTGAAATAAATAACTAACTTTATTTGTGAATTTTTAGAATTCATTGTAATAAACTTCCCCTAAAAATATAACCTGTTAATTCTCTTTTTTCTTTTTCTACAACCCTGGACCAAAACACCTTCTTATCTCCTATTTGAAGTTATAAATTTTAAATCAAATAATTTATACATGGAATATGCGTTCCATACAGATGTTCAATAATAATAAATATCATCATCTCTCAATCAAAATTACTACATTAATTATTATTAATTTAATTATTTTTAATACTTTTTTAATTTTCTTCCATATCTTATTCTTCTAATCCTTTCATTCACATAAAATTTACCTCATATTTTTACATAGTCACAAACCATATCTCATAGAAATAAATACTTTAAATTGACACCCATTAATTGAGAAGTTTATAAGGACCCAACCTCATTATGTAATCTTTATCATTTTATGAAGATTCCAATTTCTTATATATTGAGGATCGTTGCAGTTTAATGTCTCGTAAAATAAGGTTATAACCATTAAATATAAAAGTCATATATTAAAAATTGGAAATTTCTACTCCGAATTATTTTTCATAATATAAATTTTTTTTAAATGATACAATTTTTCTTTCTAAGATAAATCTTCATGAGTTTCAACATAGCTTCTTATTTGTTCTTACACATCCTTAAATTTGGTGAAGAACATTTAAAAACATATGAAAAGAATAAAAATAATAGAAGAGGAAAAGTATAAGAAGTCCAATAGTCTAATAATAGAAAAAAACCTTAAAATTTTTGCCTTTAACACAATATTTTTAATCATATCAAATAAATCAAATCCATATGAAAAATTAACTTTTTTGTTAAGAAATCATTCAAAACCCATAATAATAAAATATAAACCATAGTAGTAAAAATAGAGTATTCTATTCAAAATCCATGTCAAAAATAACTACATTAAGGTTAAATATATAGGATAAACAACCCTAGAAAACACCATCATTATTTCCTTTGAAGACAATTAACATTACCGAATTAATTAGAAAGATATATCTTGAACACCGATCATATAATTTATATCGGGATCACCCATAGTATAAGTTATATCTAGCTCACTCATAATAATATATACTGAGAAAGTACAAGATAATGAATAAAATAATTTATGATTTCACTCATTTCATAATAAGACACATAAGGACCCTTTTTACCAATAGGTAAAACATTTTTGGATATTGAAATACACTTTCCATTTAAAAAACCTATTTGAAAACTAAAATATGTAGAATAAAGTGGAGAAAGAATTTTATAAGAAGAAAAAAAGGAATATTTTGAAGGAATAAAAATATTAAATATCAATTATGGTGATTGTCTCCATTAACATAGTATAACTTAAAATATAATATTAATTTTCATTTTTTAATTAAATTTAAAAATTTCCACATAAAATTTGTTAAAATAATCATTTTTAAAACGTTAGTAAGAAATTAATAAGTAGCATAAAATTTCTTTTATAACTAAATTATATCCATGTGAATACATCAATAAAATATTTTTAATAATATTTAAATAGAGTATGTTTTATAAAAAATATATTTAAAATGTCTAAAATGAGTTTTAAAGTTAAAATTTCTCATATATCGAGTTAAACTGGTCACGTACATTCTTTATCTTCGTAAATAATAAAAATATATTAAGTATTTACTTTTATGAGAAACAATTTAATGTTTATTCAATTATTATAATCTCATTTATATAATTTATTTCCATGTTCTATTTAGTTACATAATAAGGTATGTTTATATCAGACATTTTGGGGACGTCCAGTTCATAATCCCAAAATAGCATTGGTAGGTTTACCGTGGTGAAAGGGTTCATTGTTATATAATATCAAGAATGATAAAAGTGAAATGATAATATAATTTATTCACTTAATATATTTTTATAACCATCTATGAATGGCATACATAAGAAACAAATCCCATAACTTCATGGGGGTAGTAATTCACATGTGCGCACAAATAACGTTATCATTTTACAATAGATTGAAAATTAATAAATTAGATGATATATTATCATTTTATAATTTTAATTAATTATGTAAATAATATATATATTAATTAAATATATCATAGTAAACATCCAATAGATGTTGTTATGGAAAATGAGATACATGTTTTCATGAATGTGGTAATCCACAAGTAAACCTGAGTGATGTTTTCAGTTCCCAATTGATGAAATGGAGACAAAAAATGGATGTACCAAAATAAAAATAATATTTTTTTATATTTTATATACTCACGTTATAATTTCTTCATGATTATTGAATATTTTAAGGAGGTATATATGGGAAGTAAAATTGAAATATGTCAGTTTCCACTTATACCATCCCCTCATATAACCTCTTTGGATTACACATTAAGAATTCAAGGTATTCACTTTCAACTAGAAAATGATCTACAAGATAGAGGGAGTGAATTTAAGTTGAGGTTTGTGTAGGTATTCTATAAAATAGATTTCCAAAAAAATTGAGGAGGATAGGAGAGGAGGTTCCCTTTTTTACGTGAGGGGAAGGGTACTTTTAAAATTACTAAAATTATTAAATTAATATAAATTTATTTTCATGGATAAATGGAACTATATTTATATATTTCAAATTTAGGGTCATTCTGAATATAAATAATATAGTAAAATAAATATTTAACATTTTAACTTGATGTTTTCAACATTCTTTATTTATTTTAACCCACGTTAAACCTTTGATGTTCACCATAGAATTAATGTTTTTTATAATGTGGGAGTCAATTATATTACTATAAAAGTAAAAGCAATCCATAAATGGACTATGGATGATATATTATCAACCATATCTCATTCACACGCTCAATAAAAATATTTTTATGACTTCTAAATTATTTAATTAAATAAAATTAATTATAAAATATCATTAATTTCATTTTTGGAACAATTAATTTAATTTAAATTTTATGAAATCTAGATAAGAAGATAATTATAATAATAACATTTTAAACAAACCTAATATGTTATATATATCTATAAAATTATATTTACACTATAAATCACCCCAAAAGTATTATTTTTAGTGTTTTTAAATGATTTACCTTATTTCAACTCTTTGTACAAGCACTATGTTGACGTTGCATAAGGATTTAGAGTCATTATTTTATCAATAAAAAATATTAATAAATTAAAAAGAAGAAAGATATTTTATATATAAGATGATAATTTTTAACATAACAAAACCATTTTTATCCCTATGATAAAAATTGGGAGACATTAAAACAAAGTGAGTGACATGTTGTTTTTATTATTTATTTAAAATTATATTACAGTCATTATCAAATGAAGGTTTCAATAAATTTTAAACTTTTAGAAACAATTATGATAATATTCAAATACATTTATCTAATAAAATCCATTCATGTGTTAGGGATATTTTTAGTCCTTATAAAATTATTTTTAATCTTAATTACACGATTTACCATTACCGAGGTTATAAATATTTATTAATGTGACTCTTCCGAATGACCAAAATTAAAAGGGATATATCTAAAAAATATAGAACACCTAAAAAATATGGAATATTTTTTTCAATAATAAATTTATAAAAGTGTTATAAGTTAAATTTATATAAAAACCCAAAATTATAAGGAAAATGTTTTTAGAAAAATACGTTTTAAATCTCATAAAAACAAATTAATACAAAAATAGGTAAAATGATGTTCCCTGTGTAATTATTTATATTATTTCAAATTAATTTTGATTTATATTAAATTAATATAATATAAAACATCTAAATTATATTATTTAATAAAAATTACATAAAATTTTACCAAATAATAAAAAATTTCACTATTCACTGAACAATAAATCTTTTCATAAAAAAATACTCCCTAAGATAAATTTGATATGTTGATTAAAAAAATAAATATAAAATTTTCACCTTAATATTCAAAAATTTAGAAATTAATATTTTAAATAAAACCGTACAGTACATGAAAACAATTTTAATAGGAATTAAACTAATTTATTTTTCATTGAAATATTAATTAATATTTTTAAAATTTTTATAACTATATAAAATATAATTAATAAATATTAATATAGAATAAACTTGATTACTAACTATACTTTATTTTTTTACATTCTTCCCCATTTTTTAAATTGCATCCTCTTAATTTTATTCATTACATTAATAAGTCAGGATATTTTACCTTCAATTTATTTTCAAATTACCATGTTGCTTCTCCAAAAATATTTTTTTAACAATACATATACTTGTAGAATTATTTTATTCTAAAACACTTATTCTCTAGGGTAAATAATCTTAATTAGCTATTCCTCATAAGATGTTTTTTCTTCCAACTGAAAATTTTTTGGGGAAAAGATATGATGCATCTCGAACATATTTTCCTTATAAAAAAATGTGATATATGCCATATAATTAATATAAACATGAGGGAAATTCCACCTAGATGTAAAAAATAAAAAAAAATCATGATTTCATATGTTTCAATGAGACATAGACATACCTTATAAGTTTTTCCAAAATTTATCACATGTTTCAATTAAAATACTTTATGAAAAACATATTCACCTGACCCCAATGAAAGATATTTTCTCTGGTTATACACATTAATTTTATTCCAACTATGATATGTCCTTATGTGTTTCTAAATCATATTCACCTTCTTAGCCATTTCTCATACTAATTCAGGTTCCAACAATTTATTTTCTACCACATCATCCCAAAAACCAAGAGTCTAACATCGAATTCAATATAATTCCTAATATGTTCTGTCTATATTTTTTAATGATAATTTTTATTATAATCGAATTGAACCAATGAAATATTTTAATCCCAAATTCCAAGGTAATCCATTGAATAAGAATGAAGACTGTTTTCCAAGGTCATAATCATTCACTATGTTTTTTTATGAAATTGATGATGAAAATATGTATTGAAATTAAATTTAGTACCCAATGGATTTTAATGGGTTTTCTCAAATTAAAGGTAAACTTGGGATCATAGTTAGATAAAATTGATAGTGGGTCACTATGATACCTTAATATCCTATTGAGATATATTTAAAAATTATGATCTTAGGAAAAAGTATCTTTAATTGGAAGGAAATGTGCATATTTAGTTTTCCAATCAATAATAACCCTTTTTTATTACTACCACAAGATTTTCTTGGATATAAGACAATGAAATATATTGATATATATTCCTATTTCCACTTTAGTTTTCCATTAGTAATACTCTCGTTGTTATCTATACATCATAGTTTTGATGGGATGAATAGAAAAGAGATAGTTGTGGGATTCACTCAATAATTCATTTTTTAACTTGATGGTTGATAACATACATTACCTTTTCCAAAATCTCAAAACCCCTTCTATATAAATGTTAATTTTGGTAAATCGCCATTATTTACCAATTACGCCATTTTGGGTAGATCATGGTCCTCTATTCGATCATCTTAATTTTGTATGATAGTGTAGAATGCCCCATAGACTAAAACAATCTAGAGTAAGTTTATTCATGCACTATTTATTGGAAATAATTAATTAAATTATTTACAATATGACCATGTTCAAAATATATGATGGTTAATGATTCATTTTCCTTTCAACACAAATAATTGAGTTCATTTTTTTATTATAGGATGTTAATGAATCTTGTAATCATAATCCTCAATCAATTCCATTTATCTTATATTACTCATGTTTAACTCCTTCTGAGTAAATATATACTTCAAAATATTATGATTAGTATATATTTCAAACATTACTCTTTGTAAATTTTTCCTCCAATTTTTTTGAGGTAAAACCACATCAGTTAATTCCAGATCATGTTTGGGATAATTAAACTCATGAGGTTTTTATTGACGTAAATCATAAAGAATTACCTATTATTTTTTCATTATTCCACAACCAAGACCCTTCAATTAAGAGTCATTATATATAACTAATTCACAATTTCTATAGAGAATATCCAAAACTATATCCTTCACCAATCTTCCTTTTAGTTCCTAAAAACAATCACCATGCTATTTCATCCAGATGAAGTTATCTTTTTTGTTCAACATATTCAATAAGCTATATTCCCAAGAAACTATTATAAAATTTGATGGTATTATCCCACCAACCCATTGAAAATATGAGTCTCTTGGCTATTTTTTGGTCACAATGATTTTATAAAAATATTTGTTTTATTGAGGTAAATAATAATTCCATATTTATAAATAATATATTTGAGAAAATAAATATTATGTAACCAAAATTCACAATTACTAAATTTTTCATATAACTTATTTTCTCTTAAGGATCTTATTCTAATCCTTATTTGTCTTTCATTATCCTCATGAATTTATGAATATACCAATATATCATCTATAAAAAAACAAAAAATATATTTAAATGTTCATAGAAAACTATATTCCTAAGATCCATTGTTACAATTAGTACCTTACATAACCTTAATGGAATAAGAAAAAAATCACAATTCCAATATCTAGTCAAATGAATTATTTAGAATATATTAATCCCTTACCTTGAAAATATGGTACACTAACCTGAGATTAATATTTAAAAAATATTTAACTCCTATGGCCTGATCAAAAAAATATTTGATAAGAGGCAAATAATTCTTGTTCATAACACCATTGTTATTTAAGGATATATAATCAATGAATGTATTATTGAATCATATTTCTTTTTAACTAATATAATCATGGAACCCTAACAGCCCCATAGAGTGTCATTAATTCCCAACGGTACTATGAAAAATAATTCATTTATAAAACCAAAACAATTCTAGTCAATTAATTAAAATGTATTATAAGGAAATATTAGGGTTGATCCCACTGAGACAGTTTGTATATTTTAAATTAATAAACGAAAATAAATTTTAAATTGTTTAATTTATTTTGAAATAATGATAAATATAGCACTGATTATTGGGTTTTAATATCTATATGGGATACATGCTAGGTTCAGTGATTTTCAGGTTTGTGTGCAAGTGATTCAATTAAAAACAATTTTATTCAGTTTTGGTGTTGTAATTGGGTAATTTGGGTTCCTTGGTCTTGATATCCCACCCTAATATTATGATTAAACCATTGTAATTTTCATCTACTAGGTTAAACAAAGAAATAGACGACATAAAACAATATTTAAATATAACCGGCTTAGATTTCATAACGGTCGTACACAATCTGAGGTGATTAATTGATGAAACAAAATAATACTCTTCAAATCACCATAAATGGTTCTAGAATTTCAAAAATAAGGATATTGAAATTGATAAATCGTTTTCACAACATACCAAAATATGAATAATAAAAAGAACATAATCCCTACACACACATCCCTATAAAATCACATCACTCAACACAAAGAAAACTAATTGCCCATGATGAGTGCGAGTGACATGGGTACCTGAGGAATAATGGAGGTGAAGAGGGGATCCAGATCATCACCTTATTTTCTGTTGACATCGAACTGGATACAGATGGTATGAGGGTGGCTTGGAATGGTGGTTGGGGCTGGTATATATATGTTGATACTATCGAAACATGTGACCCATGTCATCTATTTTTTATATGCATCACCAAGCACACAATATGTATCTAGGGTACACATTGTGTACTCAAAATATAATTTTTCCTCTTCTATGTTGAATACGTGAAAACATAGTATGATGGTTTCACTAAGGTGATATTGTAAATAGGGGACTCACGACCTGTATCGTCATTTCACATCATGTATGATCATCACGAGTTGTCCAATACTGTAATTTCCATTCATGATAATTAAAAACATGTACATATAGTACATGGTGTTTAATTATAGTACATGACATGTAATCAGCGTGTTTCATATTTTTTAGCTCTACTCTATCTTAAAAAATATTGTGTTTCGTCATGAGTGATGCTCAAAGCTTGAAGGGTCCTTTGCCTTGTATTTTATCCTCTTTTTTTTATTTTCTCACATATTCATCATTTCTTTCCCTAAAACATAAAAGAATTTAATATATTCAAAATTGTAAATATTATTAAATTAAATAAATAATTTAATACATCAAAATAATAAAAAATGTATGCATGAAATAAAATTATCAAACCCCATAGTAAAAAATCATATGAATAAAACATTTATTAAGAAACTCTTGGAATATCTTTTTCAACACCATGATTCCTACTTATGTTATCCGATATGGGGTTTTGAAATTAGATTAACATCCGGATCTATGTAAATAATAAATTCAACATTCTGATTAGGATTAAAACCATGAAATTCATTACCAAATAAATTCATATATTCATTCACTATGAGAATATCACTAGTATGAACATTTTTTTTTCAAACAACATTATCTAGGTAAACATTACTACCATATCTATTCAATTTTTCATTTTCTTGGTATGTTATCATGGGTAAAAAATCATAATTATAACATTATTATCTTTGTAATATTACATGTCATGATGAAATCAAGTAAAATTCATACCCAAAATAATATAAAACAATAGTATGGTCAGTTCACAAATATTATCAGGAAATAAAATCCCACAGAAAATAACATGAGGATTCCTGTAATTCTTGGTTGATTTAATAATTCATCATGAATATTTCACCAAAATTTTTATCTTTTTTCATGAGGTGATATTCCCATTTTACTTGAGAAATTTTAACAAATGAAGGATTGTGAATATCTATTTTCAATTCGGGCATCGACATAATTCTAATAAACAAGTAATATACATGTCATCACTTCATTAGTTGGACCAACATCAACCGTAGTAGTGGAAGATGTATTTTTCACACCTATATTCTTTCATTCATGTTGATTTCAGTCTTTAGAAACTACCTTTGTAAACATACCATAATAAATCCCAAACTCATTGAATTTAATTCATATCCCCTTTTGTTGGCTACTCATACCCCATTCATGGATTATTCAAGACTTATTTCTTTTTCTCAAGCCTTATGATAAAAATAACTACACTAATAACACATTCCTGATCTTGTAAAACATCCAATAAATTGTTTTCTACCACATAGGGAACATGTTGGGGGGGCCTACCCCTATATATTTTAGTTTACTACTTATCCATTTATTTTCTCCCTTACCCCGGTTTCACTTGTCAACTTGAAGAACGAATGATTCTGCAAACACCATATCTACATTCTCACTACAAAGAATAACATTCTTAATACATTTAAACTATATTTAGGCCAATTATCTTCTTAACATTGTTTTAATTTATAGTAAAATATTATAATTTTATTATCAATTTCCCAAATATAATTTTATGTTTACCTACCCAATCATGTAAAATTTTCTTCATACGTGGCTGTTAAATTTACTGATTAGATCAATTTCAAGAATTGTTTCTTTATTTTGAGTTAATAACATTTAAAAAAATATTTCTCTAGGAATTGGCTTTTTAATAAATCATATTCAATGGTAACAATATCATCTCTCTCTTTTTTATTATTAACTAATGACCACCGTTTATTAAAATCACCTTTAAAATTATAATTTAATAGAGATACATTTTATGTTATGAAAATACCATGAATTTGAATATCTTTTTTGAAGCATTCATCTATCGTTTAGATACCACTGTATGTGAATATTCATGAAAATATACAGGGTTATGTTTCATAAAATTGAAAATTATCTACATGTTCTTCTTTGGAAAATCTTTTTTCTCTTTAACATGGAAGACACAACCATTTATATTGTGGATCAACTAAGCTATTGTTGTAAAAAAAAATATCAGTTCCAATTAAAAATGTTTTAGGATTCTGGTTAAAATGGATATTTTCCTCCTAATACCTTCCTACATTGGATTCATTGTTTCCACTATAGAAAAAAATTCAGAAAAAAATATGTTATATGAGAAAACATTTTATTTTTAAAATGATATTTCTTATCAACTTAACCCTAATGTAGAATTTCTCAATGTTATTATATTTACATTATTTTAACCTCTAAAATGTTATCATCCATTCATCTAATACCAACTATAATTACTAAACATTAAAATATTTCATAATCTTGAGTTCTTATTCTAAAATTCACTTTCACAAATTTCATCAATATTTACAGTTTGAAGTTTTATAGAATAAGATAAAAACTCTAAAATAAAAATACCTTATATTAATAATTGTACCATTCTAATCAATATCAATTTTTCTATAAAATAATATTTTATAATGAAATATTTTTTATTTTCTTGAAAAATATCGATGAAATTAAACAATACTTACCATTTTTTTCTCACTCACTCTTAAGCCCTATGAAAAAAATTTAAATACATATTATCAGAATAAAAATCATAGTGATTGAAAAAATTATAAATTATGTTAGTCCAATAAAAAAAATAAATACCCAAAAATTCATTAAATTTGTCACAATATTCTTTGAGTGTATGAAATAAATCACATCCACATGAAGACACACTTTTTTATAAATAAATCATTCAAAACATATAGAAAAAAATTGAAACCATCATTGAAAAAATATAGAATTTTATTCATAACCCATTTATGAAATAATAGAATCTCATTAAAATCCATTAGAGAAAACTCCCCGATTAACTCCCTTCTTTATTCCATTGAAGATAAGGAACATCACCTAATGTATTGGAGAGCTATATCATGCTAACCCATCATATAAGCTATATCAAGCTCACTTGTCATCATCTATAATGATCATGTACCATATCACAAATATAATACTTTATTCTATCTTATTTATCATCATAAAATCCTTAAAAAACTCTATTTACCCATATAAAAAAATTATATATTAAAATTCCATTTCCTTTTAAAACACCATTTTTGAAAAATAATACCCAAAAAAATGGAACGATGGTATTTATATGAATAAAACAAGGATTATTTTGAAGAAATAAAAACATAAAATAATATTTTTTGTTGAAGGAAAGACCATTGATACTGTAATGTTAAAATATAATATTCTTTTTTTTTTGTGATGAATGTCAAAACATTCCATATAAAACACATAAAATGACTCATTTTGAAACCCTTTGTAAAAAGTTAATAAGTGACATAAATAACCTTTATAACTCATTTATATCTATATAAATATATTCATAAAATAAATTTACAAATATTTACATGGATGAATGATATTTAGAAAATAAATCATAAAACATTTTTAATAAGGTTTTAAGTCGGGGTTACTTACCTAGACTCAAACTCATCACTTCCATTATTTATCATCCTAAAGAGGAACTTTATCTTAATTATTTACATGATTTAGAACATTATTCTTGTTTATTTCATTATAAATATACATACTATTTCTTTTGATACCATGCTATATTTGATTACATAATCAGTTAACTTTGCATCTAATGTTTTGGGGATGTTCAGTTCCTAATCCCAAAATAGCTTTGATAGGATGATCATGGTTAAAGGGGTCATTATTCCAAAATATCTACAATTATAAAAATTAAATTATTATCATTTTTATACTTACAATGTTTTTTAACCCTCAATGAATGGAATACAGGAAAAATGGATTGTATTCTATTGTAGAGGTGGTAATCCACATGTATGAACGAACAATGTTATAATTTTCCAATTGATGAAGAGTTATAAAATTATATGATATAATATAATTATAGAGTTTTAGTTGTTTCATTAACTTCATATATATATTTATTAGACACATTATATAAAAAATCAATGATTTATGGTGACAGAAAATGAAAAACATCACTTTGTATAGGTGGTAATCTATATGTACACATGAGAAATGTTTTCATTTCTTATAAGATGAAAAGGGAGATGAAAAAGGGTTTTACTATAATCAAAATAGAAGTGAATTATATAGAAAATATATATGTTAATTTCTCAGTATGCTTATATAAAAATTCTAGGATGTGGAATAAGAAATAAACAAGAAATAGGTTAATTAGGGTTCATAACTTCTCCTCAAATAATGTCTTTGTATTACATCTTAAGCCTTCTATGATTATTATTTTATTTTTACAAGGACATGTTTAAAGTAGGGAGTAAATTTTAAAATAGAATTGGGAAATTATCATCTGAATTAGAGTTCATAAAACATGTCAGCAAGAGAGAATAAGAGGTTTCATTTTATATGTTAGGGGAGGGACACTCTTGAAATTACATAAATTATTAAACTAATATAAATAAATTCAATTTGAATAATGAATAAAAATTGATATACTTAAAATATTTGATTATGGTGACTCTAAATGCTATCATAAAATTAAACTTTGATAGGTTTAGGTAATTTTCTCCTCTATGGGGATTTCTTTTAACCCATATTAACCTCACTGTTGATTACCTTGGTACCATAGTTTTTTACACTATATGAGTCATCAAATTTATTATAAATGGATAGGTTATTGATAAATGGACCATATTATATATTCTCAATAATATCCCATTCACAAGGATTAAGATAAGATATTTATGAATTCTAAAGCATTTAATTATTATTATTAATATCTTCTTTGAACTATTATTTTAATTTGACTTTATTATAATGAACATAATAATGGAATTATAAAATAAAATTTTATGAAAAATATAATTTGTTATATATAACTATAATATTCATTGGACACTATAACTCCCGTGGAAAATATTACTTTCACAGTATTTAAAATAATTTATATGATTTTTCTATTTCTTATGAAAGCACTATGTCGGAATTTTGTATGCATTTAAGTTAATTATTCCGTCACTAATAATTAAAAATAAATTGCATAATAAAAATTCAATTATATATTAAACTACCACTTATAACCAAACATAAAATCTTTTTATACCAATGATAATATAGAGATATTATTGTAATGAGGGTGACATTCTGTTTTTATTTTTTATTTATAATCATATGAAGGTCATTATCAGAGTAAAGTAGTATGAAATTACCACATTTTTGAACTCTTATGGACATCTATGAAACAAAATTTTCCAATTAATTAAATATAATTTTTAGATTGTGTTTTATATCATATCACATTATTTTTTTCCTTATTTACTTGATTTACCCATACTAAGGTGACAAATATTTAGAACAGTTATAGTTTATAATAAAAAAATAAAAGTTAAATATTTACCAAATTTTTAAAGCTTGATTATAAATATATATTTATTTTTATGATTCAGTTTCAATAAGGGGTAGTATCTAATTTTTAAGAGAAATAAAAAATGCATCGATAAAGTTGTTTTTAGAAAAATATATCTTTAATCCCAAAAATGAACTTATAAAAAATGATTTGTAATAATGATTACCATGTCATTAATTACACTATTTATAACACAATGATACTTATATAGCTTTAATATTAAATTGGAATTTTAAATTAGTTTATTTAATAAAAATATAGAAAAAGTTATAACGAAAATATGTAGTTTTCACTCTTCATTGAGAAATCAGTATTTTTATAAAAAAAATTAACCTTAAACTAAAATTTATAGGATAATTCATAAAATATATTTCAAAATAAAATTATACAAGTTAGATATTAATCATTTAAATAAATTCATAAAATACCTGAAAATGAATTTAATAAGAATAAAATAATTTCATTTTTGATTGAACAATTACTTAAAATTCCTATAGTGAATATGACTATGTAAAATGGAATTAATATATACTAATAAGGAATGAAATTTTTTATGAATCTTACCTAGGTTGTTATAAAAATTCTATAGTTGGCTTCGATGGTTTATTTTGATCTAATGAATGATCAACTTGTGATTTATACACATGATCAAATTTCACATACTTTATTCAATCCACACCTATTGATCTACTTGAATGAATGGATATTTTTTTAATTCAATTGATTGGTCTCACATGAACATTTTCAAACTTGATTAGTCACCTTATTTACACAAGAAAATCCTTTATCTGAATTCACCCACAACTAGCACAATATGGAGTCCTTAAATGATTTTTATGTTCTCTTTATGATCACTCCAACATGTCTTGGATATTAGGACCACACTTAAAACTAGATTGCAAAATTTAAACTAGTAATATTTTAAAAAAATTATTAGCTTTGATTCATTATCTTCATCAGAGATCAAATCATTAGACCCCTTTGATCAGCTAAATTCATAGGAAATCGATGTACAGACAAGGCATGAATTTATTCTATATCTCTACTGCATTACCTTTGAAACTCTCTATTTCCCATTAGTCCTTGTTTTCATCAGATAAAAAAAACATATGATCTTGTGGTCCTACTTTACCAACCGATGTAAGTTAGTTTCCTTCAATATCTTCATTATCTAAACCTTTATCCTATGATATAATTAAAAAATCCTTCAACATTGATGTATAACATGGATGAGAAATCCTTTATAAAACTCAATCGATCCCAACTGTTTTATCAACTAACCATATTCTACCCCAATTTATATTCAATTTTTGATTTGACCTTCTTCATTGATTTTCTCTTCCGACATATATTCTTCTTCACTCTTCTTTTCTTGAAAACCATATTACTTTAATCCATTGATAACTAAACATACTAAATTTGATTCCCTATTCTCATAATCCTTGACTGAATATTATATTTCATTCCTTTTTAATCTTAAATGTGTCATTTACACTGATTAATTCTTATTCATAGTCTTGAATACCTTATACATGCATGTTTTCAAAAAAAAAATTATTATCTGTGAACTTTCATTTTACCATGTTTTTTATTCTACATCTTATATTTATTTTTATTCATGACAACAAACATGTAATTTAATAATAAAATTCATGTTTTCCTTGAATTGCTTCTCATACATCTAACATCATCATATGTCCTGGATTTTTCCCTGGTTAATTCTAACACCAAAAACTACACGTTGAAATTAATTTTATTCTAGGTATCTAAAAAAATTATGTATTCACATGTAAAATTCTACCAGAAACTCCATTTTAAAAAATAAAATTAAATTCATTAACAATTAAAAAATTAAAAAAATATCCAAAATCATGATTCAATTTTAATAATAATTCAATAATTAATTTTTCCAAGAAATTTATTTATTTATTTATTTCCATCAATAAAAATATTTCAAAAGTATTCATTTAACTACAAAATAATTTTGTAATACATTAAAAATCTATATCTCCCCAAAAATTGATACTTCCATTATAATCTTGAGGTGTTTAAAAAAATATTATTATCAAAATATGTTTAAAAAATAAAACAATTATCCATTTAAACCATCTAATATAATGTTTTAAAAAATTATTCCATGAAAAAAACATTTTTATATTGAATGTTAAAATATTAATATTTTTTAGTTAAATAAATCATTAAAGAAATATTCATTTGAATGTAATATGAAAATGATTTGGTGAACATTTATAAAACAAGGAGACATTGAATTCCACCAAATGTAGATCATTTATTATCCTTAAGAAATCAATTTAGAATACTTCAAAGAGTGAAAAACATATCTAGACAAGAATTATTGAATCCTACATAATGAATTAATTTTAAAAAATGGTTTTACTCTCTAAAATATTACTAAAATAGATGATTAGATTTGATATTTTTTAATAGAATTAATCCAACATCATTCCATTGTTCTCATGTTATTTTAAAATGATCATTATATCCATGGATAACACACAAGAAAATAATTAATTCACCCATAATTAACCATAAAATATTTTATTAAATAAAAATAAAAATAATTATATTTGAGTTAGTTCAGAAAATTAAAAATAGATATGTATATGTAAAACAAACACATTTATCTACTTCAAGAAAACAAAACATAACTGAGGATTATGAGTTCATTTTGAAAATTAAATTTCAAAATTATTTATAAGTTTAATAAAAATTAATAATTTAAAAATATACACCTGATTTTTCACAAATAATATATTTTCAAGAGATAAAAAAAAGATGTAACAAGATAAAATCTATATAGAAAATCAAAATGATAAAAAAAACTCCACTATGAGAAAAATATCTATTTCTAAAAAATCACTTAACTGATAATTCAAACTAATATTTTAGAATAATTAATTCCAAAAATACAATGAAATTTCACATAAACTACATGAAATATGATTTATTCTAACACCGTGATATTTTGAAATTGGAACATCTTGTTTGATAGTGTGTGTGACATGAAACACAAATATTTGATGAAAACATAAAACCCAGAGACTTTATGATAAATTCATTTTTTAAAAAAATTTCACACTTTAATAGGTTTCAATGCATGAAATAAAGTGTTTAAATGAGACATTATACTCTATTAAAATATTATTATTTAAACACGATCATTATAACATAGGCATTAAGTTTGTGGGTTTAAAAACTGGTATCAAAATTATGAAAATATATAGTTTTCAAATGTATAAAATAAATTAAATGGATATATATTTGTTATAAATAAAATAATAATCATTTTAATGAAAAATAAAATTTTTCTATAAATTTATATTTTTTAAAAAAAAAAGGTTTTGTCGCTTCTTTCACACATATGTTAAAATTTATTTTTGACAATTTTAGAAATTATATTTGAAAAAATATATTTAATTTTTGAAATAATCATATCTAACTTATCTTAGGGAGATATTTTTATTTTTCTAAAATGTCGCATTCTTCAATGAATAGTGAAAGATACTGATTTTTACTAAATTATTCGTTTTAGTATAAATAATTTAAAATGTAATAAATTTTTTTAAATTTTTTTAATGTAAAATTTGTTTAATTATATATATAATATTCCAATTTAGGTCCTTTAAATCAATTTTAATGCATAATTTCGATATAAAAACTATTTAAACTTTTGAACATTTTCTCTTGGAAACCCCACTTTCTCTTCTCATCGATGAGAATAATTTTAAATTATGATTTTCCATTTATGTGAATGAAATTAAAAAAAATCAGATACTTGGAATTATAATAGTACATATTATTTGGTAAGTCTAACTTAATTTTTTACCATAATGAATACTAAAAAAGAAAAAATTATTTACCACAGTTAAGGAAAAAATGGGTATACCAAAGGGTTAAAATAATAAGATAATGTTTAAAAATTATCCAAATCTTATGAAAAACTAATTTGGTAGGAAAATATTACCATATATTATTATTTTCTATAATTCCCTATTTGGAACCTTGTTTCAGGATAAAAATATGGGTACACTTTTTTCTTTTCAAAAATAACATGTATTCCACTCATATAACTTATAAAAGGCCACAACTATCATCTCATCTTCACACATTAAAAACCCATTGGTTCATCCCAGAACTTCCCAAATAAAGTCTTCACTTACCACCTTTCATCCTATAATTCTTATTTTGTTTTCAAATCTGACCTATGAATCCTTTTGGTACAAACCAAAATAAGTTTTTTGAGGAAGAGGTAACATCCCTAACAGAGTGTTTTTTTATTTCTTCTTCCACCACCATCAATTATTATTAAACCCTAATTATATAATAAACTCATTATATTAAACAATATTAATTTTTTATGTTAATTTTATTACCTATATCCATATCCTCTTCCATAAAATGGGTTACGAAATTATCATTCATGTGCACGGGGGACTACTTCATCGTGAAACGTTGTTATTAATTTTCTATCACCACCTTTAATGGATGTATATAATGATGGATTTACCACTTTTATATGATATTTATGATATGTTTGTACTTATAAAATTTTAATATCCTATATAACTATTTAAAATTCCATTCTTTATCAAATATGATAGTGTCACTCATGTGTACAGAGAACTGACGCCTCAGGAAGATATGAGATTTGTATATCACTTAAGCATTACATAGAATTTAATAAAAAATATTAATAAATTTGTGTTATATATTTTTCATTATATTGATTCTTAAATATTAATATATCACCCATTTCTTTACCTATTGAATTTTTAGGTGAATAATATCTTCACTCGTGCGCACGCACTACCTATTATCTGCACGATGCAATGCAATTCATTTTTCTTGTCCAAAATTCATAAATTGACTCAAAATGTATGTGATGAGTAAATAACACATTTATAACATTATTATCATTATAGATATTATATATATATATATAAATGTTTTATAAACCGTAACTTTCATGACATAACATGCATGAGAAAATTAGGAAATTAACCCATCGAGCCATAAAACTAATGAAATAGTATTAAAAAACTGGTGGTAAAATGTCATAATAAGATCATATATGATATTATAAATATTTTTATGGTTATTTTATAAATTAATAATATGTTTAAAACCATTATACAAGAAATAAAGGCATGTATGAAGGTATTCAGACATGAGAAAAGGGTTTCTCATCTCACTATTACTTTCATATGAAATGTTCAAAACTTATTTACTTTGTGTGCTGTATATACATCCCCTTTTATATTTTATATAATTAAAATTCTTATTTTAATTGTATTTTAAGTTTCATTTTATTTCATTTATTTTATGGTTCTTATGATTCAGAAGCTACCAAAGTGGTAAGGGTTAATTCCATAATCTAATAATTATACAAGATTATTTATCTATATATCTACTATGGGGGAATTATTTTATATAATTATCATAAAGAAATTATTTTATTCACATTTGTTTATTCACAAAAATTATCAAGTAATATTACCATTTTCCTATTCATTGTTACTAAAAATGATTTAGAAATTTGTTAAAAAAAATAAGTAATTTTTTTCTCTTCTGTCAGAAATCCTTTTTTATTAAAACCCGTATTTTCAAAAATAAATTCAATAATGTTTTAAAACTTTTCAAAATTATTTATTAAAGACATTTTTACCCATTTTTACTTTTTATATTTTTTAAGTGAATCTTCATGTCGTTATCAAAATAACACATGTTTAGCATTTAATGAGAATGTGAAGGAATAATGGTTTTCAAATGTATGGCATGAAAAAAATCCTCTACAGTCATGAAAAATCAGGGTTTTAATTCTTATTTTACAGGTTTTAAACTGTTTATTTTAAATGAAAATTATTTTCATAATTTTTTGTGAATTTATTTCAAATGTGGTTTTCAAAATCAAAAGTATTATTTTTCTCAAAAATGTTTTTAGAATATTTACATAATATTTATATTCATCAATGAAATCAAAAATATATTTTAATTATGACCCATTGAGTATTAGTTGTATTGGAATCATACTTATTATTTCTCTTGATGTTTTTCAATTAGTTTGACTGGGGATGTATAATTTTATTACCATACACTATTTGTCTTTGGAATGTTTACGATCATGTTTAATTATTGGGGTCTTTATTAAAATTTCATTTGTTAGTTTTTCAATATGAATGTTTATGTCGATTATGTCTCAGCCTTTTAAAATGAGGAATTTATTTCACATAGTAAGTGGTGCTCAGGGAACACTATAGCCCCTCGATGCATTGTTATTTAAAATCAGACAAACTATATTGGGTTCTTGATGAGGCCTTATCCATTTAATTGTATTTCGTTAAACAAGGTCACGAATATGTGTTTTATATGTCCACCATTATGCATTCCATCCTTATGAATTCAATTATTGATATTACATTGTATTATTCAATTACTTAGGATATCCATGGTTAAGATTCAATCTTAGGTTGTTTTTTATAAGCCATATTTTAATAATATTTTATTCCATTCATATTATGCTCATGTGATTAATTAAATAGAATGTTTTTCAATTATTTACCATACCATATTGTTTGTTCTTTATTTAGTCATGATATATCCAATATATGTTTACAAACACTAAGAATCTAATATCACCACTTTTTTATGTTTTATTTTCCCTATGAAACAAGTAAGTGTTTTGTGATTGATATGTAGGGATACGCTAAGTGGAATAATAGAAATATCAAATAAAATACGTTGTATATATTATGTTTTCAATTATAATAACAATTTCAAGTATGTATTTGGTTTATAGAGAGTACAAAACTCTTTAGTCCTTCAAGAGGTGATTCTCTGTATCTTATTCCAATGTAATCAAAGAGACACCAGCTCTGGTCTATTGAGGTCGGTTTTGCTACATTTTTCACATATATAGACCCTTACACTAAAAAAATAATCAATATTGTACCCAATGAAAATCTATATTGTTAATGAAACATTAAAAACTAAATTTTAAAATGATTTTTCATTTACAATATCCAAATGAATGCACATGCTTCAAATAAAATTAAAATATTCATGTTTTCTAAAATCTTTGAAATATGTCAATAAATATTAAAAAAGCTTAGAAACATGTTCAAGGTGAAATATCCAAAAGGCATCTGATTATATTTAAAATTTAATTTATTATGAATTCATTTAGTATGACATAATTCTAAACCAGCATTAAAAAAATATTCTATCAAAAAACAAAATAGTCAAATAGGGGTAGCATGAATCATTTTTTTTAAAAAAATTAACTACTAAACAGAAAAGAAAAGTTAAATAACAATTCCTCTATAAAAATTATCTTTATTAACATAATAATATCAAGGTAATTTTATTCATTCTTTTTTAATACTATTTTAATTCTTTAAATTATGAACCTACAAGTAAATATTGATCACAAATTTAGAATGTAAAAGAAAAAGATAATTATAAATTTATCTAGAACTAAAAAGGATAGAAAAATTGAATAATGGGACTCCCTGTAAGGTAAATAATATCTGGACTCCAAACTTTTACACTATGAATAATCTTATAATTACTCTCCCATAGATACATAAAATAAATATTGATTAATCATTAAAATAAAACATTTTAATACAAAAAATACATAAGGAATACTTATAATGAAGCCACCATTTAGATAGAGTAATTTTAAAAATATTAAAGAATCATGATAACTAATAATATCCCTTTTCAAAAAGTAATTGTTTATTGATAAATAAGTGTTAATGAGTGAAAAACACCTTAAAT
Organism: Viscum album; assembly: GCA_963277665.1. Classification (NCBI taxonomy): domain Eukaryota; kingdom Viridiplantae; phylum Streptophyta; class Magnoliopsida; order Santalales; family Viscaceae; genus Viscum; species Viscum album. The sequence goes on from OY728138.1 coordinate 1,855,928,957, forward strand.
TACAAAAAAAATCAGTAAACATGAATACTTATGTTTAAACACTAATAGATAAAAAACTGACATAAAATTATAGCCCTAAAAATAATTATAATGAAAAAAATTACACATAAGAAAGTGTGGTAGATAAGATAAAATACATCATAGATGAATACTATATGTAAAAAATTATATCTAGAATGTTGTACATTTATATATAATAATATGTGAAATTCTTCCCAAATCAAAGAAAATGGGAGGATGTGATAATGATAGGTGTGTGTAATTTTTTTTTTATAATAATTATAAATAACTATAAAATAAAAAAAAGTCTTTTTAAAAGTAATAAAACCATGGGGTTCTTCTCATGAAATAAATGATTTAAATTCTATAACTATACTTGCTACCTAAAAATTCATCTAGGATATGATGGAGGGTGTGATCTTCTCAATTAGGACCAACACATATTGGAATACCATTTATTTTTAGGTAAAAATCTAGAATAATGGACTCCATTAATTATAAGGAAGAAACCTTATTCCATAACAGGAACCAAACACTATTGGAATACCCCATTTACAAAAGAATACATTAGGTTTTCCTTTGAGGTAGTTGAAACCTATTTACTTTCCCCTATGAATTTCATGTTTTACATGGACAATATGAGGTTTTAAGGGAAATAAAGTAATTTGATACATCAATTATTATGAAATGGTTCATATATCATCCCTTACCAAAAACTCCTCTAAATACATGGAATCATGTGTGAGAACATATAAGTTTAATAAATATGTTTCAAATATATTTTTGGACGTCTTTTTGAACTACTTTACGATAATTAGATTAAAATTTAATTTCATCCAATCCCATTTTCTCAACGTGAAAATATCATTCAACAAACATTCTTTCTATTTAAAAAACAAATAAATGAATATTAAAATAAAAATTTCATTAATAAACTTGATATACAATATTTTTCATTATAATCTAAAATTTTATATCTACAATTTTACATATTCAAATAATTTTTCAAATGAATTAATCGTCTAACATGTTTTAAGCACAATGAATATATAAATATATTTTTAGATGGGCCATATAATGTTTGATCAAATAATACCATTGGTTTGAACTCTAACACTTAACCCTTAGATAAATTAAAATACACATTTTATAATCGATGTAAAATTTATACAAGAAAAAATAAAATTTTATACTAATAATATAAAAACATGAAAATTCCATAGTTATGTAATCCATACCTAAATGATTTAAATTTTTCCCCATTAATCATACTTTTGTATAGGTAATTGACTTGTTAGAGGATCAAATTATGGGAGTATATCAATTTTTTTTACTTCCACACACTCATTATCTTCATTAAGATCCATTAGAAAAAAATTATGTTCATTGTTTCAAAAAAATGAAATAAAATTGATTTTAAAACATAGTTTTTTCAAATTCAATGTTTTTTAGTTATCTATTATAGTCATCAAGTCCCATACCTTCATGTAATTCATATAAAGGTAAACTTTTACTAAAAAATCCCATGAAATTACTAAAATAGAAATCTAAACGTCAATTATTCCACTAAGTGGATCAAATTTCTCCTCAAAACTCATCTGAAGGAAAATGATTCAATGATTTAGTGGCCAAATCATAATTTCATTTTCCACTTAAAACTCACTCGCACTCTCACATTCCACTATACCCAATCCTTGGGTCCCCTGACACATATGTGATTTTTTTCCTTTAATGAGTTAATCATTATGAAAAATATGACTCCCCTTTTTCAGATTATTTCAATTCTCCTTGTTTTTATTCATTTATCATATTTAATACATTATTTTATTTTATTTTAAACCCTTTGAATACTTGTTTTATGATATTGATAAAATTTAGAATTAGTAAATGTTAATAATTATTCCATGGATGATTCAGGATCATTATATATATAAAATATTTTATACTCTACATGTTGAAGGGGCTGCCATGCCTGATTATATTTTGAATCCCATGAAATATGTTTATAAAAACCAGAACATGTGTAAAAATAACTTTTTTGATATATCTAATTCCTAATTCCTTCCTTGATTATCTTTTTTCATATCCTAATAGTTTAAAAATGATGTTATAAATAAAATAAAACATTTTTTGGGATAATAATCATTCCATTTCAACTTAAAAACACATCTAGTGATGAGAGATTACACACCAAAATCAAAATAATAACCTAGTTATACAGGAAAATTTTACACATTTTTTTAAATAATTATATTATTATAATACAAATCCAATAAAAACTGATTCATACCCATGAAATGATACAATATTTTTAATTTTTCTTTGGATAATCAATATTATATTTTATACATACACTATCCTTGTAAAATAGTGGTAGGTATGAGTCTCATGAGTGGTGAATGTTTTTAATAACAATTAAGATATTCACAAGAAATATTTTTCAAAAAACTAGTTAGGAAACACAAAGAAGGATACTAACCATTTACATGTTTGTGGACACTATATTGAGATAAATTGAAGAAATTATTTATGTCCATGATGAAATTATTATCATGACTATGTAAAAACTATTAATAATTGTGATTAAGGTAAACTCACTATCCCGTAGATAATAAGTATTTTTCCTAACAAAATAAACAAAAAATGATTCTTTATTTTTATCAATTTTTAACTTCGAAGAACTCATGGAATTATTGAATAAGTGTTTTATTTATTTTCAAAAATGAGTGTATATCATTGAGTATTATTAAGAATTTTTATGAGGTATTAAACATTTCATTTAAGTGATTTTAGAGAAATTATATTGGTTGAGGTTTTTTGGAGTTTATTTGAAATACCTATGAGAAATTTATGGATATTAGTTTTTTATAGAATTAGTGAAGTATTAGACCTCAATGAGATAAAAAATGTCACTAGATTGTATTTAAGGAAATCATGAAGTTTAACTATGTAATGTAACTTTTTTAGATTGTGTATAAAATTATCTTTCTAATACATAATATATCTGAGAGTATATAGAAGATACATGATTATGTATATTAAAAAAATATGGAAAATGAAATAACAAGTCAGGATATGTTAGTTATTTAAGGAATATTGATGTTTTAAAATTCAATAAATAATTTTTCATTATTGGTACAAAAAATGTATTAGAGGGGAATTAGGAAAATTTTTAGAGGAATTGTGGTATATAATTTCTTCTAATAGATATATATATTATTATACATAATATGTAATATTCCATTAAAAATAAATTAGATATTTTTGGTGGTATATAATTTTTATTGAGGTTATCCACAACATCAACATGATTTTTTTGAGTGCGTTTAATGTTTATCTTTTTGTAAAAATTTCTGATTTATATAAGAAACATTTGGAAGGATTATTAAATCATATGATGCTTTGAAAATATTTAATGAAATTAATATCCAAATGATTATTGAATATAATAATGATTCATGTAGAAATTCATTGAAGAAGAATGTCTTGTTATAGAGAACATGGTTACACTAGAATCATACGGACCAAGAGAGAAGGAGAGATGACTAAGATGATTCTAAGTGGAATATAATTGATATTTTCTAGGAAGACCCATTTTTTATAATTCTAGATTTCCATATCATATAATTTTAAAATCTCTAACAAATATTAAATATTTAGGAATTACTATACAATTTTATTAACTACATTAATTTATAACGTATTGGTATTCATGAAAATTTAACTGAGGAGAATATGGGGATAACACATATAAAATATTTTGGAATAACAATAAAATTTTATAAGGAAAAAACCATGATCTATAATAGGAACCCAACACTATTGGAATACCCCATTGAAAAAATAAAAAACGAGGTTTTCCTTTGAGGTAGTTGAAACCAATTTACTGTCAACTAAAAATTTCATGTTTTATATAGACAATATGAGGTTTTAAAGGGAATTAAAATAATGTGATAAATATAATATTATGACATGGTTCATATATCATTCCTTACCAATACTCCCCTAAATCCATGAAATCATGTGTGAGAACATATAAGTTTAATAAATATGTTTCAAATATATTTTTGGACGTTTTTTTAACTAATTTACGATAATTAGATTAAAATTTTAATTATATATATCATAGTTTTCTCTACTTGAAAATGTCATTCAACTTACATAATTTATATACCAATAATAAAAATAAATTCAAATTACACTAAAAATTTCATTAATAAACATGAAATACGAACTTTTTCATTAAAATGTAAAATCTTAGATCTATAATTTTACATATCCAAATCATTTTTCAAATAAATTCATCATCTATTTCTTTTTATTCTCATTGAATATATAAATATATTTATAGGACTATAGAATGTTATATCAACAACTACCATGGGTTTGAAATCTAACAATTAACCCTTAGATATATTTAAATATACATTATATAATCTATGTAAATTTTATACAAGAAAAAATAAAATTTTATAATAATAAAATAAAAACATGAAAATATCAGAGTTATGTAATCCAACCCTAAATGATTTAAATTTAGTTTACATTAATCATACTTTCATAGAGGTAATTTACTAGTTAGAGGATAAAATTATAAGAGTATATCAATTTTTTTAACTTCCACACCCTCATCATATTCATTAATATCTAATAGAAAAAAAATTGTTCATATCTTCAAAAAAATGAAATCAAATTGATGTTAATATAAAGTTCTTTAAAAATCAATGCTTTTTAGTTTGTTATTATAGTCTTCAAGTCCCCTACCTTCATGTCATTCATATCAAGGGAAAATTTTAATAAAATATCCCAAGAAATTACAAAAAGAGAAATGTAAACATTAATTATTCCCTTAAGATGAACAACTTTCACCACCAAACTCATAATAAGGAAAACAATTCAATAATTTATTGGAGAATAATAATATCATTTTCCACTTCAAACTCATTCGAACTCTCACATTCCACTCTACCCAACCCTAGAGTCTCTTAACACATATAAGAATTGTTATCCTAATTTATTAAGTTAATAATTATAAAAAATATGTCTTACCCTTTTCAAATTATTTCAATTCTTCATGTTTTTATTCATTTTTATATTTTTTATGATCTTATATTTAATTTTGAACTCTTTGAACACTTATTTTATGATATTCCTCAAATTTATAATTCATAAATATGAATAATTATTCCATGGATGATTCAAGTTCTTTTTATATCTAATTTTTTTTATATTCTGCATGCTGAAAGGGATACTATGCCTGATTATGCATGGAATCCCATGAAATATGTTTATAAAAACCATAACATGTGTAAAAATATCTTTATTAATATCTATAATTTCTAAATCCTTCTTTTATTATCTGTATTCATAGTATAAGTGTTTAAAAATGCAGTTCTTAATAAAAGAAAACATTTTTTTGTCATAATAACCATTTAATTTCAACTAAAAGAAACTTCTAGTGATGAGATATTACACACAAAAATCACAATAACAACCTTTGTAATGGCACAGACCTCTCTGGTCCATTACTTTGTGAAATGTTGGTGTTGGAGGTGTTCCGGGAGGTCAAGGGGACTTATCCCCAACACTTTGCCAATTTTCCGGTTCTGTGAACAGTGTTTCCAGTTTTATGAACAGTAACAGATCGGTGAGACAGATCAGTTTCACAGATCGGTGAGACAGATCGGTTTCACAGATCGGTGAGACAGATCGGTTTCACAGATCGGTGAGACAGATCAGTTTCACAGATCGGTGAGACAGATCGGTTTCACAGATCGGTGAGACAGATCGGTGAGACAGATCAGTTTCACAGATCGGTGAGACAGATCAGTTTCAGAGATCGGTGAGACAGATCAGTTTCACAGATCGGTGAGACAGATCAATTTCACAGATCGGTGTAACAGATCAGTTTCACAGATCAGTTTCACAGATCAGTGTGACAGATCAGTTTCACAGATCGGTTTGACAGATCAGTGTCACAGATCGGTGAGACAGATCGGTTTCACAGATCTGTTTCACAGATCGGTGAGACAGATCAGTTTCACAGATCGGTGAGATAGATCAGTTTCACAGATCGGTGAGACAGATCAGTTTCACAGATCGGTGAGACAGATCAGTTTCACAGATCGGTGAGACAGATCAGTTTCACAGATCGGTGTGACAGATCAGTTTCACAGATCAGTTTCACAGATCGGTGTGACAGACCAGTTTCATGTACAGTAACGGTGGGTGAACAGTGTTTCCAGACTCCTACAGTTTTGCCCCTTTTGACGTTTCCTTTGACGTAAAATACATTTAAAGCCTTATTTTAAGGGCTCTTAAGGCCGATTCAAATTCCATAAATCCTATATTAATTATTATTAAGGCTTGGAATGTTTTACTTGGTAAAACCGCGTGGGTTAATGCGATCCGTTTTTAATGGAGAATTAACCGGATCTTAAACCGTCACTTCGTCAAATCTTAAAAAGGGACGCGATATCATTCTACCTTGTTCCTTCCCTTTGTTATTAACTAAGAGGCACTATAACCTTTCAATCCTTTCCGTAGGAGTTGCAAAAACAACCCTTACTCCTAGGATCAGTCCCGCTCTGTTGGATGCAACCAAGCTGTGTCGATCATTCTTCCACATAGGTTGTCGCGAGAGGAGGATCGTGACCCGTTGTGTGGATAAAGGACGTCAAGAACTCTTCGAGGTAGTGGATTCATGGCTTCTCTAATTGTATATGTGCAATCGTAGAATTAGCATGATATATTCCTTTGGATCACAATGAAATTGACCTAATTAAATACTTGAACCGGATTAAAAGAATTGGTTGATCGCATGTTGTTGCTTTATACCGTGATAACGATTTGCCTCATGTTTTCCTAGATATAGTGATACCTATGTTTTCTTTGACTTTGTTGTTCGTTCATGATAGAAATTGATAATGAACGTAAAGCCGGAATTAGTTGTTAATTAATTGGCTAAAGATAAAGAGGCATGTTATTAATCTGGTTATTGCTGTTGTTGTAGTTGTTCTAATTTGAGGATAATCAAATTAGGGAAGTAAGCATGGTTATTTAATTGTGATAGCTTACTGATTAGGTATCCATGATTGGAACCTACGAATAACAAATCTGTTAATTCGATATGGATTAGAGAACAGATTATGTGGGAATTTCTAAAAGGGTTCTGAGTTACTCTCTTGTTTGTTAAAGGGCCGTGAGCCCATTTTGTGATGTTTGTTTTCCTGTTGCTTGTGCTGTGATGTGAGCCTGGATGGCTGTTGTGATATGTGGAGGCATGGAGACTTGTGGTTGTGGCAGCGGATGACGCCTAGTGTGGCGAGATGCATCGGTTTATGCATATGGGTGTCGGGAAGGACACCAAGGGTGATGGTATGAGGTGAATGTGATGGTTTGATGTTGGTGGTTTGGTTTGGTTGTTTATCTGCTTTACTTTTCCCCACTGCTCAAGGTAGCTGGTCTTGCTTACCCTCTTTCCGAAGGAGGCGAAGACACGCGGGGTATGCCACGTGCTTTCCGTGTTTAGCCTCTCGATGGAGGATGGGTCTATGCTCTTTCTATAGGCGGCGAAGACACGACGGGTAGTATATCTACTCACCGTGTTGAGCCTCCTTTGTGCTTAGAAGCATAGGATGTTTTTCTAGAATTCCTGGGAATGTGGAAAAGTAATTCGGTAAGGAGTATTGGATTAAATGGTGAAAATCCACGGGGATGGAGATGCTAGAATTGAAAGGTGATGTGAATCTTAAAAATGAGCAGTTGTTTTGAAAGTGACGCCAATTCAGTTTAATGTGGAACTGTTCATTCTTAATTAATGTTTAAAGAATTAATTAACGTACAGTGGAATTGATAAATTAGAATGGAGTAATCTAATGAAGTTCTTCAATTGGTTGTGTGCTTATAGGATACCTAGTCTTTGAAGTAGCAGCCTGGAGTCTGAGAGACGTTAGCTGCAGTTGTATCTAAGACTAGGTAATTCCCATAGTGTGGATGTGAGTTACTTATATATTCTGTACTTTCTGTGTTTCTATACACTACTCCACCCTTTCGGTAAGGGCAACTGACACCCCGGGGATTCTGAGCCCTGGGGGGGGTGTTTTCCACAACATTCTGATGGGAGGTTGAATGGCTGACTACCCCCTTTGGCCCCGCTCTCTTCTCTTGGTAGATACTTGTGCCATGAGGCATCGTGGTTAGTTACCCCATATATGTGTGTAGAGGGCTTTAATGGCTTGTGGTTATTCGCACACATATATTCTGGATATAGTATCCTATGGACTACTATAGGTGTAACGTGTATAGGCTGTGATGGCTTGAGGATCCTTACTCGGTGTATGGGTTGTAATGGCTTGAGGTATAATACCCGACGTATGATACACGTTATGCAAGCTGTGGTGGCTCCCGGAAACTACCTGGTTACTTTGGTTGTGAGGACGGTGTGGTGCTTCGCCCAGGTGTCTGCGGGCAAGCCTTTGTGGTGAACGAGGTGCAGATTGTGGAGCTTGACCCATGTTGATACGGGAAAGCCTTTGGAGAGAGATGCACAGGACATATGTCGTTGGGGAAAAGCGGCAAACTAGTGGGGAATTGGTAGCGGGGTACCCTTGATATTCTTTACTACATGCTATATTCTTGTATGCGTTACTTGGTGAGAGTAGCCATGGTGAGGTTGGGAACATAATATACCTGTTTAGGTGACGAGTTAGTTTCACTTGTTGTTCACTGGGCTTTAACATGCTTTCTTTACTTTTTCACGAGGGGCTTGGGGAGGATCCTACTGAGTATACTGTTATACTCACCCTATGTATATATAAACTGTTTTTCAGGTCACTTGGAGCAGGTTGGAGATCAAGCTGGTTACTACTAGCTTGTGGTTGGAGGAGGAGCTGTTCGGGCTTGTGGTCGCTGCCGTTTTACTTTCTTTTGGGTACTTTTAGTTTTCCCTTCCAGTTGTAGTACTTTTGCATGACATTTTATATATGTACTTGGGTTTCTTTTACATTTCAGTTATGAGTTGGAGTTGGTTGGAGTCTATTATATCTCTCTCTTCTGCATGTGTTCTCTTAGAGGGTAATGCCTCCCATTTGTGTGTGTATTATACCCTCGGTGCTAGTCGCCAACCCGGGGCCTACTGGAGGCGGGACTCGGGGGTCATTATCTCCCTTTTCACATTGCCGGACCAGGAGGGGTACACTTTGTGGGGAGGGGGTCGTGACAGAGTGGTATCAGAGGTCTGGTCGAGGGATAGGATGGAGTTTGGAGTTAGGTACAGGTGAGGATGCATGGGATGGTAGGGCAACAGTGTCATTCATGTTTAGAAAGTGGGGTAAACACTGGAGACCGGCAGAGACATAGGCGTTCAGGGCCCCTATGATCTGTTGCACGGACCATTAAGTTTACGATGGCTACTAAACAAAGTGATACTGGTTGCAGGGTAGAGACCTAGGAAAGGATCATGCATCATTATTCCTTGTGCCTGTGTTTGAATGGTTAGACCTTGGGATAGGTAACCTAAAATTAATAAAACAAAATAATTAATTAATTAATGTTTAATCTTCCATATTCCTGGCTTAGGAGCTCTAACGATTGTTATTTTATAGGTATGGCTCCAGGTCGACGTCCTCGTCAGGTTTGCGCAGAAGGTGCCCAGCAGGCTGTTCCAGCAGATCGCCGCCGGGTAGAGGTTGACGACAATGACACTTGGAGGAAGACACTCTGAGAGTTTCAGCGCCATAGTCTACAGAAGTACGAGGGCTCCGTTTTAGATGCAGTTACAGGAGACTGGTTGGAGGAGGTCGAGATAGGCTTCAGTTCGATTCGTGCTCAGAAGGAACACTATGTGTCCTTGGTTGTGACGATGCTGCGTAGAGCAGCGAGGCAGTGGTGGTTCTTGTTCCTCGGAGATCGTGAGGAGTCAGCGATCTCATGGGAGGAGTTTCGAGACAGGTTTAGAGTCGAGTTTCTTTCGTCGACTGCGAAGGCGTCTAGTCGCCAGGAGCTTCTTACCCTTCGACAGGGGAGCTCCAGTGTTCGAGAGTTTGGAATCCGTTTCAAGAACCTTCTACGATATGCTTCAGACCTGTTACCGGATGATGAGGCCAGGGCGAGGCATTTCGAGGAGGCTTTGCGTCTAGAGATCCAGCGCCAGGTCACCCCATTTATGCTGAAGACATATCTTGAGGTGCTGGCGAGGGCAGAGGTTGTTGAGAGGACTTTGGCTAGGAACGGATCATCACGAGAGGGGAATCGTCATGATTCCTCACGAAGCAGAGCTGTGGTCCGGGGTTCCCGGTTTACACGGAAGAAGAGATTCCGTTCACCTGGGGGTAGGTCCCAGCCCTTTCCATCTCGTTTCTCCGGAGGTAGCAACTCTCAGACCTATGCCAAGAGATAAAGCTCTTGTTTTTCTTGTGGTGGTCGTGGTCATCAGTAGAGGGAGTGCCCGACTTTTCAGAGCAGTCATCGTGCACCAGGCGCTCCACTCCAGGTTCCTCCGTTGAGGCAGTTCCAGCCGAGGCAGCAGCAGCAGGTGGCAACAGCTTTAGATCACCAGAGGGTAGATGGAGCAGGCAGAGGACAGCCCCATGATGCTCCCCGTCCTCAGAGAGCAGAGCGCGATCGTGGTGTTGGTCTTCATCAGGGTCAGAGAGGCCGTGGAGGTGGTCGTGGTCAGCTTTATGCTCTAGCGTTGCCAGCTCCAGGCGAGCCAGACGTCATCCGAGGTACCCTTTGCTTGTTTTCTACCTTGGGGTATGCCTTGTTTGATTCAGGAGCAACACACTCCTTCATATCACCTACCCTTGTCCATGCTTTGGGACTTGGGGTAGAGAGGCTTCCAGTGCCCTTGGCATTGACTACGCCAGTTGGAGGTCGAGCTAGCTTGTTTGAAGTATGTAGAGACTGTGATCTAGTGTTGGGGAAACACCGCTCTTGGGGAGATTTCCTATGTTTGCGAATACAACCATATGATGGTATACTTGGCATGGATTGGTTGTATTCGGTGCAGGCTGTTGTGGATTGCTACAGGAAGAAAGTCATCTTCTTTGATGAAGATGGAGAGAAAGTGGTGTTTGTTGGTGAGAGAGATCCTCAGATGAGTCATAGACGAGTTTCATCCTTATCATCCATGATGGCTGGTATGATGCTGAGTTCTTCAGAGGTTCAACAGTTGGCGTTTCCTAGGGTCGTAGAAGAGTACCCCGATGTCTTTCCAGAAGAGGTTGTATCCTTACCCCCTCGACGGAAGATCGAGTTTGGGATCGAGCTACAGCCAGGAGCGTCTCCTATCTCTATGTCTCCATATAGGATGGCCCCTTCTGAGTTACGAGAGCTACGTATTCAGCTCGATGGTCTATTTCAGTGTGGTTTTGTTCGGCCAAGTGTGTCACCTTGGGGTGCACCAGTTTTGTTTGTGAAAAAGGCTGATGGCAGTTTGCGGTTGTGCGTCGATTATCGTCGGTTAAACAAAGTGACAATAAAGAATTGCTATCCTCTTCCACGGATTGATGACCTATTCGATCAACTGAAGGGTGCAAGTTGGTTCTCAAAGATCGACTTGCGGTCAGGATATCATCAGATGCGTGTAAAGGATGAGGATATCCCGAAGACTGCTTTCCATTGTCGTCATGGGCATTATGAGTTTGTTGTAATGCCATTCGGCGTGACAAATGCTCCAGCTGTTTTCATGGGGTTGATGAATGCTGTGTTCCGTGAATTCCTGGACAAGTTTGTTGTGGTTTTCATTGACAACATCCTTGTGTACTCCACATCTGAAGAAGAGCATGCAGAGCATCTACGAGCCGTTTTGGGAGTTCTTCGCCAACATCGGTTGTTTGGGAAGTTGTCCAAGTGTGAGTTCTGGGCTCAAGAAGTTCATTTCTTGGGACATGTAGTGTCCCAACAGGGAGTAGCTGTGGATCCTTCGAAGATAGAAGCAGTGGTGTCTTGGCCAGCCCCCAAGACCGTGTCAGAGGTGCGAAGTTTCCTTGGTCTCGCAGGCTATTACAGGAGGTTTGTGGCTAATTTCTCCCGAGTTGCGACTCCTCTGACAGCTTTGACTAGGAAGGATCAAGAATTCATATGGAATTATCTATGTCAGGCAGCTTTTGAGTATCTAAAGGAGAAGTTGGTAAGTGCTCCAGTCCTTTTTTCTTCCAGCGGAGGGAGTCCAGTTTGATGTTTTCTATGATGCTTCACATCTGGGGCTAGGCTGTGTTCTCATGCAGTAGAGGTCTGTTGTTTCTTATGGGTCTTGGCAGTTGCGTCCCCATGAACGCAACTATTCCACCCATGATCTTGAGTTGGCAGCCGTGGTGTTTGCGCTGAAGTTTTGGAGACATTACCTCATTGGCGAGCGCTTTGTGGTTTTCACCGATCATAAGAGTTTGAGGTATGTTTTCTCTCAGCGGGATTTGAACTTGCGGCAGCGTCGGTGGATGGAGTTCTTGCAGGAATACGACTTCGAAATATCGTATACACCTGGGAAGGGAAATGTTGTTGCTGATGCACTGAGCCGAAAGTCACGTAATGATGTTGTGTGTGAATCTGGTGATTCCTGGAGAGGGATGGAAGAGCTAGCAGCTTTGCATCTTGCTATGGGAGAAGTTAGGGGAAGAGGTTGTCTTTTCCAGATGACGGTGTAGTCATCCCTGATGCAAAAGGTGGAAGAGTCTTAGTTGGGTGATCTAGAGGTAGAAGTTTTGAGAGACAGAGTTGTTTGTGGGGAGGCCCCTGATGGTTGGTCGGAGGATGAACAACACCGAGTATTGTATCATGGCAGGATTTTTGTTCCCTTGGCGATGCGTGAGACGGTTCTCTGAGAGTTCCATAGCTCGCCCTTAGCTGTACATCCTGGTGTGACGAAGAAGTATCGATCCTTGAGGAGTCAGTTTTGGTGGCCTGGGCTGAAGCGTTCAGTTACAGAATGTGTGTCTCGATGTTTAGTCTGCCAGAAGGTGAAGGCCGAACACCGTGTTCCTGGTGGTCTTCTCTAGCACTTAGAGATTCCTCAGTGGAAGTGGGAGGACATCTCAATGGACTTTGTTACAGGTTTACCTCGAGCTCCGGGAGGACATGATGCTATATGGGTGGTAGTGGATCATTTAACTAAATCGGCCCACTTCATAGCAATCAAGGAGTCGAGCTCAGTGGAGGTTTTGTCGAGGCAGTATCTGGAGGAGGTGGTGAGGCTTCACGGAGTTCCTAAGATGATCATTTCTGATCGAGACGCTCGTTTTACCTCTAGGGTGTGGAGAGGTCTCCAGCATGCTTTTGGCTCTCAACTATGCCTTAGCACTGCTTTTCATCCTCAAACGGATGGTCAGACAGAGCGAACCATCCAAACTCTTGAAGACATGTTGCGCTCTTGTGTTCTTGATTTTGGAGGTTCATGGGTGAAGCACTTACCTTTGGTAGAGTTCGCTTACAATAATAGTTTTCACTCTACCATCGGCATGGCGCCGTTTGAATCCTTGTATGGCCGGCCATGCCGTTCTCTGTTGTTCTGGACTGGGGTCGGAGAGTCAGCAATTCTCGGACCAGAACTAGTGCAGAATACGACAGAGATGGTTCAAGTGATTCGTGAGAGGATGAAGACAGCACAAGATCGTCAGAAATCTTATGCTGATCAAAGAAGGAGACCCTTAGAGTTTAATTTTGGGGATCATGTGTTTCTAAAGGTGACTCCCCGTCGTGGGCAGCGAAGGTTTGGTCGCGGAAGTAAGATTTCTCCCCGTTTTGTTGGGCCTTTCGAGGTGTTAGCTCGTGTTGGAGCTGTGGCATATCGAGTAGCACTTCCCCCTCGGATGAGTCGGATACATGATGTTTTCCATGTATCGCAGCTCCATCATTATCTTCATGATGAATCTCATGTTATCGATTGGGGAGAGATCGATATTGATGATGATGCAACCTTCGAGGAGCAACCTGTGGAGATCCAAGACCACAAGGAGAAGGTGTTGCGTGGGCGTTCTATTCCTTTAGTTCGTGTCTTGTGGCGACACGGCGACATGGAGGAGAGTACCTGGGAGTGTGAGTCACAGATACATGCTCAGTTCCCAGAGTTTTTTAATGTTTAACTCCTTTCATGTAATGATGTTTTCTCTGTGGTTGAACCTTTCATGTTTTATTTATGTTCCTTTAATGTGATGTTATGTTTGAATTGTTTTTATGGGTTGTTTGTTCTCAGATGTCGTGGTTTTGTTCCAGATTTTGAACAACTCGTGGTGGTTTTTCCCTGAGAGGTATCTTATGGGGTGGTTGTTCAGACCCCTCTTCTCTTCTGGGTTGTTTTTTTAATTCTTGAGGACGAGAATGTTTTGAGAGGTATCTAATGTAATGGCCCGGACCTATCTGGTCCATTACTTTGTGAAATGTTGGTGTTGGAGGTGTTCCGGGAGGTCAAGGGGACTTATCCCCAACACTTTACCAATTTTCCGGTTCTGTGAACAGTGTTTCCAATTTTATGAACAGTAACAGATCGGTGAGACAGATCGGTTTCACAGATCAGTGAGACAGATCAGTGAGACAGATCAGTTTCACAGATCGGTGAGACAGATCAGTTTCACAGATCGGTGAGACAGATCAGTTTCACAGATCGGTGAGACAGATCAGTTTCACAGATCGGTGAGACAGATCAGTTTCACAGATCGGTGTGACAGATCAGTTTCACAGATCAGTTTCACAGATCGGTGTGACAGATCAGTTTCATGTATAGTAACGGTGGGTGAACAGTGTTTCCAGACTCCTACAGTTTTGCCCCTTTTGACGTTTCCTTTGACGTAAAATACATTTAAAGCCTTATTTTAAGGGCTCTTAAGGCCGATTCAAATTCCATAAATCCTATATTAATTATTCCTAAGGCTTGGAATGTTTTACTTGGTCAAACCACGTGGGTTAATGCGATCCGTTTTTAATGGAGAATTAACCGGATCTTAAACCGTCACTTCGTTAAATCTTAAAAAGGGACGAGATATCATTCTCCCTTGTTCCTTACCTTTGTTCTTAACTAAGAGGCACTAGAAAATTTCAATCCTTTCCGTAGGAGTTGCACAAACAACCCTTACTCCTAGGATCAGTCCCGCTCTGTTGGATGCAACCAAGCTGTGTCGATCATTCTTCCACATAGGTTGTCGCGAGAGGAGGATCGTGACCCGTTGTGTGGATAAAGGACGTCAAGAACTCTTCGAGGTAGGGGATTCATGGATTCTCTAATTGTATATGTGCAATCGTAGAATTAGCATGATTTATTCCTTTGGATCACAATGAAATTGACCTAATTAAATACTTGAACCGGATTAAAAGAATTGGTTGATCGCATGTTGTTGCTTTATACCGTGATAACGGTTTGCCTCATGTTTTCCTAGATATAGTGATACCTATGTTTTCTTTGACTTTGTTGTTCGTTCATGATAGAAATTGATAATGAACGTAAATCCGGAATTAATTGTTAATTAATTGGCTAAAGATAAAGAGGCATGTTATTAATCTGGTTATTGCTGTTGTTGTAGTTGTTCTAATTTAAGGATAATAAAATTAGGGAAGTAAGTATAGTTATTTAATTGTGATAGCTTACTGATTAGGTATCCATGATTGGAACCTACGAATAACAAATCTGTTAATTCGATATGGATTAGAGAACAGATTATGTGGGAATTTCTAAAAGGGTTTTGAGTTACCCTCTTGTTTGTTAAAGGCCCGTGAGCCCATTTTGTGATGTTTGTTTTCCTGCTGCTTGTGCTGTGATGTGAGCCTGGATGGCTGTTGTGATATGTGGAGGCATGGAGACTTGTGGTTGTGGCAGCGGATGACGCCTAGTGTGGCGAGATGCATCGGTTTATGCATATGGGTGTCGGGAAGGACACCAAGGGTGATGGTATGAGATGAATGTGATGGTTTGATGTTGGTGGTTTGGTTTGGTTGTTTATCTGATTTACTTTTCCCCACTGCTCAAGGCAGCTGGTCTTGCTTACCCTCTTTCTGAAGGAGGTGAAGACACGCGAGGTATGCCACGTGCTTTCTGTGTTTAGCCTCTCGATGGAGGATGGGTCTATGCTCTTTCTATAGGCGGCGAAGACACGACGGGTAGTATATCTACTCACCGTGTTGAGCCTCCTTTGTGCTTAGAAGCATAGGATGTTTTTCTAGAATGCCTGGGAATGTGGAAAAGTAATTCGGTAAGGAGTATTTGATTAAATGGTGAAAATCCACGGGGATGGAGATGCTGGAATTGAAAGGTGATGTGAATCTTAAAAATGAGCAGTTGTTTTGAAAGTGACGCCAATTCAGTTTAATGTGGAACTGTTCATTATTAATTAATGTTTAAAGAATTAATTAACGTACAGTGGAATTGATAAATGAGAATGGAGTAATCTAATGATGTTCTTCAATTGGTTGTGTGCTTATAGGATACCTAGTCTTTGAAGTAGCAGTCTGGAGTCTGAGAGACGTTAGTGGCAGTTGTATCTAAGACTAGGTAATGCCCATAGTGTGGATGTGAGTTACTTATATATTCTGTACTTTTTGTGTTTCTATAAGCTACTCCACCCTTTCGGTAAGGGCAACTGACACCCAGGGGATTCTGAGCCCTGGGGGGGTGTTTTCCCCAACATTCTGATGGGAGGTTGAATGACTGACTACCCCCTTTGGCCCCGCTCTCTTCTCTTGGTAGATACTTGTGCCATGAGGCACCGTGGTTAGTTACCCCATATATGTGTGTAGAGGGCTGTAATGGCTTGTGGTTATTCACACACATATATTCTGGATATAGTATCCTATGGACTACTATAGGTGTAACGTGTATAGGGTGTGATGGCTTGAGGATCCTTACTCGGTGTATGGGTTGTAATGGCTTGAGGTATAATACCCGACGTATGATACACGTTATGCGAGCTGTGGTGGCTCCCGGAAACTACCTGGTTACTTTGGCTGTGAGGACGGTGTGGTGCTTCGCCCAGGTGTCTGCGGGCAAGCCTTTGTGGTGCACGAGGTGCAGATTGTGGAGCTTGACCCATGTTGATACGGGCAAGCCTTTGGAGAGAGATGCATAGGACGTATGTCGTTGGGGAAAAGCGGAAAACCAGTGGGGAAGTGGTAGCGGGGTACCCTTGATATTCTTTACTACATGCTATATTCTTGTATGCGTTACTTGGTAAGAGTAGCCATGGTGAGGTTGGGAACATAATATACCTGTTTAGGTGACGAGTTAGTTTCACTTGTTGTTCACTGGGCTTTAGCATGATTTCTTTACTTTTGCACGAGAGGCTTGGGGAGGATCCTACTGAGTATACTATTATACTCACCCTATGTATATATAAACTGTTTTTCAGGTCACTTGGAGCAGGTTGGAGATCAAGCTGGTTACTACTAGCTTGTGGTTGGAGGAGGAGCTGTTCGGGCTTGTGGTCGCTGCCGTTTTACTTTCTTTTGGGTACTTTTAGTTTTCCCTTTCATTTGTAGTACTTTTGCATGACATTTCATATATGTACTTGGGTTTCTTTTACATTTCAGTTATGAGTTGGAGTTGGTTGGAGTCTATTCTATCTCTCTCTTCTGCATGTGTTCTCTTAGAGGGTAATGCCTCCCATTTGTGTGTGTATTATACCCTCGGTGCTAGTCGCCAACCCGGGGCCTACTGGAGGCGGGACTCGGGGGTCATTATCTCCCTTTTCACATTTCCGGCCCAGGAGGGGTACACTTTGTGGGGAGGGGGTCGTGACAACCTTGTTCTACATGACAAATTTACACATTTTTTTCAATAATTATATTATTTTAATACAAATATTAGGAAAAAAATAATTCATTCCCATGAAATGATACATTTTTTATAGGTCATTGGATAATCATTATTCTATTTTATACATACACATACCTGGTAATATTATTGTAGGAATGAATCTCATGATTGGTTAATGTTTTTAATATTAGTTAGGATATTCACAAGAAAATATTATTAAAAAACCTAGATAGGGAACACAAAAAATTATACTAACCATTTCAGTGTTTGTGGAGACTGTGTTGAGATATATTGAAGAAATTATTTATTTCCATGCTAAAATTATTATCATGACTATGTAAAAACTATGAATAACTATTATGGAGCTCAACTCACTATCCCATGGATAATAAACATTTTTCAAAACAAAATGAACAAAAAATGATCTTTCAATTTTTGTATGTTTTCAAATTTGAAGAAATCATGTAATTATTGAATAAGTGTTTTATTTATTTCCAACAATGAGTGTATATCATTGAATGTTATTGAATTATTTTGAGGTATTAAAAATTTTATTTTTGTGATTTTAGAGAAATTATATTGGTTTTGGTTTTTTAGAGTTGACTTGAAAACCCTGTTAAAAATTTATGAATATTATGTTTTTATAGAATAAGTAAAGTATTATACCTCAGTGAGATAAAAAAAATTCAATAGATTATATTTAAGTAAATCAAGAAGTTTCACTATGAATTTTAACTTCTTTTAGATGGTATATAAAATTATCTTTCTAATACATAATATATCTGAGAGTATAGGGAAGATACATGATGATGTTTATTAAAAAATATGGAAAATGAAATACCATGTTAAAATATGATATTTATTTAAAGACAATAGAAGATTTAAATTTCTATAAATAAAATTTCATTGTTTGTACAACAAATGCTTTAGAGGGGAATTTGGAAAGTTTTTAGAGGAATTATTGTATATAAGATCTTCTAATAGATATTTATGTTTTTCTACATGTTATATAATATTACATTAAGAATAAATAAGATATTCTTGGTGGTATATAATTTTTATTGAGGTCATCCACAGTATCCAAAATATTCATTTGAGTGAATATAATGTTTATCTTTTTGTATAAATTTATGATTTATATAATAATAATTTAGAAGGCTTATTATATCATATGATGATTTGAAAATATTTTGTGAAATTAATATCAAAATGATTTCGGAATATAACAATGATTCATGTTGAGATTATTTGAATAATAATGTTTTGTTTTAGAGAACGTGGTTACACTAGTATCATACAGACCAAGAGATAATGAGAGATGAGTAAGTTGACTCTCAAGTAGAATTAAACTTAAATTTTCTATGAAGACTAGTTTTTTATTATTCTAGATTTTCATATATGAGTATTTTAAAATCAATAACATCTATAAAATATTTGAGAATTGTTATATAATTTTATTAACTACATTAATTTATAACATGTTGGTATTCATGGAAATTCAGCAAAGAAGAATATATAGATAACATATTTGGTTACATTATAATTTAAATCCACTAAGGTTAATAAAAACAAATCCTTGTGATCTACTAGAATTATAAGATAATGGGGAATTAACAAGAATAGGTCAATTAGAAATGTTCAAATAGAATATTCTAAAATTACATGGTATGTGGTTTTCTTATTTAATTTTTCATAATTCTGAATTATTTAGTAATTGATGTAGACTACTGAAAATATAAAAGGATAAATTAAAGATTAATTTATGTGTTTAATAAATTAAAAATACTCAGGTAGATTTATTTGAGGGAGAATATATTAAGATTCATGTTTAAATATATACTTCATCTTACTGTATATTTTTGGTGTGAAGATCTTAAAGTAGTAGAATCCTAAATGTCCTTATACATTTAAAATATTAATAGAGACATTTTTTTGATGTTGAATCATCTCCAAGATTTCCATTTTTAACTTGTTTTCAATTCAAATTATTGTTATAATATATATGGTTATATTATAAAAAACAATATGTATAGTAATATTTCGAGAGACAAATATAATAATCACTATGATGTTTATGATAGAATCCATGTCTCAAACATAACCCAAACATAGTGAAGATGTATTCACCCACTGTGGGGGCCTATAAAATTCACATGTTCTATTTTCTTCGTTCATAATTAATTTTTTAATATATGAGTGATAGTTGGTTTTATTTTTTTCTAATATTAAATAGTCCAAGATGTTGATTTCTAATAATATAGAAATAGTGAAGTAAAATGACAATAATTCAATCCCCATGTCAATGTTACATAATTGTTTACCTGGTCATTTCATGTTATACCATAACTAATATAAGATCCCTATAAGTAATCCATTTTGTTACCTCTGATTTATCTCTTTATGTTTTATGTTGAATTTGGATAATCCAAATTCTATCAATTTTAATGGTATAGTATAATTCAATGGAACAATCCATTGTAACTATAATAATAGTATTATTCCTTATATTTTATCTATATGACTAAAATTATTGATTCTACTTTAGTGGGTTATATACCAATTGAGTGATATTTTCCCTTAAAATTTATTGGTAATGTAATTTGGTGGTTCATGTAAAAGTTATGAATGAAATTTGTATGTCCATGTTTATAAAATTTTATTAAAAGGTAATGGAAATAAAATTTACTAAATAGATATGAGATATTAATGATAATATTCTTTATGTGAATGTGATGGTAAATAATCTAATAAGATTATTTGTAGAGAAATGTTAGAAGATATTTAAATAACTAATGATGATCTTATTGAAAAATATTTCTTTATAGAGAAGGGAATTTCCTAAAAATTTATTTGTTTTAAATATGTTATGGAAGACTCAATCATTTTCTATTATCCGTGTAGAATTTTTCTTAATAGATTTAACGTATTGGTTTCTAATATTGAATTTAGTGATTATATGACTCTCCAAAAACTACATAATTTTCTTGTTTTGTGAATTTAGGAAGGGTCCTTTTATTAGGAAGAATATTAAATAGGAGAAAGAAGTTTTATTTAAATATATGAAAAATATCAAACTCAAAGGGTTGAAAAATTATCCTTATCTGAATCTTATGATGTTGAAGAAATATATTATGTGCTTGAGAGAACTATATCTTTTATTTCATTAAAAATTAAAACTGGAAGAGGCCAATAAAAATTTAATATTCCTTTAACATTCTTGAATTATAGTGGAATAGGAAATTTATTAACCACTATTATAAATATTGAAAAAGAGAAAGTGAGGATAATGCAAATGAAGAAATTGTTTCAAAAATGAAATATGTGAAAACCAAGAAGGTTTATATTTTAATGAATAAGTTCTCAAGAAGTATGATATCTAAAATGAGGAACAATTAATATGAAGATGAATACTCAGAAAAAATTAGTTAAACGTAAAATGAAGTTTCTACTAAGAAACACAAAACCTCCATTTATCATGTTAAATAACATTATGTTATATGAATCAATGATGCAATGGATGAAGAGAGTAAATATGAACATATGCTAAGAGCTGATCGTGAATATTTTATTGAGAAAAAAAAAAGATCATGAAAAAGATTGGACTCCTAATGAAGAAAAGTTAATGTGAAGTTCAATTTCTCCAGAAGAAGAATGATTGAATTAATGAAATTATAAATTTTAAGGTATTAATTATAAAATATGAGAAATATGAAAATATAATTTTATTAAATATTCTAAAATAGAAGAATAGTTGAGTAAGATATAATCTAGGTGTCATAAAGCTAATTCAACCATGAAGTAGATGAAATAATATTATAACAAAGTTATAGATATTCATAGTAAATCATTTTAAGTTGTAATGAATATCATCTTGATTTATAAGGTTGAAAATTCTCTTGTTTATTCTTATGTTACTAAATCTATTTCATTTAACTATACATGTACTGAATGAAAAAATAAATCTTATAGGCTGATAAAAATCATGAAAATATCATTGATATATCATGTGATGTTTGGTGAAATTTAATATGTTAAATTTTTAAAAGAAAAATACAAGAAAAGTATGTAATGTACCTAGACATCAAAAAGAATATCAAAAATAGACTAATAATTCTTATGGAATATCTTCTTTTAAACGTATTTTTCGGTTTTTTGTAGTTAATGTGTATAATTATAATTCTTTATTATAAATAACTACATTTTAATAGAGTTATAGAACAATGAAATTTAAGATATTCAATCCAATATAGATGGGAAACAATCCTTAAGAGATAAAAGTTGTAGAATATTCATCCAGTCTGTCTGGTCAAAATATAATTTACTCTCTATAAAAAATGTTTGTGATTTTTTACCAACACTTTCATTTTATATAATAGTTTATAACAACTCTTTGAGTTCAAATAATATATGGTGATAGAGTTGAAAATTTTTATAAGATTGATTAGGAGATAATTTGTTTCTTAATTGAGTAACTCTAAAACAAAAGAAAAATAGTTAATAAATAGATAATTGATAGTGGTTGTTCATCTCAAAAGATATTAAGTGTTAAAATCATGAAAAATATAGGATATTATTTTTGTAGTTTAATTACATTTGGTAGTTATATATCCTTTAAATTTATAGGGTGGGTAAAACTTAAATTCAAGCACCACAATTGATCTCCAATGAAGTTATCTTTGTGGATGGGTTAAATCATTAGTTTTTTTTGTGTTAGAAGAAATTAGATGATGGTAATGAGGAAACTTTGTAAATTAATACAGGCATCATCATGTACAAAAAATATGTAAGATTTTTCACAAAGGGAGAGATAAATAGTGTAAACTTTTTCAAAATTGAGAATTTTATGACACATGTCCTTTGAAATCAAAAGATGAGAACAAGTTATTCCATAAAATAATTTGTAAACTTTTTAAAATATGGTTCATTAATATTTCATGTTAATATGTGGTAATACACTTTTTTTAACTTATGAAATAAATATAATATATTTTGAAACATTTCAAAAGGAAAATGATAGAACTAAGTCAGAAGAGAGTGGAAATTCTATCAATTTGACAGCTTGAATTGATTTTTTTATATTTTTTTAGACCATTTAGATGAACAAACATAAGACAGTATTTTGAATTCAACACATTAGTTTATGATATTACAATAGTTACTAATTTTATTTTTATTAATAAAAAATCATAAGTGGTGATGATGTTCATGATTTTTATAATAGATGTTGAGAAGGAGGTAATGGTTTATATTAAAAATCAAAGAACTGATAATTAAAGTGAGTCCACGAGTAAATAATTTTAATCCTATATTTCAAATAAAATGATAAAAAGTTAATATTGTTCTCCATATACACACTAATAAAATTTAATTGTAGAGAGGATAAATAGTAACTCTGTTGATATGAGAAGATCCTTGCTATTATAATTCAAGATTAAGAGAAACTAGGATCGATTTTTTTGTTCCATGTTTACACATTCAAAATAAGTTATTTTTAAGGCCTAAATATAATATTAACACAAATAAAATTTTGTATAATAATAATCCTACTATTAAATATTTATATGTTTTTATAACTCCCAAAATTACGAAGAAAAATATTTCATATCTAGAAAACTTTGATGAGAAAGATTATGAAGGCATAAATATTGGTTACTTATCCAATGAAAGATGATATATGTGATAGAATAAAAATCTACACAAGTACTTTGGACCGATATTATGTGAATATTATATAGAACAATCTCAATTTGGGTGTTCATGTTAAAGATGATTTTGAAAACTAATATGTGGATACAAACAGCTTCCAAGAAAAATGAGTGAAGATGAAGTTGTAAATAAATTTGATAATGTTGATATTAATTTATATAAGATTATTGATGATGAATGTGTTACTATGGATAAAAAATTGGATGAAAGATCAAGTGAAAAAATAAAATATAATTTTTATTAAAAATGAAATATTTCAAAAAAGAAGAAGATTGAGGTGTACCAACCAAATAGCTATGGATTCACATGTTGAGCCATAAATAGTTTTCAAGGATATTACACATGATGAATGGATAAATTTAATAAATAAGGAACTGGATGAGATAGAATGGAATTCCACATGGGATTATATTCCAAGGTTAATATGAACAATTTCATTGTAACTAAGTTGTTGTTTAGAAGAATGCTCAATAAAAAGGTGAGGTTTCATGAAAAAAATCCCAAATAATTTATAATGTCTATTATAATTTTTATGTACTTCTTTAAGATACATTCATTCATGTTTCATTACTTGATTTCATAATAATTTTATTAGTTGTTATAACCCACAAGTATTAAAAAATTACCAAATAAAAGTAATGGTTTCATTCATTAATATAGAACATAAGGAAGATGTTCATATTGATAAAAACAAAGGTTTTTTTATTGAAAATGGTTGAATTTTAGTGTATAAATTATTGAAATATATATGGTTTAAAATAGAGCCCTAGAACAAGGTACTCATAGAAAGATATATTCTTGAGATAAATATAGTTTTCAGAAAGGGAAAGTAGGAAAATAATTATTTTGAGTCGAGCATAATATGTACTCTAATTATAATTGATTATGTTTACAACAATGTTTTTAATGGTTAAAATGATTATTTTGGAACAAACATTTCATGACAAATGAAAATTCATTTTGAAATGTCTATTATTGAAGACATGAAGTTTTATTTGGGGTTGTAGGTTATCAAAAAAAGAAATGAAAAATAAACAAAATAATTATTAATAAATTTTTAATGGATTATTTTAATTTGGTCTTCACCACCCTGAGTTTTTATTGTAAAACTGTTAAAGAATTATATACGAAAAAGTGTGAATCCAAAATAATTTAAAAAGTTATTTTGAATATTCTTTATCTCACTATATCTAGACCTAAAAATATTCTTAAAGTATCATTGTGTGCTAGGTATCAAAGTGATCCAAATTAATTAGGCAAAATGGACAATAATACAGTTCACAAATGAGTCATAGGTACTTCAAATCACTGGATAATATATAGAAGAAGTGAGAAATCAATCTTTCTTGGGTACACTGATTCCTATTGGTATGGATATTCCTTGTTCTTAAAAATCAATATCATCTGGTATATTTCTTTTGGGGGAATATTATGCCAGCTATAATATCAGGAAGAAAATATTCCTTAAATTTAAGAATAATATAGGCTTAGTATGTGGTTGTTACACATGATCATGCACAAATGATTTGGATGAAGGAGTAGTTGTAAGACGTGATGATGAGAATTGAGAATAAATTTGTAGTTTCATGTGATAATCAAATTGAAATTATCATTTCGAAGAATCTAGTGAAACACACAAGATCTAAACACAATGAAATTAGATAACAATTTTTTATATAGAATTTATCAAATAGAGATGTGAGGCTATAATATATTCCTCTATGTGATTAAATTTATGATATTTTTACAAAGGAAATGCCAAAGGAAATATTTTAAGGCTTGAGGGTAATTATTCATGTTCACCATTTCACTCTTCTTAGTGGAATTTTTTGAATTACCCACACTCTATTAAATTTTTTAATGGAGAAGAAATGTACATTACTTTGTTACACTATTTTGGCCTCAAATATTTTTTGTTTTTTAAAGTGGGATAAATGAGTTATTTGATTAAGGGGGAGTGGATAAAGATCCATAGGCTCAAATTTATTATTACCATGGAATGTATTTATCTCATGAACATTGAAAATTACAATATTTTGGTTTAAGGATTTTTCAGTTTAAAAAATGTAATCAATTGATGAAATTTGTTCTGTGTTTTTTGGAGCTGATGTAATGACATTGAAATTTTATGGATCCTTTTATCTGAGGAAACATTAATATTTCACCTAATAAAGGGATTATTTAATGAATTAAGACCCCAATAAATATTTTGATAAAGGGAACATACAAGGATAATGAATTTAGACATGGCCATAGGACTGATTTGTAGTTCGAGTACTTGGGATAGAATTATAGAAGTTGTTATCCAAGAAATATAAGGCTTAAAATTATATAAATGGGGGTGAATTGTAATCTAAAATTTTTCTAATAATTTTTTTCTACATTAGTGTGTAAACTGATCTAAAATTCAATATATTGATCGAATCAAAATTTATTATGGTATAAACATAAATTTGGAGAAATAGAATTGTCGCGTGTTAATACTAAATGAAAAAATTAGTATGAAAGTTGGAAATATATCTTTTCATAAATTCATAATATTGGAAAACTATATGAACAAAATTAATATAAAAACTGATGTACCGTTTAAAAAAATTCATGCCAAATGGATTATGATCCTAAAACACAAAACATATATTATGACCAAATACTTTTAACTAAATAGTAATGAGGATCATTCAATATAATCCATGAGCCATGTATTCATATCCTAGAAATCTTTTAACAATAAACCTATAAAAAGGTATTTCTATTTTAAAATCCTTTTTATCTATAGATCATGTGGATTGAAGTAGGATTTTCCATTTTATCCATATGAGCCCTCGATCATACATGATTGGATAAACTTATATTTTCAAATCACAAGAATTCCTCCATCACAACATCTAGAATAAAAATTATTATAATGAAAATTTATAAGTTATTTCTAAGGAAAATCTAATGCAATAATATATCATAATAGAAACCCAAAAAAGAGAATATTATGGTGATAAATAAATCTCTCAACAATGGGCAGTTATAGAATTTAAAAATACCTGATATTATTTTATTACCATTCCCAATATATTCTCTTCTAAGCCATATAACATCAATCCATTCTATACATGTTAATTTAATAAACATCAATGGTCAGAGTATATACTATTTGGGAACTAATTCAATGGAATCAGAAGTTTCAAATTGATATTCTGATGAACTTTGTTATAAATTCATATTCTAATGAAATTATATAGTGACACAATAGTTTACGAGTATTCGGTTCAGCCACAATACATGACCACATCAAATTTTAGATGTAAAATATTCTACTTTAGTGGTGGATAGTGAAACCAAGTGTTTCTTTTTGTTAAAACAAGAAACACTTTCTTCTCCTAAAAAATTACATGTTATGGAAGTACGTTTCATAGCCAACTCATAACCTCTAATGTTAGTATATTGGTAACTATTAATTATATAATAATTTTTATGGGAATAATATAAGGAATGTTATGAAGTATATTTAAAGTAATATGGAAAACATTTAACCACTTGTAGATGGGAATCCTTTGAATTTCCTTGAAATCTAGGACACAATAAAATAGAAAACATAATGTATGGTGAACTAGCTAATGGGTATTGTAAATATTTGATCGTCAATATATAATGTTTTTCATCAAATAGTTTCCTAGATTCATCATGATATAATTTTATTGAGTTCCATACATGAGTACATATAATAAGTACATTGTCAAAAACAAAATGATTTAATATATATCTTATGTATATATGTTGAGTTAAAATAATTCCTTCTAGCTCATGAGAATTATTAAAACTAAGGAAAATTTTAATCACATCCATCATGATTATTTAAAAATAACGTTTCAAAAGTTTTGGAAAACTAAAATAAATAAATCTTTATTTAAATTAAATATTAGTTCATCAACAAATATTTGAACAAAAAACGTGTCATCAAAAAAATTCTTGATAAAATGCATAGGATCAATCATTCCCATATCAAAATTATTTTGAGGAAAAAAAATTAGTCTATCAAACAAAGATCTTGGGGTAAATTTAAGGTTTTATATTGCTTTAGAAAGTTTCTATTTTTGTTTTGGTAATTCAGCATCAACAAAACCTGGAGTATGTTTGGAATACACTTCATCATACGCATATCCATCAACAAAACATATTTTAACTTCCATTTTAAATCATTTAAAATTTATATGTGATGTGATGGACAATAAAATTAATATGGAATCAATTCTATATACAAGTGAAAATTTCCCTAAGTTGTATATGCCTTATAACTGATAATAACAATTAGAAATAAGTCATTCTTTATTCATAAAATATTTCCATTTTCATCACATTTAAAAAAAACATTTTTCTCTAATTACCAAATGATCATTTTGTTACGAAATTATGGTTAAAACTTGATTCTATTATAATTGATTATAATATTCTTATATTTATGTTATCAGACATTCATCACCTATAAAATTTTCTAATTATTTACATTCAAATTTTTATAATAATACCTCATACTCACTGATTTCATAAGGAACATATAATGTAAACTGGTCGGATTACATGACCAATGATATTTTTAGAGGGATTTCATATTTATATTGATTAGTTACTTGGTTAAAAGTTATGTTTTGAATGGGACATGTTGGGATATTCCTAACAATATGAGGGGTGAATTAGTATTAGGGAATTTTTAACCTTTTTGTAGAATCTTATCCCATTACCTCATTGACCTGTTAGGACCTCAATTATCTTTTCTATTTATATTATCACATGAATGTATATGAAAGATTGTAAAGATGACACACAATATTTTTACATGGTATACTAGTCAAAGAGATTAGATATTATTTGGCATGGAATGGAAATAATCCAAACCACACAACCACTAGAAAATAATCCTTTAAACATAGTTACATCAAATAGGGAATATAATTTTACTCATGTTTCACTATGTTCAATTTAAAATGAATGTTTAATAGCTCAAAGATTGATATTTAAAATGAATTTGAAGACAACCTTTTTCCTTAATAAATGTTCATTATAACAACAATAATGTATTATAAAAGATGATACATATGATGGATATTACAGTTATGATTCTATTCATCCACTTCTCTATAAGTTACTTTCTTAGAAAAAAGAAATCAACACATCTTAATTATTTTCAGTAGGAAAATAAACATATAATTTCTTCTTCTTCTATTATTCAAAATAGAATGAATATGTTGTGGAATAATAAAAACAAAATTCCTCATGACCTAAATGATAATCAACTGAATATAGATTCAATGGTCAATTATTATTTTATCTTGAATCTTTTACACATAATAATATAAAATAGTGTATAACAGATTCATTATATTTATATTATCTAATGAAATAGTGACTACACTAAGCCATTGTTTTCTAATCTTTCTAAAATGACAAACATCCTTTATGATTATAAAAATAATGAATTCTCATTTTGTCTTAGCATCATCAATATTAATTCTTATTCTTCAATAAATTATCAATATTAATGTAGTATCAGTTCCATATTATTAATGTTGGTTCAGAAAATATTTACTCAACAAAATTGCACCACGTATTAATTATTATTTTATGCATGAATGATATTTCTATAATACAGACTTTTCTCTTCTTGAAATATCAACTTGCTTATATCATATGTATTTAATTCATGTAATTCATGGTACACGACCATAAAACATTAATTTTTATTGATATATTAAGTTCCATATAGAAGTATATATCAAATATTTAAAATGATCATGAATTCAAATATTCATGTTTCCATGGGAACAATCTTCTCTTTCATATTTTACAGTTCTCTTATTATTTTTCTCTATAATGTCATTATTCCTTGCATAAAATAGATTGGGGTATTTCAAATCATGAATATGAGTGAATTTTATATATGCTTTCATGCACTACCCACCACCTTGTAAACTATACTTTTTCACAAAAACCAAAATTGTTGATTGATCCATTTCACAGATTTCACTTCACATGTTGTATTCTTAAGCACTTCCAACAAGTGCACAATAGTATTCTTATTTCATGTAAGGTTTTATAAGTTGAAAAATGTCTTTATAAAACATAGTGTTAGTGAGAACTCGGTAGCTCATCGAATCATTTCTTTACACAAGTATATAGTTTCACAAAATATTTTTTTTCCAGAATCAATTCATGTTTTATGAACACAAGTAGAAGGATCATAGTTCTCCTTTATTGTTTCTTTGTGTAACTATGTGAAAGTGTATCAGATATACATTGGTTCATAAAACCAACTTCTTCTTCAAGAAACTAATTACATGGGTATTCGTCAATGAAATTATTATATGGAATATCCCTGTTTTGATATTCATGGATTTTGGAAGATCAACTACATCATGTAAAAAAAGAGTGGAGATACATTTTTTTTAGAAAAAAAACGAGTTCTCAATGAAGTATGTGTGGGGAGCAGTGTTTCCCCTTTTGTTATTTGTTATTTACAAGTGAGAATCAGTACATCTACTATGTTAATTCACCAAATCCAAATGCCACAAATAATGTCGTGTAAATCACTAAGTTAGAATGCCGTTAGATCTCAGCTTTAAATTATTCAATCATGGGATAAGTGACGTTGCAAAATATGTCACCTGTTCTTATGCAAGAAAGCCTTCATCTCTCGGTGAGTTTATAACATGAAAACAACAATAATTTCATTCATTTACTAATGATCAAACACTTTCACGAAGATCAGACGCACGAGTAGACTTTTTTTAACTCACTTTCATTCAACATGAGGTTATTCTTCGAAATCATCTTTGTATGACATCTGTATCATACATGCATAAGGGTTAGAGACTTCGTTATCTAATTATCTTTGCCTCACTATCTTAAGAAAATTGTGTAGAAAGATCACCGTATATAGCCAAAGTGAAGATATCCTGACGTCGAACATGAATGGGTTGAAGGATTATGAAGACAATAGGCTTCATGAATATGATGGTCCGTATTAATCTCATCCAATGATGCCGCATCTATCATTATATTTTTAATAAATATGAATTTTGCACCACGTTAAGTCATCCCACATCAATTCTTCATGTGGTTGGGATATTCTATGTATGTAATCCCAATCTCACTACATTATTAAGGTTTCATTGGGGTCAGCACCTAGATAAACCACACATCACACCCACCGGGGCCACAACCTATTCCATAGTCCACAAACATCCTTGCCATCCCAATCATGCCTACCAATATGCGCCTTATACATGGACTCTCACTAGTGGGCCAATACAAAGCCTACCCACCACATAGTTGCCATGCTAGCATCCTTGGGCTCAACCTCCTCCCCCCACAAACATTTGTGTCCCATACGTGGTCGATGGGCTAGCCCATTTGGCTTATATTGGATGGTTTATTTATTATAGAATTCTAAACAAATTATATATTAAAAACTAATTATAGACTACAATAACAATCCCTTTTCATGCATGTTTTTTTCAATGATCATCAACTCTTTTATGCACTTCCACAAAATGGGGAATGGGAAAAAACTCGTTTTATTAGTGCTAAACATAAATCACTAATAAATATGTACACTCATCATCACTAAAAAAGCAATGATAAAGTGGTACTTTTAAGAGGGCCAACAAATACTATTAAAAGTGCCTCTTTATCAGCATTTTTAGTGCGGTTAAAAGGGACAACTTTTTTAGTGCTTTTTATAGTAGCTATGATAGATGGTAGTCCTTATCAGTGATTTTTTTATTATCACTCATAAAAGGTATATTTAAATAAATTCTAGTTAATTAAAAATAAAAAAAATTATATTTATGTTGATATAACTATAATATATATATTTTAAATATGTTTTAGATAAGTATAAATAAACATTTAAACTTAATTTATTATATATGTAGGGAAAATGGATTATAAAATATTTAAAAAATTATTATTAATTAATAATTTTCTAATTATCATTGTGTAATAGTCATTTAATAACAATTTGAAGACACAAAAATCAAAAAATTAATAAAAGATATAAAATAAGTTAAAAACATAACTCAAACTTCAAATGAACTTAACTTTGGATCCAGATGTCAGCATGAGCTATACAATATATCAAATTGAATCCTTCAAAGATCATTATGTACTGGCGATAAAAGAGAAACCTCTTTCACATTTTTTGAGGTCAGGAAAGACCCAAAAAGGCCTTTAAAATTTGGTTTCTTGTCGGGATACCCAAATTTTCTAACATTCAATGAAATTTCAACCTCGTTTCATGGGAGTTTTTTCATTTTTCAGTGGGGAATGAATTTATTCCAAGTAATTACATTCATATTGACATTATGGGTTTTATATTTTATCATTTTTAACAATGTACTGTTATTTATAATCAAATATATAACAGTATAAACACATTTTTCTAAAAAATTGAAATTATTAATAAATAATTAAACTTATTTACATATAAATTATATTTATCAATATATAATCTTTATCTAAATAAAAAAAATTATCCATTTTATTTAAAATACAAATATATGAACATTTATATACTTATATAATG
The DNA here is from genome assembly GCA_963277665.1 of Viscum album. Taxonomy (NCBI): domain Eukaryota; kingdom Viridiplantae; phylum Streptophyta; class Magnoliopsida; order Santalales; family Viscaceae; genus Viscum; species Viscum album. The sequence continues at coordinate 1,855,960,972 of OY728138.1, forward strand.
TTTGTGTGTGTCTGTGTACTTGTGTGTGTTAGTATTAACAACTGATATGTATTAATATAAAAATAAATATACATATAAAAAAATAACTAAATATAGATAAACAGATAGATATAAATATATATTAACATATGAAGAAATATATAGATATATAAATATATTAATATATAAATATATCTATATATGTATATATATATATTAATATACCAATAGATATATATATATTAATATAACTAAATAGATAGATATATATATATGTTTATATAAAAATATATTAATATACGAATAAATATAACTATATATGTATGTATATATATATATCATTAAAGGGATAACAATGCAATATAGAGGAGGGGTAAAGGGTCCAAGTGCATAGTGGCAGGTCTAATGTTCGAATCCTAGGGGAGGCAGGGGCACGCGTGGTGGTCAAGGGTTGTGCTTGCACTGTTAAAGGGTTGGGGGTGTGGTTGGGGCTTGTGGGGGTAGTCTGGGGTTTTTTAGCATTATTGATGGGGGGTCAAGTGTTGTTAAAACCCCCCTCCAATCTGTATATATTTTTTAATATTTTTCAAACTTTTATCAGTGCTTTTAAAAAAGCGTTGCAGAAATTGATTTTTTAATAGTGCTAAAAAGAAGCGCTAATAATTGATCCTTTTATCAATGTTTTTTTAGTGCTGATAAATGTTCCATTTTATCATCATTTTTTAGCACTTTTAATAAAGATTTTTATCAGCACTTTTTTTATCATTGATAAAAGAGAACCCCTTTATCTTTATTGAGATAATCATTTCTTTGTTAGTGGTGTAAATGGATCTTTTTAGTGTTTTTAAAGGCCACATCTGCAGTAATGATGGTCTTTATGAAATAATGAAATATAGCATGAACTACTTCAACTCTTATATAATTTTTTGAATATATATTCTAGAGATTCAAAACATTTAAATCTTAGGAAAATAAACATTTTCACATAATTCATATTCTCTTCATCGACAAATGGATAGATCTTAAACCATACAAATTATTGTGTACAATGTGTCTCCATAGATACAAGTATTTTAAACATATAAATATTTAACAATCATAAGAGTTGTAAAATCAATGTCTTCCAAATATGTTTCTTGAAATATAAATACGTGAGGACTTCACCCAAGATCTATTATCATTGTAACTTCTTTATCATAGTGACATTAATAAAAATATTCCTATTTTGTTGATCTCCATTGAAAACCTATATTATTCATTCGAAGATATAAAACTCATGCACAAAGGGGGATATTCTGATTAACCCTCAAATATTAGATGAACATATACCATTGATTTAGTTTTTGAATATTTAAAATCCATTGGAATGAAATATTGTTTATTTACTACCATGATTTTGCATCCATCTTCTAAAGAATTAATATAATTTATTTCAAAATCATCACTTAGAGGATTAAATTTTATACATTTTATAAAATCAAAAGGCATGGTATTGTCAAATTTTACAGGAACTATTTCATCAATAATATTTTTTCATTTTTTAAAAACAATATATACCTTACTAGTTGTATAATAAACAATACAAAAAATACTTTCATAAGTCTTGGGATCAAATTTATAAAGTTTATCTTTAGTATTCAATGTAAATACTTTACACTAAAAAACAATATAGTATAAAATTGTCGGTTTCTTCCATGTTCAAAACTCTTATAGGGTTTTATAAAGTATAGGATAGAGAAAAAAATAATTTATAGTATAGAATGATGTAATCATTAATTAAGCCTGAATATGTATGGAATTATAATATTCACATAGGAATTTAATATAAATTTCCTAGATAATTCTATTTCATTATTCAACTAAATTATTGTTATGATGTGTCCTTAACACTGAAAAATTATGAGAAAGGCTTTATTTCAATAAAAAGACTCAAAATAATAGTTTAAAAATTATTTACCAAGATTTCTTCATACCATAATCAGAGTTATGATTTTATCATTATTAATTTATGCATGAAATATATTAAATCAAAAAATTCATTGATTTTTCATGTTATAAAATTGGTCAGTGTAAATCTATTATCATCATCAATAAGGATGTACCCATTGTGTTTTCCCTCAATGATCCTATATTTTTATAAGAATAAATAAATATTTATAAACCAAATGTAAATAATTAGATTTTTATGTTTCATCAAATTTTTTAAATTTAAACTTATACTACATTCCAAATTGATAAGGATCACAAACTCTATAGTTATTAAAGTTATTTTTTGGTATATATCTAACATAACCCTTATTAGAAACTTCATTTGAATTCTAAATTTTATGTTGACCTATTATTATTTTCCAAATATAATAAAAATATTTAGTTATAAGTAAAATAATGCAATTTCTGATTTCTAAGGTCTTATTTATCAAATAAGTAAAAATTGTCTTTCATAAGGAAAGATTGAATAAAAGTACCATCCAATCTTTTAATAATAAATTTATAATTATTGAAGTTCAAAATAAAACCCTAATTACATAGATAAGTAATTTAGATACGATTTTGATTCTGTATTAATCCATATAAACATTTTAATTTTTTGTTTTTCCATGAAAAGAACATTACTCATCCTGATGATATCACCATGAACATTGTACTCAAATGTACCTCATAACCACTCAAGTATTTCATGTTTTGTATGTTAGTCATATATCCTTTAATATTATGACAATAAAAACTAACTAATTACAACATTTTACATCCCTGGGTACTTATCCTCTTTTGTTAAAATTTAGAAAACTGATATTTTGGTACCCAAACTTTCTTGGGTATGAAAGAATTAACAAATAAACCATTAGGAACCCAAATATAAATTAATCATTTATGTTGGATATATATATGGTGTTAGTTAATAAAATATCTACAACTACTAAAACTATTAGACTCTATTTAAGGAATAATAACTTTTCTAGTGACCTATCCTTTAACTTTTAGTGAAAAATTATGCACTCCTAGGAAGAATGTAATTAAATTTAAAATGTGACTTCATGAATTATAACCTATTCCATTTTAGGTTTTTGATTGTTTTAAGTTTTTGTACATATTATTAAAATTTTAATTAACATAAATAATGTAAGATTAAATATTCTTGAAACCTCTAACATTGGAGCTTAGTTTAACAACAAGTTTCTAATTTTTGTTAATCAACATAGAACATGGTTTCGACTCTAATTCTAATGAAATTTTAGGAAACAAGGAAGTTTGTTTTTGAATTATACTATTTTATTTATGAAAATAAAAATGTGAACAATCATATTTATTTTTTATCCTTTTAATATCATTTTCTATAAGGTTAAAAAAATATCTACATTTCTTCTAATATATTAAAGTGTTCCTCAACTTTTGATGGTTCATCATTTTCATCATCTCATGAAGATTAATAATAACCATTTGAAGTATAAAAAAATAGATTTCAAAGTTATTTTTGAAATAGATTCATCATTTACCTTAAATATAATACATTTTCCATTCTTATGAATTATGACATTTTATATTATTAATACTTCATAATTCATGATTTATTACATAAAGATAGACATAAATATTTCCCAAAATATCAAACAGGCTAGTGTCTTTGGGAATTTAGATACATAATACAATAACATGATACTTGATTACAAAAAACATAATTATATACCAAAAATACCTTAAATTACCTTGATATTTTAAAACTACATGGGATTTTATGGGGACGTACATAAGAATGGGTGAGATATAAAGCTAGTAATGTAATAATCAATGAAAAATATAATAATAGTAATACATGTTTTTTAAGTGATGATTAATAAAAAAATAATGAATGTAATACATGTTTTTCAAGGGGCATATCAATGTGACATAAATTGGGTGAAAATAATAAACATGAACATGGAAGCATTTCATAAGATTAAAAAATCAAAGCAACATAGGAATTTGGAAACAACATGATACATGAAGTCATTAGAATATGTTAAACTTAACTATTGAGATATCATAACTTAGTATGATTAGGAAAACCTCTCATGCACCATACATGGAATATAATGAGATAAAAACATTACCCAATTCATTTAATGACTATATAATTCTGGTCTCACCCATCATATTTGAATCAGGTGCATGAATAAGTGTGCCACACAGATCACACACCATGAGAACACCTTTCATCGCTTTTTATCCCGTAATTATTTAGTGTGGGTAACATACATGGAAATACAGAATAAATGAGGGATATTTACCTCTAGTTGAAAACCCATGAATGGAAATATGGATGGTTTTTCACTATGAAAATGTTGGGCATGGAGTATCATATGATAATTTCAATATCATAACATGTGTATATAAAAATTAATGAAAGGGATTAATGAGAGTGAAAGGTAGTCTCTAATTACTAGGAAATAAAAAATATAGTAAGATGGGTGTGTGAAAACACATTCCAAAACAACAAATAGTAAATAAAATGACATAATATATATAATATTGTTGAATAAATTAGAGAATGATGAAATCTACACACCTTTATAGGAATATTCTAATAGTTTAGGTTGAGATTCTTAAGATCTTGGGAAACCCATAATAAGGATATAGAGAGGTATGGGGAGAGGAAATTCATGATAATTGGGTTTTTAGTGAATATGTGTGGGAGGATGGGTAGGTATTTATTTACAAAAATGTGGGGAATTCATTATTAATTTTTAAACATCGTTTTTGGACTCAGTATGAGAAAATAAAAAAAAAATACTTTTTGAAGGTTTTTAAAACAATTTCTAAAAAATATTAGCATTTTTAAATATTTTATAAGTAAAAGAACCAAATGTATAAAAATTATAACATTGGTGATGCGTATGTGATCAATTTTCATAATTAATTTATTTTAAAACATTATAGCATAATATGGATTTTTTAGGATTCATTAATGGTTTATCCATCCATCCAATTTAAATTTTTTTATAAAAGAGGTCACTTTGAGGGAAAGTGATAAAACCATATTACAAGCCATCTGTATGTCAAACCTCATAAGAAGTTTCCTAACTATTTCAAAAAAACTTTAAAAGTTATTAATTAAACACCCTATGTATGCTCCATGCGATAGAAGTTACCTTTGCATCATGATTGACTATGATGAGATCCTTGAAGTGGTCGGACATCCTATCCCAAGTCTAAATGTATTCATCCCGGTTTATTTTCTTCTCATTGATTCCAAGAGCCAAGATCCCGTCTTGCATGCTGATCCACCCCACTTTCTCTTCATTAAGTTCAATTTTCAGTGATCTAGCATATATTCTATCATCTTCCTCCTCTGGAACGTTGAATATAAAATGATTATCCACTATCTCTTCCCCAGAATGTAGGAGAAGCTCCAGGTCAGCCTCCTCCTTCTTTGTCTCCTCATGTACATCATCCGATGCAACTATGCCCTTTGACCGGTTTGGATCCTCACGCTTGTGAATATTAGACTCCTCAACTTTGTCACGGAAGGATGGTTGGTCAGGCTCTCTAAACTATATACCCATTCCGGAAGATCGGGTAGTCATCAGTTTGGGGAGGTATGAGTAATATCTCTTGGTCTTTTTCTTCCTCCTAGTATGAACCGAATAGTCCCCAACATCAATGCGCTTTAACTTCCCTTTTGACATCATATCATGTGAGATCCTCTAGATATTATACTCTTCTGTCGACTCCAGGGGAAACAAAGGGGTCTCATCTAAGGCACCTTCATCAACAGTGGATGGACTCTTATACTTGGAATTCTTGTGAATTACCTTGGTCCATTCCCCATTTTCCTCGACCCCATCAACACCATGAGTCAGTTGTGGGAGAGAACTTCCTCCCATCTTCAGAGATACTGGTCCTGGAATTCCTATACTATACCCTGAGGGTCCATTTTGTCGTACTGGGGAAGAGATGGTGTGGCCACCCTTTGCTCCAGCCTCTTCAATATTGTATCTCACAGGGGAGGATAAATCAGTAGCATAGGATTTTGTATTAGTAGTAAACATTTCCTCACCATCACTGACTATACATGTGGAATCAACTCCTTGCCTATGCCTGAGATCATGTTAGAGATGACCCAGATGACCATAGAGACAATAGAATTCTTTCCAATAATCAAAACTAACCCTCTATTTTATCTGGGACTCATTCTCAATCTCAATCTATAAAAAATCAACCAGTGATTTGGAAACATTGACCTCCACACAGATCCGTGGAGAAATTAGACGGTAGAGGGATCAATATGGGTTGTCAAAACATAGAAACCTACCAACCATATTACTAAGCATCGAAAGTTTGGAGGGGTTTTGGAACGAAAGTGGAAAATTGGGGAAGATTACCCAAATTGGAGTCGTCAGAGGATCATGCCTCAAATGAAAGTTGTAGGACCATCAGAAGAGGAAGAAGTGTGCTCCATTGCTGGTACGTTTTTTGACAGTCCAGGCGGAGATTAGGTCATCTTCAGTCGCAAAGCGAATAAGAAAGTGTCGAGGATCCATAGATTCATTAACGGTTTATAAAATTAATTAAATTATATAAAAAACATATTATTTTGAAGGGGAAATATATATTTCCATGGATACATTTTATTGAATTTATTACATCCCTTTTAGGTCATTATGATTTTATAACACAAACAATATATATCACATTTAATTTTTAACAAAACAAATTGTGTCAAAAATTATAAAAAAGTTACCATTGGTTAATTTTGACATTCTAACTTCAAAAATAATGTCGTTTTTCTCAAAATAATTCCTTTTAATGTGATAATTTACATAATTAAATAAAAATAATTATATATTGGAAAATCTTTATTTTTTATGAAAATAATAATTTTCTGACCCTTATAAATATGACATTGAATTTAAATATATTATATTATAATTTATATGTAAATAATTAATATTTATTAATAATATTATATCAATGTAATTATTATTTCATTTTTTTTGAATTTATATAAATGACTGTTAAAACTATATATTTTCTAAAAATATAGTTTCAGTTTCTTTGTAACAAAATGAAATTTTCAACAACTCATATATAATTTTATATATAATGTCATAGTGAAATGGGATAATGATATTAATTAATTTATAAATAAATCATACCAACTCATTATACTATAGTATAGATACATACACCCTTATCAAAAAGGAATAAAACCTAATGGGAAGGCATATAACGACTTCACATTCATTGGTTGGTTCAACAAACATGGTTTGGATCATGATAAAAAAAGTTGGAAACTGCCCCTCTAAAAAAATTAGTTTTTCAATTGTTGAATTTTTACATGATCTTGTAATGGTTAAATTTATGTGACTCCCTCTCCCTCATAATCTCAAATAATTTTTCTTCATAAGGTATGATCTAACAAGTCATATGTGTCAATTAGACTATATCATAACCATTAATATATACTAATATAAATGATCACTATAAAATAACTATATTACCAATGGTTATGATTATCAATAGGATTTTAAATCTATCCTATTATAATGATCCAAAATTAAAAAAGAAGTGCATGTGTTTTATATGAAAACATTACATAATAAGTCATTTATTAATTCAAAACTGAATTTAATTTATGAAATTTTGGGTCATTACATTATTTCCCCATCACAAATTGTAGCCTCGAGATTTCATTTCATGCACTAAAATAAGTTAGCATACTTCTATTTCATCACCTCTTCCAATTCCCCTGGTGTTTCTTCAATAATTTGGTTCTACCACATAACATTGACTAAGTGAGTTGTCTAATTTCATAGAACCTTGTCTCTATACCTGATGATCTTCACTAGATTATCTTTGTATGAAAGAACAATCTCCAAGGGTACCACCTCTAGATTCAGTACATGAGAGGGTTTATGTATGTACATTATCAAAAGGGATATAAGTAAAACATCTAGTACATAGGTTTGGTTAGGTTGGAGTGTTGGTAGATATGCCAAATTTTTAATTCAAACAATGATATCAAAGGGTGCGATGTTTCTGGGACTAGTATTTCCCTTCTTCTCAAACCTCATGAATTTTTTTCCACAGTAATATATGGATAAAAACATTATCTCTTAACTTAATCTATGGATCTCATCGATGATTTTATTTAAAGGTTTTTTTTTCTAATTTTAGGATATTTAAAATGATATTGGATGGTTTGAACATTCTATTTAATATCTTGGAAATAACTATGCCCATATAAGATTCCTCTCTCCAACATTATCTCAAAATTATAGAGTCTATCACCTATTCACATATAGATCCGAAAAGGTCCCACTTAAATGTTATATTTCAAACTATTGTTATATGCGCACTCTACATGGGGTATGTGTTTATCCAAAAATCATTGAAAATCCATTGAACATGACTTGAATATATCCTATAATATTTGAATGGTTCATTCATATTGAACATCTCTCTATGGGTGATGAGAAATAAAAAAATCATCCATGTATCCGATGCTTGTTGAAGGATTTGGTAGAACCTCAAGGTAATCCTTTGATCTCTATAAAATAAACTATATATTGGTATTCCCTGATGTATTACCACTTCTATAATTTATATTTCGGTGTGTTTTATAAGAGATACATATTCCTTTATTAAAATAAAATATACTACATTGTATGGTGACCGACAACCAACCAACTGGTGTTGTGTCTATTAGATATCTTGGGGAGTCCTAAAATGTAATCCATGGTTAGGTTTTCTCATTTCCATGTTTTTATGGGAAATTCTTGCATCATACCCTTATAATCATATATTTTCAACTTGAATTTTTGGAATACCAAGAATCATGATACAAATTCAGTTATATCTCCCTTCATTTTATCTCACCATATGTTTTTATTCATACATCTATATATCTAACTAATTCCTAAATGAATATAGAATTATGTGTTATCTAAATAATATAGATGTTCCCACTTAAAATATGGTTTTTATGAGACACATATCTTGGTTCCAAACCATATGAATACTTATTTTTCAAAGTTAAACTATGGAATATTCCTCACATTATCTTATATCTTTTCATCATATTTTTAGGGATCACTGATCCTCTCAAGAATGGATTGTTGAGAATATATTTAATAAAGTTAAGATTAGTATCCTTTTATTATTCCAATGTATACCCTTTACATGTATGAGATGATTAAATCCCATTTAATCCTCATTATTGATAGGGTTGTAGGATCCTTTCCATAAAGATAATATTCCACTTAGTTCATATTCCAAGGATTGTAACACCCTAGCCCTAGTTACCCTGAGTCGGTGCATTATTACATAACATTGGTATGATACATGGAATCAAGTCCTCAAAGACCGATCAGTTTAGTAGCCTTGGAATTACTATATATATTCATTAGTTTTACATTAAATCACGAAATAAAAACATCAACAACATTTTCCCCCTTTTTGAACACACTTATATCCTTATCCTATCCCTAAAATTCAACCATAAAATACTTTTTCCCATCTTGGGAAAAATAAAACATAGAAATGGGTGATCTCATATGCTCAGAAAGGATAAAAATGTAGTCGAAACTTTGATAAAGAAACATAAATATTTAAGGCAATGTATTAGACAAAAACAAAATCCTTTTAAACATAAACATCCGCATAATATGGAAAAGATAAAATCAAATAATTCCATTTACTTATTCACATGGATATTCTACTAGTCTAATAATCACATGCTATATCAATATACACTTTCATAATGATGGAATGCATAATTCCAGAATTCATAACCACATAGTCAAGGCCTTATGCCAAGACTACAAATTCTATTTTGTCAAGGCCTTGTGACAATACACTAGTTTGACTCATGGGACCTACAGATGCATTGAGGAACTATAGCGGGCTCCACCCATCACTTATTAAGTTCAATTCATTCCTCATATTAAAAGGTTTAAACATAACAGAAACATTAGTATTAAAACTAGATTACGAAATGTCAATACCTAATCCATAAACCGAGAATGGTATAAGAATAACACATCCACAGTCAAAAAAATCACAAAATCTTCAATAAAATATGAAAGATTTGTAACATAATAAATCAACAACAAATAATCTAAAAATCAATCAAAAATATGTTGACATAGACTAAATCAAATTTTTTTTAGGGAAATATATCTTTTTGTTTTGAAATCCTTTAAAAGTAATATAATCTTAAAAGGAAACATTTATTTTGAAAATATTATTGTAATCTTGTAATGTAATCTAGGACGATGTTATAATGGCAGACAATAGTCGCAGTTTCTGTATAAGTTAAAAAAAATTCTTACCTTAATTTTTTCGAAAAAGTTATAAATTACCTTGTTTGGAAAATGACAGAAAGATTCCATTCAAAACATATAAGGTCAAATGAGGGAATAAATGAATTTAAACCATTTTCTAGTAAATATTAAAAATGGTTTGAAATACATTTTTAATAAAACATGGATATGGATGATAAAGTGGTCCCCGTTGAAACTTATGTAAAAACAACATAGGATCATAAAGAGATTGTGGAATTAACCCTTACCTTGTACTTTTCATTGTTCGATGGTATGTTAACCTCTTTAATAATAGTTAAACCATTGTTATTAAATTATACAAGAACTATATACATAAATATGATATCATATGTGATCCTCTAATATTGCTTTGTTAATAATATTTTAATAGTATCATCGTTTCAGGTCTTAACTAGTCTATTTTTTGTTTATATACCCGGTTACGTAAGCCATATTTGTTATGGATAAGATTTATTTTATTCATATAAAAAATGATATTAAGTTATTAGAAAATATTTTTAATCATAAAAAGAAAATTATTCTTGAATGATTACGATGGGGAATGAATCTCATCTCGTTTGTGGGGACGGTAATCCGTACGTACGCACGAGCAACAATATCATTATATTGATGGTGAAATCATATGTAATTGGATGGAATATCATATATAAAGAATCATTAACATGTTATATTTATTATTTAAATTAGTTATACTCATTATTATGCCCATCCAAATAATGAAGTGTTTGAATAACAAACTACACCACGACGTGGAGACGGTAAGTCGTACGTACGCACGTATGGTGAGTTTTTCATTCATATATTGGATAGAATAATGAATATGGTAGTTCCATTTTAATAACATCATAGTATATAGACGATACTGGAGATATTATTTTAGAATGGAAACAACAAAGAAAGAGGAATTGGAAGAAGAAAAGAACTTGAAAGAGATGATGAGATATTTACCTCTTCTTTGAGTTCTTCCTTTTAATTTGATCAAAAGGGATCCTTAGGATGGCTTTATGATCAATGTAGAGTCTCTAGGTTAAATATAGGATAGTTTATAGGATATTTGGGAAGGGTTTGGATAAGTAAAAAAGCTTTGGTGGTGTGAAATTAAGATTAGTGGGAGTGGCCTTTTATAAGTGAGGTGGGGATCACTTTGGGAAAAGCTTGAAATATTATTTTATAGTAAAATAATTTTCGGTTTTTAATGGATATAAAATAAATTAAATATAGGATAAGGTTGTTATGGGTCAAAAAATCTCAAAATTGGTTTTTGATAGGTTTAGGTCATCATATTAACCTTATCTTTTATATTTAACTCTTAGTTAAATAGTTTGACATTTACCATGTCTCTTGATATTTTTTATTATATGGTTAATAAATTTATTATAAAAAGTCAAGAGAACCCTTTGTGGTCCATTATTAATATATATAATCTTATCTAAGTCCTTTGGAATATCCTTAGATTTGTAAGAATATTATATCAATTGATAATATAGTATTTGTTTTAAAAACTCAATTATGTCAATTTTTACACTATTTAGTATTTGATTTTTTTAAAAGCAATAAATACATTATCACATTAAATAAAATTTATTTAACCAATCCTAACATGTCATATTAACCTAGAAAATTAGTGTAATTTATTATAAGTATCAATTTAAATTTATTTGGATATTTATAAAATCAATTATTTTAATATTTCGTTAATTAGGTAATTATAGCATCATCATGGTGTCATAAATAAATTAAATCCTTTAAAGTATAAAAATTATAAATAAAATAAAATTATGTAAAAAATATTTTTATATATCTAATTAATATTTATAGTTGAATTTATATTGTGTGTGACCCTATATTAAAAATGGTTTAGTTATTAAACTAAAAATTTCACTCCTTTAACTCTTCTTTAAATAAAATATTAATAAATGTCCTAATCTAATCCAAGTGGACCAAATAGGATCATATATTATTCATAAGGTTTCTTCTGGTCTAATTATACTTATCCAATAGAATTAGGACATGTGTTAGGGTAATTATGATATCATTTTTACCCTTAATTACACTATTTACTTTTAATCGTAGTATATAAAAGTCAACAGTTACTATTCAATAAAAATTATTTTCATCTTATTGAACCACATTTTACATACTGATATAAACCATTTCTCTCAGTTTTTTTTGAATTAAAATAATAGAATAGGTAAAATTATGTTTTATGCAACTTTGAAGATGCTCCTAGGAGGTGGGTAAAAGACGGTAAAAAGTTCAATAAAATTTTTATATATCTAAACATATTATAAAATGACTCCAATGAATTAAATTGAACTTATATAGGTATTATTTATCTACATTGACATAAAATCAATTTAAATAAAGTAAATAATTATTTAAATAAAATATCGGTTTTAACCAATAACACAATGTTTTTTCAATATTCATCAGAAATTGAATGTTTTCATAAAAATGCCAAAAATTCACCCTAAGCTAATTTCGATATTATGAATTCGAAAATGAAGTCTATTTTAAAAAATAAAATTTATAAAATTTAAAAAAGTGGCTATTAATATACATAACGACAAGTTTTATTGGTCGTGGTGTGTTAGAATCTTGAAGTTGCGTAGAATGCAGGATATTTCATTAATCAAAGGGAAACATACCGTGGAAGCTTGGGGTATTACATTCTTCTCTCCATTAAAAAATTTCATCCTTGAAATTTTAATAATACTACCGCACAAAATGATTCAGGTGGTTATTCATCATATGTTCCTATGGTTCCTATGTTGCCTCTTCTATCTTATGGTTTCTCCATAGAACTTTTACCAGACGAGTTGTTCGATTTCTCAGCACTTGTTCTCTTGTATCAAAAATTTTGACGGGCTCTTCACAATAAGATTGATTAGGTTCCAGTTCAATTTCCTTATAGTTGAGTACATGCATTGGGTCGGGCATGTATTTTCTCAATAGTGATACGTGGAACACATCATAAACTTTAGAGTGACTTGGATGAATTTCCAAACGATAAGTTACAAATATAATTTCTTCTAGAATTTCAAAAGGTCTGATGTACTAGGGATTCAATTTACCCTTCTTACTGAGACGTATAACACCCTTCCATGGAGATATGTTTAATAAAACATGATCCCCTACCTGAAATTTGAAATCCTTCCTTTAGTTATCCGCATTTTACTTTTTCCTACTTTGAGCTGCTTTGATATGGGTTTGGATAACCTTCACCTTTTCCATCTTTTTTTCAACATGTTCTGGGCCTACGAGTATTCTATCACCAACATCATCTCAAAAAGTTGGTGTGTGAAATATCTTTTCGTATGACACTTCATATGGTGTCATATGAATATTTGAATGGAAGCTATTGTTATAGGAAAATTCTACCAGAGGTAAATATTGATACCACATACCTTGAAAGTCGAGTGAGAAAGATCTCAAAATGTCTTCTAAGGTTTGAATAGTCTATTCTAATTGTCCATTAGTTTGATGGTGGTAGGTAGTGCTCAAACTAAGTTGAGTATCTAGGGCCTTCTGAAGACTTTTCCAGAATCTTGATTTCAAATGGGGATCACGATCAGAAATAATCTATAGGGGTACACCATGGAGTCTTACAACTTCATTAATATACAATCATTCCAGACGTTCAGTTGATAAATCTTCTCTTATATCAAGAAAATGTGTTGACTTTGTAAGACAATCAACAATGACCCATATTGCATCATTACTTCTAGGAGTCCTTGGTAGCCTGAGGACAAAGTCCATCGTAATATTCTCCCATTTACGCTTTGGTATGGGAAGAGGATGCATGAATCCTCCAGACTATTTCCTTCCAGCTTTCTCTCGTTGAAAAACCATACATATTGACACAAAATTAGCAATCTCCCTCTTCATGTTGTCCTACCAAAAATGTTAATTCAAATATCTATACATCTTATTGCTACCAGGGTGTATAGAGAAATTGGAGCTATAAGAATCATCTAACAGTTCCCTTTTTAGATCAGGTATATCGGGAACACAAAGTCTCTTACCAAATTTCAAAATTCCATCTTTATATACAAAGTCGATCAATATCCCATTGTTCACAGCTTTATTTTTATTTTGAAATTCTTCATCATCAGTCTCAGAACTTATTGTCATTTCTAGTAAATATTTTTTGGCAACCATTTGAAAAGGTATTGATGTTTCTTCTTCCATTTTTATTCCCATATCCATCATTACTAGATACATTAAAATAGGATCCATTTCAACTCTCATCTTGTTCAAAACTCCATGAATCTTTTTCACAAAGCATTTACCACCTTATTTTCATTACCCAAGTGGTAGTGTATTGTACAATAATAATCCTTGATTAGTTCAAGCCATCTCCTTGTCCTCATGTTTAGTTATTTTTTAGGAGAAAATATACTGCAAACTCTTCTGATTAGTATAAATCTCACATTATTCACCATAGAGATAGTGTCTCCATATTTTTAGTGCAAATATTACTACTTCTAACTCTAGATCATGAGTGGGGTAGTTTTTCTCATGAATATTTAGCTGTTGTGATGCATAGTCAATAACTCTATCATTCTACCTAAGTACACAACCAAGTCCTTTCTTTAAATAAACACTATAAATAACCAAACCCATCATTCCCCGATGGTAGAGTCTAGATAAAATAATTAAATAATCTTCCCTTCAATTCGTCAAAACATTCTTCACAATCTTTTGTCCAAACAAATTTAACCACTTTACGAGTGATCCTGGTAAATGGGTTATCCAATCGAGAAACATTCTAGACAAAACGCCGATAATAACCTGCTTAACCAATAAAACTGCATACCTCAGTTATACTCGTCGGTGCTGGACATTCTTGGATTCCATTGGACATTGAAGGATCAATAGAGATTTCATCCTTAGAGACAATATTGCCAAGAAAAGAAATCTCCTAAATCTATAATTCACACTTCTTAAACTTCCCATATAATTCATTTCTTCTAAGAGTCTTTTTATTAATGTGCATGTGGTTTTAATGATCCTTGTAGATTTTGGAGTATACCAAGATATCATCAATAAATAATACTACAAATTCATCAAGATATTCCAATAAAACTATATACATTAGATCCATGAAGAAAGATGGTGCATTAGTCAGTCCAAAAGGAATTATTGTAAACTTGTAATGCCCGTAGCTGGTTCGAAATGCTGTTTTCGGAATGTATTACTTTTTCAAACACAACTGATGATATCCAAGTCGAAGTTCAATCATTGAAAAATATTGAGCTTCATGAATTTGGTCAAATAAATCATCAGTAAGATATAGGGGATACGTTTTTATTATTATTATAGCATTGATCTCCCTGTAGTCAATGCACAACCTCATAGATCTGTCTTTCTTATTAACAAAAAGGACAGGGGATCCCCATGGAGAAACACTAGGGAAAATAAATCACTTATTACTCAATTCCTATAGTTGTTTCTTTAGTTCCACTAATTCCACAGTGGCTATTCTATAAGGGGTATTCTATATGGGCCTTGAACCAGGAATTAAATCAATGGAAAACTCAATTTCTCGTTCTAGAGGATGTCCAGGTAAATCATTTGGAAACACATCAACATATTCTTTCACAATTTGTACGTCCTCTATTCTAAAATTCAATTCCTCACCCATAATTATTTCATTCTTATACTCCCTAGTAATTGAATTTAGTAGAGCTACTGGGGGTGGGTCCATATAAGAATCAGATGGTGACATTTCTACTCTAAAGATAATATACTCCTTATCATCATCGATAATTATAACCTCCTTCTTCTTACAATAAATTTTTGCATCATGGTCCAAAAGTCAATCCATACCTAGGAATATATCAAATTCAATCATGGGTATGACGATGAGATCAGCAGATAGAGAACATTTATAGACCCTTATAGAAATTGACTCACAAAACATTGTTGCAATGATACTTCTGTTAGGAGTTTTGACTGACAACTCCCTTGTTAAATAAAATTGGAAATATCTAATTTTCATAGAAAACTAGGAAGATATGAAACAATGTGATGATCTAGAATCAAATAAAGCATTGGATAAACTTGAGAAAACCATTAAATTACCAGCCACCACGTCTTTCGGAGCATCAACCTTGACAGTAGTGATCGCATAAGCTTGGCATTTCTCCCTTGGCCTTTTCTGAGGTAAGTTCTCTTGGTGCTTCAGACATTCATTTTAAAAATTCCCCTTTTCTCTAAAATTATAGCATTCAACATTGACAGCCTCTTTCATTCCCTTGCAATCAAGAGCTTGGTGGCCTTTTTCACCAAACTTGTAACAGACTCATATTCCCTTTAGGCAAGTACCAGGGTGTTTCTTCCCACATTTACCACACGATGGATATAAAACTTTTCCATTCTTCCCCTTATTTCCATTTCCATATTGTTCAGAAGATCTATTCTTCTCTTGGTTTTCTTTAAATTTGTAAGACTTAGAGAATTCTTCTTTTTTCTTGATAGAACATGAGTCAATATCTTCGTATGATAAGAGGATTGTGAGATTAATGCTCACTGGAGAAACGTTTTTAACTCATCAACGAATCAACCAATCTTACTCCTTGGGTTATGTATATAATCTGCAGCATTCCTTGCAAACCTTGTAAAGTTAGCCTCAAACATTGCGACATTCTCATCTTCCTTTTTCCTCAAACTCTGAAATTTTCTTTAAATATCCTCTCGATGGTCATGAGAAAAGTATTTTTCTATGAAAACCTCTTTAAAATCTCTCCATTTCATGTTTGATAATTCATCATATTCATTTGTGTTTTCAATCAATGACCACTATTGATATACATCTACCATGAGGTGATAAACTTCCATGAAAACGTTTTCTCATTCGCTACTCCCCAAAGCATTAAATATGTTCTCTAAAGAACCTAGCCATTTCTAAGCTACTAAAATATTTGTACTCCCATTGAAATTTGGTAGTTTTTGCCTCATGGAGTGGTATAACATTGATTCTCCGCATTCTGGATCAGGGTGCTTCATACGAGTAAGGTTATTATTCATAAAATGAGTGATTTTTCCTAGTATGGTGATAAACATATCATCACCTGTTGCATCACAAGCTCCACTATAATTATCTTCAGTATGTTGGAAATCCATATATGTATTATGTTTGTTGATACAGTTTCCATTCATTCCACTAGGTTCCATTTCTAAACAATGGCATACAGTAGATTAGTTTAAAAACCGCAATACATAATTCCAAACTTGTAAAACACTTAACATAAATAGAACAGTTTATAGATATAATCCATAATCATAAAAATATTTTCTTTGAGGATGTATATACTTATAAACCCATCACAATGGTCTGTAAAGAAAATGAGAATTATATTAATCATATACCCCGGGAGTGTCGTAACCAAGAGTGTAGTAAGGCCTGTTTTCGTGCACCAGTTCTTGTTCGAGTCTAGCTCAAATCGATGTTTTCGGCTTTTACCCCTAGGTACATTTGTTCCAGAGCCTCCTCTATGTACTCATATCCAGATATATATGTATTCTTTGGAAAACTCACAAAATCTCTCTAGCACCAAAATTCTAGGTAGTTCTTCTATAATAATACTCAAAGATTATCTTAGGTTAGTGTTCTGTAATCATAGTTTTTTCTAAATCTAGTTTCTAATGTTTGTACTAAACTTCTTCTGATACCAACTGTAACACCCTAACCCCAGTTAACCAGAGTCGGTGCATTATTTAATAACATTTTCGTGATATAAGTAATCATGTCTCGAAAAACTGATCAATTTTGTAGCCTTGGAAGTACTAGATACATTCATAAGTTTTACATTACATCATGAAATAAAAACCTCAACAACATTTTGTCCCCTTTTTAACCACACTTATATCTTTATCCTACCCCTGCAGGTCAACCATAAAATACTTCCTCACATCCTAGGAAAAATAAAACATAGAAAGGGGTGAGCTCAGATGCCCAATAAGGATAACAATATAGCAGAATCTTTAATAAATAAGCATAAACATTTAGGGGAATTTTTTGACTATAACAAAAGCCTTTTAAACATAAACTTCATCATAATATGGAAAAGGGAAAATAAAATAATTCCATTTACTAATTCATACGGTTATTCTACTAGTCGAATAATCACATGCAATATCAATAGCCACTTTCCTAATGATAGAATGCATAATGCTAGACTTCGTAAGCACATAGTAAACGCCTTTTTCCAAGACTGCAAATAAGATTTCTTCATGGCTTTATGCGAAGGCACTAGTTTGTCTCATGTGACCTACCAATTCATCTAGGAGCTATATAGGGCTCCACCTATCAGTTACTAAGTCCAATGCATTCCTCATATAAAAAGTTTATAACATAACATAAACATTTGTATAAAAAATAACATACGAAATGTCAATACTTTACCCATAAACCATGAATGGTATAAGAATAACACATACATAGTCAAAAATATCACAAAACATTCAATTCAATGTGGAAGATTTGTTTCATCATAAATCAACTTCAAACAAGCTTAAAATACATCAAAAGGATGTTGACATAGATGAAATCAAAACGTTTTTTAGGGAAGTATCTATTTCTATTTTGAAATCATATAAAAGTCATATAATTATAAACTACAACATTTATTTTGAAAATATTATTATAATCTTTTAAGGAAGATTCGAAGATGTTATAAAAACAGAAAATAGCTGCACTATCCTTATAAGTTAAAAAAACATTCCTACCTAAATTTTGTTGAAAAAGTCATAGAGTACCTTGTTTGGAAAATGATGAAATGATTCTTTTCAAAATATATAAGGTCAAATAAGGGTTTAAATGAATTTAACCCATTATCTAGTAAATAGTAAAAATATTTTGAAATACATTTTTTAGAAAACATGGATGTGGATTATTAAGAGGTCCCAGTAGATGCTTACATAAAAACAACATCAGATAATAAAGATATTGTGGAATTTAAACATACCTTGTACTTTTCCTTAGTCGATGGTATTTTAACCTCCTTTATAATTATTAAATAATTATTATTAAATTATACAAGAACTATATACATATTTATGATATCATATATGATCCTCTAATATTGTTTTGTTAACGATATTTTAGTAGAATCATCATTTTGTTTTTTACTGATCCATTTTCTATTATATGATCGGCTATGTAAGCCATGTTTTTTATGGATTGGATTTATTTTATTAATATACATAATTATATTATGCTCTTAGACATTATTTTTAATCATAAAATGAAAAATTATTTTTGAATGATTACGACGTGGAATGGATCCCATCGCGTTCATGTAGACTCTATTCGGTACGTACACACGAGCGACAATATCATTATATTGATGGTGAAATAGTATATAATTGGATGGTATATCATATATAAAGAATAATTAACTTGTTATATTTATTATTTACATCAGTTATACTCATTATTATAATCATCCAAATAATGAAGTGTATGAATAACAAACTACACCACGACTTGGAGACAATAAGCCGTATGTATGCGCGTATGGTGACTTTATCATTCATATGATGGATAGAATAATTAATATGCTTGTACCATTTTAATAACATCTAAATATATTTAATATTATAGAGTTATTATTTTAGAATGGAAAAACCCAAGAAATAGAAAGTGGAAGAAGAAAAGAACTTGAAAGAGATGATGAAATATTTACCTCTTATTGGGGTTCTTCCTTTTTATTTGACCAAAATGGATCCTTAGGTTGGCTTTATGATCAATATAAGGCCTCTTGGTTGAAGTTAATATAGTTTAGAGGATATATGTGTAGGGTTTGGCTGATCCAAAATGCTTTGGAGGAGTAAAATTAAGAGAATTGGAAGTGGTATTTTATAAGAGACGTGCATGTCACTTTAGGAAAAGCTTGAAATATTATTTTATAATAAAATAATTTTTGGTTTCTAATGGCTCAAAAAGATTTTTTTTTGAGGATATGGTGGGTATGGGTGAAAAACCACTCAAAAATAGGTTTTAGACAGGTTTAGGTCATCATATTAACCTCATCATTTAGATTTAACTCTTAGTTAAATAGTATGACATTTACTATGTCTCTTTATATTTTTATATTATATGGTTAATAAACATACTATAACAAGACAAGATAAACTCATGTAGTTAATTATCAATATATATAAACTTATATAAGTCCTTTGGAAGAACCATTAATTTTTAGGAATATTATATCAATTAATAATATAGAATTTGTTTTAAAAACTCAATTATGTCAATTTTGAAACAATTTAGTATTTGATTTTTTTGAAAGCCATAAAAACTTTATCACTTTGAATAAAATATATTAAATATATCATGACATTTCATATTAACCTATAAAATTAGTACAATTCATTATAATTCTCTATTTACATTTTTTTGGATATTTATAATATCCATTATTTTAGTATTTCATTAATATGGTAATTACAGCATCATAATTGTGTCATAAATAAATTAAATTATTTAAGGTCTAAATATTATAAATAAAACAAAATTATGTAGGAAATATTTTTATATTTCTAATTAATATTTATAGTTGAATTTATATTGTGTTTATCCCTATGTTAAAAATGGTTTAGTTATTAAACTTTGAATTTAACTCTTTTAACTCTTCTTTAAATAAAATAATAATAAATGTCCTAACCTAATCCAAGTGGACCAAAGAGGATCATATTTTATTTCTAAGGTCATTTTTGGTCGAATTATGCTTATCCAATAGAATTAGGAAATGTGTTTGGATAATTAAGATATCATTTTTACCCTTAATTACCCTATATAATTTTAATTGTGTTACATAAAAGTCAAAAGTTACTATTCACCAAAAATTATTTTCATCTTAATGAACACCATTTTACTTTATGATATTAACCGTGTCTCTCAGATTTTTGAAATTCATCTCATAGAAGCGATAAAATTATGTTTTATTCCAATTTGAAAATGCTCCTAGGAGGTGGGTAAAAGACGGTAAAAACTTCAATAAAATTTTTATATATCTAAACCTATTATAAAATGAATCTGATGAATTACATTGAACTTATATAGATATTATGTATCTATTTTTACCTAAAATAAAATTAAATAAAATAGATAATTATTTAAATAAAAATTCGGTTTTAACCAATAACACAGTGTCTTTCACTATTCATTAATAATTGAATGTTTTCAGAAAAATACTACAAATTCAGCTTCAGCTAATTTCGATATTCTGAATTCAAAAATGATGTCCATTATGATAAATAAAAGTTGGAATCACCTATTTTGTTAATCCCAAATAGTGTTTGGATAATCCCAAATCATGTTTTCATTTAAATGAGAACCATGTTTGAATTCTTTGATAATTATGATTCATTAATATTTCATATTTCTATAGAGTAATATTCATATACTCTAAATCTCACAGCTTGATTGGTTAAGCTTAAAGTGAAGAATTTATCTAAGTACAAAGTTCATCTATACAAAGGTCACCATAACAAGGTCAACGATACAAGGTCACTGATAAAAAGGTCGTCGATACATAGGTCACCGTTACAAGGTTACCAATACAAGGTCACTGGTACAAAGGTCACCAATACATAGGTCACCATTACAAGGTTACCAAAACAAGGTCACCGGTACAAAGGTCACTGATACATAGGTCATCGTTACATAGTCACCATTACATGGTCATCGATGCACGCCTACTGTTAAAGGTTACCATTGAAGGTTACCGTTGGAAGGTTACAATTGGAGATTGTCGATGTGCACCTATTGTTGAAGCCTACCGATATAAAGGCTATTGTTACCAGTCTACCGATACCCTTACTTTTTCAAATTCCTAATATTTTTATAACCATCATATTTGATAAATTAAATGCCTCTGGCATTAATTAATGCTGATTGTAAACGTTTTAGGATATAGTACATGGGACAGTATGAGGTACAAGAAAGATAGCACGTGATCTACTCATTTCCATTGTCAGACCTAAAATATAAAAAGAGAATACCACTAAAGAACAAAATGAGGGTGAAATATACATGCATATGAAGGAGGGTGGCATACGATGTGAAAAATATCTTACTCGCAATATCAAAGCAGAACCATCCATAACTAACATTCGGAACCCTCAAGCATCACGAAGATCATTCTGGGACAAATTCACTTCGGCCTTCTATGCCTCATCAAATCTTGATCAACATCAGAATCAGAACACTGAAAGATAGATCATAGAGTTGCAACACTCTGTTTTCATGAAAAGTTTCAGATAAAGACTCTAACATCAAATTCTACACTCTATGGAGTCATGAGAAGAACGACCAAATACACAGAGCTTTCAAATCTCAAGCTTATTATCTTAGCTTCATTGTGTTCTTTCTTATTACATCTCTAAGAAGGGCGTATATCTGTCTATATCACACGCTATCTCCTATTCTTGAACTGGATGATACTGATTGTCCTCACATCAAACATCACCTAATTTTTGTTTCCCACGTACAATTGTGGAAGATACCGTGTGTGGTATGTGCTACTTTTTTTTCCACAAAGAACTATGGAATATGGTGTGAATTCTGGGCAGTTTGTGAAAACTGTTGTAAAGCCCGATACGGGCTCTGTATCAAGTTTGTTGTTAATATAAACATTTAGGTGGTAGGTGATCACCAAGTGGAGAGGATGAAGTCTTGAATTGAGACTGAACCTCTTGTTTTACTTCACGGAGTACTTCACTTAGTTATACTCTCTTTTGATATTATCTGCTGGTTATATTATCTAAAACATTAAAATATTTTTCTTTCACTCTGATAGTTAGTTTTGGTTAGTGTGTGTATATATGCATAATTCAATAAACCTGTTTCAAAAGTTGAAACATTCATTGCATTGATTCAACTGAGGACTAATCAACCTTAGAGAAATTTGTTGAGCAATTAAACATTTATATCTTTACTGCCTTAATTGACTGGGCTATTTCGAATTGGGGGATTTTTATCATTAAGATTTTAACCGAAATTTTAATTGGAACTCAATTAACCCCCCCCCCCCCCCCTCTTGAGTATCTAGTCATAACAATATTTGGTTTGAAAGGTGTTTTATTTTCATGTTTTAAAATTATTTCAAACTGTGATTTTAGTTGTATCTTAATGATCTTAAAGTTTTTGTCATATCAAAATTTTTCAGTTCTTTAAATTCTATGTAACTATGGAAACTAGAGTAGAGGTTGTTACTACTAAAACCCCACCTTTTTTAATGGTAAAAACTATGCTCAGTGGAAATTAGAAATGAAAATGTATCTAGATAGCATGGGACCTGAAGTCTAGGACACAATTGAAGAACAACTTGTATTTCCAACTACTACTAGGGACACATGGTCTCAATTGACAAAATCCACATATAATAATAACTGAAAATCAATGGATGCCTTTTACTATTATCTAGGTGATGATTAATTCAATATAATATATCCTTGTAAAACATCATATGAAATTTGGGATACTTTAGCTTTTTCTCTTGAGGGAACAACCAATGTTTAAGAAATGAGATTAAAAACATATACTATTAAATATGATAATTTTAAATTGAATCCTAATGAACCTATCTCTGAAATGTATCACAGGTTAAATGAAATAGTGAACACCATGAGTCTTCTTGTAAGACCATTGGACAATAAGGATCAAATCATGAGACTGCTTCGATGCCTACATGACAGATGTAGAGACACTTCTATTTCTATCTGAGAATCTTGTGACATAGGAAAAGTTCCAGTGAAGGAACTAATGGGAATGCTTATGATGTATGAATAAGAACATAAATTGAACCAAGAAGTAGGAGAATAACCCTGGAAAAATTCTATAGCATTCAAGAATTCAACCTCAAAGAGAAAATACAAAGAAAAAGTTCATGTTCCTATAGATAGTTCCACTAGTGAAGAGTCATATTCGGAAAGCGATGATGATATGGCTCATCTTGCAAGGAGATTCAAAAATTTCTTCCTAAAGAAGAAATTATTTATTAAGTAAAACTACAAGGGAAAGTATGATATTAAAGGAAAATGGAAGAAATACAGAAAATGGAATAACAACTCAAATGAAATAATCTACTATGAGTGAAAACAAAAAGGTCATGTGAAGGAAGACTTCCCCATACTTAAATTTAAGAAGTATTAATACAAGGGAAAAGGATATAAAAAGGCTATGAAAGACACCTTGAGTGCTTCAGAAGACAGATCCAGTGGATCTGATGCTTATGAAAGTGAACTGAACAGTCATGCCAACTTATGATTCATGACAGAAACGTCTGAGGTAACACTTAACTCTACTATAAATAATGCATATTATTTTGTTAATAAGAGTGAATCACATAATTATGAAGATATGACTAAAGATGAATTATTTTAATACTATGAAAGGTCTGAGGATACCTTCAATGAGCTCAAGGACCAATATAAATCATTAAAGAGACATCATGGTTTAAATAAAAATTATAAATCTAATTTTGATATTGAAAAGGATAATGTTCCCATCCATTTAAAGAAAATACCAAACTAAAATTTTCAAATGATCAATAAAAATGGGATTTGGAAAAATTCACTGGTGGTGGAGATACCTTGAATCAGTTGCTAGGACAAAAAAATTCCCAAAAATATACAACTTGTCTTGGATATCAACCTAGATAGATAAGGATTTTTAAAACTAAATTTGTTCCAAAATATGGACAATTTACAACTCATTCAAGTTTTGGACCATTCCATGAAAAACAATTTTCTAAAGGACCAAACAAAGTGTTTATGTCTCAAAATATAACTCTTGGTTATAGGAAATATGTGAATCAAATATGGGTTCCAAAAGTTTTACTTGATAACCTCCCTGGACCCAAGAAAATATGTGTTCCAAAGTTACCCCATGCCTAATCTGTTTTGCAGGGATGTTTCCTAAAGAGTTCCTGTAAAGCTTTGTGGTACTTGGACAGTGGATGTTCAAGACTTATGTTGGGAGACTACTCATGCTTTAGGAGCCTAATCAAAGTTTATGGTGGATATGTAATGTTTGGTGATAATGCTAAAGGAAAGATCGTCGACTTAGTCCTGATTGGTTACCCTAATACTCTATTAATTTCATAATTACATTTTTTTTATGGGCTAAAATACAATTATCTAAGTATTTCTTAGTTTTTTGATGATTTTTTTAATTCCATGTTTGAAAATGATGCATGTAATGTCCTTAATTCTAATAATAATTTAATATTTTCTTCTCTCAGAAATGAGAATTTATATGCTGTTGATTTAGATTCTTTAGCTGAGAAAAATGTTTCTTGTTTAAATGTATTTCATAAGGAATCATGGTTGTGGCGTAGAAGACTAGGAAAATGCAATGTGCACTCACTTAAGAAACTGTCTTGGAAAGGTTTAGTTAGACACTTACCTAAATTGGAATTCCCTCTAATCAAAGTGTGTAATCCTTGTCAAAAGGAAAAAACACGAATTTTCATTCAATCCAAAGAAATAAGTTCCTACTTCTCAACCACTTGATTCGGTTCCCATAGATATGTTTGGACCATCAGGAGTTTCAGGTCTTATTGGGACGCACTATGTTTATGTTTTATAGATGATTTTTCTAGGTACACTTGGGTATAATTTGTAGCTCAAAAAGTGAATCTTGTTCTTATTTTATCAAATACTCTAAGTCTGTAGAAAATATTAGTGGACTTAGAATTAATACCTTGATAAGTGATCATTTCCGTGAGTTTGAAAAAAAAGAGTTTGAATCTTATTGCTCACACAATGCCTATAGTCACAATTTCTCTGCTCTTAGAACACCTCAATAGAATAGAGTTGTGGAAAGATGAAATAGGGCCCTTTAAGAGATTTCCAGAACTATGATTAGTGAGTATAATATGCCTATTTACTTTTGGGTTGAAGTTTTAAATACATCTTGTTATACCATCAATAGAGTCTTGATTAGACCTATTCTTAAGAATACCCCTTTATGAACATTGGAACAATAGGAAGCCCAAGGTTAACTACTTCAGAGTTTCTGGTTGCAAAGTCTTTATCCATAACACTATGGACAATCTTGACATGTTTTCCTTCAAAAGTGATAAAGGAATTTCCTAGGTTATTAATCTTGAGTAAATCCTATAGAGTATTTAATAAGAAAACCAAATGTGTGGAAAAGTCAGTTCATGACAAATTTTATGAGACCGATCCACATGAACCCAAAACCTCTCTTGAATATCTTGAGGAAGATATGTCAATTCTGGACTATAATGATAATGATAGTGAACCTCCTGTGAAGGTAACAAGTTTTGGGAAACCTCTAGAATCTGCATCTGTTGAGTCTGGACCTATAAAAAAACCATTGGTAGTCTTTTTCAAATCTTTCTAGAGGTATTATAACTCTCAAGAATCATCCATTAGATGTATTAGTAGGTGATTTAAATAGAGGGACACAAATTATAGATTCTCTGAGAAACCAGGTTGAACATCATGCTTTTCGTTCACATGTTAAACCCAAAAATATTAATGATTATATCAATGATGAATTTTTGGTGATGGATATTCAAGAAGAATTAAATCAATTTGAAAGAAACAAAGTCTGGGAGCTAGTTGAAAGACCTAAGGAAACTTTGACAATAGACACTAAATGGGTTTTTAGGAACAAAGTTGATGAGTCTGGAAATATAGTTAGAAACAAAGCTAGGTTAGTTGCACAAGGATATAGTCAAGAGGAAGGAATAGACTATGAGGAGATATTTTCTCATGTAGCTATACTTGAGACCATTATGATACTACTTACTTATGCAGCTCATATAAATTTTAATCTTTATTAATTGGATGTTAAAATCACTTTTCTAAATGGGTATATAGTTGAGGATGTATTTTTTGAACAACCCCTTGGTTTTACAAATCCCTATTTTCCAAATAATGTTTTTTAAACTTTCCAAAGGTTTATAAGGTTTAAATCAAGCTCCAATAGTATGGTTTGATAGGCTCAACTCTTTTTTTATTTCAAAAAGTTTTACTACATGAATTGCTGATCCTACTCTCTTCATTAAAATAATTTCCAAAGAATTTTTGATAGCAAAAATTTATGTAGATGATATATTTTTTGTATATTCTAAAAATTCATTATGTACTGATTTTCAAAAATAATGAAAAATGAATTTGAAATGAGTTTAATTGGGGAACTTAAATTTTTTCCTTGGATTTCAAAATATTCAAACTAATGATGGTGTTGTTTTAAATCAAAGTAAATATATTAAGGATCTTTTAAAATGTTTTGGTTTGGATGGTAGTAAGGGTTGTGATTCACCTATGAGTACCACTTGTAAGTTGGATGCTGATGAAACTGGTGAACCAGTGGATCAAAACAACTACCGAGGTATGATAGGGAGTCTTCTCTACCGTACAATTAGAAAACCTGACATTATTCTTAGTGTATTCACGTGTTCTCACTTTCTAGATAATCCCAAATAATATCATTTGAATGTTTTTAAAAGGATTTTAAAATATCTCTAATATATTCCCAACATAGGACTATTTTATTCAAGAAGACAATCATTTGATTTAATTAGTTATTTGGATGCTGACTTTGCCTGTTGTAAGTTTGATAGAAAAGGAACCTTTGGAACATGTCAAATGTCAGGCAAGTCACTAGTATCATGGTGTACTTAGAAACAAAATTATGATGCATTATCTACCGTCGAAGCTAAATATATAGCGGCTGGTAGCTATTGTACTCAAATTCTTTGGATGAAACACACATTACTAGAATATGGATATCATTTCAAACATGATGCTATAAACTATGACAACACAAGTGCTATTAACATTTCTAGAAATCAAGTATTTCATTCTAGGATGAAGAATATTGATGTAAGGCATCACTTCTTAAGATATCATTATCAAAGAGCTGATATTACTCTTGAATTCATTGGCAATGAACACCAATTGGATGATATATTCCCAAATCCATTGAATTCTGAGAGGTTAAATTAAATCAAACATGAGTTAGGTATGATAAACCGATTGGACCTCAAAGTTATACCTTACCAATAGGACCTCACTGTTAGACCTTACCGATAGGACCTCACCATTAGAACTTACCGATAGGACCTCACCGTTAGACCTTACCGATAATACCTCACCGTTAGACCTTACCGATAGGACCTCACTGTTATACCTTACTAATAATAACTCACCATTGGACCTAACCAATAGGAAATCACCATTATACCTTACCGATAAGACCTCACCGTTAGACCATACTGATACCTCCTTACTGATAGACGACTTTAATCTGGTACTTTAGGTTTTTTTACTCTCAACCAGAATTAGAAATGTTTTCTGTATATTACTTATTCATTTTATCTATTTTTTATCCCTAAATGATAAAATTAAATCACAGATCACTTCTCAATCCACATCAAACCCTCTCCCGAACCTTTTTCTCCCCAATCTCAGAACCTAAACCTCTATTGAAACCTTGAACCTCTCCAAATCGATGGCAAGAGTCAAAAGGTCGTCGGTTATTGATGAAGGAGACACCCATGATCCTAAGAGACCTGCAGCCGAGTCGAGTAGTGGAATCCAAACAGTGGAAATGGTTCTGAACCTGCATTTATCCAAGAGGGAAATAGTAGTTTAGAATTATTTAAGTTCAGTGTGGCAGATGTCGAGTTGATCGTTAGTACTTTAGGCTCTGGAAGATCAGGGATGGGTTGAATGATTTTCAAAAAATAATGGACCATGTTACCTGATGTTAGTGAAGGGATTTTATGAAGACCTCAAGTTCGAGAAGTCTAAGGATGAGCATCGAATGATTTCCAGAGTAAATGGAGTAAGTGTGAGCTTCTCCTCTGCAGAATGGGCTGAATTCAAGAGGGTTCCACATGAAGGGGTTTTTTATTTTTACTCAAAAGTGGTGCATCCCACTAGTGAGTTCATATGCTATGAAGAATCATTAGTTGAACTGATAGGGAATGGAATACTGAGAAAATTCATTGTTTGCTTATATGGTAGGATAAGACAAGCTACTATTTAATTTTGTTCAGCATGTGTTGATTCCCTAGAGAGGGGACTTTGCAACATTAATGTATCATGGTGCATTTTTCATGTATCTGATAAAGCATTAATAGAAGATCAACTTATGTACGATGTTTATGATTCAAATAGAAGATATTACCAGGTCTAGTTCCAAATCTGATGCTTTATTCCATGCTATATTGATATCCCTTATGATGAAAGTGAATGGAGTTGCTGGAGATAAGGAGGAAACTGTTGTTGTGCAAGATAACCACTGCATCACCAAAGTAATCTGCAAGTTGATGAAGATCAACTAGAATTCATGGCTGAGGAGATGGGTAAATGGTGAGGCTAAGTTATATAATGAGTTTAATCTTCTGATTCATCATACTAGGCCTAAGAATAATAGAGACCCTGGTCGTAAGCTTGATGAAGTTGAGACTACCTATTCAGATGAAGAAGGAGAAGAAGTTGTTGTTGTGCAAGAAAGAGAGAATTCTCCTATAGATGAGAGGAGTGACCCTATCCTTCCCTCAAATCCCCATATTAATACTATATCTTTTGGTGAGCCTATCCCACCAAATATATTGCCTATAAGGGAGACTATCCTAAGGGGAAATGATAAAGAAACCTGTGAATAAGAAGGGGCTGAAATTTTCTTAAGAGAAGTTAGAGATACCTCAGATTAGGATGAGGACTCTCAATCGAGTCATGATGACATTGAAATAGATGCTGCTAAAAATGAAGATGAATGTTTATGTATTATTCCTTTAATAGGACATATAGAAAGGGTTGAAAGTAGAGATGAAGAAGTTACTGATTCAGTCGAAGCACGACCTGTTCTAGAAGTTGTTGAAGATTCGGTGGAGGAAGTGGTAGTAGACCTCCCTGTTGATAACGCTGATCAAGGAGGTCATATGGAGATAGATGTGGCTATTTAGGAGAATGCTCCAAGTGAGGGGGAGGAATCTGTTGCTACATGATCATTTTTTGTTGCTCATGAAATAGAGGACTGGACAGAAGCTCCTAGATTTATGATTTTAGGATTAGATTATAGAGACTCTGAAGATAACCATCCAATCAGAATACCTCCAATTCCTACCGTCTTAGAAACAACCATTGTGTAGCCAATGGTTCTGTTTCCTTGAGACTATGCAAATAAGGATGAATTGGATTCTTTGAAATCAGAACTGAAGCATCATATTGATGAGAAACCCACTGAGATATCAAGAACAATAACTCTCAATAAAGATCTCATGACATCTGCAATGGAAAGGATAGTCTCTAACTCTCACTCTACTTTGTAACATGAGGTAGAGGAATGTAAGAATCAGGTAGGAACTTTGACAGAGTCTATGGAATCAATGAAATAGTCCTTTTCCATCTTAGAAACATATATGGCTTCGAGAGCTCAGGTTGATAGAGACCTTAGATATGTTAAAAGTGTGTTACAACAAATGTTCACAGTGGTTGAGGACTTTAAGAAGTCTATCGAAACACATGTGAAAGGCCAATATAATGATGTAAAAGGGCTGATCAGTGGGCTAAAAAAATAATTTAAGGAGACTATGGATTTCACTCTGGAACCTCTGGGTGCATCTGCATCTTCTTCCACCTCTCTTTCAATTGACATTGATGCTTTCAGGACCATTGTTAGAGAAGAAGTGAAAAAGTGATCTGTTAATAGTACCTCAGACTCTCAGGTCATTTTCATTACTAGGGATATTCATAATCTTGTAGGAAATTATTTAAGGGAATCTTCTCTAGATCAGAAGGCCAGCAAGGATCAAGTTGACTTCTATTACAAATGGGTTTACACTAAGCATCATATGGATGTCTAAATCAAGTTTCTATTGGATAACTTGAGGATTCCACCTGTCACTGAGGCATTTAAGGATCAAGTGAGCAAGCTTTTAGAACTGACTCCTACCTTGGTGAAATTTATGGAAAATATGGATGGTTTCATTTCAAATATCGAAAGAGGCAGAAGTATCATTACGGAATTCAAAAAACTTCTCTTTTCATTCCTCCATGTGGAGTGTACACCCATCATTGTACCTCCATCCTTTCCCTCTACCTCTGATGCCTCAGGATCTAGCAGTTCTGCTCCTATGATGTATCCAGCTCAAGCCATCAGAAGATTGACCCCTACCTTTCCTTATATATATACTCACTACAAGTCTACTAATGCTTCTGTTTCCCCTCCTCCTACCCTACTTACTACCATCCCTCGACCTATCCCTCCAATTTCAGCACTTTCCTCCTTATCTTCCAAGTCCAAATCTCTGATGGACATCTCTGATGTGGATTGAGTGTGGAATTTCTTTGTTGATAGGGATTGGTGTATCTCTTTTTGTATAGTGTACTACTATTTTATTAATAAATACCCTCACTTTTCACAATTAATGTTCTGCATGATTTTTCTGAATCACAAAGGTGGAGAAGATATTCACAGGGGGAGAAGATATTCAAAGGGGATAAAATATTCAAATCTAGCATTGTCTCAGATAAATAAGTGTTTATATGTGTGTAAATTTTCTGACCTAACTGTAGTGTCCTCTATAATTTTTCTATATGCTCACACCACTGATAGAATTTGCATATTTTTTTAACCTTGATTCAAAATTCCTATATCTAAAGATTGAATGACCAAATTTGTGATTATCTAAAAGGGAGAGATTGTTGGGCTCACCAGTTTTGTTAATCCCAAATCGTTTTTTGATAATAAAAAATATTTTTTTCATTTAATTGAGAATTTTTTTTGCATTCTATTCTAATTATGTTTCATTAATATTTCCAATTTTTATAAAGTAATATTCATATACTCTCAATCTCACTACTTGATTGGTTAAGCATACAGTGAATAATTTATCTAAGTACAATGGTCACCAATACATAAGTCACCATTAAAAGGTTACCGATAAAAGTTCACTGGTAAAAAGGTCACAGATACACATGTCATCATTACAAGGTTACCTATACATGGTCACCGGTACAAAGGTCACTGATACATAGGTCACCGTTACAAGGTTACCGATACAAGGTCACTGATACCAAGGTCATTGATACATAGGTCACTGTTACACATTCACCGTTACATGGTCACCGATGCATGACTACTGCTAAAGGTTACCACTGAAGGTTGTTGTTGGAAGGTTACCATTGGAGATTGTCAATGTGCACCTACTGTTGAAGCCTACCGATATAAAGGCCACCGTTACCAGTCTACTAATACCCTTAATTTTTCAAATTCAGGATATTTTTCTAACGGTCATATTTGATAAATTAATTACTTCTGACATTAATTAATGCTGATTCTAAATGTTTTAGGAGATAGTACCTGGGACAGTACGAGGTACGAGAAATATTGCACGTGATCTAGTCATTTCCATTGTCAGACCTAAAATATAAAAAGCCAAGATCACAAAAGAACAAAATGAGGGTGACACATAGGTGCATAAAAAGGAGGGTGGCATACGAAGTGAGAAATAGCATACTCTATAGATCAAAGCAGAACCATCCAGCACTAACACTTTGAACCCTCTGGCATCACGAAGATCATTCTGGGGCAAATTCACTTCTACCTTCTATGCCTCATCAACTCTTGATCAACATCCGAATCAGAACACTGAAAGATAGAACTTAGAGTTGCAACACTCTATTTTGAAGATAAGTTTCAAAGAAAGACTCCAAAATCAAATTTTTCACTCTAAGGAGTCAAGAGCTGAACTACCAAACACAATGAGCTTTCTAAATTCATGCCTATTGTCATAGCTTCATTGTGTTCTTTCTTATGAAATCTATGAGAAGTGTGTGTGTGTGTCTGTATCACATGATGTCTCATGTGCTTGAACTTGAGGATACTAAATATCCTCCCATAAAACTTCACCTAATTTTTGTTTCCCACGTATAATTGTGGAAGAGATGGTGTGTGGTCAGTGATGCTTGTTTTCCCATGAAGAACTGTAGAAATGGGTGTGAACCCTGGATAGTTTGTGAAAACTATTGTAAAGCCCGATACAGGTTGTGTATCAAGTTTATTGTTAATATAAAATGCTTGGTGGCAGGTGATCACCAAGTGGAGAGGATTAAGTCTCCACTAGAGACTGAACCTCTTCATTTACTTCAGTGAGTACTTTACTTAGTTATACTCTGTATTGATATTATATGCTTCTTATATTAGCTAAAACATAAAAAAATTTGCTTTCAATCTGATATTTAGTTTTGGTTAGTGTGTATATATGCTTAATTCAGTAAAATTGTTTATAAAGTTTAATCAGTGATTGCATTGATTCAACTGAGGACTAATCAACCTTAGAGAAACTTGTTATGAAATTAAACATTTATATCATCACTACCTTAATTGACTGGGTTGTTTCGAATTGGTATATTTTTATCATAATGTTTTTAACAGAAATTTTAATTGGAACACAATTCACCCCCACCCCCTCTTGAGTATCCACTCCGACCAACAATAAAATTTATAAGATTTCAAAAAGTGGGTATTACTATTCATAACAGTTAGTTTGTTTGGTCACGGTGTGTTAGAATCTCAAAGTTTTGTATAATGCAACGTATTGCATTATTCAATGGTAAACATACTATAGAAGCTTGGGGTGTTACTAGGATGGTAATGGATTGAGTAATACTAATCATTAATAAATTATAATCACTTTAATATTTCAATATAAACACCATTTGTGTGAATATGTACTTAATGATTTTATGATCTATATATATGTCAAACTTCTCCTTATAGAGATAATGTTGCTAAATATTCAGTGCAAAGATAACTTTATCCCATTCTAGATCATTCATAGGGTATTTATATTATCATGGATTTTTAATTGGAAGGGGAAATAATAGATCACTTTTTTATCTTAGATTATTGAACAATACAAGACCTTTTTGGAAACATCATTGTATATAAAAATCCTTCCCCATTGGTAGGTAATATGAGCACATATATAGTGATTATCCTCTTCTTTAACTCTTTGAATATCTCTTCACATTAAATAGTCTAAAAAACATTAATCCCATTTTAGATATCTTGGTATGTACGCATGAAAATAATGAAAAGTTTCTCATAAAATAATTATAGTACCTAGCTAGTCCATGGAAACTATGAATCACCATCACAGATGTTAGTTCGGGGAATCCTTATAAATCCATTTTTTGAAGGATTCACACGTTTCCCTTTATTGGTGCTAAAATTTACATGTAATGTGAGTTTCCTCATTTAAAATTCATAATTTCATTACTTTTCATATATATTTCATTTTTCAAGGTATTCAATATAGCATTCACGTGCACCTCATATTCTTCATTCTATTTTGAGTAGATAAGAAAATTGCCTATAATGACAACAAAAAATTTGTCAGGGTAATCCAAAAAGTTTATATTGATTATTTCCCTGATGATAGTTAGATAATTAATGAGTCCAAATGGATTCACATTGAACTAATTTTTACCTTACCTTGTATCGAAATAATTCATGGATAAGTCATCCTTATTCACATTTTATTGATAACATCCCGATTGATGATCCACCATATATAAGTATTGGGATCCATGTAATTGATCAAACAATTCATTAGCCTATAGTGGATGATACTTTTTCATTATCATTATCTTTTTATACCTGCAATAATTAATATAGAGGAGCATTGACTGATCCTTCTTGATGAAAATAACCTTTTTACCCCATGATGGAGAACATGGGAATATGAAGCCTTTATCTATATTCACATGATGATTCATGTTTATCTTCTCATGTAAAATTGTTTCCATTTTTTATAGAGTCTTATATATTCAGATGGCTTCAAGCATAAGATCAATTCTGAAGTTAAGAACATGTCTTGTAGGATGACTTGGAAATCCTTTAAAAAATACAACATCATCTTCCCTTACAATGGGAATCTCATCATGGATGATATTTTCCTTATTCTCTACAATTTTATACATATAATTATACTCATAATGATATTATAAAAACTCTTGAGATGATTATTTTAATGGAGGTTCATCCACATACATACACTTTATACAATTAGTGTTTTATTCACGATACATAAGACAATTTACTTCTCACATAAATTTATATTGGATTATGAAAGGAATTATAATCCATACCCATAATTTCATAAATTTTATACTAAAAGGAGTACTACAATGTTCATTTGAAAATTAATTCTACAAATATAGATAAGGTAGATTTTAGATACTTAGGATTAATAAAATTTTCAATTTTATATTTTCATTAATAACTCTACTTCGATGTTTTGAGATGGTATTTGAATATTTAAACTAAAATTGTTTGATATGAAAGAATACATAGAAATAGAATCAAATAATAACTTTTATATCATTACATGAATATCTATCGTACATGTCACCACGTTTATGTATAGATCCACCTCACCATTTGGGATGGAATAAGCTCTAAATTTCTCTCAAGGACTTGGAGGTTTTTATCAATGGTTTTCATAAAAAAAACTTATCTTAGTGCACTAATTTTCATAGTCTCCTAGATCATTATAGTTGTAAAAATGTATAATAGTATAATGTTTTATTGTATAATTCCTTTACTCTATCACAATATTGGGTTTCCTTATTTATCATTTTTATATAGGTGTCCTTCCTTCCCATACCTAAAGCATTTCCTTTCCCCTGTCGAGAAATATTTTGTTTTCTTATTTCCAAATTTTGAAAAGTAGGATGTTGAATATTGTTCCACTGTGATATTTTTCCATTTCTCTGAAAAAATTAAACTACATACCCTACTTCATATCCACAGATCCATCAGACTGTTGAGATTTTCTGATCTTTATTTCGAATTTGAAGGCTCAATAAGAAATTTTCTCTTAGTCATGAAAGACTCAAGTCACAAAAAAATCATAGATTAAACTTTATTCCCCCAAATTAGTAGTCAAATTTACATTTAATGTAAATGAAAATTCATAGGTGAATCATGAATGTCTTGAATATTTTTCCTCGTTTACATTGATAGATTCATCTTCCTTTTTATTAATGTCATCAAAATACTTATCTATTTTATATTAGAGAGTGAAAGGAAAATATTTATCAATTTTGTTCTAGTATTTATTCCACTCAATTGATTTTATCTCATCTTTAGGCTTCAATTTTTATATCAATGTCCATTGTTGAAAAACTGTTTCCCTCCATACGATAAACTACCAACATAAAATTCTCTCAAATAATTGATGGATAAAGAATATCATTTTAAATAAGTTGATCCTTTTTCTATGATTAATGGACCATAAGATAAATTGAAACTAGATAACCTATTTTATATAAATGACTTAATTGAAATGATCTATCTCTAAGGGAGATGTGGGTTTCCCCTTAATTTATGTTTTTATTTAAAACCAAAGTTAATTAAGAAAATAATTCCATGGTGTTCATGAATATTTCTCCCTTATAGTTGGGAATCACATTTGGATAGTTAGTACATTTCCCATAAGATTTTTTGATGAGTTGATTCCTCCAATTACTATCCATTGAATAAAATAATAATAAAATTATGGATGTGAATTTTCATAGTGTTAATAATAAAAATGGAAAACTATGAACATGGAAGGGATAACTCATAAATAACAAACATTCCTTAAAAATATATTTTTTGGTTTCAATATATGTTAGCCATGGCCTATTTCCTATTATAATTTTTTTGGGAATCTCTGTGCCTTTCAAGATGGTGTATAAGGAGATTAAAAATTTTCCAAAATTTTATTTTCCAGGAGAGTCAATCCATGTGTGCAATAAGGCCTCCTTTTTCACTATATGACGATAAATTTAATTCCCAGTATACTCTTTTTAGGATTATTACCCCTCCTTACAATATTTTAAGATCCATATCCCCTTATAGTATCCATGGAAGGATTTTATTTCTTGTAAATCCCTTACTCTTAACATTACCAATATTGTGGGATGATTTATTATGATTACTATTATTCTTAAGGATTTCACTATGTTTTTCTAATCCCAATACCTTAAATTAACAATACCTTACTCTGATACAAAATATGACAACCCATATCATTAATACACCAAAATTCATGATTTATTTGATAATGATACTTTTAATACATTATCAAAATATTGAGAATCCTAGTGTCTTTGGGTAATTAGATACATATTAAAATAACATAAAAAACGTTTACAACATCAATATCTAAGAACAAAAAAACATTCCCTTAAATTCCATGTATCTTATCAAACAGAACTAGATAATCTGGGGATGTATATAATAAATTGATTACTATAAATACACATAAGGGAATAATCCAAGCAAAACATGATGCAGGTAAAACTTCTTAGTCCATAAGTGAGTAATCCAAGAATAACATGATAAATGTAATACATTTTGGTCAATATTTATATCATGGTGACATAAAATGGGTGATAATAATAAACATGAGCATTGAAGAATTATATAAGATGATAAAATCATAGAGACCTTGGAATATGGAAACAAAAAAACATGACCTCATAAGAATAAGTAAAGGATAACCATATAGACATAAAAACGTAGTGCGCTAATGAAAACCTCTCATGAACTATAGAAGGCATATCATGAGGTAAAAAATTTACCCAATTAATTATAGGTTTATATAATTTTAGGCCCACCCACCCCATTTGTATCATTTACATGCTTAAGTGTTCCACATAGATTATAGTACATAATAAAACATTTATTAACATTTAATACCATGATTAAAGATTTTGGGTTTAATATGTGGATGTTTTGGATAAAATAATGATAGGTACATATAGTTGAATACTATAGAATGGAAATAGGGATGGGTATTAACTGTATAATTTTTTTACAAGGAGAATCGTTGAAAACTTTTGGCACTATAATGGCCATATATGGAGATTCGTGTATGGTTTTAGTGAGCATTAAATGAGATCTCTCATTGCATGGAAATTATAAGGATGGTAAGAGGGAAGTGAAAAAACACATTCCAACAAGAATAATTAGAAATAAAATGGCATGTTACAATGAATGTTTTTGAATTAAGAGGAGGGAAGAGAGAATACCCTTACCTTGAGAGGAAGCTTCTAAAATATTTGGATGATATTCTTACAATATTGGTAACAACTTTGTAGGGACTTAGAGGGAGATAGGGAGATTAATATATTTATCAACGGGTCTCTAGTGAAGAGGAATGGGAGGATGGGTCGGTATTTTCAGAAAAAGTTATTGTAATTCTTTATTTATTTGTAAACATTGGTTTTGGATTCTAACATGGAACCCGAGTTCAAATATATATACTTTATCCAAAATCAGAGTGTCTCAGAGAACTATATGTAATCATGTCATCCAATATTAGGCCAATAGAAGAATACTATGATAATTTCCATAGAAATCAAGGATCATTAGGCTCAATGGTCTAATAATAAGAGAAATTCAATGGGGGGGGGGGCAGCACATCATGCATGGATCATATCACATTAATTTACCATTGAGGCTCCACAGGTATCTTCCACAACATCCCATAACATCCCATACCCTCCCATACATCTCATATATCTCAATAGTGGAATTTTATCCCTCTTGTCCATCTCATATATAACATTGGAGGGAAATTCAAACCTATCATCCATCTCATGTGTTAATAAAAATGTCCATATCCAATGAGTATGTCCCATTCATCTAGCATCACTCGGTACGTCTCAATGGGAAGTGGATCCCACCGAAATTAAATTATCAATAGCAACACATAAAGGATATCTCATTGTCAAAATTCATCTAAGATAAACAACGTATACATATCAATTGGTAAAACTATTATCTAAACTCTATCCACATCAGGATTATAAAACCAATTTAACTTATAAGGTGTCACCTGTAATCTTATATACCCATTCCCAAGGATACCCTCTTAGAGGTATTCAAATCACTAGGGTTCCCTATGGGGTCTCATAAGTCACAACATGACATCCACACATACTTAGATTTCCTTTTCCAGTTCTCATCTCTTGGGAAAACAACCCTTATTCAAATGTAATAATATATCTCAGGCTCATCTTAATCATCACACATCCACATTAGACTAATGTAAACTTATTTCAGTATCACAGAACATAGAAAGACTCAAGATCATCCCCTTACCATGTCACCGTATGTAGGTCCTCATAGAAATCCTATCCAAAAATATGTATAGAGTCTACCAACCTTGGAGATACCATTCCAATGGGGGAGGAACGCGCCCTATGATCATCTTGATTAATAAAAAATCACTATAACAACACAAGTTTCTCATAAATATTTCTAGGGCCTAACAATCTAGTCTAACACACTACTCTTCTTAAAGGTCATTAAGGGAACTGATTAGTACTATGTATTCTTTATAACATTTATAACCATAAGGGTCTATGTTTAATAGAGAATTCATTTATAATAAAGGTATAGACCATTAGATGTTGAGGTTTTTAAGCCATTGCATAAGGGTTTGTCATGTCCCATAGAACCTTTTTCAATTTATCCAATTACTTTGTTTTAATTAATATGTTCATTTTGAATAAATTTTTTCTAGAACTTAGAGGAAATATTGCACATCACATGCTTATGTAAGTAAAATACACTTTCTAAAGGGGAATATTAGAGGGATCACCTACCTTAATTACAAATCCACTCCCATTTTAATTCCAAGACCTAATGCCTCAACCAAGTATTTTACAAGCACAAACATCCATCACCTATCTTCATGAGGCCATAACTCGTGATAAATATTCCAAATTAACTAGAGATAACAAAATTATGACCAATTATCAATTAGAAAGTATTTTTTAAAATAAAACAGAGAAGGTGTAATCATTAAATAACTCACTAAGAGACCCCATCACACTATAACTATGACCAAACACATGAAGAATTTCTATATGACACTACCTACTTCAACATGGGAAAAATATCTAAAAATTTTTACTCGTTCTATCACCAATATAATTTAATTTTTCAAAAAATTACAAAACAAATCATATAGATATTTACCTATATTAGAATGACGTGAAATAACATGTGTTCAAAATTTTTGGACACCCCATTTCTATAATATTTAAAACCCCCAAAAATTTAATTATTTCCACTAGGATCTTGTGTAATTCATGAAAGAAACCCCAATCCTATTTTCTATGTCTAAGAAAATAAATAGAAAATAGAAAACTAAACACCAATGGAAGAAATCACAATCAAACACAAATAAAAAAATCCAAACCCCCACTATAATGCACTTGGTTCTATGGAAATGAAGGTATATATACACATAGTATCATCTTTTGTGGGAGGGGAGAAAAGGGGGTGTAAAACAATTAAATACTTAATGATTAAAAAGTATAATTCCATAAAAAAAGTATACATAAAGTAGTACCATGGAATGAATTATTTCATGGTGTTCTCCGGTCACCACCCCTCAAGAACCTCAATCACCAAGCTCCTTGAACACATGTATTCCCCATTCACTCAACATTATTACTAGGTAATCCCCTATAGAACCACACCCTAGAAAAATCCCTTAGTTATGGTTCTATTAGTGAGGTTAATATTCTCGCCAGCATTCCAAGTCTCACAAACTTGTCGCTCCCCCATTCACACCGCATCACCCCCTAGAACCACATGGGTTGGATAGCCTGGGGATCCCCATGGTTAACCAAAATTGATAGACTATAAGAACCAAGGTGTATCCTATTCTATAGTATCCTTGAGGCACCCAAAGTTCCCTAGGTGCCTCCTTATCCTCTATATCCCACTCCTTTTACCCCATCAGCAACCAAATCACCTTTGAAACTCCTCTAATAGTAAAATATTGAAAATACTTATGGAATATAAAACCCAAAAAAGGCATGATATATTAAAATAATGGGTCATTAAATACAAAATGAAGTGTAAAGACTCAACATGAGCGATAAATTTAGAATACAAATTTTATTTTTGTCAATGAACTACGTCTCAATTTATTAAACCTTAGTCAGATATGGGACTCAGTTTTGGAGGGAACATTTAGTGGAAAGGGCTACTAAATCATCAAAAAATTTGGAATTTTGATGAAATATTTTAGAACTATTGGAAACATATATCAAGTTTATAGTAAAGAACATACTTTCTTATTAATAGTGAAATAAGAAAATAGATTTTTCCATAAATTGCATGGTCACTTGAATCATTTAAGTATAGAGAACATATCAAAATTTAGATAAAAAGGGATATTTATTAATTTAATTAAAATCATGGACATATATTTAGTATTTAATGCGATTAAATATTGGTTGAAATCAACAACATCTAATGAAAAGAGATGATTGGGGTTTTAAAATTGATTCTCGCTAATGTGTATTGTCCAATTGGCCATGAAATAACCTTTAGTGAGTGGTATTTAATCCTATATTTGGATTATTGTAGTAATATGAGATGTGATATGTTCATACATTCTATGAAATAAGTGTTCTATTGAACATAATGATTTTTATGAATAAAAGAAAATAAAACTAGAAGAACTATGAAAGCTCTTGGATTAGATAATGGAATGGAGTACACATATTATGTGGTTCAAAAATATCTATAAAATCATGGTATTTTTAATAGATTTACTTCTATTAGAATCAATTTTAAAAACGGGTTCATGGAAAGAATAAATCACTTGGTCAATAATATAGAAATTACATTGTTTATTGATAGTGGTATCTTTTTTCATAATAGGAATGAAGTAGCTTAAGTGGATATATATAATAAAAATAGAGTGTTAAATGGTTTGGAATAAGAGAAGATAATATAAGAAAATTTCCAAAAAATAGAATTTTTTTTTTAGAATCTCAGGTTACATGGAATAAAGTGTTTTATAAAAAACAATGATAGAAATATTGAAAAAATTGGAGATAAAATGGATAAACACATATTCCAAGGCTACTGAGTAAATATTAAGGTTTGTAAATGTTTGAATAAGTGGAAAAATAATATTTTTGATAGAATTGATGTTATTTTTGTTCCAAATAAATACAATATATAATACAGAATTTATTTTTATCAAGAAGAGTTTGGAGAATGTGAAGGAACAAATACAGGATTTGGATAATACCAAAATGTTCAAGCTTATGATGATTCAAATATTTAATCTATAAAATAAAAAAATTAAATATTTGAATCGATGTGTGAGTAATTGAATAAATAAAAGG
Organism: Viscum album; assembly: GCA_963277665.1. Lineage (NCBI taxonomy): Eukaryota > Viridiplantae > Streptophyta > Magnoliopsida > Santalales > Viscaceae > Viscum > Viscum album. Next base: position 1,856,003,487 of record OY728138.1, read on the forward strand.
TCTCATGTTGAACTCATAAATATCATTAAAGAATAATTTTCTTTAACTCTAACATGGATGATAAAGAGAGTAGATAACATTATTCTATAAACATAGATATAACACAATTCATTTAGTGAAACTATGAAGGAGGAATCATGGGTGAAATCCCGGTATAAAAAATTCAATCAAATGGATGAAAATAAACTTTTGAATATTTTGTAAGAACAAATACACCAATAATATGCTCAAGTTGATGGTCTTGATGTTGAAGAGGCATTCACAATGTTGTCATGAATGGTTTATATTAGACACATTTGTAGTCTAAATAAAATTTAGAATATTTTATATAGATTTCAACAAAATATTTATAAATAGAGATAAAAATGTAAAGGTTTATATAATAACCATATGTATTTGATCATAGACATGATAATTCAAAATTTTGAGGGTGAGAAAGGATCTTGAGGGACTAAATCCTATTTTAACAGTTTTTTTATTCAAATGGATGAAAAATATTAAAGTAAAATACCTTAAGGATAAAATAATATGATAAAATAAGAAATAATAGGGCTTTAAATTTCTATAATAGACCTTAGAATATGTTCCATCAGAAAAACATTGGTGCACAGGGTTTACCAATGCACCCAGTTGGGCTACGAAAGCCAATATAGCCCGGTCATCTAGCACCACCACGTAGGGAACACCAGCACATTATCTTATGCGTGAGTATTATACATTATATTTCATTATAGAAACATGTTATCTTTCCTCATAGCCCAAGGAAACATATTTTATTATTATTAATACACTAGGGCTCCTCATTTTAAAGATTAAAAATCTTAATGAAACCTTTAAGCTTTTCTCACCATAGTCCTTCTCCTATGCCCAGAGAAAACATTTAGGTATCCCTATAAAACCTTAGAGAAGTATAAATTTAGATGGTAGTGTAATTAAATTCCATCCAAGGTAAATAAAACCACAAACATACAAAATTAATCCTTTCCCCCTAATTGAAATGAAATAGTGCGAAGGTACCCTCCCAAACTAGGTACCTACGCAAGATCCTTCTGGGAACACCTGAGCAGAACCCTGGAGCCTAGATTAAGGCATCACCTATGTGTTGTTTCATTGGAAGCCAATGAATAAGAAACCATTATCTTGTGAAAAAATATATATACATATTCCTTCTAGTCCACCCAGATGCACCCTTTACTAGACCTCCTCGACTCACCGAGCCTTCACCTACACGAGACCCCTAGGAATTTCCCTGTCTTCAACTACACAAGACACCAAAAAACCCTATTCCAATCCTCAAATTTCAAGGACCAGATTTTTTTGGATCCATATTCTAATGGGTATAAAATTGAATCCTCCATTGAAGCCTTTGAAGTTACAATTCCATGGAAGGTGTCATGCAAGTGTGTCTCCAATTCATATATGCATTCTTTCTATTAGAGGTGTCCCACAATTGTCTTACCTAACAGGTAGGGTCCTTGGCGTGAATGTAGATATGCATACCTTAGGTTATGAGGAACCCAACCATGGGGGATGTTTTAGAGATATCTTTATCTCAGATATTGGGGCTTGGACGATGAACTTCCCTAATTTTCTCTAAGTCCGGAGACATCTATTTCCCAATGGGGATGGAGGGAATCATGCTTACCTTTCCCATTGAGGTTTAGAGTCTTATTCTATATGTTGGGACCACTTTCTATATGAAGATTGTATTTGTTGTCAATAGTTGTCAATGCTGGTCAAAATGAAGAAGGATATGAAGAAGAACTCCAAAGTTAATGGAGATCGGTTGAAGTGAGGTTGCCTGGAGAATTGTTATGGAATCATAGCATTGGATTTCATAATTGAGCAATTCTCTTAGACGATAAATTCAGACGATTGTTGAGCTAATCCTAAGTTCAAAGAACATGTGTCAATGGTGACACATTGTTTACAACAATGAAGAATGGAGAAGTATCATCCATTTGAGGATGATTGGAGCAGAATGGTGAATTATCATCTATCTAAGGATGGTTGAAGAAGAATGAGGATTTGAAGAAGACAATGCAATGATTTATGATTGCATGTGAACCATGCAAGATCTTACTTGAAGAATAGAATCATATGATTTGCAGAATAATGGTTATGAAGAAGAGAAAATGTGGAAGGGCTTGACATTCTGAGGTAGACAGGCATTTCACATTGTATCTAAATCAGACGATGCTTTGCTGGTATGTATTTCACACAAATCATGAGTTAGGAGAACTTGTGATGCAAGCCTTATGAAGGAAAGGGGGAGAAATGATGATGCCAGTCAGATAATGTTTTGATTGGAAGGAATGATGCTGCTGGAAGATAGGAAAGACTCAGTTCCCATTGCAACTCTGACGATGCTTAAGCTGATCTATCAAAGGATAAATATCACGATAGTGGGATTCGTGATAAGAGCAGAAGAATGGATATGGGAAGCAGTAAAGAGATAAAATGGCAAAGCAATAGACAATCTGGGGATGGCAGAAAAGCACAGTTTAAGGTGGCGCCGTTTTCCAGTGTTTGCCAAATTTTAGGGCCTGAAAATCGGGAGATGAAGAAATTTGCTTGGCAATGGATGTTGCGCTGAAGATGGTTTATACGTGCAAAAGAGTTATTCAAGGTCAGAACTATGAAACATGACAAAGGAATGGAGTGCGCGGAAATTTAGGCACGTTTCGCGCAAAAATAAAGTGGTGCGCGCAATATCTGCGGGATGCGCGAAATAGTAGCGGGTTGCGCGAAAAATCTGCGGGATGCGCCGAATATTGGCATGGTGCGCGAAATTGAGGAATGAAGTTTTCACGCAAATGATGGTTCGAGATCAGAAGATCGAAAATTGGCAAAGTCATAAAATGCGCGAAATATTGGAGCAGTGCGCGAAATCTGATGTTGCAGGAAAGATTGGGTTTGCGCGCAATATGGAACGCGGTGCGGAATTTTGCGCGCAATTGGTGCTTCATGCTTAGAAGGATGAAAAATGGCAAAGGCATGAGGTGCGCGAAATATTGAAGCATGGCACGAAATATGAAGTTTCATAAAAGAGTTTTTACGCGCATGGAGGAGGTTTTATGCACAGGAAGAGGTTTTTATGCGCAAGGTCAAAAATGCCTATAAATATGAGGTGAACCCCTCTCATTATGGGAGACTCGACACTTAGACAAATCCCGAGCTCTGGCGCGCGGAAAAATTGTAGTATAGAGCATTGCGCGAAAAGAATAAGTGTTGCACGGAAAAAGAATTGTTGCACGAAATAGGATGTTCTGCGCGAAAAAGAAGAGTTGTGCGCGAAAAGGGTTTTTCACGCCAAAAGGTGTTTTTACGCGCAAGGCTTGAATTTTATGCGCAGGTCACCTAGAAGGGTGCGCAAAAAAATTTGAGGGTACCGCAGGCCTTCGATAGGTGCATTGCACTCTCGAAGCAGCTTTGTGAAGAAGAAAGAACGGTGAACCATTCGGTTTCACAAAGAGAAGTTGAACCGCACTCACACGACTGGTGTTTAACACTCTCGTTGTGATTTGCGAAGTGAAGAAGAACTAGACGTGCAATTGAACTCATATCTGCACACAGGAAGAATTCAGTATACCAATACACTTAGGTGTTGGTATTGAGAAGAGAAGGAAGAGAAGAAGAAGAAGAACAGAGTATGCCCAACTGAAGGCTGACAATTATTCAGGGCAGTTTAATTCAGATGATGCTTTGTGAGCAGATCTTCAGTGTTTGAATAATCACATTGGTGTATGTGATTCTAGCTAAATAAAGAAGGTGATTAGTGCAGTCAGTTGTTGCACTAAGAGGAAGAAGGAAGAAGAACTAGTGCAGTTTGTTTTTGCACTAGAGAAGAAGAGAAAGAAAGAAGAGAATTGCTTGCCTACTGCTTTGCAAGTAATCAAGTGAAGAGCACTACAATAGATCAAGAGCAGAACCAACCTTTTGAAGAAAGAAGAAGACTGTCTCGATAGGCAGTATAAAGAACCAGCTAGAGGCTGCAAGTTGGACTTGGCTTTCACCAGTCCAGCGAAGAGGATTGTTTCCCACCCCCCTCCAAAGTGTAGGGACGCACACTGGCTAGAGGATTGTTTTCCTAGCCACTCCATTGTAATAGAATTTTACTTTATAGTGGAGAATCCATGCAGTGGTCATACCCATGCATGGCAAGGACGTAGCTACTCTTATTGAGTGGTGAACCTTGTAAAAATATCGTGTGCACATTTTTACTGCTTTCTATTATTGCATGCGACAGTGAAAAGAGAATAAGAGAATCAAGATCCTAACAGGTCTAGAGGTACAGGGATAAAAGTTGGAATTGGTTTAAAAAGTCCCCAACACTGATTCACCCCCCCTCTCAGTGTTAGGTATATCCCAAACTGATCCTTTCACTATACTCTTCCCCTAGAACCCGTCACTAGGGAATAAAACATGTAGTAATCCCATATTTTTTTATGTGATGTTTCTAGATGGGTAGTCATATGTTACTATCCAGGATGTAATGATGGGAGGATATGGGAACCTAAAAGTCCGTTATTCTTCTCCAATAGCCACGACCTCTTCCACCAACGGAAAATGATCAAGCGGTTTTTTTAATATTCCTCTTACTCTTGTTTCTAACATATGATAATGAATCATATGGTCTTAGAGGTTATATATAGTCATTATATCATATTGGAAAGATGCATGTTTTGGTAGATAATTTTTTTGGGATCTTCTTCTCGCATTACTCTAATGGTTCACCATAGGCGTGGGTCCAAAAAGACATGTATTTGACTATAAGGGAATCCTCTTACACCATGTAATCCCTAATCAAACCCTATAAATATACCTCATTATATGGGATACAAACCTTAAGAGGGAATCCATAGGCATGGGACCTCACAATCGAACTACATGGGTTTTGATTCCCGTCCAAATGGGATATATAGGAATCCTACCTAAGGTCCAAACCCAACTACCCAAGCCAACCAAAATTCTTTCTAGGAAAAATTCCCAGTATGACTATGTCTAACCAGGGAACCAACATTCCTTCTATATTCCTTGTGATTCCTTGATGTATGTCCCACACTATTCATTGATTAGGAACCTTTTTCCAAGACATCCTAACCACATGACATTAAACTTCATGGTTTGGTCCTTATCACATGACCTTAAATGGTATGATGTGTCCCGTTAAGTAGAACTAAACTATCTAGGTTCAGATTACTTTCATGAGGATATGTAGTATTCCTAACTTATGGGTCCAATGGGGACATAAAAACTACTAAATTATCTCTTTATTATGATAAACTCTAGAGTAACCTGCTACATTGATTAAAAACAAAATCATAATAATAACAGACAAATAAATATCTAATTCATTCATAAAAGAGTACCATTGATGAAGAAATTTGAATACACACATACATCTTCATTGATGAAGAAAATTTTATATATACAAATGATTCTAAATTCCATGCATGCTAATAATTGGTTTTTAAATAAAGGATGGCTTATGACATACTTGGAAATGAACTATAGATTCATGAACACATTATAAATATATCATAGATTCCCAATGTAGAAAAAAATTCCCAAAAAAGGGCTTATGAGCACAAACTCCCATCCTCCCAACCAATTTAAGGCCATAAGTGTTTTTAGTCCATTACTCAATAACCACATACCTTTGGAAATCAGTTTCATAATCTCAAATGAGGGAATTTTTGTGGGTTTTTAGATCCCTGAAAACCCCATTGGAATCCATTAGGAAGTAATGGAAAATATTATTTGAATGATTGTGAAATATTAAAACCCCCCACAATCAACCATAAAGGGCACCACAATTTTCATTGGAAACAAAACAAATTGTGAACCAAGCATGAATCCTTAACCATGATGATGGTGTCACCAACATATTAGGTCCCATTATCCCTTGAAATAATATAGGGTTAAACAAGAAAATCAATTGTTCATTTTTTTTTCATTTATTGAGTTGCTTTTTTGAGTAAGATTTCTTGTTTTTGTTTTCTTCTATATTTCTTGCACTTCCAACAAGAGCTACCTTCAAAATAAAACTACGTCACATTAACTCATACATATGTATACCCTAGATATCATTCATGTTGGGTACACAAACAAGCTGACAACATCATTTCCAACCTATTTTCTCCAATACTATGTCTCAATTTCACTGGTCCAGGATTATTACTATAATAGTACCGTCCAATCCACGAAGGTCACCCAATGGGCCCTCCAACATGAAAATCCCCACCAATATTCCACACTGCAATGACTGGGGGTCCAGAATTAGACAAAAAATTATCCCTATCTCCAACCATTTTAGTTTTTTATCCTTAGACAACAACAACCAGCTTTTCCTTTACCATAGGGAGGTAGATCAATATGTAGTAAATGAACTCACCTAGAAGACACAAGGGTCCTTCCAAAGGGGTCCTTCTACTAATCTTCATCAATAATGATGTGGAGTAGTGAAACCTCAACATGATGTGGGTTCATCCTCAAGAGTCCGACCTAGTTCATACAAACAAATTCATATAATAAAGCCAACTGATGATAGGGATGGTTCAATCGGGAACATTCCTATAACTCTGTCCCCACAAGAGAATCCATCCAATGTGAAGTAGTGAAACCTCAACATGATGTGGGTTCATCCTCAAGAGTCTAACCTAGTTCATACAAACCAATGCATATAATAAAGGCAACCGATGATAGGGATGGTTCAATAGGGAACAATGCTATAACTCTGTCCCCACAAGAGAATCCGTCCAATCAAATTTGGTAGAAAATGGAATGCAAGTACAAACAACTACCCAAACCAATCATGAATTCCAATAGACTCAAATAGTAGGTTATAAAGAATCTCATTTTCCAACTTTAGTAGAAAATCATGATCATAAATTCACACCTACCCACATTTATCAAAACTAATAGAAATGTCATCTAGAAGCACCTGGAAAGGCCAGTTGGAAAGTCCCAGTGACAAATAAAGGGTAGACCCAAATATATTCCGCACCTGAGTACTTTCAGTACAAACTAGTAGGAAATTTAGGGTAGGAGATGGAACACATTTCTGATACAAAAATAGAAGGGGAATATATCCCTGTTCTAGGCATTAAAGTCACCAAAACATCCAAACATTTATGAACGGATGGTGAAATTTTATACCCACATCTGATAGTCTTGCCAGAATATCATAATAGTTACAACATCAGTAGAGGACCATATACCCAAAATCATCCCTAAAAATGGGGTGATATATCAATATGTCACTCTTGATAAGAAACATGAATCTTCTCCCATCTAGAAGGGTCATGGGGGAAAAATCCCTTTTGATATATAGGAAACTTGATCAGGTCCACGCCCCCATTCCAACTATAGGTAAATAGACTATTCCAAAGGCTACTCCGAGACATGCACAAACCAATTCCAAAATTAAAGAATCCTTCCGAAAAATTCTAGCTACAACACATAAGCTAGTCAAACAAACCCCCATACCTAAAAACCATTTTCCCCAACAAGTGGCCCAAATTACTTTGAATAAGGAATCCAAAATGAAACCTCACTAGAGATGACTAGAAATCAAAGTGCTGATATATAATCCTTTCATACTAAATATTGGAGTTCTTGAATCCCTCACATGGTTATCGGTGAAAAAACGCAATATCTTAATCTCCTGCTACCAAATTATAGGAATAATAATAGTAATTTCAATGGTCATCCATGGATGCATCACCGTGAAGGCTTTCTTCATCCCTATAATTTGTTCAATCTCAAAATATTATCTCTTGATGAGAGTCAGAAGTGCCTTCCATGTGGCGAGAAGATCAAATAGTAAGAAGTTATTTATATTTCATTCGTCCTCTATAACAGTCTACCCCATGGTAAATAATTTAGGAATTATCCTTTTATTCTGACATCAAGTTATAATGGTAGTCCTCCCCATAATGGAATCAATGATAATGTTCTACCAAAATTAGTGTTCAATTCACCATAAAGTTCCTCCACTTAATGTTTTAATAATTATAAATACCTCCACCCATGGGACTCTTGAAAAAATAATTCCAATCATGTCTAATACCTTATCATCGATAAGTAACATATTTTCTCAATCGAAAGACAGTCCACGGTGATGATCACTCTCTGAAAAACTCTTGGATCTATTTCCTTCTTATATAACAGAATAAGTACCCACTAACATTTATGTTTACAATAAAAAAGTATGAAACCATCCACATTAATCTGACTAGGTTGAGGAGCCTCTAGTGAATGTTGAAGAAGACACATTGAACATGTAAAAATAATTGGATAAAGATGATACAACAGTTATGATCTAGCCATTTTCCAATCCTTGGTTTAGTATTCTAGTGGTGTTTTAAAAATATTGGGTGAATGAAATCCACCTCAAAATATGGAACACTATTCATCACTTGAGATAATATATAAAACTATGTGATGAATATCTAATCCACGTCAGTTTAATAGAAGGGATACAATGCCAAATTGACTTGGAATCTCTCCTGACCACACAAAATTCATTATAGGGGAATAACAAGTATCCATTCAATGTTCTTGGATCATAATATCAAAATAATTTTTCCAGATGATCATAGATTCCCTATCCAATGTTTATATCAGATGATTGGGTGAACAAAATGCATCTCACTCAACTACCCCCCCCCCCCATCGACAAGGTACATAAAAATTGAAATCATATAATATCATAGCTTCAGGATGACTTCAAAAATGGATTATGTTTTCAACAGATGATATACTCAAAAATGGCCTTAAATGACTCTCATCAATGTCAGGATAAAATAGATAAATCCATTTAATATCTTTTTCATCAGTAATTTGAAAATTTCTACTAGTCCCCCATACTTAAGTGAATTATATCATTAGTTAACACAAATGTCTCAGATAGCACCACTACATTCTGAAGCAGATGATTCACGTGAAAAATGTATAATGTTCCAAACCCAAGTTCAAACACGAATCCACAAAATCTACAATTAAGATTCACAATTATCATTCTTGAAAAACTAGAAAAAAAACCTATCCTATAGGGATGGGGTGATTATAACACAATCTTCAAGGTCAGTAAATCAATATTAATGAGTTGTGGACACAGAGCAGGAAAATCCCCAACCCATAGGGTTGGAAAATTTTTAACATCAAAAACCTCCTCCTCATCAAAATACATTCTTCTCCTGATTAGAGGGAATTACACAGAATAAATCCTCCTAGTTTGTGTTATCCTATGCCCCAGTATCCTCATTGGGAAAATTCATAAATTTTTTTTCTATAGATTACCTTTAGGATATTGTCTGCCAAATGACCTTAAGATAATTAATGGAGGAGATCACAAGGTCCCATAGAAGGTGAAAACAAAGTTAGTCTTATAAAAAGATTCATAAAATTCATTAAAAATCGATGAATTTTATTATCACCACCCTAATGGACTCTGCATAACGTGAGGCAAATATAATAGAGCTTGGAGAGGAAGTTTAATTTTATAATATAGTCTATAAAAATGATTAAAGGAGGCATGAATACCCATGACCAGAGGGTTTCCCTAAATTTTTGAATTCCCTAAAAAGGAAAACAATTTCATCCTCGAATATAATCCAAAAAAGAAAATATTAAAGGTAATGATTCACCTCACCAAACTTCAAAAGATATTTAACCCCTTACACATTAAGAAATATTTTCTCTAAAGGACTAAGAGATAGAGGAATTGAGAAGACTCAGTGTATTAAAAATTTGAGGAAAAAATATACCTAGACATGATCTATAAATAGAACCTTAAATCACACTCCCAACTGGTGTACCTTAAAATGGTTTTTATACAGCACCCGAAATAGAGTTAGAACATCTGCACAATGTGGGGTACCAACAAAAAATATACTTGGATACCACTATAGTACCTAGAGAGTTCCATCCATTAAGGACACAACCCAAATATGACCAGGATAATCATTACAGACCTTCCCATATAGGATACCCACCGGAGATACTAGTAGGGATACCATAGTTGGACCTATCTGTTGCTTCCCCTATTCAACATGGTGATCAGTAAGATATTCCTTAATTTATAATTTGTACAACTGATTCACTAATGGATTAATTGGAAGATATAGAGGAATTACATGCATTAATACATCTATAAAAGTATCCTTACCCAGAATGGGTTGAACCGACTCTTCACCCACCAAAAATTGGGAACCCTATATGTCCAATTTTCAATGACTTGAGGGTCCTGGAGCATTATTTTACACAATTTATATCATGTAGTGATCCCATGATGGGGAATCCTAAAATATATATGGATGTGAAACTCGGGTGATTCATACATACATTTCATGGGATAAACTTTATATGGTACACCAGTTTATCACCTTATTCAATTACAACATGGTATGTTCTCCATTGAAACATTTTCAATTTAGCTCAATGATGCAGATGAAAAAAACCCTCGATCACTAAAATTGCAAACATGAGAAGAATGAGAGTGTCTCATATTTTATTTCTCAAGGGAAAGGTATTCCACAATCGTTAATCAAAATTCTTCCTTAAAAAGAATTTTTGTATATTTGTATTGAGAATATTCATGAAGAGTTTGACACACTACTTATCCCTATAAAATATATATGATGATTTTGGTATATTCCCAAAATTTATCAAAGGTTGTAAGAATCCATAGCACAACCAATGATAAGTCCAATATAATTCAATTATCTTATAGAAAGAGAATGGGGAAAATAATAGGCTACCATAGTTACAGTTATGTCAGTCCCAACAGTTGCTCTAGCTCCGAATTACACACCCTATTATGTGGTATTTCTCCTGAGAATCATCATCAACATCATCCTCAAAAATATGAGAAAAGGGATTAGTGGAAAAATAATCTTATGGAGATGATTAAAAAATTTATTCTTTTCAAAAAGTCCAAGTTACTTTCTACATCATCTCAACTTTGGAGAAAAACTCAATCATGTTTCCATATCCCAATATTCCCCTCCATGATAGTGATGAATATATACTGAACTATTTCCCCTTCATTCAAGAATTGGGAAATGCTATCCATGAATGTTTTATTTTTAATGGAATCTAATAGAAAATGGTGGACTTTGGGAAATTGATTCTATGAAATCCACATATAAAAGAAGAATGTGTTCTACCATCTATCTGAAGGAGGATAATGAATGGAATGAAGTTAACAACAATGGTACTTAGAATTTTAGTAACTATATGGGTAGAAATACAATCAATATAACTCAGTGTTTCCACCGAGCATGATAGAAACAACCAACAACGACCCTATCCACTTCCTTAATTTCATATCCAACTCCATAAACATTACAATACTTTTAAATATAGTCTTCCACGAAGTGGTTTTGTTAGATGATTAAGAATAAAACACATGAAGATAAAACTATTCTAAGGCCGACGTTAGATTATAATATCTTAGACTTAATGCCCATAGTTCCATGAAAGTGAGAACCACCCTACTGAATGGTAAAATCAGAGTTGACCTACTAGACAAAGTCCTTGTCAAATGAATAATTGACCCTAGACTCCATTAATGTTATTCAATTAATATATCCCTTATTAGATGATAAGTTTTTCTCTAAAATTTAATTCCTTACATATTATTGGGGAATTTTAGGAAGGTCCACCATAGCTGAGGACACTTGGGAAGATGTGGTCATGCCAAAAGTCAATAAATAGGTCACATCCCTACTTAGAATGTATATATAGTCAAAAATAATGGATGATCCCTCCAATAAGCTCAACATGAGAAAGAATTATCCCCCACATTGGAAATAGTTTTCCCTGACTTGATAAAATTTGAAGATACACTATAGAAGACACCATCTCTTTATCAATGTCCATATGTAGGAAGACCTTGTCAAATTAACCCACCATGGACTGAAGTGCCTTTAACTCCCATTCCAAGGTCCACCCATCCAAAAAAATGTGCTTCGGTTCCAAAAGACCGTACAAAAGAGTGTACCCATACTGGGAAGCAGATACACTTCCACCCTATGTGTTACATTTTAAAGAAGCTAGCCTTAGTGTCAGCCATGTTGTCAATACTAGATTCTTTTAGTCTATAAAAAGGCCTCCATGAAGCACTCATAGAGGCTTTGTTAGTCACTCATGAATTCATAGTTGAATATGTTTTTTTTAATGTATATCGTGCAATGAATGATACAGTGGAATTCCACACATGCATCTATTTCACAGATCGGGACAAAGATTTCATTATACAAGGATAGAACAAACCTTTTTATGTATCTGGATAAATAAATGACATAGATATTTGATTATCATTCCTTTAAAATAGATCTAGAGTCCAGGTCATTTTGGTCTAAACAATTTTTCAACTGGGTTAAAATTATTCACACTTGTCCCTATCTATGTTAACATTATATGGTAACAAAAAGGGAGAGAAAAAGATTGTTTGTGAAATAAAAATTAGGAAATAGTTTGAGGATCTCATATATGAATCATAATTCTTGGTATTTTTCAATGACATTACAAATAAAATTCTATAGGGAAGGCCTTTGTTACATCATCATGAATATATTCTCTCATCACACCAACAATGCCCCAAATTTGTATTAATTATCATGTTATTATATTTGATGGTGATAAGGCCCCATTTAAATCATGTAAATCACTATTTACTGATGTAGAATTATATCAAAGGGAAGGGAAGTATCCCATGATTGATAATTTTCCTAAAATTAATGCCCAAAATTTTCTAGGGATGACCTCAACTAACCCCTTCATGAAGCTCAGTGTAGAGTATGTGCTACCCATCAATTCTATGGAAAGGGTGGGTATGAATTCAAGCACATATTAAGCTATATTTGTGATATCAAATTTCATAAATAAACATAACAGTGATAGTGAATCCCTTTACACTCTCAACAATTATGAAATCCCATGTGAAGTTGTCCTCATTACATACTCGGAGATTCAAAGAGGCCTTATATAATTAGTCAGTTCAAAAGAAGAGGATTCACCTTCCAAATGTCAAAATATGGACTCCTACCCTAACTATGAGAAATTATATTTCTCACCTACTTCCTTCTTAAAGGTGGAAAAGGATGAGCATGAGATAGAGGAATAAAAGGAATAATACAAGGGTTCCCCTCCATCATTTGAAGAAGGTGTCTCTACCACCATTTATGAAATCAATGAAATAATTTTGGGTACATTATAAGATCCACGCCCCACTTTTTTTAGTGGGACCATGTATTACAAGGAACAAGAGGTATACACATCCTTTGTGTAGAAAAATCTTGGCATGTTCACATAAAATTACACAGATATTTTAGGAATTTATGAGTAGGTGGATTCTCATCACTTGGTCTTGTCAGAGAACCATTAGTGTATAGATATGCTTCTAGAAGGACACATCAAACTCACACCTATATGATTGAGGATAAATTCGAAAATCTTATCAAGGCTGACAACATCCATGAATTTTAGTATCTAAAGTGTTAGGAAAAAAAATTCTAGGTAAATTATAATAGTGGGTAAATAAAGGTATTCACTAACTTTAGAGATAACTATCAGTACTATTCGAAAGAGGACTTCCTAGTTCCCATCATAGAGCTAATGATTTACACAATGGATAGTTAACAAGACCTCTCCTCCCTAGATGGATATTCTGGGTTAAATCAAACTCAAATAAACACTAAATATGAATAATAAACAATTTTTAGTACCATAATAGATTATTTTTATATCTGGTAAAACCTTTTTTATGAATTTCCACACTACATAGAAACATGACATGGATCACATCCTTAAACCCCTCATGGGATATTTTTTAGAATTCTATGTTGATGATCTAGTGGTCATTACCTGATAGTGTTTTGACCACCTAAGTTATTTTTATATCATATTCAAAAAACTATGATAGAATATCCTGAAGCTAAGACACATGAAATGTTCTTTTAGTATTTCCTCAGGGTAATTTATTAGCTTCATCATGCACCATCATGGAATCGAAGTCATCCCTAATAATAGAAAGGCTATCCTTAGTATATCACCTTATCTAAAACATAAACAGTTGTGAGGAATTCATGGAAACTTGAGCAACATATGGAAATTTATTTCCAACCAAAAAAGTAGTTGTTTTTACTTCACCAAGTTGATGAATAAGGTGGATACATATCAATGGACCTGTCACTGTAAAGAAGCATTGGAAAACCTCAAGAAGTATCTCTTGATCCCTTCAGATCTAATGCCAAAAATTGAGGGGAATCCACTCATTCAATATGTGACTTCATTAGAGATATAACTTGGAACTTCCATGCACAAAAGAATGATTCTATAAATATAGAAAACCTTTATTATCTCAGTCGAACCATGCTTGACACTGAGACTCATTATTCATATATAGAGAAGAGTGTCAGGGTGTTAGTCACCATAGTCCAGATATTGAGGTATTACCTATAGCACAATTAAGTCCATTTGGTCTCTCATAATAACCTGCTCAAATATATCCTCAGCTATTCTATATTGACAGAAATTTTGGCACAGTGGGCGGTTATCTCGTTGTGGTTTGACATACATTTAATCCCTCAAAAAGTAGTTAAATTCCATGATTAGTTAGATTTTGATTAAAAACACCAATTTGTATAAATGTCACTATATACTAAGCTTCTGGATGAAGATATCTTCTCTACTCAATAGGGCCCCCAACCATGTGAGATATATTTTTATGGTTCATCCATGAGCCCAATGGGGAAGCGAATGGATTACCCCAAACTCAAAAAAGTTGTGTTGGGAGTTGTGCTCATTCTCCTAGGAAATCCGATCCTACCATACTCCTTTCTACTATCATAGGGGTGCATGAACAATGAGACAAAATATTATTCCTCCATTTCATGTGTGTAGTTGACTCTTAATATACCAATGGGCCTCCTAGAGATAATAGGTTATTCAAATTTTGTAATCAAGTAGATCAACGAGTATTATTTTATTATGAAAGAAGAGTCAATATCCCTTCATGAATATGTTCAAGGGTTAATGGAATAATTTCTCTCAAATCTAACATTAAATCATGTCCCACAATCCTTGAATTATGCAGTTAATGCACTAGAAAAATATAGGTATGGATTTGGCATATCCAAACAAGGGTAAAACATTAATTAGCATTGGACATCACTAAATGGTTTCACCTATCACTTAGGTTAGCATATAAGAGATCGATGATGTTATTACAAGCACAAAATCATACAGTCCTATAACTAGTTGGATGATACCCATTATAAACTACCATCAAACCTGATTTCTCACATAAGACAGTGATAGAAATGTTAAAACATTACGATAAGAAATTGACTTCACTCTTTATGATGGCCCAAATTTCCAAAACTTCCACTATATATGAGACCTTGATGGATTTTTTCTTGGATGAATCCATTGATTATAGATTGTTTCTATAATCAAATAAGTACATGTGGGATCCTATGGTTCCCACCAGTCATGGTGTCAACTATCCAACCCAATCTGGTGGCTTGGGTGTTACTGGCCCAGTATGATGTTGGATCTCACAAAATTCACAAAGTGTCATCCATTCCAAGTGCATTCCAATTTCATTGATCAACCCCTATAGTTTCAACATATGAAAAACTACTCTAGTATATTCGCCATTTGAGCAATGGATATTGTGGGGTCATACCCTCAAGCTACATCCAAGCAATTCAAATTCATCCTAACTAATACTGACTTATTCTCTTAATGGGATGAGGAAATAAACCTCAAATAATCTAGGTCCAAAATCATTAACAACTTCATGAAATACAACATCATTACTATATTTGGTGTCCCTCAAACAATACTAATGGAAAAAACACCAATTTCAATTTTGTTTAGTTGGAAAAGCTATACTAGGAGTATAATATCAAATCCAATCCCTCATCAAGATATCATGCAGTGGATATGGATAGATAGATGACTTAAAAATACCCTATCTAATATACCCCATAATATGGTGGATAAGGATAAGAATTCTTCTTCTGATAAGCTCTTTCATGACCTATGGGCCTTCCAGACCACCACCCGTACCACCACACTCAAGACCCCATACTCACTCATATATGGAATAGAGGAAACCTTTATCATTGAATTACAATTTCCATTTCTCCATATATCTATCTATGATGATATTTATATAGAAGAAAAGTCATAGAAATGACTAGATGGATTTGAGAAACATTCTGAAAACAATTACATACCTAGCATCACATGGTGGTCCATCATAATCAGATAGCATAATATTTTAATAAGAATGTACACCTCATTTCATTCCACCAAGGTGAACAAGTATTGGTCCTTATGAATCCAATAATACCCTGGAAGAAGCCTCGAAATCATGATCCAAAGTGGGAGGGACCTTATTCCATACACAAGGTCCAATATAATGGAGCTCATTCTTAGATCATGATGGATAGAGAGATCATTATATCCCCAACATAAACAAGGTTTCTCAAAAATTACATCATTTGAAAAGAGTGCATAACGTCTCAAATTCATGGTGATAAACAACCTAGTTGGTCTTTCTCACATGACCATAAATGTCTAGAAATATTATCTACACGAGAAGACTATAAAATGTTGGACACCAATGTTATTTTCATATGACTTTAAATTTCATAGAATCATGGGCCTATGCATGACCTTAAAAGTCATACCTTCTTGTATTAGTTGTATGATCCAAAACTAAAAGACATCATAGTTCAATCTATAAGAAATTAAACTACATGACCCAATGTTCTAGTCCCAATAAATTTAACTATATGATAATGTACTTGTCGCAATATGTAAAACTATATGGTTCACATCCTTGTTGCATGAAATAATGCTGATTAATGTTTCAATCATTATTTTAGTGGATAAAAATACTTTGTACTGGTACCCTACCACACCTATTTTTAATAAATATGTGTGTCTAAATTCTTACCATCATAGGATATATAGTGGTTCCAGAAACTCCAATCATGAGTCCATCTGCCCTAAAAAATGTCCCCTTCTTATGTATGGGTCAGACCTACATAGGGTGTTTTCCAAGAACTATGTACAACTTGATTATAATTATAATAAGTCACATAGTGACAACTAGATCATACATCCAATCCCAGCCCCCACAAAATCTAAATTACCCAATCCTCTACTTATATCACCTTTGTGTGGTGGAGAATTCTTTACCACTCCATGTTTATCAAACCGAGCATAGGTCAAGTGGAATTATGTGTTTTTGTAGAAACTTTCTATAAATAAGTAAGGTATACCAATTCACATTAAGGTTACCATTTTCCAAGTCACGAGACTCTAATAGTAACACCAGATTTATTTGAATGCATGACTATAAGATACATAGTTCTTTCAGAACTATATAAGGCTTGATTCTCATTCCCACAAGATACATAGTGATTCTCAGATGATACATCATAGTCCATTCACAATATAGGAAATTCCACCACACTCTTACGTTTGAGTTAGATCTATATAATATAATCCACTATGGGTTCTCATCCCATGAGTGAGCCCATATTCAAAAACCCATTTCTCCACATATGACTTTAATCATTATGGGGAATATTTTAACGAACTCTGTGTGGATATATTCTTGATCCAACAAGATATTTAGTGAAACCTGGATCCTATACCTTAGGCCATCTAAAAAACACATTTTCCCCATAAATTCACCTTTTTCCTTACAACATGATGTTAAAATGAATGGGTAAAGCCCTCACCCACTGAATTTAAATTAAATGGTCCCTCAAGATTTATGTGTGGCTTGATTCTCATACAAATGATAATTGAAGTGATTCCAATACCTAATTTCCTAGTCCCCACCATGAGGTAAACAAAAATACACCATCTCCCCCATAAAAAGGTATATCTAAGCAAGGAATATTAGTTTGGATTCCCTCACTCAGGGTTCCACCAAATAAATAGGGATGTCCCCTCTGAGATAAGACTCAGATCAATGAAAGGGAATCTAAAATTAATGACAAATATTAGTCCAATTTATTCCTTTATGCTCATATATATTTCTTCTATGAAACATGCTCATTATCATAGACACGTTTGGATCTTAAAGACCATTCTCCATCTGCTTGTAATGGAATATATGATACCTGAGGTCTCATTTGTCTAACTATGCATCGACATTACCAAGTTGGGTTATCTTATTTCTCCCAATAAAAGGCCCATAATCTAGAGGACTCTATTTTTTTTGACTATGTAGTAACATTCCCAAGTTTTCTTTTCAAAAATTCAGCCACAAATTTTTTTTCCAACCAGTAGTACACTTATCCATAGTTGAAGCCTCTTCTATCTCTATAAGCTCAGCCGACATCATTCCCAAACCTGTTATTCAGCCCTAATCTAGGGTATTCCCCATTTTAATTTCTCCAAATCCAATAATTCCCTAAAATACAGTTTACAATTTCTTCCTCCATGTTCTACGTATGATATAAGAACATTGGTTTGGAAGCGTACATATTACTTACAACTTCCATGATACTATGGTCATACTCTTATGAAATAATACTAAAAACATTGTATTTGGTGTGCTTGGATCAGACCTACATAGGAAACCAATTCCCCCATTATTGGGTAATTTTGAATTGATTCGATCCTTCCATATTCAGGTAGGTTCCTTCCACAAACCAAAAAATATGTTTGGGGAAATTCAAATTTCCATAAACTTCCATCGGCCATCAAAAAAAGAAATTTGAAAATATTGAGAACTCCATTTTCCAACTATGTAGTAACACAACCCAATTGGCATTGTATTAGATTACCAACAAAAGGGAATTTCATCTATAGGATGTTTCTATTTAACTATGCAGTAACACACCCTAGTTAGATTTTCATAAAGTGTCCCACAAAACAGGTTTTTCAAAGACTGGTATATTCATCCCTAGGTGAGACCTCCACTATCTCCCAAATCCTTGTATCTCATATAACATTTTATGATCTAAAACCCCCAGACAACATATTATGATATCCCCCCTTCATACTTAACGGTGATGGAACATTCTTTGATAGATTCCCTGAAAGGGAGAATTACCAATATATTAGTCAGAGCTTAAATATCTTAAATTATAGCCCCCAATGTCCTTATTGTATAATAGTAAACTAGCTAGAATAACATTGTAATCGCAAGAAGTTAAACATTACAATATAGTCCTTATAGTAATGCATTAAACAACCTGATCCATGTTCTTGTCACATGACATTAAATCAAACAATGATTGAATCCTTGTTAGAAAGGGTCTTTCTCCCCTTACATCAATCATGTAATAGAATGTATCCTCCTTTACACAATCCTAAGTTGTGTACATATAGTTTCTCATTCATGGAAAATTCCAATATTGATGCTCTCTTCATTCTCATAAATATTTACTTCGAAAACCACCCTTTATGGTCTTTAGAAATTTTGTTCTTCACAAATTTACCATACAATTATAATATACTGTTAGAGTTATTGATGATACCTTTTCTTGGATGTATAAAAACATGAACTAGTTTTATTTTCATATCCCACACAAAAAAAATGGATTTTATTCCCATGGATTCTAATTTTTATCTATTCAGAAATACACCCTTATTGGCTTGTCATAAATCAGCCATAAAAAGGGTTTGTCAATTAGAGATGTATCCATACTCTAGAGAGACCTACTTTATCTCCATAAGACTTGAAAATATCATGTTGGAAACAACTTTTTGAATATGTTATTTGAACATTCCAAAAATAATTCTCTCATATCATGTTTTAAATTATAAAGTCATGAAATCATGAATCATAATCCCCCCATGGGTATCTAAAAAATGATGGAATATTCTTGTCTAACAAGCCTTCATTGGGTCACCATTCTAAAAATCAGGGTCAATGTTGTCTGACCTAAAACACTTGCCACATTAGTGTGGTTTTCAATACATTAAAATTCCAAAAAAGATACATAATACTCAATAGGTTGAAATTATGAAAAGTAATCCATATGTAAAAGTCATGTCTGATCTCACTAGACCTATGCTCTGCATGGTTTGGGAAAGAATCAAACAATGAAATGATAATGGTCACAAAACGTGTTAGGATGAATATCCATAAATGGAGGCAAAATAAAAAGAAAAAACTATCCCACTAAGTCATATTTATATTAGTATTTTGAAAATAATAGGTTGAGAAAATAAAATATGAAAATTTTATAGTGTTGTTCATATGATCCTAGAAATAGTTGAACTATTCTTACTAGGACCCACATATTAGAAAAAAAATTATAGTGTCTCCCCATCCCTATCACTGTGGTTTTGAATCATTGAAAAAAATACATCAATCCATTCTATATAACTTCTATTTTATGTGTAATCAAAAAATAAAAATTGATATGAAGACATAAATGATTGGAAATAAAATCCTTTTCCTTAATTAGAAAAAAAGGTGGAGCATAAAAAAGTTTCATTATCTCTATCAAACATTAATGAAGGCCATAAAAATAACTATTAATTTTTTGGATGTCCCCCAAAACCCCATAAGTATCCAATAAAATCTTGACCAAATGAAAATCCTCAGTCATCTCATCCATGAAATGTTCCTTCACCATGATCATAATTTTAGTTGACCCTTTAATTTGAGCTCTTTCTATAAAATGATAATGTTGTTTAATCTCTATTGGGAGGCATCATTTTCTTGTTTTATGTGGGATATTTGGATGTAAATATCATTAATATGTTTCATTTATTCCTTTAATTTCCTGTTTTGGATGTCCCTAACCTGGGATAATACACTGGAAAGATCATCAGTGTTAATGAGCATACTTTCTTTGAGGGTGTGTTGTTGTAGCTCATGTTCTCACCCCCGTATTTGAATGATCTCTAGAATGGTGGTATGAATCACATTATAATAAAATCCACTACATCCCAGCATAATTAACATTAAGGTATGTCAATTGAGTCATGATAGTAGGTCTTATTTTAGCGTATCAGATATTATTTTCTATATGTTAAGCCAGGAGGCACGACGTGTGGTACGAAGGTCAGTTTGTGTCTCCAAATCTAACTTGGAACCAGTTTTAGAGGAGGTAATGTACTCTAAGAATAGTTAATTATATGAATAACTATTCTCCACTCCCTTTGAGATAGTACCATCTTCATTCTCTAATGTTGGATGAATTGGAATGGAAGCACCTCCCTTCATCCAAATCACCGAAGTTGATGGAATTAGAAAATGGATAAGGCATGTTGTTAGATTCAAAAGGATAGTATATGGAATAAGAAGTTGGTGAAGAATTTAGTTGGTGGAACTCACACATTGTTAGATCAATGGCATGGTTGGATTCATCCCTAACATTCCCAAACATAGCAGTTCAAGCTGGAATATCTTGATGAGGGCGATTCTCTGAAGTCTTCATAGATCTCTCTAATGGAGGTTCATGAATATTACCCGCCTTGAGATCCCCTTGAGTCAATGATGCCTCATTTTTTGGAGAAGGATGGTCTTAAATTCCTTATTGATGCATTACCTTTACAATATTCTTCTTGTATAAAGCATAAAAATTCATGTAGTCATGATTAAAACATCCGGCATAAAATTTGGTTGCATGAAAATAAAGACTCAAAACCATACAATTACTTAACAAATTCCTCAAACTCTTATAAATAGGAGAGAATATTAATGTGTGAAATAATGTCTTCAAATTTCATTTCAATATTTCTCATGTAAAGTATTAATTCCCAAATCCGCATGGCACTCCTACCAATGGGGTTACTCGAAACATTGGGTTCAAGACCTCCACGACACCTCTAATGATGACCGGAGTCCCCAAAAAGCCTCCTCTAGGACATATGCAGGTTTATAACTAGTCCTTATAGGGTACTAAAGTGTATGAGATGAATATGAAATATCACAAGTAATAAAATATAGCAGTCAGTGTATGACACCTTATGATGTTCACTTTACAATAAAAGAGTACTCCTCCCTCACTACAGTAGTAGGAGAAGATAATATGGACTAAAACCATGACACATCTTCTATCAAATGAGATGATATTCAAGTGGTAATCTGCATCTTGTTTAGAGAAACCTCTTTAGTTCTTAGAGGATCATCTCCAAGTACCTTAATAGAGAAGAGAGATAGATATTCTACAAAAAAAGATATATTATTAAACATTTTATCCTGGTAATGTATAAATAAATATTTCTCAAATACTTAAAATCACTGGTGAGACATATTCCCAATGGCTTTACTCTCCATCCCTCCTTTGTTGATAGAGTTAGGATATCACTAGCCTCTTCAAACCAAAGTATAAAATGTATAAGTAGATATGTTCCCATTATATCATTATCCTTTTTTTGATGTCTTGGGGATAACTCTCTTAGTTCAGGGTTTGGTTTTTCTGTTTGGAGTGGGGTTTCAGTGAGGCCATAGTATGTACATGGGATCTAAGCTAATTTCTCATTTGCCCACTGAAAATCAAGGTTACCTTTCCCCCACTAACAAAACTTTTTCGAAATTAAATAAAGTAATAAAAAAAGTGGAAACAATTTAAATTGAACCTACATCCTTAGGATTGACATAGTCATCCCATTCCTCATATGATGGGCGGTCAGCCCCTATAGCGGCCCCCAATTTCAACATATCATGTGACCACCATAGGGGAGAAATCAGGCTACTAGTTGTTTAAATAACCATCTCCCACTCCTGAATATATATTCCCTCCTTAGTAAGATCATTATAAAAGTGAATATTGGCTCCAATTCTTGGAATCTATAATCTGGCATGAAGAAATAACCAAACATCCTCAAAATCAAAAGGAATGATCTATTGAAATTTGACTACATCTAGTTGCAAATACTCTGAGGCTATTCAGGCCTAATGTGAAGATGATATGAAAATATTTGGTTTCTTGGTCTTCCCGAATCTCTCTATCATGATTGAAGGACATGAAAATGGACCCAATGGATCCTATTGACGATGATGGAGGGACCACATAAGCTCAAAATCAGATGACGAGACCCTTTTGATATGACTAGAAGACATAACCATTCCTAGGGCCATTTGGGTGTGCACGTGACCTCATCATCTACACCCTATAGAGGGGGTTGAGCACCTGGTGGTGGGTGTGAAGCCTTTCTACCTCTATTACATTGCACAATTGTCATTACATCCCCAACATAAGGAACCCTTTCTATCAATGCCCCTTGGTGATATAATGTTGTGCATGACTTAGCATAATAGGAGTCCAGAAATGTGGACACCCTCATTGGAAGAAGGTTAATTTCCACATTATTTATCTCCAACACTGTAAGCATCCACAAATATCAAGCCATTATTGGATTCCTCTCTAATCGATCACACACTAGAGGAGATACAATTATTTTCTATAGGAACATGAACTGTCATGCAAATCAATATTGTGCTAGGCCTCACATATAACCTCTCCATCAATTCTAGTCGCTAGAATATAATATCTAAGGGAATTCATGTGCGGTCTATATTCATCACTAACTTTTCCATCACCAGTTAATGTCCCCCAATATGTGGATCTTCATATGGAAATAAGTTAAACTCTTGGAATAGGTTTAGCTTATTCAAGGTCTCACAAGGATTTAGGGATAGTGTCTAAACACTAGAAATAGCTTGAAAAAATGTTCAAAACCATCCCCTGAGATCATCTACTCCACATATAATGGAATATAATCTAATGCAGGTTGTGATCCACCCACACAATAACTAGAATAACAATATGATTTTGAAAGGGGTTTTCCTTAGGTGAATATATTACAGTAATTAGTGAATCATAAAAAATATAGTGTATTCCTACCTTATGTACCTCACCTCTACTTGCATGTATGTAATAAAAAATGTCTATATCCTCACACCACCATTAGAGTCACATATAGGTGGAATATTGATACATATCTGCATGGATAAGAAGTCTTCAATGTGTGATTTAGCATGTATGTCGGACTTGGCTTTGTACCCCCATCAGGCGTACTCACCCTATTCTGGGGTTGGCTATAATTTACAAGTAATTCTCCAATTCTCCATCATGGGACATCCCTTGGGACATTTTCACATTGTAAACTCCCTCTTCAGCTCTATAAAATCACTCATCTATGTTTCCTAATGGATATCCCCCCTCAAGAAGACATATTTATTCTTGATGTACTGAGCTTTCTTTAATATCTCAAGATACAAAACTAGAGTCCTTTCAGCATCATCCCAGGTAAAATTATGTGGGTTTAATTCCTAATAAATCTCTCTAAGGATCAGTGCTCCAATGATCATTTATACATTCCATGTGTTATTACCGACTTCCTTGTGTATCAGATAGAAAGAGGTCCTTTGGGGAATCTATTGGCTTAACAGTTTAGGATTGAAGTTATGATACTTTTATACATAGGTCTTGGACACCCATAATGATTCATAAATTCCCACCAATTTCATATTGGTTCCAAAGTCATCATAGTTCTGGAACACCTAGTACACCCACATCCACTTGGATTTGACATCCCTCTCAAGTAGAGGTCACTATCATCCCACTATCCCTTCGACTGGTCCATCATGGAATCACTAAAGATGGATGATTAATATTGTGATTTTTATTCATGTGTATGAAACTTCAAATCTGGATCACACTTTCTGTGATTCCTGAAAAAATCTATGGAATATGTTCCTATATTAAAGTATGCACCTGTTCTCTAGATATTAGTAGTATTGAAGTTCATGTATTATTGATACCAAGAAAGTGGAAATATAATTCTTCCGCTTCAACATAATGAAATCATTCAAATGATCAGGGCCGTATAGGGGAAGATATTTTCTCTCATTATACTCACAATGATACTTCTTAATATTATTTTCCATGTCTAGTATAGTAGTATCACGTACACTATATTCGTCTGGCCCGAAAGTGTCTACATATCCATGTTATTAAGTCCATATTGTTCATCAAATATTTTTGTATTCAGAGTAGAGATTTAACTCATAATGAATCGCCAAAATTTTCATTAAAAACATGTCTTGGTTTTGGAAAAATTATCATGAATTTAGAAAGATGGAAAAGGCATGGGCTCACACATGGAACTCACCCAAGTGGCCTCACATAGGGTACTCACCCAAGTGACCTTGACCCATTCACTCACCAATATGACCTTGATTAGGTCACACATTTTGATGTACATGTCGATAAGATAAGTGAATATCATGTCTACATGAATGAAGATTTAGAAAACTAAGATTAATAAAACAGTATATGCAGATGACTATCGCAATGAGAGAAACTAAATGATGGAAAGAAGAGTATCTACTGAGATATGAAGCACTATTTATTTATGTGGGGTCCCTTGTGAAAAGAATATGTGTGAAACCTAAATATGTGTTTAGATTTTTTGGATGACCGATGTGACCCCTATGACCTTTTCCTCCCTTTACGTTACGATCCGATCCTTTTTATTCGATCAGATCCAATCCTGAGGGGGCACTATTTTTTGTCACATGGATAAATATATGTTAAAGGAAATACATTAAAGAGAAAATAAGAACATAATTTAAGTATTACAAGCATTTTATATTTCACCAAAGGCCATGTTCATAGGTCTCTATAGAACAACATCGGCTCATAGGGTTGACCTACACATCTAGCGGCGATGTGCTGGCCTAGATGGACGGATCACCTAGACCCACCTCTTAATGAACACCTACACGTTATCCTGCATGATAGTCCTACAAATTATGCTATGTGATATACCCATGTGAGCCTTTTAATACATGGTCCCAAATATTCCAATAAATAGGACTTTGAGGCTCCACATTGGAATAATGGAAAATCCCAAAGGATTCATTAAGCTATACTCAACCAAGTCCTTAACCCAGTCCCTCATAAATTGATAAGGTATCTCTCTAAAATATGATAGAAGAGGTAATTAAGGGGGTAGTAGAATATTATTCCTTCCAATTTCTAAAATACAAGACACCTGCGTGAGGAACTGTTTCCCCTTAATTAATAACCAGTAGTATGAAGGTCCCTTTCCAAACCTGGGTAATGCACATGATCCTTCCCAAAACACCCGAGGAGACCCTTTAAGCACATAGAAAATCCTCTCCCAAGTGTTTTTCCCAGGTGATCCATCACCAATACACATTTATCTTACACATACCTACCTACATTAAGCCCTTTTAGTCTAACCAGGTCCACCCTGTATGAGCCCTCCTTGACTCACCCAGCCTTCACATGCATGAGCCACCCCAAGCCCTATTTCAAACCACCAATGTTAGGGACCATCATTATTTGGATCCCTTGTTTGAGGAGAACCAAATTAAAACCTCCAATGAAACCATCGATCTTTCAAGACTATAGAAAAAGGCACACCCATGTGTCTCCCATTCATATATACATTCCTTCAGTCTGAGGTGTCACACACTTGTCATACCTGTTGATTATGGTCTCTAGGGTTCACGTTCACATGAATTCTCTCAGCCAAGAGGACCCCACCACTAGGTTTGGCATTATGTATCTCACACTCTTAGATACCAGATCTTAAACCATGTCCTTTCATAGATGTCTTTATGTTTAGGGACTTATAGTTCCCAATAGGGAGGGAAATAATTATGCTTTCCTTTCCTTTTAAGGTGAAGTGAATTATTATCCTCTCTTCCCTTAGAACAAGTCACCAGATCATACATACTAGATTAATCCCCTATTATTTTCTTACGTGGTGTATCCATATGGGTAGTTAAATCTAACTGTCTAGGATACAATGATGATAGGATATGGGAACATCAATGCTTATTCTTCATCTTTCATATCCTTGATGTATCCCACTAGATAGGGAAGGATCACAAGGTTTTTTTTGAATATTATACTTACTATTTTTTATCATATAAAGGAATTAATAACCTAGGATTAGAGGTTAACTATTATCCTAAAATCATCCTGGCCAGATGCATGTTTTGGGATATAAAAATTTCTTGGATTATTTTATCACCTATTCTCAGAGGGCCTCTATAAGAGTGCTGCCTCAAAGACTTTTACCAAACCACAAGTGAACACTCATAAAATAATATGACCCAATTCAATCCTATAAATAGACCTCTTTATCTGGGATATCAACCTTCAAAGAGCATCCATATTCATGGTTCCTCACAATCAAACTATGTGGACTTTGGTTCCCATCCAAATGAGATATGTAGGAAGACTCCCTATGGTCCAAACCCAACACCCCAAACCAATACCAATTCACCATGGGACACATTATCAATAGGGTTATGTATAACCTATTAAATTACATCCCTTCTAGGTTCCTTATCCCACCTCTGTATAATTCCAACACAAATCTCTGACTAGACTCCTTTAGCATAGATGTCTTGACCACATGACTTTAAAAATCATGGTTTGTTCCTTATCATAGGACCATAAAAGGTATGATGATTCCCATTGAGTTTCACTAAACTACATGGGTTCTAATTCCTTTCCTAGGGATACTTTGGAAGTACAAAATTTTTCTTTGATCCCAACCTCAAAACAAATCAAGTCTCCCTAGATGGTGATAAACTCTAGAGAGTCACACTATGTGGATGAAAACCAGAATCATAATAATAAACACACAAATTAATATCTAATACATTCATAAAAGGTGAATATTTATAAAGAACCATGAATATAAATATATATGTCCATTAATTTAGAAAATCATATACAGACATGTGACTCTAAATTCTATGCATGCTAATAATTGTTTGTTAATTTAAGGGTGGCCTACATCATATTTGGGAATGAATGAAAGATTTAGGAACATATATTAACTCTATAAAACTATCTCAGTGTATGGATAAATTCCCCCCAAAAGGGTTTTATGAGACCAACATCCCATTATCTTGACCAAAGTAAGTTCCTAATTGTTGTGGGTACATTCCTCAACAACCAACTACCTTGGGAAATATGGTTCATAATCTCGAATGAGGGAACCATTGGGTGTTTTTGACTCCCTTAACCACCCTTTGGAAGCCATTGAAATTGAATGGTAAACCTGATTTGAATTATTATTTAAAATTCAAACCCCCCATGATCAACCATAAAGGGAACTATGATTTCCATTAGATACACCTATACATCATGTTTGGTATGAAATATTTGATACGTTCATAAGATAGATGGAGTACATAAGAGGAGGGGTTTATCAACCTTGATGAAAAAAACTTATTATGAGGAGTAGTTTATTGTGTTTGGATATATAAATATATATATATATATATATATAACATCATATTTAGTGGTTATATGCTTACTTATATTAATAAAATAAAAAAATTGTTTTTTTTGGAATGAAATGTCAATGATCATTGAATTTATATATTTTATTAGGTTATAATTTAATCTAGGTGAAGGGAAAATATTAATTACATAGGTGAATATTGAGAATAAAATATTATAGAAATTATGAATAGATCAATGAAATCATACTTCAAAAAATAGTTTTTGAAACGAAACATAGTATGAATTTAGGTAGTGTGGGGGTATTACAATATCCCATTTTTGTACGGGTTGAGAAAACCTATGGGAAAACTAATTTTTGTCATTTGAGGGGTTATTAAGATAGTTTAGCTTTAGACTTAGATCCCAATGGTTGGAACAGATCAAATGTGTATTTTTAGACATGGAACTGTGATATGTTGGAATTAGGGTGATCAGGTGAGAAACAGAGGAAGGATAGATAGCTAGGAGTCTAGTCTGTAGAAACATACAATTATACCCCTGTGGGTGGCCAAGGCAATGGAATTGCTCCACTATTGGGGTCACTAGATAGCTGGTGGCCCAATAAAAGATGGATAATTATCCCTAACCATATCACTAGTGGAAATTTATTTAGGAAAATTTATCATATCCTCCCATCAGGTTTCTAGTGGGTATCCCCCTCCTTCCTTTGTTATTTTTGAACATGAACTTAGCGGGATACCCTTTTCTTACCCTCTGATCCACCTTTAATTTGGGTTGAATTTTATTGAATTCTATATTGTATTTCATTTTTAGATTTTACGAATTCATTTAATCTCATATTCCTTTTCTTCTAATTTTTTCTCAGTTATGGATTTTGATGAAGATTTCACCAAAGGATGGTGAAATATTCTAAAGGAGATAAGTATTTTTTTTTCTTCATAGCTAGAGGGTCACATGAGATACTATAAAAATTATACCATTTTATATTTAAATGATTTATTTCATTGTGGTGGTTTTACGAATCCTATTGAAAAAAATAAATCAATTAAGTGGATGATTAGGGGTTGGTGGTTTGGGATTTTTCTTAGGTTGGGGTGATGGGTGTGTTTCAAACCTCATGTAGGTTGTTGGTTGTGGTTTTTTGTGTTATAGAATTGATCTGTGTGTTTAATAGTGATTAAGAATATTTTTAATTAATTGATTTAATTTATTATAACTGTTATAAATAATTATTTGGGATTTTAACCATAAGTTAGTGACTTGGGTGTCTTTTTTATGGCTCATGGAACTTGGATAGACATGGGTGATCCTTGGTGTTCCATATTTAAGTAAATGAGAAGTGAATTTAAAAAAGGGAAATCTTCATATGAGGTTGGTGGTTCTTGGTACCCTCCATGTGTTTTAATACATGTTGTTTGGGTGCATCTGATTCATAGTCATGCCCCAAATGGTGTTGACCTAGTTTAATTAATTATTTATATTGATTAAATAAATTGAATGAATAATTTAAATTTGATTTCTTAAATGAAGTGATCAAGGTTCCAAGGCCATATTGGACTTTATGCACTTTCTTGTTGTCCTCTATTGTCATTTTTTGATTCCATGATTCTCATTGTCTCTCTTTACCATTGAACCCATTTGAGGTGTCTTACTAGTTTTATTTTTAAATGATTATAAATAAGTGTACCTTCCTATAAATCCTTGGATACCCCCCAAGAATGGTTGTGAGATGGATTGATATTCATGACCCTAGTGGAAAAATTGAAGAACCTTGAGATGTGTTTAGCATAGGTGTATGGACCATAGGACAGATAGACATAGATTGAGTGAGAAAACCATCCCAATTAAATCTTAAATACATGTAGATAATTCTCTATTCGTCTTGCTAGATGTTTTCCTATATGGATCAACCTATAAGGTTTTTGAGACCATGTATATTTATAACTCTATTTATTAATGTGATTGAATATGAGATATATGTGATAAATTTGGACTTGATTGAGGCTAAGCATCTCAGGTAGGGTGCCTCTGATTATGTTATGATCTAGTGAACCAAAGTAGGCATGAAACTAATTGGGTGTGTATGGAAAGATGTAGTGATGGTTTTGGGAAAAACCATAGAATCTATACCACACATGGGAGGTGATGGGTTGTTGATAGAAATTGTGTGATTTAGAATTTTGTCAAATCATATTTCAATCTAGTTTTATAAGTGATATAGAAAACACCATTGGGGTGGTGTTGATATTATTGCTATATAAAAAACCATTTTAGTGGAATTTATATTTTTTTATATCGAAGGAACCCTTAAGGAAGTGATTATTTTATTTTAATGGAAAACTCACTTTGAGGAGGTTGGAATAATAAAGAAAACTCCACTAGTTTTATAGTATCTGATAGTAATGAAACCTTAATGAGTACATAGGTTTGTGATACAAATAGTTGAGCTTACGTGGATTTAATGTTGATGTTATATTTAGTTTAGGTAATAGGAGAAAATTTCTATAATATGCTAGATATTAAGGGTTCATGTGGTCTTTAGTGTGTTAGGTTACGTCTTCTTCATTTTTGGGTCTTCTTCTGTTGATAATAATTTTATACTATAATGGAGCATTCATGAGGATTTCATGTCGGGATGAAGCACTCTCTGGGTAATTATCTTGTATACTAGAGTGGGTTTAGACTATAGTTCATTATAACTATATACCATGGTGAAAGACACTTGAGTAATTATTATAGTGGGTAAGGTCATCATAAATTTATCAACAACACTCCAACACTAACCAACAATGTTTTGGTTGATTGGGGGTATGTAACTAAATATTGACATTAGTTTTTTTATTCTAAGTATATATTTATTTATTCAGATATTTTCACATGAAAGTATAACTATATTCTAGGTATGATAGGGATCCCATAAGCAGTGCACTCTAGAATTGTTTTACTAACACCCTTCTCGGGCTACCACAAAACCTATGATCAAAAGTAAAATCTCACATGGTTGAAAGTACAAGTTGTGCGTGGGCCTGATATTTTTCATGATTCACTTGGATAACTAAAAATTCAGAGGATGGGATATTGTGAGGATTAAAATTGGTATTCTAGCCTCATTTTTATTTTATTTCCATTTTCCACATTTGTGATCATCCTAATGGGTGATCACACTTGTACACTAGCATGTGATTATTTAATTTATTATATCATATTTCTATTACATATTATCCATGTGCTCTAACAATGATTGATTGTGTATTATGTTTATTTTACATATCTATTATTGGGAACTAGGATACATGGGTATAGTATCTTTATAGTACCTATTTGTACCCTCATTGCTTATTGGAAGCCTCTTGAGGATAAGGATACATTCATGAGGTTAGGTACTTCCACCAGTCTAGTTATTATTCATAGTGAGTTAGGATGGGATGTTTTAGGTATATTATAATTAATATATTAAAATCATATGAATATTATTGTATCATACTACAATAAGACCAATTAATTTATACACTACATTCCTAACAGTATGGTTTCATGGTTGTCCCAAAAAAGAACATATAATGGCTCTGAAAATAATAATTAGGTATGTTCAAGGAACAATACATTATGGTTTTTAGTTTAAATTTTAAAATAAAATGAAATTATTTTCATATTTTTATGTTTAATGGTCAAGTGATATTATGGATTGATAACCCATTAGTGGAGGTTTATTAAAAATTTAAAATGATTGTTTTGGTTGGCTGAGAAATTAATTTGAATGTGTTAATTTATGAAGAATAGGCGAATAATATGTTTTATTCAACAAAGATTATACAAAAAATTTCTATATTTAATCAATTTATGTATAATATTGGTCAAGTTGCACAATAAAAAATTACGATTCATTTTAATAACAGAAGTGTTGTTGAATTGTATAAAAATTAATTATAACACTCTCACCCTAATAAAATTGACATATAGTACCATTTCATTAAGGGGAGAGTGGATAATAACATAATGAGGGTGAAATTCATATGAACTCAATGTTAAGTGGAATATAATTTCATAATTCTATGAGGTTTCATGTATTTGAAATTCATAGGTTGAACCTTTGAGTTTCACCAATTTTTTCAAACTAAAATGGTTTAAAATAAACCTCATCCCATTTTATCTCATGTGATATCTAGAATTTGTGTGTTCTGGTAGGATTATATGTGTTATCCAATTTCAAATATAAGGATTTTTTTAACATAGAGAAGGGTTTGTTTTATAATAATCGTAGATCTCATTATAGCACTAATGTTTATATCATGTTTCCTACACCGATAATAGTCTCACATAACCATGGATAAAATATTAATGTTACATTTCTTATTTCTGGTGTCAGAAAAAGTTAACAAAACCTTTTCATTTTATTTTCAATGTCAGATTTTGAAAAAAAGACAATATATTATCAAACCAAAAAAAGTGTACTATCTCAATGAGTAATTTCAATAAAATCGAAAAATAAGATTTTATAAAAAAAATACAAAGGACGGGAATGATATAACCAAACATATTTTGTTGATTAAATATTTTTTAATATATCTTGTCATGTAAATTTATGAATTTGGCTTGTAAAATAGAATCATGTCCCAAGGTAGTGTACCACACCATGCATAAAGGATTGAAATTTCCTCCATGGCATAAGGCCTCAACACGCACTATAGAGAATTTTGGTATTTGAAAAAAATGGGCCACCATGAAAGAATTTCAAGATTAAGGAACCATTATGAGGCAATACAAAACTCCAAAATATAACAAAAAAGGTAAAAAAGGAAGAGTTACTAGTGTGAGTCAATCATTATCCATAGGAAGGACCAAGGAATATGGAGAGACTATGGAAAATGGAATCGTAAGGGAGGCATTTTGATCAATTGGGACTAGTGGGGATTTAAGGGGTTTTAGGTTTTCTTGATTTTATGTCTAGGATAATGAAGTGACACCATTTAAAAAAGATCAATATGGTATAAAATAACTATATTTTATAATAAAATATAAGAGATAATTCCTTATAAAACAGTGGTTTAAATGCATGTAAGAATTATTTTGACTAGTCCATGTAAAAGGAGTCTACACCAAAGAGATGGCCAAAAAAATTAGCCACATTACTAATATGGAAATGACCACACTACATCATACTCATTTAGACATGAGTGGTGTTTTTTGGGAACATTAAATGATTTTGTTATTCGTTGACTATATGACTTTAAACTATTGAGATATAGACCACATCATAGTATTTATAGAGGGGTATTCTTCTATTCCACCTGAAGGGATTATGACTTGGAGAGACTAATTGTGTTATTGTGGAAGATAGGTTCTTTATTAAGTATACAAGGAATTTCACCATGATATATTATCTATGATGTAGCCAACATAGTAATTGAAAAATGTTAATTCAATATAGACTTATCAATATGAAAATGGTTATTATAGACCTTGGGGTTTGAATCCTATATAATTCATACAACATTTATTATCTGGTAATCACATGGAGGATTGGTGGTTATGTATACATCATAAACTTCCTAATATTAATTTAATTAATGAGAGCTACTTGGGTAATTCATAATTGATATAATTTATGTAGAATATGTTAGATGTTTATTGTAGTTTGAATTTCAAATATGAAATTCACAATATTCTGAATATAATAAAATAAATTTTTCAAGAGAAATGTATCACATATAATAGAGAATTGATTGAAATTGAAGATCAATGATACGCGGATATTTGGTTATGAAAATACTGGTTATATATTATAAATTAGTGAAGTGTAATTAGTCTAAATTTCATTAAAGAATAAGTTTGGAATAAATGTTCCACTATACATACCAAAGAAGATAAAGTGTTTAAAAGAAAATTATCATGATGAAAACCATTATTGGTGGCTTTGGAATTTCATTTTGAAATATTTTACGATAGACTTGTGTGTTAAAACTATCATATTTATCCATATTAAAATTATTGAGTGGATGATAAGAAGAGGTTGTGGGACTTTTTATATTAGTTTTCTCTTCCTAAATTTTCAATCACATACTAGTGATGTATTGGTTAATTGAAATATAAATACATCATTGATATGTGCTCCATAGAAATGTATTTTATATGTGAATCAATTAAAATTTTCATGCTCATGATCTATACATTCCTATATTTGGATCTAATTAAAAAGTGGACTGATGTATCATTTTTTATTGCAAGGAAAATATGCAATTTCTTCTAAATACATGAATATGTTTCTTAACCATAATATAACCTCCCCAATAATAAGGTGTTTAGTGAGACTTATGTATATAAATATATGATGATATATTCCACATTATCAAATCTGAAAATGTATTTATAACTTTATAGTGAGCCAAAAAACCAATATTCTCTTCTATGGTAAATATAGAAAAAAAATATGGAATTTTTAAAGTTCCATTAATCATCAAATAATTCTCCACACCACCATTTATAACAATATTCTTCATTTTTTTTATAATTCTCATAACAATTTTCTTTTAATATCTTACTATTATTCAAATCTAGGTTTCTTATATATTCAATAATAATTCCAAATGTCATAAAAAACATTATATACAACCTATTTAGTGTAAGGAAACCGGGATATTTCAGTTAAACCAATGGAAAATAAAAAATATGAATATATTTGGAAACATCCCATTACCATTCTGACAGTTATGTTTTAAACATTTTCATGGTTTTCCTTTTCTGTTAATTGGGTATGGTTGATAAGGAATTAGGATGATACCTATAATGGTGAAGTCAAAGATCTTTTGAATGTTCCACATGAAAACTATTGGTTCTATAGCCGGAAGATATTTACTTACCATTTAATATGGTTATGAGACATGTATATTCTAAAATATGAATAAAAATGTTTCTAATAAAAAGAAACATGTTTTTCTTGTGCTTTTTGGGAATTTTCAATTAGATAGTGTTTAATTTGGTTACACTTTGTGTAAATTTCTGATTGTTGTTTTTAAATAGATTTCTTTAATGGAAATCATATTTCCACACCTTTAGACTCCCTTGATATCAACCCAATATCTATCCCCTAGAAATTTTAGAGCCCAAAAACTCTTCTAGGTCATTTTATAATAATTGAACATTATTTTGATTGTGGTGTGACTTTTTGGTTAAGATTTTTCCCTTTCTCTCCATCCCTTTTTATTTTCCTCCTTGGATATGGATAGATCATATTGAGATTGATGGATCCAAACTGTATTTTTTTAATCTTTTTCTCGGTTAAGTTCCCCTATCAAAAATTCCTTCATTTTTGTTGGCATGTTCTGTTGTGGGATTTGTGTCTTGGTGAGAATGGTTTGTGTCTTTGTTATGATGGAAAACATTGATTACATAAATTTCATGATTTAAAATCAATTATTTTATTTAAAATTAAGTACTTGAAAAATATTTCAAATTTATTTATCGAAAACCCAATTCCATTGAATTGGTGGATTTGAATGTGAAACTGGATTTATGGTGTGAAATTTGGAAAAAGACCCTTACATTCTATTGAATAATGGTGTGT
Source organism: Viscum album (assembly GCA_963277665.1). NCBI lineage: Eukaryota > Viridiplantae > Streptophyta > Magnoliopsida > Santalales > Viscaceae > Viscum > Viscum album. The sequence continues at coordinate 1,856,039,295 of OY728138.1, forward strand.
AATCAAATTGGATGGAGATTTTTCAAATTTAATTGTGGGATATAAATTGTGAAATTGATTTGATGAAATTGGTTTCAAAATTTTATTTGGGAAAAATGGATTAAATTAGATTTGATAGAAACCTGATGTTTTTATCTTTGAAAAAGACATGATTTTCTTTAAAACCCATTTTGGTTTTTAAATTTATAATTGGTAAATATGAAATGGGATAATAGAAGGAATTTTATTTGAAATAGTTTTAAAATAAATTTCCCATCATTGACTTTATTAGAGAACATGAATGACTAGGTAGTTAGTGGGTTATTGGGATAGAACACTATAGATGCTTTACAGCTGAAATAAAACATAGTATAATAGTTCACATCCCTGATGGGATAGTGATGAGTCTCCTTTGTATAGTGTCATAAGGATGTTTGTATACACATATTTTCATGATCAAATTTTTTTGTGTGAGAATATTTTAACATGAAACAATCTCTACTTTTGGATGATGACCATGTTGCTCGATTTTCTATATATGATATATAAATTTGTGCCAATGTTTGTAAACTATTTTTCTTTCCATATAAATTTATATAAATTATTTTTATTAAAATTATTATTAAGACATTTGTTTAAATTATTTCGATATTTTGAAATGTAAATAATGAAGTGTTTTAATTATTCTATGAACATCCATAATTGTTTATTAAAATTTAATGCTTTATTTGGTTTATTAAGTGTTGGTGTGTTATTATAATATTTATTATGAGACCCTAATATGATTTTATCTCACACTCTACATGTGCCTTTGGATGTTTATAGATGATCTTATTCTAGTTTCAAGCATGGGTAAGGCCCCATATGGAGAAGATAGTAGATTTTGATCCATGGGCTTGGAGACTTATGTCCATTGGGAATTGGATTTATCATATTTTCTTTTAATTTCTATTGTAATTTTATTAGTGTACTAGTTTATCTCTTGGTACCATTATCCCTATAGAGTTTTTCTTGTATACATTCAAACTTGTTTATCTTCTTCCATAATGTTTTTGAAAAAATCATTCACACATTCATGTTGTATGATTCTAGGAGATAGTTTCCAAATCATGTGGATCAAGAATTCCCTTCTGTCCATGTTATTATCAGCCCATTTATCAGCTTACCAGGGTACCTAAGTTGGTTTGTGACAAAGCAGTATCAGAGGTGCATGTTTTTCATCATACTATTATGACAGTAAGTAGTTGTGTTATCTTGTTATATATTAAGAGAAAGTCGTGATTGAGTTCCTGGACATGTCTCACCAAAATGATCCTTAATCCATTGGTGGTGGTAAAGAAATATCATTTTGAGGATTAATTCTAGTCTTCTCTCAGATTTTGATTTGGATATATTGAAATCCAAATCTTGTTTTCCTATCAATTGGGATTAATTTCCCTTATTGATCAGTTGGAGTGTTGATCTGAAGTCTTTATTATTGTCTTCTGATGTTGTCTAGCATCATGCCTATGAGAATATGCACCAATCAGATCTTGGAGGATGATTTTTAAAACCCTCACCAAGAGAATCCATTTCGACATCCCTATTTTGTTGAGGTGATTGCGCATACTATTCAATATATGGGATAGGCACCACTAACTGTTAATGTTTAGGCTCTAGGTATGGAATAACTTAGGGATGTTTTCTATAATCGTTCTCATGAGTTACTTCACTAGAATACGTCAATGTTTAATTCCACCAATGATAGTCAATATGGTAAGGAATGATTAAGAAGGATCAAGCTTTTGGTTGAGTACATGGAGACACCTGATGAAATAAAGGAGAAGTATTCCACCATAGTTCTAGAAGGACCGACCTGAAGATTGTGGGACATGATGGTGACATTGAAGATATATGAGGAATTAGACTGGAAAGACATCATGACTCATTTCACAGACTAGTTCCATCAAAATTTTATTGTTTTGACCAATGATTTAGAGATCTTTAAACGCGAGTTGGGTGAAAGAACCATGAGAAAGTATGCAAGACATTTTTTTTTGAGAAAGTATAGTATTCTCCTGAGGTTGTATCAAATTTGAATAAGAAGACTCAAGGGTTTGAGTTGGGAATTTGATCTGATATTCATTCTCATGTTTTCTTAATGAATATTCCTTTTTTATGTTAATGGGATGGATAGATCATTGATTGTCAAAATGAACCTAAATGGAAAATCAGGGTTGACATGAGTTTCATTTTCTCCTTGAGGAAGTGTGAATTACTCTAAAGGGAAGAGGAAGTGTGATTAATATTATGGTGGTTCTTGATAGAAGGGTTTTTTCTAAACCTCTTGAAGTGTTTGTCAGAGGACCTTTGATTCCAACCAATATGGGAAGGGATGGAAGCTAATAGAATTTTCACTAAGGAACCCAATATATGTGGCTCTTACAGACACACATGTCAATTGAAGAAGTTATTCCATATCTATTACCCTCCATGTGGAGGAATGAAATCATCAGTGCCTGCTAAAACTATAGTTCCATATGATGCTTTTGGAGTAATGTGGTTCTAACCACAGGCACCAGAACAAAGTTTCTTCACATAATGGAAGAGTCTCCAGAGGAAGAAGATATGGGTCCAGTGATGTGAGAGGTACCATCACTATAGCATCACTATTTGTGATTTATTTAGTTGATATTTTTTCATATAATTTGTTTATTTTAACTAATATTTTTAATATGATAAATCATCTTATGTGGATTTTTTATAATGTAATGGAAATTATTACCCCCTTGGAGTGAATAGAGAGAAGGGTCTCCATAGTACCGATTTCTCTCTCTCTCTCTATTAGATGTTAATATTTCTTTGATATTTCTGGTTCTCGACATGAAACTATTTGATTTCATATTTGGGATGGAGTGAACCATTACCACTAAAGACCAGATTGATTTCTTTCTTCAATGGGTCTACTTTTCTACACATGATGGTGTATTTCATATCTCTCAAGGATAATGGGACCCAAGGTCGAGTAGGTATGGACCTTCTTTTCAAGATATGGGGAAAGTTATATTTGTTCTCTCATTGGATCTAGAGTGATAATATTTGAGAGGAAATCTCCCCTGAGTTATTGTCGGCTTTCTCAAACTGTTTCCTTTTGACTTCTCAAGTTTACCACTAGTAAGTGAGGTAATGTTTACTATAAGTTTAGTACCTGGTACTCAACCAGTTTCAATTACTTATTACCAGATAGAACCTCCTAAAATTAAAGTGATTAAGATTCAGTTGTACAGTCTTTTATAGAAATGATTTATATACCCAATCGTGTCACCATTGGCGGCAATAGTTCTATTTTCTAAGAAATTTGATGGTTCACTTCTCCATTGGGTGAATTACTAAAAACTAAATAGAGTCACAGTAAAGGAAAAGCATCTATTTCCATAGATTGATTATCTGTTGGATCAGTTGAAAGAGGAATAGTGGTTCTTGAAGACTGATATTCATTCTCATTAGCATCAGTTGGGAATAAAAGAATCTAACATTCAAAAAATCACCTTTTGGAATAGGTAAGACCATTATGAGTACCTAGTCATTCCTTTTGGTCTAAAAAATGATCCTAAAATATTTATGGATTTAATGAAAAAAATACATGAGTATATTGATACCTTTTTTGTAGTCTTCATAGATGGAATCCTTATTTTCTCAAATTCCGATGATGAGCATGTGGGCCATATATAAGTAGTTCTGTAATTTTTGAGAAATCACTAACATTATGCCAATCATTTTAAATGTTCTTTCTATATTTGAGAAGTGAAATTATTAGGAAACATGGGGTCATTACATTGAATTTTAGAAGATCCTAAAAGTTATAAGATTTCATGAAATGGGAACAACCATGATATGTATTTAAGATCTAGATCTTCTTGGGTATTTCTATTTATTATTGCCAGTTTGTTAAGAACTTCTCTAAGTGGAATTATCTGAGACTGCTCAGACCTGGAAGGGAGTAAAATTTTATTTGGATGAGAAATTTAAGAATTCTATTTTTCATCTAAAAAATATTTTTAGTATTGACCCAATGTTGACTCTCCCAGGGGCCAGGTAGGGCTACCTGGTATTCTATGATGCATTTGGTTCAGGTTTGGGCTTCATTATACAGGGTGATCATGTAATTGCATAAGGATCTCATTATATTAGGAAAAATGAGAGAAATTATCATACCCATTACATTGAACCTACAGTTATGATCTAAATTCTTGAGAGTTAGAAACATTACCTTTTTGGAGAAAATTTTACCATGCACTCGAAGTAAAAGATCATGAGTTATATCTTCTCTCAAAAATATTTAAATGTATTCCATAGGGGTTGCGTAGAATACCTGCAATATTTTTTACATTGAAATTATATATACTATGAAGATAATGAATTTTTTCAGAGGTTCTTTGATTAGGAATCTTCTACCCATGACATGAAGGAATCTATGGGAGAGTGGAACCATATGGATCTCTTTGTATAGATGGTTATTGGAGTTTGGGAATTAGGATTCGAGGTTTCATTGGCTAGTGTTTAGTTGAAATCCAACCTTCTCAATATGATTTTTTAGGAAAAACAACATTATGAAGAGTTTCATATAATTCGAGACTCTCTTTATAGTGGGGAGGCCTTGGATACATGGTCATTCCCCCCCAAAGGCATTCTATGTTATCGAAATATCATTGTAGTTCTATAAGTGGTAATGAAATATATGATAAGGGATTTCTATAATTCATAGTGGTCAGGGAACTGTAGAACTATGAATATGTTCTATGACACGTGGTTTAAATTCTAGTCACCATGTATGAGGAGAGGAATTACAAAATTCTTCTCTCATTGTTATACATGCCAATAGGTTAAGGGAGTGCACTAGAAAGCTCCAGGTTTGCATTAGCAACTTCTAGTAGCTACTTGGAAGTGCGAAGAGATATCAATGCAATTTTCCGTTGAAATTATACATAACAATATAAAGAATAATGTGACATGTGTTTAGATCAAGTTCCTTACAAAATTGGCTCACTTTTTACCCATTCGTGACACAACCAAATTTGAGGAGTTGGAAAATCTCTACATAAAATAGTTTGTTTGAAAGGAGTCCCATAAATTATAGTATCTGATAGGTATCCTAGGTTCACTTCTCTCTTTTGAATGGGCGTTCAAGAGGCATTTAAATATTAGGTCTATTTAAGCATAAAATACCATCCACAGTTGGATGTCCTAATAGAAAGATCTATATAAATTCTAGAGGATATGCTCCACAATTGTATTATCGACTTTGGTGGAGCTTAGGATGACCATCTAGGGATTGTTAAGTTTGCATATAATAATAGTTACCAGATAGCGATCAGAATGGATCCCTTTGAGGCCATGAATGATCAGACAAGGAGATCTCAGTTGTATTGGTTAGATATTGCTGAAAGTTCCTTGGTTGGGCCAAGCTTAGTTGAAGATATGAAAAAAAGATTCAGTTGATTCATTATAGAATGATGATGGAATAAAGTTAGTGTAAATTTTATTATGGTCATCATCATAGACCATTTTAATTATTAGTTGATGACCTGGTTTTCTTGTGAGTTTCACCTGAGTTGGATCATCAATGGATTGAGAGGCATGGGAAGCTTGCTCCTCATTTTGTGGTACATATTGAGGTTGCTGAGAAGGTGGGGAAATTTTCTTACCATTTATCAATTTCACAACAACTGAAATTAAGAAATGATTCATTCCTTGTATATTAGCTATGAAATTATCTATTTGATTCATCTCATTTTTTATCTAGAGTGATATTGACGTTGATCCTGATTTATTTATGAATAAAAGGTTATTCAGGATAGTTTATTTTGAAATCAAGGTACATTAGGAAATGATTATACCTTTGGTTTCTGTTCTATGGTAGCATAGATTATATTCTCATGATACATGGGAGTGTGAGGAACTAATGATTGATTTGTGGACTCACCTTTTCAATATGGAATTTTCATAATAATATTTCTGGGGAAAAAAGTTTTTAGGGTGTGGAGGTTATAACATTCCATTACCTTTCTGATTTGTATGTTTTAAACATTGTCTTGGTTTCCCTTTCTCGTTTTCTTTGTAGGGATGAGAAATAATTTAGTGCATACCTATAATGGTGAAGTCAGAGATCTGTTGAATTTCAAACATAAAATATGTTTGTTCTATAGCATGTTAGGGATTTACATACCGTGTAATATGGTTACATGATGTGTGAATTCTAAAATAATAATAAATCCATTTTTAACAAAAGGAAACAGGGTTTTCCCTAATTTTGAAATTTTTTAATTACGTGATGTTTAATTGGGTTAAACATCATGTAAAGTAATTGTTTTTGTTTTTAAACATGAATACTTGATGAAAAATATTTTTCCTCATATTCAAACTACCTTGATATTGACCCAAGAGCCACCCCTTGGTGATTTTTGATCCCTCAAACCCATTTGGGCCATTTCAGTCTACAATTGAACATTATTATGATTACATGTGACTTTCTAGGAAAGATTTATCCCAGTCTCTTCCTCTCTATCTCTTTACATCCTTAGAGTTTGAAAGATCATCTTGGGATTGATGGATATAAAATCCTTGTTTTTTAATATTGTTTCTATTTTTAGTTCCTAGATCTTTTGTGCCTTCATTCTTGTTGGTAGGTTCTATTGCGGACTTTGAGTTTCTAAGGTAAAGGTAGGTGATTTCATTATGATGGAAAAACTTGATTAAGCCTAAATTGATTGAATTAAAATTAGTTGACTGATTTAAAATAAATTACATGAAACTTATTTCAATTAGTATATTTAAAAACCAATTCAATTGAATTTGGGTATTTGAATGGGAAATTGGATTATTGGAATGAAATTGTTGAAAAATCCCAATTCTATTGAATTGGGGTGTCTTTTGGAATTGGATATCAATTGTTAAAATTAAATTTTGTAGTTCAATTATGGAATTTAAATTTTGAAATTAATTTAATTAAATAGAATTCAAAATGGTATTTCAGAAAAATGGATTAAAATGGTTTTTATAGAAACATAGTGGTTTTATCATAGAAAAATTCCTGAATTGATTAAAAACACATTTGGGTTTTTAAATGAAAAATTGACTCCTTTGAAACGGGAGAATGGTGTGATTTTTATATTAAATAGTTTTAAAATAAATTTCAGATCATCGATTGTATTATAGAACATGAAGGACTAGGTAGTTAGTGAAGTATTGGGATACCACTCTTTGAAAGCTTTACAACTGAAACTAAGTTTAGTACAAATGGTCACATCCTTGATTGGACAGTGATGAGTCGTCATTGGCCAGTGTCATAGGAATGTGTGTATACATATATTTTCATGATCACCTTTGAGTGTGTTAGGATATAAAATCCTGGAACTATCATACCTTTTGGAAGATGACCATGTTGCTCAATTTTTTATATTTGAGATAGAAATGTTTACCGATGTTTGTAAACAATTTTACATCCCTTATGGATTTTTATAAACCATTTTATATATAAATGATTATTAATACATGTTTTAAAAGTGTATCCAACATTTTAAATTCAATGATTTTTTTTAATTATGCTATTAACTTCAATACCGATTTATTAAAATTTAATTTTATATTTTTTTAATTAAATGTCGGCATATTATTATGGAATCCTTGGTGAAACACTACTATGATTTTAACTCACACCCTACATGTGTCTTTAGATGTTTGTAGAATATATTCTTCCAGGTTCGAGAAAGGTTTAGGTTCCACTTGAAGGTGGTTGTAGCTATTGATACTTGGGATTATAGAGTTGTGTCTGCTAGGAATTGGGTTTTTATCTTATTTTATGGCACTTTATTGTAGTAATTTGGGTAGTTTACCTGTTTGAATTATAGTACAGTTATCCCTTTTAATTTTTTCTTATATATACACTGACTAGTTTACCTACTTCAAAAAATGTTTTTGGGAAAATTCTTCCCATATTCATATTGAATGATTCCAAGTACTAGTCAGCAACCTGTGGGGATAAATAATTCTCTATAGGTCATGTTAAGATCATATCGATTATCAGGTTACCAGGGTACCTAGGTTGGTTCATGAAAGATACATTCTCAAATGTATATTCATACTCTAATATCATGTATTTTCCGAAAAACATAAGGAAATCAAAAATATAATAGTGGTGGGGGTGAAATGTAGTCTAAAATTTGAATAAACACTTCCTTAAACCATATGGGTAATCATATTAAAAATTCAATCATCATATCAAATACTATTTATAAATTTATAAATGTAAATATATAGAAAATCATAATCATTTAAAATTGATAACACCAAAATAAATCAACATTTAGAGGTTTAATAAAAAATGTATAGAGTACGAATTTTAATCCAAAAACAAAAAAAGGATGTTATTACCAAACGACACTTTTATCGAAAGACTAAGGAGAAACATCAAACCTGATACCATTTTATATTGTATTCCTATCTTCATAAAACCTTCATAATAAATATTCGAAAATTTTTATCTATCTTCTTATCAATAAAATTTCTTGATCAAATTTCTTGGAAAATATTCTTCTTGCTATCCATAGAATCCCTTTATCTTATAGTACAAGATAACCCTCTATTTTCCTATCTCCAAAATCCTCAATCTTAATAATTGGAATAAGAATGATAACAATTTAAATTGAAAGTATATTTACAAGAAAACCCTTATATAATTATGTCTCTTTAAGAAACACATAAAAAAGAAAATATTACACTAATGGTAAGAACAATCAGTAATAATAAATTTTATAAATTAACAACACAAAAATATATTTCTTTCAAATGACTACTATTTTTTATTCTGATCTACGATACCATTGAATATTTTATAAATTTTAAAGTAAAAAACTTCGTTATTCAAAATATTAACTCTTAAGAAATTTTTCTTATCAAATTAGAAGCCTCAAATATATTATCTAATGGACTCAACAACATTTTCATCTCACAATGAAATTATAAATAGAATATATAGTGTTATAAAATCTAATGAAGTAAATATGATATGATACATCAGTTCCCTTTATTTTCAAATCATAATGATCTTGAAATAAATTTTTTTAAAATTCATGTTTCACATAAAAAATAACTAAAAAAGTAAACATAAATAAATTTCTTATCAATTTTATTTTTATTTTCAAAAAATAAGAATAAAAGAATTTTATGAACTCCTCAAAATGTCATGGGAAACCCATATCATATTTTTTATCTATAGGAATTGAATATGTTGTAACCAGAATGGTTATTCGGTGGCTGTGTTTATGGGGAAGGGACCACATCGTAGTTGGAGGTTGTTTCAAGGTGGGATCCACATAGCAGGATAACATATAGATTATAATTGACGAGAAAAATTATAAAGGAGGAGGGGCTAAGATGTGATCCTTCCATTTGAAGTATAGTTGTACCAAATTCGAGGAGGTCACATAGTAGTATGACTAGAAGAGAAATTCCAAGATATAGAATAAGTGTTGTTCCACATAGGGATATTAGGAGGTGGGACCAGGATTCCCTCCTCCCCAATTTTTTTTGTAACAAGGCATTTTTAAAAGAAAAAATTTTCAATAAATTTAAATTATTTGATATTTTTTGTTACACACAACAGTGAATATAATTTAACCACAATATATTGTTAATATATTATTATTTAATTTGACAATTATTTATAATATAGTGGGTTTTAGAGTAAGAATAATAATAACTAAATTATAAAAAATATATTTTTTACACATGAATAAAATAAATTCATTAGTAATCAGATGATAAGACTTGAAAATGAAAATCATTTGAAAGTAAAAGAAATGTTTTTATGAAAAACCATTTCTAAGTTCCAAATTTCTTTTTAACATTAAAAATTATATTTCTCATTATTGGGGAATTATCCAATTAAAATTTATATATTCTATATTATTTAATTTTTTTCATTCATCTCATATTTTCTCTAGGCTATGAATAAGAATAAATATTGTTTTATGCTAAAAACTGTACTCTTTCCAACCAGTGGTTTCATATTGTTTTGCATAATTAATTTAAAAATTATTTGTTACACATTTAGAATATCTATTTAAAAAATATAACTTCATATTTTCAAAAAAAAATTCAAAATTATATTATATCAAATATTTGATTATTTTCTAAAAATATTAATCAATTGATGAATAATGGAAAATACAGATTAAATATTTTCTTTTCATTTAAATAATTTTCAAGATCCATATTTTAGGATGGATAAAAATGTATAATTAGTTAGATTATATTCTGATTAATAAAATATACTTACATGGAAACAATTTCATAAATAATTTTGATATAAATTATTTTTAGAATATTGAAAACTATTTCTTTTAAAAAAACACCATTCTGCCACACCTATGGGTTTAATTTTAAATTGAATTCTGGAATGACTTGGAATTTAATTTCAGAAAATGGATTTAAATTTTTTAGTTTTAATAATTATTCTTATAAAAACCTTTCATATTAAATTTTGTTCATAACAAACAATAAAAACAATACAACTCGATTACCTTAGAAAATGTTAAAAAAAGATTATAAAAGGGTAAAACTAAAGAGATAAGGATTTAGATAACCTAAAATCAAGAATAATTTCTATTTAATGCCTATTGATTGACCTAGTCTATATGATTCTTTTTAATTTTCCATTTTGGACCCCTGTGTCCTAGAAAATCACATGAAATTATTTGAAAACATGGATAAATTACAAGTGTTCCATTGAGGTCAATTATAAATGGGCTCCCCATATCATATCTTATTTATACTTAAGTATCATTTTGGATCAAATAACACATTCTGAAATATCTTCCATAAATCCATCCTTATAACCTAAAGTCCCTATTTTATTCAAAAAAATACCTAACGATGGCTTTCAGTGTAAACTAAATGATGTTTTCTAAAGAAGATGTATGATTATTAACCATATGTTTTTTAAAATTTATTCATCTAACTATAAATATTTTTCAAATATTATAAAATAATAATTCCAGTATCTTCCATAAAATTATATTTTATTATGTTAATGTAATAACTTGTCTCCATCTCCACGTCCATCAAATGGGAATCGAGACTATAGATCTTGTGTATGGAAGACTACCACCTGGTTAACAAATGTTATTCATTTCCCACCACTAACTCTCATATATAAATATAATTATAAATTTATTGTGTGTATATATATTATTTAACTAATAATTGTATTTTTTTAATTATAATATCATATCTACCTTATTACATTCTAATCCTTTGGAAAATGATAATGTCACTTATCTGTTTGTGTTGAGAACCGCCTCCATGATGTGATGTGATTTTTTTTATTACTAAGATGTTTATAAGGATAGATTTCATAAATAAATATGATTTATATGATATAATAATATTCCTATAAAGTTGAATGATGGAATTAAATTTTTTTTTTGACGGCTTAAATCTTTGAAAAAACTGAAGGCATATTTTGAATCAAAGGACGATCCTGGGGATCATAAGGGAGTTGTGCCTAAGATTAGAATCCGGCATGCATGAATAAAACATGTGGACTTGATTTTTTCATGCCCAATGTGATTTCTAATCCCATATTCTACGTATAATTCCTTGTGTGTCTTAATTGAATTTTTGGCCAAAAAATAGAAGCATACCCCCTCACCTTGGGGTTCCATTCCAGAAGTTGAACCATCACTCCTATGTTTGTAGGATGATCCCTTCCATGACTATGTGAAAGACATGGCTACAAGGTAATGGATCTTGCATGACAGGTCTCATATGGGTACCCCATTGGGTGGGACCAATGTTGCTTTACCCTCACCCATTTCCTTTTACTCTAAGAAAGTTTAACACAAAAGATCCTTCTTACGCGCAATATTTCCCTTCTGTCATGAAAATCATATGCACAGTCGTCCATCTTACGCACAAGCTTTCAATCATTCATGCACCCCTCACTATGGGTTCTATGTGTTTTCAGTACCCTAAGGCACCATTTATGACCTCCTATTGAACTCATCACCCCTATCTTACTTTTACTTACTCTGTGCAGTCCTCTAGGCTTGGAAACTATAATTTCCTAGTCCCTCGAGTGGTGCTTCATGCAAATTTTCCCTACCCAATGAATCTTCGCGTAGTTAAGCTAATAGATATCTCTCATTTGTATAACTATGCTAACATGTACCCTTTGATGGACAATTCCTCATACCCGTTAAGGTTTGGCATTCCCGGTGTCATCCTTTCACCAAGGGTTAAAGGGTACCCGTTATGTAATTCTATGTGGTGAGGAGTGAATCCTCATCATCCAAGCTATGTGATGTTAAACTACAAAGCAACCATGTCCTCAAAAAAAATGTTAAACTGTGACCTCCATATGAGTGACATGCCCGAGAGGACTAAGAAGGGGGTGGTAAGTTGTGCCCTCTCACTCCCCCTATCCATCTTTTATTTATCACCATGCATTCATTTGGATTTATCTATGTAATCCCCAATAAACTCGATAGGGAACTCCCTGTACGGTGGTCATATCCTCTGCATACATCTGGACATTCTCCTCAAACTTCCCTCCTAGTGTAAGTCCCAATATTCTTTTCATGGACCACCAACCACATGTAAGCCCCCTTTTCCTCTTTGGTCAACTAACCATGCATAATCCCCTCTAAAATTCACTCCAACAAACCTTTCATGATTCCATCGTTAGGTCTATTATTGCCTATTGTTTTCACATTGGGCATGATTTGTGTGGGATTAGAGTAAGCATCGACCTTGATGTCCTCTTTGGTCCAACTTAACATGTAATTCTCATTACCCTCTTCACATAACTACATATAATTTGATTCCTTACTACAGGGATACATATGAATCCTACTTGAGGTTCAATCCAATCACCCATATGTCCTGGACATTTCAAGTTGGCACACTATTCATACCTCATGATGTTAACTGCATATCTCGAACTACATCAGTTTTGATCTCTTTATTATATGAATGGTACATATGATTCCTCCCTAAGGATTAATCCCAACCAACAGTGAACTCTGGTGCTCTCTCCTAGGGATACACCCTCCTGATGTGACATCACTCCTCATTGGGACACATCTCATGGTTCAACATCCTTGAGGTGTTATTATCCCCCTAGACATCTAGCTATGAATAATCCCCACATTGAATCCATAAACCTCCAACCAAGATTATCCCCCTTGAAATAGGATTCTAACCATGTGTAAGACCCATCATGTCTCTAGGTCACTTACCTTTGTGGAAACCTTTATTATATTCCTCATTTTCTAAAATACAAGGACATTGGTTCCCTGTCATGGGGATATATAGGAAACCTCCATGAGGATCAAACCCATACCTCATATCCCAGTCTTTTCTCTCTGTAGAGACCTTATGTTTCAAGAAGATCATGCCTCAACCAAAGGTCTAACTACCTTCAGGTACCATCCATGTGTCCATTCTCATGACTTGCCTCCTCATGTGTCTCATCTCCCCATCCCAAAACTACATGGACTTTGATTCCTAGCCACTGGGATATGTAAGAAACCTCTCTGAGGTTCAAGAACAACACCTTTCAATTCACTTAGGTTCCATATCCATCCTAAATTTTATCCAGGTTGTCATGTTCTTATGGAATCATGTTGTCCACCTGGGTTGTATTAGCACATAAGGTCCATTCATCCCATCGCTGCTCCTTGTAGTATATGGGTAGTCGCAGTGTGCTATCCCCAAACCACCCATTCAAACTATGTGTGTTTTGATCCAAGTCTTCTAAATAGGTTATGTATGAATAATCAATAAGGTTCAATCCCACCCAATGGTAATCCTTGGTGTCCCCCTCATTGGGATCTACTATCATTTGATCCACCCTTCGTGGTGTTCAGATTAACCTTCACGGTGTGAAATATCCCCTTTTTAGAGACACACCTTCCTTGGTCTGCCTTCATTGGGTGTTCTGATCCATCTATCTAGTAAACCTTATGGGTACTCCCTCTTAGGGACATACCCATCTGATCCTCTCTTATTAGTGTTCAGATTACTCTGATTCGGCTTCACTAGATGATAAAATCCAAGCATACCCTCGGTTAAACAATGGAAGCTGAGGAACGCCTTAAAGACATGCCTCTAGAATATGATAACTCTCAGTCGATGTGGGATACCTCAGGATTCTATGCCCTTGAGATGCACTGTCAATGGAAAATCAAGGTTTACTAGTGTTTCAGCATCCATAAAAGCCAGTTATGCTCAGCGTGACTAGTATTCTAACCAAAGGTCGCCGCTTTGACATGAACATTTCGAATGTACTGACATAAGTAGTGTAATTAATAGGTATCCACAAAGATATTGCACCGTGAAGAGTTTAATGAATAAAATCATAATATTTAAGGGAGACCCATACTGTGTGATGAATTTTGAGGAGAAATCCACAAAAGAGAGACCGACAACCCATAATCCTATTCATATCGAGGAGAAAATTACCCTAAAAAGGTGGTGGATGCCACCCGCCTTTGGAAAGTAGGAATAAGGGACATACAGATGCGCGTCCCCACCGACAGCACACAACCCTGGAAAAATCATTGGAAACATAAATAGTGAAACTGATTTGAAATTATTATCCTCAATATGGGGATTAGTAGTGTTTTATGCATCAATAGATATGAGTGTCACTAGATCTATCTATTTGGTTCCTGGTCCTACCAAGAAAATAGTGGGACTCACATGAAGCTTTCCAGGATTTGGGGAAATTAATCGTTGGGAATCCCGGTCTATGACATTTACACTATAGATCTTTATATATATCCAATGAAGACAGAATGACGTTGGGGGAACTGGGAATTTCTTTCCTGATATCTGTACTGATGGATGATTCTTCCTGCTTTGTAGTACCCAAGATACATCTGCAGTAAACCAATCACCTCCTTCCTATAGAGGCAAGGGCAAGAGCAATTCCAATGTGGTAATCCCACACGAGTCCACCTCCTCCATGATGTCATCCTATACCACAAATATTGGTCACATACACCCCATCTCACCATTTGATATTTTTCAAAGGAGGGTGGTGGATATTATTGTTCGACGATGCAAACAAGAGGGCGTCATCTTTATGAGGGATATAACCTACCAAGATCTGGAGGCCTCAGTGCACCATCGTCACTGCCACCTCTAAGGGTCACATAGGGAGCTTCTACACCCCACTTCGATGTTCAATATTTTTGAGAGCCTCTACGCAGAATGCACTTATGACTCACTCCCTTATGATGACGAGATAAGGGATATCTGATTCATTCCAGCTTAGAATTTAGCCACGGACCCACCAAGGAGGGATCCCACCTGACCACATCAATTCCTCCAACCAGTTTCACTAGAAAAAGAGTAACTGAACTCTACCCTTGCACAGCCAAATCCAGTTTGGCTAACCTGGCTCCAAAGCCATGTCAATGTTGAAGAGGATTCCCACTAGGGGGAATCATCTTCTACTACTTTAGTGACCCGATCCACCACCGGTGCAAGATATCGGCCTCATGTTACTGCGGAAAATGAGAACATCCCTATTACAGAGAAAGGAAGCTTCCATTCCCATTTAGGGTTGATGTTCCAGCCACCCCATGGGTAGTCTGGGTTGACTCTCTCGGTCGTTGGTGTGAGTAGCAGCCATCATGGACCAACAGGTGATGATGATGTTCTATATAGAGGTCCTCCCTATACCACTATCAGGTAGAGCAGAGGTTTCCCTACTCTTACATCCAACATAGAGGTCCCCCCATGCTACCATCATCATCCCTATTGAAGTTCTTCCTCATGTCCATGATCCCAGTCATAGAAATTCTCCCCAAATATTAGATTTTAAATGTGAGGACCTCCTTGTCATGTCACCCATCAACATGGAGGTCCTCCTCGTGGTTCCACTGACTCCAACAGAGGTCCTCCTTAATCTGTAAATGGTAGACACAGATACCTTCCTCATGTTCAATATGATTAGTATGAAGGCCCTCCTCATAACCCAACTACCAGAGCTAGTCGATGTAGAGGACCTCCCCACTCCATCACTCTCAACCATAGAGTTCCTTCCCATGTTCTATTTGACATTTTCCAGGTTCTCCCAACACTCCCCACTCTAATACTAACCCATATATAGGTCTTACCCATTTCAATGATCTACCCTGTCCTAATGAACCACCCCGGGGTAGGATTTCAAACCGTCACCACCAAAATAAGGTTCTTGAGAAGCGCCAGATCGTAGTCAAGCATATACACTTTTCATACTCTGAAGTGGAGTGTCACTTGATAATGGATCACTCACCCTGATCCTCTATGTTGGGGTCTAGGTAAGGAACTCATTGTATTAGATCCCCTAGAAAGAGATATGTATTAGATCCCCCCAGCCCTTCGCAGATACATAATGGAGGTAAAATATTTGACTCCTTTCCAGGGTCTTGCTGTAAAATCCTCTCCACTGTCACCGATATCATTCTCTACCTTAAAAATATATCACGAAAATTTGTTCTGGGGACCAATGGATGATGAGAACCATCGTGATCCACCACCAATGACTACCACCTTTTCACTATAAGTAGTGGTCAGTAGCCTTCCCTACAGGGATTTTGCGATACAGTTTGTATAGTCCTCGAGAGACAGCCCAGAATGCAAAAAAAATTAGATCGTTCACTATACTCCCCATTGACCATTCCACTATCACAACAGTTCATGTTAGTGTTTTTACTATTCCCTTAACCACCTCATTCAAATAATGGTGTAGCAAAGGGCCGGATCCCATGCTTGGGTAGAGACATTTGTGGGAAGTTCTCACAATAGACCATTTCCATGAGATGTTATAGAAATTAGAAACTTTAGAATTCAATATTTCAAAGTCCCTCACCCAAGATGTGGTCATGTGATTCCATCGAAAATTAGGGATGAATCACTACCATCTTCATCAACGATGGTTGGTTTATCCAAAAAACCAATAACACTTTGACAACATCGGCCAACAGTTTTTCCTAGTTGAGTTGGCTACACTTCATGTCGCTCAGCACCCCACATCACCTAGTTATCATCAGGCCCTCCATAAACGATGCATCCAGAGCATCACTATTCTCCAAAAATATATTAAGGAGGTTTCCCTTCATGTTTGAATCTACAGTTGGGGGCAATACACTACCCTTCACTACGGTCCTATCCGACGTCAACTGGATTTAGCCATCAATATCGAGGATATGTATCTAGGCATCATTATGGTAAACATGTTCATTCCTGATATATACCCATAAGGGGGTACTAACATAGTGTTTGTAGAGGATGACCCTCCCACTAGGGCAGAAAAAAATGACATATCATGCAGGTGTTCACAAATTTTAGAAGAGGTGGAAACTTGGACTAGGAGACCATTTCGAATCATTACCTCTTTGTCGAGACACCAACAAGGGTAAAGTGAAAACTAGAACTGTTACACCATATAATCCATCTGGCTCAGTTCAAAAGATATAATAGGATTACCAAATGGTCATTCTACATTAGCTTCTCCCTAAATGGAAAAGGATTTCTAATGAGCTCCTTGACAAACACATTGTGGAACAACGACCAGATTAAAGTAACCCACAATCAGGGCTATAAGATAAGGCAAACCTCCCCTAGTGAAGTTACACTTGGTGATCCTGAAAACTTTTCCAATATAGACCAAGTAAAGGAAAGGATTTATGGAAATAGATCATGGTATGAATCGCCAAATCCATTCGATATGCGTAATAATCCTCCGCATGACCCTGATTTAGTTCCCCAAGCTGCTCCACATGTCATTCCTCTAGTAGTCCCTTGGGTTATTCCAATAGTCACTCCTCAAGGCGCTGATCTAGCTTTTCATGTTGAAGAACCTTCAAATGTTCTAGTAGTTATGAAATCCCTTCATGAGAGGAATCCTCATCAAGATGATCTGATTGGTGCTCACATTTCCTACATTGATGCTCTGGAAACCCAAGAGATAGCAATCCCACCAGATGGTAAGTCATGTCTGACATGGGTGGATGATGTTCCACCACCCCTGTGTTTTGGAAATACTACCTTCTCCCCTTTCAATGGGAGAGGTGACCCATTGCAGCATATGGACAAAATTACTTTAATGTGTGGACCCATGTTGGGGACTACTACAAAATATGAGGCTACTATACTCCGATGTTTCATACAGACACTAGAAGTGCCCACATTTTTCTAGTAAAACTAGTTAACCATAAGTTCCATAGTCAGTTGGGAAGATCTTCACAAGTACTTTCTTTACCAGTTTAGTTTAACCAACCATAAAACTGGTATTGCTGACCTCTTCAAGTGAAAGAAAAGGATGGATGAATGTGTCAAAGACGTTTACACCAGGTTGAAGGGGCTGACATATTCACTTGATATGACACTAACATAAAAGGAGATGATAATGATGTGCATGTGAAATGTCAAGAATGAATTGGGTCATTCTTTGATCACCCAGAACATCCCAAAAGGATTCAAGGGTTTCACTGACATAGATCAACTCCTAGAGGAATCCTTGAAACATGCCATGAAAGCATGCCATTTTCCTCTGGTAGCTCCTACAAGATGAGCCACTAAGGTTGATACAACTACTGTTTCATAGGAAGAGGCTCCTAGAGTGTTGGGATTGTTACTGGTAGAGACACCACCATTTCCTCACCAAGGGACACCACCTCAGGCTCAACCTCGGGCTCAACATCGCCCACCTCATAATCAGCAGGCGCTGCCATGTAACACACAACTACTATATAAGGATGACAACTAGGTTCTGTCTCCTCACCAGGATGTGGCCCCTCGTTAGGGCAAGGCTATCAGGGTACCTTTTCCAGACTGGAGAAACTAGACCTACTCATTCAATAAATCTTAGGTCCCCATTTATTTCTCGAGTGCCTTGGACCAAGGAATCCTACAGTTTCTAGAATTCAGGAGGCCCAATGTGGAAAATCTCACTTATCACCCCAATTACTGCCCCTATCACCAGTTCCTTGGACACACTCTCAAGAAGTGCTATCTGTTCAAGGACTGGATCTAGGACCAAGTTGATAACAACATAGTCATATTTGGTCTAGCCCTAAAACAAGTGTCATGTGTGTTTTCAATGTCTGATAGAGACAGTGAGGGTGAATTGTAGCAGGTCTCTAGATATGGGTCTCAGAATTATGATGACCAAATAGAAAGAAAGGTAGTTTATCATTCCCATGGTATTATACATGGCTATTTGAATCAACCCCAGACTTTCAAAGTAGATGTTTCACCACCAGATACTACTTTTTCATCGATATGTCATCCTTCACCCTCTCAGGAGAGAGAGAGAGTTGACAACATAAGGGGTATAAAAGTACTCCATTGGTACCAAATCTATCCCGTACTATTGGTGATTACATTCCCTAAGAGACGGGGATTGCCCCCAGAATCCACCCTGAAATGAAATATTCCTCAACTGATGATCAGGAGTATGCTTTAATGAAAACCATTGAGATAGTGGACCAATTAATGGTCCCTGACAAATAGGAATTCCAAATATAACCTCCTAATGTCCCTAATTGATGCCAGCATCGAGAAACCCACAGATATGTGAACCATAAAAGTGCGTCGACCAATGAGATAGATTGTGTTGTGAACACCACTATGACTAGAGAATATCCTCAACATAGGTCACAACATTCACAATCCTCTCACCCTATTTTATCATATTCACTTACTCCTCCATTTGTGCTACTTTATTTGGCTGATCCACCATAACGGTGCTATGTTAAGCCACATACAAATAAGGATAGACCACATTCATTTGATAATCATCCATTAGTCATATTACGAGATTCATCTAGCATGTAGCAAGATACCAATTACACTAGTATAAATCCACTAGTTCCACCTACAACATTCTCCATACATCCTATCAATATAAATTTGAACTTGACACAATAGTATGATGTTCTCAATAGCCTTCCCAACATTCCCATGAAGATCTCCACCCTCGGGGTTCTCTTCCTATCAGAAGATATTTTTGACTCCCTAGTAGAAGTTTTAAGAATCCCCCTCTAATTTTGATATAGTGGTCATGGCTACAGAGGCCTTCCATTCTAAGTAATCTAAACATACAAAATGTTAGGACGTCATATCATTCTTAGGATAAGATGAAGGTACTACTATATAGGGGCACATAAGGCCACTATAAATTACTAGTCGGTTCAATGGAGTAGAATTATATCATTGTCTCATCGACACATATTCTATGATGAATCTCATCCATACCCAGATGCTCTACCAACTATGGCAACTTGAAATAGATTTGAGTCTTTATGACATGGAGATTCATGTTTATGATAGAACATAGAAGACACCACTTGATGGGATCCTCCTAAAACCCAATTTGGTGGCCTAATTGCCAACACAGAGTTCAGGGTTATCACACATGACATCACCTACAATGCGCTGATAGGTAGACCCTACCTTCATATGCATTCAACAATCCCCTCCTCATATCACCAATGCCTAAAGTACTCTCTTAATGGTCAAGTGGGAATGCTACAAGGTGATTCGTCTCCCTTTTACTCTTATGAATCCCACTACCTGGATGTTGAATACTATAGGAGCAAGGTCATGTATGTTTAAGGTAATGAGGTTGAGCACACTACTGCTATGGCCTAATCATGGAAATTCTTTAATGATGACAACATCCTCCCAATTCATCAATTGGAGGCCAAAACCCCAGACATGGGACATTGATTTGTTGTCTCTCGAGAAATGGGAAAGTGCATTACTAGGTGCAAGGAATATAAGAGTATCACTTCATACTCCTATAATAATATTGATTATGTTATCCCAGAACCCCTTACCCCTATAATGTATTGGGATGTTCTCCACATGGAAACAACAATATGCCATACTTTATTATTTTTCCGAGCCAGGTTGAACTGACTCAAGCTGATGAACCAGTATTACATTGATATTATCAAGCATGTCACACTGGGTCAATGTCCTGAGGGTATCAGATTGACATCTTTCATCGCCATGGTTTCAGTAGTGTTAGATTCCCCCAACGATGATTACATTAATAGGGAGGCCGACCCCAATATTTCATCATAATCAACCAACTCTGAAGAATTACCCCTTCTGATGAACCTCTTGTTGTGGGTAATAGAGATGATTTTTTGGATTCTCCTCCTGAATTTGAAGAAGGTTCTCCACAACCATTGATGAGTTGGTATATGTCAACCTCATCACCGAGATAGGCCTAAAACCAACACTGGTCCGCACATCCAAGTCTGTATAAGAGCAACAACACTATATGGATTTCCCGACGCATCATTGAGATGTATTCTCCTAGATCTCTGAAGAGTTGCCAAGATTGGATCCCCAGGTCACTGTCCACCACCTTGGTCTTCTGATAAACCATCATGGGTTCAAATAGCTTCCCAGAATGATGAAACCATCTTATGGTGCCATGTTCAAGTCCGAAGTCAATAATCTCATTAAAGAAATCTTCATCAAGGATGTCATGTTCCCAATATGGTTATCCAATATCATTCCCATCAGAAATAATAATATACATATCATATTCTACATTGAATTCTAGGATCTCAATCATCACTATTCGAAGGATTATTTTCTCCTTCTTGTGAAAAATATATTGATCGATGCTACTGTTGGGTTTGATGCTCTCTATTTCATGGAAAAGTATTCCAGATATAATCAAATATTAATAGTCCCAGAGGATGAAGATTATACCACCTTCAAATCACTACATATTACTTTTTGTTACTAAGTAATTCCATTTAGTCTAATGAGGGATGGTTCCACCATTCAACGTGCCAGGCACCGCATATTCAAGCTGATCATTAGAACATTGGTGTAATGTTATGTGGATTATTTGGTCGTCAACTCCCTCCAAATCCAGGACCATCTCAGAGATATTGATAATGTCTTTAGCTTTCTTCACTCCCACCATATGAAGAAGAACCCCATTAAGTGTGCTTTTGGGGTTACCTCTGGAAAGTTCCTTGGATTCTTCACCAGATATAGAGGCATCGAGATAGATCTAGATAAGATCAAGGACATCAGTCAGATGCCTCCTCCAAGAAGCCTTTGGGAACTCTGAGTATTTCAAGGCCACTTATCCTACATATGTTGATTCATTGAAAATCTGGATGGAAACTGTCATCCCTTATCCTTTCTCATGAAGAAAAGTTCCAACTACCAGTGGGATGAAGTGTGTAAGGCCACTTTTTTGGATATCAATCAGTACCTTCTACCTTGAACAATTCTGAGGCGACCTATCTCTGCAATGATTCTAGTCATTTAAGAAACTTCCCTAGAATGGTACCTTGGTTCTCTAATCGCCTATAAAACAATAGGGTAATAGAGAAAAGTTTATACTATCTCATATGCATGCTTCTTGATACAGATACCAGATATTCCTCTATCGAGAAGAGATGACTCACACTAGTATTTAGAGTATATAAATTGATCCATTACCCAAAACACCATGAGATATGTGTAACACCCCAAGCTTCCATGGTACGCTTCTCTTTGAATAATAGAGCAGCGTGTGTTGTACGCAACCTTGAGTTCTAACACACCGCGACCAATAAAAATAGCAGTTATGAATAGTAATACCCACTTTTTGAAATTATATATATTTTATATTTCAAAATGGACTTCATTTTTTGATTCGGAATATCGAAATTATCCTATGTTGAATTTTTGGTATTTTTCTGAGAACTTCCAATTTTTTATGAATAGTGAAAAATACTTAAAAACAACTTTTTTAATAAAAATGATTTGTAGTGATAAATTATACTATTGAGTGGTTTTAAAGTGTAATTAGAATATATTTTTACCATTTTATCCAATGGTGGTCATTAGAATTAATTTCACTTTGAAATTGGACATAAACAATTGTCAATCTTTTGATATATTTTGTTTCTTAAAAACATGCTATTTGTTGTGACAGCGGGAATTAGTTATAAAATTAATTAATGAAATTTATATGTTTGGAATTTTGTAAAATAGACATCATTTTTGAATTCAGAATATCAATTATAGATTAGGGTAAAATTTTGGCATTGTTCTGAAAAACTTCAATTTTTGATGAATAGTGAAACCACTAAGTGGTAGTTAAAAAACTGATTTTTCGTTTAAATGAAACATTACCACTTCTGTGATTTGATTTTCAAAAATCCGACATACATGGTTGTCATTAGGAAGTAAAATGTGGTTCAATGGGATTAAAATAATTTTTGGTGAATAGTAACTTTTAAATTTAATTAATCGCGATTAAAGGTAATTAGTGAAATTTAAGGTAAAAATGATATTATAAAAATATTAAAATACATTTACACTTGTCCTACCCCTATTGGATGATTCATGGCCGACAAAGAAAATCCATGGGTCAACTTGGGGACCCCATGGAGCCACTTTGGTAGGAAAATGACATTAAAAAACTTTTATTTAATGTTAAAATAAAAATATCACCAACATGAGTTGTTTTACTAAAACAATTATTACATGGGGTTATATAAGTTAAAATTTCGACTATAAATATTCATTGGAAAGCTAAAAATATTTCCTACATCAGGATAGTTTTTTTATAATTTTTAGACCTTAAATAAATTAAAATTTTATGACACCATGATGATGCAGCGATTACCTCATTAATTAACGATTTAAATAAAATGAACATATAATGTAAAATCTAAGACTTAAACTTGTAAAAAACCTATTTTATGATTATATTTCGAACCCTTATCACCTTATCCTCGACATATATTAGTGTGGGACCTTTAAAATCCGAAAATCATTATATAATAAAGTAACATTTCATTACTTTCCAAGAGTGCCCCTCCTCTCCTCTTATAAAAGGCCCCCACCACTCCCACCTTATTCATACCATCAAGCTATTTGGCTCGTCAAAACTCTTCCCAAATACTCTCTAAACTTCCCTATCTTACTCCTAGAAGCCTCACTTTGGGCATAATTATTCCCAAGGAAGCCTTTGATCTCAAATCAAAAAGAGTTACCCGTTTTAAAGGTAGTGTTTTCTCTTGTGTTCTTATGTTTTATTTTGATTCTCCAACCCCCTAAACTCTTTTTATTCATTTATTTTGTAACAACACCAGTATAATCAATATACTAGGATGTTTTTATAAGAATTATTCGAGCTACACTTACACACACTTACATCTAATGGTTAAAGAACATACTGTTTCTGTGGATAGAGAATTTCTGTCTCACGAAACGATGATTGTTCAACACTCATATAACACCTTCAAAGGTGGCCATTAAGATGTCACTATATTTATATATGATATATAATATGTTTATGTTTTACTTAGTCTTATTTATTTTTCATTTATGGCATACCTTTATGGTTTCCATTATGGGTAAACGCCATATTTTCATTTTAGGAAGTGCAGACTACCGCCCCCTCAAAGTGATTTGAATCGTTAATGCCATATGTGGGATGTATAAAGGATGGATTAAATGGTATTATACATTATATTATACTGGAATTATAGTATAACTTTATATAATTATAATTTCCTTCCATTAAATACAAAATATAAATGAAAGTAGCGTTCATGCGTACATACGGATTACCGTCTCCATGAACAGTGTATTTCATTTCTTACCTCTATATGTTATGTAATATTATAAATGCATGTATATACTGGATATCTATGATATATATGATATATACATTAGGAATATAATTCTGGATATAATGGATATTTCACCACATGAACAACTTGTAATTATAAGAAGGTTATTTTGACTCAAGTACCAAAGATCGACAAAATGACTGTTATTAACTTAAATAATTACATAATGTTCATAACATGGTAATAAGTGATATAAAAGGAATAATGAACATTTAAAAGGTTCTTAAGAAAATATAAATTAACTCTAGTTTATTATTCAGGAGTTTAAATAATGATCGAGTCAAGTTGGACACGAGGTAAGGGAACATCTTAACCCAATTTCCATTCTTTGGGTTAATATCCTACTTTCAAATTATGTCATGATATTATTATGTTCTATCATGTATTTGTACTTTATTTATGTGTAATTATAGTGAATACACATAATAGATCTATTTTATTTAAAAAATGATCTTTGTAAGGGATTTCGTCTCAATCTCCTTTCATTGTGGCATATTTTGTTTTATACACAACTTTCCTTTATACGGTGTATAAACCCCTATGACTTTTACTTTTATTCAAAAGGAATATTTTTATACAAAGCATTTTTACTAAACAGAAAAAGGAATGTTTTTTTATGTATGCGGCTACAACAACTTCCTCGCCGCCGTGACTATTATTTTAGTTTCAGCTTCCTCTACAAGCCATAACCTTTTTTAAATGAAAAATAAATATCAAGTTTTAATTTTCTTTTATTTTGGTATTGAAAATAGTTTTGAAAGTGTTTTTATTATATCAATGTGTTGTATTGATATCTTGTGATTGAAATGTGGAAATGTTATGTTTCCTTTATGCATCTTTTATGTGATACGATTATGTTATGGTTTACGATATGTTTAAACCCGTTCATATGAGAAATTCATTGGACTTAATAAGTGACGGGTGGAGCCCGCTATAGCTCCTCGATGCATCGGCAGGTCTCATGAGACAAACTAGTGTCTTGGAACGAAGCCTTGACAAAATCTTATTTGTAGTCTTGGCATGAGGCCTTGGCTACATTGTTATGATAGTCTGGCATTATGCATTCCATCATTATGAAAGTGGTTATTGATATTGCATGTGATTATTCGACCAGTATAATATCCATGTGAATAAGTAAATGGAATTATCTCATTTTACTTTTTCCATTTTATGTTGAATTTCATGTTTAAAAGGCTTTTGTTTTATTCATACATTGCCTTAAATGTTTATGTTTATTTATGAAAGCTTCCGCTATATTGTTATCCTTACTGAGCATCTGAGCTCACCCCTTTCAATGTTTTATTTTTCCCAGGATGTGAAGAAATATTTTATGACTGACCTACAGGGATAGTCTGAAGGGGATAGAAGTGTGGACTATGGAGACTATGTTATTGTGATTTTTCACTTTATGATGTAATGTAACATTAATGAATGTATCTAGTGTTTCTAAGGCTACTAAACTAATCAGTATTTCAAGACTTGATCTTTTGTGATCATGCCAATGTTACGCAATAACGCACCGACTCTGGGTAACTGGGGTCGGGGCATTACAATATGGCTGGAGTCTCTCATATACCTACAAATGTATATTATGAATTCCCAAAAGTTGACAGACCATCTTGCTTAGTGGGCAGTGATCTTCCAATAGTTCGACATTAGGTTCATTCTGTAGAATGCAGTCAAAAGACAAGAACTAACAGACTTTCATGCCACCCATCCATCCCCTACAGAGCTGTCCCACAATCTTAATTTCCTAGATGAGTCCATCATCTAAGTGGATCAAGTCATGTCGCATTGGAAGGTTCACTTTGATGGCGCTTTCTAAAACCCCACCGGAAGAAGGCACAATGCTCATAAAATCAATAGGGTCGACCATGGTTTCATCTTCACAATGCCTACACAGGTTTTATTGTCCTATTACTTATTATTTTATAAAGGTTTCACTAATAATGAGATAGAGTATCCGACCCACAACACTTCTCTTGAAATAAAGCTATAGATTGATTTTCCTGCCTACATGTGAAAGGGGACTTCGAGTTTGGTATCAAGAATATCAATGGTGACTATGCCATTAGAAATCCAGAGATTGCACCCATATTAGAGCGCACTCACCAACTGTTGGATGAGTTCCCCTCTCTAAAAGAGACTACTCACATTCCCCAGACGCAGAATAGTCGAGACGATGCCTTGGCTACCCTTGTTGCATCTCTAATAGAGCCTAACCAAGATGATTTGATCATTCATTTGGTGAATCGAAGAGTCATCACTCCCGTCACTCCATATTATGATGATATCCAGTAGGTATAGTGACCCTGGGCTTTTACACATATTATTGGATGATTTTAAGTATAATAAATCATCATATTACAAGCCAAGGATCATAAATTCTAGTGTCTTGGAATACATGGTACATAAGACTGAAAAACAAGGAAATAAATAACACATTTTTTATTTAATCTGCATAAAGAGTTCAATAATTCAATTTTTCTAATACATATTCATAGGATATCCAAGGTAGAATATGAACAAAGGGATGATATAAAGGCTCAGTATGGGAATAAACATCATAAAAAATCTTTAGAACAAGGGTTAGAAGGTATGAAAAAATGATATAAAAAGGCATTGAACATATGGAATCATAACATATAAGAATGGGAAAATATAATCATGGAGTCATAATATTGTGGAACCAACATAAAACAATACTTTATCATGATTCAAGGCTCATCTCAAATATAGGATCACACACCAATGGTAACCACCAAGACCATTGCATGTGGTATCATGAATCAAGGCTAACTGCCAAGACTGATTCACAGAATGTCTCAAGAGACTAATCATTACCCTTTGAATTGGAGTTATATTATGGTGCACCCATTATAACCTTCTCATGAATATTATTTCTACATATATAATCATAAATAATCTGTCATAAATAAACATAAGTGTTACCTATAGTAATATTTAGGTTTCATAATCACTTGATAAAGCATAAAAAATGGGAGTATCCTAAAAATTTCCATTAAAGAAAGAAATTAGGTCATTTAAGGAAAATAATATGGTTGAATAGGAATATATCTTGAAAAGTGATGTCTACTTGATGTAATAACACATAAAAAGTGTACTTATAAAACTTTATAATTAAAACATTTTTGTGTAATTAAAGGAAAATATCAAAGGTCAGCTTAAAAATAAAAGAGAATAATCATTTATATAAAACCATAAGTGAACTGAAGAAGGTTTTAATAATAAAAATATTGGTTTTATAAAATTAATGGTGTCTTAAAAATATACTATATATTGTACTTGATAATAGGCAAGTATTCAAAAAATTTCCTTAAAACAAGCTTTCTTAATGAGAATAATTGAGGAGGAAATCATTAAAAAATATGTATATCCCCAAAAGAGAATGATGAATGGATATTGAAAAATTATTTTAGATAATATACTAATAATTTAGAATACGTACATTAAAATAATAGATAAATTCACCTTGGTAAAAAATATAGAACAACCTGAAGGAATAATTGAGGTTTGGTTAGAATCCCTTACCTTATGTACGATGGGGTCCTTCACATGATCTTAATGTCTTGGATAATGAAATTACATTAATTAATTAATATTTAAATAACCTCTTATACATTTAATTTATTTAGTATAACCTGTTAAGTTCATTCATGACCTTTTTTGTGCGTTAAGAAGTTCAATTTCATTGTGTTTTGAGTGTTTGTTTCCTTGGTTTTCAGTATTGGTTTACTTATATACATGTATGGATAAAAATGTAAGGTCAGAATGGTTGTAAATAATTTGAGTTATATTTTATTAGGGAACATACAAAAGATTATATGGTTATAAAATTCATTTGGTTATTTGGATTAAGGATGGATCATTATATAAAACTTTAATGATAACCTTTTTGGTTAATTGGTGGTTTTTGATCCAAATGAACACATTTTTCTTTATAAATTAATATCCTATGTAATGAAGAATCCATAACCATAAATTAGACATAATAGAAATATTATAGTCTAGTTCAACCATAAAAATGGTTTCCTAACAATAATTGAATATTGTATATGAAATTTGAAACCCGTCATCGTTGAATGTGATGAATTAACACATCTTGAATAGTGTTTTTATTTCTAGTATAAAAGGAGTGGAGAAGAAAGGTAACTATGAATTATTACATTAAAATAAAAAAATATAGTACATTTATGGTAATAGAGGTATTGCACCATTTGGAGAGGAGACGTGAGGATAAAAATGAAAACAATGGAACATGAAATGAAAATAAAAGAAAAGTAAAGATGATTTACCTCCTAAATATATCATTCATGAGAACCTATTTAAGAGAGAGGTTTTGGCCTTTTTTACGATACCTAGAGATCATGGACGTGGGATAGGGACTTTAGGAGATATTTGAGGAAAATTTGGACTAGGCAGAAGGATTGAGAGGTGTGAGGGGAAGAGGTAAATAGGGGTGTTATTTATAGTTGAGGAGAGGAGCAGTTTCCCATTATTTTAATCATTAGTTTAATATTTTTTCTCAAGAATATGAATAGTATTTATTCTTGTTATCGTAAAATTGTAAAGAGAGCATGTGAGTTTTACCCAAGGGTTCTTAACTCATATGAAAATCATCCATGACTTAGTAATTCAAGTATTTATCTCATTTTGAAAAATGTCATATTCCACTGTTCATAAAAAATTCATGTATTTCAAAAAATAAAAAACTTCACCCTAACCATTATCTAAAATGTATAATCAAAAAATGAAATCCATTTTTCAAAAATAACTTCCTAAATATATGAAATTTAATTTTAATTAATATCTTAATTCACTTGAAAAAGTACATTTTTTAAAATTAAAAATACATTTATAACACTTTAAAAAATTAATTAAGGTTTCATAAAATTATCATATAATAACAATTTATGAATACGTTTTATAAAAATAAATTTTTCTTTTAATTTATGAAATTTACCATAAAATTTTATATTACTTATAAAAATACCA
The DNA here is from genome assembly GCA_963277665.1 of Viscum album. Lineage (NCBI taxonomy): Eukaryota > Viridiplantae > Streptophyta > Magnoliopsida > Santalales > Viscaceae > Viscum > Viscum album. The sequence continues at coordinate 1,856,068,988 of OY728138.1, forward strand.
ACACAAAATCAATAATTTTTTAAAATATTTATTTACTTATACTATGATATAATTATACCATATTTTCACTTATAATATGAATAAATTTTATTTATGACTTCATTGGTGAGATTACAATAACATTGGAAATTTTCCTATGAGTAAGGGTCACATTATTATTCCAAAGGTCAAGTTATCATTCCATATGTATATGTTCCTTAACATCAAGCGATGCCATTTCTTTCACTCACTCTTCATTTATAAGGTTGGTATTTTGTTCTATAAGTAATATTATGTTGTTATACTATAAGACATATTTTTAAAAAGGGAATTCCATTGATTAATCATTGGGTCATTACATTATTCTACCTTATTAAATTTTTCACTCAAAAAATCATTTTACATTCTAAGCTATAAATAGGTGTGGGTACTATTCCTTCATTGCTTCCTCTAGCTCCTATGTCGCCTCTTCAAAATTATTGTTACACCATAGTAATTTTATTTGGTGAGTAGTCTTGTTATGTAGAAAATTATCTATAAAATCCAATATCTTTATTGGTTTCACCTCATAATAAAGATCATTCCCCAACAATATTATCTCTGATGAGAGTACACGTGAAGGCTTTATTGTGTATTTCCATAAGAGGGATACATGGAAGACATCATGTACATTAGACATGGTATGTGGAAGTTCTAGTAGATATGCCACATATCTGACATGATCACAACTCTCAAAGGGGCCTATGTACCTGGGACTTAGCTTTCCTTTCTTCCCAAACTACATGACCTTATTCCATTGAGATATGCAGAGGAATACCATGTCTCTAACATTAAACTCAAGGTCGCGTTAACGATTGTTTACATAGATATTTTTTCAACTTGGGGATTCCTTGATGTGTTGTGGAATGGGTTTCACCTTCTTCATAATTTCTTCAACAATTTCATGTTTTATGAGCTTACGCTCGGCAACATCATCACATCATGCAAATGTTCTTCACCTTTTCCCATAATGGGTAACATATTGTGCCATTCCTACGGGGAGTAGAAACTATTATTTTAATAAAATTTGAATATTGGAAGATGTTGTTCCCACCCTCATTTAAAGCCTATATAACATGATCTCAAAATGTGTTCAAGTGTCTAAATATTTCGTTCATATTGGACACCAGTTTTAGGATGATAGGCCGTACTGAAATTCAGGTTAGTGCTTATAAAATGTTGGATACTTTTCAGAACATCGAGGTGAATCTCAAATCTCTATCGAATACAATAGAAAATGGTAATCCATGCAGTATTACCGCCTCTTTGATATATATCCATGAAATATGACCTATTGAGAAGTCCTCTCAATTTTAGATAAAGTTAGATGTCTTTGTAAGATAATCCCCAATGACCCATATATTATTATTTCCTTTGGATGACCTTGGATGTCCAATGACATGGTCCATGGTAATATTCTCCCAAATTCATGATAGTATGGGTAATGGTTGCATCATCACATTATACTTTTGTATTTATGACTTAAATAGTTTATATACGAGTCATTTTGATTTATATTATTCAATCTCCTTCTTCATATTGTCCCACCAAAAGTTATTTTATGGATCTCGATACATCCTTGTGTTCTCTAGGTGAATAGAGAAGGTAGAGATATGGGTATAATTGAAAATCTCTTTATTTATATTTGGATAGTAAAGTACTAATAATTGTGACCCAAATCTTACAAATCCTCCCACACCAATATTGAACTCATAGGATTTTCCATTTTAATAGATTCCACCCTTTTTAAAATTTCTACATCTTTTCTTTGAGCATCCTTTATTTTCTCCATGAGGATGGCTGATCAACCAATTGAGATAATATTGATGATGTTCATCTCTTAATGATTCCCTTGTACATACTCTACAAATCTATGAATATTGGATCCTTATCAACACTTATCATTGATAAATATACAAGATCCTTTCTACTTAGAGAATCAACTACCTTATTTTTCTTTACTAGTATGGTAGTGGATTGAGCAGTCATAATCCTCAATGAGTTCTAACCGTATTCAATAGTGAATATTAAGCTCATTTTGTGTGAATATATATTTGAGACTCATGTGATCATTATATATCTCACAATTATTCCTATAGATATAATTCCATATGATTTTCAAATAATAGATGACAATTGCCAAATCTAGATCATGTCTGGGATACTTTTGATCATGGATTTTTAACTGTCTAAAGGAGTAGGCTATCAATTTATCATTTTGTAGTATTTAATAGCCTAATATATTATTTGAATCATAATTGTACACCATAAAGATTCATCCACTTGTTGGGAATGTGAGTATGGGTGCTGTGATAAGCCTTTTCTAAGCTCTTTAAAGCTTTCCCACATTATTGAGTCCATGAAAACTTCAATTCCTTTCATTTCATCATAGAAATTAGGTTTGAAAATAGTGAGAAATTCATAGAAAATAATCAATAATACCTATATAGATAAAGGAATCTACAAATATCCATTATAGATATTGGCCTAGGCCATTCTTCAATTACCTTTATCTTGGAAGGGTCTATAGATATCACTTTTCTGGTGATAACATGCCCCATGAATGATACTTTCTCCATCCAGAACTCACAATTACTTTATATTTCATATATTTTCTCCATTCACAAATTCCTTAGTACAATATTCAAATAATCCATGTGTTCCACTTTACTCTTTTTCTATATCAGAATATCATTGATAAAGACTACCACAAATTTGTTCAGGTAATCTCTAAAGAATATATTCATTAGATCCATGAAAATTTCTGCATAATAAGTGTGTCCAAATTGAATCACTATGATCCCATAGCTTTAATAACTCATTAAAAAGGAATTACTTGGAATATATTCCATCCTTATCATTAATTGGTGATATCTCGACCAGAGGTTCTCCTTAGAGAAATAACTGTCCCTACTAAGCTAATCGAACAAGTCATCTATCTGAAGTAAGGGACATTTTGTATTTATTGGGGTTTTATTGAGAACATTCTAATCAATTAAGAGGCACATTTAACCATCAATATTTTTGGAAAAGATTATTGGTGCCTCTTATGGTGAAGCACTCGAGTGTATAAAACTATAACAACCCTGCTCTTTAATACACACTTAAACCTGATTTATTAAATAACATTGAAATTATGACAACAACGAAGATCTATAGGTCTAGTGTCTTAAAAAATTAGGTAAATTATATGAAAAATTAAGATATAAAAACAACATCTTTATTGAAAACATATTTTATATGTCCACAACATTCCTTCATGCTTATCATTGCATGGGATCAACTGATGACATACATAAAAAAGGTGAACTATAAAGCCCACAAAGGGAGTAAAAAGGAATAACATAAAGAATACAATACATTTTAGGAAATAGTAATATAAATGGATCATAAGTGAAAGATGAACATAAATTCATTATATAGCATTATTATCATAACATGAAGATGTTTTAACATCATTTAACATGATATAGGCATGCGCTAAGGTTCATTTCACATGGGGAAAGAGTAAACCATCATTTCACTTGAATTATCCAGTGTAAACCCTAATTTCACATGAATTAGATTGATTAAATACTCATTTAACATGGAATATCATGATACCATTCATTACCCAATGCATTGGAGTGCTATCAGGATGTACCCTTCTTAAACATTTCAATTCATGCATAAGTGTGCCACATAGATCGTACAACACTGAATCATTAAAAATAATAATTTTTTCCAAAAATAAGAGATGTTAAATACATAAATTTAAGTACTCAATCAAAAATTACCTATTTATAATGTTTAATACCCTTTATAGAGAAATGGATGTAGTATTCACTTACATGGTGATTTGGAGTGGGAAATTTTGGTGTAACTTTGGCAACATAACGACATCAAATAGAAATATTAAAATGGGTTCATGAGAGATAAAGGAGTATATAATAATTTATACATGAAATGGATAGTAAGGGGTTCATGGAACATAATATCCCCATATATTTAATGGAATTTATATTCATAATATAAAATAATTTATTGAAAGTAAATGAGGAGAGTGATATCTCTTTCAGAATTTTGGCATGGTAACAGGTGTACATGGGAGGAATTAATGAGAGAGAAAGGGTTATATCATCATTAAAACATAATTAAGAAAGTATTGGGGAGTTAATAAATCATACCCCAATATTTTTAATTGATAATATATGGTCATAAAAATATAAGGATACATGGATATAAATAAAGAATGAATGTGAGGATCCCTTACATGGAAGTGTGATCCCAAAGGCTTGGTAGAGGCTTGAGAGAGGATTATTGGGATCATAGAGTTACTTGGGAGGATTATAGAAAGAGTATGTAACGGTTTGGTCAAGCTCAAAATTGTTTTAGTGAAGAGTAATGGGATATTGGGTGGGATTATATAGGAAAGGAGAAGTAATTCTTTATTATTTAGATTTTGGACACAACACATGAAAATAAAAAAAACCACAAACCATCCGATGGTTTTTTCCCATGGTTTTTTCAAAAATGGAGTGGAAAATATTATTTTATTAGGCCAATGTACGAACTTATTAAAATATTAGACTTTATAATTTGGAGGTGAGTCACACTCTCAATGAAATCATTTTAAAATGATAAGATATTTTATATGTATTGGAGGGTCAACTAAGGAATCATAAAATTAATAAAACAAAGATAAAATAACATTATTTTAAAGGTAAAACATATATTGGACGAATATCCCTTTTATAGTATTTTATTACATCAATATTGGGTCATTATGATTTTATAAAACACATTATATATATTTAAACGATATTTAATTTTCGCCCAAAAAATTGACTATCTTAGAAAATTATGAAAAATTCAATATTAGATAATTTTGATGTCTGAAATCCAAAAATGATTTTTATTTTACATAAATAATTATCTAAATATGTGAATTTTTACTTTTAAAATAAAAATTTATATTTATAAAAAATTCATGGGTTTTGAAAAATACAACATTGAAACCATAATAAAATTTACCATAGAATAAAAATTATACAATCATTTATATTTAATAAAAATTAATTAATTTATATTATTTTATTAAAATATTATTTAATTCAAAAATTCAATAATTCATCAAAGTATATTTCTTAATTGAATTTGAATATTAGCTATAAAAACGATTTGTGCTTTAAAAATCACTTACAATGTAATAATAATAAAATGAATGTATATTATTTATTCCATAAAATATAATTGAAATAATCATAGTTCTATGGTCTTGTTAAATAACCCCTTATAACACTCGTATATGACCTGAGGTTAAGGTGAGCGATGGTGAAAGACTCTTGGGGAAGCTCAGATAACATCACTTGAGTGGTAATCTTAATTAACTTATACCTCTCCAGTAGGTGATTTATTTTATGCTTAACGTGTTGAAGAATGGCTTGGGCTTGGTCAAGAGATAATCCTAGTAATGCTACCTCCTTTCTAAGGTTCGGAAAATGGGTTTTGTACAGAGAAATTATACTTGATGATACCATAAATTCCTTTGTCTGAGTAAATTGTATTAGTTAAAGGCCTATATTTATACTAATCATGTGATCACTGTTCAATGACTATATTAGAAATTATAACGATTCTTAATGGTATTTTAAAATACAGAAACATAAAACGAAGAAAGTTTATATGTTTTGTATAACCATTTTACATAATAATAAATTTAATTATATCAAGAGGAATTTTCATTAATAAATGTTTTGGTCGTTACAAAAATAGTGGTCTAGATTCTCAGGTAACTGCTTCATCAACTCTTGCAACTCTACAATGGCCATTCTATAAGGTTTATTTGGTATAGGTAGAGATCCAAGAACAAGTTTAATTCATAACTCAACCTCTCGATCCGGAGGTAGACCTGAATTTTTTTTTATAAATACATTAGTGTAGTCCCTTACAATGGGCATGTCTTCAAGCATGATTCTCTCAATTTTCTGAATCATTAGAGAAAGAAGTTATTTCTCGTAAGGCAATAATATTCACACCTAAAACAAAATTTATAAAGGATACTAATCTTTCTCCTTACACATATATAGAATTATAATATTCTTCAATATGTGAAGAGTGATCTCCTTTTCCCAACAGTTGATGTTGTATTTATATAAAGATAACCACTTCATGCCAAAGATAACTTCAAAATCTACTAAAGAAGTATTATGAGATTTTTTGGGAGGTTCAGTCCACAAATGTTAACTGAGGGGTAGTTATATACTTTGGATGAAATAATTTCCCCACTATCTATTCTCACAGATAACTTAATCTCAAAATTTTGAGGTGGTGTTTGAATAGTTTTACTAAACATAAAAGATATGAAAGATAATATAGAACTGGAATCAAACAGTACCTTTTTTATTCTTGAATGAATAACTAGCATACTTGTCACCACATCATTTTATGGCTCCACCTCAAATGTAGTGATAGAATAAGAACTTTCTTATTTCCTTGGATGTTATTGTTGATTGCCTATGAAAACCCTTTGATTTGGGAAATTGTTCACATAATACCCAAGTTTCATATAGTTGAAACACTATAAAACTGGTTGAGCATTGATATGAACCTTACTTTCCTCTTACACATTTTAGGGATTCTTTATATCCATCCAGTAGTTCTTATTTAGGTGTCCAATTCTTCCACATTTTAAGAAATTCCTAGTTTCCTTTAGAAAGTTCCCATGATTCTTATTCCCACACATTTTACACATGGGACGTTTGGTATTCGTTCCTTCACAAGAATAATTTTATGATCCAACCATATTATACTCTATTTTCTACTTTTGTTCACTGGGATCATGAACCCACTGAGAGTCTCAGATCTCTATTACATCTTTGAGGGAATAACATACAATCTATTCATAACTATCAAAGACTCTAATGGACAACACTTTTTGTAGACTAGGTTTTAGTCTTCTAAAGAAACAATCCACCTTGCATTCAGTGTTCATGACTACGTAGGAGACATATCTTTCAATCATTCTGATGTTTTATTCATTCTCCCTGATGGATTCATCTTCCTTATGATTAAGTCTAAGGAAATATCTTTCCATATTGAGATTGAGGGTTTGGGGAATATATTTATTGGAAAAAAATTCTTGAACTCCTCCCAATTCATGGAATCAATTTTCTCATAGGACTTCATATTTCTTATTAGTGTCCACCATTTACCAACTTCCCCATCAGAACGATAGTCCACTATCATGAATTTATCTTCTTCTAAGCACTATAGGACAGAGAATATATTTTTAATTGAGTTAATCCACTGTTCTGTGAGGAGCGGATCAGAAGATCCACTAAACATGGGAGGATTTTTCTATATGAAGGATTCTATGGAAAAATTCTTTTATCCTTGGAGGAGGAGGGGATTATAAAATATTTAAGTTAGTATTCATAACGTGATCCAAATATGAATGTACTATCATAATGTTTTTCGTACCCGTTCCTAGGATATCATGCATATCATTAGCGAAATCGACACATTTCCTATCACATTGATTGTTGGAATGTGTTATTCTATATCTGGATATTAACTAAGAAAAAAATTTACAATTAGAGGTCTTGAATACTTATCTATTTAGAATAAAAAGGAAACATTAAACATAAATGGATAAAATCTTAAAGGAAAGTACATCCCAACTTGTGGTTCCCTAAGTTTCAATCTAGGTTACCCATGATATATTTTTGCACATTTATTCTTATGGGATTATTTTCTATTCCATTAATAATGGTTTTTACTAAGATCATGAGTCTACCAAATTATATCCCCCTATGAGTGTCAAACAAGGAGTGATGCAAGGCCCATTATCCTACACTGGTGCCCATTCAAGTCCATCTCAATGTTGTGTTTTCAGGTTTTACCCATAGAACCATATATGCCAGATCCACATCCACTTGTTTGTATCCTGAAATGGATGCATTTTCTTGATAAACCACTAACTATATACATACCAAAATTTAAGGATGTTTTCTTATACATAGTCTCATCCATAAGGTTCTTACTAAAGTGCTCTATTCCTAATATCCAAAAAATAAATAGTCTTTGCTCTGATACCAACTATAGAGAGCATGTCCTTTTAAACACACAATTACAGGAATTTAAGAATAATAAAGCATCATATTACAAACCAGGGATCGTAAAGTCTAGTGTCTTTGAAGTCTAAGTACATAAAACTGAAAAACATGGGACTAAATAAAACATTTATTTATTTAATCATCATAATGATCTTTTAACTTCCATTATGCCCAAACATCCTCATAGGATAATCTTACGTTAACATGAACAAAGGGATGAGCTAAAATCCCTGTTAGGGAATAATCATAATAATAAAGCCTTAGAACATGGTTTAGAAGGCATGAAATAATGATATAAAAAGGCATGGAAAATAAGGAATCAAAACATATAAACATGGGATAATATAAAAAAGGATTTATAATAAGGTTGAAGAAACATAAAACATGACTTTAGAATATTTCAAGGCTTATTTCACATTGTGGAACACAAATCAATGTTAACCACCAAGACTATTGCACATAGTGGCATGAGTCAAGGCTAAACGCCAATACTGTTGTACATAACGTCTCATGAGACTCAACTTTACCCAATTAATTGGATCTCTATCTAGTTTCACCCATCATAAAATTTTCATGAATATTATTTCCACATATAGAATCATACATAATCAATCACACATAAACATAATGATTATCCATAGTAAAAAAGAGTGGTTTTATTAAATTAATGGTGTCTTAAAACCAGAAGTGTACCAAGAAGGTTTTCAAAACAAAAAGAGTGGTTTTATTAAATTAATGGTGTCTTAAAAATAGATTATATAGTGTACTTGAAAATGGGTAAGAATTCAGAAATTTCCCTTAAAACGGGCATGCTTATCGGGAATAATTGAGGAGGGAATCATTTAAAATCATGTATATCCCCAAAACATAATGATGAATAGTTATTGATAAATGATTTTAGAGAATATAAATTTAATTTACATGATGTTCATAATAATATTAGATAACTTCATTTTGGTAAAAAGAAATATGGAACAACTTGGAGGAATAATGGAGGTTTGGGTAGAATCCCTTACCTTAAGTACGATGGTGACCTTCACTTGATCTTAAGGACCTGAATAATCAAATTACATTAATTAATATTTTTAGAACATATTATACATGTAATGGATTTATTATAACCTTATAAAGTTCATTCATTACCTTTTGGTGGGTTAATAGGTTCAATTTCATTATTTTGGAAGCATTTGTTTCTTTGGTTTTCAGGGTTAGTTTACATATATACAGGTTAGGATAAACATGTAAGGTGAGAATGGTTGTTGAAAATTGGAGTTATACGATATTAGTGAACAAACATAATATTACTTGTTTATAAAATTCATTTGGTTATTTGGAGTGAATATGAATTATTATATAAAAGATTAATGATAACTGTTTTGGTTAATGGGTAGTTTTTTTTATCACAACGTACAAATTTTTATTTGTCAATTAATATCATGTGCACGTAAGATTACAAAACCTAAAATTAGACACAATACATATATTATAGTACATTTAAACCATATAATTTTTTCATGGACAAAACTTATTATGGTAAAAAAATTGAAAACCCACCATCCTTTAATGTGATGAATTAACACTTCTCAGACGTTGTTTTAATTTCTAGTATAAAAAGATGGGAAAAGAGTGATGATGAGGAATTATTGAATTATAATAAAAAAATTCTAGTACATGTAAGGTATTGGAGTTATCACACCATTTTTATGAGGATAGGTGAGGATAGAAATGAAAAAAATGAACATGAAAAGAAAATAAAAGAAAAGACAAGAAAAGAGGAATTTACCACATGGATATATATTCCTTATGAGTCTCTTTAGGGGAGAGGTGTTGGACTTTTTTATGAGACCAAGAGTTCATGGACATGGGATAGGGTCTTTTTGATATATTTGAGTACAATTTGGACTAGTCATGAAGATTGAGAGGTGTGAGGAGAAACAGTAATGAGGGGTGGTATTTATAGTGGATAAAGAGGGGTTTCCAATTATTTTAATGATTAGTTTAATATTTTTGCTCAAGACTATTAATATTAATGATTACTATGACAAAAAAATAGTAAATATAGAATGTGATTTTTAACCAAGGGTGATTACCTTAACATAACATCATCCATGACTCAATAATTCAAGTGTTTAGCTTATTCTGTTATTCATCAAAATTTCATGTATTTCAAAAAAAATCCCAAAAATTCACCCTAACCAGTTTTCAATGTTTTTAATTCAAAAAATGTCCTTATTTAAAATTTAATTTTCTACATATGAGACATTTAATTTTTAATTAAAATCTTAATTTACCTGACAAAAATACATATTTTAAAATTAAAACTTCTTTTCTTGCACTTTAAAAAATTAATTAAATTCTTATAAAATTATATAATAATAATAATATATGAATAAATTATTTGAAAATAGTTTTTTAAATTTATTATATTAACCATAAAATTGTAATAAAATGATTAGGACTTACAAAAATACCAACACTTAATCAATAATTTATAAAATATTTATTTAGATATTCTATCATATAATTATACCATATTTTCATTTATAATATGGATAAATTTTATTTATTCCTTCATTGATGAGGATAAAATTACATTGGATAGTTTACTATTCAGTAGGGTTACATTACTATTTCAAATGTCAAGTTACTATTCCTTTGGTATATGTTCCTTAACATCAAGTGATGCTCTTTATTCCTCTCTTTATTCATTTATAATGATTGTATTGTGCTACATAAGTGATCTTATGTGATTATACCACAATACATAATTATAATAAGGGGATTCCAATCATAAAACATTTGGTCATTACAGAAAGTAAGCCATCTTACCGTCATTTCATCCCCATCAGGACCTCCAAGTCCCCCTACCATGACACTAGATGGGACCCATTATTAGAAAACTCCTTTCATTGAGTACCTCCAACATGGTATTCTCCCAAGAGATAGAGATGAATGTGGGATAAATCATTGTTTCTTCGAACAATATACTATCTAGAGTGGTTCTAACCATGAGAAGATCCTCTATAGATGCGGATTTGATGGAATTATCCATTGTTTCATCCAAGGAGATGATATCTCCTAGGTTATGCTGGATTTCATTCCAGTTCCTATGGAGATCAACAGGAAAGGTTGCATCACTCTTATTAGATCTGAATGTTGGAATACTTCTGGCCCACCATGGTTCATGATTGTATCAAGTTGACCAAGAGGTTTCATGCAGGCCTGATCCCTGATAATTTTGGGCATCGTCCATTGGAGCCTCTCCATAATAATAAATACTCTTATAACATTTCAGTCTGAGGACTTGATGTCGGTGGACCTTATCCACTAGAAATATCTCACAATTGCAGATTTATCTTAACAACAATAGATTTCATTTCCATGTGGGAATAGGTGATTCCACTCAAGAAATTCAAGGACCATTCTATCATTGATGTTTTGAGCTCTAACATCTTCCACCATTTTAGAGTCTCTCATGTCGTTATCACTAATAACAAAACCAAATTCCGAGCAGCTAATCTGAATAAATTTTACTCAAATTATAGTCTATGTTCCAACCATAAATCACTCTATCATGTGCAAGAATATGGGAAGATCAAGGTGTTCCAAAAGACCCTATCTAATATTATACAAAACATGGCTGGTCAGAATAATAAAAGTTTTCCATAAAAACTCCCCAACACTCTCTGGGCTTGCTGGAAAATGACTCGTAATTCCACCCAGGTGACTCCATGTTCCTCGATGTATAGAATAGAGGTAGTCCCACCTATAAAGATTCAGTTATCCTCACTTCACACAACCACATATGATTAGAATATGTCAAGAAAAGTAGCTGAAGTTCATTTGGATGAACTGGAAGCTCTCGATGAGAATGAGCTTTGTGCCATTCACAACCTGGAGAGTCACCAAAATAGTATAGTTAGGTATTTCAACAGTAAATTTCATCTCAGATCCTTCCTTCACAGGGGGCATAGTGTTAGCCCAGAGAAAACATATGATACCCAAAAGGAAGTAGCCAATGTTGGAGCCCAAATGGGAGTGACCTTATATCATTCACAATCTTTACCCTAATGTAACTTAATCTCTAGTCACCATGGATGGTGAGCATACTACACCTCTCACTGATGAAAAATTCCTCAAAAACTACTTCACATGAGTGATCCTTCATCCAACATGATGGTAAACTGTAAATGACAAGAACTCCTTATGGTTTGAGCTCTACGACCCTAAACTATGATCTCCATTCATCCCCAGCACATAATTTTAAACTATGTCATTCGTGTGGGATGTAAAATGTAAAACTACCTAGCATTGTCAACTTATATGACCCAAAACTACACAAATGTCCTACATGACCATAAACTATGGGATCCCTTTTGCCCCATTCATCACAACTTTAAAGTATCCACTATTCATTACCGCATTATGTTAAATTTAATAGAATATCATAACTATGTGTGTCTTGATTCATTCCCTCATAGGATACATAGAAATTACCAAAAACATTGTCTTTAGGCCTAGCATGAAGTTCCTCATTTTCGGTATCACGACCCGAGATTCCATTTAGGTGCATGTGGTGTATTTCGGAAATATTTTTTCCTTATTCACATTGGGTATGAAAAAACTTCATCATGTTCCCCCCCATTGAAATACCTATCATTTATCCTTACCTCATTACATTAAACTACATGACATTTCATAACTAAGTGTGGATAGATTCCCATCCTTAAGGGATACATAGGAATTAATATACATTTTGTCCCTGGGTCTAGCCCTAGGTTCTGAAAATCTTTTTTTGGTTAGTACCCCTAGACCAGATTCATTTGGGATTACGTGATGTGGCATGGGACCCCTTTGGTCTTCATTGACGAAGGGTTTATAGTAGTCGCACCATGTTCCCCCTAATTATGGGTTTTCCCTTTCACCCTCATGTTCACCGCGTGATGTTAAAATGCATGGATCATTAAGAACTACATGTGGATTGATTCCCACCCTTATGGGATATATAGTAATTCCTAAACATTTTTTCATTGGGTCTAGCCCTAGGTTCCTCACCCTTTTCGGCCTTTACGGCCCAACTCCTGGTCCTAAATCTACGACCATAAACTAAGATCTATCCCATCCCACAAGACTATTAACTATTCTATCATACCTATAATACATTAAACTAAATGGAACTTTTGGTCCTTTCTGTAATACCATAAAATTAATGTTCCCCTCTATCCTATTCGATGTTAAAACTGCAAAACACTTTGCTTATTTCCCTCTCATCAGACTTCTTGGCCTAATTCCCCTCAAGGGGGTGTGTGGAATGGTGTGGACTCTAATTTTCATCATTAAAATAGGTTTCTCTTCACCACACCCTACACATACCCTTCAAGACCTTACACCTTTCATCTATACTGCATGACATTAATCTACACAACACTTCAATAAATATGTGTGGCTTGATTCCCATATTTATGGGATCTATAAGAATTCCCAAACAGGGTGTCCTTTGGCCTATCCCCTGGTTCTTCTATTCCTTCTCCCGACCCCTTGGCCAGGGTTCTCTCCTAGGATCATGAATGGGGTGGTATGTGGACGTCTTTCTTCTTCATTCACATTTGGTTATTCTTTCATGCCACACACATTCCACTCTTGAGAAACATCTACCCCTTCCATCCTTACTGTAACACCCCACTATTTCATAGTAATTTATTTTCTTAAGTAATTCAATAGGTTACACTACATGCAACACCGAGTTCGAGTGCCCCACAACATACCAAACTAGCCGTTCAAAAAGCAGTTATGAATAATATTAACTGATGTTTGAATTTTATATAATCCATATAATTTTATAATCCATATTATGTGTTTCTTGGACATAATATAAGAACAAAGTAATTTTTTCAAATAAAATAAGTATTTTAAAAAAATTCAATTTTACCACCTTTTAATGGAAAACCCTTTTTAAAACCAATATTTGACACTTTTATATATTCAATGTAATGAAATTAAATTATTATTTATAATAGTGACATAAAAATTTATTTTGGATAAATTTTTGGTACTTTTTTTATAACTTTCATATTTAAATGAATACTGAAAAATACTAAATTTTAATTGAAAAAAACATTTTTATTATTTATAATTTATAGTGTTAAATTATGAATTTGAATGGTTTGAAAGTTTAATTAGATTATATATTTATCATTTAATACAATTTATTTCATTATAAGTTATTTCACATTTAAATTTGACATAAACACATGTTAATCTTTTGATAAGTTTTACTTTTTAAAAACCTACTTTTCGGTTTTGAAAATGGGAATTAATTTAAAATTAATTAATGAAAATTCTATGATTTTAATTTTTTAAAATATAATTAATTTTTGAATTCAGAATATCAAAAATATCTTTGTGTAAAAGTTTGGTATTTTTCTGAAGACATTCAATTTTTGATGAATAGTGAAAAACTGTGCGTTATTGTTTAAAACATACATTTTATTTAAATTATTATTATTTTTATTTAAATTTATTTTAAGTCAAAATATTTATATAATTTATATATAAGTTAAATTTAATTCATTGGACTCATGTTATAATAAAATTCGATGCATAAAATTTTATTGAACTTTTTACCGTCTTTTACCCATCTTCTAGAAGCATTTGCAAATTTATAGCAAACATAATTTTACCGCATCTGTGAATTGAATTTCAAAATTTCAAGAGACATGGTTAATATTAGAAAGTAAAATTTGGTTCAATAATATGAAAATAATTTTTGGTGAATAGTAAATTTTGACTGTTATTTACGACGTTTAAAATTAAATTGAGTAATTAAATGTTAAAATGATATTATAATTACCCTAACAAATGTCCTAATTCTATTTGATAAGACTAATTCGACCCAAAAAAACTTTAGTAATAAAACATGATCCTTTATGTCTACTTGGATTAGATTAGATAATTTATTATTATTTTATTTAAAGAAGAGTTAAAAGTGTAAAATTCTATGTTTATTAATTAAACCATTTTTAATATACAGTTATACATAAGATAAATTAGACAATAAATATTCATTAGAAATATAAAAATATTTCCTACATAATTTTATTTTAATTTTCATTTTTATAGATTAAATAATTAAATTTATTTATGACCCAATGATGATACAGTAATTACCTTCTTAATGAAATATTAAAATAGTTTATATTATAAATATTAAAATAAATAGAATTTAAAATTTTTTTTGTCATCCACGAATTTTCTAGGTTAATATGACTTTTTGGGGTTTATTATAAAAAAATATTTTGAAGAGATAATGTTGTTATGACTTTCACAAATACAAAATACCAAATAGTGTCAAAGTTGACATAAATTAGTTTTTAAAAAAAATACTATATTATTGATTGATATAATATTCCTATAAAACTAGGGATTATAAAAAGGGCTTAAATAATAATATATATCTCTTTAATTAACCACTTGAGGTTCTCTTGGATGTTTAGAGTATGTTTATTAACCATATAGTCTAAGAATACAAAAATACATGGTACAAGTTAAACTATTTAACTAAGAGTTAAATTTAAACGATAAGGTTAAAATGGTAACCTAAAATTCCATAAAACATATTTTTTGAGATTATTTCGACCCATACCCACTTTATCTTCTAAATAAATCATTTTCGAGCCATTAGAAACCTAAAATGAATTTATTATAAAATAATATTTCAAGATTTTACTAAAGTGACCCTCACCTCTCTTATAAAAGGGTATGTCTTATTCTCTTAATTTCACACCTCTAAAGCCATTTTTTTGGCCAACCCCTCCCCCAAATATCTTTCCAACTTCCCTTTATTCAACCTAGAGGCATTACATTTATCAGAAACCCAACCTAATAATCACTTTTGATCAACTCAAAAGGAAACACCTGAAGAAAAGATAATAATTTCACCACCCTCTTTCATTTCTTTTCTTCTTCCAATTACTCTTTATTTTTTGTTTCCATACCAAAATAATAAATCCAGTACCTTATACATACATTTATGTTATTATAAATATGGTACAACCATATTTGTTATTTTATGCATCTTATAAATGACAAAGTCACTATACGTGCGTACGTACGGCTTACTGTTTCCACGTCGTGGTATAGTTTGTTATTCAAACACTTCATTATTTGGATGGGTATAATAATGAGTATAACTGGAGTAAATAATAAATAAAATATTTTAATGATTATGTATATATGATATTCTATCTAATTACATACAATTCCACCATAAATATATTGTTTTTTTTGCTCGTGCGTATGTACGGCTTACCCTCTCCACGAACGCGATGAGATTCATTACCCATTGTAATCATTCAATAATAATTATCATTTTATAACTGAAAATAATGTTTGAAAACTTAATATCATTATGGATATTAATAAAATACATCATATACATAACAAACATGACTTACGTAACAAAACATATAAAGTAAAATGAATCAGTTAATAACCATAACAATGATACTACTAACATATCACTAACAATTCCATATTATAAGATCATATATGATATCATATTTATGTATTTGGTTCTTTAATAATTTAATAACATTGATTTCACCATTATAAATGAGTTTAATCTACCCTATAATAAGGAAAATTAAATGTTAAGGGGTTTTCATCTCACTTCTTATTCCCATGTGATTCATGCTATATTGCCACTATTTCTTTTTGTGTGGTGTATGTACTGCCCATGATTGTATTATTTGTGTAATATACTTTAATTTAATGGGATTTACATCTGTATTGTATGATACTTCTTTCATGGGGTGTATGTTTCGTAAGTTACCAAATTGGTAAGGGAATTTCAAATTTCAATTTCCACTCATTTGGATTTACGCATACTTCATTGATTATTTTACTCCAAGATTTGGTATGGAATCACTAATTATTATTTATTTAGTAATATCCACTACCATTTCTGTGGATATTCCTTTGATAAACATAATCAGTCCATTGATAAATTCACATTCCATATATATGAACTTTTTAAGGGTAATCATAACTCAATTTCCATTCATTTAGTTAAACATCCAAGTCACTGGGTTTTTTTTACCAGAATATGTGTTAATGTAACCCGATTGATTTACACTGAATATCCAATTATATTGATTGTATTTATATATTTCACACATTATTTAATTTATTTATCCTTAATCTAATTCTATGGACTTTATAAGGTATTTAGTCTCAATTTACACTCCTTTTAGACCTCTTTGTCGTTATGCACCAATTCAATTTTATATAGTGTATATACCATCCATTAAAATATTATATCATGAATCTATTTATTCTAATTATATTATAATTTTTTTATTAATTTTATTCCTCAATTACTTGTATTCAAGCATCTCTTATTCGGTTAGGAACTCTTTAACTAAAATATTTTTTTAAATATTTTAAATATTTATTTTTCTAAATCTTTCTCATTATTTTCCATTTTTTAAAAATGATATTAATTATTTATTTTTATAGACATGAATTTTTTGAAATAAAAATACCTTTTAAATTTTTCAAAGTGTTATGGGACACTGTGACTCAAAAATCTCTTTTAAACGACTTCTTTGATAAATAGTGTGACATTTAAATGTTTTCAAGAAAAAGGGTATATTTCTCTCAAATAGTTTTAACAATTATTTTCATCTATGTCAATATCATTCTGTGTATTTTATTCTTTATTGAGGTTGATTTATTAAATTACAATCATCTATATTCTATTGAATGGGTTATTTTTTACTATGAATGTGCAATATTTATGCCATTCATGGTTTGTGGTTAAAATATTGATATTTTGTATTATAGATTTAATATTAATGTTTAGATTATGTTTCAACATTTTCATATGAGGAATTCATTGGACTTAGTAAGTGATTTTTGGAGCCCACTATAGCTCCTCGATGCATCGGTAGGTCTCATGAGACAAACTAGTGTCTTGGCATAAGTCCTTGACTATGTGGTTATGATGTCTGGCATTATGCGTTTAATCATTATAAAATTGGCTATTGATATTACATGTGATTATTTGATGGGTAGAATATCCATGTAAATGAGTAAATGGCAGTATATGATTTATATTTTCCATATTATGCTGAAGTTTTTGTTTAAAAGGCTTGTGTTCAAGTCTTATTCATTGCCTTAAATGTTTATTATTATTTATAATAGTTACCACTATATTTTTATCCTCACTAAGAATCTGAGCTCACCCTATTATTATGTTTTATTTTTCCTAGGTTGCAAATAAGTATATTACAATTAACCAATAGGAATAGGATAATGAATATAAGAGTGTTCAAAGGGGAAACAATGTTGTTTTTTTATTTCATGATGTAGTGTAAAACTTATGTATATATCTTATACTTCAAGTATACTACCCTGATTGGTCTTTCAGGACATGATTCCTTGTATCATGCCAATTTTATATAATAATGCACCGATTCTGGGAAATTGGGGTTGGGGCGTAACAGTTGGTATCAGTTGAAGTTTAGTACAAACATTGGAATCTAGATTTAGAAAAAAAAAACTTTAATTTGGAAACACTACCATAAGATAGACATTGAGGATTAGAATAGAAGAACATACAAAAATTTAGCTAATGTAAATTTTATGTGGGTTTTCTATGAAATACATCCCTATCTGGATACGAGTAGGTAGAGGTCGCTCTAGCACAGATATACCTACGAGTGAAATATCCAACATGGAGTTTTGTGTTTGACTTGGGGTATCCTAGTAAAACACAATGGGCCTCGCTGCAATCTTGGTTATGACACTCCTGGGAGATATTATTTGGATAATTCACATTTTCTTTAAAAATTGATTTGAAGTATTTCAATATAAGATGTTAATAAATAACCTTGGTTAATACTAAGGTGTTTTAGATTGAAAATAAGGTGTTAGGATATTCTCTAATTGATTTTATGACTCAAATTATGTTTTATTGTGTTAGTCAATGGCTGGATTCCAAGGAAGTCATAGTAACATTGAACAAGATGTACATGGTGGGAATAGTGGTGGAAAAGAGCAAGTAAATGGAATATTGATAGGTGTAAATTATATTGTGTTCTTTCCAAATCAGTTTTCCAAAAATATGATCAAAAAAATATATATTAACCAACTCATAGACTCAACATTGAAGAGAAAGGTTGGTGAATGATAAGAGCTCCAATAGTGGAGACCATGGAGAAAAGAATGATCAATTTCAATCATGCAGTAAATGTGAAAGGATACACCTAGAAAAGTGTCTCAATGGAACAAAGAAGTGCTTTATGTGTGGGAATGAAAGACATAATGTAAAGAATTAATGAGGAAAAATTAAGAGTAGTATAGAATAAAATAAAAATGGTCCAAAGAATCTATTCACAGTCATTTGTCATAAATATAGGGGAACTGGGTATTACTTGATTGAATGCCCTATTCTATTGGATAACCTCTTGTCTATAGAAGAAACTATGTAGAAATAAATGGATGCTGAAATTTTTAAAAGTATTAGTTCTCTTTGTTGATGGGATAACATTGGAAGACTTTTCTCTTGTATATGTAACCCTGTTGTTTGTTATGTGAAAATGCTATTTTGGGAAGAATTATCATTTCTATTGTTGATATAGTTATAAATAATTATTTGGGTTTATATGATCCTTGAATTTGAGGAAATTACAAATTATTAAATTTTGGGATGAAAATGCGAGGTATGAGATAACATTTGTGGTGAAATTATGTTATGGTTATTTTGAGGGATTATTCTCATTTTGGGAATTTTATAAAATATAGTTTTTGAAAAAAGACAACATGCAGACCGTGTGACAACCCGTCGCATCGGACAGAGATGTTGGAATCGAACCCACAACCATAGTGAGATTGTGATTTATCACCTACCACTGAACTACGTGAATTCCCTAGTTAGTGTGAATAATTATTTTTAGTTAAATGATTTTATAGATCAATAATATATAGATTTGGTATATTATTTCTTATCAAATAGATATCCTTATTATAGGAAAATGATTTGATGTTTATGTGATAAATGTAATTTTGGAAGATGTTCGCTCTGTTGGGAACATATATGCCTATGAAAAATAACATACTATGGGATTTCATTTGAGTAGTAATGGTGGATTTTTATCTATGTTTTTATTGTGGATTTATAGCGATTTGTGTTATTTATGGAAATGATTAACCTATCATAGAGAATATGTGATTATATTAATTACTTTTAAGTATGAAATTTTAAGAGTAGTTGATGTTATTAGGAGATGCAATTTAATGTGGAAGACTACATAATAAAATTCTTCTATGTTTTGGGTTTTAGTATTTTTTTGGATTATATTGATTTAATTTAAGGACAATTGTTTATTGAAAGGTATTTTTTGAACTTTGGGTATTTTCGATTTAATTTTAGAAATTAAGATTGCTATTTATTTCTCTAAAGGATTATCCTTTTAGGGGATCATCTGATACTGTACTAACCATTTTGGTTTTGGTTAATATCTAAAGACAAGTTAAATATATAGTTTATCCTTTGTGTATAATGTCATTCTCTAGAAGTTTATTCTAGCTCTTCAGGTGTGACCAAGTTATATTTAATACTCATCGTTTGAAAACAAAAAAAATGAGTTTGTGGTAAAAATTTATTAAAGTATGAAAATCTACTTAAAATTTAATTATTTCAATTTATGTTCTTTGTAAATATCATTAATAAATTCCTCCTTATTATGAAATAGAACTTAAAACAAAAAAAAATTCCATTTTCTTTTCCTACTAGGAATCTAAGGATTGTTTATCCCATCACAGGTTTGTGGTTTTCTTACTGAATGGTTTGATGGCTTATGTTTTTACTAATTTGGGATAAATACCCTTTTAAAGAAAAAATGGGGAAAACTCAAAGTTTTCAAGGACATAAAAATCAACAAAAATTGAAGGTCATTGCCTAGAACAAACTACATAGACAAACCCCTCCCCAACAAAATCATCAGTTGACAAACCTCCACCATGCATGACTATTCTGCAAGCAGTCACGTGCAAGAATGCATGGTCCTAGTATCAATGGCGTAGCCATACCCTCTCAAACATCCAAATCTGGATTGTCATGCACTGGGAAAGCTCCTGCTCTAATCCTCTTCTAGAGAAAATCCATGTAGAAATTCTAGAAAGAGCCTTCCAAAAACCAAATTCTGAACCATTGCAGCAACACCCCAATTCCACAAAAAAGACCACCATCATAAAAAGAATAACACTTTCACAATAATCCAACTCAAATCATCAAACATCATCATGTTAAATATATCACTTACCTCCATCCATCCAAAATCAGACAAGAGAACCACACAAGATCAAACAGAAATCAAACCATAAGCAAGCTGTCAAATGATAATCAAATGGATATTTCAGTATAAAATATGTGGTTGTGTACATAGAAGGATCCCGGAATTCGAAGAACCAGAAATTAAACACCAAATCATGGTCTCAACAAAAGAGAATCCACCATCCTCACGCAGACTCAGCACCATGAACCAGTTCATCCAAAACCAAAACGACTCTGAAATAAACAAAGGCAAAAGAAAATATCAGAACGTCAGAAGGAAGAATCGCCATCTAGATCTCGTCACCGCCAAACAAAACACACTCGAATACCACGATGAAGAACCAACTACACACACCAGAGACAAGGCGGAGAACCCGTGCCACTACATTTGGAAGCTCGGTCACGGATTGGCACCACACCTCCATGTGAGATCCTATCCAGTGATGAAGGACTTGTGTGGGAAGGGGTCGACAATGATGAAAAGGATGAGATGACCCGAGTCCATGAAATTCCACTACAACCAAGGAATCACCACCTAGTCCCACCGAGCAGTTGAAGTGTCCCTGTGTCAACCCGTGTCAAAGAAGGCAACAACGAGGTGAAAACCCTAACACATTTTTTCCATTACGAGATCATCATAAGATTGTGGTTTTCTTCTTGTTAACTTTCTCACAATCATGTTTTCTATCTCTCTCTATCTAAACATGACACTAATTTTATATTCTATATCCATGTGTTTTTAAACAGAATCCTAGTATGGGTTATCTAGGGTGACCTTTGTACTTATCTTTCTTTCTTTTAAAATGATAGTTTTATTGACTCTTTTTTCGATGTGGAACATTCAATGATGTTCCCAAGACAAATTTTAAAATTCCGAGGATGCAATTTCTAAAGGGTGGGGGAAGAATGTAACACTCAAATATTTCATAGTAAATTATTTTCTTTAAATTAATTAAATATCTTGTGCTACACGCAACACTGAGTTGGAGCGCACCACAACTTACCAAACTAGTTGTTCAAAAAGCATTTAGGAATAGTATTAACTGAATATTAAATTTTATATACTCCATATAATTTTAGAATCCATATTATTTTTCCTTAGACATAATATAAAAACAAAATCATTTTTTCAGATAAAAGAAGTATATTTCAAAAAATGCAATTTTACTGCCTTTTATGGAAAACCCTTTTTAAAACAATTATTTTACACTTTTATATATAAAATTTAATGAAATTAAATTCTTATTTAGAATATAGACCAAAAAATTTGTTTTGGATAAAAATTTGGTACTTTTCTAGTAACAGTCATATTTTGATGCATACTGAAAAATACTAAATATTAATTGAAAACAACTTTTTTAATCAAAATAATTTATACTGTTAAATTATGAATTTGACTGGTTTATAAGTATAATTAGTTTTTTTTTCATTTAATACAATGTAGGAAATTATAAGTAATTTCACATTTAAATTTGACATAAACACATGTCAATCTTTTGATAGTTTTTACTTTTTAAAAACCTGCTTTTCAGTTTTGACATTTGAAATTAATTTTAAATTAATTAATGAAACTTCTATGTTTTGAATTGTTTAAAATAGAATTCATTTTTTAATTTGGAATATCAAAATCTTCTTAGGGTAAATTGTTTGAATTTTTTCTGAAAACATTAAATTTTTTATGAATAGTGAAACACACAGCGTTATTGTTTAAAACCGATTTTTATTTATATAATTTTTTATATTATTTAAATTTATATTATTTAAATTTATTTCATGTAAAAATAGATATATAATATCGATATAAGTTCAATGTAATTCGTTGGAGTCATTTTATAATAAAATTTTATGTTTAAAAGTTTATTGAAGTTTTTACCATCTTTTACCAATTTTATAGGAGCATTTGAAAATTTCCATATAACATAATTTTACCACTTCTGTGAATTGAATTTTAAAAAACCGAGAGACATGGTTAATATTATTAATTAATATTTTGTTTAATACGATGAAAATAATTTTTGGTGAATAGTAACTTTTGACTTTTATTTACCATGGTTAAAAGTAAATAGGGTAATTATAGGTAAAAATGATATTATAATTACCCTAACACATGTCCTAATTCTATTGGATAAGTGTAATATGATGAAAAAACCTTAGGAATAAAATATGATCTTTTAGGTCCACTTGGATTAGATTAGTACATTTATTCTTATTTTATTTAAAGAAGATTTAAAAGTATTAAATTCAATGTTTATTAACTAAACCATTTTTAATATAGGGTTATACATAAGAGAAATTAGACTATAAATAATAATTACAAATATAAAAATATTTCCTATGTAATGGTATTTTATTTGTAATTTTTAGAGATTAAATAATTAAATTTATTTATGACACAATGATGATACAGTAATTACATTCTTAACGAAATATTAAAATAGTTTATATTATAAATATTAAAATAAATAGAATTTAAATTTTTTGATTTCATCCATAGATTTTATAAGTTAATATGACATGTTATGGTTTAATAGATAATTTATTTTCTAAGTGATATGGTTGTTATGACTTTCACAAAAAGAAAATACCAAATAGTGTCAAAATTGACATAAATTACTTTTAAAAACAAATACTATATTATTGGTTGATATAATATTCCTAAAATTATAAGTTTCATCCACAGGGATTAAATAATATTATATATATGATTAAATAACCACTTGAGGTTCTCTTGGATTTTTATGGTAAGTTTAATAACCATATAGTGTAAGAATACAAGAAAACACGGAAAAAATTAAACTATTTAACTAAAAGTTAAATCTAAAAGATAAGGTAAAAGTGGTAACCTAAACTTGTCTAAAACCTATTGTATGAGATTATTTAGACCCATCACAACCTTTTAATCGAAATAAATTATTTTGAAGCAAGTAGAAACCAAAATTTATTTTATTATAAAATAATATTTAGAGCTTTTCCTAAAGTGACCCTCACCTATATTATAAAAGGCTACTTCCCCTTTTCTTAATTTCACACCACCAAAGCCATTTTATCGGCCAACCCATACCCAGATACATTTTAAAATTCCCTAAATTCAACCTCAAGGCCTTACATTGATCATAAATCTAACCTAAAGAGCCCTTTTGATCAACTGAATAGGAAACACCTGAAGAAGAGGTAGTAATTTCACCACCCTCTTTCAAGTTCTTTTTTTCTTCCACTTCCCCTCTATTTTTTGTTTCCATTCCAAAATAATAAATCCAGTACATTCTAAAAAATTTTAGGTTATTATAAATATGGTATATCCATATTCATTATTCTATCCATCCTATAAAAGACAAAGTCACCATACGTGCGTACGTACGGCGTACCGTCTCCACGTTGTGGTGTAGTTTTTTATTCAAACACTTAATTATTTTAATGGGTATAATAATGAGTATAACTAATCTAAATAATAAATATAACATATTAATTATTATTTATATATGATATACAATCCAATTAAAAATGATTTCACCATCAATATAATGATATTGTCGCTCGTGCCTACGTACAGCTTACCGTCTTCACGAACACGATGAGATTCATTCCCCATCATAATCATTCAATAATAATTTTTATTTTATGATTAAAAATAATTTTTAATAACTTAATATCATTTTTTATATGAATAAAATATATCCTATACATAAAAAACATGACTTATGTTACACAACATATAATGAAAAATGAATCAGTTAACAAACAAAACAATGATACTATTGAAATATCATTAACAATGAAATATTAGAAGATCATATATGATATCATATTTATGTACTTGGTTCTCAAATAATTTATTAACAATTATTTCACCATTATACAGTACATAAACCTAACCAATACAATGGAAAAGTAAAATGTAAGGGGTTTTCATCTCACTTCTTATTTCAGTGAGAATCATGTTATATTGCCACTATTTCCCTTTGTATGGTATATGCACAACCCATGATTGTATTTGTTGTGTAATATAATTTAATTTATGGGTATTTATATCTTCATTGTTTGATACTTCTTCCATGGGGTGTATGTTTCATAAGTTACCAAATTGGTAAGGAAATTTCAAATTTCAATTTCCACTCATTGGGATTTACGCATACTTCATTGATTATTTTACACCTAGATTATGTGTGGAATCACTATTTATTATTTATGCAGTAATATCCACTTCCCTTTATATTGATATAAATTCGATACACATAATCACTCCATTGATTAATTCTCATTCCATTGATATGAACTTTTTAAGGGTAATCTTAACTAAATTTCCATTCATTGAGTTAAACATCCAAGTCATTGGTTTTGTTTTTACAATTATATGTCTGAATGTAACCTGATTGATTTACACTGAATATCCAATTATATTAGGTGTATTTATATTTTTCAAACATAATTATTTCATTGATTTATTCTTACTCTAAGGATACAGACTTTATAAGGTATTTCGTCTCAATTTACATACCTTTGCGACCTCTTTTCCATTATGCACCAATTCACTTTTATATGGTGTATATACTATCCTTTGACATATTATATCATGAATCACTTTATTCTCATGATATTATAATGTTTTTATTAATGTTATTCTGAAATTACTTGTATTTAAGCATCTCTTATTTGGTTAGAAACTCTTTAACAAAAATATTGTTTTAAATGTTTTAAATATTAATTCTTCTAAATATTTTTCATTAATGTTCATGTTTTAAAAATGGTTTTAAGTATTTATTTATTTTAACATGAATGTTTTGAAATAAAAATTCCTTTTAAAAGTTTCAATGTGGTATGGTACACTTTGATTCAAAATATATTTTAAATGACTTCTTTGATAAATAGTGCGACATTTAAATGTTTTCAAGAAAAATGGATATTTCTCTAAAATTATTCTAATGACTATTTTCATCCATATCAATGTCCTTAAGTGTATTTTATTCTTGATTGAGGTTGATTTATTATAATACAATCATTTATATTGTATTTAATGAGTTATGTTTGACTGTGTATGTGGTATTTTTATCCCATTCCTAGTTTGTGGTTAAAATATTAACATTTCTTATGCTAGTTTTAATAAGAATGTTTTGATTATGTTTCATCCTTTTCATATAAGGAATGAAATGGACTTAGTAATTGATATTTGGAGCCTGCTATAGATCCCTGATGCATTGTTATGTCTCATGACATAAACTAGTGTCTTGGCACAAGGCCTTGACAAAATATAATTTTTAGTATTGGCACAATTCCTTGGCTATGTTATTATGAAGTCTGGTATTATGCATTCAATAATTTTGAAATTGGAAATTGATATTACATGTGATTATTCGACTAGTATAATATCCATGTGAATAAGTAAATGGAATTATCCAATTTATCATAGCAATATTATCTCGATTTATATGTTTAAAAGGCTTGTGTTCTAGTCTTATACATTGTCTTAAATGTTTATTCTTATTTATGACAGTTTCCACTATAGTGTTATCCTTACTGAGCATCTGAGATCACCCCATTATTATGTTTTATTTTTCCTAGGATGCAAATATGTATATTACAATTAACCTACAAGAATAGGCTAAGGTATATAAGAGTGTTCAAAGGGTACACAATTTTGTTTTTTTTATTTCGTGATGTAATGTAAAACTTAGGTATGTATCTAGTACTTTCAAGGATACTAAACTGATCAGTCTTTTGGGACATGATTCCTTGTATCATGCCAAAGTTATGTAATAATTCAACAATTTAGGGTAACTTGGATTGGGGTGTAACACTTACCACATGAAATTAAACTGCACGACATTTCAAGAACTATGTGTGGATAGACTTACATCCATATGGGATACATAGGAATTCGCATACACTTTGTCTTCAGGTCTAGCCCCAGTTTATTCAACCAATTTTTTCCTTTTCTTCAACTCATCTCCTCTAGTCATATACTCTTAAATGGACTCCTGACCTCTATTATGCCTCACCAATGTGCTTAGATACATTCTAGTTTAGGACTTTGAGTGTTAGACTCTACATGGATATGATTTTTTCCCATTTCCATTATTCACATGTCCCTGTATTTGGGTATCCATCATCTTTCACATCCATAAGTACCCCCAAATGGTATGGATTCTTAGAATTATGTCTGGCCAACCATTTTGGGCCAACATCCTTGAGGATTTCAAATGACATTTTAAGACAATTTCAATGCTTTGAATACGGTCAGCGGCCTACCCTCTCGTGTTTTTTCCCACATCAGGTCACAGAATATGGATGATGGGCTTCAAATATGGACAATGGTTATCCACCACCATTACACCAACCCCATTACATCCTAAGTATTGGTCTCATGATTCATATTCCATTCAATATCACCCTGGTCAGATGGAACATTGACACCCTGGACATTATCCCTTCATGCACTTTTGTGTGTTGTGATGATGAACTTGCTTCCTGGGGTCACCCTTGACTTCACACTACCGTTACCCTAAAGTGAATTCCATGTGTTGTAAAAATATTATTCTCCCTTGTTTCCCACAACGAGAATAACTCATGTGGGCTTAGGGATATGGGTATGGTTTGTGACCACATGTAAGAATCACACTTCCCCTCAGTACAAACCCTATGATCTTTTAATCTATGGGTCTAAGTTTAGGAATCATGACTTTAAACTGTGTATGTTTCCTCTTGGGAATTTGCGATGCGGTGTAGACCTCCTTGGTCCTCATTCATGTCGTATTACATTATGTAACCATATTACATATTTCCTCCTTAGATGTCTCACCTTATGTTCCATGATCTATGGCCATAAACTAAGATCTCTTACTTTCTTATCGTCTGATGTTAATCTAATCCTTTTACATACATGTTGTGTGATGGTAACTACCCAACCATATGATATCTTAATTGGAGAAGATTTTTCCCCAATGGAATTTTCCCTCTTACATTCCATGATCCATAACTACATGTGGCTTGATTATCACCCTCATGGGATATGTAGTGTTCCCATAAACATTGCCTCCCTGTCTAGTTGTAGAATTATAAACCTTGTCCACCCCTTTTTGGGTCTGGGTTTTTCTTCTTGGAAAGGTGGGATTTGATATGAAATTCTTCTATCCTCACCAATTTTGGGTCTATCTTAATGGATCTACCCTTTATCTCTCCACCCCTTATGGTACGAACTCTGTGACCTTTAATCTAAGACTTCTAGTTTCATAGTTTACATGACATTAAACTACGTAATGACTTAAAAAAAATTTCTTGAGAGGATATAACCCCATTTTGGTATTTTTAATCTACCATAACATCTTTTAGAAAATATTTTATCCTGTTTCCCAACCTTATGGGATATGTAGTGACACCTAGACTTTCTATTTTTGTTCCATATGAAACCCCCCTCACCTTGTATCCTTTTTTCCAAGGTTATACCAGGAGTGCATGATATGGGATGGAATTCATTTTTCCTCATTCACATTGGGATTATGCTTATTCGCACCATGTAACTCCCTTTAGATTTTTCCTTATTACATTCATCCATGCTACATTATTGTAAACCATAGGGGTAGGTCCACACTCTTTGTGTCCCTTCATTTGTAGCTTACATCATCTTTCACCTCCTAAGGGACCCCACTAATGGTATGGATGCACGACCTTATAACTCACTTACTATTTTGGGCCAATTTCTTGAAGGACTTATAAAAAAAATTTAAGATAGGTCCCATGTTGTGAATATGGTTAGTGGCCAACCATCATTTGTTTGTTCCCATCCCATATCACATGATACAAATTCTATGTTTTGAATTCAGTCAACAATTATCCCCTATCATCATGCCACCTTCACTACATTCTTAATATCAGATGTTGTGGTTTATATATTTAAACCCCCTTTGTCCTTGAATATTATTAAAACCCCTAATGTTAATCCATTCATCCCAATGTGTTGAGTAGGAATGTTGGCATGGTTGGGATGTTTCCCACCTGTCATTACCCTTTTTATTTGAAAACACTCTTATGATGGGGGAATCCTAACCTCGCTCCTTGTTTCCCTCATGATCACCTTATGATCCAAGCTCTAAAACCGTAAACTAATATCTCTTTCATCCCTAGGATATGATGTAAAACCACATTTCCTTTTCCCACATGACATTAAACTATTTCATCATTACTAAAAGACGTTAATATGCCTAGGAAGGTCTTTTTATTCATCCTTAAACTCTGACTTCATTGTCTTGGACGTACGAGGAAAAATGGCATAGAAGCTTGGTGTTATGACTTAAGATAATAACGCTTTTGGTGGTGGTGGTCATCAGCCATTCCACATTTCAAATACACATACAGCCTGATTCTCATAATGTTCCCTAGACTTTTCATCCCTTGTGGGTCACTTCAATAAAATAAGTAACAAACAAAAAAACAAGTAAGATACATCAAATGAATCTTCTCTCTATGCATGAGTTGAACATGCATGGTGAAACCACTACGGAACAATGCGTGGATTGATTCCCATCCTTATGGGATATGTAGTGATGCATGTATATTTAATCATGGGTCTATAAACAACATTATTACCCCTTAATCATGTTGAATCACCAGCATCCTCACTGCATGACTTTAAACTACACAGAATATAAATAACTATGAATGGATTGATTCCCATCCTTATGGGATATGTAGTAACACTCAAAAATTTCATCTTTGGGCCCAGCCCTAGGTTTATTAAACCTTCTATATCACTTCCCCTAATCATATTCCAAACTCTATGACCTTAAACTAGGATCCCCTAGTCCATGTTTCATGACTTTAAACCGTCATCCATGGTCCATATAGTATGACATTAAAATATGTGGAACATCCTGGTCATATGACAATAAACTATTTCCTTAATCATCTTCACTGTGTGCTTATTTTAATCATTTTCATGACATAAAACTACAATACATTCTAGCTCCTCACTATAGAGGTCCTGTTTGAATGTAGGTTTGATCTTGATTCAGACCGATACACACATACAATTTGCTTTTATCATGGTGTCCAAGTTTCAATAATGTTGTAAAACCCTTTGAGTTTCCCACAACTCCATCTCAATACATTGAGTTCCATTTTTTTGGATCCTCATCCTCTTTCATGTCTAAGGAAACCCCCTAATTGTCTGGTGCCATGAAATTTATGCTCACCTACTATCCTAGGCCATCATTCCATAAGGCATTAGATGACATATGGAGTTAGGCCCTAGGTTT
Source organism: Viscum album (assembly GCA_963277665.1). Lineage (NCBI taxonomy): Eukaryota > Viridiplantae > Streptophyta > Magnoliopsida > Santalales > Viscaceae > Viscum > Viscum album. The sequence continues at coordinate 1,856,099,683 of OY728138.1, forward strand.
TCCAATATAGTCAGTAGTAGGCCCTCATTTTTTATCCCCATTTTAGGCTAGCGATATAGGTACTACATTTAGAATATGGTCAACATACATCTAATATTGGATCTCCATCATCAATTTGTTCTATATTCTTGGTATCAGGACTCACACATCCCATTCCCCTTTGTTCGGATGGATTTTAATTCCCTTGTAATTACCCCACTCATGAAATAGATCATGTTCAGAAAGACCATATGGATGCTCTGGGATTCTTACCCTATAGTAAAAAACTCTCTCCACATGAATACATTGAGAGGTTAGTTAACAAAATAAGACCTTGAGTATTTGATGATTATTTGGAAATATCATAAACAAATTAGATGATTATGGAGTCTTCCCTTGTTTCTCAAACTGGGTATGACCTACATGATCTTAGTGATTGATCACTAGTTACTTCATTGTTATGATCGAGGTGCACTAACTAAAACACTCAAGAAAAAATCATATCCATGAAAGTAGTTCAGGATACATAAAAAAAGTGGGGAATATATTTCTTGAGTTTAGAAAAAACATGAAACCTATAGATCAGCCCCTTCAATGTACTACTTCATTACTACCACCATCTGGCTTATAGCCTACAGAGTTGTTTTCTGCTCGTTGTGCTCCCTTTCTTAATCATCATCCATTGAGCGAATCTCATTATCTATGTTTTTCATTCATTCCCGCTTGACTTAGATCTTGACCATTTGATATCCCACCTGCACAACCTGCTCTAGGGCCTCTACCAACTAGTATTTGAATTGTTCAAAGAGATCAGATTGTATTACAACGAACACAGACCATTCATTTATATACCCTTCAAGGCGTTATACCTCCTACTCAGCCTCATAGAGATTCTATATATTCTAGAATTTTTTTTCTGGAACTAGATAACAATGGAATGTTGAATTCTATCCCACATCTTCTGAACCAAATAATCACATATCATTATATAAAGATGGTGAGAATTTACCCCTCTGATGTTGAGAATGAAAATGCACATGCGAACTGACCCCATACAACTTAGACACTTTGCCTTTGGTTTTTTTGAGGAAGCATTTGAATCATTTACATTCCTCGAGTCACGTCATGCGAGTCTCTTCCACGATGTTAGGGTCATAATTGTCCATCTCCTTCAGGCCTGTAGGTCTGTACTCAAGGAAAACAACCAGAAGTCCATCGTAGGGGTATTCCTTTATAATCAGTTCATCTTAAGAGACCTCTCCTTCAACACCTCTAATTTCAACTCTCATAGGGGCATAACTTGTGAACATAACTTCTTGATCACCAGGTGTTAGGGATGGACCAATGTGAATGACAGGTTTCTCACAGACAGACACAATCACTAGTGGATCTCACACAGATGTTTCAGACTCAACAACTTGCCAAGCCTCCAATCTTGTGATCACCTCCTAGAGAATTAGTACCTTGGAAATCAGAGTTATCAAAAATAGATGTGGGTATATAAATTTAGATACTTACAAGAGCTAAGAACAATGGTATCAATTGCCTGAGTCACTTTAGAAGATTTCACCTCGAGAGACCCCTCAACACTTACTAACTTGATGATTGGCACTAGATTCTTTTGAACTGCGGGAATATATCGGGGTCCTAAGGTCATTGCAACCAGATCCTTTTAAATATAAGTAACAAGATGTGACTCTGAGGTCACCACATAATCCCCTCCTATTGGATCATCTCTGACCACTTTAGTCGTGGTCAGTCCTTCTCCTTGCTCAATCCTAGAAGCAGGCCAAGGGAGATGTCCTTCCATGTCCATCTGTGAATTTTCACATCCTGTAGGGGGAAAATCCTAATCACTGCTACCAATAAACTCCTGAAAAATACAGAGTGTGTTTATTGGATCCATGTTATGAAAAGATAAATTTCTAGGAAATATAATAGTTGAGACATACCTTAGGTTGTTTTGATAGTTTCGTATGGGTGCCTGTGATTTCACCCCGCTCACGTGGGATCCTATGATGGGCCACTACACCCTAAGATCCATCTTCTCTAAGCTCCACATCACTTTCCTCATACTCTTCTTCCTCTTCTTCTTCCTCCTCCTCCTCCTCATCCTCCGCTTCATCTTCACCATCGTTTTCATCATCCTCAGATGTCTGTTTTTTGGGTCGTGCACTTGGTCTAGAATCAGTTTTTCTAGGAGACGTGGCTCATCAAACTTCCCTTATTGGCATGCCTATATATCGATAGCCATAAGATATGTGTATCACCAGTGAAATTTCACTTTTTCAGTAACCCAAATGATCCCAATTTTCATTAGTTGGATCCCATCTCACTTCAATTTTTACAATAAGTCATTGGAACTTATTTACCACTATAGGGTTATTTAGGATGACTAGAGTGTAAGGAAAATTATGTCAGTAGTACGTTGGACTATGTACCTTATCTTCTTCTGGGAGAATTACCTATCTAGTCCACTAGGATACCCATAAGACCACCTCTCTTCTGAGAGTGAAGGCACAACTGCACCTTGTGATTCTCCTTCCATTGAGGTTTCAACTTTTTTTTCCAACTGCCTGGCTTCCTCCTGATCTCACTCCCCCTGCAACACCTCACCTACTCTATTGTCTACCAGACTCTACACTCAATTCCTTGATCATTCGAATGGATTTCTATAGAATCACCTTCGGATATGATACCACCCAAAAGTTGGTATACTCCATTGATAGGCCAGTGTCAACATCAGTAGGAGGTAAAGTAATTACTTCACCAAAGACAGTAGTTGTAAACATGAGACAAAAATGGTGAAGGATACATTGATGGAACTCCTCCCTGACTTTTGTCTACAATTTATTTGGAATCCAATGCATGAACCCGAACTAACTAGGGAACTGTGAAGGCACATAGGGTTTGTAGTAGATCTTTATGTCAATTTAGGCTACTAGCACCCCCCTAATACTTTGCAGATGCTCCCTATTCTCTAGTCGACCTCTCCCTTCATCCACCATATGGATAGCCAGTTTCCCAAATGGGTAGAAATTAATAGTTTTCAGGGTTTCCAATATTGTGTTTGATCCCTTCATCATTATGTTCTAATGGCCAACTTTCAGTATTATTCAGTATAGATAGTCGTAGGCCTTCACCAGGATGGTAGATGGATTTTGGGAAGTCATAACCACCACAGGGAGATTCAAACCAACCATGAAGAATCTAAAATGGTCCAAAGATTCTCTTGGGAATACTCCCTCTTGATATGTTCCCCATAATATTGTATAAATTATCCAACACAAGACCTAAAAATTGACTTTATGGTTGGCTTCCATGATCCCGATCATAACAATTATCCCGGGATGGACCCCAATTATTATGTCCCTTACTTGAAGAAGACACTCAGTCATGAATTCCTCACAGAACCTAGCATATCAAACATTCATATCCAAAATTTTGTATACACTAAAGCCCCATGATTGATATTAACCTGCTTCTAGGACCATCTGGTATGATCCTCTCCTGCCCCTTCAGGATGTGTTTGGGAATTGCTTCCCTCAACATGGAATTTACAAAACATTTTACTTCTTCAAAAAATATATTGAACCATTCCAGATAATAGGTTTCCATGAGAATGTACTTGATGCCCATCTTTTCCTTTTCCAAATCCAATAGATGCCTTGTCAGAATGGGTGCACATGGCTTGTCTCCCCAAAACTTTTTTCTTCAGAAGGAACTTTTCATATTGGTACCCCTATAAGGGGATTAATTCTATGTAGTGGATGTCCCAAATACTGATATTGACCTCCCCATTGTAACACCCCAAGCTTCCATAGTATGCTTCTCTTTGAATAACACAGTAGCATGTGTTCTACGCAACTTCGAGTTCTAACACACACCACAACCAATCAAACTATCCGTTATGAATAGTAATTCCAACTTTTTGAAATTTTATACATTTTTTCTTTCAAAATGGACTTCATTTTTGGATTCGGAATATTGAAATTATCTTAGATTAAATTTTTGGTACTTTTTTGATAACTTTCATATTTTGATGAATAGTGAAAATTACTAAATTTTAATTAAAAACAACTTTTTTAATTGAAATAATTAATAGTGATAAATTATGAATTTGAGTGATTTTAGAGTATAATTATATTATTGTTTTACCATTTAATCCAATTTTGGTCATTGGATATAAAATCACATTTAAACTGGACATAAGCAAGTGCCAATCTTTTGATATTTATTATCACTTAAAAACACGCTTTTTGTTTTAACAATGAGAATTAATTTTAAATTAATTACTGCCACTTCTGTGTTTTGAATTTAGAAAAATGGATTCCATATTTAGAATCAGGAGGTCCAAATTATGTAAATAGGTAACTTTTATTTTTAGACATTTTGAATAATTACGTCGGTAAATATTTTATTTACCGTGGTTAAAGGGTAAATCTGGTAAATAAGGGTAAAAAATAATATTATAATAATAATAAATTACCCTAAAACGTGTAATAACCCTATTAGTTGATACATGTCCGACCATGGGCATCTTTGTGTCGATTTTGGGACCCCATGTATCAACTTGTAAGTGATAATGACACTTTATATTAATTAAGTTAAAGTAAATACAAAAATGACATAATAATATTTCTTTTAGAAAAACAATTTTTACATAGGGTTATATATGTTATATTTTAGACTATAAATATTCATTATAAAGCTAAAACGATTTCCTAAATAATTTAATTTTATTTATAATTTTTATAATTTGAATAATAAAATTTATTTATGACACAATAATGATGCAGTATTTTCCTTATTAATGAAAGAATCAAATAATTGGTATTATAAATTTTAAAATAAATATAATTTGAAAGTTTTGATGCAATCCAAGAATTTTTTTGATTAATATGAAATGTTAGGATTTCTTAAATGAATATAGTATAATTATATTATTCTTCTTTCTTTGTTATTTCCATTATAAAATAATAAATATAGTATATTATATATACTGTGATGTTATTATAAATATGGTACAACCATATTCAGTATTCCATCCATCCTTTGAATGACATTTCACCATACGTGTGTATGTACGGCCTACCGTCTCCACGTCGTGGTGTAATTGTTATTCAATACATTATTATTTGGATGGGTATAATAATGATGTGTAATTCATGTAAATAATAAATATAACATGATAATGATTTTGTATATATGATATACCATCCAATTATATATTATTTTAATATCAAAAGAATGATATTTTTGCTTGTGCGTACGTATGGATTACCGTCTCCACAGACGTGATGAGATTCATTCCCCATCATATCCATTCAAGACTAAATTTTATTTGATGATTAAAAATAATTTTTAGAGACATGATATCATTCTGGATATGAATAATATACATCCCATCCATAAAAAATATGGCTCACATAACAAATAATATAAAGAGAAAGGAATCTGTTAACACCCGAAATGATGATAATAATAATATATTATTAACAAATCAATGTTAAAAGATCATATATGACATCATAATAATGTATATGATTATTTTATAATTTAATAACAATTATTTCACCATTATACAGGAGGTTAACCTACCCTCAACCAAGGAAAATTACAAGGTAAGGGGTTTTCATATCACTCCTTATTCTCATGAGATTCGTGCCATATTGCCACTATTACCTTTTGTGTGGTGCATGTACTGACCATAATTGTATTCTTTGTGTAATACACTTTAATTTATGTGTATTTACAAATTAATTGTATGATACCTCTTTAATGGGGTGTATGTTTTGTAAGTTACCAAATTGGTAAGGGTTATTTCCTCAATCTCATTATTATCTAAGATTGTTCATGTGTAAGTATTTTCTGGGACATACTTATCATATATACCCATATTTCATAAAAATGATTTCAAAAGGAATCGTTTAAGGTTTTATGGGCGGGTCTATTTAACTAGATCTTCATGTTAAATGTTTTAAAAATTTATCTTTCTAAACCCTTTTAATTAATGTCCATATTTTCAAAATGATTTTAAGGATTTATTTAAATGGACATGAATGTTTTGAAATGATAACTATTTTCAAAATTTTTTAAAGTGGTATGGGACACTTTGATTCAAAAATATCTTCTAAATGATTTTTTTTATAAATTATTATACTTACAAATGATTTCATGAAAAAGGGGTATTTCTGTCAATGAGTTTTACGAATCATTTTCATCTATGTCAACAACCATTGATAGATTTTAAACCTGTTTGAAATTGATTTATTATGGTACAAATATTCCATATTGTATCAAAGGTTTTGTGATATGTTTGACTATGGATGTGTTATTTTTATACCATTCATGGTTTATGGATAAAGTATTTACATTTCGTATGCTAGTTTTAATATGAATATTTATGTTATGTTTAAAACTTTTCATCTGAGGAATGCATTGGACTTAGTAAGTGACGGGTGGAGCCCTCTATAGCTATTTTATGAATTGGTAGGTCTCATGAGACAAACTAGTGTCTTGTCACAAGGCCTTGACAAAATCTAATTTGTATTCTTGGCACAAGTCCTTGACTATGTGGTCATGATAGTCCGACATTATGCATTCCATCATTATAAAAGTGGTTATTGATATTGCATTTGATTATTTGACTAGTAGAATATCCATTTGAATAAGTAAATGGAATTATTTAATTTTATTTTTTCCATATTATGATGAATTTGAAGTTTAAAAGGCTTTTGTTTTAGTTATGCATTGCCTTAAATGTTTATGCTTATTTATGAAAGTTTCTGCTATATTGTTATCTTTACTGAGCATCTGAGCTCACCCCTTTCTTTGTTTTATTTTTCCTAGGATGTGAAGAAGTATTTTATGAATGACCTACAGGGATAGTATAAGGGGATATGAGTGTGGAGACAAGATGTTGTTGTATTTTTCACTTTATGATGTAATGTAAACATTATGAATGTATCTAGTGATTCCAAGGATACTAAACTAATCGGCCTTTCAAGACTTGATCTTTTGTGATCATGCCAATGATATGTAATAATGCACTGAATCTGGGTAATTGGGGTCAGGGCGTTACAATTGGTATCAGATAAATTTTAGTACAAACCTTGGAAGCTAGATTTAGATAAACTCTGATTAGAGCACATATACCTAAGATGGAATTTGAGGATTATTATAGAAGAACTTCATAGAATTTTGGTATTGTAGAGATTTTTTGAGTTTTCTGATAAATACATCCTTGTCTAGATACGATCAGGTAGAGGTGGCTCTGGCACAGATGTACTTAGGGGTAAAACCCAAGAACACTGCTTTGAGCTAGACTCGAACAAGAACTAGTGCACAGCAACGGGAATTGTTGCACTCTTGGTTACGACACTCCCGGGGGACATGCTTAGGATAAATATCATTTTATTTACAAACCATTATGAAGGGTTTATGAGTATATACTTCATCAATGAAAACATTTTTATGATTATGGATTATATCTATAAACTGTTCAATTTATGTTAAGTGTTTTGCAAGTTTGGATTTATTTGTTGCGATTCATTAACTAATCTAGTGTATGAAATTGTTTAGAAATGGCGCCTAGTGGATGAAATGGAAACCATACCAATGCATGAAATCCATGTAGGGATTTCCCTCCTGCTCAAGAACATTATAGTGGAGCTGGTGATGCAACTAGTTCTGATCAGCTAATCACAATACTGGGACAACTCACTCAGGTTATGAATAATAACCTTACCCGTATAGAGCACCCTGATCCACAGTGTGGAGGATCAATGTTATATCTCTTCATGAGGAAACAACCACCAACATTCAATGGGAGTAAAAATCCCTTAGTAGTTGAGAAATGGATAAATTCTTTAGAGAAAATATTCTATTCCTTGGGGAGTAGTGAAAGGGAAAATGTTCTCATGACATTTTACCGCCTCACTGGAGATACTGATCAATGGTGGTCATTGATTCAAAACATGAAGGAAGACGATGAAGTATAAAATATGGAATGGAGGGAGTTCAAAGATCTATTTTTAGAAAAATACTTTCCTCGTGACCATCGAGCAGATATGTAAAGGCAATTTTTGAGTCTGAGACAAAAGGAGGATGAGAATGTTGCAAAGTATGAGGCTAACTTTACAAGGTTAGCAAGGTATGTTGTAGATTATATATGTAACCCAAGAAGTAAGATTAATCATATCTTTGATGGGTTAAAACCCTTTCTTCGTCGAGCATTGGTCTCACAATCCTTCTCGTCATATGAATATATTGTCTCGTGTGCTATCAAGACAGAAAAATAATTCTCTAAGTCTTATGACTTTAAAGCAAATCATGAGAAGAAGATATCTGTTGACCACTCGGGAAATGGAAATAAAGGTAATAAAGGAAAATTTGATTCTCCATCCTCCATTAAATGTGGGAAGAAACACCCCAGTACTTTCTTGAAGGGAATTGGAGTCCGTTACAAGTGTGGTGAAAAAGGCCACCAAGCTCATGATTGTAAGGGAAAGAAAGTTGATGTCAATGTGGAATGCTATAATTGTAGAGAAATGGGTAATTATACAAATGAATGTCATAAGAGTCAGGGGAACTTACCTCATAAAAGGCCAAAGGATCAAGGCCAAGATTATGATATCAATACTGCTGAGGTTGAAGCTCCGAAAGACGTGGTGGCAGGTAATTTAATGGTTTACTCAAGTTTAGCCAATGCTATATTTGATTCTAGATCATCGCATTGTTTCATATCTTCCCTGTTTTCTAAGAAAATTAGATATTTCCAATTTGATTTAACAAGGGAGTTTTCAGTCAAAACTCCTAAGGGAAGTATCATTACAATAAAGTTTTGTGAATCAAACCCCAATAGAGCACATAAATGTTCTTTATCTGCATATCTCATTGTCATACCTATGATTGAATTTGATATAATCCTCATTATGGATTGGCTTTTGGACCATGATGCAAAATTTTAATGTAAGAAGAAGGAGGTTACTATTTTTGATGATGATGATAACGAACACCTTATCTTTAGAGCGGAATTGTCACCACCTAATTCTTACCTAGATCCACCCCCAGTAGCTCAACTAAATTCAATTATTGTGGAGGAAGAGAATGAAATGACTATGGGTGGGGAAAGGAATGTTCAAATAGAGGATGTACCTATTGTGAAAGAATATGTTGATGTGTTTCCAGAAGATTTACCTAGACATCCTCCAGAACGAGAAATTGAGTTTTCCATTGATTTAATTCCTGGTTCAAGGCCTATATCGAAGACCTTTTATAGAATGGACACTGTGGAATTAGTTGAACTAAAGAAACAACTAGATGAATTGAGTAATAAGGAATTTATTCACCCTAGTGTTTCTCCATGGGGAGACCCTATCCTTTTTGTTAAAAATAAAGATTGATCTATGAGGTTATGTATCGACTACAGGGAGATCAATGCTATAACAATAAAGAACAAGTATCCCCTACCTCGAATTGATGATTTATTCGGCCAACTACATGGAGCTCAATACTTTTCAAAGATTGACCTTCAATCTGGACCAATCAGTTGTGTGTGAAGAAGGAAGACATTATGAAGACAACATTTCAAACCACGTACAAGCATTATGAGTTTACAGTAATGCCTTTTGGATTGAATAATTCACCCTCTATATTCATGGATCTAATGAATAGAGTTTTCAAGGAATATCTCGATGATTTTGTGGTGGTATTTATTGATAATATCTTGGTATAATCCAAAAGCTACGAAGATTATGAGAATCACTTGTGCATTATCCTGGAGACTCTTAGAAGACATGAATTATATGGGAAGTTTAGCAAGTGTGAATTCTGGCTTTAGGAGATCTTTTTTCTTAGCCATATTGTCTATAAGGATGGAATCTCTGTTGATCCTTCTAAGAAAAGATCAATCCAAGAATGGCCAGCACCAATGAGTATAACCGGGGTACGAAGTTTTATTGGCTTAGTAGGTTATTATCGGTGTTTCGTCCAGAACATTTCATGATTGGCTAACCCATTAACAAAGCTCACATGTAAAGGAGTTAAATTTGTTTGGACAAAAGAGTTTGAAGAATGTTTTAAAAAAACTAATAGAAGATTAGTCAATTCTCCTATATTGACTCTACCAACAGGGAATGATGGGTTTGTTATTTATAGTAATGCTTCAAAGAAAGGAATTGGTTGTGTCCTTATGCAGAATGATAGGGTTATTGGCTATGCATCACGACAATTGAAAATTCATGAGCAAAACTATCCTACTCATGATCTTGAGTTAGATGCTTTAATTTTTGCTTGGAATATATGGAGACATTATCTCTATGGTGAAAAATATGAGATTCATACTGATCACAAGAGTTTGAAGTACATTTTCTGACAGAAAGAACTCAACTGAGGCAAAGGAAATGGCTTGAACTACTCAAGTATTATGATTTCATGATACACTGCCAGCTGGGGAAGACAAATAAGGTGCAAGATACTTTGAGAAGAAAAGATCATGGAGTTTTGAACATGATGAGAATTGAAAGGGATCCTATTTTCAAGGATCTAGTGAAGTTGGATATGGGAATTATCCTGGAAGGTGAAACATTGATACTTTTTCAAATGGTTTCCAAACCATCTTTACTAGAAAGGATAGAGAGTTCTCAGACCAGTGATAAAGAGTTTCAAAAGAAGATTGAAGCTATGAATGATGGGAGATTGAGAGACTTTGTGTATGAAGAAGGAATTTTGGAATTTGGGAAGAGAATTTGGGTTCCCAATATACCTGATCTAAAAAGGGAATTTTTATATGATGCTAATAGCTCCAATTTCTCTATACACCCTGGGATCACCAAAATGTATAGAGATTTGAAGGAACATTTTTGGTTTGACAACATGAAGAGAGAGATTGTTTATTTTGTGTCAAGATGTATGGTTTGTCAATAAGTGAAAGCTGGAAGGCAACATCCTAGAGGAGTCATGCAACCTCTTCCCATACCAGAGTTGATATGGGATAATATTACAATGGACTTCTTCATGGGGCTACCAAAGACTCCTAGAAAGAACGATGCAATATGGGTTATTGTTGATCGTCTTAAAAAGTCCGCACATTTTCTTGCTATAAGATAAGATCTACCACTTGAACGTCTAGCAAGACAATATATTAATGAAGTTGTGAGACTTCATGGAGTACCTCTATCGATTGTTTCTGATCGTGATCCCCGTTTTAGTTCAAGATTCTAGAAAAGTCTTCAGAAATACCTGGATACTGAACTTCGTTTGAGCACATCTTACCACCCCCAAACTAATGGACAATCTTAACAGACTATTAAAACCTTAGAGGACATGTTGAGATCAAGCTCACTTGACTTTCAAGGTATGTGGGATCAATATTTACCTCTGGTAGAATTTTCCTATAACAATAGCTTTCATTCAAATATTCATATGGCACCATATGAAGCGTTATACGGAAAGAGATGTCACACACCAACCTATTGGGATGATGTTGGTGAAAGAAAACATGTAAGCCCATAACTGGTGGAGGAAACGATGGAAAAGGTGAAGGTAATCCAAAACCACATCAAAGCAGCTCAAAGTAGGTAGAAGAGCTATGTTGAAAACCGAAAGAAGGATTTGGAATTTTAGGTAAGAGATCAGGTTTTCTTGAAGATATCTCCATGGAAGGGTGTTATAAGTTTCGGTAAGAAGGGAAAATTGAGTCCCAAGTACATCAAACCATTCTAAATTCTAGAATAAATTGGGGTTGTAGCTTACCGTTTGGAAATGCCACCAAGTCTCTCGAGAGTTCATGATGTGTTCCACGTATCACTGTTGAGAAAATACATGTCTGACCCAACGCATGTACTCACCTATAAGGAATTGGAACTGGAACCTAATCTGTCTTATTGTGAATATCCTGTCAAGATTCTTGATACAAGAGAACAAGTGCTGAGAAACCGGACAACTCGTCTAGTAAAATTTATATGGAGAAACCATAAGATGGAAGAGGAAACGTGGGAACCCGAGGAACTTATGATGAAGAACCACCTGAGTCTTTTCAGGAAGTAGTATTCTAGAAATTTCGAGGATGAAATTATTTGAATGAGGGGAGAATGTAACACCCCAAGCTTCCACGGTACGCTTCTCTTTGAATAATACAGTAGCGTGTGTTGTACGCAACTTCGAGTTCTAACACACACCACAACCAATCAAAATAGCCGTTATGAATAGTAATACCCACTTTTTGAAATTTTATACATTTTATCTTTTAAAATGGATTTCATTTTTAAATTATGAATATCGAAATTGCTTAGGGTGAATTTTTGTTACTTTTCTAATAACTTTCATATTTTGATGAATAGTGAAAATTACTAAATTTTAATTTCAAACATCTTTTTTAATCGAAATAATTAATAGTGATAAATTATGAATTTGAGTGATTTTAGAGTATAATTAGATTATATTTTTACCATTTAATCCAATTTTGGTCATTTGATATAAATTCACATTTAAACCGGACATAACCAAGTGTCAATCTTTTGATATATATTATCTATTAAAAACACGCTTTTTGTTTTAAAAAGGGGAATTAATTTTAAATTAATTACTGCCACATCTATGTTTTGAATTTAGAAAAATGGATTCTATATTTAGAATCATGAGGTCCAAATTGGTGTAAATAGGTAACTTTTATTTTTAGATATTTTGAATAATTACTTCGGTAAATATTTTATTTATCGTGGTTAAAGGGTAAATCTGGTAAATAAGGGTAAAAAATAATATTATAATAATATTAAATTACCCTAAAACGTGTCCTAACCCTATTTGTTGATACATGTATGACCATGGGAATATTTGGGTCGATTTTGGGACCCCATGGATCCACTTGTAAGTGATAATGACACTTTATATTAATTAAGTTAATATAAATACAAAAATGACAAAAGCATATATCATTTAGAAAAACAATTTTTACATAGGGTTATATATGTTATATTTTAGACTATAAATATTCATTATAAATCTCAAAAGATTTCATACATAATGGTATTTTATTTAAATTTTTTTTACATTTAATAATTAAATTTATTTATGACACAATAATGATGCAGTATTTTCCTTATTAATGAAAGAATCAAATAATTGGTATTATAAATATTAAAATAAATATAATTTGAATGTTTTGATGCCATACACTAATTTTATTAATTACTATGACATGGTAGTATTGATTAAATGAATTTGGTTTGAATTGATAAAGTTGTTAAGACTTTAACAAAAATCAATTATTAAATAGTGTCAAAATTGACATAAAAGAGTTTTTAAAACAAATATTATATTATTAATTCATATTCTATTCTTAAAAATCTAAGGTTCAACCAAAGGACTTATATAATGATAGGTGTATTATTAATGGAACACCTGTGGGTAGCTTGGAAGTATATATTATGTTTATTAACCATATAATATAAAAATACAAAGTGACATGGTAAATGTCAAACTATTTAACTAAGAGTTAAATATAAATGATAAGGTTAATATAGTGACCCAAACCTGTCTAAAATATATTGGATGAAAGTATTTCGACCCATACCCACCTTAGACTTTTAATAATCTACTTTATAGCCATTATAAACTGAATAATAATTTATTATAAATTAATACTTTAAGTTTTTTCTAATGAGCCCCTCCTCCCCCTTATAAAAGGACACCACTTCAAACCAATTCTTCATACCTTCAAAGGCTTTTGGTTCAGCCAACCTCTACCCAAATACCCTATCAACTATCCTCCCTTAATCCTTGAGGCCTTCCTTTAGTCATAAAACCAACCTAATGAGCCCTTTTGATAAAATCAAAAGGACGAACCCGAAGAAGAGGTAATGTTTTCACCACCCTCTTTCAAGTTCCTTTCTTCTTCAACTTCTTCTTTCTTTTTTATTTCCATTATAAAATAATAACTCCAGTATCTTCTACATATTTTGATGTTATTATAAATATGGTACAATAATATTCAGTATTCTATCCATCCTTTGAATGACATGTCACCATACGTGCGTACGTACGGCCTACCGTCTCCACGTCGTGGTGTAATTATTATTAAATACATTATTATTTTGATGGGTATAATAATAATGTGTAATTCATGTAAATAATAAATATAACATGATAATGATTTGGATGGGTATAATAATAATGTTTAATTCATGTGAATAATAAATATAACATGATAATTATTCTGTATATATTATATACCATCCAATTATATATTATTTTAATATCAAAAGAATGATATTGTTGCTCGTGCATACGTACGGATTACCGTCTCCACGAACGCGATGAGATTCATTCCCAATCATATCAATTCAAGACTAAATTTTATTTTATGATTAAAAATAATTTTTAGAGACATGATATAACTCTGGATATGAATAATATACATCGCATCCATAACAAATATGGCTCAGATAACAAAGAATATAAAGAACAATGAATTTGTTAACACCCGAAATGATGATAATACTAAGATATTGTTAACAAATAAATGTTAAAAGATCATATATGATATCATATTAAAGTATATGATTCTTGTATAATTTAATAACAATTATTTCACCATTATAGAGGAGGTTAACCTACATTCAACCAAGGAAAAGTACAAGGTAAGGGGTTTTCATCTCACTCCTTATTCCCGTGAGATTCTTGCCATATTTACACTATTACCTTTTGTGTGGTGTATGTACTTCCCATAATTGTCTTATTTGTGTAACAAACTTTAATTTATGTGTATTTACATATTCATTTTATGATACCTCGTTCATGGGGTGTATGTTTCGTAAGTTACCAAATTGGTAAGGGTTATTTCCTCAATCTCATTATTATATGATATTGTTCATGTGTAAGTATTTTCTGGGATATACTTATCATAGATACCCATATTTCATAAACAAAATTTCAAAAGTAATCTTTTAAAGTTTTATGGGAGGGTCTATTTAACTATATCTTCATGTTAAATGTTTTAAAAATTTATCTTTCTAAACCCTTTTAAATAATGTCTATATTTTCAAAACAATTTTAAGGATTTATTTAAATGGACATGAATGTTTATAAATGATAACTATTTTCAAAAGTTTCAAAGTGGTATGGGACACTTTGATTAAAAAATATCTTTTAGATGACTTCATTTATAAATTTTGAGACTTACAAATGATTTCATGAAAAAGGGGTATTTCTCTCAATAAGTTTTACGAATCATTTTCATCTATGTCAACAAACTTTGATGGATTTTAAACTTTTTAGAAGTTGATTTATTATGATACAAATATTACATATTGTATCAATGATTTTTTGATATGTTTGACTATGGATATATTATTTTTATACCATTCATGGTTTATGGATAAAGTATTGACATTTAGTATGCTAGTTTTAATATGAATTTTTATGTTATGTTTAAACCTTTTCATATGAAGAATGCATTGGACTAAGTAAGTTATGGGTGGAGCCCACTATAGCTCCTCGATGAATAGGTTGGTCTCATGAGACAAACTAGTGTCTTGACACAAAGCCTTGACAAAACATTATTGGTAGTCTTGGAACAAGGCCTTGACTATTTGGTTATGATAGTCCGACATTATGCATTCCATCATTAGGAAAGTGGTTATTGATATTGCATGTGATTATTAGATTAGTAGAATATCAATTTGAATAAGTAAATGGAATTATTTCATTTTATTTTTTCCATATTATGTTGTAGTTCAAGTTTAAAAGGCTTTTGTTTTAGTTATACATTGCCTTAAATGTTTATGCTTATTTATTAAAGTCTCTTCTATATTGTTATCCTTACTGAGCATCTGAGCTCACCCCATTCTATGTTTTATTTTTTCCAGGATGTGAAGAAGTATTTTATGAATGACCTGCAGGGATAGTATAAGGGGATATGAGTGTGGAGACAAGATGTTGTTGTATTTTTCACTTTATGATGTAATGTAAACTTTATGAATGTATCTAGTGATTCCAAGGCTACTAAACTAATAGGTCTTTCGATACTTGATCTTTTATGATCATGCCAGTGTTATGTAATAATGCACTGACTTTGGGTAACTGGGGTCGGGGCGTTACACACATGATGGAGGGGGAATGTTTTTGTGTAAGGGGACCACCGATTGACGAGCTCCAACCCCAAGTCCTCTTGACAATGGAAATGGAATTATGATACCCACATAGACTCAAACAACCTGATGTGTCATAGATTTTCTCTAAACTGCTCTCAAATTTGGAATTCATAGTACTCCTATGCCCAATCACTTGTAAAATTTCCCCCATACCTAATTTCACATCCCTTCCAGCCCTTGGTCTCATCGGTGATGATGCTCCTAAAGGTTCTTACATAGTGAGCCATAAATTCTTCATTTGTCGGATCGCTTCACACAACTATACTGGTTTTAAGATTATAGACATAAAAATATATTTCTTTGGGTTTTATAGAATGTTAACCATAGTTCTTGATGTTGTACCATGTGAGGCTATACTCACACATCACCCATGGTCGTGGCACATTGGTTTAAAATCCTGGAATCAGCACCTGATCTAGAAGCCTGAAGTTCAATATCATGAGGCTATCACTGAGGACATAATCCTTATGAGCCTAGTTCAGTAGGCCTAAGAGCATCTGGTTGTCTGATACAACCCTTCTCAAATGAAGAATTTGGGGGTTTTTAATCATTTCGTCCCTCTGGGCAGTGTCAGCGGCATCCCTCTCAGCATTCATTTAGTCTGTGTCCATATTGATTAAGTCCCAAACAAAAAAAAGGGTCTTGCATTAAAGATGGAGGACTTTAGTTCAAGATAAGAGGTTCTAGAAAATACGTATGACATATATGTATGAATTACATAGAAGTTATAAGTGAAAAATATTTGGCAGTAGTGAGAAAGAACCAGAGATCGCGCATAAGGCACCGAATGATTTCAAGATCCTTCACACAGATATAAAATATTTTTCACATGATAAAAAATGATCTATAACGTTGTAAAGTCATGGTATGGAACCTGGGACCCACCCACCAATTTAAAGGTGTGTAAAAAATCTTCTATTTGTGTTGGAGAGTTTTTCAAATGAAATAACCCTTTTTTCATGCACCATGAGAAATGTTTTATTCTCTTCGATGTGTCCCTTTAAACCTGAACATCTAGTTCCCCATTAGCTTAGATTGTGGGGGATTTTGCATTTAATTTCAGTTGAGGCCATAAATGGGTATATTTGAGCATAATGAATGAATATTTGGTATTAGTGGATGATCCTAAGGAGCATAAGGGAGTTTCCCACATGATTGGATGCATGCGCGCAAGAATGAAACCCGCACCCAAGATTCTTATTATCCAATTGTGACGTCAATCCCATCATTTTCACAGACCTTCTTTCATGCCCCAACTATAATTTTTTACTCTAAATATAAGAATACCCCTTAACTTTAGGTCATCGTTACAGAAGTCGAATCATCACTCTGGTGTGTGAAAGATGCCCCCTTCTGCAACCATAATAAATACATGGCTATAAGGTATTATATCTTACACTACAGGTCCATTATGGGTCCCCCTACAGGTGGGACCACTAGATATTGAACCTCACCCATTTCCTATTACTCTAAGGCAATTCTGAGAAAAATAACCCTCGGGCACACAAGATTTCCCATGTGGCATGCCAATCCTACACAAAGTCTTCCATCTTGCGTGCAAACCCTCATCTTGCATACAAGCTTTAAATATGATGTGCACTCCTCCCTATGGGCTCCATATGGTTTCCTTACCCTAAGGTACCATGTACAAACTCTTATTTCCCGTAACACCCCTATCTTGCGAATACCACCTCTGGGTGGCCCTCCAAGCTTACTCATAGGGATTTCCTAGTCCCTCGAGTGGTGTTTCATATTGTGTTTCCCTACCTAATTATTATTATCATATGTAATATAATAGAAATCATTTCTTTTCATAGTTACACTAAGGTGGAACCTTCGATGGACAAATCCTCCACGCCTTTAACATTTGGAATTGCTGGTGTCATCCTTTCACCAAGGGTTAAAGAGTACCAGTTATGTAAGTACAAGGGGTGAGGAGTGATTCTTCATCATCCAAGATATAGGTTGTTAAACTATCAGGTACTCACATCCTCAACACATGATATTAAACTGTGACCAATTCATGAACGACATATCCCAGAGGACAAAGAAGGGTATGGTAACTATCTCCCTCTCACTCCCTCTCTCCACCCATGCTTTGTCACAATGTGTTCATTGGGCAGTCTTTTCATAATCCCAGACCCAACTAGATAGGGAACTCACTGTATGATTACCATATCCTCCTAGTACATGTATAAATCCTTATTGGGCTTCCATCCAAGTGTAATTCCCAATATTATTCTCAGAGGATGGCAACCACATGTAACCCCTATTTTTTCTTTGGGACACTTACATTGTGTAATCCTGACTCCATTCCTCACCGACACAACATTTGTGATGCAATCGTCTGGTATATTATTACCTCTTGTTTCTCACACTGAGCATAAATCACATGGGCTTAGGGTATGCATCAACAATGACATCCCTTTTGGGACACCATAACGTGTAATCCCCATGATCCTCTTCACTAAACTTTGTGGACTTTGAGTCCCTACCAAGGGGATACATAAGAAGCCTCCCTTAGGTTCAATCCCATCACCCATCTATCCTAGATATTTCAAGTCGGCTCATTCTTCATCTTGCATGATGTTAACTGAATCTCTCGAACTATGTGTGGTTTGATCTCTATCTTCTATACAGGGTACATAGTATGTCCACACAAGGTTTAATCACAACCAATGATAAACATTGGTGGTCCCTCTAAGGGATTCACCCTCTTGATGTGACATCATCCCTCTATGGGACATATCTCCTCGGTCTTTCTCCTTGAGGTGTTCTAAGTCCCTCGAGAAGCTATTCATGCATAATCCCCACACTCAATATATACTACTCTATCCAAGTGTTTCCCTCTTTCAGTGGGATGCTAACCACGTGTAAACCTCAGTATGTCTCCATGTCATTGTTTTTTATGTACACCTTGATTTTATGCTTCATTTTCTGAACTACGTGGAATTTGATTTCCTTCCATGAGGATATGTAGGAAACATCCATGAGTTTCAAGACCGTCACTCATGTACCATCTTAGTCTCTCTCTCTAGCCCTTGGGTTTTGGGAAGATCATGCCCGAACCCAAGGTTCCACTTACTTCAGGTCACAACCATGCATCCATTCTCACGAGACGCCTCCTTAGGTTTCTCATCACCACATCCCAAAACTATGTGGAATTTTATTCTCATCCACTGGGATATGTAGAAAACCTCTCTTAGGATCAAGCCTAAAACCGCCAACTTCATGTTGGTTCTATATCCAACCCAATTTTTACCCAGGTTTCTACATCCCGGTGGAATCATGCCATCCACATGGTTCATCTAATAATTTAAGCCCCATTCATCCCATCACTAGTCCTTATATAATTTGGGTAGTCTTAGTGCATAATCCCAAAACCACCCATTCGAACTATGTGTGTATTGATCCATATCTTCTATATAGTTTACATAAGAAGACACCATGAGGTTCAAATCCTATCCAATGTTAATCCTTGGTTTCCCCCAAATTGGAGCCCACTATCCTTTAAGCCACCCTTCATGGTGTTCAGATCAACCTTCATGGTGTGAAATTTCCCTATTGTAGGTACACACCATTCCATGTCCGTCCTCATTAAGCGTTCGGATCGATCCATCTATAAAACATTCTTGGTGGTTCCTATAGGGGATGTACCCATCTGATCCTGTCTTATCAGTGTTCCAATCAGTATAATCTATCTCCTCTATATATTAAACTCGCTACATACCCCTTGTTAAACATGGGAAGCCAGGGAAAACATCATAGATATGCATCCGAACTAAGATACCCCACATTCGATGTGGGATTACTCAGGCTTCTATACCCTTGAGAATCCTTATTAAAGGAAAATATAGGTGTACCTGTGTTTCAGTGTATAAACATGCCATCGATGCTCAATATGACAACTCTCTTGACTGAAGTTCTCTACTCTGACGTGACCCTTTGAAATTTCAGGATAGAAGTAATGTAATTAACTAACATCCAAAAAGATATGGAACCAGTAAGAGTTTCAAAAAACTTTTTAATCTTTAAGGAAGGCTCAAACAACGAAACAATTCCAATGAGAAATCCACATATGGAGAGATTGACATCTGATCATCCTGTTTCGATCAATGAGTAAACATCCCAAAAAATTTTGAGGAAGCTTCCCGCCATTGGAAAGTGGAATTCGGGATAGACAGATGTGTGTCCCCACATATGGCGATCAACCTCGACAAAAGTATCAGAAATAGTAAATTATAATTTACCTTTCTTCCATTCCATATATTAAAAATTAAAACATCATTCATGCATACGTATGACCTATTGACTCCATGAACTGTGTATTTAATTTTTTGATCACCAAATTTTAAGGAGAATCTAAATATTTACCAAATTAATTATTAATATATTTATATAAATATTAACATTATAAATATTATGGTCCCATGATAAAATTACATGGAAATATACTAACAAAACCAAACAATTCATAAAAATGAGGTAGTTATAACCCATGTAGTTATTATAATAAAAAAATATTAATAAATTAGTGATAAATGGTTATAATTAAATAATATGTGGTATAATATATACATGATTATTATTCTGAAATATATTACTCATAAATCAATATTTATTATGTAGGAGACTCATACACATACGAAGGAATCGAGACCTGAGGTAAGGTATTTTCATCTCATATATTTTGAGACACATTTCATATTCATCACTTTTTTATTTTCTATGGTATATATACAATTGTTGGCACCAAAATTTGGAATGAAGAGAAGGCCCCAAGACGACCCATTGGACTGCCTTGCAAAGCCCCTTCGAAGAGTCCCCCCAACAATACGGCTGCCGCGAAGCAAAGAAAGTAGGACGCTCTGCGAATACACATGACATTCGCGATCCCACCATGAAGAAGAGTAGGTGGGAGGCTTCGCAAATGGATTTTATGTTTGCGAACCCGCCGTGAAGCGCAGGAGGCAGGACGATCCGCAAACGCATTTGACATTCGTGAGCCCGTCGTGAAGCTACATCACCCCTCTTTGCACCGCGTGAGCTCTACTCCGGAGTGCCTCTTGCCTATAAATACTGGGCTCCCCCTGAACTCAACAGATGGAAAATCTGACCTTTCAGCTTCTCATCTATCGAATCAAAAAGCACTCTTCTGCTCAGTGAAACATGAGCTGTGCGAGGTACTTCTGCTTCACGAAGTGCCTCCCCATTGTCTCATTTTGATACCCTCTTCCGAGAGGGATTCCTTTCGCGAATCCGAAGGGATTTCGTGGAGGAAGGGGATCCCCAAGGGGACCCAGGTCTTCGCGGAGCATTTGTGCTTTGCGAAACACCCTTCATGTACACATGGTCCACATGCTATGGAAGGATCATTGTACTTCGCGAAGCACATTTCTTCCCAACACCTTGCTTTGTGAGGAAACTTTGGTCTGTGAGGTTGTGCTCCGTGAATTCCCTCTACTTTGCAAAGCACCTCCCATTTGAAACTCCACCCCATGCTAAGGCTAAGGCACCCCACTTCGCAAAGCACACCCCTTCGCAAGTGCCCTCCGCAACACAAAGCGTCAGAGTTCCACAAGGCCCCTACCTATGGACACCTCTTCTTAGAAAATCCTTTTCCTGTGCGACCCTCTAGGTTTGCATGGTGTGAATTCAAAGTCCCCTGGATGATACCGCCTGTTTTGTTGCATCGCCTAATGCTTCATCGCATAGGCATGCTAATGGCTATTGATTCTTCACATATTCATGCTAACTTGGACCCCTTGATGGTTCGCTCTGCGAAACCCCCTCAGTACGACATTGTCGGTGCCTTGCCTCCCAAAAGGAGCAGAGGTTACTGGTTATGTATGTCCTAGGGGTGTGGAGCAAACCCACCTTGTCCAAGTTGCAGGACGTTAAACAGCCAAACACCATCATCCTCAACAGCTGACGTTAAACTGTGACATGGCCCCGCCCCTCGCACACAGGGACCCCCCGCCTTGGTCATTCTTTATGCCCCTAGTCTCCACATGGGATGATATCCTCCTTATTGAAGTGGAGTTTGTCTGCAGGGTAGGGCATCCACCATGGTGTAAGCCCCTAGCTTTTCTTGTAAGAGGCAGCACCCCTTCCCCTCCTCACTTGCTCTGTGCCAAGGCCAGCAGAGGGCGTGATAGGGAACGAGACTCCTCCTTTATTCAGTCCCAAACCCCTCTCCCGTTGCGCTTTGTCGCCATCGGGCCTCCATCTCGGAGTAAGTCCCAATCTCTCTCTCCCTGGGCTGCTCCACCCATAAGCCCCACTCCACATCCCATGGTCGCACCTTTCGCGATGTGATCATCAAGTCTCTGCTGCCTCTTGTTTCTCACACCAAGAACAACTCACGTGGGCTTAGAGTAAGCATTGACCATGACACAACCCTCATCCCTCAAGATGTTAAGCTGTATCTCACCTTATCCCGCATGATGTTAAACTGTATGCCCGAACTACGAGGACTTTGATCCATGTCAAGGCATGGTACATAGGAAGCCTCCACGAGGTTCAAGCCAACAACCATTGGCCCCGACCATCTCCGTGTTGGTGCGCCAAGCCCGATAAACACCCTCGGGCAGCCTATAGTGAAAGCCTCACACCATCTTGAACTATGTGGTCTTTGATCCATGTCAAGGCATGGTATGTAGGAAGCCTCCATGAGGTTCAAGCCCATCATCCACCTGGACCAACGTCCTTATTCACATCGGTTCACAAACACATCCCATCATGAACTACGTGGTCTTTGATCCATGTCAAGGAATGATACGTAGGAAGCCTCCACAAGGTTCAATACCATTTCTCTCCTGAACTACGTGGTCTTTGATCCATGACAAGGCATGGTACGTAGGAAGCCTCCATGAGGTTTCAACCCATCACCCATCGGACCCCTGATCCATCTTCACGTCGGTTCTCCGACACACCCCATCCTGAACTGTGAGGACTTTGATCCATGTCAAGTCATGGTATGTAGGAAGCCTCCATGAGGTTCAAGCCCACCACTCGGTCATTCCGACCTCCTTCACGTTGGTTCACCAAACACCCTGGGTTACCAAGAGTGTAAGCCCCAAATTCCATCCTGAACTATGAGGATTTTGATCCATGTCAAGGCATGGTACGTAGGAAGCCTCCACAAGGTTCAAGCTTACCACCACGCGGTCGTTCCAACCCCCTTCACATCGGTTCGACCTCATCTGATGGTAAGACATTGCAACCCCCTTCAGCAGTAAGCCATTTTCAACCTCATTCGATGGTAATCCATCGCCAGATGAACTATGTGGACTTTGATTCGTTGCCACGAGGATACGTAGGAAGTCTCTTCGAGGCTCAAGCCCAAAACCATCATCCATCCATATTCCTACCCAGGCCGCCACATCCTGGTGAGATCATGCCACCTATTTCCCTCCCACAGTATTCGGTAAGTCGCCCACATGTTAGCCCCAATATCGGTATTCCCTCTAAGGGGGGTTCCTCCATCTGATCCCCTCTAATCAGTGTTCTGATCAGTCTGATCCATCCCCGCTGGATGTTAAACTCATGGCATACCTTGTGTTAAACATGGGAAGCAGAGGAAAACCATAGATACATGCCTATGTAATATGATTCCCCACGTTCTATGTGGTATGCCTCAGGCTTCTGTACCCTCGAGAAGCCCTAGAATAAGAAACAAAATAAATACACACCAATCCGCATCGTCCAGACACGCCAGTGACTCCTAGCATGACTGCTCCCCTAACCGAAGGTTGCTACCCTAACCGGACCCCTTGGAGTGTCCTAAAAGAAGAAGCGTAATTAACTGGCATCCATGAAGATATGGAATCGGGAAGAGTTTCCCAAACAACATATTAAATCTATGAGGGAGACCCGGACTAGGTGACGAGTTCCGAGGAGGAATCCACGGAAGGAAAAATTGACATCCCATCATCCCATTTTGATTAAGCAGCAAACATCCCTGAACAAGGAATGGATTCCACCCACCTTTGGAAAGTGGGAATGTGGGGTAACAAAAACCGTGCTTGTCGCACTCAAGCAGACGGAGGCACGCGCCCTAGCAAAAGTGTCGAAAACAGAAATGGTGAACCCGACGTGAAGTTCCTCTCCTCAATATGGGGATTAGTAATGCTCGGGGAATCCATGGGTTGACGTGTCACCGGATCCAGCCATCCAGAGCTGGGTCCCGCCAAGAAAATAGCAGGCATGGTGTGAATCTCACCAGATGTTGGGGAAGTAAAACATTGGGCATCCTATTCTGCGACGTTGTCAGCGTAGATCCCTTTTACCGGCCATGGAAGATGGAATGGTGTTGGGGAATAGGTTGTCGATTTCTTTTCCTTTCAGCAATGATGAGTCCACCTCCCTACTTCACAGGAAGCAGTTTGCTGCCATGGGAACGCGCACACTGCCTGCCCGCCTACACAGGGGCAGGGGAAACGCAAGCATAGCCGCTCCACGTGGATCCACTGCTGTCATAAAGGCATCTGCGTCCACAACTGTAGGGCTCCCATGCCACATCTACCGATCGGAAGTATTCCAAATAAATGTGATTAATTACCTCATACATCGCTACGAGGAAGAGGGAATAATCCCAATGCCGGATATGGCCCACCTGGACTTGGAAGCATCCAGGCCCCATCGTCAACGCCGCCCCTGTGGGCTGCGCAGGGAGATGCTGCTCCCTACCCCAACATTCAATCATTTCGGGAGCATGTCCCTAGATCACTTTGATGGCTCCCTACCTTACGCTGATGAGGTGGGTGACATCCGACCCAGCCCGGTTAGAGTCCAGTCTAGGGGATCCCAACAAGGGCCTCCACCTGGCTGCATCAACGCCACTGCCCGGCCTTGCCGGAGGAGCAGGAAAGTTATGCACTTGTTCCAATAGCACCGGCTTGCCTGACCCTACGCCAGTGTCGGGAAGGAGTTGAGGAAACCTGTGAAGGGGGGTCAACGTTGACGGCTACTATAGCCCAAGCCACCACCGACGTATATCATCAAGTCCCTGCACACACTGAGCAGGGGCGCTCCTATGCCCAACCGGGATCGAGGCCCCAACCGCCCCACGGGCAGGCAGGGTCGACTCTCCTAGTCACGGGCACGAGCGGGGGTCATCTTGAACCAACCCACAGCCATGAAACCCCATACGGAGGTCCTCCCCATACCAACACAACCGAGAGCATGGGTCTTCCCCACTTCGAGGCTCGATATAGAGTTCTTCCCCGTGCCACCTCCAATCTGAATGAAGGTCTTCCCTATGGTAGTGATGTTCAGTACGAAAGTCTCTCTCGTGTCCATCACACCGGGTATGGAGCCCTTCCTCCTTCCACCGACCGTTGACGTGGAGAAGTTACCCATCCGGTCTCTCTCCAACATGGGGATCCTCCCTATGTTCTCTCTACTGCTGGCGAAGGTCTTCCTCACCCTGGAAACTGGAGGGGTGAAGGCCAACCTCACTCCACCCATACCAACCATGGAGGTCCTCCCCATGCTCCCACCGGTTCCAGTGGAGGTCTTGCCTGCTCAGGTTCTATTCATGGAGGTCCTCCCTATGTCCCCTTCGACATTTATCCCGGTGCTCCTCACACCCCGGCTGTCTCAAGTGGAAACCATCTCTGCCCTAACACCAATGCGGTTGAAGGACCACATATCGGGAATCAGCCATGTCTTGAAGAGACACCCAGGGGAAGGAAGTTGGTTCATCGTTGCCACAATAAAAACCCTAGGAAGGCCCGGATGGAGGTCAAACTGGTCCACTTCTCAGACTCTGAAGCATAGTGCAACTCACCTTAGAAACCCTACCATCGCTCATCTGAGTCAAGGGTCGGGGCAGGGATGAGGCGCATCAGCCTGGTACTTCCAGAATGCGAGGTCCACAAGATTCCCACCTCCCTCCACAGTTTTATCCATGAGGATGCAAATCTGGAGACCCCACAGGTTACAGTCATGCAGTAACCACCATCATTGCTGAAAGCGCTTTCTACCTCCACAAGAGATCATAGAGAGCTATTCTGGGGACCAATGGTAGGCGAGAAGTATCGCGAAACACCCTCGACATCCCAGGTACCTGATCCATGAATGGTTTCCGTCATCCCCTCCTATCCTGATGTAATGGCCAGGTCACTACACTCCTCGGAGGACTACCCAAGAATCGGCAGCCAGTCAACCTGTTCACCGTATTCTCTACCTTCCAACCTGTCGTCCCTGCATTCTGCCTCAGTACCGTTTCCAGTTCCTCAACCACCCCCAGTTGGCGAGTGGGGAAATCGAGGGCGAGGCCCTAATATTGAGCCGAGGAGCTTCTGGAGAATCCTTGAAGAGGACCGCTTCCCCAAGGAGTTCTGGCCTGTAGTAGTATAGGATTTCAGCATACCCGAGTCCCTCACCCCAGAGGAAGTTGAGTGTCTTCGCTACACCCTCTGGGAAAATCATTTCAGTCTCCATCATCAACGCGTGGAATATCTAAGGAGCCAAGAACATTTTGAGGACATCAGCGAGCAGTGTCGTCTAGTCAATCTGGCCGCACTCTCGGTGGCCCATCACCCTGAGTCACCAGGCGATCGTGAGGCCCTCTAGCAGCAATGTGTTCAGAGTATTAACGTAGTCTGAAAAATCATCAGGGAAGCAACCCACCACGTGCAAGTCTATGGTTGGGGATAGTATGCTGCCCTCCTCTTCATCCTTATCCGACGGCAGCCCGACTCGCTATGCGATATTGAGGATATTCCCTCGGGAAGGGTCACGGTCCACATGGCTGACGGAGTGGACAAGGAGGATGAGCTAGAGTTTCTCGATGGAGACTTACCCACTGAGGGTGTGCACCCACTTTTAAACCCATTAGTGATGATTACCCGTCAGCAAAGGAACCTCTTATGTCTCCCTGCGCCCACTGAGTCGTTAGTACTCAGCTAGAATGACTGTAAGGGAAAAGATCATGTCGGAGTTGTTAAGCACTCTGACCCGTCCGCCTTAGTGCAGAAGACGGAAGAGTACCCCGAGAGGGCCGCATTGTGCCAGCAGCTTTCTGAGAAAAATAGGATGGTCGATGAACTCCTGGTTGAACACACTATAACGCCCCGACCCCAGTTACCTAGAGTCGGTGCGTTATTGCGTAACATTGGCATGATCACAAAAGATCAAGTCTCGAAAGACCGATTAGTTTAGTAGCCTTGGAAACAATAGATACATTCATTAATGTTACATTACATCATAAAGTGAAAAATCAAAATAACATAGTCTCCATAGTCCACACTTATATCCCTTTCAGACTATCCATGTAGGTCAGTCATAAAATATTTCTTCACATCCTGGGAAAAATAAAACATTGAAAGGGGTGAGCTCAGATACTCAGTAAGGATAACAATATAGCGGAAGATTTCATAAATAAAAATAAACATTTAAGGAAATGTATGACTAAAACAAAAGCCTTTTAAACTTGAACTTCAACATAAAATGGCAAAAGTAAAATGAGATAATTCCATTTACTTATTCACATGGATATTCTACTAGTCGAATAATCACATGCAATATCAATAACCACTTTCATAATGATGGAATGCATAATGCCAGACTATCATAACCATGTAGCCAAGGCCTCGTGCCAAGATTACAAATAAGATTTTTTCAAGGCCTCGTGCCAAGACACTAGTTTGTTTCATGAGACCTGCCGATGCCTCGAGGTGTTATAGCGGGCTCCACCCGTCACTTATTAAGTCCAATGCATTCCTCATATGAATAGTTTAAAACATATCGTAAACCATAACATAATCGTATCACATAAAACATGCATAAAGGAAACATAAAATTTCCACATTTCAACCACAAGATATCAATACAACACATTGATATAATAAAAACACTTTCAAAACCATTTTCAATACCAAAATAAAAGAAAATTAAAACATGATATTTATTTTTCATTTGAAAAAGGTTATGGCTTGTAGAGGAAGCCGAAACTCAAATAATGGTCACGGCGGCGGGGAAGTGGTTGTCACCGCATACGTAAGAAAAAAACATTCCTTTTGTCATTTAGTAAAAATGATTCGTATAAAAAGATTCATTTTGAATAAAAGTAAAATTCAAAGGGGTTTATACACCATATAAAGGAAAGTTGTGTATAAAACAAAATATGCCTCAATGAAAGGAGATTGAGACGAAGTCCCTTACAAAGATCATTTTTTAAATAAATTAGATCTATTATGTGTATTCACTATAAGTACACATAAAGAAAGTACAAATACATGATAGGACATAATAATATCATGACATAATTTGAAAGTAGGAGATTAACCCAAAGAATGGAAATTGGGTTAATAAGTTCCCTTACCTCGTGTCCGACTTGACTCGATCGTTCTTTAACCTCCTGAATAATAAACTAGAGTTAATTTCATTTTTCTTAAGAACCGTTTACATGTTCATTATTCCTTTTATATCACTTATTACCATGTTATGAACATTATGTAATTATTTAAGTTAATAACGGTCATTTTGTCGATCTTTGGTACTTGAGTCAAAATAACCTTCTTATAATTACAAGTTGTTCATGTGGTGAAATATCCATTATATCCAGAATTTTATTCCTAATGTAGATATAATATATATCATAGATATCCAGTATATACTTGAATTAATAATATTACATAACATATAGAGGTAAGAAATGAAATGCACCGTTCATGGAGACGGTAAGCCGTACGTATGCATGAACACTACTTTCATTTATATTTCGTATTTAATGGAATGAAATTATAATTATATAAAGTTATACTATAATTCCAGTATAATATAATTTATAATATCATTTACTCCATCCTTTATACATCCCACATATGGCATTAACGATTCAAATCACTTTGAGGGGGCGGCTGTCCGCACTTCCTAAAATGAAAATATCGCATTTACCCATAATGGAAACCATAAAGGTATGCCATAAATGAAAAATAAAGAAGCTTAAGTAAAAAAATAAACATATTATATATCATATATAAATATAGTTACATCTTAATTTCCACATTTTAAGGTGTTATATGAGTGTTGAACAATCATCGTTTCGTGAGGCAGAAATTTGCCATCCACAGAAACAGTATGTTCTTTAACCATTATATATAAGTGTGTGTAAGTGTAGCTAGAATACTTCTTATAACAACATCCTAGTATATTTAGTATACTAGTGTTGTTACAAAATAAATGAATAAAAAGAGTTTAGGGGGTTGGAGAAGCAAAATAAAACATAATAACACAAGAGAAAACACTAACTTTAAAGCAGGTAACTCTTTTTGATTTGAGCTCAAAGGCTTCCTTGGAAAGAATTCTGCCCAAAGTGAGGCTTCTAGGAGTAATATAGGGAAGTTGAGAGAGTATTTGGGCAGATTCTGGCCGAGACAAAAGGCTTGATGGTGTGAATAAGGTGGGAGTGGTGGGGGCCTTTTATAAGAGGAGAGGAGGGGAACTCTTGGAAAGTAATGAAATGTTACTTTATTATATAATGAGTTTCGGATTTTAAAGGTCCCACACTTATATATTTCAAGGATAAGGTGATAAGGGTTCGAAATATACTCATCAAATATGTTTTTGACAAGTGTAAGTCTTAGATTTTACATTATCTTTTCATTTTATTTAAATCGTTAATTAATGAGGTAATCGCTGCATCATCATGGTGTCATAAACATTTTAATTTATTTATTGTCTAAAAATTATAAAAATAATATAATGATGTAGGAAATAGTTTTATCTTTCTAATGAATATTTATAGTCAAAAATATGACTTGTATAACCCCAATTAAAAATTGTTGTAATAAAACAACTCATGTTTGTGACATTTTTATTTTAACATTAAATAAAAAGTTTTTAATGTCATTTTCCTACCAAAGTGGCTCCATGGGGTCCCAAAGTTGACACATGGATTGTCTTGGTCGGCCATGACTCATACAATAGGGGTATGAAGAGTGTAAAGGTCATTTCATATTATTATAACATTATCTTTACCTTAAATTACACTAATTACCTTTAATCGCGATTAATTAAACTTAAAAGTTACTATTCACCAAAAATTATTTTAATCCCATTTAACCACATTTTACTTCCTAATGAAAACCATGTATGTCGGATTTTTGAAAATCAAATCACATAATTGGTAATGTTTCATTTAAATGAAAAATCAGTTTTTTAACTACCACTTAGTGGTTTCACTATTCATCAAAAATTGAAGTTTTTCAGAACAATGCCAAAATTTCACCCTAAGCTATAATTGATATTCCGAATTCAAAAATGATTTCTATTTTACAAAATTCAAAACATATAAGTTTCATTAATTAATTTTATAATTAATTCCCACTGTCACAACAAATAGTGTGTTTTAAAAAAACAAAATATATCAAAAGATTGACAATTGTTTATGTCCAATTTCAAAGTGAAATTAATTCTAATGACCACCATTGGATAAAATGGTAAAAATATATTCTAATTACACTTTAAAACCACTAAAAAGTATAATTTATCACTATAAATTATTTTTATTAAAAAAGTTGTTTTTAAGTATTTTTCACTATTCATAAAAAATTGGATGTTCTCAGAAAAATACCAAAAATTCAACATAGGCTAATTTCAATATTCTGAATCCAAAAATGAAGTCCATTTTGAAATATAAAATATATATAATTTCAAAAAGTGGGTATTACTATTCATAACTGCTATTTTTATTGGTCGCGGTGTGTTAGAACTCAAGGTTGTGTACAACACACGCTGCTCTATTATTCAAAGAGAAGCGTACCATGGAAGCTTGGGGTGTTACATTCTCCCCTCCTTCAATAAATTGCGTCCTCGCAATTTGAAATTTTTCTTTGAAAATAAAAGGTTGAAAATAGGAAATACCTGTGTGGAAAACCCACATCGGAAATAAGGTTAATAAAAATATAACTTTAAAAGAAAGAAAGATAAGTACAAAGGTCACCCGAGATAGCCCATACTAGGATTATATGAAAATATGGATATGGAAGAAAAACAAACCAGCAAGGTCTGATAGAGAGTTGTAGAAAACTGGATTAGGAGAAAGTTAACCATAAAAAAAATCACAAAATTGTGATTGGTTAAACGGTCATTGAATCCCCAGTTGGAAAATTTAACCGGAAACATTTTTGTTTTAAGTTACCTTTTATAAAGTTGATAAATTTATTTAGGAGATTTACTAAGGACGTAAGGGAATATACATACTTGTCATGTACACTTTTATTCTTTAATAAAGTTTTACCACAAACCCATCTTTCACTCTAAAAGGTAATAGAACTCAAAAATATTCTATTTATCATAATTGTATAAGGTTCCAAATATTAACACATACCATTTAGATTAGGAAAACTCTTTTGTAATAACCAGGGACTTCCTGTAGGCTAGTGGTAGGTAATAAAGGCTTGTAGCACTATGGTTGTGGGTTCGATTCCTGCATCTTTGTCCGACGCGATGGGTTATCCCCCGACCTGTAGGTTATCCTTTTCCTAAAACTATAGTATTATAATATTCCAAAAATAATCTTCATAAATGTTTTAACCTTAAAAAATACTATCCAAGTTTCAACATAATCCATTCCAACCTTTATAGTTATCCAAAATACATCTGTCCAGACTTTCTCTAAAAGGTCTCAAAATTACAAAATCAATTGTATCATCAGATTCCTCAAACAAAGTAAAGTTTCTCTTATTGTCACATACTAAAAATATGATTACCTTCATCATATTAAAACTTTAATGAAAACAACAAGTACTTCAGTACAATCCTTATATATATCTCATTATTCTTATAACCAGAATACAATCCTTGCTTCCAAAAGCACCAATACATTAATTATTCCACTTTAACTGTAGTAACAGCATAAGATTGGCCTTGATCCCTTGGCCTTTTCTGAGGTAAGTTTCCCTGACACTTAGTACATTCATTTGCATAATGCCCCATTTCCCTACAATTGTAGCATTCAACATTGATAGCCTCTTTCTTTCCCTTGCAATCACAAGCCTGGTGATCTTTTTCTCCACATTTATAACAAACTCCCATTCCTTTTAGGAAAGTACCGGGGTGATTCTTCCCACAATTATCACATAATGGAAAATCTTTCTTTCCCTTTTTCCCTTTATCTGTCTCTTGTTCCACCATTCTCTTCTTCTCTTGCTTTACTTTGTTGTCATAAGACTTAGAGAATTCCTTTTCTGTCTTGATAGCACACGAGACAATATCTTCGTACGATGAGAAGGATTGTGATGCTAAAGCTCGACAGAAAAACGGTTTTAACCCATCAAAGAAATGATCAATCTTACTTCTTGGGTTATGTATATAATCTGCAGCATACCTCACTAACCTTGTAAAGTTGGCCTCATACTTTGTGACATTCTCATCCTCCTTTTGCCTCAGACTCGGAAATTGTCTTTTCATATCTGCTCGATGGTCACGAGGAAATTATTTTTCTAAGAAAAGCTCTTTGAACTCCCTCCTTTCCATATTTGATACTTCATCATATTCCTTTGTGTTTTGAATCAATGACCACCATTGATCAGCATCTCCAGTGAGGCGGTAAACTTCCATGATAACATTTTCCCTTTCACTACTCCCCAAGGCATGGAATATTTTCTCTAAGGAATTTATCCATTTCTCAACTAATAATGGATTTTTACCCCCATTAAATGTTGGCGGTTGTTGCCTCATGAAGCGGTATAACATTGATCCTTCACGCTGCGGATCAGAGTGCTCCATACGAGTAAGGTTATTATTCATAACCTGAGTGAGGTGTCCCAGTATAGTGATAAGTTGATCAGCACCAGTTGTATCTCCAGTTCCACAATAATTATCTTGAGCAGGAGGGAAATCTCTACATGGAGTGCGTGCATTGATACGGTTTTCATTCCTCCCACTAGGCACCATTTCTAAACAATGTCATAAACTATATTAGTTTATGAATCAAAATACATAATTCCATACTTTTAAAAGACTTAACATAAATTTGACAGTTTATGGATACAATCCATAATCATAAAAATGTTTTCTTTGAGAAGTATATACTCATAAAACCTTCATAATGGTTGGTAAAGAAAATGAGAATTATCCTAAGAGTATCCCCCAGGAGTGTCATAACCAAGAGTGAAGCAAGGCCCGTATTCGTGCACCAGTTCCCGTTCGAGTCTAGATTAAAGCAGGGTTTTCGGGTTTTACCCCTAGGTACATCTGTGCCAGAGCCGCCTCTACCTTCTCGTATCTAGATAGGGATGTATTGCTAGGAAAACTCATAAAATCTCTATAATACCAGAATTCTAGTAAATTCTTCTATAATAATTCTCAAAGTATATCTTAGAGCTATGTTGTCTAATCAGAGTTTATCTAAATCTAGCTTCCAACGGTAGTACTAAACTGCCTCTGATACCAACTGTAATGCCCCGACCCCAGTTACCCAGATTCGGTGCGTTATTGCGTAACATTGGCATGATCACAAAATATCACGTCTCGAAAGACCGATTAGTTTAGTAGACTTGGAAACAGTAGATACATTCATTAATGTTACATTACATCATAAAGTGAAAAATCACAATAACATAGTCTCCATAGTCCACACTTTTATCCCCTTCAGACTATCCCTGTAGGTCAGTCATAAAATATTTCTTCACATCCTGGGAAAAATAAACCATAGAAAGGGGTGTGCTCAGATGCTCAGTAAGGATAACAATATAGAGGAAGCTTTCATAAATAAACATAAACATTTAAGGCAATGTATGATTAAAACAAAATCCATTTAAACTTGAACTTCAACATAAAATGGAAAAAGTAAAATGAGATAATGCCATTTACTTATTCACATGGATATTCTAATGGTCGAATAATCACATGCAATATCAATAACCACTTTCATAATAATGGAATGCATAATTACATACTATCATAACCATGTAGCCAAGGCCTCATGCCAAGACTACAAATAAGATTTTTTCAAGGCCTCATTCCAAGACACTAGTTTGTCTCATGAGACCTGCCGATGCATCGAGGAGCTATAGCGGGCCCCACCCATCACTTATTAAGTCCAATGCATTCCTCATATGAACAGTTTAAACATATCGTAAACCATAACATAATCGTATCACATAAAACATGCATAAAGGAAACATAAAATTTCCACATTTCAACCACAAGATATCAATACAACACATTAATATAATAAAAACACTTTCAAAACCATTTTCAATACCAAAATAAAAGAAAATTAAAACATGATATTTATTTTTCATTTAAAAAAGGTTATGGCTTGTAGAGGAAGCCGAAACTCAAATAATGGTCACGGTGGCGGGGAAGTCGTTGTCGCTGTATACGTAAGAAAAAAACATTCCTTTTGTCGTTTAGTAAAAACGCTTCGTATAAAAAGATTCATTTTGAATAAAAGTAAAAGTCAAAGGGGTTTATACACCGTATAAAGGAATGTTGTGTATAAAACAAAATATTCCTCAATAAAAGGAGATTGAGACGAAGTCCCTTACAAAGATAATTTTTTAAATAAAATAGATCTATTATGTGTATTCACTATAAGTACACATAAAGAAAGTAAAAATACATGATAGGACATAATAATATCATGACATAATTTGAAAGTATGAGATTAACCCAAAGAATAGAAATTGGGTTAAGAAGTTCCCTTACCTCGTGTCCGAATTGACTCGATCGTTCTTTAACCTCATGAATAATAAACTAGAGTTAATTTATTTTTTCTTAAGAAACTTTTACATGTTCATTATTCCTTTTATATCACTTATTACCATGTTATGAACATTATGTAATTATTTAAGTTAATAATGGTCATTTTGTCGATCTTTGGTACTTGAGTCAAAATAATATTCTTATAATTACAAGTTGTTCATGTGGTGAAATATCCATTATATACAGAATTATATTCCTAATTTAGATATCATATATATCATAGATATCCAGTATATACATGCATTTATAATATTACATAACATATAGAGGTAAGAAATGAAATGCACCGTTCATGGAGACGGTAAGTCGTACGTACGTATGGACGCTACTTTCATTTCTATTTCGTATTTAATGGAATGAAATTATAATTATATAAAGTTATACTATAATTACAGTATAATATAATGTATAATACCATTTACTCCATCCTTTATACATCCCACATATGGCATTAACGATTCAAATCAATTTGAGGGGGCGGTAGTCCGCACTTCCTGAAATGAAAATATCGTGTTTACCCATAATGGAAACCATAAAGGTATGCCATAAATGAAAAATACAGAATATTAAGTAAGACATAAACATATTATATATCATATATAAATATATTGACATCTTAATGGCCACCTTTGAAGGTGTTATATGAGTGTTGAACAATCATCGTTTCGTGAGGCAGAAATTCGCCATCCACAGAAACAGTATGTACTTTAACCATTAGATGAAAGTGTGTGTAAGTGTAGCTCGAATACTTCTTATAACAAAATCCTTGTATATTGAGTATACTGGTTTTGTTACAAAATAAATGAATAAAAAGAGTTTAGGGGGTTGGAGAAGCAAAATAAAACATAAGAACATAAGAGAAAACACTACCTTTAAAATGGGCAACTCTTTTTTATTTGAGCTCCAAGGCTTCCTTGGGAAGAATTCTTCCCAAAGTGAGGCTGCTAGGAGTTAGAGAGGGAAGCTGAGAGAGTATTTGGGCAGAGTTTGGCCGATCCAAAAGGCTTGATGGTGTGAATAAGGTGGGAGTGGTGGGGGCCTTTTATAAGAGGAGAGGAGGGGCACTCTTGGAAAGTAATGAAATGTTACTTTATTATATAATGAGTTTCAGATTTTAAAGGTCTCACACTTATATATTTTGAATCTAAGGTGATAAGGGTTCGAAATATA
Organism: Viscum album; assembly: GCA_963277665.1. Lineage (NCBI taxonomy): Eukaryota > Viridiplantae > Streptophyta > Magnoliopsida > Santalales > Viscaceae > Viscum > Viscum album. The sequence continues at coordinate 1,856,135,709 of OY728138.1, forward strand.
CTCATCTAAAAGGTTTTTGACAAGTGTAAGTCTTAGATTTCACATTATCTTTTCATTTTATTTAAATCGTTAATTAATGAGGTAATCGCTGCATCATCATGGTGTCACAAAAATATTAATTTATTTAATGTCTAAAAATTATAAAAAAATATCATGATGTAGGAAATCTATTTAGATTTCTAATTAATACTTATAGTCAAAAATATGACTTCTATAACCCCATTTAAAAATTGTTTTAGTAAAACAACTCATGTTTGTGACATTTTTATTTTAACATTAAATAAAAAGTTTTTAATGTCATTTTCCTACCAAAGTGGATCCATGGGGTCCCCAAGTTGACCCATGGATTTTCTTGGTCGGCCATGACTCATCCAATCGGGGTAGGACAAGTTTAAAGGTCATTTCATATTATTATAACATTATCTTTACCTTAAATTACACTAATTACCTTTAATCGCGATTAATTAAACTTAAAAGTTACTATTCACCAAAAATTATTTTAATCCCATTTTACCACATTTTACTTCATAATGACAACCATGTATGTCAGATTTTTGAAAAACAAATCACAGAAGTGGTAATGTTTCATTTAAACGGAAAATCAGTTTTTTAACTACCAATTAGTGGTTTCACTATATATCAAAAATTGAAGTTTTTCAGAACAATGCCAAAATTTCACCCTAAGATATAATTGATATTCCGAATTCAAAAATGATGTCTATTTTAAAAAATTCCAAACATATAAGTTTCATTAATTAATTTTATAATTAATTTCTGTTGTCACAACAAATAGCGTGTTTTTAAGAAACAAAATATATCAAAAGATTGACAATTGTTTATGTCCAATTTCAAAGTGAAATTAATTCTAATGACCACCATTGTATAAAATGGTAAAAATATATTCTAATTACACTTTAAAACCACTCAATAGTATAATTTATCACTATAAATTATTTTGATTAAAAAAGTTGTTTTTAAGTATTTTTCATTATTCATAAAAAATTGGAAGTTCTCAGAAAAATACCAAAAATTCAACGTAGGATAATTTCGATATTATGAATCCAAAAATGAAGTCCATTTTGAAATATAAAATATATATAATTTTAAAAAGTGGGTATTACTATTCATAACTACTATTTTTATTGGTCACTGTGTGTTAGAACTCAAGGTTGCGTATAACACACGCTGCTCTATTATTCAAAGAGAAGCGTACCATGGAAGCATGGGGTGTTACACACACGGTAGAGCGACGAACCGACTATAGAAATCCTAGGCTGGGGTAGTAGGGTCAGGAACAACTCCCCCCGGCGAGATGCCTCCGGGAAACCCTGATCATGCCGCTTCCCCTGATAGGGCTGAAGCCGGAACTCATGACAAGAGGGAGTGGTATGATTCACCGAACCTTCCCGAATGGTGAGTCAATCCGAGGAATCCAGCCTGGGTTCCCCCAGCTGCCCTGCAGGCCATTCCATCAGTCACTCCATGAGCCGATGAACCCGTCTACCTTGTCAAAGAGCCTGGAAATGCACTCATGGTTAGGGATCCCTATCAAGATAGAGACCCCCACCCGGATGATCCTATAGCGGCACTCATAGCCTGCCTCGAGGCATTGGAAACGCGGCAGGTGGCCATCCCACCAGATGGCAAGCCATACCCGACCTGGGTGGATGATATGCCGGCACCTCTGGGTTTTGGGAATCCCACCTTCTCCCCCTTTAACAGAATGGGGGACCCGCCGCAGCACTTGGCCCACTTCAATTCAAGGTGTGGGCCCATGTTGGGGACTCCAGCGCAGCAGGAGGCCGCCAAGCTTCATTGTTTCGTTCAGACACTGGAGGGGACGCCATTCGTCTGGTACAACCATCTCCCCCTCGGATCCGTGACCAGTTGGGAGGACCTTCATAGGTAGTTACTCTTCTAGATCAGCTCTACCACCTGGAAGAACAGTATCACAGACCTCTTAAAATGCAAACAAAGGCGTAATGAATGAGTCGTGGACTTCATCGCCCGGTGGAAGGGGCTCACATACTCCCTTCACACGCCACTGAATCAGGAGCAATTACTGATGATGTGAATAGGGAATGTCAAGATGGAATTGGTTCCCTCCCTAATCACTCAAGAACTATCCCAGAGGGTTCTGAGACTTATCAAATAAGGCGCAGCACCTCGAAGATGCCCTGAAACAGGCCAGGCAGGCACCTCTATTTCCCCCTGCAGTCCCAGCAAAGAGGGCTGCCAGAGCCGAGCCCACCATGGTGGCCCAGATAGAGGCCTCCAGGTAGATATAGTTGCTACTAGTAGTGCCAGCCCTACCTACTCACCGAGGCCCTCCAACTCAGGCACAGCCTCCGGCCCCGCGGCATCCTCGGAATTGGAAGGCGCTTCCACGAAATGCGCCTCCACTGCCCAGGCGGGACAATCAGGGTCCACCTCCTCGACAAGCCCCACTGGCTCTCCATCAAGGCCAGATTCCAAGGGATCCCTATCTGGAAATAATACATAAGACTTACTTGTTCAACGAGAATCAGGTCCCTGGTTACTTCCGTAGTGCCCTAGAGTAGGGGATTGTACTCTTGCTTGAGTGTAGAAGGTTGGAAAAGGTGAATCTCACCGATCACCCCAACTACTGCCCCTATCATCGGATTATGGGACACACCCTCAAAAAGTGATATGTGTTTAAGGACTGGCTCCAAAACCATGTCGATAACAACATAGTCAGGCTTGGCCCAGCCCCGTCACAAGTGGCGGGTGTCTTCGTGAGGTGAGATAGTAGTAGCGACGAAGGTGAATGGCAACTGGTTCCTAGTGGCGGATCCCAAAAGTGCGACAAATAGATGGCCGATAAAATGGTTTCTCATGCCCATGGCATCATTTGGGCATGATTGAATCATCCGGAGCCTTCAAAAGCTGCGAACACCACCTCTACATCATCATCTCACCCAGCCTATTCTCAGAAGAGCAAGCATCGGCAGCGCAAGAAGAAGCAACGTGCCTCGCTGATGCCATCGTCGTCCCACACTCTCGGCGACTTCATGCCCCCTGAGATGGGAATCCCTCCCAGAATCTGCCTAGTGGTGGTTGATTCTTCATGTGACAGTCAAGGGTACGCTTCGGTTAACACTGTCGAGTTGGTAAACCCCTATATGACTCCCAATGAGGTGGAACTCCAGGTGAACCTCCCCAATGTCCCTAACCAACGCCAATGTCAGTGAAACCGTGGCTACATGGGTCATCGAGGTGCACCAGTTGGAACCTCTAGCCAGGCCTTGCATGCCACCGAGACAAGACATCAGGCCCAGCGCAGGGCTCAGCACATGCAACCTTTTCATTCGGTGTCGTCAAGACTGCCTCCACCATCGTTTGTGCTACTGGATCAGGAAGAGCCACTTCAACCATACCGCAACCATATTCACCCTGATACATGTCGAACTCATGAGACTAGACCTCATTCGGTAGCTACTCATCAGGATTCGACCAGTGAGTAGCGGGGCATTCCCAGCACCAGCCAGTCTCCAGTCCAGCCGACAGGGCCGGTCGTGCCTCCAATCGCAGAGGGGCCTCCTGTATGCATAAGTTCGCACCTAGAACAAAAGTATGATGTTATTAAGCACCTTGTTGGTATCCCGGCGAGGCTTTCCATACTCTAATCCCTCTTCCTGTCATCAGATGTGCGTGAGGCCCTTGCTGAGGATTTAAGGACACCCCTCCAGTTTGAGACGGAGGTAGCAGCTGCGGAAGCCTTTCATGTTGAAGCAATTGAGACTTCCAAATTCCATGCCATCATTTTGTTCTATGGAGAGGATTAAGGATCTCCCATGAAGGGGCACATCTTCTCGTTGTACATCACTATCCAATTCAATGGCGTTGAGGTTCGCCACTGTCTCATTGACACCGGCTCCGGGATCAACCTTATCCTGACACAGATGCTGCGGAAGCTGGAATTATCCAAAGATGTCCTGACTCCATCTGATCTAAGGATCCATGGATATGACAGGACAGAGCAGACCCCAGTCAGAAAGATCTGTTTGAAGACCCAGTTCAGTGGCCTAGTTTCCAGTACTGAATTTATGTTCGTCTCCCAAGATACCACATATAATGCATTTATGGGCAGTCCATGGCTCCACCTGCATGCGGCGGTCCCCTAATCATATCACCAGTGCCTCAAGTACTCCTTTAATGGTCGAGTAGGTGTACTCCAAGGTGATTCATCTCCTTTCGCCTCTTTTGAAGCATGTTATCTAGATGTTGACTATTACAAGATCAAAGATAAGCAGATTCTGGAAAGTGAGGTTGAACCTGCCACGATCACCAGTGACCCCTGGGCAGGTCTGAATGATGCCTATGTCTTCCCAATCCATCTATTGGAGGACACGAACCCTGACATGGGGCATTGATTTGTTGTTTCGGGTACAAGAGGAAGGAATATTCCCAAGTCCAAGCAACGGTAAGAAATCACCTCATACTCTTACACAAACCAGGCTCAGGTGATCTCGGAACCTCCTACCCCTGTATGGTTTCGAGACGTCTGCCCCTTGGTAATGACAGTATGTCATACGTGTCTGTTTCGTCGGGCTGGGATTAACCGGCTCAAGCCGATGCGCCACTATTTCTTTTATATCATCAAGTGTGGCCCCCTAGGCCGAAGTCCAAATGGGATTGGATCAACCACCTTCATCGCCATGGTCTCAGTAGCGTGTGAATCTCTTGATGCGTCGTCCACTGCTGTTCAGGCTAGTACCAGCCTCCCGTCAGGTTCCTCCAACCAAGGGGGAGCCTCACCCACTGGGAAACACCCCCCCCCCCTCAAGTGGAGAAGATGATTTGAAGGATGCCTCCCCTCCCGCCTTTGAAGTAGGAATCTCTTCCATAGTCGATGAACTGGTACAGGTGAACCTTGGTAGCGAGTCAGATTTGAGCCCCACATTGATCAGTGATACCATGTCCATTGAGGAGAAATAGAGGTACATGAACTTCCTTAAATAGTACCATGACATGTTTTCCTAGAGTTAGGACGAGATTCCAGGACAAGATCCTCAGGTAGTCCTCCACCATCTCGGTCTCCCGACAAACCATTGTGGGTTTAAACAGCCTCCCAGAAAAATTCACCCTTCCCATGGTACCATGATTGAGGCTGAAGTTGAAAAGCTCATTAAAGACAACTTCATCAAGGAGGTCCAGTACCCCAAGTGGCTAGCTAACATTGTGCCAGTCAGAAAGAAGAATGGATAGATCAGAGTCTGTATCGACTTCTGAGATCTCAACTGTCACTGTCTGAAGGATGATTTTCCCCTTCCAGTGACAGAATTGTTGATCGAAGCTACGACCGGCTTCCAAGCCCTCTCCTTCATGGATGGTTACTCTGGATATAATCAGACCCAGATGGCCCCCGAGGACAAAGAGTCCACAGGTTTCAGTGCTCCCCAAGGTACTTTCTTTTACCAGGTTATGCCCTTCGTCCTGAAGAATGCAGGGCCACCTATCAGCGGTCCATGCATCGCATATTCAAGACAATCCTCGGAACATTTGTGGAATGCTATGTGGATGATCTAGTGATCAAATTCTTCCAGCGCTAGGACCATCTCAAGGACCTTGATAAAGTGTTCAGTTTCCTCCACTCCCGCCACTTGAAGATGAACCCGTTGAAGTGTTCCTTTAGGGTCACTTCTGGGAAGTTTCTTGGGATTTGTTTTTAGGTACCGTGGCATCGAGATCAACCTAAATAAGATCACGGAAATCGGACAGATGCCTCCCTCGAGCAATATTCGGGAGCTTCGAGGTCTCCAAGTCCACTTATCCTATATACGCCGATTCATTGTGAATCTGGTCGGCAAGTGTAAGCCCTTTTCTCGGCTCATGAAGAAGGGCACCGCCTATGAATGGGACGAGGAGTGTCAGGCCGCCTTTCAGGAAATAAAGCAATATTTGTTCCAGCCTCCAGTCATGATGCCACCTGTCTACGGTAAGCCGCTAATCTTGTACTTCACTACCATGGGCCGATCTCTCAGTGCCCTTCTCGTCCAGAAGAACAACGAGGGGACAGAGAACAGTCTCTACTACCTCAGACGCATGATTCTCAATACGGAGACCAGATACTCCCCCATCGAGAAGAGATGCCTTGTGCTCGTATTCGCCGTGCAAGAGTTGCAACATTACCTGCAGTACCATGAGGTACCACTGGTCTCCCGGGTAGACCCGCTAAAGTACATTCTGAATCGCCCCATATTGACTAGTCGTCTAGCACGGTGGGTGGTAATCCTCCAGCAGTTTGAAATCAGGTTCATGCATTAGAAGGATATCAAGGGGCAGGAATTGGTGGACTTTCTAGCTGCCCGTCCAACCTCCGCAGATCAGTCACTGGACATGCAATTTCTTAATGAGGCAATACTCTAATTAGATCAGGTCGTCCCATACTGGAAGATGCATTTTGATGGTGCCTCCCTGAGTCCCACCGGTAGGAGACTCAATGATCATAGGCTCAACAGAGTGGGCCTTGGTATTGTCTTCATTACCCCGGCACAAGCCATCTTTCCATAGTCATTCCTGTTGTCAGAAGGCTACACCAACAACGAGGCAGAGTATCAGGCCCTCGTTACTGGTCTTGAGCTGGCCCTTAAGATCGACGTTCCCAATTTGCATGTGAAAGGGGATTCTGAGCTAGTCATCAATCAAGTCAACGGTGGCTATGTTGTCAAAAGTATAGAGCCCGCACCATTGTTGGAGTGCACACTCCATCTAATGCCCCAGTTCCCTTCTCCACTGAAGATTACCCATGTCCCTCGGTCACAGAATGGTTGAGCGGATGCTTTGGCTGGCTAAGCTGCATTACTTGCAGAGCTCAAGCTAGATGATCTGATTATCCATGTGGCCCACCAGAGAATCATTGCTCCCCTCACCCCATAGGATGATGACAGCCTGTGAGTAATCCATCTTACCACCAGATCCTCCACATTAGGAGCCCCAGGTTTTTCAGATGTAGTGGTTGAAACGACTCCCGACTTGAGATCCCCTTCTGTCGAGTATCACCAAAATGGTTGCCTCCTGGCTGATCAGGCCGAGTGCGAGTGAATCTGACGTTGTGCACTGTAGTTTACCCTCTAGAGTGGTCCCAGTCTTGAGAAGATCATCTATAATCATGGTTTTGAGGTTGTTCCCCTCCATTTCATTCAAGTAGTAGAGATTCCATAGGTCATGCAAGAGGTTCATGCCAGTTCTTGTAGTTCCCACCAGGCTGGACCAAATCTGTCCCATTAGATCCGGAGATTGGGGTACTTCTGGCCCTCTATGATCCATGATTGTATTGAGTTTTCCATGAGATTTCATGCATTCCAAGTGCATGATAACTTTCTGCATCAACCTCCAAAACCTTTGCACTCCACCAAGTACTCTTGGCCATTTGCGGTGTGGGGACTCGATGTCGTGGTACCATATCCACTAGAGACAGCTCATCAATGCAGGTTCGTCTTGACCACCAAAGATTTCTTTTCCAAGTGTGAAGATGCAATTCCTCTCAAGGAATTCAAGGACTGTTCCATCGTTTACTTCGTGAGCTCCAATATCATCCACTGGTTTGGAGTTCCTCACACCGTCCTCACTGATAATGGCACCATCTTCTGATCATTCGAGATGAAGAAATTGTACGCTACGTAAAATATCCATTTGAACCATACCTCACACTATCACGTGTAGGAAAATTGACAGATCGAGGTGTTCAGCAAAACCATCTCCAAGATTTTGCAGAAAATGGTTGGCTAGAACAAGAAGATCTGGCCGGATAAGCTCCCCAATGCTCTCTGGGATTATCGGACGACGACTCGTAACTCCACCCAGGTGACCCCTTATTCCCTGGTGTGCGGGGATGAGGCCATCCTGCCCATCGAGATCCAGCTGCCTTCATTATGCACTGCAGTCTATGACCAGCAAGTGCCAGATAGAGTGGCTGAAATCCATCTAGCTAAACTAGAATCACTTGATGAGTAGAGGCTTTGTGCCCTGCATAATCTAGAAAGACATCAGAATAAGATGGCTCGAGCCTTCAATAAGAAGGTTTGCCTCCGCTCCTTTATGCCAGGTGACCTGGTATTGGCCCTCCGAGCACCAATGATCCCTGGTAGGAAATCACCTAAGTTGGAGCCCATATGGGAAGGACCTTAAATAGTCTACAGAATTTACCCCAATGGAGCATACTCCCTGGTAATCATGGATGGTGAGCGTATAACTCCTCCCACCAATTCTAAGATCCTCAATCAATACTTTTCCTGAGATTAATGGTCTGGCACGATCTTAAACTGGATGGTCTGGCACGACCTTAAACTGGCTGGTTCGGCACGACCTTAAACTGGCTGGTCTAGCACGACCTTAAACTAGATGGTGTTGCATGACCCTAAACTACATGATGGTCCTAAGTGACCTTAAACTATCTAATCCTGCATGACTTTAAATTGTTCATCATCCAACATGACGATAAAATGCGTTTCTAGAACTATGTGTGGCTTGATTCCCATCCCCATGGGATACATAGGAACGCTCAGACGCCTCATTTTGAGCCTTTCCCCAAACTCTTCTCTTCGACTATCCCCCTAGGTATAGCTTTCTTGAAGTATCCTCGCATGATATGGTGTAGGCTTCCTTAGCCCCACTCATACAAGGATTATAATGGTCGCACCATGGGCCCACTCCCATTCTTCTATCCTCCCATGTCTTCACCACACGATGTTAAACCGCATGTCCTTCAAGAACTACGTATGTCTTGATTCCCATCCTCATGGGATATATAGGAACGCCCAGAAATTTTGTCTGTTGGCCTAGCCCAAATGCCAGAATATTTCCTCCAAGTCAAGATGTATGGTGAGGGTGCACTTTTTCCCCAATTCATGTCGAGCTAAACTCAATCCGGCCATACATCCTACTTCCTGGAGATGTTCGCCTCTTTGAGAGATGGGTACAGCTATGCTTCACCCACTCCTTGACTAGGATTCCATCACCCTCCCTGTCTGGAAGGTCCCCTAAATTGTATGGATGCTAGGCCTAAGGGCTCTCTCTTACAACTTTGGGACAACTCCCTCAAGGATGTCAAGAAACAAGCCGATACAAATCATGTGTTTCAAATATGGTCAGCGATCGATGCTCATTTGTTTCTCCTGAATGGTCACTATAGGGACGATGTGTTTCAAACATGGTCAACAGCCATACTGGATCGTTAGGACCACCCCAATATGTCCCAAACATCGCGTGCAGTGGTTCATTCTGCCTCGTTGTATCTCCAAGCGAAGAATTTCTTCCAGGAGGTTCCAACTATCAGTTCCCCTGGCCTTATCGGGCCCCGTCCCAGGTTCTCTCTTATGGGATTGTGCAGTGTTGTATGGGATTATGTCCTTACTCACGTTGGGATGCTCACCGTGCCACATCCCTGTATGAGACACCCTATCCTCTCCTCGTCCTCACTATAAGTCATTAAACTGCCAGTTGGTCAGGCCTTCCTGACCGAGGCCCTGCCTCAAGCCCCTTGGCTTTTTTGGGGGCCCGGCTGGGTTCTGTCTTATGGGATTTTGCGGTGTGGTATGGTATTATGTCCTCATTCTCATCAGGGTATTCGTCATTCTGTACACCCCCCTCATTGGGGTATCTTACCCTCGGGTACCTTTAAGAACTACGTTTCGCTTGATTCCCATTCCTATGGGATACGTAGGACCACTCGAATGTTGGGACTTCAAGTCTAGCCCCATCTCCCAAAGATCTCCATTTCACCTTGGCCCCTTGGCCTACCCTTTCATGGAGAGGAGAGTATACGACATGGCATGGGATTATGTCCTCGTTCACGTCAGGCTTGTAATGACCACGCCATGTATCTCTCCCTCCTGAATGCCCTCGTCGCCCCTTTTCAGTAGTTCATCAATGTGCCTAAGGGTACTCCAGTTTAGTGCCTGGAATGTCAGACTCTACTCGGACATGCTTCCACCCACTTTTCAGGGTTTTTGTTCCCTTCATTAGGGATTCCATCACCTTTCACACCAAAAGGGACCCCTGAGTGGCATGGATTCTAGGACTAAGGGCTCTCCTATCATTACGGGCCAACGCCCCCAAGGGTTGCGGACAAAAAGCCGATACAAATCCCATGTTGCGAATATGTTCAGCGTTCAATGCTCATTTGTTATCCCACTTCAGGCTAACATGATATGGATACTGTGTTTTGAACACGGTCAACAGCTATCCTCCATCGCCACGCCAATCTCATTAAGCCCGAAATGTTGGTTACATGATTCACATCTTTCTTCACCTTCTCATGTCCAAGTAGAACTTAGAAACTCTTGGTACTCTTCCTCAGTGCGCATCCATACGTTAGGAGGACCAAAGCTGTAATAGGGGCATCATTCGGGGATCCTCACCGATTTCCCTTTGGCGTGCGTTCTAGGTATTACAAAAGACATCTTCCTCCCCTGTTTTCCACAACGAGTTTAACACACGTGGGCTTAAGGATCGGGTTGAGGTCTACACTTACTTGGAGGCTTTTCTCTCCTCTACAGTCCGATCTCTAAGACCATTAACTAAGATCTCATCCAGAACTATGTATGTCTTGATTCCCATTCTTATGGGATACGTAGGACCACCCAAGCATCTTGTCTTCGGGTCCAGCCCCAGGAATCTGAAATCCTACCCTTTATTTCATCCCTAAGCCCCGAACTCTCCGAGAAACATGTGGCGTAGCGTGTTCTCCATGGGTCCTTACCCACGTCGGGTTTGGAAAGGACCGCACCATGTGCCTCCCATGATTTCACTCCTCTACGGTCCGAGCTCTAAGACCATAAACTAAGATCTCGTTCAAAACTATGTATGGCTTGATTTCCATCCTTATGGGATACGTAGGACCGCCTAGATGCCTTGTCTTTGGGCCCAGCTCATTTGGGAGCTAGTTTTGCCTACCCCTTTCCCTCTTACACCTATTTGGGCCCCTTGGCCCGAGGTTCCCTCTCAGAATTTCGTACGGTGTGACAAGGGATCATTTCCCCATTCATGTCGGGGATGTTCTATTGCACCATACACATTCCCCTCCTAGAATCATCTCCATTATGTCTGCTCTGCAAGACAATAAAATGCATGCTTGGTCCCATCAAATGACCCTAAACTGTGATATTATCGTCCCGGCCGCACGATGAAAAACCGCACTGCATTGTGATGACCTCATCATAGAGGACATCATGTTGGGTATTGATCATTCGCCATACCATTTGCCAACGCCTACTATGGCTTGAAACTTGTGGCGATGCCAGGTCCTGTTACCCTAGGCCTGTCAGTTCACAAAAAAAAACCACTCACCTTAAAGTACAGACGGGATTTATCAAATTCTGTTTCTCTTGGTGTGAGGGACATGCCCACACGCCCCCTCTTCCATTGAATTGGTACCTTACCATGCCACCTCCAGAACTACATGCAGCTTGATCCCCATTCTCATGGGGTATGTAGGAATTTCTGTGCACTTTTCCTCAGGCCCATCTTAACTCTTGTTTTTGGTCCCTCGACCTAAAACCTCTCCAAAGAACATGTGGTGGTCGGAACCCCTAGATCCCATTCATGTCGGGTATTTGTAGTTACCCCACCACGTGCCTCCAGTGTTTCCTATCATCTTGGTCCGAGTTGTATGACCCTAACCTAAGATCTCCTTAAGGGAAGGGACTCGACTCCCTCTATCTAATATGTCTTGTTTTTATGTTCTGATGCCTCTTGACAAAGAGCCCAGAGTGCAAAATTTTCATGGGGACATTCCCCTCATTCCATGTCCAAGATTCATGAGCTCGCTATATGGATCCTCATCTTCTTCCACATCCGAAAGGACCCCCTAATGGCCTGGTCCCATGCCGCATCAGCTCACCTACCAACCTGGTCCCACGCCCCTAAGGATCTTTGATGACATTTGCGACTAGTCCCGTGTTTCGAACATGGTCAATGGTCGAACCTCATCTGTCAGTCCCCGTTCTAGGCTAATTCGATGTGGATGCTGCATTTCTACCATGGTCAACAGTCATCCTGCATCATCACTCCACCATCATTGTGGTCCAAATTTCGAGCGTCATGATTTAGACATTTCCACTTCCTCATGTTCAAGTGGAATTCCGACATACTCGACTTTATCTCTTCACGTGTCTAGGTGTGCCTCATGGAAGGGCTAGAATCATTGGGCTAGTATTCATCAAAATTCCCTTAATCCTTGAATTTCTTTTCTTGTGTCAGTAAAGTCCCACCACTACTTCTTGTTTCCCACATCGATCACGACTCACGTGGGATTAGTAGTTTTGGTAGGATGTGTAATGGCGCGGTCAGGCTTCTCATCATCCCACAGGATATTAAAAATGCGCTCTCAGAACTACATATGGATTGATTCTCATCCTCATGGGGTACGTAGGAATGCCCAACCACTCTGCTTCGGGCCCAGCCTAATTCTCACTCTTGGTCCCTCGGCCTGAAGAGTTTCCTCTGGGGATACGTGGTGTGATTTGGACTCCAAGTCCTCATTCATGTCGGTTTCATATCCACTGCACCATATACACCCTGGGATCTTCCCTTTCACTCCACATCCTATCATATTATGTTAAATTGTAGGAGTCCATATGTCCTCAACGCATGACACTAAACTGCGGTTATACCCTGAACAAGTTCAAGATGCCCTATGTTAGTTATGGGATGCACCTGATCCTGTGCCAGAGAGGATTTCACCTGTCAATGTTGGTCTATGATTACACTGTTCCTTTAGAACTATGTACGTCTTGATTTCCATCCCCATGGGATATGTAGGGACACCCTGGTATTTTTCCTGGGGTCCAGCCCCAAGAATCGTAAGGTCCTGTTCCTCCCCATTTTCGGCATCCTGTCCTAACCCCTCGTGGGTAACCATGTAACTGCAATTTTTCCCCGAACAGGTTTGGGATGCCCCAGATTGCGTTGGGAAGTGACCGCCCCCTCTCCAGAGAGGCCCTGTTTGAGAGAAGGAATGATCCATGATCAAACTGATGCGCTCATCCAGTGTGCTTCCACCATGGTGGCGTAATTTCAAGAGTGTTGGAATCTGTTCAAACAAACCCTCACTCCATACCCCATGCTTTATGTTCCCCTTATTCAGACTCTCGTCCTCTTTCATGTCTAGATGAACCCCCTAACAGTATGGATTCTCATCCTATGGCCTGCATACTATCCTGGGCCAACGTTTCAGAAGACTAATGAATGGCATTTTCGATAGGTCCCGTGTTTCAAACATGGTCAACAATTGACCCTCATTTCATATCCCCACTCTTGGATAATAAAATAAGAATACTATGTTTTAAATGCGGTCAACAATTATTCTTTATTGTCATGCCACCCCCATAATGTTCCGAATCCCGGGTATCGTGATTCACACTTCTCATTCCCCTATGATCAAATCAATTTCATCGCCCCTGGCATTACACCATTCGTTCACAAGAGCACGTGAGGAAAATGGTAAATCGGCTGTTCTGAAAACTCCATTCTTCATCCTGGCCTCTCCCATTTCCCAGAAATCCGGACCGGTTATCCAATCCCCGGATGCCTGAAGCTTGGTTTGCACTCCTACGTTTGGATGGGGCAATGAGGTAGCCATCCCTTATTTCTCACATAGGGATTGACCCACTTGAGCTTAGGTAATGATCGCTGGATGCTCCTTGAACATCATAAGGGTTCAATAAACCAATGTAAACAACGGAAATCATGCATGCTACGACATTCAAACAATCAATGCATAAAATTATGTTTAAAGGGTTTGTAATCATTACAGTACCCAGGGGTCGACTCCCCCCGTGGATGGATTGACCTCATCAAAGGAACGTTGTAGCTCTTCCACCCTCTGGCTTGTGGCGTCCAGGAGATGTTGCCGCTTTTCCACCTCCCGCTTCTCCTCGGAGGCGAGAAGGTGCAAATTGTTGGCTGTAATCTGGGCCCTCTCCACATCGTCCTAGATAGCAATCATCCCTCCAAAATCTCACCCCATGCCCTCTTCTGCTTCTGCCAGCTGGGACTTCAGTCATGATATCAGCTCAGATTGTGCATTGAAGGAGGTCAAGTGCTCGTCTGCCTAGTTTTGCAGTCGTTGGACCTCGTCTTCAGCCTTCTAGAGCCTCTTGATGTTCACTGCCTTCCTCCGCTGCCAACCCATGCCAAGGCCACAGGCATACTCCTGAAACTTTTCTATATTAAGATATCAGATGAGCATGTGAGGACATCAGGCATCCACTCCCCCAGCACAGAGTTCACGCAGTCGCGAGTGAAGTCTGTCCATCTCATTCCACCATAGCGTTTCGGGGTGTCATTGATGAAGTGCGTGATTAGATTCCATGATAGGTGATGGACTATTTTTCGATCCTCCTCATCAGAGGCTGTCTCGTCCCAGTCAGCATGATTGGTGGGCTTGTCGTCAAGGAATTCCCTGAGGAACTCCTCGGTCGGGTCCACGTCTGGAGTCGGATCAGGCGTGGTGGGGCCAGAATCATCTGGTTGACCCTCATCATCAGATCCCACCTTCATGATCTTATGAGCAGTCCCACTGGCACCCCCACTGGTGATCGGGAGTGCTGCATTTTAGTCAGGCTGGATGTTCACCTCCACAACCATCTGCATTCCCCTAGGAAGGGCGCTACCAGAAGCCCCGACCAACTTCGCCGCAGTAGCCCGGGCCAATTGAAGGATTGTACACGGAAATAAGAGGTTGTGAATTCCAGTTAATGTGGTCAGGGGATGGAAGTTGTGAATGTGGTAGAGAAGACTTATAGAGGTCAAATCCCTAGTCTCTCTCTTTGGCTGATGTCGTCAGAACCCCAAGACGTGGCCCCCTGTATATGGTTGGCAGGTCTAGAGACTCCAGGGGAGCCGCCTCGACTTTCCAAGCCCCTCCAGACGCAGAGGTTGATGCAGTCACGGGCACAGATCTTGAAGGTCCCACGTCGGTGCCCGCTGATGTGCGAGAACGAGGTCTATGAACATGGTCCTCTTTCATAGTACAGACACTGATAAGGAATCCAGAGTAACCTAAGGGCAGTCTCTGAATAAGGAACTTGGTATTTTACATCGAGAACCTCCGCGAAATCTTCAAGACTCGAGGATTGGCCGCCGAATTCACCCTCCTTCAGCGGACTCTCCATACCAGCCTCGTCTCCCCAGCAGGACTCGTCTGATTCATCCAGCAGGGGGAAGCACTCACTCAGATCAGTGGCCGACAGTTGCGGAGGGACCATGTGATCAAACAGCACCCTGACTCGGTATGTCATCGGGTTCAGGGGCACCCCAGGAATGGATGAACTCCTCCAGCTTTTCTATGTATTGCTCTGCCTCTACCTGGGATTCTGCAAAGCCGGCTCTAATAGGGCCAATCCCCAGAAAGTCCATCCCGAGGCGGTTGAGGTGCTGCCATAACTTGGATGGGCCGAGGAATTGCCTATTGACCTCCCAAATGTCCCAAGCCTTTCGGAAGGTAGAATTCTCCGGCATGTCAATGTGGCGTAGCCGTTTCCCCGGGGCCTGAGTGGAAACCCTGTGGAACCCTCTCGGTGGACGCCCCTCTGGATGAATCTGTTCCCTTAGGACCACCGGCTCCGCTGCAACTGCCGAACCCACCACCACTGCTCCCTCATCAACTGGTGCAGGAATCGCCGCTACAGCAGCCCCGCCACTACGGGATTCTCGTGTCGCCTTTCGGTCTCGGCCCCGAGGTTGGGGAAGCTCACCCACACCTACCAGGATGGTTGGATGCTTTAGCATCTCCCCTGGGTAGGCCGCCTCCCAGCTCTGGGCATATTCTTTTATCAGCCCAAGGATGGTGGTAGGCAGAGGAAATGCATTCCACATCTTCATGTCTTCCCGTGTGAACATGAGCCACATCTGCCTCATTACACATGGGTGCTCCTCGTAGCGCACCCCCTGGTAGACCTGTGGGGTCATCCACTACAGGCACTGGAATTTCCTAGCAAACCGGTGTGTGGTGTATGACTCATAGAGGTGCTCGCAGTCCACCCTAGACACTAGTACTCCACCTTGAAATGCCAGGTGGTTGGCTCAGTTCTCTTCCGTTCCCTGGCCATCATCCGTGAAGGCCCCTGTCGGCAATGAGAATAGGTGGAAATTGAATTCCTCCACTCTCTACACCCGGTTTAGAACCGATGGTGCGGTCTGCTTAGTCAGAAATCTCCCCATGACGTTCAAGATTGAGGGATGAAATTTCGACCTCAGAGGTGAGATGGAGTTCGGATACTCGTAGATCCCCCCGATATGTGCCGCCATCCACCCGTACAGGAGGTGGAATGACCCACATACCCTTTGTGGCCTCTTCCCCTCGATGATGTGCCACAACATTTTGTTCAACTTGGAGAGCACTAGGATCCCTAGGTTGAACCTCCCTCCTATCGCCAAAGTGGATGCCATGACTAAAGTGCTTCACCGCACTCCCATGTTTGTATCCCTCACTAGAAAGATCCAACCATAGATGAGAGCTGCGATGAATGCCGCAAGCCTTACTATTGTTCATTGTTCAATGCTGACACTGAACCCACAGGTCTTCCATTGGATATCATCCAGCAGCCACCAGTATGATTTTCCTTACTCTGGGCACCCTTCGGGAAAGTCTGAGGCCTCGCTGGAAAGTAACTATTTTCTGGGAAGTTCATGAACATCTTGAACAAGTTCTTAAAGTGGAAATACCACACTACCTCCTTATCCTCCCCGATCACAAGCTCTATCAAAGCTATCACTAGCTGCGACATCTGCTCTGGATCTTCCCACGTACCCATGGCTGGGAGGAATTCGTCATACATCGCCCCCAGTATTGGGACCCCTGAGATCTGATGCACATCCCATAGGCTGATGTCGACCTCCCTATGAGACAGGTGAATGGTACTGGTCCCCGAGGACCACCTGCTCAACAGCTCCAGCATCAACTCCTTCGGCTGGTAGATATGGAACTGGGAAGCCCAAGCTGCCTCATAAATCCCCACTCTTCTCAGCTCTGCTTCAAACTACTCGCACAAAGCACCTGCCTAGTAGGACCAAGCCCAATCGTTGGTGAAGTTTCCACCCTGGCGCAGGTCCCATTCCTCGGACCACCCCTTCTTCGGGTTCCCCAGCGCTGCCTTGATGATGGTTCGATACAAGGGAAGGGGCGTCTCTGACTGAAATGACCTCTCGTCGATATCATTCAGATGATTATATAGGAATTCGGCGATGACAGGTGTGAAATCCTTCCGGGCATGACCATCGGGTGCCCTGAACCATCGGTGCTGACACGGCCTGCTCTAGAACCAGTAAGCTATCTCATCCCTACCAACTGCAGGGATGAAGATGTCATCCCTAAACCCGAATCCATATAGAGGCAACCTTCTGCATAGAAGATAGTTCTTCTGGCTCTCCAACAGCAGATCCACCAAATAACTATGGTCTGATTGGATCTGAACTACCTCTCTATGCCCCTGGCTATTCTCCATTTCATCCCTTCGGGCGGCATCCGCAAGGACCCCTTAGGCAGCTTCTTCATGGGCCATTCGGTTTTGGAACTTGGACATTTGGTTGGATGATTCGTAAGTGTCGTTCGTAAAGCGTGTTCATGAAGGCCGCTCGCAAAGACTATTCGTGGGGTGCTGCCTCGACATTCAAAGATGGATCGCGGAGCGCAAACATGGAGTCGAGGACTTGTTGTGCACCGCGAAGACCCGATCCGCAGATATCATCCGCGAAGTACGCAGAGCTTCACGAATCGAGAGCACAAGAAGACAAGATTGTAGAGAAATAAAAGGACAAAAGAGATGGCAGGCCCCTTATTTATATTCAACGACCATTGGAGCTTCGCGGCACGTCCAGTCCATGCGAAGCTTCATGGCGTGCCCGGACCGCGCTTCCCCTGTCTGCATCGCGATCTCGCCTCGTGAATCCGCACCGTGAATAATCGAGGATTTTGGCGATTTACCTCATACTTCGACCCTTGATCTCTCCACAGCTCCAAGTCTGAGGGGGGGTATTTGTTGGCGCCAAATTTTTGAACGAAGAGAAGGCCCCAAGATGGAACCATGGACTGCCTTGCGAATCCCCTTTGTGGAGTCCCCCCAGCACCGTGACCACCGTGAAGCAAAGAAGGCGGGATGCTCTGCGAACACACTTGACGTTCGTGAGACCGCCACGAAGTAGAGTAGGTAGGAGTCTTCACGAACGGATTTGACATTCGTGAACCCGCCGCGAAGCACAGGAGGTGGGATGCTCCGCGAACCCATTGGATGTTCGTGATTCTGCCGCGAAGCTACATCACCCATCTTCGCACCACGTGAGCACCGCTCCGCGGCCCCTCTTTCCTATAAATATCGGGCTCTCCCTGACCTCTACAGATGGACAATTCGACCTTTCGGCTTCTTATCTCCCGAATCGCGAATCACTCTTCCGCTCAGCGAACCAAGAGCTGTGTGAGGTACTTCTGCTTCGCGAAGTGCCTCCCCATTGTCTCGTTTTGATCCCCTCTTCCAAGAGGTATTCCTTTCACGAAGCCTAAGGGATTTCGTGAAGGAAGGGGATCCCCAAGGGGAAATGGGTCATCACAGATCGTTTATGCTTCACGAAACACCCTTCATGTACACATGGTCCACATGTTAAAGCAGGATCACTATACTTTGCGAAGTAGATTGCTTCCTCACACCTTGCTTCACGAGGAACCTTTGCTCCATGCGGTTGTGCTCTGTGAATGCCCTTCCACTTTACGATGCACCTCCCATTTTCACCTTCGCCACATGATAAGGCTAAGGCACCCCAATTCGCGAAGCACACCCCTTCGCAAGTTCCCTCCGCCACGTGGAACGACAGAGTTCCACAAGGCCCCTTCCTATGGACCCCTCTGGTTGGAAAATCCTTTTCCTATGCGACCCACCAGGTTTGCACGGTGTGACTTCAAAGTCCCCTAGACGATACCGCCCATTACGTTGTTTCTCTTAATGCTTCTTTGCATAGGAATGCTAATGGATATTGCTTCTTCGCATAGCCACGCTAACATGGACCCCTCGATGGTTCACTCCGCGACACCCCCTCAATACAGCGATGTCGGTGCCTTCCCTCCCATAAAGAGCAGAGGGTAATGGTTATGTATGTCCTAGGGATGCGGAGAAAACCCACCTCATCCGAGCTACATGATGATAAACTTCTAAGCATCATCATCCTCAACACATGACGTTAAAATGTGACCTGTCCCCGCACCTCGAACGTAGGGACCCCCCACCTTGGGCATTATCCACGCCCCCTAGTCTCCACAGGGGATGATGTCATCCTTCTTGGAGTGGAGTTTGTCTGCGGGGAAGGGCAGCCACCTTGGTGTAATCCCCTAGATTTTCTTGCAGGAGGCATCACCCTTGCTCCTCCTCACTTCCTCTGTGCCAAGGCCAGTGGAGGTCGTGATAGGGAGTGAGACTCCTCCTTTCTTCAGTCCCAAACCACTCTCCTACTGCGCTTTGTCGCCATCCGGCCTCCATGTAGGAGTAAGCCCCAATATCTCTCTCCATGGGCTGCTCCACGCGTAAGCCCCACTCCACATCCCATGGATGCACCTTTCACGACGTGATCGTCAGGTCTCTGCTGTCTCTTGTTTCTCACATCGAGCATGACTCATGTGGGCTTAGAGTAAGCATTGACTATGACACCACCCCCATACCGCATGATGTTAAACTGTATCTCGCCCCATCCCATATGACGTTAAACTGTATGACCGAACTACGAGAACTTTGATCCTTGTCAAGGCATATTACGTAGGAAGCCTTCATGAGGCTCAAGCCCAACAACCATTGGCCCTGACCATCTCCATGTCAGTGCACCAAGCCCCATAAAAACCCTCGGGCAGCCTAGAGTGTAAGCCCCACACCATCCTGAACTATGTGGTCTTTGATCCATGTAAAGGCATGGTACATAGGAAGCCTTCCTGAGGTTCAAGCCCATCATCCACCAGGACCAAGGTCCTTATTCACGTTTGTTCGCCAACACATCCTATCCTGAAATACGTGGTCATTGATCCATGTCAAGGCATGGTATGTAGGAAGCCTCCATGAGGTTCAAGCCCATTTCTCTCTTGAACTACATGGTATTTGATCCATGTCAA
Source organism: Viscum album (assembly GCA_963277665.1). Classification (NCBI taxonomy): domain Eukaryota; kingdom Viridiplantae; phylum Streptophyta; class Magnoliopsida; order Santalales; family Viscaceae; genus Viscum; species Viscum album. Next base: position 1,856,155,816 of record OY728138.1, read on the forward strand.
GGCATGTTACGTAGAAATCCTCCACGAGGTTCATGTCCATCACCCATCAGACCCTTGATCCATCTTCATGCCAGTTCACCAACACACCCTATCCCAAACTGCGAGGAATTTGATCCATGTCATGGCTTTGTATGTAGGAAGTCTTCACAAGGTTCAAGACCACCACCCGGTCATTCCGACCGCCTTCACATTGGTTCACTAAACACCCCGGGTAGCCTAGAGTGTAAGACCCAAATGCCATCCCGAACTATGAGGATTTTGATCCATGTCAAGGCATGGTTCGTAGGAAGCCTCCACGAGGTTCAATTCCACCACCACTCGGTCATTCCAACCCCCTTCACGTCGGTTCGACCTCATCTGATGGTTGTAACCACATTAAGTGGTAAGACATTGCCAACCTCATTCGATGGTAAGTCATCACCAGATGAACTACATGGACTTTGATTCCCTACCATGGGGATATGCAGGAAGTCTCGTCGAGGCTCAATCCCAAAACCATCATCCATCCTGATTCTTACACGGGCCACCACATCCCGATGAGATCATGTCACCTCGTTCCTTCCCACAACATTCGGGATGTCGCCCACGTGTTGGCCCCAATATCGGTGTTCCCTCCAAGGGGGGTTCCTCCATCTGATCCACTCTAATCAGTGTTCTGATCAGTCCGATCCATCACTGCTGGACGTTAAAATCACGGCATACCCTGTTTTAAACATGGTAAGATGAGGAAAACCTCAGATACATGCCTATGGCATATGATTCCCCACGTTCTTTGTGGGATTCCTCGGGTTTCTATGACCTCGAGAAGCCCTATAATAAGGGATAGAAGAAAGACACACCAATACCCAGTGTCTAGACACGCCAGTGACGCCCAGTGTGACTACTCCCCTAACCGAATGTTGCTTTATGACCAGACCCCTTGGAATGTCCTGATAGAATCAGCGTAATTAACTGGCATTCATGAAGATATGACACCGAGAAGAGTTTCACAAACAATGTATTAAATCTACAAGGGAGACCCAGACTAGGTGACGAGTTCTGAGGATGAATCCACGGAACAAATAACCGACATCAGATCATCCAGTTTTGATCAAGGATTAAATTTCCCTGAATAAGGAACGGATCCTACCCGCCTTTGGAAATCGGGAATGCACGGTAACATAAACTGTGCCTGTTGCACTCAAGCAGATGGATGCGTGCACTCCGGAGAAAGCGTCAGAAACAACAACCAATAAATTTTATTATGATACATGCTATAATAATTATATGTATTAACATATATATATATATAAGTTTCCTTCTATCATGGGGATTATGATTCAAAATAACCAAAGTGTGAAGGGTATTGTGTTGCAATATTTTTGTTTTTCAAGATTGTTTTCATTTATGCTTTTGATGATGAAATTTCACGATCTACCACTCAAGAATATCATGAATTTTTTTCCACTTTATAATTCATGAAAATAAATTATTTCATGTCATTTTAATCTATTTATGTACTAAAGATACTAAAATAATTTTCACAAGAACAGAATCAAATTTATTTCACTCTTTGGTCAAAAATTATTTCCCTTCCATGTTTGTGTTTTCAAAATGAAATTAGTAGCAATGTTTTTACCATTATCAAATTATTTTTAATTATTTTTTACAACTACTTTATATTTTACAAAATGGTGTAAAATAAATCTTCTTTTCATTTTCCAAATGGGTTACATTTTTCTATTTATAGATAGTGTGAAAGGAATCATGGTATTAATATATATGACATGAACAGAATTTCCCCCCATCATGAACACACAATGATTTGAAGATTCTTTTTTAAATTTTCAGGGTTATTTAAAATGAAATTATATCCTTATTATTTGTGATTTTTTTGATTTTAAATAATATATTTCAAATAGAAAAGTGTATTTCTATCATGAAATTTCATAAGTTTTCTTTTAAAGATATATTTTTCTATAATGAAATCCACTGATGTTACTTTAGTTTAACTGTAGATTTTAACCATTGATACCAACATTATTCTTTCACTAGATGGTTAATTACTATGATGATAATATTTTTAAGAAACTCATTCATTTCCTTGGGTTATGCTATGATTAATTGATGAAAGGTTTGTGAAATAAAGTTATTTTCCATGTGTTATTCCATGATAAAATGTTTAGGAAATGCATTTATTTACACATTTAATATTATTTTCATTTTAATGATATTTTGGAATAAAACTGTAATAATTTCATAATGTCATGGGTGGGCACAGAATTATATATCCCTCCAATGAATTGGGAAAAGATGGATATATCACGAGTTAAAAGTAAATAGAATGGGGACATAACCCAGTTCAATAAGGGTATATGTCCACAATGATAGTCTTGGGAGAGAACCTCAACTACTATGATGGTTTGGGGAGTGAAACCATTCCACTATAATAATATTGATAATTTTAATTGACTAAAAATAGAATGATTTTATATTATTATGTTTAATAACCAAATAAATGTCTTATACAAATCTTATTCTCTCATGGATTTTGTTGTTTCATTCATTCAAGATTCATTTCTTATGAACAATAAATATTTTTCCGTTACTACAGGTTAGTATCTATCATACATAGGGTATGGTTTTAAAATTTTATAATAATTTATTCTTAAACATATGCTGATGTTATTATTAATAGATCATTGATATCTTCCTTATTTATATTTACTATGCATCTGAGCTCACCCATTCTTATGTTTCATTTTCCTCAAGTTTGTTAGAAGGTATTAATTTTGATATGTCTAAGAAGGATGCTACTTATGGATAACATATTAGGAGATGATGTAGATATATTATGTAGATATTTCCAATGTTTCCAATTTTCCAAAGGAACTCGACAAATAAATTCATGATTGTATAATTATATTATGTAACTATTATTCATCTATTAAGTTTTTATATATACGTATGAAAAGTATGGGTTTATATAGTTGGTCTCAGAGTAAGGATTAGTCACCATTATTCACTGTAATGAGAATACTATTGTAATAACATAGAGCATAATACTAAGTATATGTTTTCCCATGATGATTATTGTTTCTCACATCCAATATAAAGAATATGAAGAAATAAGAAATAATCATAGGAGAGAAAAACATTATAAGGATTCCTTCATTATATGATGTCCACATTATTATAGTGGGTTCACTAATCTAGTAGTTGATAAGAAATAGATCTTTAAAATAGAAATTTTATTTTCCATTTTCTATTGGTTGGATAACGAAAAATGGATTTTTTTCTCTATATCTTTTGTAAGTAAAATATATCAATGGTTGAATCTCATCATGATTATAAAAAAAATTGTATGAAACAGATTCCATGGATTTTTATGACTTTAATATCTTATTTTACTATAATTACACTCATTGTATTTTTCATAGGAACATTGATAAGGAATTACTTCAGATAAATTAGATGGATAATAAATTTGTTATTACTACTGAGGAATATTTTATAAGACTATGAGGTAATCATATGAAATTATCATCCAACCTAAAACTATGATTCCATGACAGATGAAAACAAGTCATTAAATGGAGTTATGCAAAAAGGGACTTCTATAGATATGTATAAATTTTCTGATTTTCAATCAATTTAGATATTTATTGTGGTGTTACCCATTAATCTTATGATTTTGAAAATAAAATAATGATGAAATTCAAATGAGACTCTAAAAATCATAGAGAAATTAAGATGAGCTTTATTTTATGCTCAATGTGTGGAAGGAAACGTAGATAGAATTTTAATAATGTTTTTATTAAATTTTTTATATTAGGAAAGGAATTCCATCGAGCTACCGAATGAAAAATTCATGGAATGTATTTATCAAATGATATTAATGGAGAGAATTCTCTATAGAATGAACCACCCACACTCAAGTGAATCAAATGATAGGATTGTTCTTGTTATACTTACTAGTGATCAAGTATTATGTTTAATGATAATGCTAAATGTCATCAACCTCTTAAACTAATAGAAAAAGGGAAATATCTTGAGTTTACTATTTCTGAGTTAGGTTATGATAATGAAGTGGTGAAAGGTTCACTTACCATACACTCTAGAATTGATATTTTTTTTGATTATAGATCTTCCCACTCTATTATATTTGAATAATTTGAAAATGGAATTATAGTACCAAGATAAAAAATTATATATTTAATATTTAGTGAAAATAGTACTCGTATAATCCTCCCTTCTAATGTCTATGATTCTCCTCTTCTTGAAGTTTTTGGGAATGTGCTTCTTATAAATCTTTTTATTCTCCCTCTTGTTTAATTTGATGTTACACTAGGGATGTATTGGATTTATCTACATAATTCCCACAAAAATTTAGGAGGAATGGAATTAAAATAGATATTCCAAACCATATAATGAGACTTTATCCATGCAATGATAAATATAAACTTCCAATGAAAATTCTATCTATTATTTGGGTCTTGATTTCAATTCAAAAGGGGTGTTTCTCTCAGATATTTGGGGTGAAACTCAACATCTATGATATAACTATTGCACCGATGTTTTTTGATGTCTTTACTGAATAGTTTTATATTCTTCCAATGAATAGAGAAGTTTTGTCTTAATAGAACTCATACACGGTGTTATTCCCAATTCAATGACTCTATATAGAATTTCATCGATTTAGTTACATGGATTGTAGAAGATACTAAAATTGAATCTTGAAAAGGGATTTTCTCATTCATGTGTGTCACCTTGGAGTGAACGTATTCATTTATTATGAATAGATATGGAACAATGAGACTCAAAATTGATTATCAGGAACTAAACATGATCAAAATCAAGAAAAAGTGACTTCTACCTCATATTGATGAATTGTTTAAATCTCAATAAATTTCCATTATTGAATTTTACCTGGGATATCATTAAGTGGGGGTTAATAATGAGTATACACCCAAGACCACATTTTATCCAAAGTTTGGAAACTATGAATATATAGTGAATATGCTTAGTATTACTAATTCCCTCATTATATTCATGTATTTAATGAATAGATTACTGATATTTCACCTTGATAATTTTCTAGTAGTATTTATAAATAAAATTATAATATATTAAATGAGTAATTAAGAGTTGGAAGATCACATTAGGATTGTGTTGAAGACATTGGGAAAAGAGAAGATATATGAAACATTCTCTAGGTGTGAATTTTTTCTACAAACGGTTTCATTATTGGGTCATATATTCTTAAGAGAGGATATATCTATTGATCTATCAAAGAATAAAGTTATTGAGAATTGGTCTAGTACAACCAATGTGACTGAGATCTATATATTTCATAGATTATATGGATATTATAGTTTATTCATATAGAATTTATCAATGATTTCTAATCCACTCACAAAGTTAACTCAAAAGGGATCCAAGTTAATTCGAAAAAATATATGTGAATCAAATTTTAATGAACATAAGGAAATATTTTTCAACACACCTATGCTAACACTACCCCATAGTGGATATGTGTTGTGGCCTTTAGTGATGCATTGATTAATGGGTTGAGATGTTTCTTCAAGAAAAATAATATGGTGATAGATTATACCTCTCAAAAATTGGTGATTAATTATAAAAATTTCACAAATCAAGATTTTGAGTAATTTGTAGAAATTTATTCATTAATGATATAGAGGAATTAACTGTATGGTTAAAGGTGTTATATATATATTGATCAAAAAAACATAAATATTATTTTACTCAAAGAGTGAAGAATATGAACCATATATGATTATAGAATATGAATAAATAATATGACTGGTCAATACATTATCATCCTGGGAATGAACTCAAGGTGGCAGAAACTCTCAATAAAAAGGTCCATGCATTATTTTTTATGATAAGGATCACAAAAGATCCAATTTTTATAGATTTTCAATGGATAGAGCATGAAATTATGAAGTACAGGGATAGAATATAGTTTCTCAACTATGTGTTCACCCATCTATCCATGCGGTAATTAATGAGGTGTAAAAAGAAGATGTGGAATTGTAGAAGAAGGTGAGAAATGTTCTCGAGTTTTAACTTTATTTTGATTTAATGATAATTTTAAGAACCATGTATATGTTACTTCCATAAAATATTAGGAGAATGAGATTTGGGAATAAGATCATACATTATCATTCTCTAATCATTCTGTAAGTATGAAGATTGTATAAATTTGAAAGAGTATTTCTAGTGGTAAAACACTAAAATAGATTCTATAAAATATGTATCTCGATGCATTGTATGTAAAAAAATTTAGGATGATAAAAATATGTATAAGAGAATTTTATAACCATTACCCATGGTAGAATGAAAAAATTAAAACATTACTATGGATTTTATTGTATATGATTGGGTTCAGATGTTTACCTCAATGGTCTTGAGAAGTATCTAATAGGCTTTGGATACAAAGTTAAGTTTCAACAATACGTATCATCCTCAGACATAAGTTATGTCTGAGAGAACCATTAAAACCATGGAGGATATGTTGATATCTTATTCTTTGTAATTCAAAGGTGGTTTTTATTAGCACCTTCCTTTTGTTGAGTCTTCCTATAAAATTTCATTCACATAAGCATTTAGATGACTCCTTGTGAATCCCTCTATTGAAAAATGTTTAGAACTCCAATGATTTGGGTTGAGGTTATAGAAATTAATCTATTCAAGTATAAGGTATCATATAAAATGGTAGTTAAATTAATAACTATTCAACTGTATATAAAGTCATCTTAGAGTCAATAGAAAATTTATACTAACAATATTCTGTATGATTTATAATTTTATTTTTATGAGATGTTTTTTATTAATCTATCTATGGAATAAGATTAGGAAATTTGGGAAGAAAGTAAATATAAGACCAAGGTATATTGGACCCTTAATGATTCTTGATCATGATAGGATTTTATCTTATCATTTGGTGCTTCCACCGAACATCTCTTAAGTTCTTGATATGTTCCATGTATCTCTCCTAGGGAAGTACATACCTTAACATTCACATGTACAGAAATGAGGGGTCATAGCACTAGATAAATATATCTCTTATCATAAAGAACTATATTATATTCTTGATCATAGAGATAAAGTGTTGTGAAAGAATACCGCTTTTGTAGTCCATGTTTTGTGGTAAAACCACCAAATTATGGAAGCAACATGGAAACCTAAAGATATAATGAGGTAAAAGTATCATCAGATGATTTTTATCAGAGTAATTGAATTTTTTGGTGATTTTATAAAGGTAACTATAATTTAACACCTCCATATTTCATGAATTAGGTTTTCTCAAGTAAATTTAAATTCATTAATATATTTCATTACATGAAACACCATGTTTAAAATAATTATCATGTACAATTATAATATTATTATTTAAGGTGCTAGTTATCACCTAAACATTGGATTTGTAGGTATGTATATGAATAAATAAATTATGAAAAACATATGGTTCAAACATGTATAAAAAAATAATTAGTTATCAGTTGATTGGAAATCAAAATAAAAAATATTTTAAAGTAAGGGTAATTTTTTTAAAAGGCTGTTTTTATGTGTTAAATTTGTTTTTATAATAAAAGATAAATTTTTCACTATTGAAGAATCATTTAAATTAAATTTATATATTATATATTCAATGAAAATTTTAATCCTCCATCTAATATTTTCTATAGGATTTGGATAATAATAAATATCTTTTTATGTTTATAAACTCTATTTTCTCTTAAAGGTGGTTTCATCATGATTTTTAGATATATTTTAAATTTTGTTTATTATAATTTTATAAAATTAATTCTAAAGAAATTATATCATTTTTTAAATAAAAGTTTTCCAATTATCATATACTTTTTTTCTGCAAGTTTTCTATGAAGATTGATTTTTTTATGAATTTTGAAAAATACTGAATAAAAATTTTCTTTTCATTTAAAATATTTACCATATCCGTTTTATTTTAATATTGCTTGAAAAGTAAAATTACTTGAATTATATTATAACTACTCTTATTTAGGCTATTTTAATCAATTTTATTATCAATTTTGATATGAAATGTTTTTGTACTTATGAAAATATTTTCTTTGGAAAACTAATTTTTCATTATGTTTGCTCATTTAATAGTATAATTAACTTATTTAAATTATATTAATTAAATTTGGGAAAATATATTCCATATTTTTAATCATCATAATAATTATTATATAAAAATATGAAATTAATTTTTTTCGTAATGTATAGGAAAAATAGTGAAATGCAATTAGCCCAAATAAGGTTAAAACACGTTTACAAGTGGGTTAAACTAAAGATATATGGGTTAAAATGATAAAAAAATGTTTAATATATGTTATATAGACATATGTGGACCTTATATAAAATATTTATTATTAATGATTCATTTTTTAGCCTTGTTTCCAGGAATGATACCTCATATTATTGAAAAACTTTGAAAATTTACAATTGTTCCACTTACCCAATTATATAGAGAAAACCTTCTAATATCCAATTAAAACAAAAATATCCTTTTATATAAAAAATAACTACCCAAATACTTACCTCACATCCTTTAACATGAATTAGATTTTATTTTTTTTGTATGAAATCAAACCTAGGATTACATTTAGTATAAACCTAAAGAGATTGTCCGAAGGAGAGGTATAGTTCTTCACTAAAGGTTTTCATTTTATTAAATCTTAAAAATTCATAAAATGTTATTAAACTATGATGAAATAATAATACCATTATATTACATAAACTTATATTTAATTATGATAATGGAGTAACCAATGTATACCTCTTTTTCCATCTAATGGGGAATAAAACAACTGATCGTATGTACGGTAGACTATCACCTTCTGAACTGATGCCTTTCATTTTCCATCACCACCTCTCATGGTTAGATATAAATATGGATTTCATGTATATACATGAAATTTATAACATTATTATATTTATTTAATTATAATATCACATAATTATTCTTACCTTCCAGTCTATTTTAAAATGATAACGTCGCTCATGCTTACCCATGGAAACCATCTCCACGAAGCGATATGATTTATTTTTCATTTTTTAAAAGAATGGATATTAGGATAAATTTTATGAATCCATAAGATTTATATGATATAATAATAATAATTTAATTGTTAAATATTATTTACCATTCTTTCATTACATCTATCAAAAAATGAAAACTCCATTCCTCTCTACATACGTCATTCCATCTCCATGAATGGTGTAATTCAATTTTCTAATGATGACAATTATGGATGAATATATATATATATAGTGAAAATATATTATATTTATATTATATTTATATCATTTTTAACATTATTAATATTATGAAATCATGATCTATTTATAAAGACCAAAACTACTAAACCAAAACAGACATGAAAAATGAAACAGTTATCACAAAAGAATGATTTTAATACAATTTTTTTAATAAATTGGTGATAAAAGGTTATAATTAAATAATATATGGTATTATATATATTTTTTTAATTTTTAAATATATTAATAATAAATCAATAATTATTATACTAGAGGTTCAAACACGTACGAAGTATGTCAGACCTAAGATAAGTGATTTTCATCACACATTTTTGTTTATGAGACACATTCATGTTCTCCAATTGTTTATTTATATAATGTATATATTATCAATGAATGTATATTATTAATATTCTTAATAAAATAATCGGAATTTAAATATATTTTTTCTTTCACTAGGTTATGATTTAAAATTTACCATATTAGTAGGGGTTTTATTTTTCAAACTCATTATTTATCAAGATTGTTTAATATTATGTTTTCAATGATGAAGTATCACCATATACCTCTCAATAATCACATTAATTTTTATCATTTATAGTTATTTCTATATAATACATGATTTTATTTTATTTTTGTCTATTTAGGTAATAAATATACTGAAAAAAAATATTTTTACGAAAAAATACACATTATTTCACTGTTCGGTCAGAAATATTTTCTCTTCCACGTCCATGTCTTCTAAAAATGTTTTCAAGATTTTTTCACCATAATACAATTATTTTTAAATTAATTTTTACCAATGTTTAAATTTTTACCAATTTTCTTTACATTATTATTATATTTGTTTTCAAAATGAGGTATTTTTGACCTTTTACAAATAATGTAAAAGGAATCTTTATTTTACTATACAAAGAATGAATGTAATTTCACACAATCATACCCAATATATGATTTAAAGATTAATTTAAATGTTTTCAAGGTTATTTCATAGAAAATTCACTCCATAATAATTTAGGAATTTTATTTTTTAAATATGTGATCACAAATAATGGTATTTTCATCAAGAAATGTTACAACTGATATTTTAAATTAATACTTCAACAATGATGAAATAGTTTGAGGTTAAAGATGTTTTACTAGTTATATGATCTAGTGATACAATAATTATTAATTCAATGGATATTTTATAACTATAAATAAAATATTTTTAAGAAACCAATTACTTTCCACAGGTTATGATATGATGAATTGATGAACTATTTATAAAGGAATTTCTTTTCCATTGGTTATGCCATGATAAAATATTTATGAAGCCAATTAATTTTCCTTCATTATGATTTAACTAATTTTTTATTATCTTTTTTATCAAATTTGAATGATGTTAATTATGTGATGTTTGGGATAAGAATTATATATCCCTCCATTTTTTGGGATATGATTTGTATCTAATGAGAAAAAAAAGATTTGAATGGGGAATGAATCCAATTCAGTAAGGGATTATTTCCACTATGATTGTCTTGAGAGTGAACCTTAACTACAAGGATATTTTAAGGAGATAACCCCTTCCACCATGATGGTATTTTAAATGACCATTGTGTACTAGGGAAATTATTTTCTGTACTTATGTTTATAACATAAGGATTTTCCATAGGATAATGATATGCTCTCATGGATCATGTTATTTGATTCCATTATAATTAATGTCTTAAGAACAACCAAGAAATATCCCATGACTCAAGATTATTACCTATGATATGTAGGTAATGGTTTTAAAATGTTGTGATCATGATCTCATAACCTTATTCTCATGTTATGTTTAAATGATAATTAATATATCCACTATTTACACTTTTTGAGAATTAATGATAACCCTTTCTAATGTTTCCCTTTCCACTGAAAATAATGTATGGTGTTGATTATGATATTTATATGAAGAGTGATAGTAACAAAGAACATATTGGGATACAAGGATGATATCTTTTGAAAATTGTTCCAATGTGTCCTTATTTGTAATGGCACTAGACTTACATGATTCCATCTTGCATCATGATGTTATGTAATGAACATTCTTATTTGGTGATGTTGTATCTATGTATAAAAATTAGGGGTTTATATAGGTGGGATCCATTGTGGAGGACTACTCCATGACCTAACAATATGTAATGGTCAATACATGCATCACATCCTCATCAGTTGTGTCAAGGGCTACCAAAGGTGAGTTTCCTACAACATGGCCCTATGGCCATGCTGTAGGGATGCTATAGAATTATTTTATTAGCAGGGGACGACTTGTAATTTTTCATTTATATTAATAGGTTTGACCCTATCCGGGAGGAAAATTTCATGTTTTCACTCCCTATTACACCCTCTCTTTTACCACCCTTTATGGGGGATAATTCTTTGTCTGTTTTGATGGAAATATATGGATACATTTTCTTCTTCACTATATTCTTTTCCCCTTATTATCCCTCTAATATTGTGGTGATTTTTATAGGTTATATTGATAAAATACCCTATAGAATGGTGAAAATAATACATAATGATGGTTCTATTTTTTTTATGGCTAAAGTTTATCTTGGAAGTATAAATTCCTAGTGATTCATGCAGTTTCATTGATGTGATGAATCCCGGTGTGTCTGCTAATTATTTTTACTATTTTTTAAAATTAAGTAATTAATTTTAAATGTGTATAATTATTTATTTTTGTTTTAAAGATCAATATATGAGATTAAATTGTATTAAAAGATTGTATGACACTTTTATTGGATTAGGCAAGGTGGAGCACCAGATTGGTGAGGGGCTTACTATGATATCAATGTAAGTGTCCCCTATAAGAAAATTTAATTTCTATGTTTATCAAATATGATTAATTACTATATTACATAATGTTTTTAGGTTATATTTTTAAGGATTTAAATAACCCCATATAAATTTAAATGATGGTGTTGGTCCTACAATGCTTTAAATAAGTTATATTTATCACTTATGTAAATAGTGATCTCCTAGTGAGGAGGTCTCTAAGGGGATAAGTTATTGAATTAATTGATAAGAGGGTTTTAATTTGATTTTAAGGTATGATATGAGGCTTTAGTGGATAAATTGAGTTACCTCGGTCTAAAAGAAATAATGAGAGGCTTACATCCTTGTGACAATATGTGAGATGATCATACACATTAAAAGTGGCTTGGAACTCCCATTAGTGGTCAAAGGATATTCTATGTATGTGTGAAGAATGGGATGTGTCCCCACATACTAAATGTATGATGGTTGATGGTTTGGTATAATGACTATAATTGGGGTTCCATGGTGGATTTGGATGAGGAATTAGATAATTCGTATTGAGGACTGGGTCATATAGGTCCAATGGGTTGTGAGGTCATTAACTGGTGATGGATGTGAGTTGGTGTCGATGATTGGAGATGAGATGAAAGTTCAACAACTTCGAACAGACTAGGAATTATGTAGTGATCTTATGAAATGTCTTACTATCCATGCTTTTTATTTCATCTAGGTACTGGTTGCGACCCTTATCCTGAGTGAGATGGGAGGGGTAGATGGATGTGACACTACTTTAACTGACAATGTATTTGTATTGTTATAACCTAATACTTAGTGAGAGGGTGAAAGATTATATGGAAAACCAACCATAAGTGAGAGGTTAGTGGTTGAGATATATATCCATGCCCTAAGTGATAGGGTGTTGGAAGGTACAATCCTGTGAAAGAGGGTTTTGGTACACTAGTGTGTGTGACACACTACGATGAGTTGGAGGTTAGTGGTTTTGTTGAATCCCCATTATATGTGAGAGGGCAAAGGATGGAAAATGTGACCACTCCGAGTGAAAGATTCTAGTATGGAGAAGATGTGGTGCATTACATGTATGGTAGACCCTAACATGAGAGATAAAGTAGAGTTCAATAAATAGTTTAACCCACCTTGGGTGAGACGGTGTTGGAAGTACTCCCTTATGTTTGAGGGTGAGTCCAGAACATGGATTTAGGTTTCTATACAACACCCTAAAGTAGTGGTTGAGGTTTTGGATAATACCATACCATGTTTCCTTGGTTATGGGATAGGATCTTGATATATTAACCTGAGGATATGAATGGATTTTTTCATCACACCAACGTAGTTATGGTTGGGTGTTGTGGTGTCCTCGTTAGCACATGATAAATTGATGAAATCGTGTAAATTATTGAGTGTCTTAGTGGACAAGTTATCATATAAAAAATTTGAAAGAATGTTTATTTTAATTATTTTCATTCATTGTGTATACAAATGAATGTTATGGAATATATTACACTACGGGAAAAATCAGTATTTGCAACGGGTTATTTGCGACGGGATCTCTTCCCATCGCAAATAACCCGTCCAAGAATCTATTTGCGATGGGGAAAGTAGCCTGTCGCAAATAACCAAGTATTTGCAATGGGATTTCGCATCCCATCGCAAATAATTTGGTGCAGCTTGCGCGCCAAACCACGTAGGTGTATTTGCGACGGGACCCGACGCAAATACCCGGCGGCGGTCAATACCCTTTTGCGACGGGATGTCGTCCCGTCACAAAAAGACTGTGGGCAGGTACTATTTGCGATGGGTCCCGTCGCAAATAATCTTTTAACTGCCGACTGTAATTAATGTGGGTGAGGGTAATTGCGACGGGGCCCGTCACAAATATGACCATTTGCGACGGGAGGCCCGTCGCTAATAATCCTGTCGCAACTAATCTAACATATATATACCCCCATCTGTTTTCACAAATCATTCAGATTTTGATTTCTCTCTCTTTTCATTCTTCAGTTTTAAAGAAAAAAAAAATTTAGTTGAAGTTTTTTATACGAGATCAATCGGAGGGCGTCAATATCTTCAGAATAACAAAGTTTAAGGTATTTATATTTTATTTTTTTATTTTTATTTTATTTTTTTATGTTAATTTTAATTGTTGTTTATTAGTCCGAATTTAATTTGATTTTTATTGATTTTTATTTATATTTTGTTTTACTAAGAATTTGATATTGTTAGTTATAATTATAAATAATTAGTTTTAATTAATATTAATTAGATATAATTAGGAATAAATAGATATAATTAGGAATAAATAGATATAATTAGGAATAAATAGTACTAATTAGGAATAAATAGTATTAATTAGGAATAAATAGAATTAATTAGGAATAATTAGTATTCATTAAGAATAATTAGTATTAATTAGGAATAAATAGTATTAATTAAGAATAATTAGAAATAATTTGGTATAATTAGTAATAATTAGGTATAATTATTATTAATTAGGAATAATTAGTATTAATTAGGAATAATTAGTAATAATTAGGTATAATTAGTAATAATTAGTAATAAATAGTATTAATTAGGTATAATTAGTAATAATTTGGTATAATTAGTAATAATTAGGAATAAACAGTAATAAATAGTATTAATTAGGAATAATTAGTAATAATTAGGAAGAAATAGTAATAATTAGGAATAAATAGTATTAATTAAGAATAATTAGTAATAATTAGGTATAATTAGTAATAATTAGAAATAATTAGGAATAATTAGTAATAATTAGGAATAATTAGTAATAATTAGGAATAATTAGTAATAATTAGGAATAATTAGATATAATTAAGAATAATTAGATATAATTAGGAATAATTAGTAATAATTGGTAATAATTAGTAATAATTTCTAATAATTTGTAATAATTAGGTACAATTAGTAATAATTATGTATAATTAGGTATAATTAGTACTAATTAGGTATAATTAGGTAAAATTAGTACTAATTAGGTAGTAGTAATTAGGTATAATTAGTAATTAGGTATAATTAGTAATTAGAGATAATTAGTAATTATGTATAATTAGTAATTAGGTATAATTAGTAATTAGGTATAATTAGTAATTAGGTATAATTAGTAATTAGGTATAATTAGTAATTAGGTATAATTAGTAATAAGTAGGAATAATTAGTGATTGGGTATAATTAGTAATAATTAGGTATAATTAGTAATTAGGTATAATTAGTAATAATTAGGTATGATTAGTAATAATTAGGAATAATTAGGAACAATTAGGAATAATTAGGAATCATTAGTAATAATTAGGAATAATTAGTAATAATTCGGAATAATTAGTAATAATTCGGAATAATTAGTAATAATTAGTAATAATTAGGAATAATTAGTAATAATTAGGAATAATTAGTAATAATTAGGAATAATTAGGAATAATTAGTAATAATTAGTAATAATTAGGAATAATTAGTAATAATTAGGAATAATTAGTAATAATTAGGAATAATTAGTAATGATTAGGAATAATTAGGAATAATTAGTAATAATTAGGAATAATTATGAATAATTAGTAATAATTAGGAATAATTAGTAATAATTTGTAATAATTTGTAATAATTAGTAATAATTTGTAATAATTAGTAATAAGTTGTAATAATTAGTAATAACTAGTAATAATTAGGAATAATCGAGAATAATTAGGAATAATTAGGAATAATTAGGAATAATTAGGAATAATTAGGAATAATTACGAATAATTAGGAATAATTAATTAGTAATAATTATTAATAATTAGTAATAATTAGTAATAATTAGTAATAATTAGTAATAATTAGTAATAATTTGTAATAATTTGTAATAATTTGTAATAATAAGAATAATTAGTAATAATTAGGAATAATTAGGAATAATTAGCAATAATTAGGGATAATTAGCCATAATTAGGAATAATAAGCAATAATTAGCAATAATTAGCAATAATTAGCAATAATTATCAATAATTAGCAAAAAAATTATATTATCAATATTTATGAAAAAACTATATTAATATTATTAAAATAATAAAAAAATTATAAAATATTAAAATTATCAATATTCGCAACAGGATTTTCTCTATTCTTAACATGTTTAAATATTAAAGGGTCACCAATTGTCAGGTCATGCGCAATAAAAAGTTTGTGTCATCCATGTCCAACGTAAACTCTATAATTGTCCTCGCATAGTTGATCACCTCGCAAGTAATGTTGCAATCGGACAAACCAAGTCATGCCCTTCTTATCTATAAGATTTATCTCACATGAACCTTTACATAGACCATTCTTCCTTGAAAATTATAGGGAAAAATAATGACATCTCCTCAAATTTTTAAAGAAGAATGATCTATGTAAAGTGTCATGTGAGATTATTCTTAGAGACGAGAACATCATTACTTTGGTCATCCTATTGCAACACTACTTTCAAGGTGATCAACCATGTAGGTACAATTATAGAGTTTACATTAGACATGACTGACACAAAATTTTTATTGCGCATGACTTCACAATTAACGACCCTTTGAGATTTAAACATGTTAAGAATAGAATAAAGTCTGTTGTGAATATTGATAATTTTAATATTTTATAAAAAATTTATTATTTTAATAATATTAATATCGTTTTTTCGTAAATATTGATAATATAATTTTTTTATTACTAATAATTAGTAAATGAAATCTGTTTGGATAATGAAGGGAAAATTTGTAATCATATCCACAACGATGATTACCAAATTTCCTTTCATTATTCAAGCAGTTTTCCTTTTGCTAAGTATTTCTAAGTATTGCTAAATTTGTAATAAATAGTAATAATTAGTAATAAATTGTAATAATTAGTAATAAATTGTAATAAATAGTAATAAATTGTAATAATTAGTAATAAATTGTAATAATTAGTAACAATTAGTAATAAATTGTAATAAATTGTAATAATTAGCAATAATTAGGAATAATTATCAATAATTAGCAATAATAAGTGTAAGAAAGATGCAATTAAATGAGAATTCAGACAAAAGAGTAGCCGTCAATCCACTCTAAATTGTGTCGTCCTTAATTAATGATAATTATTAAGTAGTTGTAATTATTTATCTTCTTTTTTAGATAGTGTTTTTATAATTTCAAACTATTCAAAAACAGTGATGATTTTATATTTTATGTAGAAAAATATGGAAAAAGGAAGTCGAAACCAGTCATTATTAGATGATCGAGCTTGGATAAATCAGCGTAGAAATCCCAATGGTTCTGGTTTAAATACAGTATATATTGATGGTGTTGAAGATTTCTTAGAATTTGCATCATCAAAACCAGAATATGTTTCAGAAGGCACAATTAAGTGTCCTTGTAAAAAATGTTCTCTGAGAACATTTGACACATTTGACAAGGTTGAGGGACATCTCTTGCGGTTTGGTTTTCAACCAGATTGTGTTTTTTGTTATCATCACGGTGAACGCAGTTCCAGAGAAGATCTTAATAACTTGATTCTGGATCCATCACGATTTCAAAATTTAGTACATGATGTTGCAGGTCCATCTGTGTAACAAACTAAAACTTACGATGATATTGATTTAACTATTGAGTTGGCACCATGAGAATTTTATGAGTTGTTCAGGTCTGCTGAGGATGCATTATATCCTAGTTGCAAGATAAGAAAATTAGAAGCAGTTGCAAAATTTATGACTATTAAATCAGATAATGCAATGTCAAACAACTGTTTTGATCAGATATTTTCTTTGGTTAAAACACTGTTACCTGAAGGAAATGTGTTGCCTGCAAATTACTATAAGAGCAAGAGGCTGATTCGTAATTTGGGCCTTAGTTATTGGAAGATTCATGCATGTCCAAATGATTACATCATATATTCTGGCGAAAATGAGTCATTGGATAATGGTCCCACATGTGGAAAATTGAGGTATAAAGAAGCTCAACCAGGGAAGTCTAGATCGATTCTAGTAAAACAGTTGAGATATTTCCCCCTTACACCCAGGTTGCAGCGTTTATTTATGTCTCAGAACACAGCGTCAATGATGTCATGGCACAAAACCAAGATTTCAATTGATAAAAGCTTGAATCATCCATCTGATGGTGATTCATGGAAACATTTTGATTGTCTGCATCCGTCTTTTTCTATAGAATCCTGAAACGTGCTCTCGGGTCCTTCTACTAACAGGTTTTGTCCGTTTGGTTCTTATGGTAGTCAGTATTCATGTTGTCATGTCTTTATAACTCCGTACAATTTTCTTTCATGGATGTTGATGAAGGAGCCTTATATCTTTTTGACTCTACTAATCCCAGGACATCCAAAAAAAGAATATTTATGTTTATTTGAAACCATTGATTGATGAGTTAAATGCGTTCTTTAGTGATGGTGTTAATACATATGATGTTGCTGCGAAACAAAATTTCATATTAAAAGCTGCATTGATGTGGAAGATTAGTGACTTTCTGGCATATGGCATGTTATCTGGTTGGAGTACACATGGTCTGAAATCATGTCCTTACTTTATGAAAGAAAACAAAGCCTTTATGCTGGTCAATGGAAAAAAACCTTTCTATTTTGATTAT
This sequence comes from Viscum album, assembly GCA_963277665.1. Lineage (NCBI taxonomy): Eukaryota > Viridiplantae > Streptophyta > Magnoliopsida > Santalales > Viscaceae > Viscum > Viscum album. The sequence continues at coordinate 1,856,174,493 of OY728138.1, forward strand.
CACAGTAGATTTCTTCTAACCGATCATACTTTTTAGAAGAACAAATCTCATTTCAGAAAAGGTACAATTGAAAGGGATGAACCTCCAAAGATGATCTCAGGTACAGAGTTAAAATCAGTTGTATTTTCATTACCCCCCATCGCAATTGGACCAACAGTAAACCAACAAAAAATTCATGGCTTTGGGAAAGAACATAATTGGATAAAACGGAGCATTTTTTTGGATCTTCTGTATTGGTCTGATTTGTTTTTCTTCCACATATTGGATGTTACGCATATTGAGAAGAACTATTTTGATAATTTATTTCATACAGTTTTGGATACACCAGGTAAGACCAAAGATACTATGAAGGCATGATTAGATCTTACCCAAATTTGTAGGAGACCAGAACTTGAATTATTTGAAAATGTCAGATCACAGAGGTTAATGAAGCCAAAATCAGTTTATACACTGTCCAAAGAGAATTGCTTATTATTTTGTCAGTGGATTGCAGATTTGAGACTTCCAGATGGCTATGCTTCCAATTTGGGTAGATTTGTTAAGAATGGTTATATTACTGGATTAAAAAGTCATGACTGTCATGTTATAATGGAAATACTAATGCCGATTGGATTCAGAGGTTTGTTGCATTATATGATTTGGGATTCGATAACAGAAATATCATATTTTTTCGAGACATTTGTGCAGTGACAACAGACTACGATGCGCTAAGAAAACTGGTAGAAGATGTTGTTGTAATTATATGTAAACTGTAAAAAATCTTTTTGTTGGCTTTCTTTGACTCAATGGAACATCTGATATTACATTTTCCACATGAATGTAAATGTGGAGGTCCAGTACAGTTTCGATGGATGTACCCATTCAAGAGATGCATGCAGAAATTGATGAAAAAAATACGTAACAAAGCATCAGTTGAAGGCTCAATTGCTGAAGCTTATTTATAAGAAGAAATTTCTTTTTTATACTCTCATTATTTTGAATCTCAATATCCCTCAAAATAGAATCGCATGGGGTGAAATGAGGGGAATGTTAATGATGAAATTGAAAATCAATTAACAGTTTTTAATCACCCAAATCTTGGTTTCAGTGGAGTTCATGAACAATGGCATTCAGATGATGAACATCACAGAGCTCATATATACGTTCTGCTCAACTATGAAGAAATGACATCATTTGTCATGTGAGTGCTTCTATCACTTATTCTATAATTTATGTTACATTATTTAAAATTATTTTATTTATAGGTTATATAATAATCATTCCAAAAAACAACTTCCACAAATTACAGCAGCTGCTCCTGAAGAACGCCAACAAAAAAAATTCTCAATGGTTTCAAAAACTGGTAACATAAATTATTGATGGTTGAATATCAATTCTGTTTATTATTTATTATATTGATAATTGTTTTACAAATTTTCAAGTGTCTTAATATGCTGATAAAATTGATAAGCGACTATGTATATTGAGTAACCCACCATCAAAAATGGTTAAATCTTATAATGCAAATGTGGTGAATGGTTTTTGATTTCATACACATGCATACGGGGAATCAAAAAAAACTATGAACAGTGGATTTTTCTTGAGAGGATCACATCACAGAGAAACTGAAGTTGACTTTTATGGCATTTTGGATGAAATTATTGAGTTGTGTTATCTAGGACAGAATTACATAACAATGTTTAAATGTCAGTGGTTGGATACTGGGAGATGTTTGCATGTTCATCCGACTCATGGAATCATTGATATTAAATATAAAATTCTTCTTGTAGTAAATGAACCATTTTTACCGGCTCAACAAGCACATCAAATTTATTATGCAAAGTACTTTGCTAATTCAAGAGACTTGAGGGATTGCTGGAGCATAATAAAAATGAAATGTCTAGAAAAATTATTTACTCAAAATGAATGTGGTTCTGTTGAAGTGGAAGGAATTGAAATTTTTTAAGAGATGGCTCAAAATCCATCTGATTCAAAAAGAAACGTGAATATCGACGATGACACCCCACAATTAAGGATCGATGGTGATGAAGATGTTAATGATGTTACAAATTAATGTGAAATGACAAGACATGTTGAAACTAAAACTCATATGGATATTGATGATGCTGAGGAGGAAGATGAAGAAATTAACATTGACATCTATAAAGAAGAGGATGAATATGAACTTTGACACAATTAAATGCTGGTAATAATCATAACTAATATATATCTATATATAATAGTTTTTTTCAACTATCTACTAACAACAATCATTTTGTGTTTCAGATGGACTCTGATCTATTGCGTGAGTTGGAGGAGGCTGAGCTACCTTTGGATGATGAGGATGTGGGTCAGCTGACCCTCAGCCTACTGGTGGTTCAGGAGGTACGCGGAGGGGGCGCGGTCTTGCACGACTTATGATTCATCACCCTATCCCCGAGCGACGTCCACATCTTGGTTTCGATCCATGCACACAGAGGTATGGTAACCTATATATTTTAGTAAGATTTCATTAATTTATTTATATATATACTAATTGTTTGATTATTTATTCCTTTTTCACAGTTTTCAGCATGTAGCTACTGGACAGGGGAGCACTATATTGCGCAATTATTTTTCTCATCCATGGATCACATGGGAACAGATTCCCGTTGATGTGCGACATGACATGTTCTGACATTGGCTGCTACGTAAATAAATAATATTTATTTAGAAATTTATTTTATTAACAACTTGATATTATAAATTATTTGTAGGGTTTATGGAATCCTATCGATGATAGAATGCGTGATGCTATCCACACGGCATGACAGGTTTCTATGCGTGACTGTTTTTTCTAGTTTTTGCACAATTTGAGAAGGACAACCATTAAGAAAGCAGGGGTGACCGAATTTGATGAGTCGTTTAGATTCCACCAACCGGAGTACATTTCATCTCACGTTTGGGATAGATTATGTTTAAATTGTTTGGGTGGTGGATTTCAGAGGAGATCTTCAGTGGGATGACAGAACCGGGGGAGACAAGAGGTGACGCATCGAGCTGGTAGTCGTACATTCAGTTCTCATAGATAGAATATGGTAAGTATATTTTTTAAATATTTTATATAAAATTAAATATAAATAGTTTATTTTATATTTCTGTAGGCAGTCGAGCATCCCGATATTATGGAGTTCAACGTTTATCAGAGGATGTACAGTGATCCATCTACTGTAGAGATTAGAGGTGATCGCCAGCGTCAGATTGTGGTTAGTATTATTTTTTTAGTTTAACAATTAACTGCATATAATATATTGACAATTTTAATTTAAAATTGGAATTGAAGGAGTCATATGAGGCTATGACCTCTCAAACACAGGCTAAGGGTCAGGACGAGACGGATGAGCAGACCAGTTCTCACCATTAAGATGAGGCGGCATGGATGCAGGTGACTCAGTATGGCTTTGAGAAGGGCAGAGTAGTTGGAATCGACTCTCATTTGACTCCTAGTACTTATTATGGTCTTGCTGCGATATCGGTGTCCATCTCGAGAGGAGCTCATAGAGAGGCATCATCTTCTGGCTCAAAGTATTAGGAGTAGTTGCGAGCTCAGGCTGAGCATATAGAGACTTTACAGAAGCAGCAAGAAGAGATGTGTCGGCGGCAGCAGCAGTAGGAGCAGCATTACGAGGAGCAGATGCATTGATGACAGCAACAACATCACAAGAAGATGGAGTACATGTGCCGTCTGACTCGTAGTTTAGGGATGGAGTTTCCTCCACCAGCTCCTTCAGCTCCTCCATCTCCTCCAGAAGACAACCCCCCAGTGATTTTTTTATGTTACAAAAATTTGAATTTAACATTGTAAGAATTATTTACATTTTCTGTCTTTTATATCGGTACAAATATTACATAATTTAATTTTTAATATTTTATTATTATTTTTGTGAATATTGAGAATTTTAATATTTTTTATTTTTTTATTTTTTTAATAATAGTAATATTATTTTTTCATTAATCATAATTTTATTAAATTTTATTTTTTTTTAAATTAATTTATTATTTGGGAAGGAACTTTCTGCGACGGGGTCCCATGGAAAATAGTCTTACTAAATATTTTTAAAAACATATTTGTGATGGTCAAGTAGTACCGTCGCAAATAATTTTTTGTGACGGGCCCATCGAAGAAAGTGTTATATATATATTTTTTTTGCGATGGGACAAGAGCCCGTCGCAAATAGTTTTTGCGACGGGCCCGTCGTGAAAACGTTTACGAATATATAATACATATAATCGGAAGCTTATCTGCGACGGAGATGTTTCCCGTCACAAATAATTTTTTTCTGCGACGCGCCCGTCGAAAATACTTGTATTTGCAACATCATTTTTTACAACGGGCTATTTGTGACGGGGCCCCATCGCTAAATCCTATTTGGGACAGGATCCCGTCGCAATTACCAAGAATTCTAGTAGTGTTAGTGGTTCTTAGTGATACCCTACTAAGTAATATTCTCACACCCTGTATGGGAACCTTAGTGCATTGGGAGACCATTTTATTTCTTTTAGGATAAAGAAGGAGACATTTTATGGATCATAATTAAAATGGTTGGGGTATTTAGAGACATGAAGTGTATTGTGGACCATGGATGGCAGCAAGTCCCTTGTGTATTTTTTTAGTTTATATTGTATTTATGGATCGTCGAGTGGGTGACTAGTTGGATGTTTATTTTTTTACAACTGAATCATTATTATTTATATATTTGTTCATTATTCTACATAATATTATTTGTACGTATATTTAGTTACATATTTTTTATTTATATTGTGTTTTACTCTAATATAATGTAATAGTAAACCCAATCCATGTTATAGGACCTTGTGGATAGTTGGTGGCCTCTTGTGTATAGGGAGGCATGTTTAGGGTAACATAACACCCCATCCTATGGTACTATTGGGTGGCCTCCCCACTAGGGTGTTATAATGTCATTTCAGTCTATTTTTAATTTGTTCACAATTTTGGGAGATTGTAGACAGGTGGTATAGGGATTTTTTGTAAATTATGATAGACCATAGACTACTATATTGTGAACACCTTTCCCAATGATTCCTAGTTACTAGAGTGATGAGATTACTTTTTGGGGGTTTTATATTACTATTTAGATATTAATTCATGTATAATTCTTTTTTATCATTATTTTTCATACAGATCTTGGATAATGGAGAAATGAGGTATCACACACGCACCATTGTTGACATGTAGAATTCACATGAAATTTTTCCTCTTATATGTGATTTTTTAACTAATGAAAGGATTAGTTATTGAAACTATAGAAAATGAAATATATAGAGTTTTATAATATAATATCTTATTAAAATTTAAATTAGATGAACTACTATGTTTTGTTGATGGAAGGTCATGTGGATCCATTGTTTGTGTTCCCTATATATTTTTATACCATCCATTAGAGTATATATAAAAACCATATATTGGTTGGTCTAAAAATATGATTTCATTAAGGTGAATCAATGATGGTAGGGTATGTTGGATAGGTGATCGAAATGTATGGTTTTGGTTACATAAATAATAAAAAAACAACCAATATGGTGTTTTTCCATATAGATTCTTAGTTATACTTTACTTAACTGAATAGGGTGGTCATGGGTGTCTGAATATAAATCATCATAGTTCAATACCATAGTATATATATTGATGTAAATATTAATAGAGGTTGAGAGAAGGCATATGAGGTGTCATGTGATTGAGGTGTAGTCTTATTCAGGTAGGTTTGGTATCAAAGATGGTTTTTAAAGTCAGATCATCTTGATGATTGGCCAATTGGATTAGGGTGTTGTTTTTTAGGGGATTGAATATGGTGGTCCTAAATGATCAGAACTAAGATGTATGGATCATGGTTATATTCTCATTATATATGAATTATTCATGGGTAGCTGGTGATCATTTGGTAGGCTACAACATGGGAAATTTTCCTCATTAATTTTTTGACGAAAGAATAAAACATTTATTTTGGTTAGAGCAGATAGACCTATGGGTGGGGTATAATCATTGGGATATGAACATGATCCCATGTTTAATATGATATGAATCATGGGATCATTGGTCATTTTCTGAAAAATAAGTCACCTATTGGGATCAAGTTAGATTGAGGTAGATAATTGTAAATAACTATTGAGGGGTTTATTTATAGAATCACTCTACCATAGGAGGAAAGTGAGGTTGGAATGGGATTTCATAAAAATAATTTATGTGAGATGGAAAGTGACTACTTGTAATGAATGGTTCCCATTTGGTTTATGGACCAGTGACTATTCATATACCGGATAATAACCAATATCATTTGTGAGATTTCTATAGGAATATTGGACATTGTTTGTAGTGATGTTTGGGAATTTTCATCTATTATAAGAGGTGACATTGAAAAACATCATGGTACCATCGTGTGGTAAATCCAAGAATGGTAATTGATTGGATTGGTGACCATAGATCATAAATAGAGACATGTTTGTGGTGTTGGGACCCAATTAGTTTGGTTCTCAAGGACTGGTGTGAGGGAATCCCTATATTTGGGAGCACACCATTGGATGTTTGAGGGTCTAAATGTCATTTTTGATGAATTTGTGTGAGCACTAATGATGATATTCTTAGTAATATAGAAACAAGTAGGGATTGATATTTTGGGTTGAAACTCTAGTATGGGCGGGTTGGACACACCCAATCATTCCTTTTGGTGTTGAACAAATCATGGTTCAAGAATATTAGTTTTGGGTTCTTTGAGAAATGATAAAGACTCCCCTATGGATGGGGAGCCTCATACTGATCACAAATGTACAAACCTCATATTGGATTCATCATGGGTATGGTGAGACCATTTAGTATATTGTCATGGTTTCACCAAGATTCAACAATGGTGGTGGGGTGGTCTAATTTGATATACTTTCTCTGTGAACACCAATATTAGTATTCGAACACAGTGTTTATTAGAGTTAGTTTTTTATCATTATAATCATGGGAGAGTTAAGCTAGTATCAGAGTGAGATATATTAGTTGTGAACTCAAGGTGAGAGAATCATGTCTATTTTAGGTGATCTATGATCTATCCATATAACTAAACCGAGAGTCTAGTTCAAACATTGGTGTTGGTAATTGTATGACCTCATTATGAATTTGGAAGTTGAGGAATTAGGATCAGACATTCTGAAAAATGTTTCAACTAGTGAGACTGATAATTTTCAAGAGTTTACATAAAGTGGAGGTCTTACCTGTTTTTATGAGTGGAATGAGATGTGGTGATGGGGAAACATAACAATAATTCCATTAAGCCAACAGAAATCAGAATCTCCAATAAAAAATGAATTTATATGGTATGGAGAACTATAGATTAGAATCATCCTTTATGTGTAGAGTCTTATATTATGTAGCCACATAATTCTTAGGATAAATTTAATGAAGGAAACACGGTTTCTTGAGATAGATAGGTATGGTCAAGATTCATATTGGTGTTGAAGATGGTTTCTAGTGAGTGGTTCAACATTATGTGAATCTTGCATTTGCGGGTGTTTGAATTGAACATCGGAAGGGTGATTTACATTAAAATATTGAATATAATGAATTGGTGGTGAATAAATGACTAATATAGGTAGTAATTTATGGATGGTGGCCTATCTAGGATACTCGAGGATGAGAGGCATTATAGTGGGTCATTTGTAATGACCTGCAACTTCTATGTGTTATTTTTTAGAAATTTATGTTTTTGGGTAGAAGAATTGTTTTTTTATTGGGATTTAGATCAATTTTTTAAGAATTAAAACTTCTTTATATTATTTATTTTAATGATAAATAAGGTTATTTGATGTTTTGAGTTCTCTGGTGAGCATTGGAGAATGGTTGAGGTGACCATTTGCTGATTTTCAACTATAAGTGGGGACCACCCCATAGCTTGATGGGTTGCAATGTGGTGGTGTCTTCAAGGGAGGGATGACTCCTTAGTAGGGGGGAATGTCATAGAGGGAACCATGTTATTTAAAGCCTTAATATCTATCATTGAAGGTAAATGTTGTAGGGGAGAAGGGGTTATGTAATTAGCCCTGCCTTTTGGGGGCCAACTGCGCTATATCCATGGAGGCCACAACAAAGCATATAATGTTATAAAATATCATGTTGTAACACAAAATTGCAGGATAGAATATGTCAAAGCCTATGAACATCACTATATAGGGTCCTAGAGATGGAATTTCTCACCCCACTACTCAAGGTGTATTGTTCCATATATCCCTAATCCACTCCCCATAGAGAGTTCGAGAGATGATTTGTGTGCCTTATCCTTGTGGGTTGAACTACAAGGATACCCTTGGTGAGGGGCCTATATTGTAGAATTTATGGACACATAGCATGGATTCCTTACACAACTTCATTTACTGGGGTATGATTTTTATTTTACTATTCTTATTCCAACATTTTTTGGGGGATGATCTACTCATAGAGTGACATTTCTACCGATCCAACCCCCTTTCTCCCATGTTTTGATACCCCCATTTTGTGTTATATATATGTGTGTGTTTTAATGGAAATGTAAGGAATTATCGTCCATTATTTTATATATACTTATTCCCATTGTATCCCTATAATTTTTGGGGGATATAGTTTAGGTTTTATTGATGATTTATATAAAATTATTGTGGAAATCATACATGATTATGGTAATTTCATGTGAGATGAATTGAGGAACTCCAGGAATGATGATTTCCTAGGGTTTTAAGAGGGTTTATGAATGTTTCAATGCCCAAGAGGTTTTATAATTACCTTTCCTTATTTGTATAGATTACATAATTGTATATAAATGTTTATAATTATTTTTTAGAATTTCATGGCATGAAAAATAAGATTTGGTAGTACTATGGCCTTGTAAGAGGCGTGGGTGGGTTTGGACAAGGTAATGAATTTAATTTGTGAGGGTTTAACTATAGTGTCATAGTATTTTTCCCCTATAATAAAATTTCATATGTATTTACATTCATATGTTTACATGCTTGCATAAATCTATGAGTTTGGGTTAGATGGTTAGAGATTCAAATCCCCCTACAGAAAGGGATAGAATGGAATCAAGACTCCAATAAATGGAATAAGTTCTCTTAACCACTTGTGAAAATTGGGATCAAAAGGCCTTGATATCCATATGGTGAAATGTTGTTGACTACAATAGAAAGAGTCCATGGGTGGATCTCAATATATAAGACATGCCTCGGGTTGCCTAAGTTTGTTATATAAGGACAGTAGGTAGGAATGAGAGGCTTTGATATTTTAAAAAATGGGTTACATAGTTATACATCTCATGACGGGCTTGGAACACCATTCTATGGTCCAAGAGGGTTATCAACATGCATGAAGAGTAAAATGAGTCCCTAGGTACAAAACATGTGTGGAAAAGAGTGGTATCTTTCAGGTGTTATATAAAGGGGTCTCCATTAAGAGATGTGAGATGATATTTGAGTGTTGATAAAAGGTGTGGTGGTATGATATACACTTCATGATACAATACGTAATTGAATGAGGAATTAGACCCCACCCATTAAGGTTGGGGTCAGAAAGATTCTATAAGATCTGAGGTCACTAAAGGGTGTTTTATGTGAGCTTGTGTTGATGATTTTCGATAAAGGGATAAGTCCTAAGTAACTAAAAACATTAAGATGTTGTAGTGAGTTTTTTTATGTAATGAAATATCTTTTTTCTATGGAATTCATGTGGTTTTTGTGTCCCCTACCCTGAGTTAGTGGGGAGGGAGAAATGGATTGGATCCTACCCTGATTAAGAGGGTAGTGTTCAGAATATATCCCCATCTTGTATAAGAGCATGGTCGATGATTTGGTAGACCCTATCTATAATGAAAGGTTGTCATATATGATATATTTTATTTTCCTATGTGATAGGTTATTAGAATGTACCTCTTTGATTATGAGGGTGTTAGTACACCAGTTCATGTTATACCTTACCCTAGAGTAAGATTGTAGTGGTTAAGTTGTGACTCTATTCTAAGTGAGCTAGAGGTGGATAGAATGCATGACCACATTTGAGTAAGAATAGTTTTTTTAGAGATGATGTTTTTTAGTACATGAATGGTATACCAAAACTTGAGTGATAAATTAGTGTTCAGTACATGGATAGACTCATCTTGAGTGACAGGGTATTTGTTGGATTTCCTTGAAGGATATGGTTTTTGGAGATCTATTGTATCCTACAGTATATTATTGGATTGTTTATCTTAATAATAGTAATCTTGAATGGTATTTCATGAAGTAAATTTTTTAATAAGCTCGTTTTTTAATGTTTAAGTACCCAAGAGCTTACTGATGATCTTATTTTTTCTACTTTATATATTTTTTTGTAAAATGGTGGAAGATTGTGTAAATAATAGTTCAAAGACTAATATTTTGGGTGATAGTTTCCACAATCACATTTTATATTAGGGATACAATGTATGTCTCTGACTTGAAATAAATATAGAAATGACATAGTAACCCACCTTATGGGTGAGCCTTGTTAAAATCTTGTGTTTTCTATTTTTTGTAATATAATATCTGTAAAATATTTATTGAGACTTTTTTTAGTGTATATTAAATATAACTAGCCATAGAGGTTTATATATAAAATTAAAGAAATTATAAAATAATTCCACACTAACTCAAACCCCCTTATTTGTGTTACTCAATTGATTACCCAAGAATTTCCTACATCTTTTCACTCTCAAGAATAATTTATCTTTTGTCTATCAATATCCATATTCCTCATCTCTAATGAGAGTTTAAAATATATTCTAATATTTTTATGCAACAATTTAACTAACCACTTTATGTTGGAAACCTCTGAAAGTCGTTGTAAAAAAATTCCCCAAACATATCCCATTATTTTGTAAATTTTACATTTCTCAAGCTCTGAACAAAAACAACTTCCCATCACATTTTTTAATTTCAAAATTTTCATTCCATGAATTTCAAATAAGAATGTGAGTTCAAATCACATGTTAAAAAAGTCTATTATAATATTTTATGAAATGTTATTCTTAAGATACTAATTCATTTTTATTATTTAAATATTTTTTATTATTTTTTGGATTTAATTTTTTCTTTTGGAACTATATTCTACCTTAAAATAACTCATTATTTAACTCAGTCACTCACCTATAATATAGAAAACCCAACTACTTCAAGATGAATCCCTTAACATCAATATATAATCACCCCTTATTTTATGGTAAAGATTTATCCAATGATTCTTCAACCATTGAATCATTCATAAGATCTGTTCGAGATATAAGTGATAAATTGTATATAATTTTCTTATAATATAATAGATTGATCCATATGAGGAATTTTATGATTTCAATATCATTATTATAATACTTGACCCCATAAAATTAATTTTATAATGGTTTGTAATAAAATACTCATTGGAATAAAATGGTGGCATATTACTATACACACTCACTTAGTGAAATGTAAAACTTGAATAGGCCTAACAAAATATATTATTTGAAGAGTATTTATTATTATGCCCCGCCAAAAGATATTTGATGAATGTCGAATATTTAAATGGAATATATATTTGAGATATGTGTTTTTTAATTCATTCAAGTGATATAATCACTTGGAATAAATTTTACATCATATTGATCCAGCATTTATAGGCATTGGAGTGTCCCTTATGATAAGGTATCCTACCCCTTAGAAAAGGATAGTCACCTATTCATGAAAGGTATATCATATCTAGATGTGTCTTGTCTGTCTAATCACACATGAGTAAATACATAGCCTAGATCGAACCCGTCAGTGAACATATCTATCCATTAGATGATGGCTATTCAGATTAGTAGTTTATATCATACTTCTTTATTGAATTGGATCAATCCATTTGTTGTACTTGTTTTTTCCTATGACCTTATCGATGAAACATACCGATCCTTCATAAAAAAAATAAAGGCACAATAAGGAACACGGTACTGTTATGTCATATGAAGTAAAAAGTGAGCATCAAAGCACCATATTAAATTATTTCACACATAGGTGGATGGTGTGATACACCACCATCCTATAGGATTAATTTGTTTATTTATCAATTATGAATTGTGATAAATTGTTCCCAATTATAAGGGATATCTCACTCCAACTCATTTTCGATTTTGGGATTCAATAAGTCTTCACATCTAAAACATAATTTTTTTATAAAATTAGTAATCATCCATTCCCCCACAATTTTACACTATTTAAGAACAATTTCGAATAAAAACCATAATACTCTCATGGAAATAACTTGAAAAAATAAATGAATCAATTGATTTAAAAATTTATTAATTAGAGGTAAATCAATATAAAATAGATGAATATTTGGATTCTACATTGAATCGGTAACTCTAACTATCAACCAGATTCATCATTCGTAAGGCTACTCAAATTCCATCATAATTCATCTATTCAATGAAACTATTATTTCAATGTGAAACTTTTCCTTTCATGAATGTTTTAGTGAAAATTTCAGAATCTATATGGATATACCACCTCTTATATTCATAAATTTGAAATGAAATGTGTTCCCAAGATTTAACACTTGTTTGATAACCTTGTTTCATTAAGAGTTATAGACTCACCCAAATTTTCTCTAGGGAACCAAAAATAAATTTAGAGTGATGTAATATACATTTTTTGTTTCCTTTAAACATATAGTATTATTTATTCTTTTAATCTTATATAACCTATGTTATAATGAGTTAGTTGAGTTACATACTTCTATATTAACAACATAATATCTAAATCAACCACCCAGACTCTATAGTTATGATAACATATTTTATAAAAAACCTAATATTGATATTTCTTAGATATATAGGAATAGATTTTTTTATTAGAATTATTTATATATAAACTAGATGAATTGTTTGACTCTTATAATGTATAAGAATTATAGTGTTGGAAAAGGCTATAATTAACTATATGATATTTGAGATATAATATTTTTCTATAATATTTTTATATAATTGAATGTAATAATTTTTAATGATAATGTGGATTATATTATACTTGTTAGTTTCTTTGATCTCTAAGAGATCACTCCACCTCTAAGTCAAAATACCCAACCAATCATAGAAGAATGATCATCTAGATTAGTTATCTAGATGGAATATGAGAATCCATCCAATATCATAGGAAAATTAATATATTGTAGGATTTATATATTTTATTATTAATTTAAAATATCTCATTGTGAATAAATTTATTACTTGTATACCAACTCAAATTTCAAACAAGATATTCAATATAATGTCTGGTTATAGTCATAACAAACATCATACATATAATAACCATTGTATATTATAATGGATAAACTTACCTACTATAATTTGGTAGCAATAATCACCTAGAATAATATGGGGTAGATATCAGTGAATAGTAATATTTCTCAAACATCTTTAAAACCATTTCAATATAATGATTTTGAAGAAGATAAATAGAATTCTCATTTCTAATAAACATAATTCCAAAAATGTAATTTTATCTAGCTGTGTATATCATATCAATGTTAATAGAAAAATATAATTGGCATAATTTACTGGATTCATACCATATCCATTAATAATCATGCCATCAACATAAAAAAAATATAAAAACTGCATTATTATTTTGTAATTTACTACAAACACATTATCATTTTTCATAACTATAATCCATTAGATAAAATTTATTCATTAGATTTCTCATGAATTTTTTTTCTATTTTTAAACCATATGGAAACTGTACTAATTTTGAATTTTTTTCTATGTACAATGATTCCTTCTAGTTATTCAATATATTTATTTATTCTTCTAATTCACCATATAATATTATTGTTTTAACATCCATTTTGAAAATTGTAAAATTATATATAAAATATACGTTTTGTATAATTATAATAGAAGTAGTCCAAGGAAAAAAATATTTATATAGAAATTATAAATTACTTCATTTTGAGTTTTAGTTTCATGTCCCAGAAGACACATAGTAGTTCCTCGAGATGGTTGGCCACATGACCTCCAGCACACCTCTCTATGTAACAGATGTTGCCGAACAAAAGCGATGACCAGGGGTGTGTCTGTGGGGTGACTATTCCCTCATGAGTAAGAGTGTATAACATCATTAAATAATAATATATAAATAAAAAAATATAGATAGGTAGAATAATAATAATTATAAATCATCCAAGAATTATAAACAATAAGAAGAAACTGAATCAATAATGGTTATGAACGTTGATGATGGTGATTAGGTATATTTTAAAAATTTAGTACATTAGGATACATGGGAAATTGGTATATTCCACATTCTACACACACAAACATACTAAAACTATCTACAACTAGCATGAAAGTCATATGATCTATTGTAAAGACCTGAATTTTATCATGTAATTTTTTCAATTAAATGGGAATATTAAGAGTTCACGAAAATTGAAGGCACATGATTCTGATGCCCGGAGTGCCTGAAATGAATTTCTAGACTTTTTTCAGGTACGTTCAGTAAATACGCGAGTGGTGTTTTGTAAATTTTGAATCGGTGCTTGGAACTGAAATATGAGGACACCGTTGAACTCGCAATGCCGATATTCATTTAATGAGATCTTCACCTCGAACATAGTAGGTTGAGGGTGGAAGTTAATTTTTAGACTTTTCATGAGAGAAAATAAAATAAACATGTATTGTTTTATTTTTGAAATTGAAACCTCCCATTTTGAATTTTGTGGTGGGGACCACCCAAACCCCATTTAATGTGAGGAAACTATTGGAATTCTCCCAATTTAATGACCTAACATATTTGATCTCCTCTCCATCACCTGTTGAAGGTAGAAAATGAAAGGGGTGAGCTCAAATGATCAGTAAGGGTTACAAATAGCAGAATCATGAATCAATAATAACTGAATCATAAACTAATATGGCATGGTGAATAAATGAAAAACACACGCCATTAATAAACTGAGAAAAGGGCATGCATCAATAGATTTTTTCATAGTGAAAACCTCATGGATAGTAATGACTGAAAATGAATAAATATAATGATTATTAATTGGACGTCATGTATCTAGAACATGATACCATAATACCATTCAAACATTTTAGTATTGTGGGTAGAAACCCGTCTGACTTTTAGAAATAAACTCAAAGGGTTTGTCACCAACTTATTTGTCTTATTAGACATACCGATGCATTGAGGGGATATAGAGGGCCCCACCCATCACTAAATGTCCAAATAATTCTTTATAAATTGATTCAATAAAAGAGAAATATTTTTTATCAATATCTGTATAGAGTAGTGTATACAAATTCATCAATATTTCCATAATTAAAATAACATTCCAAATAAACACCATATGTAAAATGGTATACGGTTTAGACAACAAACATATCCATGATATGAGATTATGGATATTTAATATAAATATATTTTAAAATGAAAAGTGATCTCAAATGGGCAGTTGGTACACCACATAAAGATTATTAGGTGCACCATAAAAAGTTATTCACAATAAAATAGTAGTTGAGACAAAGTCTCTTACCACAATGTAATCAGTCAAATCATATGAAAAAAAAACTTAATAACCTTCAAATGAATCATTGAATAACATTAATATAAAATTAATGATGTTATTATATCTAAAATGTTAGTACACATATATCTCATACAAGAAATAAGTGGAGAACAATGAAAATCTCACAGAAATGAAAGTGAGATGAGAAACCCCTTACCTTATGCTCGAGTGTGTTCTTCGATTGTTTTAATGGCCTGAATAATAAAATATATCTTCCTTAATTAATAACCCCAGAACATCATACACATGTAAATTATTTATTATAACCATATTAGGTTCATTCATGGCCATTTTTATGGGTTTAAGAGGTTCAATTTTCTTGTTTTGGAAGCATTTTCTTCCTTAGTTTTCATGATTCGTTTACTTGTTTTCATGAATAGAAGTTCATTTGAAATGTGGTTAAACATCCTAAATTGTTAATAATTCTTATTAATTACATTAATGAGATATAAATGATTTGGGTTTATATACCACGATGATGATTCATTAGTTAAAACTTTATTACAAATATTCAGATTAACTTGGCCGTTTTGTTCAAAATGAACTTGTTTTGTATTATTATCTTATATTATGAGTGTCTAAGGATTAAAAAACATTAATGAGATGAAATAAAAATATTCTTATCTGTTTCAACCATTAAAATGGTTTCATGACCCATAATGAAGGAGAAAGTGATTAATGAAACTCCATCGTCCACAAACGTTATAAATTGGAACCTCATGGACATTGATTTCGTTTATAAAAATAAAAGGGAGGGAGTAAGGATATTGATGATAGTTATTCAATTAAAATGATATAATTCAAGTATATAGATGATATTGGAGTTTATCATGGTCACTTGGCAGATAAGGTTATAAGAGAAAAGGAAAAGAGATTAACTTGAAAATAAAATAAAAGGTGAGAGATCCCTTATAAATATTCGACAGCCTAACCGCGTCGCTTAAAATTTCATAAAATGAAATGAAGAGAGAAAAAAGGTATCTCATCATATTTAAATAAAAAGGAAAGTAATAATAAGCCATAAAATCAAACCCCAACATATTATAATGGAAAATAAAATTGATAACATAAAGGAAGTGTCGACTAAAAGAAGAGAATGTAGGATTTCCTTACCTTTTAGAGTAACTCCAAGATCTTGAAGGATGGGACCTTGGGGGATTAAAGACACCTTGGGAGGACTCCATGGGAGGTAATACCACCAGTTATTTTTGGATATTGAATTTTTATTGAAAGAGAACTAGGGGGGTGAGTAGGTATTTATATTAATTAAGAGAGAGTTTTTTATAAATTAAAAGGGACAGCTCGTTAGTGGTTTTCACAAAACCACAGGCTTTCCCATGTTTTCTGCCCATGTTTTAAGCCACTTGAGACACCTCTTGTCATATTATACTATACACAAGTCAACCATCCTTTTATATTAATTATTACATCATTATGATGTCATTAAACTACAGAAAACTCAAATTTGTATTTTTACTATTCACAAAAAATTCAAGTATTTTAAAAAAATCCAAAAACTTCACCCTAACCATTTCTCAACGTGTAAAATTAAAAAATGAACTCCATTTTTAGAAAATAATTTTTTAAGTATTTTTTATTTAATTTATATATAAAATCCAAGTTAATTCAGAAATTAACAATTTTAAGGTATAATTAGTTTTGTATTACATTGGAAAATTAATTAACTTCTAATTATCTTATTACCTTAAGAAAATAAAATATTATCATTATTTACTATTTATAAGGGTCATAATACTGCTCATATTACTATTCATAAGGGTATTATACTATTCATTAAAAAATCTAGTTGGTTCTATCAGACTCTAAACGACTTTCTAGTCACAACTCTAGATGACTATTTTTTGAAATTCAAAACATAGAAGTGGAAAATTTATGTCTAATTGATAGCAAATAACTTTCTCTTATAATGTTTTGTTTCACAAAAGACTTAGTGCTTCATGAAATATAGGCTATCTAATGAATAGAAATAATTTAAGAGCAACATACCATAAAACATTTGGTGTGTTATATTATTCCCTCCTTTGGAAATTTCAGCCTCAAAATATTATGTATAAAGCCCACCAAAAATATGTGGGTGGTTCTTATTCATGAAATCCTCTAGTTCTCATGTTGCTTCCTCCATATTTTGGTTTCTCCAAAGAACCTTCACTAAAATATTTCTCTGATTTCTCAATACATACTCCCTTGAGTCAAGAATCCCGATAGGCTTTTCATAGTGTGAAAAATCATGTTCCAGTTCTATTTCTTCATATGTGAGTACATATATTGGGTATGGCATGTATATCTTCAACAATGACATGTAGAACACATCATGAACTCTGGAGATATTTGGTGGAATCGATAAACGGTATGATACAACACTGATTCATTCCAAAACTTCAAATGGTTTGATGTACCTGGGGCTCAGTTTCCCTTTCTTACTGAACCTTAGGACACCCTTCCATGGAGATACTTTTATAAATACATGATCTCCCACTTGAAATTCCAAATCCTTTCTACGATTTTTAGCATAACTCTTCTGCCTACTTTGGGATGCTTTAATATGGGATTGGATTGTTTTCACCTTTATTGTGGTCTTTTTAATAAGTTCTAGGCCTATAATTTTCCTCTCACCAACTTCATCCCAACAATTTGGAGTTCAAAATCTCTTACTGTATAATTCTCCATATTGAGCCATTTGAATACTAGAATGGAAACTAATATTGTAAAAAAAATTCCACCAAAATAAATTATTGATCCTACATACCATTGAAGTCAAGAGAGAATGATCTCAACATGTCTTCTAGAGTTTGAATAGTCCCTTCAAACTGTTTATCGATTTGGGGGTGATATGCAGTACTCATACAAAGCTCAGTATTCAAAGTCTTCTGAAGACTTTTCCAGAATTTTAATGTATATAGGGGATCTCAATCGGATACAATTGATAGAGGTTCACCATTAAGTCTAACAACTTCATTAATATACAGTATTTCCAGGAACTCAAGTGGTAAATCCACTCTTATATGAAAGAAATGTGGTGATTTTGTGAGACAATCAACAATTACCCATATTGCATCATTCCTTCTAGGTGTCCTCGGAAGTCCGGTGATAAAATCCATTGTAATGTTACCCCACTTCCACATAAGAATTGGTAGATGTTGCATCACTACTTTTGGTTGTTGTCTCTCTACCTTCACTTGTTGACAATCTAGAAACCTTGACACATAGTCAGCAATTTCCCGCTTCATATTATCCCACAAAAAATATTCCTTCAGATCTCTATACATCTTGGTTCTACCTAGGTGTATAGAGAAATTGGAGCTATGGACATCGTCTAATAGTTCCCTTTTTAGCTCAGGTACTGATAGAACACATAACCTCTTCCCAAATATTAGAACTCCTTATTCATACATGAAGTCAGCCAGTCTCCCATCCTTGACAACATTAATTTTCTTGTGCAAATTCTCATCATCCGATTGAGATCTTATTATCTTCTATAATAAATATGATTTTGAAATCATTTGAAAAAGAAAATATGTTTCCCCTTCATTAATAATTCCTAAATCCATCTTTAGTAGATCAAATAATATAGTATCTCTCTCAATTGTCATTTGAGTCATAAGTCCATGATCCATCCTACCTAATGCATATTCCACCTTATTTTCCTTTCCAAGGTGGAAGTGTATTGAAAAATCGTAATCTTTGAGTAACTAGAGCCATCTCCTTTTCCTCATGTTGAGTTCTTTTTGTGTGAAAATTTATTTCGAACTCATTTGGTCCATATAAATCTAACATCTTTCTCCATAGAGATAATGTCTCCATATTTTCAAAGAAAAGATTACGGATGCTAACTCAAGATCATGAGTTAGATAATTTTTCCCATGGGTCTTCAATTGTCTTGATGCATAAGCAATGACTTTATTGTTTTTCATAAGGACGCAACCCATCCCATTATTTGATGCATCACTGTACATCACAAATCCATCACTTCCAGATGGAAGAATAAAAATTAGAGAATTTACCAATATTCATTTCAATTATTTGAATAATTATGTACAATCTTTTTTCCACACAAAAATAACTCCTTTACGCGGGAGCTTGGTTAGAGGGTTAGCCAGTCGGGCGAAATTCTGAACGAAACGCCGATAGTAACTTGCTAAGACAATAAAATTGTGTACCTAGGTAATGTTTGTTGGCGTTGGACAATCTTGGATTGCCTTTTTCATCACATGATCAACTAGGATTCCATCCATAGAGACCATATGGCCTTGAAAAGAAACTGATTGAAGCTAGAATTTGCACTTGCTAAACTTACCATATAATTGATTTCTTCTAAGAGTTTTCAGAATAATCCACAAGTGACCCTCATGGTCTTCATAGATTTTTTATTATACTAGGATATCATCGATGAAAAACAAAACTAAGTTATCAAGACATTCCTTGAAAACTCGATTCATTAAATCCATGAAAATAGACGGTGCATTCGTCAGTCCAAAAGGAATCACTGAATACTCGTAATGCCCATACCTGGATTGAAATGTTGTCTTTAGAATATCTTCCTTCCTCACACACAGTTGATGATATCTGGATCGAATTTCAATCTTTGAAAAGTATTGAGCTCCGCGAAGTTGATCAAATAAATCATCAATCTAGGGAAGATGATACATATTCTTTATTGTAATAGCATTAATTTACCTGTAATCAATGCATAACCTCATGGATCCATCTTTCTTCTTAACAAACAAGACTGGGGATCCCCATGGAGAAACACTAGCTTGAATAAATCATTTTTCACTCAACTCCTCTAGTTGTTTCTTTTTCTCCACTAACTCCACGGTGGCCATTCTATAGGGGGTCTTTGATATAGGTCTTCCACTCGGAATTAAGTCAATGGAAAACACAATTTCATGCTCTGGATGATGTCTAGGTATATCATCTAGAAATAAGTCAATGTATACTTGCACTATATGCACATCTTAAATTTTAATATTTCATTCCTCACCCATAGATATTGGGTTCTCTTCCTATCCAATAATTTCATTCAATAGAGCTACTGGGGGTGGGTCTAGATAAGAATCGGATGGCGAGGTCTCTACTCTAATGATAAGAGATTCTACACCATTTTATAAAATTGTAACTTCCTTTTTATTGCAATAAATCTTTGCATTATAGTTTCATATCCAATTCATACCGAGAATTATATCAAAGTTAGTCATTGGTATGATGATAAGGTTATCAACTAAAGCACGCTTATGTGTCAGGAGGGGGACTAGTTGACATGCCTTTGTTGAAATGATGTGTCCCCTACGAGTTTTGACTAAAAACTCCTTTATTAAATCAAATTGGACATGTCTAATTTTCATGAAAAACTGGGAAGATATAAATGAATGTGATGAACCATAATCAAATAAATTGTTTGATAAGTTTGAGGAAAAAATTAAAGTACCTGCCCCCACACCATTAGGAACTTCAACTTCTGTGATTGTAATCGCATAAGCTCTCCCTTTCTCTCTTGGATTTTTCTGAGGCATGTTTCCTTGGACCTAAAGACACTCAATTTCATAATGCCACATCTCTCAAAAATTATATCATTGAACCTAATCAAATTTCTTCCCCCTTGCATTCATGAGATATATGACCCTTTTCTCCACAGTTATAGCAGACTCCATTTTCTTTTAAACATCTCCCGAGATGATTTTTTTCACAATTTTCACATAATGGGAATTTCTTCATTCCCTTGTTCTTATTTGGAACTTCACCTTTCACTTGGTTATCAGAGTACCTCTTCTTATCTTGGTTCCCCTTGAAAAAATTTGATCTAGAATATTCCTTCTCTGTTTTGATGGAACTTGATACAATTTCATCATATGATGAAAATGTTTAAGAAGCCAGTGCCCTTAGAAGACTTGGCTTAAGACCTTCAATAAAATGATAAATGTTTTCTACTAAGTCTCGTGTGTAATATATGGTATACCTAGATAGCCTTGTGAAGGTAGCCTCAAACTCTACAATAATTTCTTCTTCACTTTGTTTCAATCCATGCAATTTCCTCTTCATTTTGGTTCATTGCTCACGGGGTTAATATTTTTCGAACAATATTTCCTTAAAATTCCTCTATTCCATATCATCTATTTCTTCTTCCTCTGTGGTATTCTGAATCAAGGACCACCATTGATCAGCGTCTCCCTTGAGACAATATACTACCAGTACTAACTTTTCATTTTCATTGCATCTTAATGCCATGAATATATTTTCAGGGGACTTGATCCATTTCTCAACAACCACTAGGTTAGTAGTCCTGCTGAAATATTGGGGCTTTTTCCACATGAAACGATCCAACACAGGTGTGGAATGGTTATTCATTACAACCTGAGTAAGTTGTCCCAATATAGTTATGATCCGATCTACTCCAACATTGACTGTGTTGACATGATCAGTAGGGAGATCCTTACCTTGCCCACGAGTATCGATTCCCCTTCTTCCATTAGATTCCATTTCTAAATAATGGGATACACTAGATTAGTTTATGAATCTAAAATATAAAAGAACTCATCATAGATTTAAATTCTATGCACAGATAATCTTATAATAATAGTTTCTCTAAGAAAAAAAATTCCATTAAACTCCTTCATAATGGATTGTAAAGAAAATGTGAATTATCCTAAGAATATCCCCTGGGAGTGTCGTAACCAAGAGTGCAGAAAGGTCCATTGTCGTGCACAAGTTCTCGTTCGAGTCTAGCTCAAAATGGTGTTTTCGGGTTTTACACCTAGATAAATGTGTGCCAGAGCCACCTCTACTTGCTCGTATCTAGACAAGGATGTATTGTTTGAATGATCCACATAATCTATTCCTTACCAAAATACCATGTCGTTCTTGTACATTTATCCTCAAATACTACCTTAGGGCTTTGTTACCTACTATACATTTCCTACTCTAGTTTCCAAGTTTTCTATTAAACTTCCTCAGATACCAACTATAACACCTTGACCTCTCTAGACCGGAGATGGTGCATTACATGTTATATTGGCATGGTTAGAAGGAATGAAAATTCCAAAGGAATGATCAATTTAGTAGTCTTGAAGAAACTAGGTACATTAATGTAACCCAAATTACATTGGAGTGGGTTAAAAAATACAATACATAACAAAAACTAAAAACTGCATCCAAAGGAACTCAATAAATGATATCCTATTCATGACCTGTTAAATATTGACAATGAAAGGGTTGTGCTCAAATACTCAGTAAGGGTTACAAATAACGGAAGCATGAATCAATAATAACAGAATCATAAACAAATATGGCATGGTGAATAAATGAAAAACACACGCCATTAATAAACTGAGAAAGGGATTGCATCCATAGATTTTTTCATAGAGAAAAACTCATGGACAACAATAACTGAAAATTATAAATAGAATTATTATTAATTGGATGTCATGTATCTGGCACATGATACCATAAAACCGTTAAAACAGTTTAGTTCTGTGGGTAGAAACCAATCTGATTTTTGGAAACAAACTCAAAGGGTTTTTTTCCAACTAATTTTTCTCATGATACCTACCGATACATCAAGGGGATATAGCATGCCCCACCCACCACTGCATGTCCAAAAAAACTTTTATAAATTGATATAATACAAGAGAAATATGCATTTTCAATATCCATATAGAGTAGTGTATATGGATTCTGAAGGACCCCGGAACACCCTGAGAGGGGAGGGGTGAATCAGGGTGTCAAATTTTTCTTTTTAATGTTGTGGATCGCATTCCTAAGTTGGTAAAAACTTATTAAATATGTCAAAAAATTGAAAGCGGGAAGCTGACATGACACTTTTACTTGGTTCACCACAAAGGGCTGTGTCCAAGGAGCATACACCAACAGTGTGTCGGTCGTACCAAAATCAACTAATATTCACTAGTTTATGGATTAAACATTTTGGTCACAATCACACTATGTCAGGCACACTTCCTTACAAAAGTTCAGGGATAACTCACTGCGTCCCTCAGGTCACTCCCGATGACTCCCCTTGGCTCACTATCTCTGGTGAAGTCTCAATCAGTTTATAGGCATGGAGGTCTCTTCAATATATTTTCATTAAAGTCTTTGCCTCTGCTCAGCATGAGACTCTTCTTGCATTGGAGTCTGGAATTGATGAACATGAACGCCCTAAACCACTGAACCAGATAATCAGAATGTGCAAATAGGTTTCACTAACAATTTCGTGCAACACCAACCCTTTTCGTGCAAGACCTTAATTTTGCACGCAATATTTTCTTTTTTTATAGAAAAATATTTCACGCCACAACAACCTTTTTCACGCAACTAAAATTTTACGCGCAACCACAAGTTTTACACCCAATCTCTCATTTTTCACGTAACTCAGACTTTTTCACACAAATCAGAATTTTTTTGCGCAACTTGGAATTTTTTACACAACTGCATTTTCTCAAACCTTTTACACATATCAGCACTCATATCTTATCTAAGTCTTCAGCATCTCGGAATTAAGGGGTTCACCTCTTATTTGTAGGCATCGTCGACCCCCGCGCGCAAAACCCACCTTGGCTTGAAAAACCTCTCATTAGGCACGGTATACTTTTCACATAGGAATCATTTTTCGCCAACATATTCATGTTTTTCTTATAGCCCATGCCTTTTCCATTTTTTGAAATTCTGATTCTGAAACACCTATTGCATGAAAAACCTTGATCCATTATTTCACGCACCACGTTTTTTTTCACGCAGCACACTATTTTTCACACACCACACTATTTTTCTATGCACCCCGCTGTTTTTCACACACCTCGATGTTTTTTGTAAACACCTCACAAATTTATAACACCACTTACTCTTTGTGCGCACCTCCTTTTTCCAACAACCCGTGCCTTCATTTTTCGATTTTCAGGTCAAAATATTTGGCAAGCACTGGAGAACAACGCCACCTTCAATACTGTTGTCTAATTCAACTGTATGATCACTTTACTGGCACACATTCTGAATTTCCACTGAGGAATGATGAAAAACACAAACCATACTCCAATTCATGGATAGAACAACCATGGTTCCAACAGATTCTTCAATATTTCCATAAATAAAATAAATTTCCAAATAAACACCGTATGTAAAATGGTATACGGTTTAGACAACAGAAATATCCATGATATGAGATTATTGATATTTAATATAAATATAATTTCAAATTAAAAGTGATCTCAAATAGGAATTTTCTACATCAGATAAGGATTATTAGGTGCACCCTACAAAGTTAGTCACAACAAAATAGTAGTTGAGACAAAGTCTCTTACCACAATGTAATCGGTCAAATATTATGACCTAAACTTAATAAACATCAAATGAATAATTTAATAACAATAATATAAATAGAATAATTTTATTATATATCAAATGGAAGTACACATATACCACATACAAGAAACAAGTGGTGAACAATGAAAATCTCACAGAAATGAAAGTGAGATGAGAAACCCCTTACCTTATGCTCGAGTATGTTATTCATTTGTTTTAATGACCTGAATAATAAAATTTAGCTTCATTAATTAATAACTCCATAACCTCTTATACATTTAATTGATTTATTATAACCTTATTTTGTTCATTCATGGCCTTTTATGGGTTTAAGAGGTTCAATTTTCTTGTTTTGGAAGCATTTTATTCCTTAGTTTTCAAGATTCGTTTACTTGTTTTCATGAATGGAAGTTCATTGGAAATATGTTTAAACATCAAGATTTATTAAAATTCCTTATAAATGACATTAAGGATATATAAATTATTTTTCGTTATATACAATAATGATGATTCATTAGTTAAAAGTTTATTACAAATATTCGGATTAACTTGGTCGTTTTGTTCATAATGAACTTTTTTTGTATTATTATTTTATATTATGAGTGTCTAAGGATTCTTGAACATTAATGGGATTAAATACATATATTCTTATCTGGTTCAACCATTTAAATGGTTTTTGGACCATTAATGAAGGATAAAGTGAAGAATGAAACTCTATCATCCACAAAGGTTATAAATTGGAACATCATGGACGTTGATTTCGTTTATAAAAATAAAATGGAGGGAGTAAGGATATTGATGACAGTTCTTCCATTCACATGATATATTTATAGTATATAGATGATACTAAAGTTTATCATGGTCATTTGGATAGAGGAGTTGAGGAGAGAAAATGAAAAGATGTGAACTTGAGTTCCTCCATGACTATAACTTCGTGATAGTTTATACAATGGGAAGGGGAACATAGTAGCAGATGCACTCAGCAGGACATCTAGTATACAGTTGCTGAGTGAGGCGACAGAGTAGTTAGATGCTTTGTAGATATTCTATGTGGATCAAGATGGAGCATCTTATCTTCAGTCTCTGAATGTCCCTCCGTCGCTCCTTTAGCGAGTCAGGGAGGCACAACTTGGGGACACTGATTGCGAGGCTCGACGCGCTCAGATATCCACGAGACAGGCACCTGATATACTTTCTGAAGGTGGAGATCACTTCATCCTCTTCATAGGACGTACTATGATATCAGTGGAACTACCGAAGGATGTGTTGATGGAGTTCCTTACGTCCTCTCTAGCGGTACATCTAGGAGTGGCGAAGATGTACTAGGACCTTTGGCGTTAGCACTGGTGGTCGATAATGAAGAAATCAGTTGAAGAGTTTGTCTCATGGTGCCTCACTTTTCAGCAAGTGAAGGCAAAGCATCAGGTACCAGCAGACTTAGTTCAGCCATTAGAGGTGTCATAGTATAATTGGGATGGAATTTCTATAGACTTCATGATAGGAGATCCACATGCGTCTAGGACTCATGATTCTATCTGGGTGATCATTGACCGACTCACCAAGTCATCACACTTCCTACCTAGCCGAGAGCAGGGATTAGCAGAGAGCATTGGGAACCTCTACGTACAGGATATTGTGCGGATTCATGGAGTTCCATCTAAGATTGTCTTCGATTGTGATACATGTTTCACTTACCATCTATGTAAGGGGTTACATGAGGCGTTCGAGACACAGCTTTGGCTGAGCACCACCTTCCATCCTCAGATGGATGGTCAAATAGAGCACACCATTCAGACCCTCGAGGACATGTTATGTGCTTGCAACCTTGATTTTGGCCACAACTGGGAGGATCACTTTCCCTTAGTGAAGTTTGCATACAACAACAGTTATCACTCCACTATCAGTATGGCACCATTCGAGTCGTTGTATAGACGACCCTGCAGATCACCTCTATGATGGACTGATCCAGGGGAGTCAGCACTCATGGGACCAGAGATGGTACGAGTTACCATGAAGAAAGTGCATATCATCCAAGAGCGGATGAAGACTACACAGAGCAGGCAGAAATCATGGGATGACTGGATACAGAGACCTCTGGAGTTTAAGTATGGTGACCATGTCTTTCTATGGGTCTCACCACGACATGGTTTGTGGAGATTTGGTCGGGGCAGCTTGTTATCTCTAAGGTTCATCGGACCCTTTTAGGTCCTCAGCAGAGTTAGTGAGGTGGATTACCGCTTAGCTCTTCCCCCTTAGTTGCACTGAGTGCACGATTGTTTCCACATATCTCAGCTAAGGTAATACGTACATGATCCTTCGCACATCATTGACTGGGGAGACCTAGACATTGAGGATGAGGTGAATTCTTTAGAGGTTCCAGTGGAGATTGAGGATTGATAGGATCATGTCCTTCATGGGAGGTCGATACCTCTAGGGCGTGTGCATTGGCAGCACGTGAACCACCAAGAGAGCACATGGGTGCAGGAAGCTCAAATTCATGCTCAGTACCCCCACTTATTTTCCTAGTTTGTGTTGGGGATTTTGGGGACACAACCAGAGGTGGGAGAATGTAAAGACCTGGATTTTTATATGTAATTTTTTTAATTATATGTGAATATTACGAGTCCATGAAAATTTACATCACATGATTCTGAGGCCCGATGTGCCCGGAATGAATTTCTGAATGTTTTTTCATGTATGTTCAGTAAACACATGAGAAATGTTTTGTAAATTTTGAACTGGTACTCGGAATTGAAATATGAGGACACCATTGAACTCACAGCACCAATATTCTCTTAAAGAGACCTTCACCTCAACCACATTAGGTCGAGGGTGGAAGTTAGTTTTCAGAATTTTTGTGGGAGAAAATAAAATAAACATGTTTTATTTCATTTTTGAAATTGAGACCTCCCATTTTGAATTTGGTGGTTGGGACCACCTGAACGCCATTTAATGTGAGAAAACCATTGGAATTATCCCAATTTAATGATCCAACTTATTTGACTTCATAATCCATCCTTAATTTGCCAACATTAATTGAATTCAATCAATTAAAGTTGGATCCTCACTTCTTTGTTAGGAATCGTTGGCAATGGAGGGATTGGGAGAAACTTTGGAGAAATATTGACCAATGAAGAACAAATCTTTGAATAAAGAACGTTGATGTTGGAGTGTGGTTCAGAAGTTAGTTGCAGGAGCGATGAACACTAGTGATGCTTCAACAACTTCATCTACTTACTCACGACACCTCCAAGGAATGTCAATGTAGGGGATTTCATTTGAAAAATGATTTAATTTATTTGATAATTCTTCATATTTTGGAATCACAATGATGATGGCCAAATTAACATGGAAATTGTTCCACACATATACCTTTCCCCTATATCTTTTGTTCTTTGTGCATTCTCCGTGCATTCATCAACGCCAAATATTTAACAGTGCTGAAAACACAATGTTTTGTTGAGCGAGGCATATGGATGTGGAGCCCGTGACCCGAGGATCATTAATATGCGGTCATTATGTTTTTTGGGCCAGGAAAGGAGATGCGATGAACCGAAGAAGAGGAGGGCGGCTGGCACACTAGCTGGTCGCGTGGAGGTAGGGTGGCGCGTGTCCGCGCCACCAGATGAGTAGGAGGATGCATCCCGTCAGCCACAGTGGAGCAGGTTCACGGTCGGCACACCGACCGACCATGTGGCAGAGTGGAATCATGCATTCATTCTGCTGGTGGAGTAGGAGGTCACGACCGCTTGGCCCCGGCGGAGGCCGAAGGCCGGCCGGCACCTAAACGGCCACTGAGGATAGTGTCATCGTCGTGTTTCTTGGAGGAGGAGGAACGTCCGGCCTCAGCGTACCAATCTGGACCCGCTCTGACAGGTCCCGATTCAAAAAACCTAATGGCCCTTTGTCCATTCGGTTGACCTGGGAGGTGCCTCCCTCTCAGGCGTCGGTTAGGGCGGACCCCACCATGGTAGTCCACCCTACCACGGGCCACCCCAAAGGGTCACACCCAATGTGGGACGGGCCGGGCCACCCCCTTCACAGGTCGGGCCAGGAAACATCCCAGTGGGCAAGGCCCGCTGAGGTCTAGGCCAAAAGGGCGGGACCCGGGTTGGGCTGGGTGGGTCCGACCAGGTTGGACAGAACCTGAGCCTATTCGGACCCAGTTTCGCCTTTTTGGCCGTAGCTTGATAATCAGGCGTCCGTTTGAAAAATTGTCTATGACACCAGAATCCCTGAATTGAGATGTTCCTTTTGGTATACTACACATGAGTTTTGGATAATGTTGGATTACAGTCGGGTTGGATCGAACTCAAATCCAACCAGGCCCTTGGAGCAGAAATGCTAATAACTTACAGACCGGGCATCCAATTGATGTGTCGTCTATTGAGTTGGGTCCATTATAACGTGACAGTACTTTGTGTTTATCCTTTGTGGAGATTAATGTAATTTTAGGTACGATAGATTTCTTGAGATACATAATCTAAGAAACTCGAGTGCATCGGGTGCGAGGAATCCAGTGGCTGGTAGTGAGGCAGAGGTTGGAGATGGATAATACGGTGTTTAGTTTACCTATAGACTCTTTGAAGGTCAGATCTTTTGTGGTTCATTTCGGGGGTTAGTAAAAATCGATCATGTGTGGGTCAGCACTCAGTGATCCTATGTTGGTCAGCGCATACCGATCCTATGTGGGTCAGATCCTGTGTGAGTCAGTGCACAACGATATGGTGTGGGTCAGTGCATACCAATCCTTTGTGGGTCAGATCCTATGTGGGTTAGAAAATACATATCATGTGTGGGTTAGATCTTGTGTGGGTCATAGTGGTGGTTAGTACCTATCGATCATGTGTTGGTTGGAGTCCGTATAATCAGTAGGAGTGCCTCTTGACAGAATAAGATAATCTAGCTTCGCGACTGGTCATCTATACTTCTATACATCACTAATACCTATGTGAGGTGAGTCTTCTACCTTCGTGGTGTTACCTTGGTGGTAATTCTACCTTCGTGGTGTTACCTATGTGGTACTTCTAATGTCGTGGTGTTACATGTGTGGTACTTCTACCTTCGTGGTGTTACATTGGTATATCTTTATAACTTAGGTATATGTATGGGAATATACCTAATGGGTGTTGATTACTATTGATTCATGCTTTTTTGTTTTTCCTTTGTGGAACTATAGGATACCTATGATGGTCTTTAGGTCCCAAATGATTATCGTTATACTCACCCCTTCACGGGCTACGCTCGCACCTTGTTGTGTCTTGTACAGACGATGGGCAACGCTGATCGAGGTAGAGGGTACCATACTAGAGGTTGATCATACATAAACAATGTATGAGATGATCCACATATATAACCACTTGAGATATGTACTTACCCTTCAGGTGGGATCCTTGGTAGGTGTTCACAGGGGATGTTCTTTTTCAGTTTACTTGTACTTTCGAGTTGGGCTTGTATTCTGGCCCCTTTACTTGCTGTACACCCATTTTTTACTTAATAGTTTACCATGTACTTATATCCTACTGTGTGCTTGGTTTTTTTGTGAGTTTACAGGTTTAGAGTAAATGCCTTCATTGTTTTCAAGATATGTCTTTTCGGTGCAAGTCGCTAGCCCCTGGCCCATAAGAAGGTGGGCTTGGTGTAGTCACGGCATGGGCCCCAGGGGTCGGGTCGTGACATCATTGCTCTACTCCCATAGTCCATCCTAGAACATGAACTCAAACATTGAAATTCTATATCTTCCATTTATATACACTTGAGATCATAAAGTTTTATAGGAAACCAATGACGGCTCATGTAGGGTTTATGATATACTTAGTACATCACCAATAATAGTTTCTAGATTATTCTTGTTTGTGCATATAAAATGATAAGTTTTCCAATTAAGATAAATAAAATAAAATAAATAAAACAAATACATCTTTTTGGGTTCCTCATGGGATACCTGACCAAATACACATGATGTGGCCTAAGATGGATGTCTCTGAACCAAGGAAACCAATACAAGAATTATATAACGTATTAATGATGATATATATATATAATAAATATATGGACCATTCCAAAGTATGGTATATTTCTTAGAGGATAATTCAATTAATTTAGTGATTTTTCATGCTTGGGTTTATTTAAAAATTAATCTATAGAATTTAATTTAGCAACATATTTGGACTATCTAAGGAAAACAATAATACAGAACCCAAGTGTTGCACCGGGTTCTCTATAAATACTCAAAGATGTAAGAGTCCATCCAAATAAATCTATAAGTAGATTTCCAAGTATCACTTTCATACTAAGTGAAATAATTCCTTTGACCCATCCTTGGTATCTTATATAGGGGATTGAATATCACACATGAATTGGTGTAACCATCTAGCTGCTAAGCCCATCCACAATGTTACCCCTATGGAATTAGTGCCTCTCATATGATGGAAAGGAAAATGAATGGTGATCCCATTCTAGGTATTCCGAGTATCACTCCCAGTGTATATGAAATAAATTTATAGTTCAATTATAGATTTTGAACATCCTATACATAGAAATCTATTGTTAGAGTCCCTTGTATCTCCCTCGACTATGAATAAAATTTAGGCTTAACAATAATTATCTATTTCATTAATCAAGGAAACAAATTTATGACTATTTACTCAAATTAGTCAACAAAATCATTAATGGAATGAAGTGTAGGAGCCGAATCATGAACAACCAATTCAATAAAGTCAATTTATTATCTCAAAAATTTATTATAAGGTAAACAACACCACATGTGGTGTTTAGACAAATTAAAGTAATTGTAAATTATGCCTCTACGAAAAATTACAACCATTAGGGTGGCTTGAGTCAAGGAGATCAGAAAAAGGTTTGATTCATCACATGTTAGAACCATAGAGGGAATGTAAAACTATTCAGTTTAATTAATTACACATTTTATAATCAATTCTGAAAAGTTTTGGTGCACGGAACATTGGAACACATCATAACACAAAGAAACTTGAGGGAATATTTTGAATCAAACCTTATACTTTTTATTAAATTATCAGCATAAAATTTAAGGTTTGTAATAGTAACATAAATTTCAATACCTCTCCTAGAAGTTGAGGCATTAAATCCTCCCCTCCATAAAAAACTCATCCATGAGTTTCCATTCCATGGGTGGAAATGACTATGATCTTGAGATGGTTGGACATGGGATACCAGTAGATCCAATTGTAATTTCTGTTGTGGGACCAAAAAAAGTACATGTTATGGGTGTTAATGCCTAGTTTTGAAGAATATCTTGATACTGAAAAATCAATTTTCAATCATCTAGAGACACATCCTAAGAGGAGATCGATGATCATGACATATATGATTTAGGGAGAAGCTAAGATCGAGTGAGATGATTTTAACTAGGATTATATTCTCTGAGTTATGGTTTATAGGGATTTTCAATCCAGGTTTTATGATTAATTTTTTATGGGACCTTTAGAGGTGAAAAAGCTAGTCAGTTTATGCATCTGAAGTGGAGAGTGATGGTCGTTATGGAATATTCATCACTCTTTACAGAGATTACTTGTTTTATGCTAATTTATATTTTTGATGAGTCATTGAGGGATAAAATATTATAGGAATGTCTCAAGAATGTAATTAAATCACTTTTAAAAGTGTTTTAAATAAATTATTACAGATATAGTGAATCTAGCACTTATCACTAAATAGAACCTAACAGAAGATGGGGGTGAAAAGGAGGGCTATTCAGCCTCTCGACCTAGTAGTTCAGAATCAGGTGGTAGAAATTTCTTGTTTTGAGGCTTCTCATTCAGGTAATAATATTCAATATGTGAGTGATGGTAGTTATATATTATTTCTTTAGTGTAGTAGATTAGAGAACATGAGGTTTTAGTGCGATAGAGACCCAATCGAGTATTGAGCATACAAAAGGATGGGTGATGTACAACATTTCCAAAGGACCATCAATCTAACAGTTATTGGAAGGAGTAATATTAGAATCAATGTTCAAGGGTAGTATTTTTAGATCTACCTTAGGCATGGAGGTAGAGTAGGGTCAGTCATTCAGGCTGAGGTGATAGTAATGGCCGAGGTGGACATGAATCAGTTTTACTAAGGTATAAGAGTGGGAATGCTCTAGGTATTGAGGTTGTCTTGTAGAGAAGTGGTTCAAGATAGATATATTCTGTATATCCTATAATAGATGAGTAGACCATAGGTCTATATATAGTGATGGGTATTTTCATAGTATCCTATACTCTCATATCTACTATTTTTTATAAATGTGTATCTCATTCATTCATATATGTTCCAATACACTAGAGGCTTTCAACCAGCAACGCTGGACTAGGATGTGTTCATTGGGTTATTATTCCCTAATGATTTATAGTGTAGCACAACTATTAATAATAATATAATAATATGAAAAAATATAGAAACATATCATAATAATAATGAATCATCCAAGAATTATTAATAAAATGGGGAAGTTGAATTAGTAATAGTTAAAAAATTATGATGATGATCATTTAGATATAAAAAAATGAGTACACATGGATATAAGGGAAACAAGAATATTCCAAATTCTATAAAAATACCAAAAAGAATAAAATCAACTAGTACTAGAATGACATGTATAGGATCGATCCCCAACTCACATACTCCATCCTGGGATTGGAACTCAGACATCAGAAGTTGGTCACTTCCCTTTACCTACACCTGCAATCATAAACTCTTCCTAGGTACTAAGGGAAACCCAAGTCGGGCATGGGATATACTCAGTAGGACAACACCAATGGTGTCTAGATCAATCCATTTTGTTCATATAATGTGTGAAGTGTTCTAATTAAGATAAATTCAACTCAATAAATAAATTAAATACATTGATGTGGGTTCTTTATGTGATACCCAACCAACTCAACATGCTTCAGACTAAGATGGATGTATCTTAACCAAGGTAAAATGTAGAATCATGACATAAATAATAATGGTTGATATATATATATATATAGTATCATGATATGGACCATTCTTAATAAATTGAATCCGCTTGGAGGATGAGTCTATTAATTTAGTGATTTAGAAATCTTGGATATATATAAAAAGGAATCTCTTGAATGTTATTAAGAAGATTCTTGGGACTGTCCAAGGAGAACCATAACAAATAAACAAAGTATCAAATCAGGTGTACCAAAAATGCTCGAAGCTATAGTATTCCATCCAAGGAGATCCATCATTGGAATCCTATGTATCACTTCCCCCTGGTTGAAATAATCCATCCAATATCATCCCTAGAACCTCACATAGGAAATCAAGTATCACATGTGACTTGGTGTAATCATTTTGACACAAATACCATTCATGCTGTCTCCAAAAGGGATCTAGTGTTGACCACAAAAAGGTAAGGTAAATGAATGGTGATCCCATTCCCAGAATACATAATTTTCTCTGTGCATATAGGAAATCTATTTACAGTTTGAACTATACAGCATGAAGAGCCTGTCCAAGGATATCTATATTTAGTGTATTGTATATCTTCCTTGGCTATGTATGAAAGTTTGGTTTATAAATAATGATCTAATACACTTATATAAGAAATAAATTTATGATACTTTCGTCAAATTAGTCATGAAAATCAATAATGGAATGAAGTGTAGGACCTGAATCATGGTATACCAATTCTCCTATTCAAAATTATTATCATTGTAGCATTTATTAATAGGGAAACCACACCTCCTATGGTTTTTTGAAAATTTAGTATAAAAGGAAATTATTCCTCAAAGAAAAATCACAACCATTAGGGTAGCTCAAGTCAAGGAAATCAACCAAATGGTTGATTCGCCGCTAGATAGGACCGTAGAAGGTGTGGAAACTATTAAATTTAATATATTACACATTTTAGAAGTGTAACTAGAAATATATTGTTCACACCATAATAGTGTGCATCATAATGAAATTAAACACAAGGGAAATAATCTAGACCACCTACCTTAGTTCATAGCACTCTCCTCATCCAGTGTCGATATTCAAATTGATCTAGAATGAGAGAAAAAGGAAGAATGGTCAAATTTAATGAAAATAAAGAAAATGAGATAACACAATAAATAGCACTACAATAGGGAACATAATCTAATAATAGAAGTAATATGAGTGTATATTTTATCAATATGGATCCAATGCTCCAAATAATGAATAAATCGAGATCGTGTGGGGGAGATACCCAAATCCCTACGTTAGAAGAGTAGGAGATAGACGAGCAGCTGATGGAGATGAAATGATGAGGGGAAGAAGGAAAAATGGTATTAAAAATTTTTATTCAAAAAAGTGATTTACCTCTTAGAAACATGGTTCATGGTTTGGCTATATGGTTGGACATACCCTAGACCAATCATCTAACAACCGATGTCCAAAGAGACCCCTATCATGGGCGATGTGCATGGTTTGGATAACGATGTACAAGCTATGTGAAATTAATCTATCAAAAATGTATAAAATCCCATATGGTTTTGAGGCCTATCTCACACAGTTGTAGAAAAATTGTGCTACATCCCTTTCACACTGGGTGACTCATGTGGTTGAGTCACATAGATAGCAATAATTTTGCGCTAATTGTGAAACTCAATCTATGTCCTTAAAATCCAAATCTTTGGGATCTAAAAAATCCATAGAATTTTCTGAACCACTCCATTGCCTTTTTAGTACATCATAAAAAGTTACCGAATTATTTTTATTAGAAACTTAAATTCGTATACCTCTCTAAAAATCTGAGATATTAAATTACTAAACCGCTTGGATACCAATATAGACTTACATTTGTCAACTCTCACATAAACATTCATTTTCCATCCAAATATCTACATATAAACTATCATTAGTGAATATTTAGGAATATAAAATAATATCCAATTATTTATCACTATGATAGATTCCATTTAAGAATTTATAAATACTTTTTAAAAATATTCATTATAATATAACAATATATTTTGATAGTTTTTTATTCGACTATATATTAAAAAACTCAGAGTTTTGGAAATAATACAATCAATAGTTCATTGCAACATGTATAAATATAAATCAATCCAATTATGGTTTTATATCCATGTACATTTACTTTCACGAGCACCCTAAAAAATAAATTCTTGAGATACACTTTTATTTGATCTAGATTCCACTATTTATACTTTATTAGGTTAAAAGGTAAAGCTAGATTAATCAATGATATCTTATCTTGATTCAATAAATATGTGAATTATTAAAAAAATCATTTTATTAAAAAACCATGAATCAATAACCTTTTCAATTTTATAAAAAATTGATAAACATAAATCAATACCTCTTATGCACAACATTTCCCTTTTATGTTTAGAAACTCTTATAATTTCATGAAATACCCAAACCTTTAAAAAAATTATTTACTTTCATATGTTTTATAATTCATATAGATTCATAGTCTTACCATTTGTGGGAGCCCTATTTTTCGGTGACTCATAGTTTATAATTTCACTCCATATAATCCTCTTGAAATACCTAAGATAGATGTAATGGAATTTACAATTTCCATTAATATTCAATTTTATATCTCATGTACAACATATTATTGAGATGTATATAGAGTTTTTAATTCTATTCTGATACCTTGGGATTCAAAACATTTTGTACCATACAATTCACATCCCCTGTTTGATTTACAAAATTTAATTTTAAATATTCATTATTTTTCAAACTCATTTTTATAAATACTAAACAGAACTGTAACATCATCATTTTCATATAAAACATATACATGTAAAAATATAAAATAATCATCAATAAAAGTTATAATGTAACTATTAATACCTATGGTGAGTATATAATTAAAATCCCCAACATCATTGAATGTGTATAGTAAAAAAATACTTTTCATTTCTATAATATTAAAAGGGTTTGAAACAATTTATGTTTTCAATAAAGTGACACATTTATGATAATTTTTATCCATTATTGTAAATAATTACATTTTATGACATGTCATGCATTTTAAATTAATTTTTTTTCCATAGATAACTATAATATAAATATACTGCACATACCTCAATTTAAACAAAGATGAGAAATACCACTTTGAGATTTGTGAGGAGTTAGTTCATTCTCTTTCACCATCTCGTGAAATTTTATCTATTAAATTCCACCACCTTCATCAAATTTTTTACCATTTATATATCCATGTTAATCTAATCTTATATTATAATGATAGGGGATATACAAGTTTAATGTTTGGGATTTCTCTTTTATACTAGTATATGTACCTTTTTAAGGCTCTTAATGATGTCTCCCTCATTAAGAGAAGACCCCCATCAAATAAGTTGCACAATAAATTTAATGTAAATCCTATTTTGGAAACAATGTTGTCTTATTTATATATAGTTATAATTATTAGATATAACCCTATGATATGTATTTAGTATCAAGAGATTATTTTAAGAGCCTTTATTCATGCACCCCAATAAATTCTCTATGAAACTTGTGGAATATTCATGAAAATCACAATATGAGAGATGGGTTTGGAATCAATAAATGTCATTGAATTTCTTGAAATCAGTTTTATATCCCTTGGATCATAAATTTTTTATCATTGGAGTACCCTTTTAGATAAGATATTTTACCCATTATAATTTGGAAGAAACCTAATCTAGAGTATCATATCTTGTATTTATTAATCTTCTCCATATGATCACACCTGATCTAATATGTGGCATAGATTTTATTTTATAGGAAAATATATTTCTATTATATAATGCATGATCTGAAAGATGGTATATATCATACACAATTTACTAATTAGGTAAAACCATTATATCTAATCATTAAATCCTAGGCCTAACCCAGTATAACCTATTGATCTTTATGAAAAAATAAAGTCATCATTTAGTATATCAAATTGACACAACATGAGAAGTTAAAAGTTCTCGATAAACGGGACACATTATGTGATTGTGCACATGTTAACATTATGGTAAACCACACCTAATAACATTGTACCCATATATTATCGATTTTTAATAGTGATAAATTTATCTCCCATATAAATGAGACCCTGCTCCAATCAACTTTGTAATGTTAGATTCCAAAAAACCCCCCATTAAACACCAAAAAAATCAAATATATTAAAAACCATTAAAATCCAACAATCTATCACCATTTTAAAATATTTAAAAAATCATTTGAAAAAAATAATCATGCTCACATGGAAAAAAATCATAAATAAATTCATATCTCGATTTAAAATTTCATATAGTAGAGAAAAATCAATGATGAATATAGAAATTGGTGGACACTACCTCGAATATGTAAAAATAATTATTAGAAAAAATAATTCTATAAAAGTATATAAAAATTAATTAGTTTTTTTCCACTTAATGAAACCATTTTTTCCTGGGGTCACTTATCCTTTAATGAATGTTTGAGAGTCCAAGTAATATGTTATGTTGAGAGGACCCACTCCTTTATGATGAACCAAAAAATGTTCCCACATTTCAATAGTTATTTGATTTACTTTTTTCAAAAATAAAATAAAAATAACCCTAATTTTACCATAGTAAAATCAAAATTTTCCACGTATTGAATATACCTTTCATGATTCCTTCACACATATCATATAATTTATGAAATTGAACTTATAAAATTGAATTTATCACACCTTATATTTAGGTCCCATTATTGGTGAACACTTGACAACAACATTTGACCCACCCATAATGAATTTTGGTACAACAAATCTCTTGAATGTCTATTTGTTAGTGGATCTCAAGACTTCAGACATGATATAACAAATTCCACACTTATGATACATTCTTTTGACTTGTTCCAAACATAGCTTTTTTAGAGAAAAATGGGTCATAATTTTCCATTATATGTATTGATATAATTCTATTCTAGTATTTCATTACTATAAAAATATATAGTAACCATAGAAATTGGAATATTACATAATGGTAGAAAGGATATCATAGATTTAAGACATTTTCCATAATTTCCATTGGCTATATAAGCAACAAAATGATAATCCATTGTGGATTGGGTTATAAAAATTGGTTTCATTTATCTATAATATATTGATCCACCATTATATGTTAAAATACAAAAAATCATTGAAGAGTGAACCTCTATGATTGATACCCATATTAGATCAAAAAATCATTGCAATACCCATGGGTTTGGATACAATAAATATAATAATATATAGTACCCATTAGATATTTCTGTACTCTTTTAATAGTGTCCCATAATGTGAACCTAGAATTATTATAAACCATCTCATATTTTCATCAACGTAGACATTATTATTCCTTTCCGTAGTTATATAATTCATAAGACACTCAATAACCCTTTCATATTCTAGTTGAGAAAGTACCCTACCATATTTTGATTTCATCCCCCCCCAGAAGAATATGGGGAATAAACTTATGAACAATCATATTCATCAGACTGCTTTAATAATCTTTTAATATAACAATATTGAAGAATAAAAATATATTTATTTTCTAAAACTATATTAATTAAATAATAAAATGTTATTAACTTAAGTATTTCATATCAAAATTTCTAGCTAAAATGGACTTATCCTCATTTACATGATTCATATCAGATTTGAAAATTAACTTGACATCAATATATATATAAATAACAACATAATAATTATTCTAGAATTTAATATAAATATATTTATTGAATGAACAATTACCTTTATTAAAGCATAAAGATAGATATCGATTTCATTAGACAAGTTATCTATCATAATACTAGATCATAAATACTAATTCCTTAATTTTTTCACATATCATATGTAATAACATTAATAATGATGAATTAACTTAAAAAATGGTAAATTGTTTATTGGGTGATATTTTAATCGTAGGGTACTTCTATCATCCCTAGATTTCCATTTCCCATAGGTATTGTGAGAGGTTCCATATATATACTCCAAAAATTCTTCAAATTCCATGAAACGTAATTCTTTGACCTTCATGATCATCCATAGATGAATCATGTGCTTTACTACATTTCATTGACTACCAAAGATCAAATGATTGATCCATGAAAACGGATCAATTTTATATTTCTCCCTCTATATTCCCATTGGAAGAAATGATATGATAGAGGATCTCAAATTCATGAAAGATGTTTTCCTTATTCTTAATTCCTTGAAAATGATCTTAAATAGTTAATTTTAACTAACCAAAATTTCACCTAATTTTTTTTATGTTAAACATATTGAACTGGTACAAAATAACATGAATGACTATGTGAAAATGAAAGAACATTAAAAAATAGTAATATAAAAGAATTCTAAATTATTAAATTCCATATGATGAATTTTGGGTCATTATCTTTTAATTTTCCTTGAAAATGTGCTTAAGAAACATTGAATTAGTAATATTAATTCAAAAAACTATTTTCTCATATCAAGTTTTATAATTAAATAATATGTGAAAACCATGAGGAATAAATTATATTTTCATTATGCTGAAATTAAAATATATATAATTAAATTATGATTGTTCACGCTCATATATTCATCTACCCCATACTATTATAAATTTTTCCGATGGACATGTCCTTATAGCTATGGTCAGGTCTGACCATGGATATAGGTAGACTATATCTATATTCACAGAATTTATCATGGATACATGGACCCATATGGAAACAGTTGGGATTGATCATTTCTATAAAATTTCCCACACCATCTCAGGAAATTTATTAGTTATGATAAAGGAGTGTGAAAGCACCTATATCGACTATCATGTCCATGAACATGGCCATAGGGTTTTTGGGAAGGCCTATGGACACATTATGTCACCCAACAATGGTTATATCTTGGTAGGGAAGGCATATAGATGGGGTTGGACCAAAACCATGGCCATAAGGGACCTATTTCCTTGGAAATAATGACAATGGCCATAGGTTTTCAATAAATTAAGAATATA
The DNA here is from genome assembly GCA_963277665.1 of Viscum album. Taxonomy (NCBI): domain Eukaryota; kingdom Viridiplantae; phylum Streptophyta; class Magnoliopsida; order Santalales; family Viscaceae; genus Viscum; species Viscum album. Next base: position 1,856,215,335 of record OY728138.1, read on the forward strand.
ATTATTTATTAATTTCAATGTATTAATAAAATGTATTTATAATTTTTTTAAATACAAATTTATATTTATAAATGATACATATATATACATATTTTAAGTGTTAGTGTTGTAGTAACATTATTTTCATTGTATATGGGAGGTTTTTTTAGTTCCAACTGAATTTTTTTGGTCACCCTATATCCTTGGTCATGAAACCAAGGCCATAGATGTGTTCATGTTCTATCCTATTTTTTTATGGAAATTACCAATGTTTAAAGCCATGGTCAAGCCCAAGGACATATCCAAGGATGCCAAGGAAATTCCAATGGCCTTATCACATAGTGTGAACATGAACATATCCTATAGCCATGGTTATATAGGATATATCCATTTTCTATGAACATGGATATATATATATATGTATTCCCTATAGTTCTCCTATATGAGGAATGAATTTTCATAAACTCCAATACATTATAATTGATGGATCTTGTGGGTAAAATTTAAATATTCCCCTCTAGTATTTTATATCATTAGTAGTGAGTCATACTCATGGTTAAAGATTCATGTCTAAAAACACATATTGAACCTAAAGAGTTATGGATAAGTCATATCTAAGAGATCCTCCTATGTACATACACAAAACAACATAGTCTTTTTATCATGCAATATCATATATAGTGGGATGTATGGTTTGTCTCATCATCCCTTAGTTATTTATTTATATTTCATTAACTATATTGTCCGAATATTACTTCATATAACATGTAGATGAATTTAATCAAGGAGAAAATATCCCAAACTAATGTTTAAAGATGTATTATTATTTTTTGAAATGAAAAATAAAATATTTATAATTCTATTAATGTCATACCACTAATATTGCACCTTCCACAAGTACCCTCATCGTAATATAAACTATCAGGGTTTTCATATTGTAATTAATTAACTAATAAAATGAAAAAAATAATGATCTTCTATTGAGATAATAATACACAATCTCGATAGATATGAATATCCAATAACACCAACAAGTTTTGTTGCTATAATAAGTTCATTACTAATGATATTTTCTACTCATGATCACAATGTGAAAACATCATGGGAAGAAGTATCAATTACTGTGAGTCCCCAACACTTGATATTCAAACATCATATATATATCATCAGTATAACTTATCTAGACCATTGGATTTATTTTTAAGATTAATTTCATAGTATCCTTAGTTTTTATTTAATACTAGTAACTATTATAACCTTTTCCTACAAGAAACATCCAAGTAAATTTCTATGTAGAAAGTGTATGGAGATGTTGTAACATAATTATTATAAGATAATATCACTCATAAGTCTCTAAATAAAAGATTTAGTAATCAAAATGTATTTCACACCTTGGGTATTGGGAACCGATTTTCAAAACACATCTAATTTCACTACATCCAACATCTTAACTATTAACTTGTTTTCTCTCATAGGATAAAATCATGATTCTATTAAGTTATATATTTTGTCATCACAGCCACCATGTTTGTTTCCATTAATTCTCAATTATCTGTGACACTGCATCCTTGAGTGTTATCACTCATGATATGATATCCCAGAGTATATACCTTTTTTCATATATCATAACATTTATAATTTAGTTACAACCAAAAAATTAATATTATCAAATTATATATTATCACTATACATCATTATTCAATATAATTATAATAATTTTAAAAAAATTATTCCATATTTAGAACCATATTTATTTGCATCATAAATGAAAACAAACTCAACATTTATAAAAATATATTCCACTAGTTTCAATGCACATATATTACAAATTTATATTTCCTAACTAAAATATTTTGTCAAATTGATATAAAGGAAAAATATTTTTGTGTCCCCTTGATAACTAGTGATATCTATTATACAAGTACCAAGAATGGATCCCTTGTACATTCTCATGTACAATTAAATGTTCTAACATCTATATTATACATTTTATAGGATTTATTTGATGTTTTCCTACCATAATGTGTGTATTGAAAATATAAAATCTTTTATGTAGCATGGTATAGGTGATAGATCTATCTCTGAAGCATATGGATATCTATTCATTGTGTTAATATTATCCTATGTCTTATACATGTGTTGGAATGATTTGTTCACTAGGACAAAGGAAACAATTCCCTCTAAATTTCTCCATCATTATATTTAATACCTTATAAATTTATATATATTTACTTGGTCAAGGAATCCCATTAGAATGTCTCAATAGCTATTATTCCCTAAAAATTAAGATATTATTTTAAATATATTATTTTATAAATTATTTTTATTTAGTATTATCTAATTATAAGACTAAAAATTGTTTTCAATATATCATATAGAAAACTAGAGTTCTCCCACAAACCACTTGTATAAATATGAAAAATTATTATTCCATTATTTATTAAATTCATTTGATATGTAAATTGATACCTATAAAATTATTATTATTTTAGATACATTTGATTCCAAAAAATCTTGTTATTATATATAAAAGATATTTTTATATTTTATTTTGTTTTGAAATCCATTCATTAATTATAATTATCATGTTATGCTACTGTAACAATACTAATTCAAATGGATTTAGACATATTTATTGTAGAAATGGTTTTGACATAGTTAATATTTGATATATCAGATGTTATTAATAACCAATATTTATTTATAGGCAATCACGTTACCATTCTGGTCTAGCCTTACATGAATAAAACCTTAGATCCAATGAGAGTCACATAAAATATAAAAATTACAAAAAATCATTCATGATTTTGGTATATAGAAACCATTTTACTAAATTTGAATTCATTTTTCATTTTAAATTATTTCTATTTACTAATTTATTATAGGATAAGTATTCATTATTCTAACTAATTAATATATCACTTAACTCAATGATAATAAAACCATCTAAATTTGGATTTAACTTCCCATTGTATTTTCTGTCACTAAAACATTTCTTCATCATGAGTTTTTATAAAACTTATTCCTATACTAACAACTTGGTAATCGCATTCCTAAACATTATCTAAGTATATCTTCCCCCTACTATCTCAAATAAAGAATAAAATCCTCTAATTGAAATAAATCATTTAAGTTCACTATAATCTTTCTATCATAAGTATTTATGTATTATCGTTAAAACCCCTAGGATCATTATGTAAGATTCACTATGTGTTTTTCTTGATGAATTTTCATTTGTTAATGTAACCTTAAAAAATATCAATATTAACAAAATAATTTTAGGACCTAAGGGATTTATTTTATATTATAACACAAATGATATACATTTATCATTATATTTTCTCAATGTATAAGCATTAATTCCATTATTTTTGAACCATTTATCAAAAAGAGAATAACATACTTCAGAAATATTATAAGACTATTTATCAATCATTTTTTTACAAACATTTTAACATATATGTGTATAAGGAAATTTGAGTTTAGGACTAAATATAATATATATTTAAATGATCAGTTAATTTGTGGTTAAGGTACTATTTGTCTTCTGTACCGATAGAATCCTTTATCTTCTTTTATACCTCAATATATTATTCTCATTACATTATTTAATCATATAAAAGGGATCTCATAAAGTACATTAATTTACTTCTATCTTCTACATGAAATAGTTTAGGTATATCTTGTCGAATTATTTCTAGAATATTTTTGGATTTCTCAACTATAAAACTTAAGGTTCTTTGGTCACTATAAATAATAATAAATCATGTTTAATACTATATGAATTTTAACTCAATAGATTATAAGATCTCTATTTTGTATGTCATGAACTTTTTTCAATTTATACTTGACCAGGTTTTATTTTTCAAAAAATCAATGTTATTTGACTCTTATATTTTACATTCTTCCTCAATTTCAAATATACAATATATATATGATTAATGTATTATTAAAAATTTTATTATGTATGGTATTCCATAAAAACATTATTTCAAACCTAAATAAAATATTATAGTGTCTAAACTCAAAATTGATATAATGTTTTTGGTAACACACAATATATAACAATTTTTTAAAATATAATAATCTTTCATTTGAAAAGGTGAAATTATGATCTTCTCAAGATAACATAGGAATTGAGATCCATAAAAAACATGAAGATCTATTTCATTCCTTTAATATCTATAAACTTACTTCGTTTCTATATTTTTATAAAAATATATAAGTTATATATTGTAAAAAACAACCAAGAAGTAAAATAAGAATATTACATTCAATCGTGAATATACATAAATTATAATTTTTTCTTGCTTAATATTTAATTAATTGAAATTTCTTCTCAAGTGACCTTTCTTTATACATGAAAGTAAAGTAGCCTCTAATAATATTCTATCTCTAGTTTCCTTTTTTTATTAAAGGATATTATGAATTAATCATTATCATTACAATTTTGGTTAACCATTCAACCTTTTATTTGTTCTTATTCACCATAGGATGTAAATATTTATCCATATTTAGCTTCTTATATTCTTGTATAAAATTATCAAAAAATAATGAATAGATTTATCTGTACTATCTATTCTACAATACTTAATGAAATATGGAAACAAGGTTATGAGGATGATAGAATTTGATGTTTTCAAATATTGTTATTTTAGTTTAATCCATATTTTTCCAATTATTATATGTATTCTATTATTATGAAAACATTATGACCCTAATGGATTCAATTTTTCAATTTAAAGATGTTTAGTTTATGGTTAATAACATTTATTTCATTATTTACATTATCCTTATAAACTTTTCATAGATGAGACAATATTTTATAAACATATGTGTCCTTATGTTTCATTTACGACTCATTAGACATTGGTGATAACATTATGATTTTAAAATAAAATTTGTAATATACGAGACTCCAACAATCTTCCATTTCACCCCCACATTCTTCATGAGGCGACACATCAAGTAATGGTGACTCAAATGCATACAATTTCCATCCGTGTAATAGTATGATGTGCAAGTTATTATACCTCTATTTAAAATTTTTAATAGTTTGAACATGTTCATATTCTAATATTTATCATTGTGAATTTTTATAATTATAATCATTTTTTATACTAAATAAAAATTTATCACATTAGTACTTTTATCAAGATTAGAATCATTTATAAATTATAGGTTTATTAATCCTAAAATTTTCACACTATATTATTACAATACCAATATCCATCATTGAATAGATTTTAAATAATTTTCTTTATATATATTATAGTAGTATAATATTCTTAAACCTCTCATAATAGCCTATGTTATGGAATCACCACTACTCAGAGAGTCTATGGATAGAATTTGGATGTATAAATGTATTAACTCATGTCTAATTGATATGTTGAGTGGATTACCATCTCTTATGACTTAATAAATTGGATTTAATCAACATTTGAATCTCTAATTTCACTAATATATCTATGTATATTTATTTGATTCCAACTTTTTTACATTAACCCACAACACTAATTATAACTCCCAGATAAAATAAGGAACCCAGAACTATGGTTAAATAGCTATTCTAACTATGATTTCATTCTAACCTGTATGGTGGAAGGCGATTATGAATTAATATTTTTTATAGAGGAATTTCAATGTTTTTATTTTTCTTTATGATACATATATGATTCTATTTATCATTCTTTTAAATCTATGGTATTTATTTCAATATTAACCTTTCAGAATATAATACATTCATAGTGCCACTATTCATTTTTATCTATTCATTCTTTTTAACTATCCTATGTGATTTTATCACATCTATGAATTCATGTAATAACGTATCTATCACTAAAAGTAAAAAATAAATAATATTGATAAGATCATACAATATTCTCTTCATTTTTATCCTTAGAGTGTATGAAGGATCAAACAATACCCAAGGGTAATTCTATGAGTCATTTTCCCACACAAATTATAACACCCATCAAACTCTAATTAATTTTCTTATTTGGTACCAAATAATTTCACCACCCAAAATTAATTATCAATAAATCCTATGATAATTAAAAATAATAATCAAATAAATTTTTAGAGGAACATGATATTTGGGAATTATATTTAATGGATCAAATTTGTACAGAAAATACATTGTACATTTAAATGGTACAAGATGAATTGAATATAAAAAAACCAATATATATTAATAAATTAGTATAAAAATGTTATATATTTAAATTATAAAATTGAATAAAAAACCATTCAAACATGAAACGATCTAGTATTAGCTTATGATCAGTTAAAATCTAACAATACTTCATAATAAAATTATATAATCCTAAATTTTGGTTGAGGGAAATTTAAATGTTTTAACATTGTATTATAATAATTTTAAATAATGAAATTTATGTCGTACAACACCTGAAAAATTATTGTTAAATTATATATGATAAAAATATTCTATGGAATTTTTTAGAATTTATTCGTGGTTAAATGAGCATAAAATAAAGTCATGGAGGATAAAATAGGATTGAATGGAAATGTTGTGTTCATTTAGGTGAATTTTTACTGAGCATGACTTGGGTAACCCTTTTTGTAACTGTATCAAGAGTGGAATGGATCCCTCACAAGTTTTTTAATTTATTAGTTTTTTAATAAAATAATTTGAAACTTTTTCCTTCGCATTAATAGTTGGTTGTAAGTCAGGGGGAAAACTATATCACTCACATTAGAAAAGTCTTGTCACCCCAATAAATTGGTTACATAGTGAAACCTTTTTTATTATGTTAGTAAAAACTATGCTCATGCCAATCAGTGGGACATGGGGGTCTTTTAAAAAAACCAAACCCTGGTCAAATTGTGATGGTGACACATGATGTGGGAGGCTACTGTTCCACTCATGGATTCCTCATTTTTTTTATTTATTATTTTTTAAAATCTATAACAAACAATTAAAATTATACAAGATTTTAATTCAATCTTAAGATAACTATTTCTTATCCATATGAACTTTAATCAATGAAAAATTAATGGCATTGGGACCATATTGATCCCCTATAGTCAAATTTTATATAAAGTAATTAAAAAATTTACATAAATTTTATCATGAATACTCTGATACCACTTGAAAAAACTCATACCTCTAAAAAAGTATAAAAATTTGTATTTTTAAATATTATGGTATATGCCTATGATGATAAATTAGATTCAAATTACCATTTATGAGATTCTTCTATGGGTCAAGTCAAATAACCTTAATCATGAAGAATGGATTAAAATGAAAACCAAAATTTTACCATTATTGATGGTATGATCCCAATGTGCTCTGATTTCATTTTCATCACCATAACATTAATAAACCAATATAGGTACCATTTAGATCATATTAACACTCACCAAAACCCTTGTAATTCCATTCTTTTATCTTCATGTGATAACATAGAAGAATAATGTGCCTTATGATGTACCATAGATCACTAGAGGATTATGAGATCAATCAAAACATGGAATGAATTATTATTGATCTTAATTATTTGTTCTCTCTATTGAATATTTAGAGATGGTGGAGTGGATATAGGATCACCAAATTAATGAAAAAAATAACACAAACTTTCCAGGGATAAAAAATAAACTCAAATTAATATTTTTAAATTTTAGAAATTTTATTTAATTCCTTAAATAGGCTAAAACTATCAAATCATCCTAACATAAACTTAATTAATATGTAAATGCATTGTAAATGTGAAAAATATTTCACAACTATATGTTGAAACTATTTAACTCCACAATGACGAATTATGAGCCATTAGCTCCTCATTTTTCACTAGAATATATTTAGAAACCCTTGAATAAATAATATCCATTAGAAAATATATTTTAATATATTTTATTTTCTCATTGAATAATATGTGAATTCCATTCAAATTAATTCAATAATAATTATTACAAAATTAAAAAACATACAATTAAATTTACAAATTAATTCATTGTCAATCATTCACTGTTATATATTCATTGAGCACTACATACGGGACCCACTTCATACTAATTTGTAATTCGTCTAGATTTGTAGAACTTATTGATACACACTTTGTGTGACCCTCTATAATCATCATAATAATGATTCATATTCAAATAGAAAGAGCAATAACAAGAAACACAACATGGTCCATAAATAGATATGGATATGTTATATAAATGATAACCGCATACGAACACACACTGTGTAATATAGTCTCTTTGTCTTTTGATATCTAAAAAATAATGAAACATACTATGTTTTATCATCCATTACTACATTATTTATCTAATTTTAATTATATTTGATGTATGTACCTTTTTTTACCATGGAATAGGATTTAGTCTAAGAAATTCCATGCTTGTAAAGACCCTAACCTAGTATCCTGGAACCAGTGTGTACTTCATTTCATTATTATAAGATACAAGTGACCGCATCCTAAAAGACCAAATAGTACAGTAATCTTGGTAAATTATTCACATACATGATTCACATATTACATTTGAAAAAATAAGTAAAAACATAATTATTTTATTTGATAATATCATTATTCCAACTATCATATCCTTGAATATCACTTATAGTATCCATCATCAATTTTCAGGAATGGAAACAAAATAAGGTTGAGATCGAATGATTAGTAATGTATGAGTACAGTATAGGCTATTATGAATTAATAATAATAGTTAACATGGTGATTTAAATAACTATAAAAAATTACAATTAATGGATAACATGACTATCATGATTAGATAAAAAATTATTAATATGGAATGGAAAATAACCGAACACATATTAGATTTAATCAATAACTTGACTGTCATGAATAGACAAGGCACAATCAATATAGAAATGTAAGTAACTGAAAACAATTTAAATTTACATGATATCATGAAAATCATGAGTTGATGAAGAATAATTAATATAGAAAGTTACATAAATATACAAATATTCCATTTAATCAATAACAAGTCTATCATGAATAGATAATGAATAATCATTTTGGAGTTATAAGTATGTGAAAATAATTTTTATCTAATCGATAAATAGAGAATAAAAATATATCTTGAGATAAATTCATTTCAAAAATTGCATGTATAATAGTATAGAAATTTGTAATGAAGGAAATGAATAATTATTGGACTCCATAATCTAAGGAATTATGATACATATTCTATCAATAACATTCCAATACAATTTAAAACTAATAGGTTGGTTTAAACTAGAAACAAATTTGACTAATGCCATCAAATTGATTCATCTCATGATATTATTAATGAATTGAGGGTATATATATTATTAATCCTGAATTGTAACTGCATTTCCAAAACAATCCTCATATAAAAAATAATTGATTTAATTAATGAATCAATATTATTTATCAATAAATTTCCATATCTGCTATAGAGTATAGGTTAAAAAAATCTCCGAGTAAATATTATAACATTAAAAGTAATGTACCATATGTAGAAATGATATACATTTTAAGTAATAAGTATGTCTATGATAAATAATAAGGATATTTTGGGAAAATTTAATGTCCAATGATAATAATAATGTGAATATTTCATGGGAGAGTTAACGATTACAAAAATTAATCAAGAAAAATAATGTCAATAAATTCCCTGTTTAAACTAATTGAAAACCATCTTGATAGAAAATAAGGATGGCATCAATACATCATATTTGTAGTTTATCATAATTAAAATAACAGTTTTATGTCATTTATGAATAGAAATAACATAATAATTATATTAAAAACATTCTTGTAGAAAATAAACATTTCCATTTGAAAATATATTTTTTCAATCTAAAAGTTAAAAAAATTAAAACCATTTCATTACAATATAAAATTTAAAAATTATAAATGAATATTAAAATCATTAAGTGTTCCTGATGGCATAAAATACATATATTTGAACATGTTAAAACAAATATTCTTTTCACTTTTTCAGTAAATGCCAAAAAATAGTTGTTTTGGAAAAAGACATGATGAATCCTTTAAAAAAATATTATAAAATATCAAACAAGCATAAAGATTCCTTTAATAAATCATTTTTATAATGTTTAAAAAAAATTAAAAAAATTTTCTTCAAACATTTATATGAATGTAAAAGGTTCTTATACTGAAGATAGAATTGAAGTTTGGTTCTATTAAAAATATTTTCTTAGTCATTTTATGTTCCAAGGAGTGGAAAACAGTATTATTACATGAAATCCTCATAAATAACCATATGAGAATAAAATTAAAGTGTTTTATTATCCAATTATCAAATAATTACCCTCAATTGAGGATTAATCATAAACAACCACGATTAAAATGAGATTGTGAAATAAACCATTACAAAGATGAGAATATTGAAGTGGGAATTAATCAATAAATCAATTATGTTCATCAAATGTAAATCCACATAAAAAAGTTGATATAAAATAATATATAGTAAAAATTAATTAATCATATTAACATATAATATCAATGAAAATGAAGAATTATTATATCCTAATGAAAATAAATTGAGTTATTAAATTCTTTACCACATAGAAATTTTCAATTCAAATCCCCTTAGATGAAATAATATTAATTAAAACATTATATACCATGAATTATTAATTAATATTGATATTACATGTAAAATATCAATTATGTACACCATATAAAAGAAATTAGGGGCATACAATTATAATATGAATCAATAAACGAAAATTTATAGGAAGTCCCTTAACTCAAGATTCATTTTAGTTGAACATGATTTAACATCCTTTATAGTTGTTTTATACATTTTAATTAACTTATAAAATAAAAATATTTATATTTATAATTTCATTTATTATCATTTTAAAACATATTATCACCTATTTGTTAACAACCTCTCATTATTAATATTGTTTCAAGTGATAACTATCTTATTTCCTCATGCATGTTTTAATGTGAATGTTACAATTATAGACAATGTTAAATAGTACAATCATAATAAAAATGATATTAATATTATAAATATAATTTTTTTCATTATATAAAACATTATAATAAATATTTATATATGAACATGGATAATGAATCACATCGCTTTGTGGGGACAATAAGTCTTACATAAGCGCAAGCGGAGTTATCATTTCCTTAACAGGTTTTAGGGTAAGGAATTACGAGATATATTAATTTTTGAAAATAAATATAATTTTATATACATAACATATCTCAATTAAAAATATCTTTATTACATTTCCTTTAGAGTAAAATTGAAAAATGAATCACATCGCTTTGTGAGGTGGTATCCCACTGTATACATGAGCGTCGTTGTCTTAATTTAAACAAGATTAACGGTAAAAAATATATATATTAAATTATAATTAAATAAGTATTAGAATATAATATATATTATATTAATACATTAAATAAATCATTATATCCACCCTTGAGAGGTGTTTATGGAAATCAAAATACAACAATTCATGAGCTGGTAGTCTTCCACAAAAAAGATTGACAATTTCGATTCCCATTTGATGGTAGTGGAGATGGATTAGGAATATTCCATTAACAAAATAGGAATTTATGGGATAATTTTATTACAATATCATTATGTTTTAATATTATTTAATATAGGTGTAAGAAAAAATAAAACAAATACACATATTTTAGAATTTTACCTCTTCTTTGGAGAGCCTCTTTAGGTTTTTACCAAAAACTTTTATTGATGGGATTAGTAATGAAAGTAATAAATATATAATTTGTTAATGGGATTAAAAAATTTATTTTTCTAGTGAATTTTATAACCAAATGGATTTGTAAGTGTTAATAGGTATGATAAGTAGTGTCCTTTTATAAGTGGGTGAGTGGAAATACATGGAATTTTTTAAAATATAAAGTTATAACCACTTCTCTCTCCTTCCAAATTCATCCAGAATGGATCATTATCGATCATAATATATTTTATGATGTATTTATTTCAATAAAATTAATTTTTGAAAATTTTTATGTTATTTTTTATATATTTTTTTATATTTTAACCCCAAAGTATTGCCATTTTTTCCTTAACTGGATAAATTAATTTTTACTACTTTCACTATTGAAAATGGTCAAAAATTTAGTTGTATTTATTATAAAATTAAAATTATGAGGATCTAAAATATGTAATTATTTTTTCAAAATTTAATTCATAATTTTTGATGAATCCAAGATAAAAATATACCGAGAGATAAGATGAAAAAGCAGGTTTCGAACATGAAAATTCACATAATTATTAAAGGTTTTAATATCAAAATTCAATTTGAAATTTATTCTAATAAACTAAATTTTATTTATTATAATATAATTTAACTAATTTTACATTAAAAAATTTATAAAAATATTTTTACTTTTTAAATAATTTGAATGAAAACGCAGTTTTCAATAAAAATAATATTTTTCACTATTCATCAAAAAATGAAACATTTAAAAAAAATATAAAAAATTAACTCTATCATAATTAATATTTTATGATTTAAAATATTAATTTCATTTTATCAAAAACTTTTTCAAAATTTGGCAAAAATTAATTTTATATTATATGCGCAATGCTTGAAAAAACTACCTTTTAGAAAAAATACATCTTTTTAGAAAACATTTATTTTTCTTTAAAATGATTCTTATTTAATTTATAATTAATATATACCCAATAATTTTTTTATAAATATTTATAACATATAACTTTCATAATTTATTTATTACTATTCTTGACGTCCAATTAAAGTGAAATGTTATAACTATATATTATATTATGATTCATTTAGACTTGCGGTAGCATGTTCCACAAGCTATTATAGATATCTAATTTATTTAATAACAGATATATTATAAATTAATAGGTTGTCAAATTATCATATAAAATTATTTTCTTGTTTCATATTTTCTGTTGAAAAAAAATTCTTGTTTTTAAATCATAAGATGTTATAACATTAGTCAAATAAATAAAGATATATTATTCCTTTTAAAAGTGACAAATGCTTTCTTAATAATTAAATATTTTCCATATCACTAATGATGATCTCAAAACAATATTCCTCTAAAAACCCAAAAAAATCATGTTTTTCATTATTTTTAAATATATTTTGTCAAATGATGAACATTAATAATGACCTCAACTTATGTGACCAATAAACAAGCTCATATATTTGAACATCTAATGACACCAATAACATGTGGTGCTTTATTGGATGGTTTTTCCTAATGATTCCCTCATTTTGAGATCATAAAGTGTTAAATTAATCAAAATAAGTATCTATACTAATGATCCCTCTACTCTAGATAATCATACATAATTTGTGTCTCATCATTATATTCTATTTAAACCATAGTAAATATTTTTATGATTACAGACATAAAATCTTGAAGTTCCTTTTATAGTTGATAACTATCATATAATTTTGATATAATAAATAATACAAGTATATTATCATTCTAATACATAATGAAAAATTAGTTACACTATTATGGTAAGAACTAATCATGCATAGCTATTTGTATATATTATATAGAAATCAAAAATTAAATCTCAAGTTAGTTTTATAAAAACCAATTTCAGCATATTTATCATCTTGGTTAACTACAAATAAATTTGAAAAAATTACATCTTAAAATTTCACATTACTTTATTTAATATCTTGTTTTAAACCATATGTGGAACATACATTTTTTAAAATATTTATTACTTTTTCAATTTCTATGAATCCTTATGGTTGTTCTTTATATATTTCATTATCTAATTTACCATTTAAGAATGTTATTTTATTACTTATTTGGTGAATTTTAAAATTATATATATAGTTTAAGGTGAAAAGAATTCATATTTTGGACAAAATTTTCATTAAAGAATAGGTATCAAAATAAATGATTTCTTTATTTTGATTAAACCCCTTGGTTACCAATATGTATTTATATTTTTCAATTATACCATAGAATTTAATTCTCTTTAGAATTACCCACTTACAAAGAGTAATTTTTTATCATTTAGAATTTTAAAATAATGTTCAAGTTTTTTTATAGGATATAGAGGTAATTTCATCATTCATAGCGTCCTTTAAAAGATATGTATTGTAAGATTACATTGATTCGTTGAAATTTTTTGGATCAAACTCTATATTATTAAAATCTGGAGTTTTTTAACATTAATCTCACCAGTTTCTCCTAACATATACATTTAGAAAAGAGAGAAATATGTCTTAGGTATCTATGTTGGTATAAATTTATAAAAATCTTCAATATTATCTTATGGATATTCTCTTTTATTTGAGTTGGATTCCTCTATTTGGAATATAAATGGTAAAGAGGTAAATCAAGATTCATAAAATCCGACAAATATTGATTCAATAACTATGTTAACTTCAAAATAATTTTATTCTGCAACAATGAATCTATAATATTTTTAGTTATTATAATATATAATAAATATTAAATCAATAACTCTTTTATCCAACATATATGTTTTATGTTTAGATACCCTTACAATTTCTTGATAACCTCAATATTTTAAATAATTTATATTAATTTTAATATTATTTTAAAATTCATATAGAGTTATAGTCTTTCTTATTGTGAGAAAACAATTTTTGAAATAACATTTATTTTGTAATACCTATTATGAGGGTCTTCTTGATATTCCTTTGATTGACAACTTGGAATTGACTATATTCATTATTGTTTTACATTTTCTCTCATCTAGATAATTTTTTGATTTGTACTGATAAATGTATCTTCATAAATAATTAATTGAAATTAAAAAATATATATGAATAGAATATTCTCCTCCCTTATTATAATTTTTTCATTTAATTATAAGTCTAGAATGGTTTCACCATCTTTTTCGTATATAATATAGTTATCTATATTATCATATTTTGCATGTAAAATATAGACATAGAAAAATCAGGAATAATAATCAATGAATGTAACAAAGTACCATTGATTATTTATGTTGGGGGAAGTATGAAAATTGAAAACATCACTACGTTTTAATTATAGTAAATTTAGTATCTTTATATATGTGGGAATGGTTTCTTAACCATTTCAATCTCCATATAATTATCACATTGAGGTTCATTTTTATACATTCTTGGTAATAATTCTATTTCTTGACATGCCATAAATTTTATTATAATTTATGTATCCAAAATTATTACGATCTAATTAAAAAACATGTACCTAAATTTAATGATATTTGATCAATGTTAGTTTTAGATTTGTGAGGGGTAACTACATTCTTATTCACTACTAATTGAAATTATTATCCTCATGATACTAAACCATTATCATGGTGTTGATCATTCTCTTATCCATGTTAATATAATCAAATTTAATGATTTTAGGGGATATTGCTTGATAATGGAATGAAATATTTTTATTTGGAAGTATATGGATCTATAAGAGGCAAATTATGATCTCACACTCTTTAAGAGTATATTTTTTCTAACTAAATCGGTAGCACAATGGGTTCGAAGAGAATCCTCCTCTGTATATAAAAAATAGATCATTACTTTACACATTAAATTAGTAGAGAGTGACCCTTGATGTGGAATTTAAAGTAAAATAATATTAGAATATTATTTTTTAATAATCATGTATAAATGATATCTTATTATTTTAGTTGATTTTTGGGGAATCCCAATTTGAGGGAGGGGTTTTGGAACTCTTGTAAGTGACTAAATTTCATGCAATCAACTCTTCATCCCATCAATCATCTGTTTATAGGTAGTAGATTACCGCTTAAGATAAGATATAGTATTCCTTGTAATTGGATAGAAACCTATATAGAAAGGGAAACCTTATCTAGATTAATAAAGTCTCTTTCATGACACTTCATGGTATACATGGCTCAAATCACACCCAGTAGTGAATGAATGTTTACATTAGATCATGCTTGATCTAATCAATTGTCTAGATCATAACTATTAAGTAAAATGGGTCAGTTCACTAGGTGTACACATTCATTCCCATATTTGAACTGGCATAACCATCCTATCTATTGGAAAAAGGAAACTATATGAATGTTTCACTAATGTAGCATGTGAAATGAAATATACATCATCAGTGAAATACATTTCACAATCACATGTGTTTGTGACTGACTATCCATGTATAATTTGGTACACCATCCCCCATAAGATTATTACATTAATTTATTAATTTTTTATAATGATAAAAAAATTTCCCTTGTAATGGATTTTTTACTCAAAACCACCTTATGATGTTATATTTCAATATTTTATCCCCTTAATATTTTCTAAAAACCATTAATATATTAAAATGCAAAATACATTAAAATATTTTATAATTTCTTTGAAAATATATCATCATAATCTCTTAAAATAAAATTCATAAATAAAGGTATCGCTTAGTTTAATCTTTTATATTGTAAACAAAAATCAATTTAAAATAGTGAAAAAATGGAATAATTTCTTGAACACATAACTTATATTATCAAATGGATTCTTCAATTAAATGTATATTCAAATTCATTAGTTCTTCATTTATTTATATAAACCTCTATAAACATGATTTTATTATCCTTTCATGAATGTGTGAGATCCAAATACATAATATCATAAGAGAAACCTCAATCCTACATTCACATAGTTAACCCTAATGTATTCCCATTTTCAATACATTCATGATTTACTAGGTTCAGTATAAATTTAAAAATCACCAACCTTTTATCATGGGTACCAAACACCACTTTTCAAGGATGCAATATTGTTTTCCAATTTCCATCACACATGATATTAAATCTCCATCAATGAACTTATACATGAAAATTTATCACCATTTTTTTGAGATAACATCATTTGTTAATATTTGGTATGAAATCTAAACCAATACCTAAATATTATATTTAAAAAAATCCATTGAAATTTATTTTTTTGGTAGTTACTCTAAATTATATCTATATCTAACAAAGTCTATATTTATGATATCATGTTTTATAAACAACCTAATAAATATATTCAAGATACTAATTTGTCTTTATATTCCATTAATAGTATTTCTTTACTCTGTATCTAGTATTTCATAACTATTTAAATGTATAGAAACAATATAAATTATAATTTTCCATAATCATAGAACATATAAAAGTAATATAATCCATTATCCTTTATAATATGTGATGAAACAAAAAACTCATATATAATTACAGAGTTTTTTTAAATTAGTTTATTTCTTTAATATTTAATATATCATTCAACATACATGTGTAATAATTAATCCACTCACAAACTAGTGATCCTCTAGAATATTTATATTGAAAAAATTAGAAAGTATTTTTAAAATCCTTATTTTATAAATAAAACATGTATAATAATACATAGTACCCTATATATATTTGATCTCGGCTTTAACCACCACCCAATATGAATAAAATAAATTAATTTTATACCCTCTCAACATTCTAATAGTTTCATAAGTGTCTAGTCATCAATAAGTATTACCATACATGAGACACCATATAACATTTTTATTTTCCAATTGAGAACTACCCTACTAGAATTTAGCAGTGACCTATTACTAGTTTAATATAGGTTATTAAATAATGAACAATAATATATTTAAAAACAATTTAAATCCTTTCTAATATAATAATATTTAAAATTTAAAATAGACTTAATATTTAGGAAAATTTAGTTCCTAAAATGAAATTTACTACACCCAAATCATTCATATCAAATTTTTTAGATTAAATTGAATTTGATTCACTTGCATAATTTATATGAGTCCAAAACATAACTTTTAATGAATATATTAGAAAATAACAACACCTTTATTTTTATGTAATTTAATATGAAACACTTATTTTTTTTGGTTAACCACAAATATATTTGATAAAATTACATCATTACATTTCTCATGCCATTTTTTTGGAGATCTATTTCAAATCTACTAGGACTATCCCAATTTTAAAAACATTATTACTCTCTTAGGTACTATGAATCATTTTGATTGTTATATAAATATAATTAATTATTTAATTCACCATGAAATAATATTTTTTAATATTCATTTGTTGAAATTAAAAATTAAATAAAAAATATAATGTAAAAATGATTTTAATAGAAGTTGTCTTAACCAATGGAGTATAGGTATAAAAATTATATATTCCTTACCTTTGAGTACGTCCCTTGGGTACCAATTTGGTTATATGTTTTACATTGGTACAATTGAATTTAGTTTTCATTGAAAATACCAACTTAATACCTATAAGTTGTGGAAATTTAGGATGATAAATTAATATCTAGGTTTTATTCCTAGTTAATGTGTATGTTTCATCATTTATATAACTTTCCAAATAATATTCATTAGGATACGACATTTCTTCTTTTAATGATCTTGCATATAACTATTTATTATGTAAAACTTGATTTTATGTAATAATATTATAATTAGATCCATGAAATTTTAGATATAGAAAACATATCCATATATTTTGAGACATCAAGGTTATTGAACATTTTGATCATCCTTGACTATATATTCTTGATATAATATTTTATTTTTGTCCAAATTCTTCTATTTTGATAACCATGGGTAAAGAGGTAAATATAGATTCACCAATCATTGAACCTATTGATTCAATAAATGTGTTAACAACTACCAAATTGTTTTATTCTAAAACCTTGAATCTTAAATCATTCGAACACTCTATATATCTAATAAATATACAATAAATACATATTGTATCCTAGTTTTGTCTTTATTTTTATATACTATAGCGATTGGGTGACATACCAAAACCTTTAAATAAAATTTTTTTAGTTTTATATTTTTATAAAATGCGTATAGATTCATAGTCTTTCCTTATGTGGGAACTTTGTTTAGGATGAGACACATAGTTAATAATTTATCTCCCATGAACCCTCTTGAAAGGCCTGACATAGACATCATTGAAATGATGTGTTGGTGTTCTTTCCCTTTAAATAAAATTGTTTTATTTTTCTAGTTTTATAAAATACATATATATTCATAGTCTTTCCTTATTTTGAAACCCTATTTAGGATGAGACACATAGTTAATAATATATCTCCCATGAACCCTCTTGAAAGGACTCACATAGACATTTTTGAAATGATGTGTTGGTGTACTTTCTCTTTAATAAAATATTTCTACTTGTTATTATAATGACTCCGGAATATTTTACAGGAATTTAAACTTAAGAGAAGGTTTTTTTATTATTTTGAGGTGAATAAATTCCATGGAGTCAATTTTCCATTCCATCATTTCCCCTTTTATAGTCATTGATGTACCCATTTGGATAAAATGTAATATCCCATGGAATTCAGTAGACAACTATTTTGGAAAGGTGTATCGTATCTAAATTAATCAATTTCATATAATCTTACTGAATCAAATATGTTTCCCAGATCACACTTAATAGTGAATTTATCTATCCCTTAGATTGAAACTGATTAGATTGATAGTCCAGATCATACTAGTTTAGTGAACTGGGATGACCCATTGGTTGGACTCATTTGGTCATAGGGTCGAACATGTATAGCATACATATTTACTAGGTAAATTAAATGCACCTCTAAACACTACGTGGAAACTAAAAAAATACAAGTGAAACATATTCTATTAAAGCACCAAATTTATTGATTACATATTATCAATGATATTGTTTCACCAAATCCACCATAGTATTATTACCTTAAATTATGAATTTTTAATAGTGATAAATTGTTACCCATAAAATAGGTAACATCACTCAATCCATGGATTCCAATAAGTCATCCTCTTTAAAAACTAAAAATATTTTTTAAATGCCTTATAATCAAATAATATCTTAGTCCTCCACTCTCATTCATGTTACTCCTCTTGATCTCTTTGATTTAACTGTACTTTACTTTATTCAATGTTCATTTCTACCTTTAACATTGAAAATTTTATCAGCCACGTGATTTAAATGGATTCTTCCTATATCATAATTCTCCCACTTTTATATCAATTGAAACCCCTCTAAATAATTTAAATGAGTATATTATGTGCACTGTAAATTTCAATTAGACCATTGGAAGTCTCTATAAACTAGAATCCACAACTAAATATTTTAATAATAAAAATAGTGAAAAAAGTTTCTATCATCATCTTCTCATATTATTTATTAATATCTTTTTGATCAACCATATTTAATAGAAATTTAACTACAGTATTTGAATGCATATATTCCATAGGTCCATATCTTCACCTTCAAATCCCTTTTGGTCTCATCAGACTCTCTTTTAATTTGACCAACAATACTTATTTAGTGGAACTACATGCTCTTACCCAAATCGATGTGAGTGAATCATCCCCCAATATCTTTAGTTGGTGAACTTATTGTATGTGGGGTGATGCAATGTTCCTTTAACCTTGGAGATTATCAAAACTAATTATTCATTTTTTAATTGTCTCTAACCAAACATTGGCTCACTCAACATCATCAAATACATGTATTGGTCTCACAATCCTAAAATTTATATTATGTATCAGTTTTTTAATATTATTTGATCCAAAAAATAATGACTTATTCCTATTCATTATTCTATTGATATTATTTATAAAATACATTCCAAAAATATCTTATATACCATTTCCCATTTACTAATTTTTTATTACTCGTCCAATAATTATTTTTATTCATAAATACTAACTTCAAATTCAACATTATTTATCATGGAATAATTGAATTTCTTCTTAGTAATATGATATCATTTAATTGATGGGATTCTCTATATATTATTATGAAAATTATTAAACCATAAAATTAATCTTACATAGAATAACTAAAAATATAACATAAGAACCTATAATAATCCACATAAAAATAAATCATCAAAAAAAATTAAATCCATTAAAAATAAAAAAAACATAAATATCATACTTCAATTTTTTTCCAATTCAATATTTATTATTTAAAAAATAATACTATTAACAAAATTTAATAACTAAACATATTTCCCAAATATTCATTTCACTACACAATCATTCTACAATGCATAAAATCCTAATATCACTCCAAAACATTATTTTAATTATAATTGAAAATTGTTTTCAAAATAGATTCACAAAATATTTGATAATAAAAATAATAAAAAATAACTATTTAAACCACCAAAAATAAATCATTCAATAAATTATTCTATGAGTCTATATATCAACTTATGATTTTAAAATATGAAGAATTGGATAAGTAAATATCATTTTAGGCACAAATTCATTAGCAAATAATGTAAACCTTTTGATATATGCATGTAGAAATTAGGGCCACATCAATAAACTGTGTCATGGTGAATGACACCACATTATGATTTAGTGCATTAAAGTTTAGACCTTATGAGATAATTTATCTTTATCTAAATATAATATACCATATTTAGTCTGATTATTATTTTATAAAAATATGGGGAGTATAAATGTTTGAAATAAATTTTTAAATGTTCAAAATTTATGAGATAAAGGTTATAAGTTATTATAACATGTGAATGTTTTATAAAAAATCTAATTTGTTTTAATGAATTTGAAAAATGATTAAATTATAAGGAAGGTACTTGGATGGATATATAAATTTGATCAGTGATTTTAATGTGTTGAATAAAAATGTTGCATACTTTTACTAAATCACTTCCTTATGTCAAATATTTCATTCTCTTTATATTTTATCTATAAATAAGGATCTAGGATACCATGAGAAAGAGGGGATCCATCCTAAGAGTTAGAAGATTCATTTAGCACATATTAACCCTAAGAGGAAATGTTATATTTTAAATTTCTTAGTGATCTCGATAAATATCATGTTAAGGATCATGGAATGACTTCAACAATAGAAAAAAAATATGGCTTATTATAATATTTTATTCTACCTAAATAAATTTAAATATCATGTTGTATAATTTTTATTAGTTTATTATTTACACAATGTTTTGAATGGAATTTTCCTCTAAAACCCCCTTCATAGTTTACCTATATGAATTTATATAATCTTATAATTGAAATATGAATGAATAATTCAATATGTTCAAATGAATGTTGAATGAATCCTTTTTACCAGGAAATTGAGGATGTAGTATTCCCATTATAATGAGGAATACCATGACACTATTTAACTACCACCGGTATACATAGAGGGATACATAAGGTCTATGATAATATAGTTTGAGATTCAAGTATTCCATGAATTGGTTCATTATTTAATGGTTTTATAGTAGGAGTTTAAGATTTTTCGAAAAGATTTATTTTGAGTTTGATATAGACTTGTTAGACATGATATGTAGGTTATAATAATTTTTGGAAATCATGACTGTGATTGAATTCCATTCTATAAGGTGAATCCTATATTAAAGAGTAATAGACATATGTTGAGTGAGGTATTGGTATGTATATTCCAGATAAGGGATGTTTATATAAACTAAATTTAATCTTATAGATTTTGAATGAGATAGGTTATTCTTGTAACTCTTTAATCATTTAATAATTATATAGGATAAATTAGTTTGTGTCATATTATGTTTTAATTTTTTCATTATTGGAAGATGGTATATTATTTTAAAATCTATAAAGTTTTAATTTCAATTTAATTTATGATAAAAATTACAGTTCTATAAACAAATTTATAATCTGTTGTAAATGTGTTTTTTTCTTTTTCAATGGAAAAATTTATTATAATTTTAATGTTTTATAATTAATTGGGAATTTAAATTTAAGATGGAATGTTAAAAAGTGATTTTACGACAATTTAATGTTTAGTGTAATTATTTCAAAATGGATTTGATTTGGAATTTAGATATTTTATTATCCTTGGGAAACTATTTGGGCAATGATTTTAAAATTTTTAAATGATAATTTTTAACAGGGAATTATTTGGATTAAAATTTTATAGGTGTTTTTTACCCAAAACCCTTGGGATTTAAATTTCAACTAAAAAAACACCTTTATGTTAATTTATGGGAATTTATATTTTTTATAATTTGTTTTTGTGATTTCTTAATAGTAATCTATAAACACCTCTAAAATATTTTCAAATAATAGACTGATATTAACACATCTGATTTTAGATATTTGATTTTTATTAGGGATCAATAATTATTTTTTGATATTCAATAAATTTTTTTAAGTGGATAATACTAATTTAATTATTGTGTTCAACCTCTAGGTAAATGTTTTTTTTGGATTTCAGACATTCAATACATGATAGTTCACTATGGGGCTGTATTAGAATAGTGTGATGTTCTATAAGATAAATTAATAGTAGTTTATCCACAATAAATTTATAATAAATTATTTATGGTGGGTAATTTATTATTGAATAAAAATGTAAATGTTTAATAAGAAGTAACATAAATCACCTGATGAAGAAACTAATGTGTACATCTAAATGTGATCAAAATTTTCCAAGACAATATATATTTTTTTAATTGATTATTTTAATTGAAAACTGAATTTATGTTCGGAATATTGAAAAATAACATTTTATATATTTATTTAATATTATTTTTTGGAATTTAAATATGAAAAATATTATTAAATTTGTTATAATTTCATTATATTGGGTCAAAGGAATATATATAATCATTTTGGTGATGAAAATAGTTTTTAAATGTCTAAATTGACACTAAGGATTGATCATATTTAATTAAGAATGTTTTAGATGATGTCAGGAAGAAAAAGGGAAAGAATATAATTTTTTTTATTATACATGACTGGTTTTATTTTTTAAAACCATGAAAAATAATCAGGTAAATTCATTACAATTAGACAGTGTCTTATCATAGTTTATGTGAGGTGTTTAAAAAATTATACAAAATAATATTCCTATTATTAATAAAAGGTATTTTTATTTTTGGACCCACTAATATCTATCTATAATTTCTCAATATGTATCATTATATGTGTGTTTAGTGTCCTTGTTTCCTTCACCTATATGAAAAAATGTCATGGTGGGATAAATAGTTCTAATATCATTCATGATTTTATATTTCATATCTTGGTTATTCCATATATTCCAATAATTTCCAACCCTATTAATTTTAGGTTGAAGAATATTTTTTAAATAATTTATTTTGTGGGATTCCATAGAATATATAGAAAACCACCAAAATGATAGTTTTTTTGGGAATGATGACTTAAGGAGTTCTAGAGGAGTTGAATGCGCATCATTTGATGTTTATTTGAATTGGATTTTTTATGATTTTTTCTCTATATATTTCTATCTATGTATTTTTCTAATAATTTATCTGATTGAAATTACTATTTTTTGTTAGCTAAATGCCCAAAAAAATTATCTCAAAAAAATTTGTGTATTTGAATTAAGGTGGAATGCCAATAATGTGTTTTGTGATTATATGACAAACTATGATGAATGTGTACTTATAACATGACTGATTAATACTTTTATATTATTATATTGTTGTAATATTATATTAGGGTCCCATAAAGTGAAAGTGTTTTTTCTATAATTAGGATACCTAAAAATTTCATTTGATGAGATTCAAGGATTCATGTATGTAATAGGGTATTTGGAAAGGTAAAAATTGGTCGATTACATGGGATAATGTGATTTATAGTCTGAGTGTAGTTTGTGTAGATTTCATAGTGTTTTTCTTAATAAGGGTTTTGATTAAAAAATGTGATTAAGTAGATTAATGGATATTTAAAATAATCTATTTTTTCAATGTTAAAGATTATGTTTTTATTAAAATTAAAATAGGGTTTCTTTTTTTAAAACAATTTGGTATAATAATTTGTGTCATTATTGAGAATTACTCGGTTATGTTGTTTTAATGAATAGACCATTTCTGTTTATTAAATTTTTATGATATTTATTTTTGGTTCATGACTATTATATGTAGGTATTTAGGAGGAAAAAACTTTTTATGAGTGTAAATACTATTATTCCTTTGTATTATAGATTTGATAGAAATGTGTTTTTCTTGTAGGAATAATTGGTTGGTTAATTGGGTTAGTATCATGTTATAATTAATAGGTTGAGTTGGGGATTTTGTGTTTAGACTATATGTCCTTATAAATTTTAGATTATATTCATTAAGAAAGGAGAAACATGCCTAAAATGGGTCTATTTAAGAGTTAATTTTTTTACTAAGGAGTTATGGGCAAGGATTATGAATATTAAGCAATGATTGAGTATTTTTGGTAGGAAGAAAAAATTGTGATGTTATGTCATGGTTAACTTGTGTAGTTAGGGAAATCTTATTGGATGAGAAAACATTGTTGCTATCTATTATATATTTTCACAAGAACCAATTAACTATATTTCTATTTTTTGGATATTATTGTGTCTTAATATTTTTATATTGGTAATATGTATTATGTGTGGTTTAGGAATTTATTTATAGGAGTTTATTGTCATGGAAATGGTAGGGAGATTCAAAGTGAATAAAGGATTCTAATATTGTTCTCTTGGGTGTGAATGGGTGGATATGTTTTCTAACGAGATATGTTTTATTTCTTATTTTACCTTACGATTGAGATGGTTTATTAAGATTTCATATATATAAATAGGTTTAACATGGATTTTTTATTTTTATATAATAAATTCATTCTATATAATAACAATGTTTGGTGAATTAGGATGGTTTTTACACATTTTGAAAATATACACATTCTTTTGATTTTTTATTATGTGTTTTGGGGCACGACATAATGGATTTTATATATTCCATAAGGTGAGAGTGTTCAATGATCCTATAAGACAATTGTATTTGGTTTTAATTATCTCATTAATGATTATTTTCTATGATTTTTAGTTATATATGTTCTTATCTATGGAAGGTTATTTAGTATTTCAGTATAGCTTAAAGAGATCATGGTATGTCAAGTGGGACCCAACCTCATTGATAATCTTTTTGGATGTATACTAGGAGAGTGAGAAACTAATATTTTTTAAATTCATTCCATTTTATACTATATTACTCTTGGGATGTGTTTAGGACTAATAAATGGAAAATGGTTGTTGTTTTATTACATCCATCATTATACTCTCTTTGATTCCCCTCATTAAAATGATTTGGTTTGGCCCCTTATTAACTATCTTGTTTTCTTAAAGGTGATTTTTATTATAATATTATTTTAGATTTGGTATTTTCACAGTATTTTATATTGAGGTGATGGATTTGATGTTGATTGAGTTTCCATTATGTTTGACCTTGAACTTATTTGTCTTATTTTAATAGAATGTGTCACAATTGGGGTGTAATAAAAAATTTTATATCTTTTTAATGTGAGAGTGTGAGTGAGGTTAAAAGTCAAATTATAGTGATGGGGGGATCAGGAATAGGATTAAAATATCTTATTCATATTATTTAAGGTTTCCTTTATGGAGTTTTTTATACAAATATTTTATTGTTTATCTCTCTTATATTTTTACTGGGTTAAGTTTCACTCACCAAATACAACTTAACACGAATCAATGTTTATCAATCCCACCCATGGGAGTTGATTACATAGTAAAATTAAGGTGAGTTGTTCGTACTCACCTTTTCCATATATATACGAGGTGGTTATTTAAGGTTAAAATAAACTAAACTTTATCTGAAAGAATAGGTATTAAACGAACAAAGATGTTATAAAAGGTGGGATTTTTAATTTTGGTTTTTTCGATTGAAAAATGGTGATCAAGTTAGTCTAAAAAATATATGAATTACTTTTAAGTTCATATATCTTGCTAATTGTACTTGTTTACATTTTTTTAGGTTATTATATATTGAATTATTTATATAATTATATTTATTACATGTATACTATTATATTTTATATTATAGTTATTATTAAGGTTATAATATCTTATATTGTTCTTATATTAGGTTACATACAATGATTTATTTTATAATTTTTTTAAAAAACGGAAGGGTCGGGCAAAATTTTTGGAATAATCCAACAGGGACCCCTTTTCCATGGTTATTGATGTAAAATTACTCCCAAGAATATTATAAAACTCTCATATCTAGTTAATATATTCTATTGTATGAAGACGAATATCTATGAATCAATGTGATTTTAGTATATTCTAGTGTAGGAAATTAATAACGATTTCTTAAATTTTCTTCTCGTGTGAAGGAATATTCCACCATGAATATGGGAAATTTATTTACTATCTCGTGTAATACATACTTCATCAATATTTCAAGGATTTTCTATAAAAATTATAATTCATCCACAATTTAATTTATGATCTTCTGGAATATTATTCCCACCCATATTCTAAAAATACATAAATATAGAGACAATGAAAAATAAAATCACTTACCCAAGAATGAATTACATAGTGTTGTTACCTAAAATCAAACTATACACCATACATGGAGGATTTGGGTGTCTCAATATTTCTACTTTTCTCTGAGTTAATTGAATATTATCCTTATGTTTTCAAATACACCTTAAATAAATAAAAATGGTCACACGTAAGAAAAATAAAATGTATATAAGTAAAGAAATAAGAATATAGGGATTTTACTTGGTCTACCAATACTTATCTATATCCAAGGGGAATATATCAGTGACATGGTGATATACCATATAATCACTTATCCATTGGTTTGTGATTACAACCTTTAGGGGGTGATCACTGATCATCCATGGTCTATAACCTCTTTCTCTCTTCCACTCATTACATCCTAGAGGGTTACACAAAGAGATAATATCAAAGCATGGGTCAAATTCACAAGAATAATACTTAATGATATAACAAAAAACAACTTTGAATATTTTATTTAGTTATATAATATCCTATTCTTGATCTTTTTTTGTGAACACAAACACTCGTAACATAATTTTATATTACTCAATAAAATTAATCACAATAAAAATTCACTCATTAATATGATATAATCATTAAATTCCACAACTAGATCACCCTACTTTCCACCTTCATTTTATCTTGTATTTTCTCACTATATAATTTTCATCAATAAATAATGATATAATATATATTTGATGTTTGTAAATATAAATTAAAAATAAATATTTCAATAAATTTTTAATATCCAATACTTAAATCTATCCTTAAAATTGTACACCAAGAAGTCCTTATAATAGATATTCAAATAAGTAGTTAATAGACATTCAAAAAACTACTAAACCATATCAAGAGTTCGAGGTCATCAATTAAAATTTAATTATATAGTATTTAGATATCATGAAATGGAATCCATTATTATTATGTGAAAAATAACATCATTATGTTACTGCATGTTATATGATGGAGATATATAGATATTCATGGTTTGATTTTAATTTTTTTTTCAAAATAGCCCAAAGCATAACTTTAATGGACCTATTTCCTTATTTATATCATAAATATAAAAAAATGGTCCCTTTAAATTTATACTATTTTTTTAATCTAATTTTTATCAATTTATAGATATTAACAATCTCCAAACATATTTCAGCATGAACTAGTCCCAGAACATGGGAATCTCTATTTAGATAGAACCCATGAAATTCACATGTGTATCTTCGTAGAAGGAAATCCTTCACATGAGGTGACTAATTTTTTACTTCAAATTATGAAAAGTAAGTAACACCAGTCATTATAGATAAAAAATTAAATATTATCCATTATCTCATTGTATCATCTAGAAAACACTTATGTATACGAATTTTCCATTTTCCAACAACTTCACTCGTAAAACGATACATATAATCAACCCATGAAAAGTTCATGTAACTACCATAACCTTCAATGTATATATCATACCATCACATATCATGTAAAATATTAAAAACCAATATATATTCTTATTCACAAACTTCAAATTACTACAAATGAATTCTAATTGACTTCTAATTGAAAAAAATACATAAATATAATGTATAGTAAAAATATTCAATCTCTTAGGATTTTTTTTTCAATATTCAACATACTCCTAAAAATTTATTCATTCCACCCATGTGTATACACTTTATCCATTCTACCCCAACATATGAGTAACCCCTATATTAATTCTACCCCTTTGCCAATAAAATTAAAATATATCCTCCTTTTACAAATGAGCATTCAATAGCTCTCAAAGGATCATGTTCTATACCACATATTGTAACCTAATAATTTAGAAACTAACATTGTTCCAAATACTATGAAAAAATACAATTAAAAATTATCTATTCTAATGTTAGTCAATTCTGATTATCTAAAAAAATCAATGTGTACAATGCTGGACATTTTTTTATTTGACAAACCATAATTATACTACAAATTAAACTTGGATTGTGTCTCCCCACATCATCTTATTTTTAAAAAAATACAAATGGCGAATCAAAGCATTATTTATAATGGGGAGAGGTGTTTTTCAACCACATATTTAAGAGGGGATCAATCGATCTATGAGGTTCAACCAACACTTCTCAAACGAAGTGTAGCCAATGGTTTGATAAATAAATCAACCACATGATTATAAGTACCAAAAAAACAAATTTCTGAATTTTTCTATAAACAATATCATTTATAAGGAGGTAATGGATCAAAATATTCCTTTTATGAGAGTTTTATACTAGATTATTTATCAACTCGATTATTTAATTGATGTATCAATAAACCATCATGAGGTTTGTTTTCACTTATCCAATATCTTTCAAATACATATTTTTCCACAAAAAATGTGTACATGACTTTTTAATTAAAATATCTTCATGTTACCTCCAATGATGTTATCATCCCCATACACCATCACCATGAACATATCTTTATCCAATAAATCCAAGAAAAAGGTGTGATCAACACCTCTCAAAAAATAAAAAATTCTCATATATGTTTCCAGTCATGCATACCAAGATCATAGAACATTATGGATAATTTACAATTATTTTTTATAATGAAATGTAATGAAACAAACTGGTTCAAATAAACCATCCACCCACAATGGTTGTCACATGGTGAGGTATAACAAAGGTAATGGAAACGAGTATGTAATTTTACCAAACAAGATGTAAAACCTGAGTATAATACAAAAGAATGAGATACAATAAGATTAGTACAATCCAAGCCAAGGAATATAAACTAGAAAAGTATGATAATATGAGACCCACAAGTCTCCATGTGACCATCCATCACCTCAAATCTATCCCATTATGAAGAAAACATATGATAAGAGAATATTACATGTTACATGACTCCCTTCCCTTTCCCCGAGTCTAAAAAAACAAGATCTAGAACCACCCAAATTAATAATTAGGGTGTGAACACAAATCCTAGTAAGTTACCCCTGAAGAATATAAAAAAATTCTAATATAAAGAATGAAAATGTTTTAGATTTTAAATAAAATCTAGTTTATAAATATTTTTCCTAAATAATTTTTTTAATCATTTATTTGTTTTCAAAAATCAAAACCATATACACAAAATCCAAGAATATATCAGGTTTAAATGAAAAATAGGGAAATTAAACATTTTAGAAAATATCCTTAAAATATAAAATCATGTAATAAAGTCATTATAAAAGTGAAATCACACCATTTGGAAACTTTCCTATGATAAAACATACTAAGAATAAAATAAGTCTAATCTAATCATGATTATGTTCGAACCGATATCGAGTCCTCCCATAGTTTGTTGATATAAAAAAAGTTAACCCCAAGTAGTTCCACAAAAACTAGGGTAACCTATGTATTTTTTTATTCATCCAAGGTTCCCATTGTTCTATGTTTGTTCAAAAAAAAATCCCAAACCATGCACACATTTAATTAAAACCCTTTTTCACTAAAGTAAATCCATTTTAATGAACACCCCAAAGGGATCAAAAAGGATATATATAAAATATTGAATTAGTAGCACTTTTTTAGATCCACCTACCTCAAGAATGATGGGAACACATATTATTTTATCAAAGGAGGTCCAATACCCATAGATTATCCTTTGAATGGCAAGACATTAAAATAACTTACAATATATCAATAGAAAACCCAAATCAATAATGAATCCAAAAAAACACAACGAACACTACCGTCATGACCAAAATAAATGTAGAATAAGAAATAAAACATGCAAGGGATATGTGGTGTGCCCAACATAGAAATAAAATGCTGAACATGGTGACCAGAAACGAGGTAGATCGCCCAAAATCACAAAAAATCACCTTAGGTTTTGAGAGGAAATCATACACACTGAATGGAGAAATATTTAGGTTTGTAGTACATTTAAAACCACTAGTATCAGGGAATTCACATCTTAAATCCATTTTATGGAGTGAAATACAATTCATTAAAAAAATATTCTGAAATATTCATCACCTAGAATTAAATTAAACCCCTATTGAAATTTTCATGATGTAAAGCTATCAAGAAATGTAAAATTTTCATGCCCTATTTGTGATTCATGGTTTCTTCCAAATAATATAATCACATTGTGAAACACATTCATGATTTGAATGTGTCTAGCAGTGATTACTCACCCTTGTTTTCTACCTAAATACTATGAATCAAAACATAGGGTTCTCTGAAATCAATGAGGACCATATGATACATTTACACATTTATACCCAAACTCAATTAACATTATTAATCATACATCCCCAAACATTAGGTTATCTTACAAAAAAATAGATCTTCATTCTCAATAAGGATATAATACGCCCAAAAAAAAGGGAAACCGCAAAAAAGGCAAGGCATGTCTGAAGGAAGTTAAACAAGGTGTTCAAATCTCCCCACCATAAATTCTCTCTACCCATATAATGTATGAATGATCTTAGACATGTAAAAAGTGAATGACACCACTACTTTACAAAATATTCTAACTACCATGTCTTACGGATATCCTATTAATATTTCCATAATACATGGATAAAAGAAATTGATTTACCATAAAGTAACATCTATTGATGCTCCATAATCTGAACAGGTTTCTCAACCATAATGGCGTTCGGCTCATGATCATCATCCTACCATTCAATAACATGGGAATGATGTAGTCGATAACTTCTCATCTGGGAAACATGAAAATCATCGCGGAGTGAATCTAAATGATGTAGTAAGTCTGACTGATAGGACATGTTTCCCAGTCAACCAATGGTAGCAAAGGGCCCCACAAACCACAGTGCTAACTTACCCTACCTAAACAACTAATGTTGTACTAAGAAACATGAAACTATAAGAAATAAATGATCACTAGAATCAAACTCTACTAGATGAATATAATAGTAAACATAAAATTTATGATGTATCTGTGTTTTGATTAATATCTTCTAAATCAATTCCACCTTATCTATCACCTTCTGAACAAGACTCCTCCCAAACGAGGACTACTATTCAAACACTTCCCAACTGAAGGGAGATATTCATGGATTCCCATAAAAAGCCTCAAAAAGATCCATTCTAATCACGGCTTGATAAAAATTGGTAAATAAAGGGATATTTATTTCATAATAACCACTGAAATTTATCATAAAATCCTAGATAATATCCTCAATAAATTATAAATATATCTATTTTTTATCTATCCATCCTTTGAGAATATGTTATACTAAATTTCATCTAGTAATTAATCATGTACAATAAAGATTTCAAAAAAATGGATGTGAGGATTCATTCTTTATATGATTAAACCGTAGAAGGGAACCCCCTAAAGGCTCAAAATCTCTCGAACATACAATTTCTTTAGTTGTTCACCTTTTTCATCTCTTTGAAAGGGAGGAAATGTGCTGATTTCTTGAGTCGATCAATGATCACCCAAATTTCATCCATACCACTTGGATTACTTTGTAAACCAATGATGAGTTCCATGTAAATCACACCACATTTACATACTATATTTGGAAAGGGATGTAATAAAATAGTAGGTCTCTAGTGTCCCACTTTAATTCTCTTTGAATTAAGACACTACGATACAAAATCTACTATTGAGAATCTCATCCTCGACTACTAATACTAATGTCTTAAATCATGATAAATATTGGTAGCACTTGGGTGCCCAGACCAACAAGATCACTGTCCCCCATCCATCAACTGTTGCCTTAGCGAAAAAGGAAGAACCAACCTATTTCCAAAACATGATTCACCACTTGGAGACTGATACCACTCACCTGAGGTGTCACCACCACAATGGATTTTACTAATTCTCTGGAACAAGGGTTTAGATATCTACTCGAGCCTATGTCACTCATAAAATGAAGAATCATCTATTATCAAATAAAAAATACCAAACCTCCAAATTCTTCAATTCCCAATCTCATTTTATCAAAAAAAACTCATCAATAACCACACTATTACAAATTATTTCACTTCTTTTTTAGAAATTTCCTACTCAGCACATCAGCGACCTGATTCCCTTTTCCAAGAGTATAGGACACATGAAAATAAAAATAATAGTGATACTCTACCCCAAATCTCTATTATAGGTGAACATACCTCTATGTGAAAGTATACATTAGACTTTTACTATTATAATATACCTTAAATACCTCCCATAATAGATAGTGAATCCATGTTTTGAGTGCATGAATAACTACTGCAAACTCAAGATCATGTGTATGATATTTATTCTAATGATATAATAAATTTTATGAGCCATAGGATACCACCTCACTTCCCTTCATCAATACACACCCAAAACTCATGCCCAATGCATCGCAAAAAAAACACCCTAAACTGAAGATGGTTATAAAAGAATGAAAACTAGATCTGAGATTAATCTCTCCTTTAGTTCCACAAAATTACTTTCAAACTTTTCATTCCTCTCCAAAATTACACCCTTGTTGGTTAAAACTTTCATCGAATATGTGAGCTAGGAAATGTCTTGAACAAACTACATACAATAACCATCTAACCCCAAGAATCATCAGATGAAAAACTAATTTTTAGGATTCTACTAGAATATAATTACCTATATGTTTTTATAATACACTTATATTCCCCAATTAGATATAACATTCCTTAGAAACATTAATTAATGAATCAAAAACTCACAATTGGAATGTTGGACATATAGATGATTTTCCATAAATCTTATAAAAATGATTTCAAAATGTTATTAGTCATTATACTCTAACATAGAGTATACAAAAATGTTTACCCTGAACACTAAAATAATATAGTTCAAGAACCATTGAAATATCCAATTCATTAATTCCATAAACACCAGAAGTGTGTTTGTATAAATGGAAAAAACAGAAACATGAAATCCTCATAATAGATCCTAAAATTATTTTTGTTATATCCTCTTCATGAACTCTTAACTTATAGTACATTGACTAAAATTCATTTAATTAAAAAAATAATCCCCACTAATCTGATCAAAGAGATCAACATTCAGGGGAAGGGATGTTTTCTTGATAGTAACTTGATTTGACTTCTGATAGTTTGTACATAGTATAAGTATCCCAACTACCTTCTTATAAATGAGGAAAATATATTCCCACATTGACCTGATAGGATGAATAAATCCTTTACCCTTGAGATTCAAAAAATAGGCCTTAAGTTCTATCAACATATACATATCCATACGATAATATGGGATAAAAATTGGCATCATGCCAGTGGTATTTCAATAGTAAACTTGAACACCCCATTGTAGTAACCTCAAAAAATCATCCAAAAATACCTTGGGGTATACACACACTACTACAGGTAGCTGACTAAGCAAAAAAGGGTCCAAAACGTCATTAATCATCCCAAATAAGTAGCATTAGATTATTCTAACATAAAGAACAACATTTCCCTCCCTTTTGTATCTACAGTCCCCCTCACCTTGAGAAACATGAGTACCCCCCACCCTTATAAGATAAAAATAGTAAATGATGGTGATAAAAATATATCTGGGTATTAACACTAATAATCCAATACATGTGGATAATCAAGTTTAAGATGTCATGATAGAATACTAAGAAGTCTGACTCCACCATATGGTCCACTCTCATCACCCAAAAAGTTGGGAATGTGAAACCATGTTCAGAACTCTTTCCAAAAGATGTGGAAATATCTAAAAAGAACAGGATAATATCTTAACATAGTCCAAAAAAATCATCCCAATTTAATTATATTAAATAATGAGTATCACAAGTATCAAAAAAAAGTTAGTACCATCAAAGAATGAACAAACACAGGGCCTATACATGTGGAAGTCCCTTATGCATATTCCACTAGTGCATACTCAACTATATAAATACATATGGTCGAAGAACATCCTTGAGATTTATTATCCACATAAACACCCCCTTATCCTAAGGATAAGACCCACTATCTTTGGATGTAATGTTATGAATCTATGATGACTTTGAGATAGTGGATCTATCCTTGATTTCGTGGGACATCTTATTACAAAAATGTTTCAGATGTCCCAATTGTAAACATTTATGAAAATTCATAGGAACCTCCAACCAATAATTATTGATTTTTCATGGATTCCCACACTAATAGAAAACAACATGCTTCTTCTCAGATTAATCCCTTGAAACTGGTCATGAAGAAAATTGGATACCTTAGCGCTTCCTTTTCTCGACAGAGGATACACCCTGGCTAAGAACAATACTAAATGAAGGACTTCCCAAACCTATTTCTCCATCTCTATAACACTATACCAAATATTCCATATCAACTACCTTTTCCAAGGATGAAATCCACATGAGAATCATCCTTAACAGAAAATTTTCCCTCAATCCCAACTCAAACCTCCGAGTCTTCAGGTAATCATTGTTAACTAGATCGTATTGCCTATGAACCATAATAAAACAATTGATTGAACACTCTAGAGTGGTATAATATCTTTGATATAAGTTAACAAACTCATTTTTCATTACCCCCCACCCCATAATTTTTATGGATAATACTGATTGTGTATTATTTTCTAGAATGAAGTTGAGGTAAGATCCTCCTGTAACATAGTTTTAACAATATATTCCAACTATCTCCTTCTTGATCATTCAAGAATATATTTATAAATCCCACATTTTAATACTCAAGAGAATTAAATAATTTTAATATCTTCTCAATACCATAAATATATTCTTCAGTATCCTACACTTCATTTTTACTATGGAAGACTGGTGGTTTCTACTTTTTAAATTCTTATTTGTGATACACAACTCATCTTGGGTTCCCAAAACATGCTTGTCTCACAGTCTGAATAGTTTTGATTATACCTTTTACCAAAGAAGTCTGTAGTAAAGAATCCTCCCATGTATCCTATATCAGATATTCTTCTCTCATATTTATAGGTTCTCTACTATGATTCATTGTTTATGTATGACAAGACAAAAACCAATCAGTCACGTTAGATTCCAAAAATCATTAGACCAACATTAGTTAATGATATAAATGTTTTGAATAATTAATAATTTAAATTAATTTTGAATTATATACATGTTATATGATAAAATTAAATGGAATAGATTCATTTAAATAAAATTACCATGCATTTTATTTAAATGACCTCAAACACCATGTCATAAACCTGGTAAAACATTTCCGACCACCCATAGTAACATGAGTTCACACATAGAAGGGAGCTGGATAGGGCCCTTCCCCTACTAACTACCTAGATTATGATGGTCATAACACTTTTTTACCCAACACATAGAACCGAACTCTAGAATTTTTAACATACTTCAAGCAGAGCATTCCTCTAATAAAAATTAAAACTAATCAATCTGAGTCAACTAAACCATCCAACTGAGAAATCCATCACATGGTGAGGTATAAAAAAGATAATGGAAAAAGTATTTAATATATAAAAGAAAAAAATAAAACCATAGTATAGTGTAGAAGAAATATATACAACAATATCCATGAAATCCAATCCAATCAAGACAAAACATATAAATATGATATAAAAAGGCCAACATGTCTCCATATTACCATCTGTCACCTCAAAACCACCCCACTATAAAGGAAATAGATGAAAAGAGAACCTAAAATTATAGATTATTCTCTTAAAATTACCTAATTCTTTGAAAAAAATGGTATAAAACCACCCAATGGAAATATTAGTGTGTGAGAAAAAATCCGAATATGATGCCACTAATGAACCTATACAGGTTCTAATATCAAGAACTCATGAGTTCTAGAATTCAAATAAAACCCATTTTATAAATAATTTTCATAAATAAATCTATTTATAAAAAATACCACTATATTCAATAAATGAATACCATATTCACTTAATATAGGAATATATTAGGTATAAAATAAAAATAGGTAAATTAAACTTGTGAAAAAATATCTCAAAAATCTACCTTCATGAAATAAACCAGGTGTAAAAGAAAAAACAAAACATTTGGGCCCTAGACTATGGAAATAAATTATAGATATAAAATATTTATAAACCAATAATAATTTAGTTCCAATAGATGTTTATTCATATCACATTCATATTAATATCCCAAAAGTGTCCCCTAGGGGTTCCCCAAAAACTAGGGTCATCGATGATTGTTTTTAGATCCACCCAAGGGTTCTAATGTGTTATATTTATTCAAAAAAAACTAGTATATAAATTAATTAAATCTATTTTCCCCATAGTATGTCATTTTTAATGAACACCCAAAATGTATTAACAAAAACTTATATTAAATCAAGAGTTATCAAGACTTTATATATCATATTACCTCAAGAACAATGGAAACTTATTTGTCTCAGGCAACAGAGATTGAAAAACTATGGATATTTTATTGAAAGTCAAGAAAAAATAAGAAACTACATAGGACCGATAGAATATAGTAATCTATCATGACTCAAAACACAAACATATATGACCTCGCTATTGTTACCAAAGGAAATGAAGAAGCATAATGACTACTAAACTAGTATATGTAATTCAACAACCATAGAAATAAAACAATAAACAAAGTGGTTAGAAAAGAGGGATATCAACTAAAATCATCAAATTTTTTGTTGGGGTTTGAGAGGAAATCCTCCACACCGAATGGATAAATAATCAGGCTTCCTATGCATTTAGAACTATTGGACATAAGGATTTAAACTCATGAATCCCTCTCATGGTGTGAAACCATGAATATCAAAAAATACATGGAAAAGGAATTCCCTCGTATTAAATTAAATCTTGATCGATGTTTTCATGATGTGTAAATATTTCATGGCAAATAAAATTTTCACACCATACATGATATTCATGGATTCATCCCACAAAATATTCATTTCGTGTAACACATGAACTGTGTGAATGTTTCTATTAGGTAGTACTCAACTTAGTTTTTTCCAATAAAACTCTAAACCAAAACTTATGTTTATCAAGTCCTATATGAAACCATATAAATCCATTTACACATTATACCCATAATCCATTATCTGTATCAAACATATATCCATAAACATTGAGTTATATTCCAACAAAAAGACTCTTCATTCTGGAGAAGTCCATAATGCACCAAAACGAAAATAGAAACCATAAAAAAGTAAAGGCGTAGCTAAAAGAAGGTAATGGGTAGTTATATGAAAACTTTAAATAATTATATCCAATGAGAAATAATATTAGTGGTTCAATGAATAATTCTTCCTTTAAAACCCTATTAAAAACTATATCTTCAAATCTATTTGATAAACTCGGAACATACTTTGAATAATCAAATATAGGAGAATTAAAATTTATTATATTCTTGAGACTAATGAAATTTTTTCCTCAATGTTACTCCCTTAATATTAGCAACCACTTTTTATATAAATCTAAAATTGTTTTATACAATTATTCCATGATCATCCACATTGATTTAGAGGATCCATTGATTACTAATAAAATTATGTTTTCATGGTCATTCCATAAGTTCTCAATATTATTTCTTACTAATTTTTCTATTGTTCATTCATGTCTTTCACCCATCATTCCACATTATCTTATTTTTCAAATGAATTTGGTTAGACCTCTAATAGTAGACAATTTTTCCCTATTTTTATCATTCTTTGATTATGAATAAGATTATATTTATCTCCAATAATGTTTTTTAGATCAATTTAAACTCTAATTATTATTATTTGTGACAATATTGACTCTCTACATCACCAAAATCTTCCTTTTAATTGACTTATGAATCATTATTAGTTTGAGAATTTTGATATTCTATTAATTTTGTAATTATATCAGATTTTTTGACACACACTTATTATATAAAAAAGTCCAAAATTTTCATTATAATTATACAAAATAACTTTTTCATACTACATTAAACTATTTTTTGAGCCTTTTTTTAAATATTTTATAGGATTTACTGATTTATGAGTATCATAAAAATATTAAATATTCTATTGTATTACCATACATTCCCAAATGTATATATTTTTTCTAAATGAAATATTTACTTATAAATAATATATGATATTTCAATTATATGTGTGTACCTTTCCATCTTTCATATAGTGTCTTCTATTATTAAAGACTAAATAATTCTAGATTTTTATTTAATATAGTGACATGAACTACTTCTTTATAATAGTAAAGATATATTTCAATTTAACTCAATAATGTTTTGTTCATTTTATTTACTCTATGATTCCTTCTTTCATTAACTCCATTATATTGATTTTTTCCTACCACTAAAACAAATTTATTTAGAGAATATTAATCACTAATAATGGTGTATTCAGTTCCATTAAAAATTTTAGGATACTCATTGTTATTATAGTTTCATTTTCCACTCTTATTTAAAATATTTTGATGACTTTCAAAACTTCACTTTTAGACTGCATGAACATTGAACATCTCATAATTTTGTAGTCACAAAAAAATAAAACAAACTATTTTTCACCATAAGTGCATAACTAACTAATTACACTTAAAAATCAATGTGGAATAGATTTAGTGGATTTGATGCTCTATTATTTATTTAATGGTATTGGTTTCCACTATATTAACCCTTAACCATGAATCAAAAATCTTTTATTTGTTTCTTTTTAGTTAAGTAATGTCAATAATAGATTTAAATTTTGATATATTCTCTATAATCTTATAATGAATACCAACAAGACATCAATTTTATATTTTATAATCCAATTTTATTATAAAAATAAAAGTATTCACCATTCTATCCACTTGATTCATGTTACCATTCGTTATCCATCATGTTATAAGATTGTTTTCATTCCTTACATTTTTGTTTCCCCCTTTTAACAAGAATACAACATCCAATATAGATTAACAAAATTGAATTATGCTAAAAAAACAAGGTTGAAGTCCATCAACATATAGAAAACACATATTTATTAATACATCTATGGATGATAGAGAATTACTAATTCTTTTAATATTTAGAACTTCATCATTTACAAACCAAATTGTTCCACTAAATCAACCATTCACATTCTTAGGAAGATTCATAATAATCATTATGTGGGGGTAACATATACTACCAAGAGTCCAAATAAAACATTTCTCATTATATTTCAAAGATATATCAATAATATTACCTTTATATTTTATCACCATTGTACTATGTTTTAATAAAATATTTAATAAGTCGAGACATATGTCAATCTCTTATCATTTTCTATATCATAATCACTTAATTCGTATCCTTATCCTATAATGGGTAAAATTATTATTCCAAGGAATTAAAATGGATTTAATTTCATAAATTATACTTTGTATTTTATTATAAAATATAAAAATAATTTTCATATAATCAAATTATTTATGTCCAAATAAAGAGAGTTTGAAACAATATCCATCAAATGAGTTCAAATTTAGATATGGAGATTTTTTTTTTGATTCTCATTATGTAAATTCCAATTGCTAATTCATCCATGTAACATTAAAATTTCTAATAAAAATATTTTTTGTATTGGCTAAGTATTCATAGGACTAGAACTCTACTTGAGAAAATATAATTTTTTTAATTTCTCTAAATATAATCCATATTTATCTGTAACTACCTATCATTGGGAATATTATATTTTAATTTTATTTCCTTTTCAATTCATATTTTATATATTTACTTTTTATATTTTAGTATTATATATGTAACCATTTTTGCCTATGGAACTGGGTTTATGAGCTCTCAACACTTCAATAAAAACTTTTTGATCCCCATATATTCATTTCCTTTAATAATTCATTTAATAATAATTTAAACTATATATTCTTCCATTAGACAAATATTTTATTTCATACTCATGATTCTTCCTCAAGGATATAAAATTAATATCAAGAGTTTCAATCTTCATAGATTTCTCTTTGATGTATGTAATTATATCCTGAATTGTCATTAAATATTCATAAATATTTAACCTATAGTTCACTACTTATTTAAATATCACTTGATGATATTACATATTATTAAATAACTTTATATAATGATAAATTTCTCAATCATGATCCCAAACGTAACTTATGGATTTATTTAACAATCCTTTAATCTTCTTATTCTTCTTTTTTAATTGATTAATCTCTAAGACATCCTTTTTTAATTCCAATGTGGGATCTATAACTCCCTTTAATTGATCATCCAGTTCTACCTTACCTTTTTATTTTTACACTATATCTAGAATAGTATGTTATGTATCTATGGTGAACTTAGTAACAAATCCTTCTATGGGATCTTTCTCAGCCTCATGTTTCTCTTTTTTTTCTAGAATATTTCTCTAAAACTTATTTCTATATTCATTTTATGAAATAAAATTACTTCTTCACAGTAAAATATTTCTCTTTTTGTGTAAAATAAAACACACTATCATATCAATAAAATATTTTTAGACACATAATAGTGATGTCAAAAAATATTTTCAGCCTGGAAAAAAGTTTACGCATAGCATTCCCTCAAATCCTTAATTATCAAACCTTAACTTTATATCTACAAGGTATAAGAAATCATAACTAATGTCTTCA
This sequence comes from Viscum album, assembly GCA_963277665.1. Classification (NCBI taxonomy): domain Eukaryota; kingdom Viridiplantae; phylum Streptophyta; class Magnoliopsida; order Santalales; family Viscaceae; genus Viscum; species Viscum album. The sequence continues at coordinate 1,856,257,086 of OY728138.1, forward strand.
TAAATTTCATTATCCTGAAAATATTTATTATCCAAAATTTTGAATGTAATTTCCTTAGTTTATTGCTATAAGGAAATTTATATATTCATTCATATTATATATGTAACTAGTTTATTATGTCGATCACTGATAGATAATTTCCCAAGACTTATTTCGTCAATTGTTGATAAATTTTTATAGTAAATTAGAAGTAATATCCTCATTATATTACTTGCTATATAAATGCCTTTAATCTCAATATCAAGTCCATATATAACCCTAAAATGAAATAATTTAGTTAAGGAAACATTTAATGAGTTAAAATAAACTCATCTTCAAGTAATTAAATATTTTATGAAGAACATAAACATGTACCTCTTTTACATTTTTGTCACCATTATAAAAATTAGAACTATATTACATAATTCATTTGGTTGTTCCATGATTCATCACATCTATGTACAACATATTTAAAAAATTTCCTATAATTAACTCTAATACTTAGCATCATCCTTTGAGAATTTCTAACTACACCCATCATTGAAATTTTGGTAAAATTAAGTAGTTGATTTTTATGAACCATTTCCAAGTAAACATAAGGTATAAAAAATAACAATATGACCTCACTTTATTTTTTCATACTTGATAATTGAATTCCCCATATTTGGGTACTCTGATTGTATGTACAACATTCACCGTGCTAAAACATTCCTTTTAAATATTCACCAAGAAGTAAATTTTGGATATGACACTACTTTTTCTATCCTAATATAACACTATAAAACATAAAAAAGGGTGAATTAGGGTGAATTGAAATTTATTCATATCATATGTTTAACTAAACCATGTCATTGCATTGGAAACCACACCATGAATTTGACCCAATATTAATACATAAGAAAAATGAAATATTTATAAATAAAAAATCATTGTTAATGGAATTTTACTTGGTCCACCCACATTAGGATATATCCATAGAGAACATATCAATGATGTGTTTTTATTCAAATAAATCACTATATAAATATTGTTTGTTATTATATTTAAAAGTATCTCACTACTTATCCAATGCTGATGGAATCTTCCCCTCTTATTTTAATTTTTATCCATAAGGGTTACATAATGATTTTGTATTAACATACAGGTCAAACTCATAAGGATTAAAATAAAGTATATTTCGCATATAAAATGTGTTTTTCCGATAATTCACTAATATCAAATTCAGGATATTCACTTATGTTCACAAAAACTCTTCAGTTACAATCCTAGTATTCAATATCGTTATATCTAATCCCAAATTCCTCTTTACTACTAGATATTCAGAAATTCCCCCTACTACTTCACTCTACATTCCACTTCCTTGACATCCTCTATCCTCACTCTATATATTCTTATTCTATATAGCATGATCTAGAATGTCATTCTAATTTTAAAATTCAAATTAATAATCTATATTTCAATCAACTTATAATTATTTTTACTTTAAATGAATATATATAATTGTCTCTAACTGAATCTAGATCATAGATATTCATATAGGTAGTTAAAACCCATCTAAAAACTACCAGAAAATCATTATAGGTACAAGTCATCAATTATTTTTGAATTATAAAAATTTTAGAAATCCTAGCATAATATTATACATTCTGGAATGATAGATCAATTCCTTTTTCAATTGGAATTTTCCATACAATGTGATATAGAGATTCATGGAGTGATCTTGATTTTTTGTTTATGAACATCCTAAACTGTAACTTTCAGGGCTATTCTTTATTTTTCATGGCCTAAACATCACGGTGTTGTTTATTTACTCAATATGTGGAATTTTAATAAAGGTGCATCAAATTTATAATTATTTTTTTACCACAAAACATATTCAAATGTGAATCTACTTCATGTAACATGAATATTAAAATAGATAGAACAATAGAAATATACTACTTTCTCATTATATCATAAAATCCTTACTATAGTGTTACTCATATGTTTCTTGAAATATAGAAAATTAATAAACCTCACTCATCCAAAAAATCATTACATATAATCAATAACCCTTATGAATTATGTAAGAAAACATATACATATGGAACTTTTCAATTTTCCTACAAATCCATACATGACGTGATCCTTATGTTTACATCGAAACATATTCATATAACCCCCAAAACATTATTTGTATATCTATATCCATATAAAATTGACTCCAAGACTCTCAAATAAAATTGAATATTTTTTAAACATTTCAAAAAACTACAAATAAATTCCAATTAAAAAAATCTAACAATTCAAACTATAGATTCCACACATATCTTACTCTCAAGAGAGAGGATTTTTACATCATGTGGCATGTTTGAGGATATTTTTTAAGAATCATTATCCACAAATGAAAAAATATCATTAAACATTAATTAATCAATAAAAAACCATTTTTATCTTCATTATTTTATAGTATTGGGAGAAACCATTAGTTATCAACACCTACGTTATATATTACCCCCTTTCCCAAAAATTTCATGTAAGGATTTCCATGAATGGAAAATTTATAAACATCCTAATGTATTGATAATTCTAAACTTATTTCCTTAACACAACCTCAACTTCCAATTACAATGGAGAGAATATAAATATCAAAACATTAATAGTTATTAATGAAATAATTACTTATTTCAAAATTCACATGAAAAAACCCAACATGAATAATAGCTTCATCCAAAATAAAGTCACCCTTATAACCGTTATAACCAACTATCCCATTTCCAATTACTTTAACATTAAATTCCATGTTCAAAGAATTCCTTTCATTAATTTCTATACTCATGGTCAAATACATCATTATTTAATAGGAACAAAATTTTAAAAAAAATGGCCAAGAAAACTCATTCCATTGGTTAAAATTAATTCAACACTAGTTTTTATAACATTCCCATACCATTTTTTGAAAAAAAAATTGTTTTATTAAACAAAACTAATTTTCAATGTCATTATAATGAGTATAAAATTTTATTCATATGAAAATTACTATATAGGTGAACTTATGTTATGTGGGAGCCTTCCAAGAGTAAAAATTATAATAATAATTGCATAAAATGTGGTTAGAAATATATGTGAGAAATAATACGTGAGATATAGTAAGATGAAGAGAACGATGGTCCCTATACCCGCACTCCTAGATCAAGTGCTAAAAAATACATCTCAAAATTTTCTTTTCTACCAAGTAAATCAAATTGAGAATATTGAAAGTATATTTTACAACATTTCCAAAATTTGATATTTCTATATAATAAATTAGTACAATCCCAGAACCCAAATTTTTAGTGTCTTTGTAGAGAAGATTCATAGAAAAACTTATTTCAAAACACTAAGTATATTTATCCATAGTCACACACCACTATACCACCATATAAACATATCATATATTACACTCTTTATAATACCATATAGAATATAATAATATGAATATGGTGAGGTTAGATTCTCAATATGTCTAGAAATAAGAGATAGCAATCAAATATCACAAGCAAGAATAATAGTAAAATTTGGGTATGATAACATAATCAAGGTTCCCTGACATAACATAATATAATCATACCAAAAAAACATATATTATGAATTGTGAGTCATTACATAATGAATTTGGAATAACATAAGACATGGGTTATAGGATTGTGGAAACATGATCCAATAATCATGAGAAAATAACATATGAATAGAATTTTTCATTTAAAAAATCATATGAAATCATAACAATGTGAACATAGATAACATATATCATTTACACATGAAAAACTTTGAATAAATATACCTATTATTATATCCCTCATATGATTTTGAATATAAATAATTATAATCTTTTCCACTCACATAATTGTAATCATGTTTACCAACAATAATTTCAATGTTAAAACATGTGAAAAAATATTTTTTTTAATCATATCCATGGAAAAAACATGGAACTTAAGATATCTGTAATCATGTATTCAAAAAACCTATGAAAAAGGCTATCTATAATCATATCAACAAATGAATATATGAACAAAGCTATCTCCAATCATGTCCACACATAAACTTGTGAAAAATTATATCTATAATCACACCCATTCCTATATATTTGAAAAATTCATGTACAATCAAGTCCATGAAAAAACATGTGGAAAAATATATTTGTGATCACATCTAGAAAAAGAAATTATCGAAGTAACAACCAGTCATGTCCAAATAAAAAAAAGAAAATAATTTCCACACTCAAAAATTAATATCTCATTAGTTATAAAACATTAAACAATTTATTAGGGGGTCTATAACAGACCCATCTATTATATATGTCTTAACCATACATATGGAAACATTCATAATTCCATTGTAGCTTAATGTACTCAAGGGTAAGAAACATGTTTCATTAAAATACATATAATACAATATCATATTTTGTCAAGATAAATATAATAGATGGTTTAGTTATATAATATCCTTATTAAAGAATAATAAACACTGTAGGATGTGGACATAGATGAAATACACTTTTATAAGATCAATAAAAAAATTCTTCAAAAAATAATCATAAAATACCAATTATTATTGATTAAATTTTTTAGAGTAAAATAATTTATAAAAAATGGGAAAAAATTACATTGGGAAACCATAACATCTTGAAAAGTAATTTCAATTAATAAAATTTTTTACAAAATCAAGAAAATTCATTCATATAGTAAACATTAAAAAGAGAAAAAAATTATTTTTTTAAGGAAAATTAAATTTTATATAAAAATATCATAATGAAGATGTTAAAATAATATTAATATTATAAATAAATAAAATAAAATTGATAAATAATATGAACCCATAAATTTAGAAAGAATTACATTCATAAAACAATACTAAAAATATAGAAATTTTGGAGCAGGATCATGACTAATAAAAAGAGATAAGGCCATATCCACTTACAGACAAACTTTTAGTTGAATATTAAACCAAAGGGTATTGAAATGTTAATGAGATAAGTAAAACCCATGAATAACTATGGGATGATAAAATAAATTTATTTTATTTTTTTATAACAAAGAATATTCCTAGATATAAGTACAAATAGAAACAATCTAATTTCAAAAATGATATTGGTTATGAAACCCTTACATCTTTAGTAAACTTTGAATAAAATTCCCTTGAAATAAAGAATAAGATATTCTCTTAAAATACCATAAATTACATGATAAATTTTGTATTAAAATTCATGGGGTAGTATAAACACGAAATATATAATAAAGGAGGTCAATATTGAACATGTCTCAATAAGAAATAATTTAGATAAGAAAACCATAACCTTTACCCACAACATCTGAAAAAGTGATTTAACCTCTAGTGTAATTAATATATCCATATTAATCACTTATTTAAGAAAAATATTCATATATATTAACATTAATATACTTAAATTATAATCATTCATTATACATATATTAGTTAGTTAATTTTTATTTCCATTATTATAAATTAATAAGTTTGATTATTTCATAGATGTTTTGTAATAGTAATGTCATTCAGCATTCTTAAATAAAAAGACCATTTTTCTTTTATTGGTCAAGGTAGTGGATTTATTGTTATTTAATGATTTATTTAGTCCCCTGTTTATTTGATGAAAGTTAAGGTTATGGTTTTGGAGAACAGAATCCATAAAAAACTTGATCTGTGAAATTTATCGACAACAATGAGTTTATTTATAATGATTATTAATTTTATTTTAAACCACGCTAAAAAAACCGAAATCATAACATAAATTATTATTTCATTTCATTTATTACCAAGTATCAACGTCTTGATATTCATTCATTCTAAAAAAGTAAAGAGAGTATAATATCGTTCATGTAGGTGGTTGAAGTGTCCAAAAAAAGAACATGTTATACTAGTGTAAGAGTAATAGAATAGATTCACATAATTGTAATATCATATTATATAATGATTAATTATTTTAATATAACACCATTAATGATTATAATGATATTTATAAAGAATTTCTATTATAATGTAATTGAAAATGAAGGTAAATAACTAGTTACTTAGTTTTATGAAATTGATCATTCTCACGATGAACTCCCTCAAAATAAAGGGATTGGTAATCATTATAAGAACCAGAGGATTCTAAACATTTCAAATGACTCTATTTAAGGGAAAATAGGTTGGTATTTAAGATATATTTGAATGAAAATATTGGTTTGAATGGTTAAAGGATATCTCCTTTTATAGGAAGAAAATAATGGACATTAGCATTGATACTTAGGTTGTAACATCCCAGGTAAATAAAGAATAAATAATTTTCATATTTATTAATATTTACGAATTAAATGTTAATTTTATTTTAAAGGGGTTGCTATGTTCGATAGCATACCCGATACGCAACGATGAGTTCCTTTGAAAACTTACGTTGCACACTAGTAATGTAATAATATTATTTTAAATGTTAGTTAACATGTAGCCGTTGTATTGGTGGGAATGGATAGAAATAACTAAAATATGATTATATATGTTTTTTTAATGTTTTTACATTTATCCAATAAAGGATAAAGGCTTGAAATACGGAAAGAATTCAATTTTAGGCATTTATACCCTAATTTTCACTAAGGGTTCACTTATCACATTTTAACGGTGAACCGTCATTAAATATAGTTTTGATCACTCTTATACTTTATTTTGGACCAAATATAACTCTTCTTTAGAATCGGGACATCAAAATTTAATTTGTGTAAATTTTTGGTACCTTTCTGATAAAGTTCATTTTTTTTATGAATAGTGTAAAATGTTGTATTTTAATTCAAAACCTCTTTTTAATCTAAATTATTTATATATTTAGATTATTATTTTAATTGTTTTTAAAGTGAAATTAGAAAATATTTTTACCAGTTAATCCAATGGTGGTCATTGGAATCAATTTCACTTTGAAATTGGACTTAAACTGGTGTCAATCTTTTGATACTTATTGTTTCACAAAAACACGCTATTTGTCATGACAGCGGTAATTAATTATTAAATTAATTAATTTGACTTATATGTTTTGAATTTTGTAAAATAGACTTCATTTTTTAATTCGGAATATCAAATATAGCTTAGGGTGAATTTTTGGTAATTTTCTGAAAAACTTCAATTTTTGATGAATAGTGAAACCACTAAGTGGTAATCAAGCAAACTGATTTTTCAGTTAAATGAAAGTTTACCACTAATGTGTATTGAATTTTGAAAATCCGACATACATGGTTGTCATTAAGAAGTAAAATGTGGTTCAATGAGATTAAAATAATTTTTTGGTGAATAGTAACTTTTTTTCATTAATCGTGATTAGAGGTAATTAGTGTAGTTTAAGGTAAAAAATGGTATTATAAGAATGTGAAAACACCATGACACTTGTCCTACACCTATTGGGTGAGTCATGGCCGACCAAGACAAGCCATGGGCCAACTTGGGGACCCCATGGAGCCACTTTAGTTGGAAAATGACATTAATATATTTTTATTTAATGTTAAAGTGAAAATGACACTAACATAAATTGTTTTACTAAAATAATTTTTAAGTGGGGTTATACAAGTCCAAATTTTTATTATAAATAGTAATTGGAAAGCTAAAAAGATTTCCGACATCATAGTATTTTTTTATAATTTTTAGACATTAAATAAATTAAATTATATATGACATAATAATGATGCAGCGATGACATCATTATTTGACGATTTAAATAAAATGGAAAGATAATGAAAAATATAAAACCTACACATGGCCAAAACCAATTGGATGAGTGGATTTAGAACCCTTATCACCTTATACATGAATTATATCAATGTGGGACCTTTTAAAACCGAAACACATTTTCAAATAAAGTAATATTTCTTTACTTTCCAAAAGTGCCCCTCCTCTCCTCTTATAAAAGGCCCCCACCTCTACCTCATTTCACACACTTCTCAAGCCTTTGGCTCGGCCAACCCCTGCCCAATTACTCTCTCCACATCCCTCTCCTCATCCTAGAGGATTCCCTTTGGGAAGAATCCTTTCAAAGGAAGCCTTTAGGCTCAAATCAAAAGGGAGTTACACTTTTAAAGGTAATTCATTCTCTCTTGTTCATTTGTTTTATTTTGCTTCTCCAACCCTCTAAACTCTTTTTATTTACTTATTTTGTAACAACACCAGTATCTTCAATATACTAGGATGTTTTTATAATATTTATTTGAGCTACACTCTCACACAACTACATCAAATGGTTAAAGAACATACGGTTTCCGTGGATGGTGAAATTTTGCCTCCCGAAACGATGATTGTTCAATACTCATTTAACACCTTCAAGGGTGGCCATTATGATGTCACTATTTTTATATATGATATATAATATGTTTATGTTTTCTTTAATCTTCTGTATTTTTCATTTTTGGCATACCTTTATGGTTTCCATTATGGGTAAACACGATATCTTCATTTAAGGAAGTGCGGACTACCGCCCCCTAAAAGTGATGTGATTCGTTAATGCCATATATGGGACGTGTAAAGGATGGATTTAAAGTTATTATATATGATTTTATACTGGAATTATAATATACATATATATCATTATTATTTCTTTCCATTAAAGTATGAGATAGAAATGAAAGTAGCGTTCATGCGTACGTACGGCTTACCGTCTCCATGAACGGTGCATTTCATTTCTTATCCCCAAATGTAATGTACTATTAAACTTACATGTATATAATGTATATATATAATTAATGATATAACTAAATGATGAATATAATTCTGGAATTAAAATATACATACCTCTCATTTAGTTTTAATTGCACTAATATGACAAAGAAATGAAAGTAGCGTTCATGCGTACGTACGGCTTACCGTCTCCATGAACGGTGCATTTCATTTATTACCTCTAAATGATTATGAAATATTATAAATACATGTATATGCTGGATATATATGATACATATTATATCCAAATCGGGAATTTCATTCTGGATATAAAGAACTTTTGACCACATGAACAACATGTAATTGTAAGAAGTCAACTTTCGACTTAAGAACCAAATATTGACAAAACAAACATTATTAACTTAAATGGTTACATAATGTTTATAACATGGAAATAAGTGATATAAAAAGAATAATGATCTTTAAAAAGGTTCTTAATCAAGTATAAATTAACTCAAGTTTATTATTCAGGACGTTAAAGAACGATCGAGTCAAGTCGGACCCAAGGTAAGGGACTTCGTCTCAATCTCCTTTCATTGAGGCATATTTCGTTTTATACACAACTTTATTTTATACGGTGTATAAACTCCTTTGACTTTTACTTTTATACAAAAAGAATCTTTTTCTACAAAGCGTTTTACTAAACGACAAAAAGGAATGTTTTTTTAACGTACGTGGTGACAACGACCTTTTTCCTCCGCCGCGAGTATTATTTGATCTTTGGCTTTCTCAACAAGCCGTAATGTTTTTAGAATAAAATAAATACCATATACTCTTTTATGTATTTTGGTATTGAAAATGGTTTTGAAAAAGGATTCTATTATGTCAATATATTTATGATATATTGTGATTGAAATGTGAAAATGTTATCATTCCTTTATATTGGTTTTATGTTTTATGATTTTATATTGGTACTTGGACATTTTAACGGGTGGTTACGTTATAAACCATATGACGGGTGGTGCCGTGAAGACCAGGACGGGTGGTTACGTTATAACCTCCAATGCATTGGGTATGGAAGTCGGCCGTATGGCTATTCCATTAAGTATGTATGGAAATTGGCCGTATGGCTATTCCATTAAGTGATATGTGTGGAAGTCAACCGTATGGTTATTCCACTTAAGTATGTTTATGTCCCAAGTTACCTTTATATATTCTATGTGTTTTTTATATGGGTTTTATGGTAAACCTTTGGTTACAAAAAGGTAAGTAATGATACTTTATTCAGTGAAGATTTGTTTTTACTACTTCATGAAGGTGAATGTATTACTTTGATATAGTATACATGGTTTACTTGATGTTTTAAAAACTAACAGTTTTCATTCTTTTTGTATCCCTTACTGAGCTTTTTATGCTCACCCCAAGTTTTTTTGAAATGTTTTTCACAGGACTTAATGTGGAATAAGGTCAAGGATGGGATCAAGGGAATGTCATCTTATATAAAACATGGAACTAGACACGTTTCTTTTTAAGAGTTTTTTTTTATTATGGAAACTTGGTATAAGTGACTACTTTGTAATCTTTTGAGATGTAATAGTTATGTTCTAATTCTCTAAAACTCTAAACCTGAAAAGATCCTCGACGTGAATTATTCATTTAATTTAATATTAAGTAAGGTTTAAGGCTGGGGCCTTATAGTTGGTATCAGAGGTCGGTTTAGACAACTTTAGGAGTTAGAAAAGTGTTAAATTATAATATGATTGAAATGATATAGCATTTACGGATTACCATGTTGCTTCGCCTAAGATATTTCTGTGTTCAGAATGGTTTTCCGCAGAGGAAACAAAGCAGCTATGTTGGGACGACATCAGGAGGAAGATATACTTCCAAATCAGCAACCTGAGATGGTCGGAATCGGAACTGAACAGTTTGTTGCAGTAATGGCACAGTTGACTCAGGCTATAAATGGTGGTGGTATCCATGCACGAGATCAGCCAGATCAATCGCAGAGGAACATGTCTGTGGTGGAACATTTCATGAGGCAACATCCCCCATCATTCAGAGGATCATCTGACCCTGTGCAAGCTGAAGGGTGGATTAAAGCACTGGAGAAGATTTTTGATGTCATGGGGTGTTCAGAACATCAAAAGGTTAGTCTTGCTGTTTACCGTTTTGAAGGTGAAGCTGATCAGTGGTGGTCGATGGTGAAAAATATAGTGATGAGATTGAGGGTCTTCACTAGGACGAATTCAAAGGTATGTTTCTTGAGAAATATTTTCCTAAGGTGGTTCGTCTTAGGATGGAAAAACAGTTCCTAGAATTGAGGCAGGAGGATGATTCAGTGGCTGATGCTTTGAGTCGAAAAAGTAATGCTTCATTAACAATGTTGCGGTTGGAACATGATCATTTGGTTAACGATTTGATGAACTTTGGCATAGAAGTTGTTGGTGCAGGAATTCCTTCTGTTTTGTTTCAGGTATCAGTGAGATCTTCTCTATCAGATAGAATCAAGCAAGCACAGAAGCAAGATAGTGAGTTGCAGAAAAAGGTAGAGCTGGTTCAGAAAGGTAAGTTGCCTGAATTCAACATTGATAATGATTGTGTTTTGATATTTGGGAAGAGATTGTGTGTGCCTTGTGATTCACAGTTGAAGAGAGAGTTGTTATGTGAAGCTCATAGTTCTCCGTTTTCAGTTCATCCGAGCAGTACTAAGATGTATAGAGATCTGCGGGAGTATTACTGGTGGGATGGAATGAAAAGAGATATTGCTGATTTTACTGTGAAGTGTTTGACATGTCAACAGGTTAAAGCAGAGCAGCAGTTACCGAAAGGGATGCTTCAGCCTTTACCAGTGACAGATTGGAAATGGGAAAACATATCCATGGACTTTGTTGTGGGATTACCGAGGACATCTCGAGGTAATAATGCAATCTGGGTTATTGTTGATCTCTTGACCAAATCTGCTCATTTCCTTTTTATACGAGATACTTTATCTCTAGATCAACTTTCCCGTCTGTATCTTAAAGAGATAGTCAGGTTACATGGAGTTCCTCTCTCCATTGTATTGGATCGTGAACCCAGGTTTACTTCTAACTTTTGGAAAGGCCTTCAGAAGTCGTTGGGTACTGAATTAAAATTTTAGTACAGCTTTTCATCCTCAATCAGATGGGCAGTCAGAACAAACAATCCAGACATTGGAGGATATGCTACGAGTTTGTTCTATGGATTATCAGGGAAGATGGGACCAACAAATTTCTTTGGTTGAGTTTTCTTATAATAACAGTTTTCATTCCAGTATACAGATGGCGCTATTTGAGGCATTATATGGGAAGCGGTGTCGAACTCCAGCATTTTGGAATGAAGTGGGTGAAAGGAAGCTGATGGGACCAGAATTGGTAGAAGAGATGGCAGAAAAAGTTCAGTTGATTCAGAAAACACATGAGAACAGCTCAGAGCAGGCAGAAGAGTTATGCGGATAACCAGAGGAAGGATCTATCTTTTGAGGTAGGTGATCATGTTTTTCTCAAAGTTTCACCATGGAAAAGTGTTATGCGATTTGGTAAGAAAGGAAAGCTAAGTCCAAGGTTTATTGGACCATATGAAATTCTGGAGAGAGTTGGATCAGTTGCATACCGAGTGGCTTTACCTCCGAGTTTATCTCACGTACACAATGTTTTTCACGTTTCGATGTTGAGAAAGTATATGCCAGATCCATCTCATGTTCTGAGTCCAGAGGTAGTTCAGCTGGAAGAGAACCTATCTTATGAGGAACAACCGGTCCAGATTCTTGACCATAGGGAGCAAGTGTTATGGAATAAGGTGATTCATCAGGTAAAGGTTTTGGGGAAAAACCATGTGATTTAAGAGGCAACGTGGGAATCTGAAAATGCTATGAGGGATAAATACCCCCACTTATTTTGATAAGTGAATAAAATTGCGAGGACGCAATTCCTAAAAGGGGGGAAGGATGTAACATCCCAGGTAAATAAAGAATAAATAATTTTCATATTTATTAATATTTACGAATTAAATATTAATTTTATTTTAAAGGGGTTGCTATGTTCGATAGCGTACCCGATACGCAACGATGAGTTCCTTTGAAAACTTACGTTGCACACTAGTAATGTAATAATATTATTTTAAATGTTAGTTAACATGTAGCCATTGTATTGGTGGGAATGGATAGAAATAAATAAAATATGATTATATATGTTTTTTTAATGTTTTTACATTTATCCAATAAAGGATAAAGGCTTAAAATACGGAAAGAATTCAATTTTAGGCATTTATACCCTAATTTTCACTAAGGGTTCACTTATCACCTTTTAACGGTGAACCGTAATTAAATATAGTTTTGATCACTCTTATACTTTATTTTGGACCAAATATAACTCTTCTTTAGAATCGGGACATCAAAATTTACTTTGTGTAAATTTTTGGTACCTTTCTGATAAAGTTCATTTTTTTATGAATAGTGTAAAATGTTGTATTTTAATTCAAAACCTCTTTTTAATCTAAATTATTTATATATTTAGATTATTATTTTAATTGGTTTTAAAGTGAAATTAGAAAATATTTTTACCAGTTAATCCAATGGTGGTCATTGGAATCAATTTCACTTTGAAATTGGACTTAAACTGGTGTCAATCTTTTGATACTTATTGTTTCACAAAAACACGCTATTTGTCATGACAGCGGGAATTAATTATTAAATTAATTAATTTGACTTATATGTTTTGAATTTTGTAAAATAGACTTCATTTTTGAATTCGGAATATCAAATATAGATTAGGGTGAATTTTTGGTAATTTTCTGAAAAACTTCAATTTTTGATGAATAGTGAAACCACTAAGTGGTAATCAAGCAAACTGATTTTTCAGTTAAATCAAAGTTTACCACTAATGTGTATTGAATTTTGAAAATCCGACATACATGGTTGTCATTAAGAAGTAAAATGTGGTTCAATGAGATTAAAATAATTTTTTGGTGAATAGTAACTTTTTTTCATTAATCGCGATTAGAGGTAATTAGTGTAGTTTCAGGTAAAAATGGTATTATAAGAATGTGAAAACACCATGACACTTGTCCTACACCTATTGGGTGAGTCATGGCCGACCAAGACAATCCATGGGCCAACTTGGGGACCTCATGGAGCCACTTTAGTTGGAAAATGACATTAATATATTTTTATTTAATGTTAAAGTGAAAATGACACTAACATAAATTGTTTTACTAAAATAATTTTTAAGTGGGGTTATACAAGTCCAAATTTTGCTTATAAATAGTAATTGGAAAGATAAAAAGATTTCCTACATAATAGTATTTTTTTTATAATTTTTAGACATTAAATAAATTAAATTATATATGACATAATAATGATGCAGCGATGACATCATTATTTGACGATTTAAATAAAATGGAAAGATAATGAAAAATCTAAAACCTACACATGGCCAAAACCAATTGGATGAGTGGATTTCGAACCCTTATCACCTTATCCACGAATTATATCAATGTGGGACCTTTTAAAACCGAAACAAATTTTAAAATAAAGTAATATTTCTTTACTTTCCAAAAGTGCCCCTCCTCTCCTCTTATAAAAGGCCCCCACCTCTACCTCATTTCACACACTTCTCAAGCCTTTGGCTCGGCCAACCCCTGCCCAATTACTCTCTCAACATCCCTCTCCTCATCCTAGAGGATTCCCTTTGTGAATAATCCTTTCAAAGGTATCCTTTAGGCTCAAATCAAAAGGGAGTTACACTTTTAAAGGTAATTCATTCTCTCTTGTTCATTTGTTTTATTTTGCTTCTCCAACCCTCTAAACTCTTTTTATTTACTTCTTTTGTAACAACACCAGTATCTTCAATATACTAGGTTGTTGTTATAATATTTATTTGAGCTACACTCTCACACAAATACATCAAATGGTTAAAGAACATACGGTTTCCGTGGATGGCGAAATTCTGCCTCCCGAAACGATGATTGTTCAATACTCATTTAACACCTTCAAGGGTGGCCATTATGATGTCACTATTTTTATATATGATATATAATATGTTTATGTTTTCTTTAAGCTTCTGTATTTTTAATTTTTGTCATACCTTTATGGTTTCAATTATGGGTAAACACGATATCTTCATTTAAGGAAGTGCGGACTACCGCCCCCTAAAAGTAATGTGATTCGTTAATGCCATATGTGGGATGTGTAAAGGATGGATTTAAAGTTATTATATATGATGTTATACTGGAATTATAATATACCTATATATCATTATTATTTCTTTCCATTAAAGTATGATATAGAAATGAAAGTAGCGTTCATGCGTACGTACGGCTTACCGTCTCCATGAACGGTGCATTTCATTTCTTATCCCCAAATGTAATGTACTATTAAAATTACATGTATATAATGTATATATATAATTAATGATATAACTAAATGATGAATATAATTCTGTAATTAAAATATACATACCTCTCATTTAGTTTTAATTCCACTAATATGACAAAGAAATGAAAGTAGCGTTCATGCATACGTACGGCTTACCGTCTCCATGAACGGTGCATTTCATTTCTTACCTCTAAATGATTAGGTAATATTATAAATACATGTATATGCTGGATATATATGATACATATTATATCCAAATCGGGAATTTCATTCTGGATATAAAGAACTTTTGACCACATGAACAACATGTAATTGTAAGAAGTCAACTTTCGACTTAAGAACCAAATATTGACAAAAACAAACATTATAAACTTAAATGGTTACATAATGTTTATAACACGGAAATAAGTGATATAAAAAGAATAATGAACTTTAAAAAGGTTCTTAATCAAGTATAAATTAACTCAAGTTTATTATTCAGGACGTTAAAGAACGATCGAGTCAAGTCGGACCCAAGGTAAGGGACTTCGTCTCAATCTCCTTTCATTGAGGCATATTTCGTTTTATACACAACTTTCTTTTATACGGTGTATAAACTCCTTTGACTTTTACTTTTATACAAAAAGAATATTTTTCTACAAATCATTTTACTAAATGACAAAAAGGAATGTTTTTTTAACGTACGTGGTGACAACGACCTTTTTCCGCCGCCGCGAGTATTATTTGATCTTTGGCTTTCTCAACAAGCCGTAATGTTTTTAGAATAAAATAAATACCATATACTCTTTTATGTATTTTGGTATTGAAAATGGTTTTGAAAAAGGATTCTATTAGGTCAATATATTTATGATATATTGTGATTGAAATGTGGAAATGTTATCATTCCTTTATATTGGTTTTATGTTTTATGATTTTATATTGGTACTTGGACATTTTAACGGGTGGTTACGTTATAAACCATATGACGGGTGGTGCCGTGAATACCAGGATGGGTGGTTACGTTATAACCTCCAATGCATTGGGTATGGAAGTCGGCCGTATGGCTATTCCATTAAGTATGTATGGAAATTGGCCGTATGGCTATTCCATTAAGTGATATGTGTGGAAGTCAACCGTATGGTTATTCCACTTAAGTATGTTTATGTCCCAAGTTACCTTTATATATTCTATGTGTTTTTTATATGGGTTTTATGGTAAAACTTTGGTTACAAAAAGGTAAGTAATGATACTTTATTTAGTGAATATATGTTTTTACTACTTCATGAAGGTGAAGGTATTACTTTGATATAGTATACATGGTTTACTTGATGTTTGAAAAACTAACAGTTTTCATTCTTTTTGTATCCCTTACTGAACTTTTTATGCTCACCCCAAGTTTTTTTGAAATGTTTTTCACAGGACTTAATGTGGAATAAGGTCAAGGATGGGATCAAGGGAATGTCATCCTATATAAAACATGGAACTAGACACGTTTCTTTTTAAGAGTTTTTTTTTTATTATGGAAACTTAGTATAAGTGACTACTTTGTAATCTTTTGAGATGTAATAGTTATGTTCTAATTCTCTAAAACTCTAAACCTGAAAAGATCCTCGACGTGAATTATTCATTTAATTCAATATTAAGTAAGGTTTAAGGCTGGGGCCTTATATAGGTTATGTAAAGAGAAAGATTACATAGAAGTTAAGTGGGTTAGGTAATATTTTTAATGAGAATTTTATTTTTTAATCCCACAAATAAAAACATTATTCAATAATTTCTATATATTAATTTAATTATAAGAACAATTCCATTATAATTTACATCTTTCTACCACATTTCACATTTTATTATATACTATGGTACTTATTTACTTATTAAAAATATACTTTCAGTACTCCTACCAAACATCATTTCTTTAAATCAAATTTTTAATCCATTTAATCTAATTTAATTTCTATATATGACAAAATGAGTTTTTAAATTAACACAAATGATATGCTAGAAATGTTTTTTTGTAAACTAAAATTTTAAACATTAACTGTTCATATTTTTATTTCATATAATTTAATAGTTAAATGATTTTTTATATATAGATATATATATTTATAGAATTAATTTAAAATAGATCAATATTTTTTTGGATAAAAATTCAACACTTTTAACAAGATATTATTTTAAAGTAACCCTTTTACATTTATTGTAGTATGTAACTTTTACCTTAAAAATTAATTTTTGTGTGTAAAAATAAAATTGAAAATAGGATCTAATTTTAAATTTATGAAAATAAATATGAATTATATATTTTCTTGAGATTCAATTTATAAAAGTGAAAAATGTCAATTTAAATATAAAAAGACACAACACGTAAAAAACAATTTATTGTGTAATATATTTTTTAAGTATAAAAATGAATTTAATCCCATTCATTAACAACTAAAGTTATTTTAGTAGATTTTAAATTATATATATAGTATATTATATTAAAATAATTCTTTAATAGTGATCATTTTAAATTTATTTGAAAATAAAATAAAAAAAATAACACTTTAAAAAAAACTTAGTATATCGTTATTAATAACTATTAAACAAAAAAATGAATACATGTTTATTCATTTTTTTATATAAAAATAAATTTTATTCAATTTGATACTCTAGATGTGAATAATGTTTCTTTAAAATAAAAATATATAATATAAAAACCATTATGTTTTTAAATAAAACATTTTTATCCATGAATAATTAAATTAGTATCCCTTATTATTCTATAATTATTTATTGAATGTTATTAACTAATATTACTAATCATTCCTGTAATTTTATCAACATGTTTTAATGATATCATTTTTTATATTAATTAATTTCATAAACTGAATATTTTATAAAAAACAAATTGGAGTGGAAATTATTTTCAAAAAGTGAAATAAAACCTTGAATTTTATTAAATAATAATTTTTTTATTTCAAAAAATTGTTTTTATTGAAATTTTATGTTTTCTCATCCACATAATCGTTATGCATATTAAATAAATTTTATTAATTCAAAATTGGTATCTTTTTTACTCATATTATAACCATATATTTTTTACCACTTTATAACAACTATATAATGGATATATTACTCCCATTACCAACTATTAATCCATTTTATTCATATTAATAAAAGGTCACTTTTAATTATTTTAGTTTTTATTTAGTATTTTTCATAATTATTTCTACTTTCCTAATTTTATTTTGTTTCGTGTTTTCTTCTACTAATAATTATTCTGAAGAGTGAAGAAATTCTAGGGTATTTACTAGTTTAAAAGATGTTTTTCTTTTCTATTTAATTCCCCCTTTTAATTTTTTTTCTATTTTTTGATATGTGAATATCCATGGAATGTAAAAATTCGTTGTGTGTTCTAATTGGTTTAATGTACATTATTTGTAATTATCCATTATGAGGGAATAAAATGTAGTTAAATTGATTACTTTATGACATTCTTTTTAAAAATGATAATTTTTTAAATATTATAGGAAAACACATAATGAATAGAAATTTAGTTTAAGGAAATTAAATATATCTGGAATCCTAGGGTGTTAATTTCAATCCTAAATAAATTGTTTCCTCAAATTTTAAATGTCCCTTGCAGACAAAAATTATCGAGGGAATGTATAAGATAAAAATAACATAAGATAAAATTTAAAATGAGAAATCAACATCATTATATCATGTAATATAATAAAAATCATGTAAAATTATGACAATTTAAACATTCACTATCATCATTACTAGCATTGAAAAACTCATATCGCTCACATTCTCACATAACCCATGATATTATTCTCAAATTGATAATGAATGTTAAGTTTCTATATAAATGAACCCACATGCCATAAGAATAAGAATAATGTTAGATTTCCATGTTTCGTTGGACTATTCACAAACCATAGGATAGAGATTCCTCAAAAAATGTTACCATTCAAAGTGGCATAGTGGTGAGAACATCTATATGAGACTATTCCATAGATTTTAGAAAATTATGATAAAATATTATTTGCACCTTTTAATTCCTTTTTTATGGTGTTGTAGGATAATATTTATGTGAGGTAAAATTCTTCTACAGTGTATACACTTTATCCTAGGGTGTATCTCAATTATATTTTTTAGATTTGACTAGCTAAGGATCCAAAACAGGCTTATGGATAAAATTTTATAGCTTTCGAAAGTCATCATTTTTTAGAGGAATTAAATTTCTCATTTGGGAACTCTACATACCTCCTGCACCTATCTCACACAAGCTATTCTGGCCTATCCTTCGTATAGTTCACTCGTCTATCTCACATAGGTCTCTCACCTAGGTCTATTTCATATCTCATGCATTCCACTTTCATAGATACTTCGTGGAACACACTTTCCCATATCATGTATGTCACTCACTCATCTCATTCTCTCAGGTCCTCTAGTTTTCCTATAAATACAACCCACCTCCAATTTTTAGTAGTATGGATAGACTCTTAAATGATGAATAGTGTAAGATATTTAATCACCCCACTTGTTCACAAAATTAGTATGCCCCTACATGGGAGAACTACTATGGCCATGCCACTACGATGATGAGGATCCCAATTCACCTCGTATAGATGATCCATCACTTGGGTGACCCACTTGATCCAAACCCCTATATAGGTACCCTACCTCACAAGGGTGGACAACTTGGTCAACCATCATGGGAGAGCCCTCGCTAGGGAGATTCTATCACTTGGCTAGCCCACATAGGTGAAATATTTGGGAGAACCACTTGAGAGAACCATTAGTTGGTTGAAATATTACATGGGTGAACCACTTGAACAAACCATCACATCGGTTCCCTAACATGCTTGGGAGAACCTCTTGGAAAACCCTTCTCCCAAGTATCAACTTGGGAGACCCTTTTCTCATGGAACCACTTGGGTGATACTTCACCCATGGCCCTCACTAGGGAAAAGAATATTTTATACAATTATCCAGGTTAAATAACTATTTCAACCTATTGTCATACTTAATAATCAAGTAATTCCATATAAACCTAGAGTTAAGTTACTCCTCTAGGTTTGGGCCTCCTACTAAGTGTAATGTCCAATCATAAAAATATCCTTCTGATATATTTTTACCTATCAACGGAGGGGGTAAGAAATCATAATTTGGAATCCTATTAGGAGTAATCCCTAACAAAACCACCAATTACCATTGAGTAGAGATACTCTGTTTGGTTTTCATTATTCACTATGATTGTAGATACTCCAATTTGTTTCATAATACATGGGAATACTCTTATTTGTAAGCCCCAACTAAATATTTAACTACTATTGTGTTGAGATACTCCTCATGGATGTCATTATTTACCCTGAGTCAGGATACTTTTATTGGTACTATAATAAATTGGAAACCTCCTTGGTTTAATACCTAACTAAACCATTATTTAAAATTGAGTTATCATACTTCTCATGGTTATCATTATTCACCTTCAGTCAATAAAGTTCTCTTGGTTGAAAAATAAATGGGCATCCTCCCAGGTGTAATCACTAACAAAACCATTAATTTACAAGAGTTAATATAATCCTCATGAATTCCCAAATAATGAATTACCATTGAGTATAGATATTTCTTATGGTTATCAGTATTCACCATGTGTCACGATACTCTCCCTTGTTCTAGAAACATGGGAATCCTCCAAGATGTAAACCCCAATTAAATATTAAATCATAATTGAGTCATGGTACTCATCATTATTATCATTAGTCACGTCATTTTGAGATACTACCCTTTATTTAAAATACATTTTCATCCTCCTTTGGTTAAGCCCGCTTCAAATCATCAATTTCCATGGAATTGATATTCTCCTAATGGTTATAATCAATTACATCATGTTGATATACTTCTCTTGGATTCAAATACACAGGCATCCTCTATTGTGTTAGACCTAAGAAAATCGTAAATTTCCATTTAGTTGAGATACTACTCATTGTTTTTATTAATCTCCTTGAGTTAAGATGCTCTTCATAGTTTTAAATACATGATCATCTTTTTGGGTGTATGTCCCAACAAAATATTCAATTACCTTTTAGTTGAGATAATCCTAATGGTTGTCATTATTCACCATGAGTCAAGATACCCCCACCTTGTTTCATAACCCATCGTATCCACTTAGTTGTAAGAACCAACTAAATATTCTATTACCAATGAGTGGAGATTCTCCTCATGGTTATTATTAGTCACATATTTTTGAGATACTTTTATTGGATTCAATTCCATGGGAATAATTTATGTTTTAATACCTAACCAAATATTAAACTTTTATTGAAATAAGATACTCCCCATGTATTCCATTACTCAACATGAGTTGAGATACTCTTATGGGTTCCATAAACATGGGAATCCTATTATGTGTAATTCCCAATTAAACATCCAAACACCATTATGTCTAGTTACTCACAATGGAAATCATTAATCAACCTGATTTGAGATACTTCTATTGGTTTCAAATATATATTCTCCCTTTTATGTTTAATACCATATAAGACCCAAAACAAATTGAGTCGATATACTCCCCATGGATTCCTAAAAAACAATTGATTCAAAATAATACTTATGGTTTCTAAAAACACAATATCACCTGACCCACCTACTAGGTCAGGTATCATTGGGAATCATAGGAATAATCACCTCATTATTTCCTATTTTCACCCCCTTTAGGACAAAATAATATCCATAGTGAATATTATGTGTTACCCCCACATCCAAATCAAATTGTATGATCTCATGAAATGTGAATGATCTTTATTGTGTCTTTTTTCACACAACAATCATTGATCAAATGGTCTTAGAGATCTAAATTTACTATCCCATCAATATTATGAAAGTAAATCCATTACATGACATGTTTTGAGGCATAATCCCTAACCTTTCAGCCATGATATGCGGGCTCAGATTCCTATTGATGGAAAGATACATAGAATGCCTCTTTGAGGTATGAGAATAATGGAATTTTCCCCTTATCCATTCCATATAACTATACGGTTTTGATTATATATTTAACAAGATATATAGGAAACCTCTTCATGTTTAAATACCCACTCCAAAACCCCAAAATTCCCCCAAGATAGTAATAAACATCAAATAGCCTAGATAATCAGCATTAAACAAAAGAATAACAAATTAATAAGAGATTAATTGGGAAACTCAAACATATATAGAGTATTAAATCAAAAAATTTTCTACATTAGATCATTGGAATTTTCGTAAATGGTCATACACTCAGATTAGGGAAGTATTCATAAATACATCTTAAATATACTATGATTTCCCATAGTAGGAACCCCCCCCCCCCCTCGAAGGGTGTGCTGAGCCCAAAATCCCATCCTATTGATTAATGTGACTCCCTAATAATCATTTTAAAATGCCTAGTGGTAACTTAACTTTGGAATGAAGGTCTATATCATGGATTTTGGTAACCATTTGGTGCTTCTGATTCTAGGAATAAACCCTATATAAAACCATCCTAAAAGGTATGTAAAACAAAAATGGTGAACCTGATATGAATCCTTTAACATTTTCAAGGCATTCACAATTGAAACGTAATATATATCCATCCTTTATGTGGATGATATTAGTTCACTATGAACTCATTTTTTTGATTCTACACTAATGAGTTTAATATTTTTGTTTCCTTTCTAGGAAATTCAATATTTCATACAATCCAAATGGAATCTCCAAATAAACTAACAAATTCAAAAATCATTGGATGAGCTAATAATATCCAAAAAACACCTCAATATACTTCACAAAACTAGTAGACATTTCAATCATATGCCTCGAATAAAATGAAGACCATGGCCACTTGTCTGTAATGTACAGTTTCATCATATTGTCACCTATAGTGCATGATGGTGAATTCCCTGGTATGGAGGTATCATTGTAGTGGCTCTGTCCTAATAGTATAATTTGTTCATGAATGTATCTAGAGTATGAGTCATTATCGGTTGTCTTATCAATTATGTTCATTGATAAATCATGTGGTTTCCAACACATCATCAAATAATTTTGGGATCATATCCCTTGAGGGTAGTAACTCATTCCTTCCCTATCATGGGTAGGTAGAAGATGATGTTGAAAAAATCATAGAAACCTAGAAGGGACTTATTAGGAGGTATCCTATTCACAGTAGTCATCATCACTAATGTGTGACCCCAATTTGAAAAAAACTAAAAAGGAAATAATGTCTCTCATAAACTTTCATATAAAGGAATCCATAAGGTGAGATCATCAGGGGTATCTATCCACTGAAACTCCAAATAATTTCTATGTATCTATTACTTACAAAACATTTGAGGCTCATTAGTGCTACTGAATAGTAGCTAAAGGATGATTCCATATTTCCACTATCTTGGAGGTTCAAACAAATGAATAACTAGCATACGTGACACTAGAACACTATAAAAACAACAACCCATAAGGATGGGGAAATTTTTATCATATTTAACACTGAAATAATCTATAATATCATATATTTGGAAGTAAAATACCCATATCATAGAGAATCATCTCCCAATGGAATCTATGTTTTCACCCACATGTTTCACATCAGTGAATGTGATACTATTAGAACAACCGATGATGAAATCCTTCATACTTTAGATATGGGGATAGGTGAAGAAATATTAAATACCTAAACCTCACAAAAACATGGTGAATTTATCTAATTATAAGATAATATTTCATTGCTTGATTCCAGAATCGTATAACATGAGCAGGTCAATGTTGAGTTACTTAGGGGAAGAATATCCTCTGATTATGAACGTCATATTTAATATATTTTGCTTTTATAATTTGATCTTATTAAACATGAGAAGGTTTATTCAAACTTAATATAATAATAAATCCATCCCATTAAACCGAGATTAAATAAATCATTCTATAATAATAATGTGTTGATTGATTTTCATTTCTTCTCACTACTATGATAAAATCAGCTATCAGTTCTAGAAACACATCAGAGGATAAATTAGATTAGGATATTCCAAGAAATATTTTATTCCCATATTTCATATATGTATTCATTTAAATTATAACATGCATTGGTAAATCCAACGAGAAAGCTATATCCTGAGTGGGTTGAGTCGAATCCCCCCTCTAACATCAAGAAGCCAAACTTATCTACATTTGATGGAACATGTGATCTATAACTGCATCATGATGACTTATCATTCCAATGAAACTTAATTTAGGGAAACCTAAAACAATGGGAGGTTTCCAAAATCGGAATATTTTTGAATACCTTAGATGGAAATGCCTTTTCTTGGTATGATGAACCTAAAACTATTCCAATCTTAGGTTGGTGAGATCTCTATTATAAATTCCTTTTCCAATTCATCTATACAATGAGGAAACACCATCCTTAACCACTCTTATTTTATGCACCATGTAAAATGAGAGATGCATTGATTTGATTATAATATGGAAGGGTTTTATGTATTCAAGGGAAACGCTGCTTCCCCAAGAATAATTACTATATATCTGTGGGGGAAAACTATATAATGAGTATCCAAATATGATTATTCCATTGAATTACCCTAGTGGATTCAATGATTTTGCAAATATAGAACAACTCATAGATGATTCTATTCAATGGTCCAAGGAAAGAGTTTATCAAGAACCACAAACAAAAACACAAAACTCTGGGAAAACTGAATAACTTTTTGTTAACCTCAAGATAGAAGGTATAAGGTGACATGGACATTTAATAGGGAAGGTTAAAATAAATTCCTTCAATAATGATCTAGATCCCACGAACATCACAATTGCTCTAGAAATCAACATGAGCATGCTTCCACAAATCAAGAATCCATATAAAGCAGGGAAAATAAAAATATCAGTTACATAACATACTATTATATACTTGGTTATATGATATAGGAATTATTTATCTTTAAATATCTACTACAAATAGTGATCTGTGATGGCCAAATCTTAATGGAAAATTCTATGTTACATGCAACATATGTTTCATCCATTATCCAAAAATAGTAAGAAGAAGAGTCTTGGGAACTGTCCCACTAAATGGTCAAAGGAGAACTATCCCACCAAATGGTATCACGTCCACCATGCTTCAAAATGATAGAATGGGAACCATCTCACAAAATGAGACATTCAGCTATAAAGGGGAACCAGTTCAACTATGTCTCTGTTAATGGGGTATACTCTTGGTCAAAAGTCTATCTATCTAGTTCTACTGATCACACTATATATGAGAATTATTATATATTCTTATAATATTATAAGTCCCCTCATGTTGTCTCACCATATCACTTAATAATTGTCAAAAAAGATTCATTGATACCATGTATTCCTCTATTTTAGGCATTATAAAAATATTACATTCTTCAAAGTGAATGTAGAATGGAATATATTACCAATATCAATGAAAGATCCCATCTATGGGTTCTACATTTAGACTCCCATAATATTCCATTCACCATATACATAAAAAGGGAAACGGTCTGGATGACTATTTTTATTATCATCCACCTGAAAATGATAGGTCTATCTTTGCTGAGGACTAGATAACTCAGTTAAAGTAAGAAAATATGGGTCTCCATAAATTAATTATGAATATGCTTCATGAATATTTTCCCCAAGACTTAATATTATAATCCTATTATATAGTTTCTCCTCAAAATAAAGTACCCCATACTACATTATTGGGGTTATTTTTATAATTTTCACCCCATCATCGAGTGAATTCCAAACATCATTGGACCTCACCCTAGCCTGTAGGTATAATTGTATTTTCATATTTCAATGTCCCCTAGCTCACTAGGATGAGGGTATTTCTATATTTTCCACCTGAATATTAGGTTCATTCTATATATCATTTGACCATAGTAGTTTCCACAATGCTTCTGGGAGAGATTGTGTTCCCTAATATTGGGGAGACATTATCAGCGTCTGAGGCCTCCAATACATTAGATCCTTCCCATGAATTAATTGAAAGTAGGGAACTACCTCCCAAATCTTGAATTTAATCACATGAACATACAAATAGAGGAGTATATAACATAATGGGTATGTAGATTTTTTCCACCCCTTAAGGATAAATTATGGAAAGTGTATTCCTTCCTATTGGTGAATATCTTGGGGTATTATTCAGATGATGTAAAACCACATGACACCATTGATTATAATGAATGACTTTAAAAATCCTATCACTTATCCTAGTTGTATTCCCCTAAATGTTCTACAACAATTCTTATCACATGATGTTAAAATTCATGATATTTGGTCATTGTCATATAATAGTAAACCACATTTTACAAGTCATTATCTTATGATGTAAAAAAAATGAAACTAGGTCCTAGTTGTATGACCCTAAAATGGATGAAACCAAAGTCCTCACTACATGAATAAAAATTTTCTAACCTAACATATGGGCTGCATGATGTTAAACATAATGATTTAGATCCTATATTTAAATAAAAACTGCTTATGGATTGATTTTGATGTCAGGGGATATGCTTTATTGCTAATAATTCCAATTCTAAACCCAGATGAAAATTATTTTGATTATATTCTTGGTGAAGAGACACTAATTAATTCATATGGGGTTTACAAAACTAAATTGTGTAAGACTGTAAACTATTTTGAATAGTTCCACATTGTCAAACCTTAAACTACGAGATATTTTGACATTGAAACATTAATTTAAAACAATGTGATGTATAGTCCAACCCGTATAACAAAAAACTACTCAAATAGGTCACTCCAAAATGATATTAATCAATCCCCATTACATATTGACTTCTAGCTACACTTTTGTGAGAATTAAATGAACTTTAGTTTATAATGATGTTTGTTACTCCCACCCAAATATTTGTTTTATAATTTGATTGTGTATCCATGGAATTTTCACAAGCCATTTTAAACACTCTTTCATCCATCCAACCAACTTTATCCCATTTTTTGTTGGAATCAATCAATTTTATTGAATTCACGAACTACTATTGGAATCCCTCATCTTTGATTTTATCATTCCTTTTGGTTCTCTTATCTATAGTAAATTTGGTAGTTCATGTTGATTGATAAAAAGGGGTCCTACTAAGATTTCATGGTGAATAGAACAGTTTTCCCATGATCATGTGAAGTGACCCCTAGGTGGTGTTTTGGTTATGGAATAAAGGCTCACCTGAACCACCATGAGATATACCTAGACTACATGTGGTAATATCCAATCCACCCCCCAATAGTCCCCATTAACTGATAATGGAATTAGTTTTATCTCACTACTAATTTTTATTCTAATACTTCCAATCCCAAGTCCTTAATTAATAAATTTAATAAATGATTTACCTAATCAATTATTATATGTTCAATGTGAATAATAATATTTCCTTGTTTAATTCCATCATAGTCCACGTTTTCTATTATGGATTTTTCATCTCATGTGAGCATAATCTATGTAATTATTTAGTCCACTCTGCATGACCTAAAACTACATACAATTTTCAAGTCCATGAATCCAACATTCCTTATGGATGATACAAATGATTTTATGATTCACTAGTATATGTTTATTTATCCATAATATTATGCAGGGATAAAAATTTCCCAAGCATAATAACACCCCAAAAAATACAATGTCATTTTAAATAACATCTTCATAATCTTCACACCTCTTCACCTTGTCCAAGTCACACTATGTAAAATTATACAACCATACATCCTCTCTTTATGAAGTTAAAATATGTTTCCAACATCCTTATCAAAAGACAATAAACTATCTGGTCAATGTCATATCTATATGAGAAAATTTTGAGTGTTTTTGTGGCCCTCAACTAAGAGGACTTGCACTCCTTGGGACAGTCTCCTACCTCAACACTCTTTTTAGAACTATATGTTACTTGATTCCCATTTGAGTGATATGTAGTGATTCTGGTTCCTCCTATAATGGGCCAAGTCCTGAACATATCATCCAATAGTGAGGTTTTTTTTCCATGGCATTAGATACAATAGGGTCCTTCTATTCACATTAGGTTTGTTTTTCCTTTGCCAGTACCCTCATATTTCCATCATCTAAGCTATATAACTTTATATATCAGTACCCCATAGAATTAAATACATGAACATAAATTAAAAAATCCCTAATGGTCTAGGATGTAATTACATTAAAGTAATAACCATTGGTCAATGTTATGTGACCTTAAACTATAGAAATCACACATCCCCACAACCTGATGTTAAAATGTGTTTCCAATGTCTTGGTAATATGATGTTAATTTATATAAAATTTATCCAAAAGGATTGAAATTAAACTATAGAGAAAAAAAGTATCATCACATGAACCAAAACTCTAGGAAAAAAATTGTCCTTGTAGAATGCCATTATACAGCATGACTCATTGTCCATTCTATATGAACCACAACCAACATAAGCCCTAGATCCATGTAAAGGTACTTATAATAAGATACCTATGTGTAAATAAATATTAGGACAGAATACTCTAGTTCTAATGGAAACCAAGTCTTCTATCTTGGAACTAGAAATAATCATTAATTTTTCCAAATCCCATACCATGATGAAAAATAAAAAACTCACCACCTCAATGTAAGGGCTTGGTCTATATAGGTATCCCTTTTATTTTTTTCAAGGATTTTATGGTTGTGTCTATAAAATCTGACCAAGATGTGATGCTCTACCAAAACTATGACCATCATACACCAATTCCTTGAATACGAGTTATATCATTATAACATTCCATTCAATAAGATTGACATGTGTCTTTTTTCCCATAATATGGTATGTATAGTGATGTTTGGATCTTATATTTTAATAACATTCATGTACTTTCATCACCTTCATCTATATTTCTCCATGATAGATAAATCTTCATGGATATTATTTCCTATATTTAAATAAACATTCCACCACATGTTCCTTATCATTCACTCTTTTGTGGTTCAATTTATATTTTTCATGTTTGTTCTATTTTATCGCATTGAGAATGACTCATGTGATCATAGAGTACATGGGGAGTCACTTTGACTAACATGATTGAGATAAATTATTATTAAAATATTGGGAACGAAGTCTAATCAATGTGACATTATACATCCTAGAACATGTAGTGGAGGTATGAATTTAAGCTACATAACATCAATTTCCTTGTTTCATGATATTAAACTATGTGAAAATATATCCATAATAAGAAAAAAAGTGTCACGGCCTGTCCCTCGGGGCCTGTGTCGTGACTACCCCTAGCCCGCTTTCCATAGGCCAGGGGTTGGCAACTAGCACCGAAAGGTGTATTCCCTAAAACTGGGAAGGCATTGCCTTTATAACCTATAAAATCACATAAACAAGCACACAATAATATACAAACACAAGAAAACTATATAACCAAAAGATTGCTGAATGAAAAAGGGGCAGGAATACAAGCCCAACAGTAAAGGTACAAGTACAACTGAAATAAAAAACAACAGATGAAAGAGAAAATAAATCTACTGGATCATCCTCCGAGATTCCTACCAAAAGGGTAGGTACATATCGCCTCCTTATAAATCCATGTCCACTCGTCTCCTCTGCGTACCAACACGTTGTATGGTCCACCTTCATGCACTATCCAGTCCTGGAACTCTCAGCCTTAGTCAACTTTGTCCATCATCTGCATCCAACACAACATGGTGCTGGCATAGCCCATGTAGGGGTGAGTATAATGATAC
The DNA here is from genome assembly GCA_963277665.1 of Viscum album. Taxonomy (NCBI): domain Eukaryota; kingdom Viridiplantae; phylum Streptophyta; class Magnoliopsida; order Santalales; family Viscaceae; genus Viscum; species Viscum album. The sequence continues at coordinate 1,856,286,816 of OY728138.1, forward strand.
TCTGTAGGGACCTCGAGACCCTCAAGGTATCACTAAACCCATCAATAATAAACCAAAATATATGAAATCAAATGATAACCCTACTTAGGTATATGCCCAAACATATACATATGTTATCAAGTTATCCATCTCAATAAGGAAGAAAACATGGAGATACTGACTCAGCTCTCCCCAGGATTTATTCTTGGGGAAGTAACAAGTAACATCCCCAGTCACATCGTCGAACACCTTGGATGCTGGAGATCCCCTCCTCTATCGATTATAGTGGTCCTACCACGTCCCACATAGGAGATTCCCACTAATCATGGACTGATGAGGTACTCCTCTTATTGAGTACCATGTGTCTGTCCTGTCACACAAAGGCGCTCCCCACTATGGGTCTGTCGCTTCACATAGAGGTTCTCCCCCTCATGACCTGCTGAGGTACTCATCCTGTCAAGTATCGTGGTTCTGCCGCATCACATTGAGTCGCTACCCACTGTGGTCTGCTGAGGTACTACTCCTGTTATGTATCGTGGGTCAGTGACATCACATAGAGGCGCTCCCCACCATGGGTCTACCACTTCACACAGAAGTGCTCCCCGCTGGGCCTGTCAAGTCACTCCAAGTCAAAAAGGTATGCAGTCATCAAGTCTCAGCCAGCTACTGCGTTCATGCACTATGCTCAGTCGTCTCCGAGAGGATCTTCTCCATGAGTTACTGGTCGATAATCCAACTTCCACAAATTCCCATGAAAAATAATCTTAAAGGTCTTCCAAATCATAGGGGTCTCAAAGCAATATACAGCACGTCAATCGGGCATCCGGTCTGTGAGTTATTAGTCTTTTTGTCCTGGGGCCCAGTTGGATTCATGCTCGATCCAACCAATCTGTTCCCCCATCTTAATCCAAAACTCTAGTGGGGTATACTCAAATAGACAGTCTCTCTCTAAGATTTCTAGTGCTACTGACGGTTCGTCAAACGGACATCCGGTGCTAGAGTTATGGCCAAAAGAATGTAAATGGTTGTAGTGGGCCCAGGTCCGGTCCGACCCGATCGGGCCGACCCGGATGGCAGTGCAGCCCAGCCCGTTGGGTTTGGCCAGGCCCGCTGCACCTGGCCCGGCAGGTCGCAAGGGTGCAGTGAGGGCAGATCGGTCGCAGAGCGACTCCGTCGCGGGCTGGCTTGGCCGTAGACGGCTTGGCCGTGAACGGCGCGAGGCCACGGGGGTGGCTCACAGGGGCGCAGTGAGGGCGGCTCAGCCGGGGTGGCGGTGGTGCGGGCACGGGTCGGCTCGGCTACGGATGGTGTGGAGCGGTGGAGGCTATGGGGAGGTGCGGGGCGCGGAGGCCGTGGGGCAGCGCGGGGCACAGAGGCCACCGACGGCGGCGTTGTTTCCTTCGTCACCTTCATAGATTTCAACCCCACAAATCAACACAATATTTGTGGAGGGGTCGGGACATGTTGGTTTGGCCCGTACCCTCCGCATTAGGGTGGTATCATATGTCTCAACAAGAACATAAAGAAGATCTTCATGTTTTACAACCTCCCGCAACGATTTATTCCCAAACCCAAAAAAGAAATCAACAGAATATTATGAGAAAAGTATTCATTCATAAATAAATCCCTACCTTGGATTGATCATTGATGGAGATCCTAAGGAAGAAGACGATGTCGTTGGGGAGGGAATGATGATCATTGATTGAAGATGATCCACGCTAGTGTATGTCCCGAGGAAGAATGTCGATGTCGTGCGTCAGCATTCTTCAGTGGGGAACTTTCCCCCAATTCTCCAAATCTCTTCCCTTTGCCAAGCCTTTTCCCAAAATGAAAATGGCCAACTGTTGTGTTTCCTCAATTTTTAATTATTGGCACAAATTCAAATTGGATTAATTAAGTTGTCTCCACTAAATTAATTGAAGATGTTGGCACAAAAATTAATTAAGGGATGGTGGCATAATAAATTATGGGGAGGGTTATCATAATTTTGTGGGGAGATTAAGAGGTTTCTCCCCACTTAATAGGTAGTTCAAGAGGTTTCAAACCTCAAGTGGTCCTCACCACCATAACCACTCATAGGAGGTTAGGCTCGGTGGTCCCCACCTCCATAACCTCCCATGGGAGGTTTTAGATCAGGTGGTCCCCACCTTTGAAATATCCACATGGGTGGTTACAAAAAATAATATAAAATGAGATTATTATTTTTTTTATTTCCATGAAAAACCCAAAAATTAACTTTCACCCTCATCCAACTGTTGTTGAGGTTAAAGTCTTCTTAAGCGAATATTAGCACTGTGAGTTTAACGGTGCCCTTGGATTTCAATTTTGAGCACCGGTTCAAAAGTTAGAAAAAAATGCTCGCATGTTTACTGAACGTACACAAACAAAATTTTAGAAATTCATTCTGGGCACTCCAGGACAATAAATAATGCGCCGTTAATTTTTGAGGACTCATAAAATTCCTATATATTTAAAAAAATACATGGAAATTTTGGGTCTTTACATTCTCCCCACCTCAGGGATTTACGTCCCCATAAGCCACAACTCAAACTAAGGGAACAAGTGGGGGTACTGAGCACTCATCTATGCCTCCCGCTCCCATGTACTCTCATAGAGGTTCCCATGCTGCTAGTATAAGCGCACCAAAGGTATCGACCGTCCATGAAGTACCCACTCTTGTCGATCCTCAATGTCAACTGGAACGTCCATAAAATTTTCCCCATCGTCGACGTCCAGCTCGCCATGGTCGATGATGTGAGAAGGGTCATGCACGTATCTTTTTAGTTGGGATATATGGAAGACATCATGCACCCGGTGCAACTAAGGTGGAAGGGATAAGTGGTAACCCACCTCACCAACTCTGCTGAGGACCTAGAAAGTTCGGATAAACCTCAGAGATAACTTGCCACCTCGGCCAAATCTCTGAAAACCTCGTCAAGGAGTGACCTATATAAATATGTGGTCTCCATCCTCAAACTCTAGAGGTCTTTGTCTCCTGTAGGCATACGACTTCTTCCAGATCTGTGTAGTCTTCATCCACTCTTGGATGATCTGCACCTTCTGTGTGGTAGCCTGTACCATCTTTGGTCCCACGAGTGTGGACTCCCTTTGGTCTGTCCATCATAAAAGTGATCTACAAGGTCACTCGTACAACGCCTCAAAAGGTTCCATCCCTATGGTGGAGTGATAGCTATTGTTTTATGCAAACTTTGCCAAGGTAAGTGATCCTCCCAGATGCGAACGAAGTTGAGGAAACAGGCATGCAGCATGTCCTCGAGGGTCTGAATGGTCCGCTCAGTCTGGTCATCCGTTTGAGGATGGAAGGTGGTGCTCAAACGAATATGCGTCCTGAAATCCTCTTTCAAACCATTCCATAACCAGGAAGTAAAACGTGCATCATGATCGGAGATAATCGTTGAGGTTACTCCATGTAACTGTACAATCTTTTGCACATAGAGGTGTCCCATGCTCTCTAATGAACCCTGCTCTCTGATCGGTATGAAGTGGTCCGACTTGGTGAGTCGGTCGACGATCACCCAAATCGAGTCATGACCCCTAGATGTACATGGAAGTCTTTTCACGAAGTCCATGGATATACCATCCCACTTCCACTCTGGGACCTCTAAAGGCTGAACCAAGTCTGCTAGTACCTGATGCTCTACCTTCACTTGCTGACAAGGGAGGCATCAAGAGACAAACTCTGCTACTGATTTCTTCATTCCCGGTCACCAGTGTTGTCTTCAGAGATCCTGGTATATCTTCTGCACTCTTGGATGTACCCGCTAGAGGGTAAGTGTGGAACTCCCTCAACACCTCTCTTGAAGTGACATTGGTACCATGGTACGTCCTCTGAAAAGGATGGCGTGCTCCCTACCTTCATAAAATCCATATGGTTCCTATCCCGTGGATATCTGAGCACGTCGTGTATCGTAGTCAGCGTCCCCACGTTGCGCCTCCCAGACTTGCTGAATATGTGGGGGAGTGACTGTAAGAGATTGAAAAATAATTGTTCCATCTCTATCCACAAATGATATCTGTAAAGTAGCTAGTTTCTCTGTCTCCTCGCCTAGCAGTTGTATACCGGACCTCCTATTGAGTACTTCTACTAAAAGGTTCCCTTTCCTAGGAGTATAGACTATCTTGAATTCATAGTCCTGGAGGAACTCAAGCCAATATTGTTGTCTTAGGTTCATGTCCTTATGAGAGAAGATATACCTGAGACTCTTGTGATCAGAGTACACTGTAAAACGTTCACCCATTAGATAGTGCAGCCACATCTTCTAGGAGAAGACAACTGATGCTAACTCCAGGTCATGGGTAGTGTAGTTCTTCTCATTTTGTCTCAGCTATTGAGAACCATATGAAATCAATACATGCTCCTACATCAGGACACATCCAAGCACAGTATTTGATGTGTTATAGTAAACTATGTACCCTATTCCCTCCTTTAGAAGTCTCAAGATGGAGGCACTAGTCAGCCTCTACCTCAGCTCCTGAAAACTTTGCTAGCATCTCTCCGATCACACGAAAGGTTTCCCATTCTTCGTCAATGATAATAGTGGTGCTGCAACTCTGGAGAAATATGACAAAAGCCTCCGGTAGTATCCATCCAAACCCAGGAAACTTCATACCTCTGTCACACTCCTGGGTGGCTCCCAAGCAGGTACCACCTCAATCTTCATTGGATCCACTACAACTCCAACCTCTGATATGTCATGCCCCAGAAAGTGAACCTCTCAGATCCAAAACTATAACTTTGAGAGCTTACCATAAATCTGGTTCTCTTGGAGTGTATCTAGTACTACCTGCAAATGATAGGAATGCTCCTCATCAGTAGTTGAGTAGATAAGAATATCGTTGATGAAGACTACTAAAAAGCGATCAAGGTATGGCTGAAATATCCTGTTCATGAGTCCCATGAACACTGCTAGAGTGTTGGTCATGCGAAATGGAATAACCAAGAACTCGTAATGGCCATACTGACATTTCATGGTTGTCTTCTCCACATCCTCATCTTGTACTCTGAGCTGGTGGTGGCCTGATCTGAGGTCTATCTTTGAGAACCGTTGTGCTCCATTCAACTGATCAAAGAGGTCACCAATATTCGAATGTGGGTACTTTTTCCTCACAGTCACCAGGTTCAGGTGCTGATAGTCATCACAGATCCTCAAGCTCACATCCACCTTCTTGGAGAACAAAATCGAGGCTGCCCAAGGGGAAAACACTAGGTTAGATGAATCCCTTCCCCTGCAAGTCTTCCAGTTGTACTCGCAGCTCACGAAGCTCTATGGGAGCCATCTGATACACTAGTGTAGATATCAGTGTCATCCTGGGGTACAAGTCAACATAAAATTCCACCTCTCTACAAGGAGATAGAACCAGAACATCATAAGGGAAAACATATGTGTATTGGTCCACCACTACAGGATAACTTTGACTCTACACTTCAACCGCTCTTAGGGTATGGCTAGCCAACTGATGTGTAATCGTCTGCAACCTCCTCTGGGTAAGTCCATCCTAAACTGAAAAGGTTCCCTTCTCACTGGTGAAGGTAAACATGGTCTCATATATGCGGACACACCGCACTTTGTGCCTAATACAGTCTATCTGATTATGGACTATAGATAACCAGTCCATAACCAATATTATGTTGTAAAGCCTCGACACTGCTACTAGGAGATCTCAGATGAAGCTATCGCCTCTTAGAGTAAGCTCACATTGTCAGAACCAGTGTTTAATGGTTGAATATGCACCCGTAGGAGTCTCTATCTATAAGGATCGAGCCAATAGCTCTATCGGAATCTCTGAGCTCTAAACCAGGGTAGTGGAAATAAAATAATGACTAGAACCTGTGTCTATACATAATACAGCTAAGGTAGAGTAGACACATATCGTACCTCATATCATCTCTAGAGAACCATGACCATAAGCCTCAACTACCTGGAGCTGAGCTATCCCCTGTCCACCTGCTCCCTGCGATCGGGGGTGGACCTCCTAGTGGTGGTGATGGTAACATATTGAATTGTCGCCCACCGCCAGCTGAATGGCTAGCTCCTCTGCCGCATCCACCTAATCCCTGCATACCTCCTTGGTTGAACCTTTGACTTTTCCTAGGCGGTCCTTTGACCATCTACTGATCATCTGTATGATAGGTCAGACAATCACGAGCCATGTGACCCTACCCGCCGCATGAGTAACACTACATGATCCTTGTCTGACTGGTTCTGCCTTGAGTGCCCTACACAACCGATCCTAAGTCAAGCGGTCATCCACCTGTTGGTCTGATCCTCTTGGACCTCTATGATTTCTATCTACTGCTACCTGTAGAAGAATTCACTATGTAATGAACGGTAGTGGGTCTCCCTGGGGGTGATTGCTCAGAAAAGAAACTCTCCACCAAGAGGGCTCTCTCTAACACACCCGCCAGCGTTGGGATGCTGAGTGAGATCATCAAATCCCTGATCTCTCACCTGAGCCCCTACCCGAAGGTCTGGGATCTAAATAATGGGTCCTTCACCATATCTGTGGAGTAGCGTGAGAGTTCAGTGAACCTCATTGTGTACTGAGTTACAGTCATGCTACCCTGCTGTAGATGAAGAAGCTCATGTATGCGCACTGCACGAAGAGTCGCTGGGACAAACTCTGCCCAAAACAAGATCTCGAAGTCTGTCCAGAGAAGCATTGCCTCATCGTGAACCTAGAGCATCAAGATCCACCATATTCCTGATACTTCTTGTAGAAGTTTGGTGGCAGGGATAACCCTGAGATCGACTGGTGTCCCTACGAGTAAGAAGACTCTCACCACAGCCTTCAGCCAATCCTTAGCCGCCTGTGGGTCTGTCTCTCCCCTGAACCTGGGTGGCCTCTGATGATGGAACTCGTGCAATGTTCTCAAGTGGCATGCACTCTCTAATGTTGGGGATAGTGTAATCGGTGGCCCAACGGGTAATGGTACCGCTGGTGCCTCTACAGGTGCCTCTAGTGGAAAAGGGCCCTGCATCGAGGCCTCATAGCTCAGTGGACTATCAGTGCATAGAACTCTCGGAACCCTAGATGGCTATCTGTGTGGAGGCATCCTGAAAAAAAACTGGTGCGCCATGGTCAATATGTTATACCTGGTGAGATAACTCAAGAGATATCATAGAAAACTCTTGGAAACACACACGCAATCAGTGTTTTCGTGCACTGAGTCGGAAATCAGAATCCAGGGTCCTGGTGTATGGATATGTCGGCCGTCGTAGAAACCCTGTATTCCCTAAACTGATAACCGCATTCACTATAGATTACACTATTTCCATTAAAAATAAATTTTAGAGTCCTATGTTCTTCGGTAGAACCGACTCCTCTGATACCAATTTTTCACGACCTGTCCCTCGGGGCCCGTGCCATGACTACCCCAAGCCCACCTTCCATATGCCAGGGGCTAGCAACTTGCACCGAAAGGCATATTCCAAAAAACTGGGAAGGAATTTCCTTTATAACCTGTAAAATCACTTTACCAAGCACACAACAAGATATGAACACAAGAAAACTATATAACCAAAAGAGTGCTGAATGAAAAAGGGGACAGAATACAAGCCCAACATTAAAGGTACAAGTGCAACTGAAATAAAAAAGAACTGAAGAAAGAGAAAATATAGCTACGGGATCATCCTCTGAGGTTTCAACCTGAAGGGTAGGTATAGATTTTCTCCTTATCACTCCATATCCACCCATCTCCTCTGCGTACCGACATGCCTTATGGTCCACCTCCGGGCACCATCCAGTCCTGGTACTCTCAGCCTCAATCCGTGTTGTCCGTCGTCGGCATCCAACACAACAAGGTGCAGGAATATCCCGTGTAGGGGTGACTATAAAGATACTCAGTAGGGACCCCATGACCCTCATGGTCACACAAAAACCACCAAGGATAAACCAAAACATATGAAATCAACAGATAATCCTACTTAGTTATATGCCCATACATATACCTAAGTGATCAAGTAATCCATCTCAATAATGAGGTAAACACAGATATACTGAATCAGCTCACACCCATATTTATTCTAGGAGTAGTAACAAGTAACATCCCCAATCACATAATCGAACACATAGGCTGTTAGAGATACCCTCCTCTATCGAGTATAGTGGTCCTACCACGTCACACAGAGGTGCTTCCCACTAATCTGGGAATACTGAGGTACTCCTCCTATCGAGTACAATGGGTCTGCTATGACACACAGAGGCGCTCCCCACCATGGGTCTTCCGCGTCACACAGAGGTGCTCCGCCTCGTGACTTGCTGATGTACTCATCCTGTTGAGTACCATGGGTCTGTCGTGTCACATAGAAGCACTCCCCACTGTGGAATGTTGAGGTACTTCTCCTGTTGTGTACCATGTGTATGTCGTATCACACAGAGGTGGTACCCACTGTGGGTCTGCCGCGTCACATAGAGGTGTACCCCACTAGGTCTGTCAAGTCACTTCAAGTCAAAAAAGTCATCAGTCTTCAAGTCTCAGCTAGAAAATGGGTTCCCGCACTATGCTCGCTCTTCTCTAGGAGGATCCGCTCCATGATTTACTGGTCAATACTCCAACTGCCACAAAGTCATAGGAAGAAAAAACTCAAAGGTCCGCAACGTCATAGGGGTCTCAACGCAACAGACGGCACATCAATTAGACGTCCGGTATGTGAATTATTAGCCTTTTAGTCCTAGGGACCCAGTTGGATTTGTGCTCGATCCAACCTATCTATTACACATCTTAATCCAAAACTCTAGTGGGGTATACTCAATGGGAATGTCTCTCTCTAAGATTTCTAGTGCTGGTGAAGGTTCGTCAAATGGACATTTGTTGCCAAAGTTATGGAAAAAAGAAATTAAGTGGGACATAGCGGGCCTGGGTCTGGTCCCACCCAGTCGGACCGACCCGACTCGCAGTGCAGACCGGACCATTAGGTATGGCTCAGCCCGCTGGGCGGTTCGTAAGACTTTGAGGGTGCCATGAGGGTGGCTCGGCCGCGGAGCGGCTCTGCCACTGGCCAGTTTTTTCGCGGACGGTGCGAGGACGCAGGTCGGCTCAGCCAGGGTGGCTCGTAGGGGCATGGCGGGGGAGGCTCGACCCGGGGCGGTGTGGTGAGGGTGGCTTAGACAGGGGTTTCTCAGCTCGGGGCGGCGTGACCCAGGGTGATGCGGTGAGGGCGGCTTGGCCCGGGGTGGCGCGGCGAGGGCGGTTTGGATAGGGCAGCTAGCAGGGGCATGGTGGGGGCGGCTCAGCCGGGGCGGTGATGGCCCGGGTGGGGGTTGGCTCGGCTACAGACGGCGTGCAGTGGAGGAGGCCACGGGGCGGTTCAGGGTGCAGAGGTCGTGGGGCAGCCCGGGGCACGGAGGCCGCAGGCGGCGGCACCATTGCCTTCGTCACCTTCATCACGTTCAACACCAAAAATCATCACAATATTTGCGGAGGGGTCGGGCCATGTTTGTTTGGACTGTACCCTTCGCTTTAGGGTGGTAGAATATGGATCAACAAGAACATGAAGAAGAACATCAAGCTTTACATCCTCCAACAACTATTTATTCCCAAACATGAAAAAGAAATCAAGGGAATATCATTGCAAAATTATTCCATCAAAAATAAACTCCTACCTTTGATTGATCGTTAACAGAGATCACGAGGGAGAAGACGACGTTGTTAGGGAGGGAAAGACGATCGTCGATTAAAGACGCCCCACGCTAGTGGATGTCCCGAAGAATAAAGTTGAAGTTTTGTGTCAATGTTCTTCATTGGAGAGCATTCCCCCAAATTCTTAAAATCTCTACCCTTTTCCATGCCTTTTTCCAAAATGAAAATGGCCAACTGTTGTGTTCCTCCAATTTTCAATTGTTGGAACAATTTTTAATTGGATTAATTAAGTTGGCTCCACTTAATTAATTGATGAGGTTGGCACAAAAATTAAGGGAGGGTGGCATACTAATTTAAGGGGAGGGTTGGCATAATTAAGTGGGGAGTTCAAGAGGTTTCTCCCCCCTTAATAGGGACTTCAAGAGGTTTCAAACCTTGGGTGGTCCCCACCACCATAACCTCTCATGGTAGGTTAGGCTCAATGGTCCCCACATCCATAACCTTTCATGGGAGGTTTTAGTTTAGGTGGTCCCCACCTGTGAAATATTCACATGGGTGGTTACAACAAATAAAATAAAATGTGATTATTTTGTTTTATTATTTCCATGAAAAACCCAAAAATTAACTTTCACCCTCGACCAACTATTATCGAGGTGAAAGTCTTCTTAATCAAATACCGACGTTGTGAGTTAAATGGTGCCTTTAGATTTCAATTCCGAGTACCTGTTCAAAAGTTAGAAAAACCCACTTTCATGTTTACTAAACATTCCCAAAGAAAAGTTCAGAAATTTATTCTGAGCACTCCGGGCCTCAGAATCAAGCTCTGTCAATTTTCGCGAACTGGTAAAATTCCCATATATTAAAAAAAATTACATTGAAATTACATGTCTTTACAAAAATATCATGTGGTGTGTATTGAAAATAATCCTTTAATGGAATCCTAATACAATTTGGTTAATCCTATAATTCCCTCTTGATTCTAACTTTTAGAATTTATCATGTTATCTTAGAGGTATGAGATAGTTATTCCTATTGACATGATTATGTTGTTCTATTAGCAAAGTCAGGGAATATTTTTTCTATCTTGTGTGACCTTAAACTACTTAGAGTGTTCCATTATTATGGATTCTTTATCCTATAAATGACAGATCGATCATTGTATAAGAATTTGGTATCTGGTCATCCTTTTCTATAGAACATTAGTTCCCTTATTCCACACATATGATCTATATTGATGTATTGGATCATCTATATCCTTAAATATGCATTGGCATTATTTCCATCATTACAAGAGTAATGGACACATTCATGTAATCTTTAATGGACCCATCCATTATCCTCTTATTCAAAACATTAAAATTCCCCCTATTATGTATAATTTGTATCTTCATTGGATATTCTAACATTTTTTATCTCATTTATCAACCGATTCTCCATATAAAATCCTTTTTCCCTAACATATGAGTCAAACCTATATAGGAAACCTTTTAATTAAAATAACTACAAATGGATTGATTCTCATTTTGATGAGATATAAAGTTATGTTGGCATTTAGTATCCCTAATCCAGCCACAAATTTCTTTTCCATGTTGTCTAACTAGACCAATTAGAAAAAATTGTTCCAATATATGTAATCAAAAACCTTAGAAACATTTGGTTAAAGATGTATGACCTTGAGTTTTTGACCTTCATGGTCCTAAATTCAAGAGCATAACTATAAATAAAATGACTCTTATATTCATGTTAGGATGAAAGCCAATAAGGGTAAGCCTCATTATAATTCAAGTATCCACTCAATAATTCATTCTATTTTATAGATTAAGGAAAATATAGTTCATAAATAAGGGTATAAATATTTATAGGGACCACCCCTACATGGCCCTGACAAAATGTCTTGGTTACTCCAATGAGACCACTAGCCTAAGAAAAGGTAAAAATTATTTTCTTACCCTTATAAAATTAACATAATATATGCCTTAGGTACCTTGTCATTCAAGATCTATATTACCTCTTACAATTGAGTATACAACCCATTTATGTGATTTTGTACTCATGAATCTAATTTTTATTCCATTTATAAGAGAATGGTTTCAATGTATGGTGCAATAAAATTCAAGGGGGTAAAACCCTTCATGAGTATTATTATTCTGCATGAACCCACTTAATATCTCTAATGTCTTATTCAAAAGAGAAAAATTCCTTAAGTTGGGAATCTCTTATGAGAACACGGTAACCTTCAGTCGATTAATCCTCTTGGTTCACCCCTACATGGAAATGCTATAAATATATATATTTACATGTATTAATATAAAGGGATCCTTCTAGGATTTGATGGTGAAAAGAACTATTTTTCCCCTGAGTCTATCAAGAAACCCCTAGAGGATGCCTCTTTCCTAAAATTAAATTCAACCTCAACCCCATGCGTTTTCCCAAGACTAACCATGACATCATTTATCACAATTACAAATGGTCATTATACACCCATAAGTCTTTATTTACCACTAATTCAAAATTTTATAGATCATGATTTATGCCTTTTATAACCCAACTATTCATGGTATTCATGTAATCACAATGTTACAAATTCATGAATTTTTCTCACCTTAAAAAAAGGTTAGGAAATTATATTATTATAACCATTCCCATTTAGGTGTGCCTCTCCAATAGATACCGTAATGCATCAACTTGAGATTCTCATATTGGTAAATCTAATCATACACAATTTTAAATGATTTAATGCCATAAACTGAATTCCTCACCTTTTCTATGGTAGAAAATATTAACATTGGGCTCTCTGTAATTTCGGTTTTCCATTTCCTTCACTATGTAGACTTCCACCATTAATTATGTCAAATCTATTTGACCTAATATACTATAAACTATATTTCAATGCACAATAACATTAAACTAATTTTACATATCAATGAGATTTTGTATAAGAGAATTAAAATATATATTAATGTTGGGTTTCTCTGTTACCTTGTTGTATAGGTTTCCTTTACCATCTTTGTGTGAAATCTATGTGACTTTAAACTACATAAAGATATATTATTTTCTAGTTGAACTAAAATATGAATAACATATAATCCAATAGTTTTGAATTAAAACTACATAAACCAATCCATGAGGATATCTCTAATCTTCTATTTAAAACTCAATTCATTTTGGGTTTGTTCTACCTATGTCACTATGAAAACATCCTCAGTTTTGATTAATTTTTTCTAAACATAAACATTACATACTTTAGTCCCGCATGCAAGACCTTAAACATCCAATTGAGGGATACATGGTACTATATAATTTTAAAACTCAAAAAATCACCCCTAGGAAAATTTAAAGTATCTTCTCACTGGGCTTTTACCCAAATAGCCTAGAAAACCCATGATCATTTGAAACAAAATGAAAAAATATAGAACTTTTCAGGTTGAAAACCCACAAATTGTGTCCTGAGTCAAAATAAAATCTCCTTACCACTAGGCCTCCCCAAAAATAGAATAGGAGAAATCTTGGGTGAAAATAAATATATATAAATCTCATATGGACATCAATTCAACCCTAGAAAAAATTTAGCATTTATCTCTAGGTTTATTTTTCTATGAACAAATTAAAGAACATATTTATTCCCCATTCCCCTCTTTTGTGTACATATTCACTACATGACATTAAAATGATTGAATCATTGTATATCCTATATGAACTTAAACTACTTAGAGATAACTACCCCTTGTGTAATGAAATTATATCATGAGAGTTAGATCAATACAACATCCCCTTAGAAACATGGGCCCCGACATATGAATCTAGGGTAATGTGATGTTATCACCACTCTTATATATGAGAAAGATCTATGTAGGAAATTTCATCATAAAGTTATTTATCAATGAACCTATGTTAAAAAATTTATAACTATATGTATTAATTGTTTTTAAAAAGGAGTCCTTTATAAGAACTATGTGTGACTTGAGTCCTATTCTCGTGGGATATGTAGTGACATCCAGATACCATATCTTGGATCCATCCATAAGTTATCATTGATTATACTATATTTTAAATTATTTATTTTTCATCATTAACGAATTAAGATATTTTTTCCTTGAGTAAATATTAAACAACTTGGAAACTCAAATTCCATGAGTTCATATTATCCTCTTAGTGATATTCAACATCCCCAAGTTGAGATCCTCATTTTTGAAAAAAATCATCTCAAGTGTGAGACAGCTCCCAAATCCTACCAGATGATTCCAAAATGCATACAATTTCCCCACATTTACCTTAGAATCATATTTTTTCTTTATAAATGAATAAATTTCTAATGGAATATATTTTGGAATTGAAAATTTCATTCCAAAAATATTTTCTCATGGCCCATGATACTATACTATCTTAGACAACGCAAGTCATGTATGAGAATAAATATTCTTCCATTAAAGAAGAAGAATCATCATGTATTTCCATGTTTTGTATGATTATTCACACACCGAGTGATAAAAATTAATCATAAACATTAACATATTCAGTTTTAGGGTAGATTTAACCACCCTCTAGGTATAGTTTATAGATTTTGGAATTTGTTTTACAAAAAAGGTGTTAATGACTTGAAAAACATTTTTGAGGGTCTTATAAGAACTCTGGAAAATTAAATAATATCATATTTGGTTGTACTAATCTTAATAAATGTTGTACTTCTCTTTTCAATATTTTATTGGACTTGTCATGGAGCCCAAACATTCATACAGATAAAATGTTATGGTTTTTTAATATAATACTTTTTTTAAATGAATTAGAGTTTTCACATAGGTCCTCACATATCCCCTTAAATGATCTTGAAAAAGACATTAGGGAAATTCCATTAAAAATCCAACTCACCCATCATTAAATATTTCCATCACCAATCTCCCTCACTGATCTCACACAATCCATTCACACATGTCCTTTGCGTAGCTCTCTCTCCCATCTCATATAGGTCACTTAGCTAGCTCTTTTAACTAGGTTATCTAGGTAGACTATAAATAGATCCCCCTTATGTTATTTTAAGAAGAATAGCTAAACTACCAAAGTAAACATAAGGCAAGATCTATGATCACCATACTTTTTTTGGCCATGTTTTTTTCCTTATATGGGTAAAATAAAATGTACAACCCTTTACTAGGATGGTTCACCTATTTCTCTTCACTTGGTGGCCCTAACATACATCGGATAACCTCTTGGTCGACCCACTTGAGCGAGCCCTCAATATGGATAATCTTTTACTAGGGTGAACCTCTTGTACATCCCACTTGAGGGAGCCATCACATGGGTGACCCATTACTTGGGGGAACCACGTGAGTGAGTTATCACTCATGGGACCTTCTTTCACTATGTTAACCACTTGACAAACCCTTCTCCCAAGGATCCACTTGGGTGACCTTCTCTTAAGGAACCACTTGGGAAACCCTTTTTTAAAGGCCCTCGATGAGGCTAAGAATATTTTCTACCTTCCTCTAGGGATAATAACCAATTAACCTAGGTCTCATACCTGATAACTAACTAATTCTATATACACATAAATTATGAATACTTCTCTTGGTTTGAGACTCATACTTGGTGTAATCCATAATCATAAAAATCTCACTTCCTTGACTTTTTCCAATCACTGGGTGGAAGGAAATCATGATCAAGAATTCTCATAGGTGTAATCCCAAACCAAATCATCAACTACCATTGGGTTGAGATACTCCTCATGGTTTTCATTAATCACCATGAGTTGAGATAATCAACTTAGTTATAGAATACATGTGAATCCTATTAGTTGTAATCTCTAATGAGGAATTCAATCCCAATTGAGTTGATATAATCTTCATACTTATCACTAATCACCTAATGTTGAGATACTTTTATTAGTTTCAAATACAGGGGAATCCTCCAGTGTCTAAGCCCAAATCAAACCATCAATTTATATGAGTCATGATAATCCACATTGATTCGTAAAACACCATTGAGTCAATATACTCCTCATATACTAGTAAAAAACAATCTCATCTGGTCCACCTAATAGGTCAGGTATATCAATGAATATCATGTATAAGACCCCCATTATTTAATATTATCTCCCATTTCAAGACATAATAAAATCATTAAGGTAGCTCTTATGTAATTCTAACATTCAAATATGATGGTACAATCTTAAGTAATATGTATATTCTTGTGTTATATATTTTTTCTCATGCTGGTAATTAGTCACTTTGGATTTTAGATATTCATTTACCATACCATTATTATAGTGAACGTGAATCCATTATGTTCCACCATTTGAGGTGTAAGCACCCACTATTCAACCTAATAATTTGGTCTCTAATTCTTATTCATATAAGGATACGTAGGATGCCTATTTTAGGTCTAAAACTATTGTTGTAGTACCCCCCCCCCCAGTTTCTGGTAAGAAACCCTTGTTTTATACTTTTTAAGTGCATGAATTTTATGGGAGATGATTGGGGAAAGTTTGGGAGACTTTTAAAGCGTAAAAGGGAAAAATGTGGGGACGCACGGGTTACGCACGGTTTGGAAAACCGTGCGGAAGCCGTGCAGGTGGTGGTCTTTTGGAAAGAGGATACCGCACGGTGTGCGCACGGTTTGGGAAAACCGTGCGAGGAGGCCGTGTGGAGATCCCCTCTCTGGAAGTGACTATTGTACGGTTAGCGCACGGTTTAACTAACTGTGTGGACTAACCGTGCATGAAGTTAACTTAGATCCTATTTATTAGGATCTAATCTGTTTTATCATTTAACCCACTCGTTTTTTATCCTAGATAGCCCTAACTTGGGATTTCTCTCTGGGGAAGGTGGGTGAACACTTACCAGGTGTTTTGTAAGTGATCTGGAGGGTTTCCTTGGCGTTTAGAGGTCGGTTGATCGCGGTTAGTCTCATTCTTGTCTTGTTTTATTAGATCTCCTTCTTCCCTCTTGTTGGATCCTTAGATCTACGCCCGAGGTGGGTAGATCTAAGGTAGTGGATGACTTTTAAGTCAGGTTTTGGTCTTGTTGGTGTTAGGGGAAGGAATCTAAGGAGGTTTTGTGGTGTTTTGACCCGGTTCTTGGATGGTTTTGCCCAATTTGTTGAGGTATGTGGCTTCACCCTCAATTCCTCTTTCTTAGAACTTGAAGGCTTAGTTTCAAATTGTTTTCTTTTATTGAAATGGTTTGTTTATCTGTTGTGAAAGAATGGTTGAAACCCCTTTTTAGTAACGGGTGATGAAAATTGTGTGTTTTTGGAGAGTTTTTGAAAAAAAAATTAAAATGGTGATTTTAAATTGACTATGGTTTTGCTACTTGAATGAAATGGTTTTCAATAAAAGGGGTGATGCTTTATTGAAAGGTTTTGAACACACTTGGTTTTGGGCATCGATTGCATGGGTTGTGGTGTGTGTTCATGTGCATTGGGATGTATAAGGGCGAGAAGTCCCCCCATCAAAAGGTTGGGATGGATAAGGGCGAGAAGTCCCCCCATCAATAGGTTGGGACGGATAAGGTCGTGAAGTACCCCTGTCAAGGTAGTTCACTAAGTGACCACTTAGTGGAAGGATAACTCACCACTCGTGAGTATAGGGAGGTCTAGGTTTCATGCATGGTTGGTTGTGTGGATTTGTGGAATGGAATGAATGTTCAAAAATGGAAATGTGGATTTTATTGGAAACATTTCTTGGTTTCATTTTTGGAAAATGGTTTTGTTGGGAAAATTGCTTTAACATGGAATTTTCTATATTGTGAACTGTTTTTGAATTGTTTTATATAAATTGTTTTATATAAATGTGCTAACATATTTTATCCTAGAGGAATGAGTTGGGAAGTCATTGGGGGAAACCTACTGAGTTTCATTACTCACCCCATGCTTTGGAACATTGGTGATTTTGCAGATGTCATATATCGGGACGTTGGCAAAGGTAAAGTGTCACATGTTTAGAGCACTGCTTCATAATACTTGGGTTGGTTCATGATGTTGGAGCTTGGATCTTGTGGAGCATAGAGTTGGGTTGTTGTATTGTTGTCTTTGAGTTGTCTTTCCGCTGTTTACTCTGATGTTTAGTGTTGGTTTTCACTGTGGTACTTTTGGTTGGGTTTTGATAAAATTAATGGCTGAGTTGTTTTGGTTTTAAATCATGCATCATATGGTGGTTGCTTGGAGATGTTTATTTAGTTTTCTCTGTTTATTGGTTGTTTCCAGTTAAAGGGTAAATCATCCCCCATGTATTTTGAAACCCTTCGGCATTTATTGCCAGCTTTTGGAACCTTGGGGATGTATCTTAAGGCCTAGTAATGACTCGTTGAGCTCTCAAGACACTGAGAATTGGCGGGTCATTACAAATGGTATCAGCTTGTTTGGTCCATGTCTAACAAGTGGTCATCGATGTTCTTGGTCCTGGAGTTGAAATTCTTTCTTGTCTATTCCTTGGTTGATCATCTTAGACAGGAGTAGGATTGTCGGAACATGAAATGTATAGCATAAAAGGACATAGCTAACCCGTTTATGTTGAACTTCAAGTTACCAGGGAGTTGGGTACATAAGTGTTTTGGAGACACTTCTAGAATTTTGTAAATCTCTTTGTCATGGGTTTAGCCAATGATATGAGCATGAAATGCATTAGAGGAATGAATTCCCACTAGGATGACATATCTCATTGCGAAGAATGATTTATGATTTTGGGCAAGGTGAAATTTTTTGAGAAATGCAGAAATTGATTTAAATGAAAGATTTTGAAAAATGGATATTTAGTATATTTTTAAAACGGGTGGATTTTCAAAAAGGATGTGGCATATTTTCAAAAATGGTTGAACATGTGGAAAATCTTGATTGATGGAAAACACCGTTGTGATAATGATGTGATAGAAATTGAAATGTGAAGCCTTCAGTTGTTAGGAAGTGACACTAACGGCGTGCATTGTTTGTATAGAAAATGGCACCTGTTAGGCGTCCTAGAAACCAAACAGAAGAGGCTACGGAGAATTTGGTTGCACCTGAACCATGTGTGAACCAAGAGCTAGTTCAAAGTATTGTTCAATCATTCCAGGCTATGGACACAGGGAATTAGAGGGATGAGTCAAGGCATGTAAACCATTTCGTCCAGTTCTAGAAGCAACATCCACCCATCTTTGGGGTGATGATAAACCCAAGAATCTGGAGGTATGGATAAGTAGGATGAATTGTATCTTCAATTTCATTGGCACACCAGTAGAGATGAAAGTAAAGCTGGCGACGTATATGCTCGAGGATCTTGCATGTCAGTGGTGGGATTTATCGATGTAGGATAAATTGGATGAAGGCCTTACATGGGATGATTTTGAATAATTGTTTAACAAAAAATTCTATCCTCACACGTTCAAGATCCAGAAAACGACGGACTTCTTCAGCTTTAAACAAGAGAGCCTCTCTGTCATAGAGTATGCGTCCAAGTTCATGAATTTAGTCTGTTTTTCACCAGAGGTAGCGGCAAGTGATTCTTTGAAGGCACGCATCTTCGAATCGGGGCTAAGGCAGGATATTAGATCGAAGATTTCAGTGCTTTGTATTACGGATTATACAGATATTGTGAACAGAGCAACAGTTGTCGAACATGATATCTCGGGATCGATAAGAGGAAGTATGATGATACCCACGGGAATGGGTGTGAACTTTAATGCTGGAAACAAGAAGAAGAGGGACACCTACTTAAAAGGTGGGAGTGTGAATCAGAACCAGATAGCGGGATCATTCATCCTTCCTCCATGACCCCAGAGCAAAGCAGGATGCTTTCAATGTGGTTTGAATGATCACATCAAACGAGAATTTACAACACCACCGAGAGCATGCCACAATTGCAAGCAGATGGCGAATCTTCAGAGATATTGCCACAGTGCTCCACAGTCAGGTGTTTATGACACGTCTCAAGTGTTACAAGCATATTATGCTTCGACAGGGCGAGGACAGCAAAATCAATCTCACCAACAGAACAGATGTAGTTATGGTGATTCCAGGAATACCATGACCCCTCAACCAGGGAAATCTCAGCAAGGCAACAAGGAAAGAAGCGCAGCGATGAAGCAATTGTATGGAGCTAAACAGATGATGTTGATGATCAGGCTGGACCATCTACGGTGAGAGGTATGATTATTTTTAATTCTACCCTCATGCAAGTGTTGTTTGATATTGGTTCATCACACTCCTTTATTACTTCTTGTGCTGTTGACTTGCTATGTTTAAAACTAGAAATGATGCCTTCTGTGCCGAAACTCCAAACTCCTCTTGGTAAAAGAAAATGTCAAGCCTTAGTGTGTCGAGCATGTGCTATAACTGTTGATGGAGTTGAGCTGGAATGGGACTTATCTATGTTGGATATGGATGTCTATGATGTAATACTGGGTATGGATTGGTTGACAAGGTTTAAGGCTCACACCGACTGTTATAGGAGAACGGTTAGTTTCACGACTGAGGACGGCATCGACCATCTCTTTAGATGAGAAAGGATAGTAAAGAAGGGTGAAAATAACTTGTTGGAACCAATGGTGGGAACGATCTCACATCAATTGGTAGAGTTAAATTTGGCATCATTGGAATAGATCGCGGAAAATAGTTTTCCATCTGTGGTGGATCAATTTCCTGATGTTTTTCCTAAAAAAATCTCAGGGTTACCACTTGTATGATAAGTGGATTTTATGATTGATCTCCTTCCAGGGACTATTCCTATCTCAATTTCATCTTATAGGATGGCACCAAAAGAGTTATGGGAATTGAAAGTGTAGTTGGAAGAACTGGAAAGCAAAGATTTTATTCGGCCAAGCGTGTCTCCGTGGGTAGCACCAGTTTTTTTGTAAAGAAATCAGATGTAATTTTGAGGATATGTGTGGATTATCGTAAACTTAACCAAGTTATGATAAAGAATAGATATCCACTTCCACGCATTGATGACCTGTTTGATCAATTGAGGGGAGCTCAGTGGTTCTCTAAAATTGATTTGCAGTCAGGATATCACCAGTTGCGAGTTCGGAAGGAGGATATTCCAAAGACAGCCTTTAGAAGTAGATATGGCCACTACGAATATGTAGTCATGCATTTTGGTATTACGAATGCACCGGTGGTCTTCATGGCACTGATGAATCATATATTTCAGCCATATCTAGATTCTTTTGTTGTGGTGTTTGTGGATGACATACTGGTGTATTCAATAACATGGGATGAGCATGAGAAACACTTGGCGACAGTGTTGGAAATCTTGAGGGACCATCAATTGTATGCCAATTTATCAAAGTGTGATTTTTGGATACAAGAAGTACATTTTCTGGGCCATGTCATTTCTGAGAAAGGTGTTTCAGTAGATCCTTAAAATATAGAAGTTGTTATTTCTTGGCAACCGCCGAAGAATGTCTTTTAAATATGATGTTTTCTTGGTCTAGCTGGTTATTACCGATGCTTTTTCCATGACTTCTCATGACTATATTTGCCTATGACAGTATTGAAAAAGAAGAAAAGTGCATTTCAATGGACTAAAGAATGCCAGAGATCTTTTAAAGAGTTGAAATCTCTCCTTACATCAGCACCCATCTTGATTTTTCCAGAATCAGGACAGGGGTATGTGGTGTATTGTGACGCTTCGGGAACAGGGTTGGGTTCTGTTCTCATGCAAGGAGACCATGTTGTTGCTTATGGTTCAAGGAAGTTGAGGTTGCATGAGATGAATTACCCAATACACAATTTGGAGTTAGCTGTAGTCGTCCATGCTTTGAAAACATGGAGACATTATCTCTTTGGTGAGAAATTTACTGTGTTTACAGATCACAAAAGCTTGAAACACATTTTCTCACAGCGATATTTGAATCAGAGGAAGAGGAGATGGATGGAGTATCTTCAAATGTTTGGATTTGAATTAATGTATACATCGGGTAAGGGCAATTCGGTGGCCGATGCATTAAGAAGGAAGTTGTATGCTTATTTGGAAAAGGAAGCTTCAGATGAATTGCAGTTGATGTCGGTCTTAGCCGACATGCATGTGGAATGTAAAGACTGAGGTGATGTTGTTGTTTTCTTTTCAGCAACATATGTTCTTGATTTGGTGGAGACAGTAAATAAGGCACAGGCATCCGATGTAGACTTTGTTGTAATGAGTTCAAAACTCAATGGTGAGGAGACCATTGATGGCTGGAAACTGGCAGCGGGTTCAGTTTTGTGTTTCAGAGATCGGATGGTTGTACCTATAGTTTTTCAGGAACAACTCCTTAATGCTTACCACCATTCAAGATGGTCTGTACATCCAGGTACACAGAAGATTTATAAGGTGCTAAAGGCGTAGTTTTGGTGGAGTGGCATGAAAAAGAAGGTGGCTGAATTCTTCTCGCGATGCATAACTTGTCAGCAGGTTAAAGCAGAGCATCAGAAACCAGCTGGAATGTTACAGTATTTACCTATCCCGGTGTGGAAATGGGAGTAGATAGCAATAGATTTCGTTATAGTTCTTCCAAGAACGGTCTGAAAACATGATGCCATTTGGGTGATAGTGGATCGTCTAACCAAGTCGGCCCATTTCATCCCAATTCGTGAAACCCATACGGTGGCAGATCTTTCAAAAATATATATTCGGGAAGTGGTAAAGATACATGGTGTACCAGTGTCTATCGTCTCAGATAGAGATCCGAGGTTCACATCACATTTCTGGAAATCCATACAACAAGCCCTTGGGACTCAGTTGACTATGAGTATGGCGTATCATCCTCAGACGAATGGGAAATCCGAGCAAAAAATACAGACGTTGTAAGACATGTTGCGGGATTTTGTAATGGATTTTGGTGGCTCATGGGAGGATCATATACCCTTAGTGGAGTTCTCATACAATAACAGTTATCAAGCCTTGATACGCATGGCTCTGTTTGAAGCATTGTAGGGACTTCCTTGTAGTTGTCCACTTTGTTGGGTGGAAACATGTGAGACTTCACTAATTGGGTCGAGCCTTGTCCAAGAAACAATGGAGAAGATCCAGTTGATTAGAAAGAGAATGGAGACGGCTCAGAGTCGTTAAAAATCTCGTTGTCATTTGCAGTGAGTGATCATGTCTTCTTGAGGATCTCTCCAAGACTTGGACAACGTCGTTTTGGGAAGTAGGGTAAGTTATCTCCTCAATATATTGGCCCTTTTGAGATACTGGAATGGGTTGGCGAGGTGTCGTAGCGGTTGGCGTTACCACCACAGTTCTGTTTGGTGCGCAATGTGTTCCATGTATCTCAGTTAAAGAAGTATCAACCCGATCCTGACCATGTGGTCAGATGGGATCACGTTGACCTAGATCCGGATGCTTCATTGATACATATCCCAGTACAGATTGTGGATAGGAAAGATAAAGTCTTGCATGGAAAAAGCATCGGTCTGGTTTGGGTTTTATGGAAGCATGGTCATATCCAGGAAGAGACTTGGGAACGCGTGAAAGAAATGAAAGAGCAGTGGCCAGAACTCTTTCAGGCAAGCGATGGTTTTCTACTTTACAGGGATGGAAAGGCCAATGGTGGGGAGAATTTAGTACCCCCAGTTTCTGGTAAGTAACCCTTGTTTTATACTTTTTAAGTGTATGAAGTTTATGGGAGATGATTGGGGAAAGTTTGGGAAACTTTTAAATCATAAAAGGGAAAAATGTGGGGACGCACGTGCTGCGCATGGTTTTCCAAACCATACGGAAGCCATGCAGGTGGTGGTCTTTTGGACAGAAGAGAATACACGGTGTGCACATGATTTGGGAAAACCGTGTGAGGAGGCCATGCGGAGAGCCCCTCTCTGGCAGTGACTACCACACGGTTAGCGCACGGTTTAACTAACCATGTATACTAACTGTGAGCGAAGTCAACTTAGATCCTATTTATTAGGATCTAATCCATTTTATCATTTAACCCACTCGGTTTTTCTTCTAGATGGCCCTAACTCGGGATTTCTCTTTGGGGAAGGCGGGAGAACACTTACCAGGTGTTTTGGAAGCGATCTGGAGGGTTGCCTTGGCGTTTTGAGGCCGGTTGATCACGGTAAGTCTCGTTCTTGTCTTGTTTTCTTAGATCTCCTTCTTCCCTCTTGTTGGATCCTTAGATCTACACCCGAGGTGGGTAGATCTAAGGTAGTGGATGACTTTTAAGTCGGGTTTTGGTCTTGTTGGTGTTAGGGGAAGGAATCTAAGGAGGTTTCGTGGTGTTTCAACCTGGTTCTTGGTTGGTTTCATCCAATTTGTTGAGGTAGGTGGCTTCACTCTCGATTCCTCTTTATTATAACTTGAAGGCTTAGTTTCAAATTGTTTTCCTTGATTGAAATGGTTTGTTTATATGTTGTGAAAGAATATTTGAAACCCCTTTTTAGTAATGGGTGATGAAAATTGTGTGTTTTTGGAAAGTAGTTGTTGAAACAAATTTAAAATGGTGATTTTAAAATGAATATGGTTTTGCTGCTTGAATGAAATGGTTTTCAATAAAAGGGGTGATGCTTTATTGAAAGGTTTTGAACACACTTGGTTTTGGGCATCGATTGCATGGGTTGTGGTGTGTGTTCATGTGCATTGGGATGGATAAGGGCGAGAAGTCCCCCCATCAAAAGGTTGGGATGGATAAGGGTGAGAAGTCCCCCCATCAATAGGTTGGGACAGATAAGGTCGTGAAGTACCCCCATCAAGGTAGTTCACTAAGTGACGACTTAGTGGAAGGATAACTCACCACTCGCGAGTATAGGGAGGTCCAGGTTTCATGCATGGTTGGTTGTGTGGATTTGTGGAATGGAATGAATGTGCCAAAATAGAAATGTGGATTTGATTGGAAAATTTTCTTGGTTTCTTTGTTGGAAAATGGGTTTGTTGGGAAAATGGATTTGACATGGAATTTGCTATATTGTGAACTGTTTTGGAATTGTTTTATATAAATTGTTTTATATAAATTGTTTTATATAAATGTGCTAACATGTTTTATCCTAGAGGCATGAGTTGGGAAGTCATCGGGGAAAACCTACTGAGTTTCATTACTCACCCCCTGCTTTGGCATGTTTTTGATTTTGCAGATTTCATATATCGGGACGTTGGAAAAGGTAAAGTGTCACAAGTTTAGAGCGCTGCTTCGTAATACTTGGGCTGGTTCATGATGTTGGAGCTTGGAGCTTGTGGAGCATGGAGTTGGGTTGTTGTCTTTTTGTCTTTGAGTTGTCTTTCCATTGTTTACTCTGATGTTTAGTGTTGGTTTTCACTATGGTCCTTTTGGTTGGGTTTTGATAAAATTAATGGCTGAGTTGTTTTGGTTTTAAATAATGAATTATATGGTGGTTTCTTGGATATGTTTATCTGGATTTCTCTGTTTATTGGTTGTTTTCAGTTAAAGGGTAAATTTTCCCCCATGTATTTTGAAACCCTTCGGCATTTATTTCCAGCCTTTGGTGCCTTGGGGATGTCGCTTAAGGCCTAGTAATGACTCGTTGAGCTCTCAAGCCACTGATAATTGGCGGGTCATTACAATTGTCATTTCCCCCTTTTCCATTGCATCAAAATACATGGGATTTTATTTATTATATCACAGGATATGTTGGAAACCTATTTGAGGATTCATCCTAGATTCAATAAAAAACTAGCTCCTTGGATAATAATAAAATATACAACTCTTAGATAATTAGCTTTAAATCAAAGAACTAATAATTAATATGAGAATGATGGGGGATCTCTAATATATATTGAGGTTTACATTAAGAACATGGTCTCAATCAGATAATTGGAACATGGGAAACTAGTCCTGCAATGGGATTTGGGATGGAATCACGAATACATTTTAAACCTATAATAGTGTCCCAAAATTGGTAATAAGTACCCCCCCCCCCCCCCCCATAGGGTTTTATGAGACCCACCTCACATCATCTCGACTGATGTGATTCCATGTGTGTCATTGAATAAATTCATAGTTATCACATAATTTTGGAATGTGGGTCCATATGATGGATGCTGGAATTGTTGGGTGTTTTAGGTTTCATGAATAAACCCCATTGTAAATCACACTTAAAGGGACATAAAAAACTATCCAAAAAAATCAGTTTATCCCCAATATTTCGAGGCATATTCACCCCATGATTGAGTATTAAGACTACTATTATTTATTCAATTCCTATAGTGATTCCATACTCAATAATGCACCAATATATGGTCATGATTTTATTTTTTATTTTAAATGTGAATTATCTATCCAAAAAAATTAATATATACTCTATCTAAAGAGATCTAACCCATGCCTAAAATCAAATCAGGTTTGATGAAAGGAAGACAGATAAGATATGGAGTAATTAAATTCCCTAAAATATCAATTATAGAATAGTTATATACTTGGGATGTAATTACTATACCACTTGGATTTTTCATCTATATGAGAAAATAAGAATATTGTGTCTCTGATTTTCTGCACATAAAAAACATCCTAGATATGAATGAGTGGGTAGATCTTGGTAAAGAAAGATATTTTTAGTTCTATAGTGGTTGATACATCATTTTCATGGCTTGCATTAGAAGTAGTGATTTAATACGATTTACCTTTATCCCATAGCTTAGGAGGTTATTAACATCTATAATTATCATTAACCCTTTTTTTAGTCCTCATTATTCCTAATGCATAAATTACACAAATCTAAAAAATATTGGTTATTTAGGAAGTAATTTACTTTCATCCATAATTTTAATTAACGTGTTATCTTTTCCATGGTAGTTTATTTCTCTATTCAATAATTTTCAAAACATAAAACATGTTATTGATAATTTGATACATTTAATGGGTTCTTCATCCTACATTTTTAACATGTAGGAAGATAAATCTCTTTTTCTCTATGGTCTATATCACTTAAACATGCATGAAACACAACTTTTCTCATATTTGGGATGTTGGTAGTTTTGTAGGCTTCATGTTATTAACATGATTCCTCCATGTTTCATCAATTTAATAAAACCAAAAGGGGTTGTATGAGTGTTATGAAAGGATAATTAGAGTGGTAGATGATGGGATATGGGAAATCAACACTAATATTTCCTAAAATATTATACCTTCACTTTTTCCAAATAAATTTTAGGTTCATACCCAATCATTTTTGGGTTAGTATATTTTATTTTAGGTACCATCCTCTTATATTCATATCCTTATTCTAAAAAATAAATAAACCCTACTTTGATTCCCACTGAGGTTCATCAGTCTCGCACTCCTAGATCTAGAACTAATAATAAAAATAACACATAAGATTTTATACCCAGTGAGATGACCCAATAATAACTCAATTTAGTTTTTACATTATCTATATAATTTGAACACTACATCTCAAAAAATTACACAATCTTAGAATACAAGGGTTTTTTTCCATTAGAGTTAAGATACATAAAAAAATTCTATGATGTAATAACTTCAACATACTCACAAACCACTAGATCCCCTTCATGTCATGTCACATGTTACACATTGATTTTTAAAATAGGGATTGGAAACATAAGGATGGGGTGAGAAAAGAAATTTAATAAGGGTAAACATAATATGTAAAAATCAAACATCATAAGTTAGTATAATATGATCTAGTGGGTATTTGAGCATAATAAAGGTTTATTTACAAAAAAATTGAGTGTCACACCCCAAAAAACATATATCATATATCATGAGTAATAAAATAAATCATTTGGTGCAACATAATTCATTAGTAATAGTAGTATAAAAATATGATCAAATAATCATGAAAATATAACATAATCATTAAAATGTATAATTTATATTAGATTATAAACTCATAACAATATTAACATAGTTAGCAAAAATAATTTTGACACACAAACATGGGAACATAGCTACCTAAAATCATGTCAATACCCATACATGTGAACATAGATACCCACAATCAAGTCTAAGAATTTATATATCAACATAGATGTGGAAGCCTATCCTTGGACCACATTTTTTATTATTTTATGATCATTAAAAATTTATTTATTTACTCACTTTAAAATCAACAAAGATAAAATATTTATAAATTGAAAATTGGTGTTGATATTATTTATTGTCTTAACAGTTGTGTTTGTGATATGTTTTTTCAACTCATTTCTGAGAAAAATCAATATTTTTGTTATTTAGAGAACTTTTGTTCTGTCAATTGTGAAAATATGGATAAGTTATAAAGTATTACATTTTGAAAATTATTATGATTAAAGACTAATGTTTTAAAAAAGTATTACAAAAAGGACTATATTTTGAAAGTATTCGAATTAAATACTTACTATTTAAAAATGTTAATGAATAATAATTATGTTATGTAAATGGATAATTGAAATTAATGATTTTATATAAGGGTTTTATAAAAAATTGAATTCAATTTGGAAAGTCTTATGTTTTGGAAATAGTTAATGAAAATTTGTTATAAACTAAAAAATTCTTACATTATAAAGATATAAAATTTTCCAACCATGAGGCTTTCAAAAGTACGAAACATAGGTGTGGTAGTTTGATTGATTGAATTAATAATTATTGAAAAAAATTATAGATTATTGACCATGAATAGATTAACTATAAAAATATGTATTTACGATAAGGTATGTTATTGAAATAATGGTTGTACCGACCATAAGATCAATCCAATCAACTACAAGTTCAGCTAATAAAAAGCATAAAGAATAAAAAGCACCTACTATAAAGAAGAACCAATAATGATTTTGAACCAAAAGTAATAAATCAACTGTACCTAATAGTTAATTTTACACAGTAATTATATATTTTTCATGTGTTTAATATTTTTATTCATTTTAATTAAGTATGTTTTTAACTGATTTAATTATTAATTAATTGGGTATTAATTAGTTCAATATTATTAAAAAAATTAAATTTTCTTCCTTAAATATTTTAATCATTATCATGTGGGTTGATTACTCGTGCTTATATTTTTGAAAACTATAAAGTAAAAATTTATAATGTTCAGAATTTGAATATTTTATCTCGTATTCTTATAGGAACATGAGAGAGAACTATAATGTTTAATTTAGTGTTATATTAATTTTTCAAATGAATTTTTTTTATATATTTTTTATGTTTACATGTTACCCTTGAAAATAAATTTTTTATATTAATTTTAGGAATAAACCATGTGAATCATTTTTTTAAAATCGATACTGAACATATCTAAATAAGTTTGTAGTAAACACATATGTGTTCCGATTTATGAAAGATGAATTTCAATTGCTTTATTAATTTGAATACACTTTTCATATGAAAACTAAATATAAGGAGTTTGATAGAACTAAATAAAATAATAATGGGTGTAAAGTATATTATTAAACTAAACTGGGAAATATGTCATTCTGATTGACTACATAAATATGATTGGAAGGACTACAACCTTTTGATACTTTGTGGTTGTAGTTGACATTTTTCCTCGATTCATAAGATTAATTGTTATGTATAGTAATGTGATTATTACTATTTTAAATGTATTTATTGTGTTTATTTGTGTTAGGTTACCCAACCCATTAAATAGATGGCTTGTTGAGTTGTGTGTATCTAATAAAGGATAGGTGGGAGGGTTATGCCTTACCAAAAAGAGTAAATAAGAATTCAGTTATGCCTATTTACAGATACTATAAGGTTTGGTATCTTCCAAAATCACATAAAAGAAGATAAGTTGGTTTTAATATCATGTGTGAAAAAAATAGTATATAGTTGAGACTCTGGAGTTGTAAAAGGTAGTTTTGAAGGGTTATAAAAACCTTATAAACTATGAGATTTCATGGTTAGTGGGTTACATTCATCTCTAAATTTTTAGTGGAGTAAATAATATATATATGATCATTTAGATCTAAACTACTATAAATATTATTGTGTTTATATATTATTCCAACAAAATTTGTTTTTTTCTTTCATAATAATATCTAAATATTATTTTAAAAGGTCAATTAACTCCCTTGTTGACAATTTGGAAATCCTTATAATCGGACCTAGAAATTTTTAATGGAGTAGGACCCCTAGAGTAGGAATATATTTATTTTATATTCTAATTAAATCATAAATTTACCACTTAGGGGGCCATATTCTATTTTATATGGTAGGTACAAATTAAAATGGGGGTTGGAGACCAAAAAGGCTGCCATTATTTGTTGGAATAGTCTATAGGAATTTGAAGTCACACATGGAATCCTATCTTGACAATTTATGTATTTATAGTTATAATATAACTTTCTATAATATAATAGTACCAAAAGACGATTCAAATACATTACACACTAATTATATAATTAGATATGTTCTGAATTAAATGGTAATGAACAATTTATGTTGTGTAATTGGTATATATGGATTGATTAATGTTTCAACGTGAATAATTGCTCATGAAGTCTGGAAAGTAATTAAAGTTACTAATTATGGTTCTTATATATTGATAATATCTATTTTATGATTGTTAATATAAGAATATCAAGAATGTAATATCATATAAGAATATAAATTTAATAAAATGTTTCCTAGATTTACCAGTATTTTCAATGGAATTAGTTCATTGGGAGAGACATTATATAATTCAAATTTGGTTCAATAAATATGGTGATATTTCACTAATAAGTGGAATTCTATGAATGTATCAATTAATGGAATGAAAAATTTTGATGTTATGTGATATATATTAGTATATTGGATATTTGGTTTAATATTATTTTGAACTAAGAAATATTTTTCATAAAATGATTTTTAAAAGAAATGGATTTTCTTTTAGATCAAAAGTTTCTACATAAAATTATTAATCTAAGATCAAATATTATGAGAGATCTAATGAATTTAATTATTCAAAGGGTGTTATTTAACAAAATGATACTCTTAACAATCCAAAAAGGATCATCCTAAAAATTATTATAATGAGAAGGTAAATGATATTGAAATTTCTAATGATGATTTTAATGTTATTTGTTATGAACAAAGAAATAGAGGACAGGTCATGTATAATTTCCCAACTCTCAATAAATGGAAAAAA
The DNA here is from genome assembly GCA_963277665.1 of Viscum album. NCBI lineage: Eukaryota > Viridiplantae > Streptophyta > Magnoliopsida > Santalales > Viscaceae > Viscum > Viscum album. Next base: position 1,856,317,360 of record OY728138.1, read on the forward strand.
TAAATAATGTAGTATAATAATTAAGGGAATAACATGATAGCAAGATATAGTTAAATATTGGGCTGCGATTTATGTGATGAATTTGTTTTATGGCATGAACAAAATAGATAAGTGTACCAGATTCTTCTTCCCTTTATAAATCATATTTTCATCTTTTTAATGATTTATTTATGAATAAATTGGTCAAATCAACCATAAAATTAAAAATATTAATGTAATATATAGAAATTTAAACAGTACACATAAGGATGTTTTTGAACAAAATGAAAAATTATGAAATAAACCATTGAGTTTCAATGATAAATTGTGTATTGATTTGGAAATTTTTCAACTTAAACATCATAAACATAAATATTTTATATCTAAATGTGATGAACCTCAAATAATTGAGTTTTATTCTTTTTTTGAAGAAATTCATAAGATTATAGATCAAATTGGAATATTAAAAATAGATTTTTCAAAATTTGTTTGTTGGAGAAAAAGGTATGATAAATTTATGAGTTTGATAAAATTAAAAAGAATAAAACTAACCTTGGCTAATATAATATTTTACCTAAAATGTAAAACAACTTATTTATTAATTGATAAAGTGGTAATTATTAAATTGTTACATTATTTAGATATTATATAAAATGTTATTTTGAAAATGAATATTCCTTGAGATTTCCACCATCACATGGGCATGCCAAGACATTTATTTACAATATATTTTATTCTATAAGTCAGGGAATAAATGATTGAAATAATATTCGGTTCCTAGAATTATTTTACTATTTTAATTGGAATCAAGTTTCTGTGGGTACCAAAGGGTTCTTGAATATGTTTTTCAATGAATTTTATCTTAGAAGCCTCAAAAGTACACATGGAATATTGATAGTGATTTTTGTCAACATAATAATGGTGATATATCTAAATTTTAATATTTTAATTAGTTTAATTTAGTATTGTTAAATTTGGGTTTAAATATAATTGAAAATAAAAGGTTGTAGCATTGTGGGAAATTAAACTTTTGATGATTATTTCAATGTTTTTATTTATTTAAGGATTAAAAAATAATTTTATTGGTTTATCACAAATTTATTATTATAATATTAAATTAAAATTTAAAAATGTAATGTTTATAGTTTTCGATGACAGTTCAATATTATTTTATAAAAAAAGAATACAATATATATTCAATGAAAATTTTCAAGATAATTGAGAAAAATGACAAATATTTATATAATGTGCAATGTGACAATTTTTTGTGGAATAGATGATGAGGTAATGAAAATTTATGGTCTCTAGATATTATATACAATAACAAAATGGTGTTGGATCATCCCCATATAAAACTACACATTAGCTATGTATATGATTAATTCTTGAAGGTTAGTACCAAAATGAGTCTTTTAAATTAGTCAGGGGGTATGAAATTCTAGACCTCTTCAACTATAATATTTCTATCTTTTTGTACCCATAATGACTTAAAGTATATAAGGAAGATGACATGTATTTGTTTTTATAAATTACTATTTCATATCACTATGGTTTTATTTACTTGAAAATAAATCTGATAATTTTTTAAAATTTATTATTCTCTATAAATAAGTTCATAAATAAAACGTAAATCTAAATTTATTAGTTATAGGTGATAGAGGTGGTGTGTTTTCAAATCTATAATTTGTTAAATTCAATGAAGATAATGGAATTAATCATATTGTTCCTGATCTTATAACACTACAAAAAAATTATGTAGTTAAAATGAAATAAATGAAATAATAAGAAATAGTAAGGAAAAAGATAAATGATTATAATTTTACAAAATACTTCTAAGTAGAAGATACTATTAAATATTATCATGTTCATAGTGAAATTATAATTTATTCATTATTAAATAAAATACCTTATGGAATCTATAATAGAATGAATCAACGAATTATTTTATATCATCATATTTGGTTATAATATATAATTTCATAAAACCAAATATTAATTGGAAAAATTCAACTCAAAATTAGATAAATGAAATTTTCTCAGATATTTTAATTTTAGTAAGGGAAATAGAGTTTCAAAAAAATAATATTATATGTCAAAGAATATTTTGATGTATGGTTTTATGAAAATAATAAACAAGAAGTTGTTACTAATTTGGATTAAAATGAGGAATATTTTTTATATTTTAAATTTAGTGAACCTAAGAATTCATATTTATATGAGTTAATTTTTGGGGTGAATATGTTTCATGAATAAATATTAAAATTATTTTAAAGATAACCTTGTGAAAAAAAGTTGGTAATATAAAATCTAGTCAAAAACCAGAGGATCTATAAGAAATATTTTTTTTATCAATATTTTTTTTCTAATTTTATATCTCAAAATGTTAATAATTATTTGTCTAATTAGAATAGTATTATTATAATGATTGAGGAGGTAAATCAAATTTAAAGGAATAATGTTTAGGCCTTTTTTTGAAGCCTCTAAGGATTGAATTATTTTTTGTAAAAAATGGATGTTTAGAAATAAGATCGACGAATATAGTGAAATAATTATAAATAAGGAAAGATAAGTGGATTAATATTTTAATCAAGAATAAGGAATTAATCATAAAGAATTATTTTCCATGTTTAAATTATTAAGATATATAAGAATTATTTTTGAAAAATCTTCTCATTTTTAAAAAATATTTTTTCAAATAGTTATAAAAAGTGGATTTTTAAATGGATATATTTCTTAAAATATTTTTGTAAAATAGCCTCCAGGTTTTTTGAATTAACCTTAATATAGTTTTGTTTTAAATACCTTAAATTTTCATTATGGTTTAAAAAAATCCCCTCAGTATTTGTATGATAGGTTATCTAGTTTTCATTTGAATACTATTTTTGAAAATGGAAAAATTCATCCAAATTTATTTATTAAAATGTATTTGAAATATATATTAACTGTTAAAATATATGTTTATGATATCAAGTGATTTCATATATACTGAATTTTATTTTTTATGTATTTAGTGTTTTACATGAGTTTTATGGCTGAACTTAAGTTCATTTTAGGATTAAAAATCATTCAAATGAATTATGGTATCCTAGTTAATATATAAAAACATAAAAAGGAATTGAAATAATGTTTTGATCTGGATGGTTGTAAAATCTCAAATACCCTAATGATTATTTATTTTAATTTAAATAATAATAAATCTAGAAAACATGATAATAATAATTTTTTTATAGTTATTATTAGTGGATTACTTTATTTTGAAAAATTCAAACCAGATTTGTTGTTTTCAGTATGTATATGTTCTAGATTCTAGTCTAATCCGATGGAAAGTCATTTAAATTTTTTTGAATGTTGATTAAGTATATTAATGTTTATTTTAATAAATTATTATTTTATCATACACATACATCATTCGGAAAAACAAATTTTTTATAATCTAACACATTTTATTGTAAAATTTATAAAAATGAACAACATTTGTGTGTCATCTTCTTGTTAAATGTTTTATTTCATGGAGTTGTAAGAGAAAACATTTTATGTCTTTATTAGATACAAAAAGTGAGTATATTGTTGATACATCTTATTGTTCAATGTATTTTAAGCTTATGAAAACACTCATTGATTTTTGTATTAATCCTAAAAGGGTATATAATTATTGTTATATCACTTTATCAATTTATATTTCTAAAAATCCTAAAAAAAATATTCAATAATCATATTGATATTATATTTCACTTTTACAGATATCACGTTATATAAGGAAATATATATATGGGATATATTTCAATATAAAATTATATTGTAGACATATTTACAAAATTAAAATATTTTTTTGATTGATAAAATAAAAATTAATCATTAAATTACAGACATTAAATTTTATAGAATTTTTTTAAGGATAGTTTGAATCCCAAATTTCTTATTTAATATATAATATTATTTTTTGATCATAATGTTTAATTTAATTATATCATAATATTATTTAATATATTTCAAATAAATAATATATAATTAATCAGTATATTATTGACATCTTAATAATCTTTATATATATTAACTATATTCTGGTATTTTAAAACTGGTAACATGTTTAATAGAATAATACCAAAAAGTTATATACCACATTATATACGATATATAATGTATATATTTCCCATATTACCTTTGAAAATTTTATTTCATTCTATAATCAAAAAATAATTATCATTCGTTTAGTTTTTAATTAGGATTTTTCACAATTCTTTTTACTTTCATGATGTTTTTTTCATTACAGGTATAGTTCATCCAATTGTGATTATCAATAGTGAAAATGATCTTGTGGATTTACTAGTTTAAAGATATTATTATTTTGTGTTTTTTTTCATGTTTTAATTTTTTTACTTTTAAGAGATGTAATCATCCTTGTAATGTAATGATCCATGGTGTGTACTTATTAGTTTCATGGTTTTTGTAATAATTATACATTAATAGTAAATAATTTTTTTAGTTTGATTCTTGTATGACTTTATTCCTATAAAAATAGAAATATTTTAATATAATATAAAAAATATGAATGGTAGAAATTTCGTTTAAGGAACTAAATTATATCCTAAATCCTTGGTTATTATATATATGAAGAATAAGGGGAAGAATAATGTGTATACATGGAACATGATGGTGTAATATTTATATAAGATTCCATAACACGTGAAAGAGAAAGTAGTATAATATGATATGTCATGTGATGGAGGTAGTCATACCTTGATATAGGTTCTATTAGTTGTTTCATTAATATAAAAAGGGGTTCCAAAATTCAAACACTAAAAGAAAACAAAAGAAAGACCACATTTTTAGGATTATTATCATATTCATTTATGTTTGAAATTAGATTTTTCAAGTGGTCTTTGATATTTTAAAATTTAATCAATAGACATATGGAAATTATCAAGAGATTAAAAACCCAATTGAAGCAAATAGGTCCATTCATTATTAGAAAATGATAAAAATATATTTGGTTCATTAGTTATTAGATAAAAATAAATTAAAAATTACTTTTATAATAGACTTTTGATGATGAACCTAATTCTTTTTTTTATAGTTTTACATTTAATTTCATGCACGGTTGGTTTCCTATACACACTGAGACCACTATTCTTATCATCAGTTCTATATTTATAGTGTAGTTTTTTGGTTTTCATATACTATAGTTTGGAATCAACATTATGGGGCCAACAGTATACAATAAAGTATCTGTAAATAATTTCATTGTATATTTTCATAAATAGGTGGTTTTCATTGAAATTTCAACTCTATTATGGTACAGAAATGGGATTTTAAATGACACTATGTTCAATGGTGTATACAACCCACAACCCTGTGCATAAATGAAACAATAGATATTAATATTTAAATAAAACCATTATACCCTAAACATTAAATTGGTGGGTATGATTAGTATTAAATTAATTATTAAATATATATATAAGTTATTACTATGTAAAAATTAATTCATTAATTCTTATTAAATCAGTACAATGTTTCTAGAATTGTTAATTTATGTTTAAGAAAATTTTTTACATTAAAAATGATTTTCTCAATATGTATGAGAAAATATTATAATTAATTTTCTAAAATTAAATATATTTTATTCTATAAAAATTATATCATTTTTTAAATCATCGTATCAAAATATAATTTGGATTGTTTTTTTAGAATTTTCTAAAAAGATTTTATTTTTCAAATAATAGTGAAAAATACCGATTTTCATTGAAAGATTTATTTTATTTCAAGAATTTAGAAAGATAATTTTTTTCAAATAGTTCAAAACTAAAATAGTTCTATGATATTATTAATGATTCATTTATGTTTACTAGAATCAATTTTATTATTTCATTTTCTATAAAAAAAATTTATATTTAAAAAAATTCTGAAAAACTACCTTTAATTTCATTTTTGGTTTTTATTTTAAATTAATTTCTGCCACTTAAAGATTTTGAATTTTACAAAAAAGATTATATATTTTGGAATATGGAAGGCTAGATTTTTTAAATTTGGCCTTTTTGTTTTTGGTCTATTTGAGAAGTAGGTGTGGTAAAATTTATCACCTTGGTAAAGGATAAATGTGAATTATCATAGTTAAAACAAAGCGATTATGTCATAATATTTCATCATATTTTTTATAGGAATTCAATTTTCCATTATCCTCTATTTCTTTAACATTATATGTTTAATAGACACTTATCCACTAAAATGACTTATATAATATTTAAATCAAATAAATTCATATAATTTCACACTCGTAGTTTTAAATATATAATGAGTATTCACATATGGAAAAAATAAAGTTTGGAATGTATATTAATGTCAATTTTGTGAATAATGAAATTATATTCATGCTGGAAATTTTATTTATTTTCTTTTAATTAAATAATTACATTATATGCTTGTGCAACGCTATTACATTATTTGTTCAGTTAAAAAAATAACTATACAAAAACTAAAAGTGATATAATTTGAATGAGTAAATGTGTTACTATATGTTCAAAAATATATATGAAATTTTGGTTCAATTTTAAACTATTATGTTCTAATTAAAAAAATTATTGATATATTTAAATTCAAATTAAGTGAATAGTGTTATAAATTATATAAATGGTATTTTAAAGAAAATGATTTTTATTAAATGATTTAAAATTCATAAAAATTATATATTAATATAAATTAAATGTATGTTGTTTTATAAATAAATCATGGGCTAGTTATAGTTATTATTTCATTTTAGAGTAACTTTATTAGCCATTAATGTGTAGAAAATATTAATATCATGATAATTGAAAAAATGGATAACAAAGGTTAAAACTAAACGATATGGGAGAAATCATATAAAAACATGAAAAAATTTCATTTTATTTGTGGATTTATACCTATATTCGTATTATAATAAAATTCTATAAATTTGGATCAATTTTTGAATAAAAAAGAATTTATATTAATTTAATTTTTCAAGAAATCCAATTAATGCCTCTCCCCTCAATTATAAAAGAGACCTCTCTATTCCCTTATTTAAACCACATTGAGAAATATAGAATGAAAATACCACATCAATTCCACTTATCAACATCTATATACAAGTTATAGTGGTTCTTTACAATACAAAATACCCAACCTAGTCCCTTAAGAAGGCATATAAAGGAAATATATCGAAGAAGAGGTCATCTTATTTACCGACACTTTCCAGTTTATTACATATTCTATTTCATCTTAACATATTTTCCCTAAAATAAAATAATAAATTTAGTGTTCAAAATATATTATATTCCATTATTATTATTGTACAACAATATTCAATCTGTTTTACATCATAAAAAAGAGAAAACATTACTCATGCATACATATGATTTATGGTCTCTATGTATCGGGGTAGATCATTTTTTCATAAAAACATCACATGAATGGTTAAAAATATGAAAATAATGACTATATATGATATTTAAGAATTAATTGTGATTAAATATCTATAAGAATATATATAACTTTTAACATTCCAATCAGTTAGAAATTTATAATGTCGCTCGTGTGTACGTCTGGACTGTCGTTTATAAGAAGAAATGTAATCCATTTTTCATTTACACATTATGTGGATGGTATTAAGGTGAGATTTAATGATTATATATGAAAAATATTTCATAATAATTCTTCTTTAATGTTGATTTATAATTTATCTTTCTTTTATTCCATATATCTAAAAATGAAAACAACTTTCATGTGTATATACAACCTACTGTCTCCTTGAACAATGTAATTAATTTTTATATATCTATTATTGATTATTATAAATATATATATATATATAAGATATATATGATATTTATATATTTAATAAAGTCTAAGATATCATGTAACCATGATATATATACAAGTATTGAGACTAAAAAATCAAAACATATTGGAAAACCCAAGATGTTAACACACTAAATAATGATAATAAAAAAATATTACATAAAAGGGTTGATAATGTGTTATAAATAACTCATATATTATTTTATATATTTAAATATGGTGTTTTCATGTGAGTATATTAAATTAAAATTTATTATAAAAGAGTTTAGAGAAATAATGAAGGAATTCAGAATTGGGGTAAGGGTCTTTTCATCTCGCGTTAATTCTATGAGAAATAATCTATAATAACTTCTTATTTATTTTGTGCAGTGTACATACTCCCATTTGATATGTTATATAAGGATTATTTAATATTCATTGTATTTAATTTTTATTTTGAAATTATTCTTTCATAAAGACTGTGATTCAAAAGTTACGAAAGTGGTATGTAGATTTTATCTTGATTTACTTTCATTGAAGCATATTTTAATATCACGCACCTATTATATTTTATATGGTGTATATAATAAAACTTTTATGTATTTATGATCATTATTCCATGGAATTAGAATATCCCTAAAATATCTATATTATTTAAAGAATGTATATTTTTATTTACATAATTGTATACCAATTCTACACATGGTGTATTACATTGGATGTTATTTGATTGAAAGTTGAATTATTGTTAATCATTATTTATTACATAATGTGAAAATATGTTCATAAGGCATATTTTTAATGAATTAAATAAATATTAGGCATATGAGTAATTCATTTTACATGTAGTGACGGACGGGGCCTAGAATTAAATATCTACTTGAATCGTTGGCGGGTCTCATGAGAAAAATTTGTAAGCTTGTTTTAAATGTGTTTTGGTTTATCACTACCCATCAATTAAACTATATTAGAACAAGTTTTTAATGGTATTGATATCATGGTTTATAAATTAATGAATCCCATATTAATAATTCCCTTTATTTATAATTTAAATTTTATTATCCATGAGATTACTGCATGAATATTATCAAGGGATGAATTTCTTGCACAAGTTATTAATTAAATGGAATATGGTTTCATTTATTTACCTTTCCATATTGATTATTACTTATTTTTGTATCATAGATTCTATTGAATATAACTATTACTAATCATATGATATTATCATATAATGTTTTTCCCCAAGATATGAATAATTATATCATTAAAAATATGAAAGATGTAATAGTGTTTTTTAGTTCATATTTCCAATTTAAAATGGGAATCATGTATGTATATGGTCATTCAAGAGTACTAAACTAATATTTCCTTCTGTGTAAAATCATTTTTATCATATAAAATTTTAATAATGTAGACCCATGTCATGGTTATTTGATTCAAGGTTGTTATAGTTAGTATTAAAGAGATTTCAGTAGAATCCTTGGGAACTCTATTTTGGAAAACATTAATTATGGAATATAATCCTTTGAAAGAAACTAAGGTTATTCCCTATTGATTATATTTTTATGATTCTTGTGATAATATTGGAGCATTTTAGGTACCATAATGTCTTAATAACTCTATGTTTGATCATAATTTTGATGTAATAGATTACCCTTTTGAGGTTTTATGTGATAAGATTTTACTATGACTAAGGTTATTTCTAAAGCCATTTATGTGAATACTTCCATTTTGTTTAGTTTGTGTTTTAGTGAAATGGTTATTTAAATAATAATAATTTTATATTTTTTTGACATATTATTAACATTATTCATAAATTTTAGGGTTAATATGATCAATCATGTTAATGTAATAATATTCTTATATGATTATTTGATTTTATAGAAAAATATGTTTTATAGAAACCATAGTGGTTAAAAAGTGATTTGATGACTAATGTTATTTTTGGGGATTTTCATCATATTATTTGTAATATTATAGTTTTATAAAAATTAAAACCCATAGTCTGTGTGAAAACGTATTTTATCTATCAAGGCCAAGGGTCTTGAATCCACAACCAGAGGGCGATAATGATGTAGTGCCGACTAGTGGCCAATGTGACGACTTTGTTAATATGAATTTTTTTCTACATAAAATATTTGATGGAGAAATGTGTTTTTTTATTTTGGAAATAATATTATAGGATAAAATATTTATGATATTTTGGTATTTTGGGATAATTAATGAAATTCTAGGATAATGTATATTGGGTTTTAGGTATATATAAGCATTAGGTTTAACATATAGGACTATTTGGGGATTATGTTATTACATTTTAGGTGGTGTAAGATGAATAACTTGATATAACATTTGAGGTTGAATATTTATTTACTTTCTTTGTTATTATGTTTATTTGGGATGTTGGGTTAATTATAAAATGATCTAAGGGGAACATTTGTTGTTATTATGAAAATTTTGGAGGTAAATAGAAAGGTTTATACACATATTACATTACCCAAATTAGTGATAAACATTTATTATTATTTAATATTTAAATATATGATAAATATATTGAAATATATTTTTGTATTATTAATTTGAATTTAGTTATCCAGGAATGAAAACAACATCTTAAATGCTAATCTTTTGGAGAAGAATATGATTTTTTAGTAGAAATAGATTAAAGGGTGAAATTAGATTTTTCAAGAAAGTATATTTCCTTATTTTTTAAACTATGGGGATAAAGTAACTCAATTCTAGGAAAAAGAAAATAAAGAAACATGTTATCATTCAACTTCATTTTCAATTAATCAGTTATCTTTTCACCCATTAATGATTTATGGTTTTATGGTTATTAAATTATTCTTAATCATGTTATCTATCACAATATATTAATCCTTAGGTGTTATTTTTGTCTTAGAAGTCCATACTTTCACTTTCTAATAATTTTCTCATATTTGGAAACATTGTTTTGAGATGAACTTCATATTTTCCCTTCCCTCTTTTTAAAAGAATGTTTTCATAACCCTTTTTAGGGTGCAGGTTTTTCGTAACGAGGTTTTCAAATGTTAATCCCTTGACTACCATTAATTAGTTCAAATTGAAAAGATAAAATTTATTGATGTTGGGGAAACTATGACACACTATAATTTTAAAAGAACACTATACTCAATAGTATATATAACACACAACACCAAGCTTAAACAAATAGTGAAATATTATTATACAAATATGGTTGATATAACCTAGCCATTGAATTGGAAGGAATGAACAATATTATCCAAATTATATAATATAAATAATTGAACTACTCAATAGAAATAAATTTATTAATTCTTTGGAAGTAAGTGTGATTTTTTTAGTTAATTTATTTTATACTTTTAGAATATTTTTCCATTAAAAAATATTTATTTGATTTTTGAGGGGAAATATTATAATTAATTTATAGAAATTATAGAAATTATATTTTATAAAAATATAATATAATTTTTTAAATCATAATATAAAAATATGATTATGGTTAAATTTTAATTTTTTTTGGAAAATTTTTATTTTTCAGTGAATAGTGAAAAAATATATTTTCATTGAAAATAATATTTTTATTCCAAGAATTACCGACTTACATTTTGTATTAAAATTATTTATAGCTAAAATATGTTAGTTTTTTTAATAATTAAAACATGTCCAGTGGAAGAAATTTTATGACTAAATTTGGTGTAAAAACATTTTTATACTTAAAAGGGATTTGTCTAAAAACCCATTTTTTGTGTTTCACATTTTTATTTTAAATTAAATAATTCCTATAATAATTATTAAATTTAAAAAATGTATTAAATATTATTAGTCAAGATGTTATAAATTTTTAAATAGACACCTTTTACTTTATTAAATTTGTATAGTAACCGTGGTAAAATTTATCACCACGGTAATAGGTAAATGAGATTAATTTAGGTTAAAAATAAGTTCTAAGGTCATATTTTTTCATCCAAATTATTATTATACAAATTTAATTTTATCTTTATTATATGAGGTTCAAAATTTATTTCTTTAATGTACAATTGTGTATGAGGAAGAATTATACAATATTTTAATCAAAGAATGTTACAAAATGTATCTCTCTTTGTTTTAAATATATATTATGTTTTCACATAGAGGAAAAATAAAGTTGTGATTGATTAATAATGAAACTTTTTTGAATAATGAAATTATATTTATGATGGTGATTTATTTATAATTTTTAGTGATTAAATAATTACATGAAATTCTTGTGAAACATGAATAAAGTATTTAATCAATTAACAGAAAAATAAATGGTATTTTAAATATTGAAAGTGATATAATTTGAATTATTAAATTTTTTCCTTCAATTTTATAGATCTATATAACGTTTTATATAGGTGTAATAAGATTATATTCTAATTAAATTTTTTATTGATGTATTTAATTTCAAAAGAAATGAATAGTGTAAAAATGACATTAATGTAATTTTATAATAAATAATATTATATTAAATGATTTAAAAATAATAATAATAAAATATTCAGGAAAATTAATGGGATATGGTTTAAAAAAATTAATAGTGGTCCATTTTTTGGGGTTCTTTAATTTTATTGAAACGTTTTTAACAATTAAATGGTATGGAAATTTAATGTTATCATAATTTTCAAAAGCATTTACAGAGGGTTATAACAAAATTATAAGGGTGAAAACATTCCCAAAAACGTCATAAAGTTTATTATATGAGATTATTTATACTTATAATCACATTATGTTATAATTATATAGATTTGGATTAATTGTTTCATAAATTATCATTTATATTAATATAATACTTCATGAAATTCCAAGGTTTCCCTTCCCCTCAATTATAAACGGAAACATCTCATTTCAATTCATTGAACCAATTTGAGAAATCCATATTGACCACCCCTACCCATTACCCTTATCTATACCATTATCCATGTTCTATTTGTTTTTTCACTCCCAAAACAATAACCTTAGGTACCTTAATAAGAGATCTAATAGATGTATACTAAATAAGAGGTAATCATCTTTACCAACTCTTTCAATTTTATTTCTCAATATTATTTCTATTAATTATTTTATACCATCCTAAAATAAAAACTCCAATATCTTTAATATACTTTATTTTAATTATTATTATTTTACAACCATGTTTCATCACTTTTCCATCCTATGAAAACAAAAAACATGGCTCATGCGTATGTATAGCTTACCGTATTTACATATTGATGTAAACCGATTTACATCACCACTTAACTTAGATGGTTATAAAGATATAAATAATTGGTATATATGATATTTATGATAAAAATATGATTCTATAACTATAATCACATATATATATATATACCTTTTTATCTTCCAATCATTTGGTAAACAATAACATAATTTGTGCGTACGTGCAGACTACCACCTCCACAAGGCGAAGTGATCCGGTTCTGATTTCACTTTATCTGGATTGTAGTAATGTTATATTTAATTTTTATATATGATACATATTAAATAAAAATGTTTTTTGAATGTTCATTTATAATATACCTTTCTTTCTTTCCATTAATTGATAAATTTAATTATCATTCATACGCACGTACGACCTACTGTCTCCAAGAATAGTGTAATTAATTTTTATATCTATACCTTTTATAGATGATTATATATATTTATATGTTGAATATATATTATATTTATATCTTTAATAAAATCCTACATTTTATGGAACCATGAGATATATACAATGATGAGGACTATTGAATCAAAATATACTTGAAAAATAAAGTTATTAACATCCAAAATAATGATAATAATAATGAATTATTAAAAAATGGTAATAAAATATTATAAATGGATAATATATCAGAAGATATATATTAATATCATGTTTTTCTGGATGTATAATCAAATTTAATTTATTAAATAGGAGGTTAGAGCACCTATGAAGGAATTCAGAACTGAGAAAAGGGTTTTTCATCTCACTTTTATTTTTTTGAGACTTATTAGAAACTCACATATTTATTTTATGTGGTGTATATACTTATAATTTATCTATTAAATCAAAAAAAATTATATTCATTATATTTTATGTTTCATTTGACATTATTATTTCATGAAAATTATGATTCCTAAGATACCTAAATGGTAAGTGGATTCAGTCTCAATTTTCTTTCACTATGACATATTTTAATATTTTGTACCTATTTTCTTATACATGGTGTATATACTACTCATTTTATGTATTTATAATCAATATTCAATTTATTTTTTTCCCACAAATTTCTATATTCTTTTTATAATGGATATACCTATTGTCTAAACAGTATACCATTTCTACATACAATGTTTTATATTGAAATTTATTATCATAACTAAAATATTATTGTTAATACATATTCCTTACTTGATAAATAAATCAATTAAAATGTATTATTTTACATAAGTTAAACTGTTTGATAAATTAGTTATTCAATGGAAATGAAATTATAGGTGGGCCTTGAAATTATATAGCCCCTCTGTGCATCATCTTGTCTCATGAAAAATAATCAGTAATCTAGAATTAAGTTGTATTTTAGTGTATTCTTACCAATCAAATAAAATATTGAAGAACAAGTCTATAAATATATAGATATTTTGATTTCTAAATTCATGAAATCCAATTTTATGGAATTCCTACACTGAGAATTCTTTTATTATTTTCCAAGATATTACTGAATTGATATTATCCATGGATACATTTCATACTCATGTTATTGATTAAATGGAATGTTTTTTCAGTTATTTACCATCATATATTGATTATTCCTTATTGATCCATGATAGTTTATACTTTAGATAACTCTTACTAAGAATCTGAGATCACACTTTATTTGTTTTCTTTTCCCAGGGTTATAAAGAACGATATTATGAATTATATCAATGATAAAAGAATATTTCTTATTTTATATTCCCAATGTAAAATGTGAATCATGTGTATATCTAGTTCTTCAAGGGTTCTAAACTAATTGATCCTTCTTGTTGATACCCTTTGTATCTTATGCCAATGTTATATCATAGACATTGACTGTGGGTTACTGTAGGTAGGGTTGTTTCAATTTAGGAATGGTTTTTTGAAGTGTAATTTTTCCATTTCTATATAGATACATGTTGAAAATACCAAACTATACTCCAATTCATATTAGATCTAAAATGTATAATAATATTTTCTAGAAGAATATAAACAATAATCTAAATATTCTACTGTAAATTTTCAGGGTGATATTGCATTAGAATATTCTATGAGGAATTATGGAGAAATTTTCCATTAGTAATTTCTCTTATAACCTATATAATTAAAATATGGAATGATTTCCTTGTTTATATGTTTTATATTCCATATGATAACTATAGTGTAATTTTTCTATGGGAAATTATATTACAATTTAAATGATATTTTTTGTAATTTCACAGTATGAAGGAACATTATAATCTTCCAATGTATTGTTCGAGTGTAATTTTATAGTGTAATAGAAATGATTGTTATTATAGTAGATCTTTTATTTTTTTAGATATAATGGTAAATTTCTATATATTTTTCAAATGTAAATCCCCATAATTACATTTAGGTGTTCTTCTCATATTGAATATTTTAGGGAATGTTTTCCATTTCCTTTTCTATTGAGATTAGATTTTGAGGGACCATCCCTATATGATATTAAAAAGGAAACCCCATTTAATATTTACAATGTAGTTTTCAATGGAAATTCCTTATGGAATTCCCCTAAAATTCCCTATGTGGGATTCTAGAAAAATTATGATGTGAAATTTTATATAATGATATTACAATACATTTTTATAATGGAAATTTTATTAAAATATTACACTATGGGTTTCATGTGTGGCCTCACATTTTAATATTCAAATGGTGTAATTCCAGTGAAATTTTAATGTTGAGATTTCTATTATATCTTCTAATGAAATAAGGGAGCGTAATTTTTAGTTTTGAGAAAACAATTAATGTAATTATTCAGTGGAAAATTATTCTATAATTTCCACATTAATAATTTTATTTAATTTCAAATTGGGGTGGTGGATTTTAATATTTTAGTTGAGTTTTACAATCCAATTTTTATAGTTATAATTCTAATGTCGCATCCTAGTGTAATATTCAAGTGTAATTTCACAGTTTTTTAGTGTAGTATAATGTTTTAGTGAAATATTTAAGTGGAAATTATCAATATAATTATTTATCATAAATTATAGGTTTGATATTGAGGTGAAGTACTATTTTGAAATTTTCATATGTAACATTCCTATAAAATATAATAATATTTAAAATTGATTATGTGGTAAGTTCTAATTAAGCCATTGGATTTCTGGCCTCTACAAATTACATGGAAGGAAGAAGGAACCCAAATGAAAATGTGCACTCAATGCACTTGAACATAGAGGAAAACCACAACAAAATTACTTCAATGAAATGTAAACCTCTAAAAAACCTAATAATAACATCCAAAATATGATGATTGAAATAATTATTATACTATTTATAACACATGTTTTACTTATTATGAACTTAGTCTTACTTCATGGGTAATATGAAACTTTTATTTTATTTAAGGGATCAATGGTTGATTTTAATATAAGACCAGATCCAATCCAAAGTGTTTCCCCATATTAAATAGTACGTTCATATTGGTGAAGCCCGTCACCACTGGATTTCAATATTCATGGGGTGAGGTCCACATATATATATTCTCTATGGATAATTTTTTTTCTTTCTAATGTCCCGGTTCAGGGTGCCACCCATAGGTTCCCCATACCCGGTTAGTCACATGGCCTCAATCACATTTTTCCCGAACTCCAGAGGTTGTTGACTAGTAGTGAGGGCCTTCGGTGTGATAGTGGGTAAACTATGCCCTCATAGGTAGAGTAACATAGTGAAAATAAATAGATAATAGTATCTAAAGTAGTAGTAATGACATGTTATAGTAAAAAGTGGAAGACTGGATGTAGATAAACAACTAGAGCGCATATATACAGGATTCAGGTCACATATTTCTTGGAAAGTATCCAAACAAGTCACAATGTTGGAATACATTTCTAACACAAAGTACAAAGGAAAACAAGTAAATAACTCCAACAGCATCACCAGCCTCAACATGGTCCCATGCTCTCGAACTCTACATCAATTGTGTTCTGGAAGTATATGAGAACATTACCTTATCTTTACATGGAGAAATATAATATTTTTGGGCCCAAAATCATGACCCTAACAAGGTGTGAGATGAATCCCAATAGGCAACCACCCAATGATCAACGCCTAACAGTCAGTGAATATATATATCAAGAAATATGAAAAATGAAGCAATAAATAAGGATGTACTCAAAAGTAATCAATATTAAATTTTCAATCACGTTCATTTACATTTATCAAGTTTTTCAACCACACATACAAAAGAAACCCTCTGGGATGTTCTCATAGTCTAACCCCTCTGGTTCAGCTTAGAAAAGTCTCTTTGAGGAATCACTCACAGTCAATTCCCCCATGTGGTCTCGTAACGGTAAACTACAAACACTCTGGGGAAGCACTCAATGTCCAATTCCCCCTATGGTATTGTAATGTGGAAGTACAGACACTCTGAGGAAGCACTCACATCCATCCCCCCTATGGTATCAAAATGAGAAAATTATAGCAGACACTATGGGAAAGCCCTCAACATCCATTTCTCCTATGGTCTAACTACACCAAGTTCCCATAGCCATGTGTAAGTAAATCATGCGCAAAAAATATCCAGATGCCAAAGTAAATCACGATAAACTACTTGGGTAAATAGCTTCACAGCATGGCACAAGTATGCCAGATAATATCACTCCATCCAAACAGCACTAGGCATGGAAAATAGTGCAGCATGACAGGAAAAACTAGACCGAACGACCAATATCAGTTCAAACATGGGAAAACACACCCATTTCAACCTAATTAAACCCCATTCTCAAAAAAGTTCCCTAACTCAAGATATCAAGGTATAATAGGCATTAAAGAGTTTAATTCACTAAACATGCAAAACCCTAAACTAGGTTATTGTGAACTTTTTCACATATAATTAAAAGACAAACTATGGATAAGCACAAACCACCTACCTCGACGTTGTACGGTCGATATAGTTGGATCTCACCCTTTGATTAGACCTAGAATTCCATAGATATACAAAAACATATAAAATGGTCAACCATATAAATCTCTTGAAAGATGGGAAATAAGAGAAGAGGATCTAGAAGAAGTAAGAACTCACCGATACAATTCCAATGCAACAAACGAAGTTTGAATCAGAGAACAGATGGTCGATCAGGGGATTAGAGAAGAATCATGATCTTCAGTCACTCTGGTGAAAGAAGACGTTAGAAGAAATGTTCTATGTGAATGAAATGTGACCCTGGTCTGATTTATCAAATAAAAATAAAAATACATAGTGTGTTCTTTAAAAGTAAACGGCATGTACATTCCTTTACTGGGCCCCACTCTAAGAGGTCCTCAGGTCACCCCACATGACTATGTACTCGGCTGTTACACGGCCAGTACATGGCTACTTGCGACAATCAGGTACACGACGTTTACTCCCAAGTACACGGCGTGTAGTCCTTAAATTTCCATGAACTCCTATTTTTATCAAAAACACAAGAAAACAACATCCATACCTGAAAACAAGATCCCGATTCTTACAAACTTCCCCACTTAAATAAATTTGTCCCTGAATTTACCAAAGAAAGTAGAGAAACTGAATCCTATAACAGTTCCAGCAACCACAATCGCAAATCGGTCTCCCTCTCCCAAGTCTCGTCATGTACTCGCATGTGCTGTCACAGCACTAATACCAAAGGAACAGACCAGCCACAGAGAACATTCACACTGTGATCAAAGATCTGGATAGGATGATCTTTGAATGAGGAATCCACCTCCAACTCAACATCATTGGGTTGAAAAAACATGATATGGGTCTGAGAAGTAATGTCGTATCTAAGAAACATGGAATACGTCATACATAGACTAGTACCTCTGAGGTAACTACAACTGATAGGTAACCGGTCTGACTCTCTCCAAAACCTCAAACAACATGACGTATCTTAGAGAAATCTAACCCTATCTCTTAATCCTCATGTGTCCCATCCTTGGTGTGACATGTAGGAAAACCTAATCCCTGACCTCGAATGCCAGAGGTCATCTCCGCTGATCAACATAAGACTTCTGTCATGACTGTGCAGTCTACATCCTCTTCTAAATCAATTCCACATGCTATGTGGTCTCCTGAATGAGACGAGGTCCCAACATAGTTTCTTATCCTACCTCCAGCCAACCTAGTGGTGATCGTCCTGGCCTACCATAAAAATCATAATAAGGTTCCATATAAATAGTTTCTTGAAAACTATTATTATAGGCAAACTTCACTAGGGGTATTTTCTTCTCCCAAGAACCACCAAAATCTAGGACGCATGATCGAAGCATGAACTCCAGCACCTGAATCGTATGCTCAGACTGACCATCTTTCTGGGGATAGTAAGCTATACTCATAAGTACATGTGTACAAAAATCCCTCTATAGTCCCTCCCAGACTGAAGAAGTAAAACAGGAATCCATGTCTGAAACGATGGAGTTCAGAACCCAATATAAACGTACAATCTCTCAGATTTGAAATATTCCCAACTCATCAACACTGAAGGTATCTTTGTTTGGTAAGAAATATGAATCCTTTGTGAGTTTGTCAATGAAAATCCAAACTACATCATTCCCTCAAGGTGACCTAGGAAAACCGGTCACGAAGCCCATCTCAACATCATTCCACTTCTACTCGGGAATAGGTAACTACTGCAGAAGCCCTGCTGGTTGTTGTTACTTCACCTTCTCCTAATCATAGGTGGAACACCTCATCACAAATCTAGTGACATATCTCTTCATACCTGGCCACTAATACTGATGTTGTAGATTTCAATACATCTTGGTGACACTAGAATGAACTGCCTAAGCTGAAGAATGAAAATCATGCATCAGCTCCATGCGTATGTCTGCTGAAACACATAGGCATCCATGGAAGCATAAGATCTCATCCTCTCCCATGATCCATCTAGGAAAAGTTTCTTCTCCTGACGCACTCTCTCATATTACTAATCCTTCAGTATATGATAGGTACCTCATTCGCACTCACTCAAGCAGAGTAAAGGTAAATTCTAGAGAAGAAATAAATGTTTGTCTCTATCTGTCGTGCACCTGCAGATGCATCTTAGAGAATAGATCCATAAACAGCCACTCACTACTGGCCTCCAAAACTGCATGTATCTGAGTCCTCCTTCACAATGTATTAGACATTTTGTTTCCTTTATCAGGCATATAGGAAAGCTCAAAATCAAAGGACTGATGGTATTAAACCCACCTTCATTGTCTCAAATTCAGATATCGCTGAGTGAAGATGTGCTTGAGACTTTTGTGGTTAGTGAAACCCACAAAATTATCTCCCAAAAAACAATGTCTCCAATAGCATAAAGCAAGAAAAACTGCATCCAACTAAAGACCATGAGTCCATTAATTCCTCTCATGTGGCCTCAACTTCCGACACCCGTACACAATGACTCCTTCTCCTTATATAATCCCTTCTCCCAGTCCGATACCTAAAGAATCATATTAATCTATATAACTCCAGCCTGACTCAGGATAAATAGCTAACGGTATAAGGCCCCAGCCTTAAACCTTACTTAATCTTGAGTTATTACAAGATTACACATTGAGGATCTTTTCAGGTTTAGAGTTTTAGAGAATTAGATCATAAAACTTGCATTACATTCCACATTTAAAAAAAGTGGTTACATAAAAGATAGTATTTATTTTTCCCATCAATGGAAACATATTTAAAATAAAACATGGATTCTTTCTTAACACTTCCTTGACACTATCATCATATCATGTACCCTTCCCTTGACCTATGAAAAACATTTCAAAAACTTAGGATGAGCATAAAAATCTCAGTAAGGGATAAAAATATGGAAAGGAAACATGAGTACATGTATACATAAGAATGAAATAATACTTTACCTATAAAAAGTAAGAACTTTAACATACCTCATAAAATCATGAATAAATCATAGAAATCATAAGACATAAAAGGTAACTTGAGGCATTTATAACATTATTACGTAGGGAGTAACCCTCTTGGTTACGTTTGGCATACCCACCATAGTATATTCCCTAAATCTCTTCGGAGAAAAACCTTAACGTTTCACTCCTTCGCGTTACCCAATGAATTGGAGAGCTATATCGGGCTCACCCGCCCTTAGTTTATCACGGAACCACCCGTCTTCATAACAATGCCCAAGAACCATAACATAATCGTATCACATAAAACATGCATAAAGGAAACATAACATTTACACATTTCAATCACAAGATATCAATAAAACACATTGATATAAAAAACCTTATGAAAACCATTTTCAATACCAAAATAAAAGAAAAGTAAAACATGGTATTTATTTTTCTTTTAAAAAGAAGGTATGGCTTGTAGAGGAAGCCGAAACTCAAATAATGGTCACGGCGGCGGAGAAGTCATTGTTGCCGCATACGTATGACAAAAACATTCCCTTTTGTCATTTTGTAAAATGCTTTGTATAAAAAAGATTCCTTTTGGATAAACGTAAAATTCAAAGGGTTTTATACACCGTATAAAAGAAAGTTGTGTATAAAACAAAATATGCCTCAATGAAAGGAGATTGAGACGAAGTCCCTTACAAAGACGGTATCCTTGGTTTAAGGACAAATCAATTACATAATTATGTGTGACAAACGAATACACCAAATATAAGTGGATATTAAGTGTAAAACAATAAGAGTTTTTTCACACATATTCATAGAATGACAAGTTCAAGGAGTACATGTTTATCCCAAAGAATCAAATTTGGGTTAAGAAGTTCCCTTGCAAAAATTTGACAGCCTAACGACGTCACTACAAAATTCAGAAAATGAGTTGATGAGAGATAAAAATGGTATCTCATCACATGGACATAAAATTTAAATCAATAAGGATATAGAAGAACATATCCAAACATAATAGTATGTGAATTAAAAGACATAACAAAAGAAGTCTTTTAAAAATAGGAGGGTGAAAGGTTCCCTTACCGACATGGGTATCTTTCGAAACATACGCCCTATGAAAGAAGAACAATACAAAATTGATGTAAATACTCATAAATGAAATTATATTACACAATGAGTAAAATAATGGGCAGTACATACACCACTCAAAGGAAATTGTGGCAAATGTAGCATAAATCTCACGGGAATAAAAGTGAGATGAAAAATCTCTTATGAAAACTCGACAGCCTAACGGCCCAACTTAAAACTTCCAAAATGGATTGATGAGAGGAAATAGGGTCTCTCATAATATCAACATAAAGTTTAAAGAAAGAGGAATATAAAATAACATCCCCCAACATAACAAATAGGAGCTTAAAAGAAGTGACATAAAGGAGAGTACTTAAAAAGAAAGAGAGAGGTTGGATCTCTTAAGAAAATTCGGCAGCCTAACGGCACCACTCAAAACTTCCAAAATGGATTGATGAGAGAGAATAGGGTATCTCATCATATGAACATAAAAATTACATTAAGAGTAATATAAAAGAATATACCAATAACAAGAAATATTAACTTTAAAAGTAATGACATAAAAGAGTGTACTTTAAAAGAAAGATAGGAGTTGGATCCCTTACCTCAAGTCCAACTTGTCTTGTTCGTTTATTTATATTCCTGAATAATAAACTTTGGTCAATTTATAATTGCCTAAGGACCTCATTTAAATATTATTATTCAGTTCATATCACATATTATAATGTTATAATAATTGTTTAGTAATTTTAGTTCATATCAGACGTTTTTGCCGATGTTTGGTACATGAGTCAAAAATGAACTTGTTTGAAAATAATTTTCCATGTAGTTATAGGTACATCATATCCAGAATAGTATTGATGTTTTAAATATCATATATATCCAGTATATATTCATTTCATACTATTCCATATCATTTTGAGATAAAAATTAAAAGCATCTTTCATGGAGACGGTAGGTCGTACGTACACATGAACGCTACTTTCATTTTTTGTCATATTAATGGAATTAAAACAAAATGATATATATATATATATATATGTGTGTTATAATTAAAGAATTATATCCATAATTTATATGTAATATATTGAATATATATCCATTATATATATGTACTTATAATAGTACATAACATTTTGAGATAAGAAATGAAATGTACCGTTCATGGAGACGGTAAGCCGTACGTACGCATGAACGCTACATCCATTTCTATTTCATATTTAATGTAAATAAAACATAATGATACATAATAGTATTTTAATTCCAGTATGGTATCATATATAATATTATTAAATATATCCTTTATACGTACCACATATGGTATTAATGAATCAAATCACTTTGAGGGGGCGGTAGTCCGCACTTCCTTAAATGAAGATATCGTGTTTACCCATAATTGAAACCATAAAGGTATGCCATAAATGAAAAATACAGAAGCTTAAGTAAAACTTAAACATATTATATATCGTATATAAATATAATTACATCTTAATGGCCACCTTTTAAGTTGTTATATGAGTGTTGAACAATCATCGTTTCGTGAGGCAGAAATTCGCCATCCACAGAAACAGTATGTTCTTTAACCATTTGATGAAGGTGTTTGTAAGTGTAGATCGAAATATTCTTATAAAAACATCCTAGTATATTTAAGATACTGGATTTGTTACAAAATAAATTAATAAAAAGGAGTTTAGGGGGTTGGAGAATCAAAATAAAACAAAAGAACACAAGTGAAGGCATTACCTTAAAATCGGGTAACTCCCTTTGGTTTGAGCTCAAAGGCTTCCTTGGGAAGACTTCTGCCCAAAGTGAGGCTTCAAGGAGTTATAGAGGGATGTGTAGAGATAAAATGGGCAGGGGTTTGCTGATCCAAAGGCTTTGGAAGTGTGGGTAAGGAGGTAGAGGTGGGGGCCTTTTATAAGGGGAGAGGAGGGGCACTCTTGGAAAGTAAGGAAATGTTACATTATTTTAGAATGAGTTTCGGATATTAATGGTCCCACATTGATGTTTTTCGAGTATAAGGTGATAAGAGTTCTAAATTAACCCATCCAATAGGTTTTTTACATGTCTAGGTCTTAGATTTTATATTATCTTTCCATTTTATTTAAATCGTTAAATAATGAGGTCATCGCTGCATCATCATGATGTCATAAATAATTTAATTTATTTAATGTCTAAAAATTATAAAAAAAATACTATGATGTAGGAAATATTTTTATCTTTCCAATTAATATTTATAGTTAAAAATATGACTTGTATAACCCCATGTAAAAATTGTTTTAGAAAAACATCTCAAGTTTGTGTCATTTTTACTTTAACATTAAATAAAAAGATATTTATGTCATTTTCCAACCAAAGTGGCTCCATGGGGTCCCCAAGTTGACCCATGTATTGTCTTGGTCGTCCATGACACATCCAATGAGGGTAGTACATGTGTCTATGTCATTTTATTTTATTAAAACATTATTCTTACCTTAAACTACAATAATTACCTCTAATCGCGATTAAAAACTTAATAAGTTACTATTCACCAAAAAATTATTTTAATCCCATTGAACCACATTTTACTTCTTAATGAAAACCATGTATGTCGGATTTTTGAAATTCCGAACACAAATATGGAAAAAATTCATTTAAACGGAAAAATCAGTTTTTATAAGTACCACTTAGTGGCTTCACTATTCATCAAAAATTGAAGTTTTTCAGAAAATTACCAAAAGTTCACCCTAAGCTATATTTGATATTCCGAATTCAAAAATGATTTCTATTTTACAAAATTCAAAACATATAAGTTACATTAATTAATTTAATAATTAATTCCCGCTGTCAAAACAAATAGCATGTTTTTATGAAACAAAATGTATCAAAAGATTTACACTAGTTTAAGTCTGATTTCAAAGTGAAATTAATTATAACGACCACTATTGGATTAAATGGTAAAAATATATTCTAATTTCACTTTAAAACCAATTCAAAAGATAATCTAATCATATAAATAAATTAGATTAAAAGAGGTTTTGAATTAAAATATAACATTTTTCACTATTCCTTAAAAATTGAACTTTTTCGGAAAAATACCAAAAATTTACACAAAGTAAATTTTGATGTCCCGATTCTAAAGAATAATTTTATTTTATCAAATATAACACATAAAATTGTCAAAAAGTGGATTTAAAATAGTTTCTCCATCAAAAGGTGGTTAATCGACCTTTTAAAGAATATTAGAATGTTTACGCTTAAAATTGGATTCATTTGCATTTTTAATCCTCTAACATTTATTGTAAAAAGTAAAAATATTTTACAAACATATATAATAATTTTGTAGTTAGTTCTGTTCATTCCCGCCATTACAATGACTAGGCGTTAACTACTATTTAAAATAATATTATTTTATTATTAGAGTGCAACGTAAGATTCTCAAGAAACTCGTTGTTGCGTGTTGGGTACGCCATCGAGCATAGCATCACATTTAAAGTAATATTAATATTTTATTCACAAATATGGATGAATATAAAAATGTCATATTCTTTATTTACCTGGGGTGTTACATCCTTCCCCCCTTTTGGGAATTGCGTCCTCGCAATTTTAAAATTGAGCTTGGAAACATCCTTGAAAGTCCCACATCGGAACAAGAGTCGGTAAAACAATCACTTTAAAATAAAGAAAGATAAGTACAGAGGTCACCCGAGTTAACCCATACTAGGATTCCATGTAGGAAAACATGGACATGGAGGAGAAAACATAGGGTCATGTTCTGATGGAGAGTGATAGTAAACATGTCTAGGAGAAAGTTAACCACAAGAAAATCACAAACTTGTGATGGGTTAAATGGTATTCGATTCCCCAGTAGGAAAAGTTAATAGACAACATTTTTGTTTTAAGTTACTTTTTATTGAGGAATTTATTCATAAGGAAACATAATCACTTATCATGTTGACTTTCAACTTTTATTAGATTCCTTACACAAACTCATATCTTCTCCAAAAGACGAGTGTTTAGGAAGACTTGTTCATATTAAGAGTACTATAGTCAACTTCTAGAGAATCACCTAATCCACAAAATAGAACTATATACTTCCCATGTCTTTAGACTTTAACCAAAACCAAAACCAAAAAGGTTAGTACAAGATCAGATAATCCAGAAAAGGATAACCCTTTATAAAAAGAAAATCTATTCTTAATCTCCAAAATTTGTCCAACAAAACCCAAAGTTCAACGAGGATCATTCGATAAACAATTTGTCCATAAAATTATTCAAATTAAACCAAACTAAGATTGAAACCCAAATATTTGAAAGATTTAGTCACATAGTCTTCCAAGTTAAATCGTAACATTTATCCCCAAACAACATCAGTTGCTCTTAATGTCTCGTATTGAAAAGTAATTAACCTAATCACATATCCTCCATGATAGGTTAATCATTTTCATAAATAACCCAAAATCAACTTACTCTTAATTCATAAAATCATATAACTAAAAATAATCAATCAAACTAACCAGGGACTTTACGTAGTCCAGTGGTAGGCGATAAATACCAGTCGCACTTTGGTTGTGGGTTCGATTCCCGCAGCTTTGTCCGACGCGACGGGTTGTCACACGGTCTGCGTGTTGTCCTTTTTCCAAAACTACATAATTCTTAAAACATTCCCCAAAACGAGATAAATTCTTCAAAAATGATCATAACATATTTTAACCTCAAGTTTATCTCATTCCTTTCATTTTCCATCATATCATAGAGTAACCCATAATTACCTAAAAAGTAAGGATCATATAAACCCTAATGGTTACCTTAATAATTATTACCTGAACTTCCACATCGAGTTGGACATCTCGTAAATGATGCATTACAGAACATACCAAGGTACAAGTGGTTGATCATGACTCCTTGATAGTTGGTTTAGAACAACCACAAGTTTCCTTATTGAAACCCCCATTTCATCCAATCTCTTAATCAGAGAACCACCATAGTTTCCTTCAAACCTGTTGTCTCTTTGGTTCTTGATAGATCCATCCATTCACTAAAAACATAAATGTTAGTGTGAGTATATCAACAAAACCATCATGTACTAATGAGGAAGGTAAACACAAAGATATACTTACTCATTCGCTTTATCTAAAACTAGGACTCTTTCTGAAATCCTATCCATTATGGAAATGTCACTTATGCTTAAAGAATACTCTAACCTCTAAAGTTATCTAAACCGACCTCTAACACCAACTATAAAGCCCCAGCCTTAAACCTTACTTAATCTTGAGTTATTACAAGATTACACATTGAGGATCTTTTCAGGTTTAGAGTTTTAGAGAATTAGATCATAAAACTTGCATTACATTCCGCATTTAAACAAAGTGGTTACATAAAAGATAGTATTCATTTTTCCCATCAATGGAAACATATTTAAAATAAAACATGGATTCTTTCTTGAAACTTCCTTGACACTATCATCATATCATGTACCCTTCCCTTGACCTGTGAAAAACATTTCAAAAACTTGGGATGAGCATAAAAATCTCATTAAGGGATAAAAATATGGAAAGGAAACATGAGTACATGTATACATAATAATGAAATCATACTTTACACATAAAACATAAGCACTTTAACATACCTCATAAAATCATGAATAAATCATAGAAATCATAAGACATAAAAGGTAACTTGAGGCATTCATAACATTCTTACATAGGGAGTAACCCTCTTGGTTACATTTGGAATACCCACCACAGTATATTCCCTAAATCTCTTCGGAGAAACCTTAACGTTTCACTCCTTCATGTTACCCAATGCATTGGAGAGCTATATCGGGCTCACCCGCCCTTAGTTTATCACGGAACCACCCATCTTCATAACAATGCCCAAGAACCATAACATAATCGTATCACATTAAACATGCATAAAGGAAACATAACATTTCCACATTTCAATCACAAGATATCAATAAAAAACATTGATATAAAAAACCTTATGAAAACCATTTTAAATACCAAAATAAAATAAAAGTAAAACATGGTATTTATTTTTCTTTTAAAAAGAAGGTATGTCTTGTAGAGGAAGCCGAAACTCAAATAATGGTCACGGCGGCGGAGAAGTCATTGTCATCGCATACGTATGAAAAAAAACATTCCCTTTTTCATTTTGTAAAATGCTTCGTATAACAAATATTCCTTTTGGATAAACGTAAAAGTCAAACTGGTTTATACATCGTATAAAAGAAAGTTGTGTATAAAAAAAATATGCCTCAATGAAAGGATATTGAGACGAAGTCCCTTACAAAGACGGTATCCTTGGTTTAAGGACAAATCAATTACATAATTATGTGTGACAAACGAATACACCAAATATAAGTGGATATTAAGTGTAAAACAATCAGAGGTTATTCACACATATTCATACAACGGTATATTCAAGGAGTACATGTTTATCCCAAAGAATCAAATTTGGGTTAAGAAGTTCCCTTGCAAAAATTTGACAGCCTAACGGCGTCACTACAAAATTCAAAAAATGAGTTGACGAGAGATAAAAAGGGTATCTCATCACATGGATATAAAATTTAAATCAATAATGATATATAAGAACATATCCCAACATAATAGTATGTGAATTAAAAGACATAACAAAAGGAGTATTTTAAAAAGAGGTGGGTGAAAGGTTCCCTTACCGACATGGGTATCTTTCGAAACATACGCCCCGTGAAAGAAGGACAATACAACATTGATGTAAATACTCATAAATGAAATTATATTACACAATGAGTAAAATAATGGGCAGTAAATACACCACTCAAAGAAAATTTTGGCAAATGTAGCATAAATCTCACGGGAATAAAAGTGAGATGAGAAATCTCTTACGAAAACTCGGCAGCCTAACGGCGCCAATTAAAACTTCCAAAATGGATTGATGAGAGGAAATAGGGTCTCTCATAATATAAACATAAAGTTTACAGAAAGAGGAATATAAAATAACATCCCCCAACATAACAAAGAGGAGCTTAAAAGAAGTGACATAAAGGAGAGTACTTAAAAAGAAAGAGAGAGGTTGGATCTCTTAAGAAAATTCGACAGCCTAACGGCATCACTCAAAACTTCCAAAATGGATTGATGAGAGAGAATAGGGTCTCTAATCATATGAAATAAAACTTACAGTAAGAGTAATATAAAATAATATCCCAATAACAAGAAATATGAGCTTTAAAATGAATGACATAAAAGAGTGTACTTTAAAAGAAAGAGAGGAGTCGGATCCCTTACCTCAAGTCCAACTTGTCTTGTTCGTTTCTTTATATTCCTGAATAATAAACTTTGGTCAATTTATAATTGCCTAAGGACCTCCTTTAAATATTATTATTCAGTTCATATTACATATTATAATGTTATAATAATTGTTTAATAATGTTAGTTCATATCAGACGTTTTTGTCGATGTTTAGTACATGAGTCAAAAATGAACTTGTTTGAAAATAATTTTCCATGTAGTTATAGGTACATCATATCCAGAATAGTATTGATGTTTTAAATATCATATATATCCAGTATATATTCATTTTATACTATTCCATATCATTTGGAGATAAAAATTAAAAGCACCGTTCATGGAGACGGTAGGCCGTACGTACGCATGAACGCTACTTTCATTTTTTGTCATATTAATGGAATTAAAACAAAATGAGATATATATATATATATATATATATGTTATAATTCCAGAATGATATCCATAACTTAGATGTAATATATTGCATATATATCAATTATATATATGTACTTAAATAGTACATAACATATTGAGATAAGAAATGAAATGTACCGTTCATGGAGACGGTAAGCCGTACGTACGCATGAACGCTACTTCCATTTCTATTTCATATTTAATGGAAATAAAACATAATGATACATAATAGTATTTTAATTCCAGTATGGTATCATATATAATATTATTAAATATATCCTTTATACGTACCACATATGGTATTAACGAATCAAATCACTTTGAGGGGGCGGTAGTCCGCACTTCATTAAATGAAGATATCGCGTTTACCCATAATGGAAACCATAAAGGTATGCCATAAATGAAAAATACAGAATCTTAAGTAAAACATAAACATATTATATATCATATATAAATATATTTACATCTTAATGGCCACCTTTTAAGGTGTTATATGAGTGTTGAACAATCATCGTTTCGTGAGGTAGAAATTCGCCATCCACAGAAATAGTATGTTCTTTAACCATTTGATGAAGGTGTGTGTAAGTGTAGCTCGAAAGATTATTATAAAAACATCCTAGTATATTGAAGATACTGGAGTTGTTACAAAAGAAATGAATAAAAAAGATTTTAGGGGGTTGGAGAAGCAAAATAAAACAAAAGAACACAAGTGAAGACATTACCTTAAAATCGGGTAACTCCCTTTGGTTTGAGCTCAAAGGCTTCCTTGGGAAGACTTATTCCCAAAGTGAGGCTTCAAGGATTTAGAGAGGGATTTGGAGAGACAAAATGGGCAGGGTTTGGACAAGCCAAAGGCTTTGGAAGTGTGGTTAAGGAGGTAGAGGTGGGGGCCTTTTATAAGAGGAGAGGAGGGGCACTCTTGGAAAGTAAGGAAATGTTACGTTATTTTAGAATGATTTTTGGATATTAATGGTCCCAAAGTGATATTTTTCGAGGATAAGGTGATAATAGTTCTAAATACACCCATCCAATAGGTTTTTTACATGTTTAGGTTTTAGATTTTACATTATCTTTCCATTTTATTTAAATCGTTAAATAATGAGGTCATCGCTGCATCATCATGATGTCATAAATAATTCAATTTATTTAATGTCAAAAAATTATAAATAAAAAATACTATGATGTAGGAAATATTTTTATATTTCCAATGAATATTTATAGTCAAAAATCTGACTTGTATAACCCCATGTAAAAATTGTTTTAGTAAAACATCTCATGTTTGTGTCATTTTTAATTTAACATTAAATAAAAAGATATTTATGTCATTTTCCAACCAAAGTGGCTCCATGGGGTCCCCAAGTTGACCCATGAATTTTATTGGTTGGTCATGACACATCCAATGAGGGTAGGAAATGTTTATAGGTCATTTAATTTTATTAAAACATTATTCTTACCTTAAACTACACTAATTACCTCTAATCGTGATTAAAAACTTAATAAGTTACTATTTACCAAAAAATTATTTTAATCCCATTGAACCACATTTTACTTCTTAATGACAACCATGTATGTCGGATTTTCGAAATTCAAAACACAAAGATGGAAAAATTTCATTTAAACGGAAAAATCAGTTTTTATAAGTACCACTTAGTGGTTTCACTATTCATCAAAAATTGAAGTTTTTCGGAAAATTACCAAAAGTTCACCCTAAGAAATATTTAATATTCCGAATTCAAAAATGATGTCTATTTTACAAAATTCAAAACATATAAGTTGAATTAATTAATTTAATAATTAATTCCCACTGTCAAAACAAATATCATGTTTTTATGAAACAAAATGTATCAAAAGATTGACACTAGTTTAAGTCTGATTTCAAAGTGAAATTAATTCCAACGACCACTATTGGATTAAATGGTAAAAATATATTCTAATTTCACTTTAAAACCAATTCAAAAGATAATCTAATCATATAAATAAATTAAATTAAAAGAGGTTTTGAATTAAAATACAACATTTTTCACTATTCATTAAAAATTGAACTTTTTCGGAAAAATACCAAAAATTTACACAAAGTAAATTTTGATGTCCCGATTCTAAAGAAGAATTTTATTTTTGTCAAATATAACACATAAAATTGTCAAAAAGTGGATTTAAAAGAGGTTCGACATCAAAAGGCAGTTAATCGACCTTTTAAAGAATATTAGAATGTTTACGCTTAAAATTGGATTCATTTGCATTTTTAATCCTCTAACATTTATTGTAAAAATTAAAAATAGTTGAAAAACATATATAATCATTTTGTAGTTAGTTCTGTTCATTCCCGCCATTACAACGGCTAGGCATTAACTACTATTTAAAATAATATTATTTTATTATTAGAGTGCAACGTATGATTCCCAAGAAACTCGTTGTTGCGTGTTGGGTATGCCATCGAGCATAGCATACCCTTTAAAGTAATATTAATATTTTATTCACAAATATGGATAAATATAAAAATGTCATATTCTTTATTTACCTAGGGTGTTACAAACGGTGTTTAAGTAAACCACCCTTTCAACTCCTGAAAGGCTGAATAATAAGAATTTTACCATAGTTACTTCAAACCCTTCTTAGTAAGGCCCATTAGTGGCACTGCTATGCGTGAAAAGTATTATATAAAACATCTGTCGTAACCATCCATCCCTAGAATACTCAATACCTCAAAGTCGTTCTTTGGATGCTCCTAATAAAATATTGTTCTCACATTATCTGGATCTACTGATACTTCTGTATCTGAGATTGCATGACCCAAGAAGTGAATATGGTCCATAAAAAAGTGGAATTTGAGAGATTAACAAACAACTTATGCTCTCTCAGTGTACAAAAGATGATCTCAATATGGGTAGCATGGTCCTGTAGAGGGTGAGAGTAAACCAAGAAATCATCCACAAAAAGCACCACAATTTAATCCTAGTATAGATGGAACACTCGGTTCATCAGTTCTATAAAAACTACAGGTGTGTTCGTGAGACTGAATAGCAGAACCATATACTCGTATAGACCATACCATCTCCAAAAGGCTGTAAGTGGTATATCAAATGATCTAACATGAAACTGACGATAACCGGATCTCAAGTCAATCATTAAGAACACCTGGGATCCTTGATATTGATCAAATAGATCGTCAATCATAGAAAAGGGATATCATTTTTTGACCGTCAAATAGTTCATCTTCTGATAATCCACACAAAGTCTGAGGGTATCGTCCTCCTTCTTTGCAAACAGGACAAGTAAAACCCAAGGATATTTACTAGGTCGGATGAAACCCTTTTCTTGTAACTCTTGTAACTTCTTCTTGAGCACCTATAATTCTAGTGTAGCCATCCTATAAGTAGTAATAGACATTGATGGCACACCAGGAATAAGATCAGTAGAAAAGTCTACCTCTCACTCTGGAGCCAAACCTGAAAATTTATCTGGAAAGACATCCCTGAAATGATCCACCACAAGAAGAAAGTTCATCTGTGAAGTTCCCTAGTCATTCAAATACAAACTATAAATCAAGGATGTAACTCCTCCCAACCCATAATGCTGGGTTCCCGCTCTGCTTGCCTGGACATCCCATTCACCCTTATAAAGGAATGATTTTCCCTTTGGTGATGTGAAACTCACCCTACAACAATAACAATCGACAATAGCCTAGAAAAAAAACCAGTCCATTCCAAGAATGATGTTGTAGCCCATCACCTCTATGAAATAAAGGTTCCATAATAAGTGAAACCCACTAAA
The DNA here is from genome assembly GCA_963277665.1 of Viscum album. Lineage (NCBI taxonomy): Eukaryota > Viridiplantae > Streptophyta > Magnoliopsida > Santalales > Viscaceae > Viscum > Viscum album. The sequence continues at coordinate 1,856,350,687 of OY728138.1, forward strand.
CTCAAGAGGGAACTCCTTGCACTGATGTACACTAGTATTTATAGTCCCCAACGGTGTGTCCAATGTCAGGATATCAGTAAAATTAAAGATATAGAGCCCAAAGCACACCACAACAGTTACAAATTTGAAACTGTGGGAAACTCCTATACCGAAAATTACATAAGCTAAAACTGAGGAAACTAGAATCATACCTCGAACTGTAGAGGGTTTGGGATCTTTCTTTTTCTGTATCTTCTATATGGAAAAATCCATACCTGCATCATGACCTTGTGAATCTCACTGAGATAACTAAGCTGATCCACTCTGCATCTATCAAAAACCCTATGTCTGACCACTTCAGCCACAACAACCACCTCAGCCCGAATGGCCTGAAGAACTCTAGCCCCCAAACTGATGTGGGACTGGTGGTCGTGCTCCAGTATAATGAGTCAAAACAGAACCCCTATCACCAGATTTTGGTGAGAAAATATAATAGAATCACTGATGAGTTTCCATCTTTATTAAAGATCAGTACTCCACTAGGTCTCTCAAGAAATGTGTCCTTGTATTCCCACTCTTCCAATACTGGTATCACACCACCTGGCTTCCTGAAAAAGTATTTTTCCTACTCATATCTTCTCACTTAGACTCCCTACGGCACTTCCTGTTGTCAGCTGGAGGGGTAACAAATCTGGATGCTGAGCTAATCTGGCTCATAACCCCAGAATTCCTCACATTTCCCTCTGTGATCAGCGCCTGGTTGACTATGGAAGCTATGGAAGTCAACCGGAAGATGTTCACCTGAGATCAAATGTCATTCCTGAGACCATCCTCAAACATCCTCGCAAGAAATAACTCATCACACCTGGAATGGGTGTGAAGCACTCTAGCTCTATGATTCGAGAGGAATAATCCATGACTGAGAGAGTTCCATGCTCCAAACTCATGAACTCTTGGGATCAATCAGCCCTCAAAGTCTATGGGTAGAAATAATCATAGAAGAAACACTGGAACTCATCCCAACCCATAACCTACTAGCGTCCAAGTTGTGATATCACATCCCACCATCTCTTTATATAATCCCAAAACATATATGTAGCGTGATTTACCCTCCTCTCTTGAGGCGTATTCAGATTCTTGATGACTGATAGCATGGCTTCTAAACATGAATCTGTAGCCTAAGGTCCTCCATCCCCTAAGAAAGTAGGAGGATGTTACTGCTGAAAGACTTGCGTCAGTTCTACCATAGAAGGGGTTGTATGTGGAACTCCCTAAAAGATCTGTATAAACCTCATGATTCCTTCTTTGAATTGTTCATTTGCACATGTATCCGGGATAACAGTTGGTTCCAAGATAGGAACAATGGGAGGATCTTCTGGTAGTCCCTGATCTACCATGTTTGGTGTATGTTCATAGCCCTATATATGTCATACAACCAGAGTATTTCATTGTGGAATGACACTGTAAGGTCAATCACACACCATATTTCACTAATCTCAAGGAATGAATCCTAGAAGTGCAAGAAAGGAATAGGAGAAAAAACAATCAAGTTTTATAAAACATGGATACATTCCATGTATGACCACTACACAACATGTCCTCTTATGTATTTACATGGTCATGTATATCTACCAAAATTGGTCGTGTAACACCCCAACATAGGACATGTTCTTCCCAGGGACACGACGTGTACTCAAAACTTTTCCCCTCTCTGAGTTACCCTATACAACCAAACCACATGGTTCTCCTTAAACAGAACTACATGGAATGTTTGTAACAGACATGATGTGTACCTCTTAGGTTTCAACTGCCCATGTCATTAGTCACACAGTCAGAGACACGGTTGACTCTACATGGAATTTTTATGCCAAACAAGGTGTGTTCTAAATGATTTTCATCCACCTGTGTCGTTAGTCACACGATCGGACACATGGCCACTACAACATAGTCTGTACTTTCGATACACAGCGTGTTCCACTAAATATTTCCCAACCCAGTGTCCCTATCCACATAGGAAGTCACACGTTCAAGGATTACACATCCTGTACATATAATACACAGCATGTTCTTAAGAAAAATAGTTCCTTCACATACCGAGGATACACATCATGTATTCATCAATACACACCGTGTATTCTAGGTTTTCCTAGACAATAAGCCTCAGAAACTACATTCGAACCCATAAAAATGATGAAACAAAGATTAAAGTTCAAAATTCTGCTTCGTGAGGGCTCATACTCCCTACAAATCAATGATTGGCATCATTTTCATGTCACAAAACAAGTATAACAGTGCAAGAAACACATTATCCACCAATTTCTGATCCATGAGGGCCTATAACACCTCAGGGAGAAAAGTTTGGTGCCCATTCAAATGAATCCTTACAAAAACTAATACCCTATCAAATAGTAGGTATTCTATCAAGGCATCTATCACAACTGCATGAATATCTATCACAATATCTATCGCAACAACACATAATCAGTAATTCACCTTAAATGGAATGAAATGAATGAATGACATGTGATTTAAAGAAAGTGCCTATATGATTCATGAGATGTGATACCCTCATCACATTGGGTTCCAAAAAAATAGATCTTTAATGTTATCAATGGTAACATCACAAAAACATGTGAATCACCCAACGGTGAAATCAAATCAACTGTAATAATTTCAAAACTAGAAAAAAAATGTAATTATCAGGGTAAATTAGCTTTTCCCTATACAAGAGTTAGATACTCCTTGGCACAACTTATTTACAACTAACTATTCCTTCCTATACCTAGCTATAGGCTCCAAACAGTAAGTCAAAGAAGAAAAGAATTACTCTAATACCACTTTGTTACATCCTAGTTCCGGGTGTCGCGCATAGGTTCCACGTAACAGGTTATTCACATGGAATTTAGAGCTTTTCCCCGAATGCTAGAGGCTACCAACTAGTTGTGAGGGCCTAGTGATAGTGGTGAAACTATGCTCTCATTGGCAGAGTAACACAATCGAAATAAACAGATAACAGTAGCAGAAGAAGTAATTATAACATGCAACAGTAAACAGAGGAACACTACAAGTAGATAAACAATTAGAGAGAATATATATGATGCATGTCACATATATCTAGGAATGCATCCAAACAAATCACAACACTAGAATATAGTACTAAACTAATGTACAATGGAAAACAAGTAAATAACTCCAGTAGCATCAAAAGCCTCAGCTTGGTCCCATGCTCTCTAGATCCACAGTAATAAAGTACCTGAAGTAGATTGGTGCTTGCCCTTATCTATACATGAATCTATATAATCTTTTTGGGCCCAAAATCATGACCCCAATATGGTGTGAGAATAATCCCTATAGGAAACCACTAAAACATATGTGCCTAATAGTCAGTGAATATATATAGCTGTCAATATGAAAAATGAAGCAATAAACAAGGAATTACTCAAAAGTAAACAATCCTACAGTTTCAATTACATTCATTTACATTTGTTAAATTAGTCTACCAACTAAACACAATAAACCCTGAAGGATTTTCTCATAGTCTAACCCCTCTAGTTCAGCTTAGAAAAGACTCTTGGAGGAAGAACTCACCGTCAATTCCTCCAGTGGTCTTATAACAGTAAACTACAGACACTCTGGGGAAGCACTCGACATCCAATTCCCCCTATGGTCTCGAAACTTGGAACTACAGACACTCTGAGGGAGCACTCACCTCTATCCCCCCTATGGTCTCGCAACGTGAAAATTATAAAAAACACTCTGGGAAATTGATCAATGTACATTTCCCTTATAGTATAAATACATCAAGTTCACACAGTTGTGTGTAAGTAAACCATGAACAAAAAATATCCTATAGCCAATATAAATCATGATATACTACTAATCTGAACAACTAAAAATCATGGAACAAGTAGGTTAGATAATACCACTCCATCCTAACAACAATAGGCATGGAAATTAAAGGATCCTAATAAGAAAAACTAGACCCAATGGCCAATATCAGTTCAAACATGGGAAAAACATCCATAGCAAGGTAATTAAAAACAATTATCAAACAAGATCCTTAACTCAAGTAATCAAGGCATAATAGGAATTTAAAGGGTTTAATTCAATAAATACGCAATACCTAAAACAACTGTATTGTGCACTTTTTCACATATAATTCAAATACAAAGTAAGATATGCACAGACCACCTACCTTGACATTTTTCAATCAATATAGTTGAATCTGAGCCTTTTATTCAACCTAGAATGACACAGATCTTTGAAAACATATAAAATAATCAACCAAATATATCTCCTAAAATAATAGAAATCAAGAGAAAAGGCTTTAGAAGAAGTAAGAACTCACTGATACAATTCCAACACAACTGACAGAGTTTGAATTGGAGAACGGTTGGTCGATTAGGGGCTCAGAGAAGAATCGCGATCTTCGATCGCTCCTAGTCGAGATGACATTAGAAGACGGTTTTTCTGTAAACAAGACGTGACCCTGGTCTGATTTATCAAATAAAAAAACATGTTGTGTTCTTTAAAAGTATAAGGCGTGTACATGCCTTTATCAGGCCCTATATTAGGCGGTCTCCAGGTCACCCCACACAGCCATGTACTCATCCATTACATGGCTAGTACATAGCCACTCGTGACCACTAGGTACATGGCATATACTCCCAAGTACATGACCTGAACTCCTTAAATTTCCAAAAAACTCAATTTTTTCTCAAAAACACCAGAAAACAAGATCCATACCAGAAAATAAGATCTAGGTTCTTAGAACATGGTAATAGATTCCAAACAAGTCAACTTCATCATCCATTATATAGTACCCACTTCTGAAGATCATGTTATTTTACTCAAATGTTTAGTAAGTTACTCTTATGTTTTCTCAATGTTTCCTTCAAGAAAGTCCTTTTTACTTCTCACTTCACCTCAAATGTAACACCATTGGTTATATGAATCAATTGTTTCATTAAATATTATTTATATCATTGAAAATATAATTTTCTTATTTCATTAAAATATTTGATCTTGAGTAAAAAATAAGTCATAAAAATATTTAATCAAACTAACAACACTTTATTCACTTATAATGGAAAATTGAAAAAAAAATGAAACCATGTATTGAATAAAAAATATTATTATATATCATATATGATTAAACACATTATATGTACATAAATTATAAGTGTAAAATAAATAGAAAAAATATTATCCTCAAAATCGAATATGTCACAAATCATATTCACCGTTGAGAATCACCATTTGAATTACATAGCCTATAATGAAAAATTACATTAGTAATAGAGAATGAATATTTTGAAATATAAAATGAAACGAAATAATATGTTTTATTTTATTAGTAAAAATGAAATGAATTTATAGGAAATAATATAATAGTTATAAAGGGAAATATGGTTTTTGGAAATATGATCATTGGAAATAAACTCATTTGAAATATAATAATTCAATATACATGTATCCAATAGGTATAATAATCCATTTATTATTGTAAAAAATTTATAATAATACAATTAATAAATAATAAATAATAAGTAATAATAAATTGTATAATTAGAATATTTATTTAAAAAATATTCATTAAATAATATTATAACTGTTAAAAAATGATATGATGAATCTATAAAATTAAGGAAAATATTTTAATATCAATTTATTAATAAAATTAGAATTTTAAAATATAAATATTTCTTTTTCATGATATTTGGTAAAGATTACTTAATATAAAACTTATATTTTTTAAATATAAATTTTTTAAAATGATGTGTGTTTTTAATTAATGTTTTAAAAAATATTTCAAAAATATATACAGATAATATTTATATTAAAATTAATTAATATACATCTAGTATCTCTTATTACTCAAGTAATAAGAATAAATTCATATTATTCTTAAAATATATATGCTTCTTAAAAATGATTTTTTCTTTATAAGGTGTCATAGTAATATTAATTTTTATAAACACTAGAAATGTAGTATAATAAAAAAAATTCATATTTCTAACATGAATATCCAAATTTACAAATAATTCTATTTGAATTTTATACATAAAGTAAATTTTCCAAATCATATATTAATTAACATGGTAAAACTATTTTTTTAGAATTTTTTATAAACATGTGGTAAATTATATTTCAATAAGTTGATCTATTTTTTGAAGAATATAATATGAAGTTTAAAACTATAAAATAGTATTAACAATCATATAATAAGTAATTTATAATGAATAATTAAAATAATAATTCGTGTATTAAAATTTATTTCTCTATAAAAATGGTTGTTTTTTATATGTCATATTTTTTAATTTGAAAGATAATTTAATCATATTTAAAAATTTTAATTATATTAAAAGAAGTTTGAATTCATATTTTTCAAATTGAAATTAAGATGTATGTGTCATATGATATTTTTTTAAAAAAAATTACCATGGTAACTATTTAATCAAGGTTAATAAGTGTAAAAATTTATAAATAAATTGGATTAAATTTTTCAAAATTAATTTGAAACAACAAAATTTTTGAAGAAAATTTGAATCCCACGTGTATCATAAATATTTTCTCACCTAATTACCAAGTGATTCCATCTTTACCACACAACTAACATTAGTTTTTATAAAAAAATTCCCAATTATAAACCAATAATAGGTTCTAACATCCACCATCTTCAAGCCACACTTTTCCATTAAATTTCTATATATACCCATACAATTTTACCTCAATAATAAAAATATTCCACATTTTATATCCCATAGTTATAAGAGTGTGTCTAAAGTATTATATTTCTAAGACATCCCTCATGAGAAGAATAATTTCCTCAATATCCCCAAACATTTCGTCCCCGTCATTCTAGTCTGATCATATTTTAAATATACTAATATTATTAAATTTTAATCATATGTATTTTCATGACCACCTCCCTACAATGTGTACCCCCTCCTTATCCGGCAATGTGAGAAGAAAGATAGTGACCCCCCAAGTCCCGCCTCTTTCATGCCCTGGGATGGTGACTAACACCAAGGGTATAGTGAACACACAAATGGGGGGCATTAACCACTAAGAGAACACATGAGAAATAAAGGGATAATATAGACACCAACCAAATCATGCTTAGACTAGAGTATAAAATAAATATAAATTGCAGATATGTCATGTCATGCAAGAACTGCTACAACTTAAATGGAGAACTTCAAGTACAAAAAGAAAGTAAAAAAGATAGTGACCATGAATCCCAAACAGATCTTGCCACCCACAAGCTAGTAGTATCCATCCTAATATCTAACCTGCTCCAAATAACATTAATAATAGTTTATATATACGTAGGGTCAGTATAACATTATACTCAGTAGGATCCTCCTTGGAGCCTCTTGTAAAAAAGCAAAGAAATCATGCTAAAGCATGGTGGACATTAAGTGAAACTAACTCATCACCTAAATAGGTATACTAAGTTCCCAGCCTCGCCATGGATACACTCTAAAATCATCATATACAATAGTATATAATATAATAAAGAATATCAAGGGTACCCAACTCCCACTTCCCCACTGGTTTTTCACTTTTTGACAATATTGCACGTACGGAGCATCTCTCTCTAAAAAGGCTAACTCGAAGACACCTGGGTGAAGCACCACAACATGAACATCATGCAACTCACCACCACATCCACATAAAAAAAGTAACCATGTGGTTTCCAGGAGCCACCACATCCCGTATAATGTGAATCATACATAATATATTATAATGAAATCCATCAAAACCCATACACCTAGTAAGGATCCTCAATCCATCACAAGCTATACAGGTTACACCTATAGTATCCCTTAGGAAACTATATACAGAATATATATGTGTGAAATAACCATAATCCTTTACAGACCTCTATACGCATATAAGGGGAAAGCTAATCTCCATTCATACCATCACAGGCAACTACTATGAAAATATAGCATCTCCAAATGGAGTAGTCATCCATCCATCCTCCCACCGAGATATTGGGAAAACATTCCCCTAGGTTTATAATAATTGGGGTGTCAATATCCCTAACTGATTGGGTGGAGTGATATATAGAAACACAAAAGTATATGATATAATATAACTCACAACCACACTATGGTCATTACCTTATCTCAGACTCAACTACAACTAACATCTCTCAGACTCCAGGCTTCCACTGCTAAGACAATATATCCTACAAGAACACAACCATTTACATAGCTACATTAAATTAATTTATTATATTTTATCATTTTAACATTAATTTAATAAATTATTTAACCAATAATTACCAATTATAAATTCTACATTAAATTTCATTAACATTACAATAAATATCCATTCCATCCATGTATAACCAAACCAAGTCAAAAAATTCTCATAAATATAAACTCAACATTACTTCCTAGAAAGCACCAAACCCACGTGATAAAAATCATTAATTCATTTATTTAACAACATTACCACTTTCCATGATTTTAGTTATTCTAGAACAAAATTATAATCTACAAAACATATAGGGATCAACACGGTGAGTAGATGAACTATCGTCGAGTCTTTTCCAATAGTAGTAAGAGCGTAGACACATACAACTGTGAGAAGATAAACATGGAAAACATGTGACATACCCCATGGGTATTAACCTCCCATGGAAGGAGAGTAATAAAACCCATCTTCAAAAAGAATTGGAGAAATTAAATTAGATAAACAAATAAAATATTAAAAAATAATCAAACTTTCTTATCAACAAGTATGCATATCTTCATCTGGTTTCATCATCTCAGGTGTCCTCTCTAACACTACATGCATAAACTGATGTATCTCACCACTCCAGGCATCAAATACTACCATAGAAACTAGGTCTCCATGCCCCAAGTACCACAATATCCCTCCAGGCTCATCCATCACAGGACCATGTCACATCTGGCTCTCCCTGCCCCACATATCACAAGTCTCATATCCATGGCACCTCAAACATAGTAGTAAAAAACATAATAATGATATCTTAGACCTAAAGAAAGGCATTCATCCTTCAAACATAATTATCTCTCATGAATTCAAAAAATAAGGCACTTGTCCATTACAAGCAAGCGGTTTACTCAGGCCCTACAAAAGAATTATCTTTATCACACAACTAGATATTATTCCATCTTGAATTAACCAATTCATTATTCAAAGGTTCTGACTACAGGTAACCTAAAAAACATATCACAAGCTATCACAAATTAATTAAAAATCTAATTTAAAATGACTTTAGTTCATTTTATGAATAATCATAAACATACTTGAGGTTCATTGACCCATTCAATTAAACATGCTTACTTGTATCAATTTTATTATCATCAAATTACAATAATAATCAAATTCATTAAACATGCCTCATTAAAAATTTATCCAATTAATTATCAATTAATTATGTCTTTATATTCTTATCCAATTTTTATTTAGAATGAGAAGTTAAATCAACCAAGGCCTAGAAATCACAGTATCTAGGAAATCCAGAGGAAACCCATTATCATGGTATAAATTAACAAAATCTCCATGTGATCGATATAAATTCCCTCATATAGTTCAAATATTTAATTAGGTCAATTTCATTCTGATCATAGGGGATATATCCTAAAATCTCTAAAATTTCATGTAAATAAATATATAATCAAATAATCCTCTACCACAAAAGGTTTTAAACGTTATTCACAAGATAAATGATCAATGCAATGGATCCTAATCACCTCTCCCGCAACAACTGCATCCACCAAAGGATGCCACACCATAACTACACCAACCAATAATTAAGGAAAATATAATTAAAAACATTGGAGATCATCCTACATAGAATACTATTAAGAAATGGGAGAAAACTTATTGAAGAACTACAAAAACAGAGGTATAAACTACCTCATAATAAATACTGATCACTACAGATCGAATAAGGGATATAGGAATTGATCATTGTTGAAGGAATTACCATAATGTAAAATAATGGGTCTCCAGGTCACCTGGTGTCGAGAGAGAGCCACTACAGCTGTATGGTTTGACAAACACAAGCGACTATAAAACACTTAAAACATTGCAACAGTGGAGCATTACATAACGTGTAATCCACTTTCATGTCGTGTAATGCCTCGAGGTCAGTTTCTTCTGAAAAAATGTTGACCTTCGATTTTATTTATTTTTTGAACCCCCAAAAAATTACATGGTGTCAATCCCACATTCAAATTGTGAAAGTTCCCTTCTCTGAGCTCTTAGCACCTGAATGCCTCTAGACTTACTCCATGCCTCCTCCGAGATCCTGGGTATTTAGAAACACAAAAAGGGTTGATCCACACATATTTGGACCCCTATATGAGATACCTCTAAAAAATTCTCATCCTTGAGAATCAAAAACCACCATAGATAGAAAAAAGAAAATGGGTTGTCCGAACAGCCAAACCGTGAGATACCTATAGAATATATAACCATGATAAGAGCTCAACCGCTTTGTATAAGGAACAACAGGAAGCACTGTGACAACCACAAATGTCTCTTAAACACTCTCACGAGAGAGATACCTCTCAATAGAGGGAAAGACACATCAATAAACAAGATAAATCCATCTCATAAATAGAAAAGGTTTACAGCCACCAAATAAATAATGTTACAAAATAAGTGTTAAACATCAAAAAACCCAGGTTAATAAGTGAATATCTATGAATCACATTCCTAGGTACTCTCCTCTATGCCACAGTGCTACCACAAGACACAAACCAATGGTATAGAAAGCTCTCACAACACCTTCTTTTAGTCATCTTGGATCTATGTTGGCTGCTCCTCGAAGGCTGCATCATCATCAACATTGATCTATCCCCAATGGATGATGTGAGAGTTTTCATGAAGATAACGATGGAGCTGTAAAATGTGAAAAAAATAATGTATCCGGCTCATTTGTGGTGGGAAGCACTGTCCAATATTCCATGACTCCAACATGAACCAACACCTCAAAAGTCCCAAAAACCGGGGACAAATCTTACTCTTATGAACAAACCTTTTCTTCTGACGATGGGGATTTGCCTTCAGTAACACATGATCTAAAACATCAAACTCCAAAGGTCACCTCATATGATCTATATTGGATTATAATGATCATGCACTACATTTATCTTCTTAAGAATCACATAAACCATCTATGTCATGTTCTGTACCAGTTCTGGCCCTAGAATTACTGACTCTCTGAAATCAGTGTATGAAAATTGAGAACAAAAAGGTCATCCATATAAGGCTTCAAATGGAACCATACCGATGGTAGAGTGAAATATAATTTTTAAGAGAACACTAAAAAGGGTAGGTGGCTCATCCACGATTCTCAAAAATCTAAGACACATGAGCGCAACATGAATTCAAGAGTTTGGTCGGTCTTCTCTGTTCTTCTATCTGTATATAGATGAAAATAAGTGAAAATAATATATGAGGACCAATATCATGATGGATACCTCTCTATACCATGAATGTAAAATGAGTATCTCGATCAGAAATGATTATCATATGGACTTCGTGGAGTCTCACCACCTCCCCCAGATACTTACTTGACAAAACTTCCACTAAGCTCGACTCCTCAATTGCTATAAAGTGAGATGAGTGTTTCAAAAAATACACTACCACCCATATAGCATCATAACCACCCTGATCTTGAGGTAAACCAATAACAATTTCCATCTATATGTCCCCCACTTCGATTGAGGAACATATAATTTATGGGGAAAACCATCAGGAACATGGTGCTCGACCTTCACCTTCTAGTAGACCAAACATCGTGAAACAAACTCTGCAACTGCATGTTTCTACTAAAGACACCAAAACTGACCTCTCAAAGATCAGTACATCTTTATAATTCCAATATATACCACTAAAGGTGAACTAAGGAACTCTCTTAGAAACCTATCACACATTGCATATGGAATAAAAATCCTTGCCTAAAACAATAGTCAATGTTGTTCAACTTCATACCAACCATCAGCAGAATCCCAACAAAAAAACTCATTCTATCCATACATCCACATCAAGATCCCCCAACTAGGACTCTTCCACCTACTACACCATAGATGACTTCACCGTCTTCTGAAAAAGACAACATCTTCCCCCAACTTATCCCATATCTAGATGTAATGCTAATGTTTTTCCATTTCTCTTTCAGAATAACCTGAATCATGAAATACATCATTGCCTAACTTCTTGATCAGCACATCAGTTACAAAATTTTCCTTTCTATTTGTCTAAAAAATAATAGAGTCTTAATCCTATAATAACTACATCCACCAACATTGATGAAGGATCAAGTCTCGCTAGGAGAAAATATACCTCATGTTCTTGTGATCAATGAAGACCAAAATGTGCTCATAGATGAGGTAATGTATCCACAAATTCTGGGAAAACAATACTGCTAACAACTCAAGATCATGGGTGGAAAAGTTATGATCATTGGGAATAAAATAACAAGCCCCATAAGAAACGACTGATCTCTACTTCATCAGAACACACCCCATCCCAAGACACGAAGCATCACAAAAAACATAGAATTGAACTACTTCTGTTGGCCAAAAAAACTAGGAAACTAAACAAAATATCCTTCAGATACTCAAAATCTACATGACGATGATCAGTCCACAAAAACACCCGATCCTTTTTGGTGAAAATTGTCAGAGGAGTCTCAACCTAAGATAAATCATCTACAAACCTCTGATAATATCCTATAATACCAAAGAAACATCGCACCACTTCCACAATCCTGAGGGATTCCCAAGAAACAACTTTATATATCTTCGATGGATCTATAGTTAATCCCTACCGCGATACAACATACCCCAAGAAACAAACTTCTCAATCCAAAAACACACACATCAGAAACATCCCAAGAATCTTCTCATGGTGAAGAACTCTCAAAAAGGCACGTAAATTTTCCGTATGCTCCTCCTCAGACTTAGAGTAGAAAAGGATGTCATTGATGAAAGCCACTACGATATTTTCCAAGAACTCATGGAACAGAGTGTTCATTATCCCCAAGAACATTGATGGGTCATTTGTCACACTAAACGATATTTCAACTAACTCATAATACACATGACGACAATAGAAAATAATATTTGGGACATCATCATCCTTTACATGCATATATTGATACCCTTAACAAAAATTGATCTTAGAGAACCAAAATTCACCCTTCAGGTGATTGAATCAATTTTCAATCCGTAGAACATGATAATGGTTCTTCACTGTCACTTTTTTTAGGCGTCGATAATTGATACAAAACCATAAACTATTGTTAGCCTTTTTTTATGAACAAAATTGGTGCACCCCATGGTGATGCACTTAGTTGAACAAAACCACACTTCAATAGAACATAATTCTCTATACGTAGCTCCCAAAACATGGAAGGAATCATCCTGTACAGAGACATCGAGATAGGTGACACACCATCTGTAGTTTGATCCCAAACTAGATCTCTCATTGAAGGGGTAATTGTACAACCTCTTCTATAAATACATCAGGGTACTCTTCTAGGACCCTATGAAACACCATCTTCTTAAACTCTGATGAAATATACATTTGTTCATCCATAAAGGTTTAAAAATAAGGAACATGCCTCTAACCCATCTGAGGGCTTCGCTCACCAACAAACACTGATGGATCTCTATCTCCATCAAAGAACAAAACATACCTCCTGAATTAATCCAAGATAGCCTAAATTGAATAAAAACAATACATGTCATGGATGACATCATATGGTTGTATTTGTAAACACATAAATTTTTCCCAAGGGCATTACTATCCCATCACTATCTCACAGTCTCTACATACTCCAACCAAGTCAGCTCGGCCTACAACCAGCGTAGTCAACATTGAGGGAACTGAAAGTCTCTTAACCTCAATTCCTAATTCATGGGAAAGGGATGGGGGTATAAAGGAGTGATTCTATAATTATTCAAACAAGGAATTCACCCAAGAAGAAAACAATAATAGGGTACCTCAAATTATATTTGGATCTCCTGGTGTGGGTTACGCTATAACAGTAAGCCGGCCATGACCCGATACACTACCTCTATGACAATGATGACAACCACCTCCATGGTTGTGCTCTACTCTATATGGTTGGGTAGAATCCCAATGATTTCTTATTCATTACCTGTCTTCTCTCTAACAATCCAAAACTATTGCAACCTACTACTATTAACTCGGTTGGAACTGCCTCATTGTAGGAACTTGAAACAGAACACTAGATACATGCTGACTACTTAGAAAGGTTGGGCACTCTATCCACCAATGACCTAGTCCTACACAATAAAAACAAGTTTCTGATCCCATGGAATAGGTCTAAGAGACAATGCCCCATGAGAAACAAGACATTGAGGGCTAGGAACTACCCCTACTATTTCAAAGCTCTTATGTCCTGAAAACTGGGAACCCCAGACCACAACTCTACTTTATGAGGAATCCTAACAACTCCCCAATCATAATGATCTAGTTCTAGATAACATTATCTCAATGACCTATTTTATTCCCAATACCTCTATATACGTCTACACTATAAACGAAGTAACCTGGCACTAGATATTTGAATGCAAAGCCTCCTCGAAATGCATTTCCCTAGCCTCCTCATCTAGAAACGGGTCTGAAGCATATCACAAAATGTTAATAAAATGTATTCCAAACTCTCAAACACTAGAGATACCCTACAATGGGTAAGCAGCGACTGGTGAATGGTCTCCTTCATAGTCAAACAAAGAATGTTTGCACTGAACTGGTCTTGGAACTCCTCCCAAGAGACTACAGACTCCTCATGATCATGGAGGAACAATATCCCCCACTAAATCACTACTCCATGCAACATCATCAATGCTAATGAAACCTCGCTCTTTTTTTGAGAACGGATCAAACTGAAAACTATCTCATCCCCCTCTAACTATTCTTCTATGAATATATCTAAAACAGATCCCTCATACCTATTCAGACTCTAGTGCTAAAACTCTTATAATGTCCTCCTCCAAGTTTCATCGTCGGGAACCACTACCTTATGACGACCTGCTGACACAACCTACTAAACATTTTCTGCAAAAACCAGAGGAGGAAACTAACCTGAAGTCTTACCTACAAAATAACACATTATTATATCTCATAAACCTAGAATATGTAATAATTTAACATTAATTAATTATTATCATTTATTTATTTTAGGTTAACCTATCCCAATGTATACCCATTCAAACACAGGCACAAAGAAGAATTATGAATTATCCATTAATAGGTCTCTACCCTAAAAACAGTATCACCTTGTTTAGTAGACATTGTAATATTAAAGGTTTGTACATCAGATCATAGGGGGGGCTACGTACTCATGTCTCAGCCATTATCCCATGTTTATAGTGCTTGATAAACTTAGCTAACAATATTTCCCCACCAACCCATGAAAACTCACATGTGCCTAACTCCAAACCACATCTTATCCCTCAACCAGACCTCTAATACCACTCTATCATGACCACCTACCTACTAAGTGTACCCCTCATGTGCCAAAAATGGAAGAATAGGGATGGTGACTCCCCAAGTCCCACCTCCAGTAGGCCCTGGGATGGCGACTAGCACCGAGGGTATGGTGAACACACAAATGGGAGGCATTACCCTCTAAGGGAACACATGATAAAGAGAGAGATAAGATAGAAACCAACAAACTCATGCTCAAACTATAGAATAAAACAATTACAAAGTGAAGATATATAATTTCATAAGGGAACTACTACATATGAAAGGTAAAACTATAAGTACCAAAAGAAAGTAAAACAGTAGTGACCACGAAGCCCAAACAACTCCTAAAACCCACAAGATAGTAATAAACAACATGATCACTAACCTACTCTAACTAACATAAAAATTATTTTATATATACTTACGTTGATTATAATAGTATACTCAGTTAGGTTGTCCCAAGAGCCTCTCATAAAAAAAGATAAGAAAGAATAATAAAGCACAGTGAGAAAAAAGTTAAACTAACTGGTCACCTAAACATATATACTATGTTCCCAGCCTTCCCATGGATATAATCACCAAATACATCATAAAATATAATATAATATAATAAATAATAGCAAGGGTACCCCGCTAACACTTCCCCACTAGTTTACCGCTTTTCCTCAACGTCGCGCATCCTGAGCATCTCTATCTGAAAAGGCTAGCCCAGAGACACCTAGAAGAGCACCACAACATGAACCTCATGAAACTCACTACAACATAAACATAACCAAATGTAACCATGTATCTTTCGGGATCCACCACAACCCACATAATTTGTATCATACATCGGGTATTAAACATCAATCCATCACTGCCCATACACTGAGTAAGGATCATCAAGCCATCACAACCTATACATGTTACACCTATAGTAGACCTTAGTAGAATATATCCTAAATATATGTTTTTGAAATAATCACTAGCCATTTTGTACCTATACACACATATATGGAGAAAACTAACCATAATGTATACTGTCACAATTAACTACTAAGAGACGAGAGCATGACCAAAGGGGGTTTTCATCCATCTATCCTCCCACTGGGATATTGGGGAAACACACCCCAGGGCTCAGAATCCCAAGGGTGTCAGTAGCCCTAAACAAAAGGTTATAGTATCATATAGAAACATAAATTTATATGATATAATATATATCACAACCACACTTTGGGAATAACCTTTTTTCAGACTCATCTACAGCTAACGTCTCTTGGAATCTCGGTTTGCACTGCTAAGACTAGTGATAAGATAATATAATATATAATTTTTTTTAATTAAATTAAATATTTTCAATAATATATTTGATAATGAACTTGTTTTACCCTAAATTCTGTAGGAAATAGGTTTCCAAGGATTAGAAGGAATAAATGGTGAAAACTAAATATTTTTCAATAACACACTATGAAACTTAAGTTTCTGTCATATATTAGTGTCTCACGGGATTCCAGACATCATGAACCAAGACATAACTCAGGTCATGATGTTTGGGAGAAACAAGATCCATTACACAATGTGAGAATAATATGCACATCATGAACCACTTGAACGAGAAATCATCTCAGAAGATATAGCTAGAAAGAAGAAACATTTCATGAGCCATGGAGTCTCGTCTTGAAAGTGGTCAAACTTTTAAACCGCAGATGAGATATGCGCAAGATACACATAGATACGGAATCCAAAAAGATTCATATGGATTCAAAATTACATTATATGAATCTCATTAAACATCCTGTAATATTTAGCCTATAGATAAACAACCATAACAGTAGATTTGAGGAGAGAGATAGAGTCAAAATGTAAAATAAGCTCTCAAGTAGAATATTTTCATCTTTTATTTCCTCCCATTATTCCCTCTATGTTTCTCTCAATAAAAATTCTAAATTTCATCATATGTTTAATTATTTTTAATACAAAATAATCATTTATTGTTTTCATCATCTCCTTCATCACCTTTTTAACATCATCTCCTCCATTCATCAATCATCAATGAAGTTTTGTGCCTTCATTCCCACTTTCATTCTCAAGTAAGTATTTAATTTTATTTAGATTTATTATTATTTGATCTTGATTTCATGTTCATAACCTTTAGTGACTCTGAATTAATTTTATGATTGTGATATCTATACATTCAACTGTTCTTAACATGTCAATCGTGGTTTTAATTAGTTATTTATTTTCATCCCCAACTACCATGAGTGGATGAAGCCACCCAGGGTAGGGGTCGAAATAAGGTGTATCTGAACGTTAATAAAATCATTAATTCTTACTTGGAAACCCTATGAATTAGTAATTCAGATAATAAATTGATGCCTATTAGATTCAATTGATCATTCCTAACCATATGACAATAAAAATAATAACCCTATCCTAATTTGAGTGGATTAGTCTATGATCAATAGCCTAAAATACCATCTTCCCTTGAAGTTAGGATTAATGAAACATGGTTGTAACAATTTCTCGATCAAGGAATATTTAACCGCATAGGTAGAGATAGTTGATTTGAACATAGATTACTAGTAACCTCCACTTTCATCACATCAAAGATCTTATAATCCTACAAATTTATAGTTAAATATCACCTTTTCTATAGATTCCTAAAGTTGACCCTGATCCCTCTCTCAATTTTTGATGAAACTATAAAACACCATAGGTCTAGTATTTCCTATACATATGCAAACTAGAAAGGAGTGATACCCTATAGGTTCTTAATCCATTAACTCTCAGAAGTTAGTTATGCTTCTTATGGGATCGACCTCGTAATTTCACTATACTACACATTAAAGAAAGAGATGTTTAGGAAAACCTTATAAATTATAATATAACCATAGCCCACAAAAATACAATGACTCATGAAGGCACGTCAAATTTTGGCATCATTTCCATTGGAGGAATGATCGACTTACAAGAATCTGACAATTGAGACCTAGGATTACCTTTCTATGACCCCTTTCCTTATTTATTTTTCAAGATTCCCTTGCATCTTTACTTCATGGTATAGTGAATGTACCAAGGTCCTTTGACTCGTTCGAAGAGCCTTGAGAAAAAAAGTTCTAGAATTCGATCCTAAGATCGAAAGGTTCCTATTTATATGCCTCCAGGGAATAATGGCTACAAAACAATCATGTGGAAACATGTCACACCCCGAAATTTTTGTTTATTTTTATTTTATTATTTCATAGTTTCAGATTCTAATACCGGGGTTTGGGTTGAGTCTTGATTTAAATTTTTTGACGTTTGATGATTTTGGTGGGTTTTAGACCGGTGCACAGGCACCACATGGTTATCGGTAACCGTGCGGTCACCCTGGTACATGTGCAGGTACCCAAGTGTTCTAGAATGAGGTGTTCAGCTTGTGTGCAAGTTATTAAGCCATGCGGTGAGCGTGCAGTTTCCCGGTTTTCAGAATAAGGTAAATAAAATTAGTGTTTAAATTTTATTAATAATAACGTTGTTATTTAGATTATGATAGTAATATTACTAAGGTGTTATTATTTTATTGTTGTTAATTTTTATTGGTATTTTCTTTATAATTATTATTATTGTATTAATGATATTATTATTGTTTTTATGGTTATTGTTGTTATTATTATTATCATTATTGGTTTTATATTATTGTTATTTAGGTTATTATTTTTATTATTTATAATTATTTTTATTTATGATATTATTATAATAATTGTTTTTTTAGAATTAAAAAAAACAAAAGCCTAACCCTAATTCTACCCGCAACAACCCCCCCCCCCCCCTTCCCCTCTCTTCCGACCCACGTGGCGCCCCCTCCCCCCCCTCTTTATTTCCTATTTGTGTACTGGGCCCTCTGTATCGCCATTCCCTCCTATGCTCGGTCCGCTCTCACCTCACTCCCTCTGTCGTCTCGGCCTCCGCATCACTGACCTGGACGGCCTCCACCTCTCCTTGTGCCTCCAGCTGTCCCTGCAGGTCCCTACAGCCTTCCCCGCTCCAGCTCTGACTGCCCTTGTCCCAACCACTCCGGCCAGCTGACACCCCCCCCCTTTCGTACCCTATTTTATGGCGGCTCGAACCCCCCTGCCCGTGTTGTTTCCAGAGACCTGAACCTCCCTACTCACGTGGTTTCTGGAGACCCAACCCCCCCCCCCCTTCTCTCTTGGTTTCCGGCGAACCTGAACCCCACTATCCAGTGGTCCTATGGCGAACCCGATATCACATGTGGTAGTACTCTTCATATTTATGATTTTTTTTATTTATGTTTTATGAACCCCAACATTTCATGTGTTGATTGGTGCATTTGGCTAGTGGTTTTAGGTGTGTGCTCGATCCACAGAAGGTTGTTAATCCCTCCACTGAAGCGGCGTCGCGGTCACACGACTTTGAGGTGGGCGGTTTCCAAATTTTTTCCCCTTCCCGCACAACTCATGACACATGTGTGTTTTAAATAATTTTTGAAATATCTTTTTCACCTCCATAATTATAGTACTTATTTTGTTGTAATGCTTTTGTCTTAGTTAAAATTGTTTAGAATAGTTTTGAAATAAGTCTTGAATTGTGTGTTGGTGATTCTGTATATAAATGTTATTCGATGTACCAATTTTTCTTGTTTATTTAATTTAGCATTTTTGTTAATTAATTTTTTTGTTTAGAATTGTGTTTATTTAATAAATTATTTTACCTGTGTAATTAATTTAGACTATTTTGTGAATAATTAATTTTTTGAGAAATTAGTTTCAAAGGGAATTTAGTTTTCATCTAATATTTGTATCAAGTTTATAAAAAAAAGGTGTGTTTCTAATAAAAACTCATCTTATGTTGTTTAATGACTTTTCATGAATTATGCAATTTGTTTATTCTTCTATACAAGTGGTGTGTGTTGTGTTTTGGAATATTTTTGGTGTGCGCTTAATTCACAACGGGGTTTTTGAGTGGGGGATTAGAGTATAAATCCTTGTGATACCCTTTTTCAAATTGTTTTATAAAATTTTTACATGGTTTATCAAATCATATCAATGGTGCGAAATGTGTTTGGAGAATTTTTTTGTGTGCGTTTGGGTTTGGTTTAAAAGTGAATAGAAATTTCGAAAAAAATGATTCTTGCTTTCTAAATGGATTTGGGTTCTTTGTGTGGTTTCTGAAATGGTTGTAAATGACATCTTTGAGTATATGACCATTTGACAATGGAAATGAAAAAGTGATTTTTGTGTAGTTTTTTTGGTAATTTTTTTGGCTACGTAAAGCCAATAGTCTTTTGGAAACACTTTTGTTTTCAAAGAAGTGATTTAATTGGTTAAGTAACACGACATCCCATTTTGTACCTCCAACTCAAACGATGATATTTGTATCCACTTTCAAAAAAAATTCTGGGTTTTTTTATTTAGAGTTTCAAACGTTTTAATAAAAATTCATTGTAGAATTTGGTCTTAAAGGCCCATTTGGATCTATCAAATTATGGGTGGAGTTGTGTTAACTATTATAAAGGTTTGTGTTTGGAAATTGTGTGTGCCTGGTTGGAACTTTAAATGTTTTTTGAATAATGATTTTGACATGGATGTATCTTGATTGCCCATTTGGCACTTTTGGATTTAATGTAATGTTTGTGATGACTCTTTGAAATGACGATGTTTTGTTTATTGTATCCTCATTTAACAACTTTACTATTTTGAGAAAGGGTTTCAAATGGTTTTAATGTTTTGAATGGTATGATGGCCCGGTTAGCACTTTGTTAAAGTGAGATGACTAAATGTGTATATGAGGCACTCCTGTCTAGTGTAACACTTAATGGGTGAACATATAGGAAGCGACATGTTTGTGGAAGGAATGTGTGATGAGATGAGTCATGTGTGCGAGGGCCTTCCTACCTACACAGTATTATTATAACCACCATGGGTTCTTGTGCATATTTTATATGATAGAGTGATGATTATTGATCAACCCCGATTAGACGGGTTGGTACCCCCTGGATTTATTATTAGGCATGGATGGCTTTGCCACTATATTGGTCAGTTGAGGGTGGACATTTGGTTATAGACTTAGGATCTTCACCATATTTCGGCAGTTGGTTCTGAAACCGAGTACGTCCTGGGGTATTCTAGGGATGTTTAGGATCACCCATAGTTACTGGATTATTTTCATTTCTTGTTTACTTCTTGTGCACTAGTTCATTTTTAGCTTTCACTCTTACCCGTTTTACTCTAGCACATAATTGGTATATTATGTTTTGGATTTTATTTATAAAATGACAAATCATTTTGTAAAATGGTATGTAGCCTGTGTTGGTTTTTTTAATGGGAAAAACATTTATCTTATTTTTAAATGTAAAAACCCTACTTTTATAATTTTATTTCAAACTTGTGTTTGTGGATTGTTTCGAGAAAGGAGACATCAATTCTTGTTGTTTACCTTGGCAACCCTACTGAACATTTTTAATGCTCACACGTATTAATATTTTCAGTTGAAGGTTCAGTCTCTTGCTCCGGTTTTCTTGGTTGAGTTTCTCATTAAAGGAGCAAGGTCGGCCATTGGTCGGGAGGTGACCTGAAAGGTCACATGGAGGTATGCTTGGTTTTATTTTCTTTCCAGTGATAGTATTATGTTTATCAACTATTTTTATTTATCTTTTTTTTTCATGGTCCAAATCGTTCCCAATGATTAAAATTTTTATGCCCGACACTAGTTGCCACCCTGTGGGGATCGGTAATGCCCCTTGGGCTATGTCACAGACCGGCTTGGGTGACCAATTTAGGGTCGAACCGGGTTGGTTTGTGACAAAATTATATCAGAGGAGGCCCTTGTTATGTGGGATGTCCAGTAGATGGAGATTACGATTTTCGGAACTCGATAGGTAGGTACGGGAAGGACATCATGAACCCTCGCCTGTTTCAAACCTCGAGTCGCCAGGGGTAGTATGGGAATTGAGTTATTGTCTTGTTCTGTTTTGTCTTAGTTTGAGGGATGAAAATGGAGGCAATATGATGTTAAAATGTGATTTTACATGGATTAGTGACCCTTGTAATGTTCAAGTACACGATTTAGGTTCCTCTTAGTCATTGAGGCTTACTTGGGGCATGACCCACTACCATGTCTCTAGGTTAAGCATGACTACTAGTCCCTCCCTTCGGTGATTTGATGCAAGTTGAGTGTTGTCTTGGTTATGAATGGTGTAAGTGAATTCATGTAAATGAAAAGGTGTTTTCTTGAAATGAGAATTATTTCTTTTAAATGGAATTAAATTTGTGAAATGGATTTTTAAAACTCAAAGCTCTTGGTTTAAAAATCTGTTGGTTTCTTGGAACTGGTAGAGATCTGGTTTGGGTACAACCTGAGGTACACTTTAAGAACATTTTCACATGTGAGGGAATGAATGAGAAGTGTGTGTTGGTGCATATGTATGAAATCAAATAAATAAATGTGCAAAGGTTCATGGGATTACTGGGGTGTGCACTTGGAATTAAAGGCTTGACCTTGTTTTTTTTTAAGTGATTTTGAAAGTGGGAAATAATTTTTTGAAAAAAAATTGGTTTTGGTTTGAAAAGTGGGTATGGTTTTTGGAAAGTGGCCTTGAAAGAAGGTGATTTTGAAATCAAAAATGGAAAGGAAATTTTGGTTTGTGTTTATATTTGTTTTTTTTTAAGCTGGCTATCTTTGGATGAAAGCACTTTCAATGATATTTCTTCGGTTTGATATTGGTTTTGGTTCTGTGTTTCATAAGTTGTTCAGAAAATGCCACCTAGAAAGGTCCCCAAGGTTTATAATAAGTAATTCCCTATTTTTGGTCCTTCTCAGACATTTCCTATTCTTCACGGTGATCAGGGACCATTAGAGGGAGAAAAATGGCTTGAAGAGGTTGAACACATTTTCAGTGTATTGGGAACTCCTGAAGCTATCAGAGTGCATGCTATTTGGTTTTTGTTTGACGGTCCATCTCTGGACTAATGGGAGTTGGTTTCCCCACCATCAATGAGAGTTGGGGTGACCTGGGATGTCTTTAAATCCATCTTTTTTTGGTGGTGTATACCTGAATCGGTGAAGATTAAGAGAAGGGAAGAGCTAATGCGTTTTCAACAGGGCTAACAGATGGTGAAAGCATATGTTGACCATTTCAAGGAACTTGTGCCCTTTTCTCTAGAGGCAGCATCACAGGATTTGATGAAGACTTCTCTCTTCATCGGGGTCTTCTTCTAGAGATCAAGGAGTGGGTCCTTTTTTTAGGACCATCGTTTCAAGAAGCTGGTGAATGAGGCGTTCCTAGATGAGTTGGTCTTTGGAACAGAGATGGTTGGAAATCCAACATATCTGGTTGCTCATGAAGGTTCCCCATCTGGTGAGAAGGGTGTGCCAGAGGGACAAATTTCTAAAGAGTCCACTGTAGTGGTTCTGGCTTCCAGATTGTCGGACCATTCAGTGGTGTGCCACCAGTGTGGCTGGTTTGGGCACGTGAAACCATCATGTCACATCCCTCCAAAGACGTGTCATCATTCCGGCTGTCTGGGTCACATGGAGAAGTTTTGCAGGAAGAACAGCCTAAAGAAGACTCTGTGACCAGAGGAATTCTAGTTCCTAACTGTGAGGTAGGGGATGCTTTAGCCATCAGATCCCCAGCCATAGGTCTTGTGGTGAAGCTCGCGCACAGTCAGGAGTTTCTGGGGGTGTGAAGCCTCAATTCATGTTTTGTGTTCTGTATTGGAAGTGGAACATTTAAAGTATTTTCATTCTTATTTTCCAAGGTAAACTTTTTGACATGGTTGTGAGTTCAATGTGTTTTCCAAAACAGTTTTGTTTTTCTGATCATGGTTTTCTAAATTGTGTGCTTTTCTTAAAAGTGTGTTTGGCCCCAGTATGAGTTGATCTTGGTTTAGAAGTGTTCGTTTGAGATGTAAGTGCCTGCAGGGGAATCAATTATTGTAGTTATGCTCGGGTATTCTACTGGTGTTAGGGTTTTCTTAGAGGTTTTTCTATAGTGTTTGAGGTTTTTGGTCTGGGTTGAGAGTTCCAAGTTTCAGCAGAGCTGTTGTTTCGCTCGTGATATAAAAGTTAGTTTGGATCGATTGGGAGTTCCTATGTTGGCCCCCCTTCCCGGGGTGATAAATTTGAGTGTTATATTTTCATACTAGTTGAGTTATTATGGTGGGGAGAACCCTTTAGTGTTCTCCCTTTCTCTTGTGTTGTGGTTTCTTTTGGTTTCTTTTGGGCATGGTTTCTTATCTTGTCTGTTCGGTTGGGTGACTTACTAGAGGTAGAAAGTGTCTATGGTGGGGGTAATTGTCACACCCCAACTTTTTTGTTTATTTTTATTTTATTATTTCTTAGTTTTAGGGTTCTCTCTCTAAGGTTTGGGTTGAGTCCCGATTTAAAATTTTTGAGGTTTTATGATTTTGGTGGGTTTCAAACCGGTACACGGGCACCATATGGTTAGCGGTAACTGTGCGGTCACCCCAGTACTTGTGCAAGTACCCAAGTGGTCTGGAATGAGGTGTGCAGCTTGTGCGCAAGTTATTAAGCCATGCAGCGAGAGTGTAGTTTCCCAGTTTTTAGAATAAGGTAAATAAAATGGTTTAAGTGTTTAAATTGTATTAATAATAATGTTATTATTTAATTAATGGTAGTAATATTACTAAGGTTTTATTATTTTATTGTTATTAATTTTTATTATTATTATCATTTAAATTATTATTACTGTAATAATGATATTATTATTATTTTTGTTGTTGTTATTATTATTGTTGGTTTTTATATTATTTTTATTTATGTTGTTATTATTATTATTGTTTATAATTATTGATATTGATATTATTATTATTAGTTTTATTATTATAATTACTGTTATTTTATTAGAAATTAAAAAAACAAAATCCTAACCCTAATTCTACCTACAGCAGCCCACCCCCCCCCTGCCTCTTCATTTCTGGTTCGCACACCATGCCATCGGCCTTGCCTTGCCCTCCTGCGCTCGGCCCACTCTCGCATCACACTCTCCGCCATCCTGGCCTCCACACCACTGCCCTGGCTGGCCTCCACCTTTCCTTGTGCCTCCAGCCATCCCCGCAGGTCCTCGCCACCTTCCCCGCTCTAGCTCTGACCGCCCTTGTCCCAGCAACTCCGACCAGCCGACCCCCCACCCCCCCTTCGTACCCTATTTTCTGGTGGTGTGAACCCACCCTACTCACATGGTTTTTGAAGACCCAAACCCCCCTTCTCATGTGGTTTCCGGAGACCCAAACCCCTCCTGCTCGTGTGGTTTCCAGCAAACCAAAACCCCACTATCCAACGGTCCTATGGCGAACACGACCTCACATGTGGTTGTACTCTTCCTATTTAATATGTTTTTAATTATGTTTTCCAAACCCCAAAAATTCATGGGTTGATTAGCACATTTTCCTAGTGGTTTTATGTGTGTGCTTGGTCCTCAAAAGGTTATTATTCCCTCTACTGAAGTGAAGTTGCGGTCGCACGACATTGAGGTAGGCAGTTTCTGGTTTCTTTTCATTTCCCGCATAGCTCATAACACATGCTAGTTTTAAATAATTTTTGAAATATCTTCTATACCTCCATAAGTATAGTTCTTAGTTTTTTGCAATGCTTTTCTGTTATTTAAAATTGTTTAGAATAGTTTGGAAATAAGTCTTGAATTGTGTGTAGGTGATTCTATATATTAATGTTATTCGATGAACTAGTTTTTTTTGTTTAATTAATTTAGCATGTTTGTTAATTAATTTGTTTGTTCAGAATTGTGTTTATTTAATAAATTATTTTACCTGCATAATTAATTTAGAGTGTTTTGGGAATAATTAATTTGGAGAGAAATTAGATTCAAAAGGAATTTAGTTTTCATCTAATTTTTGTAGCATGTTTATAAAAAAGGGGTGTTTCTAATAAAAACCCATCTTGCGCTGTTTAATGACTTTTCATGAATTGTGAAATTTTTTCATTCAACTATGAAAGTGGTGTTTGTTGTGTTTTGGTATGGGGTTGGTGTGCTCTTAATTCACAAAGGGGTTTTTGAGTGGAGGTTTTTCATGTAAGGCCTTGTGATACCCTTTTTCGAATTGTTTTATAAAATTTATACATGGTTTATCTAATCATTTCAATGGTGTGAAATGTGTTTGGATAATTTTTTGTGTGCATTTGGGTTTGGCATAAAGGTGAATGGTAATTTTCTGAAAATTATTCTTTCTTTCTAAATGTATTTTAGTTCTTTGTGTGGTTTCTGAAATGGATGGAAATGAAGTATTTGAGCATATGACCATTTGACAATGGAAATGAAAAAGTAGTTTTTGGGTGACATTTTGGGTAATGTTTTTGGTTACGTAAAACCGATGGCCTGTATGGAAGCACTTGTGTTTTCAAATAAGTGATATAATTTTTTATGTAACCTAGCAAACCGTTTGGTACCTCCAACTCAAAAATTGATATTTGTTTTCACTTTAAAAAAACAATATTGCACATTTTCTTAGAGTTTGAAACGTTTTACTAAAACTGAATTGGATAATTTGGTATTAAAGGCCCATTTGGCTCTTTCGAATTATGGTTGGAGTTGTGTTAACTGTTAGAAAGATTTTTTTTTAGAAATTTTTTGTGCCTGGTTATAACTTTAAATGTTTTTAGAATAATGATTTCAACATGGATGTGTTGTGACGGCCCGTTTGGCACTTTCATCTTTAATGTAATGTTTGTGTTGACACTTTGAAATGACGAATTTTTTGTTTGATGTATTCTCATTTTACAAATTTAGTATTTTGAGAAAGGTTTTCAAATGGTTTTAATGTTTTTCATGGTATGATGGCCCGGTTGGCACTTTTTTAAAGTGAGACAACTGAATGTGTATATAAGGCGCTCATGTCTAGTGTAACGCTTAATGGGTGAACGTATAGGAAGCTTCCGTGTTTGGGGAAGGAAAGTGTGGTGAGATGAGTCACGTGTGCAAGGGTCTTCCTACCTACATAGTATTATTATAACCACCATGGGTTCCTTGGAATCTTTTAGATGATCAAGTGACGATTGTTGATCAACCCCGATTAGACGGGTTGGTACCCCTGGATTTTTTGTTAGGTCAGGCAGGCTTTGCCACTAGATTGGTCGTTTAAGGGTGGCCGGTTGGTTATAGAATTAGGAGCTTCACCATATGGCGGAAGGTGGTTCTGAAACCGAGTATGTCCCGGGGTCTTCTAGGGATGTTTAGGATCACCCATGGTTACTGGATTATTTTCATTGCTTGTTTACTTTCCATGCACTAGTTTATTTTTAGCTTGCAATCTTACTCATTTTAATCTAGAACAACATCGGTATATTTTGTTTTTGATTTTATTTATAAAATGACAAATTATTTTTGAAAATTTTATGTAACATTTGTTGGTTTTCTTTAAATGGGAAAAACATGTTGCTTATTTTCAAATGTGAAAACCCTATTTTTATAATTGTATTTGAAAATTGTGTTGGTAGATTGTTTTTGGAAAAGAGAAATCAGATTCTATGGTTTACCTTGGCAACCCTACTGAGCATTTTTAATGCTCATGCCTATTTATCTTTTCATTTATAGGTTAAGTCTCGTGTTCGGGTTTTCTTGGTTGAGTTTCTCATTATAAGAGCAAGGTCAGCCTTTAGTCGAGAGGTGACCTGAAAGGTCACGTGGAGGTATGCTCAGTTTTATTTTCTTTTTGGTGCTAGTATTATGTTTATCGACTGTTTTTATTTATCAATTTTTTTTCCATGGGTTAAATCATTCCCAATGATTAAAATTTTGATGCCCGACACTAGTTGCCAGCCCATGGGGATTGGGAACGCCCCTCAGCCCATGTCTTGGACCGGCTTGGGTGACCAGTTCAGGGTCGACCCGGGTTGGTTTGTGACACAATAGACCAATGAAACTATCAAAACATGAACAAATTTATTTCAATAGAGCACCAGATACATCAATAAAGGACCATCATGGATTATGGCTTGCCACAAATCTAGAGTGAACCCCATATATAGTGCGTCCCCACATCTAAGCTCATATATTTGTAATCAAACCTAGACTCACTTATATGATCTAGAACATGGGGAAATTTATAGGAATTCGGAGAGAAGATCCTCATGTGCACCTATCAAACTTCCTATATGTTTTTGATACCTTTCAAAACCAGGGAGTCTCTTCAGATGTAATTAGATTGTACATCTTCCCATTTTCCTTAAGAGACCAAGATAATGACCAGCTTAAAAGTCAATATCCCGAATGAATCATGACTTAGGAAGATATTTCTAAGAAGATATCAGATAAATACATTCCACTGATCTAGACATGGAATCTCCATAATGATATTCAGAATGTTTCTCAAACCGATGGAGAATCTGCATGGGAAGCAAGGGACCGATTCTGGGATCAGATGACGAAGTGTCCACACCATGGACTGGACATGTGGATTCAGTTACAGATTTTCTACTAAAGACTCTATCTAGCTTAAAATACTACTATCTATGCTACTGTGGATGGAGGAGTGATTTTTAAAACCTCAGAAGTTAGAAGAGTTATTCTTGATGAAGTTTATCATAATGACAGCATGTCGAAAATGATCTTGGACCACCCCGGCATGGTATCCACCATGTGGATGAAAACAACAGATCAATATCTCAATATGAATCACTCATGAAAAAGCTCGAATCATTTCAAATGTCTGATGCACAACCCTATCTTGATCCCCTAATGGAGATACAATCATGTGAGATGTGTGGTGTCCCACATCTGTAACAAGACTGGAAGGAAGAAGTTTAGGAATCACAACCTCAAGATTATAATTATGTCAATTACAATCAAGGACCACTAGGAGTCCACCTATATACCTACTTCCAATACCTAAGTAATAGATTCAACAACAACCCTTCCCATAAAGGGCCCAATAGAAATTTCAACCCGCTCAGCCTAGACCTCAGGAACAACCTGATCCTCCTCAAAGTAACCTGTAAAACCTCATGTCTAATTTCATTCAAAAATTAAATAATAGATTAAAAATCAATAAATGGAAATGAAAAACCAAATATCTGATTTGCAGAATATTGATGTTCAAGTGGGTCAAATCTCAATGACTTTGTCAGATAAATTAGTGGGTACTCTACGCGGTAATACAGATACGTACCTAAGGGAGGGATCTAAATTGGTAGCAATAAGATGTGGGGATATATTGGACACTCAAAAACAAATTGGAAGAGATGAAAGGAAAAATAAAGATCCTAAGAAACAACCACTAGGGGAAGAATAAGTTGAGTAAACAATACCTCAGGATGTATCAATAGGTGAAAGTGAACAAACTCCTGATAAACTAAAGGAACGAGTTTATATTTTTCCACCACCATACATGCTACCTATTCGTTTTTTGGAAAGAGAGAGGCAGGGAAGATAATAGGAACATTATAAAAAGTTCTTGGAATTGTTCAATAAACTACACATTAACATACAATTTGTAGAAGTTGTTTCTCAAATTCTAGTGTAAGAAAAATTTCTCATGGATCTTCTATCCAAAAAATGAATGAAATAAGATATTGGTGTGATTTCATTAAATAAAGAATGCTCTGCTATTTTTTAATAGAAATTGCACAAAAAATGAGTGATACTTAATGTTTTTCAATCCCCTATGCTATTTGAGAATGAAAGTTTAGAGGTTCTTTGTGTGATCTTGAAGCCATCATCAACTTAATTCTAATGATTGTTCTCTAAAATCTAGGACTCTAAGAACTCAAAACAACTCGAGTAGCACTAAAAATCACTGAATGATTGGTGAAGTACCCTAGAGGTATTCTTGAATATGATTTATTTAATGTTGTAAAATTCATCCTTCCAGCAAAATTTTTATTTCTTAACATTGATGAAGAAGGTGATGTTCCCATTATACGTGGAAGACCATTCCTAGCCATAGGATAGTCTTTGATAAATGTGAATCAAGGAAATATAATCATCCGAGTTAGATATGAATAGATAGTGTTCAACCCAATCAAAGCTCCCCAAAAGTTAGACAATGATATTGATTGCAACGCCATATATCTTACCCAAAAAGGAGATGAAAACATGGACATTGAAGAAGAATGTGTAGAGTCACTCTCAGAGAAGGAAGAAGAGTAAAATTTTGAGGAATTAATATTCATTGAACCTATAATGAGAAATATCATTCCACATTTCATCGCATCCATCATTCAATGACTAAAGCTATAACTAAAGTCTATACCTGATACTATAATGTATTCTTACATTGGTGTGCCAACATATTTACTTATAATTATCAACTCTGAATTATCTCAAGTATAAGAAGAAAAATATATTGATGTTTGGAAGAGACATAAGACTCCATTCTCTTGGGGAGTGGAAGACATCAAAAGAATCAATCCTACTAAATGCAATCACATGATTATACTTGAAGAAGATTCAAATTCAAAATGCCATTTTCACGGTTGGGGCACACCATTGATGAAGGAAGTCATCAAAATGGAATTGATAAAAATATTGGATATAGGAATAATATTTTCCATATCCGATAGTGAATGGGTAAGCACCCAACAAGTTGTTCCTAGGAAAAGAGGACCCACAAAAGAGAGAAATACTAAAAATGAAATAATTTTAACACACACCCTTACTGGGTGGAGAGTCCATGTAGATTATAGATGCTTAAATATAGCAACAAGGAGGGATCATTTTCCCTTACCATTGATGGGTAAAATTCTAGAAGGACATGCATGACAAGAATTCAATTGTTTCCCTGATGGATATTTTGGATACAACAAAATTGTTGTTTTCCCCTCTGATTGCCCAAAAACCACATTCACATGCCCATTTGGTACTTTTTCCTACTGGTGAATGTCAATCGAAATGCTCAATTATCTAGAAACATTTCAGAGACGCATGAAACATATCTTCCATGACATGGGACAATAATTTCTATAAATATTAATGGTTGAATTCTCAACTTTGGAAGATCGTTTGAGGTATTTTAAAGAAATATGGAATTAGTCTTACAAGGATGTGAAGAAAAATTCCTAGTATTATATTGGGAGAAATGTAATTTTATGGTCCATGTAGGAACTTTAATCAGGCATAAGATCTGAAAATAAGGCAAAGATATTGATCCAGATAAAATAAAAGTCATCAAGGACTTGCCTGAACCATCAACATTGAAGGGAATAAGAAAATTTATAGGCCATGCTAAATTTTATAGGATATTTGTAAAATATATTTAAAAGATTTATCATCCATTGATTCACTTATTATTAAATTAAATCCCTTTATAATTCATTGAGGAACGAAAAAAGGAATTTAAAACATTGAAAACAAGCATGATAGAAGCCTGGGTCATCATTTCACCCAATCGGGATAAGAAAATTGAGTTAATATGTGATTCTGAAAACCGTGCTTTTGGTGTTTTGTTAGGAAAACAAATTTTCCACATATTTTTTTCCATCTATTATGAAAGCCACACATTATTTTAATCTCAAGTAAATTACCTAACTATAGATAAAGAACTCTTAGTCTTTGTATAGCCATTCAGAAATTCTATTCCAATCTGGTTTGGTCTAAAGTGATTGTACATACTGATCATGCTACCATAAGATACTTGATGAACAAGAAGGATTCCAAAATAAGGATGATATGGTGGGTCTTCTTGCTACAATAGTTTAAGATTGTAATCAAGGACACAAAAGGCAAAGAAAATGATATTACTGACCATTTATCCAGACACCCCCTATCATTCATCAAGGAAGACCAGGAAGATGTTATTGATGTAGATTTTCCAGATGAAACCATTTTTAGCAGCAAGGTTCAACTATAGTTTTTATATATTTCAAATTATGTTTCCACAACATCACTTCACCAAGACCTCTCACATCAACAAAGGAAAATATTTCTAGCAGATTCCAAACATTTCTACTAGGTTGAACCATTACTATTCAAATATTATCTTGATGGTTTTCTCTAATGTTGCATCCCTAAAATTGAAATCCCGAATATAATCGAAATGAGTCATAAATCACCAGCTATTGGACATCATAGACATGATTAAATAGTATCCCAAATTATAAAAAGTGTACTTTGCGGCCCACGCTACACCAAGATATGAGGGAATTCTTTCGAAGCTGTGATAGATGTTATCGGATTTGAAACATTTGAAAATGGAACTAGATGCTGAAAAATCCCTTCATGGAAGTCGAAATATTAAAAATTTGGGGAAAATACTTCATGAGTCCATTTTTAACTTAATATGGAAAATCATACATTTTGGGATGCATTGAGTACATCTCAAAATGGGTTGAAGGAAAAGCAACTTCACATGACACGACAAAAGTGGTCAATAACTTTATGAAAAATAATCTGTTTGAAAGATTTGTATTTCCAGGATTACTCATTATTGATCAAGAAAAAACATTTAAAAATCCACGATATGATAGTATTTATAAATAATTATGTAATCAGAGACTATACATGTACTCCCTACAACCCACAAATAAGTGGGCAAGTAGAACTATCAAATAGGGAGATCAATAAAATTTTAGAAAAGATTGTAAATACAATCTGAAGTGATAGGAGTCTAAATATAAATGATGAACTATGAGCATACTGTACTGTATACAAAACTCCAATAAGAACAACACTGTACATATTAGTTTACGAGAAACCTTGTCATCTTCCTATTGAACTAGAACAATGTTCATTTTTGGCGATTAAGAAATAGAATTTAAATTCTAAGATGGCTGGAGAAGATGTGATGCTACATTTAACCAAATAAGAAGAGATCAGGAGGGATGCCTTTGAAAATTATAGGTTCAATAAAGAGAAAACAATGAAATGGAATGATCAACATATTTCTAGGCGTATCTTTGTACCCAAGCCTAAGATCCTTTTATTTAACTCATGATTGAAACTATTCCCAGGTAATCTTAAATCTCGATGGTTTGGTCCTTTTGAAGTTGTTAAAGTCCATCCATATGAAACCATTGAAATTTAAAGAGGGGGTGGACCACCATTCAAGGTGAGTGGTCAAATACTGAAAATCTTCCAAGAACCCTTCTATGAAGGTTGTTTCATTAGCCTCAATTACATTTGATCCCCAATTGATTCAATATATTGATTTTAAAGGAGGTGATGACTGGGAGGCAACCTAGGTTAGAAAATCATAGCCTAAGTTAAGTTAGTCTAGCCTTATAAATTATTTTGATATGTTAGGAGCTAGAGGTTTAGGGTTAATGATGTTTTCTTCAAAAAAAATTCCAATTACACTTCGCGCAACAATATTTCACTGTGTGTAATTTTTGATCCAAAAAATAATTTTAATACACCAGTACATGATGTGAACCATTGTCACGCATCATGTTGTTCTTTTGGTATGTTTTTAAAAAACAACTCGTGAACTGTAAGTTCATGACCCGACCCCTAACCTCCCTCTTCCAACCTCTTGAACACCTCCCCTCCTCATTTTACATGCACCCCCAACCCCTCAACTCCCTCATCACCTCGAAAATAGACTCCCACACAACCTCACCCTCCCCCACTCAACCTAAGCTCTACTAACACCACCCCTCTCCCTCTCAACCACAAATGAACCTATCATAATCATTCCTAGATGGCACATACCAAACTCCAAAATCCTTCTTACTCATTGTCCACCCATGACAAGTAGCCTTCTTCAATGAAAGCATGTGAAGGCACTTCTTCCACCCCTGTTGAACCTCTTGCACTGCCTGCAATAACTTCAGATACACTGGATACCCAAATTGACTCCATATCCACCTATGAGGAGTCCTCAAGTGAGGAAAACCTCTACATGATCCATGTCTTATGATTTTCCAACATGTGTCACTGGGTAAAACTTAGTAGTCTACAGGAAAAGATGATGCAGAAAAACAAATCCTTGGACATACCTATACTTGCTAGGATGAACATCATATATGTCATCTTAGACCTCTTCCAGACACTCCATGTTGATTGAATTGTTGAGGTTCATGAGGAGACCTATAAAATGATTTCTCTATAGTTCATGTAGATGTTTGAGATATCCATTGATAACCTTTGGTTCTTCTTGGGTGTCCAGCCCCAAGATCTTTCCTTCACTGATTTTGTAATAGGCCCTAGAATTTATGCAGAAGAGTTTTCAAATCATAGATCTTCCCTATAATTCCTATAGAGCCTCCCTGATCATATTCACAATGTATATGGGAGATGATTTCCTAATACCCTCAGTTACCCCAGGACCCATAGATCACAAAATCTACCCTATTGTATAGCTCGGCCTTAAAGATTCTGCACTGAGCTATGACACATGGATGGTTCTCTAGGGATGAGTCTCATGGTAGTGTTATCCAAGTATATATTCTTATTTTTGCAGCAGCCATGGGTGGTTCACCCATAAACATGATTACTCAATCTACTCAATATTTTAGGGATCATGTCTATAGGAATCGAGGAACTCTAATGGGAGGCTTATTTATTACACACTATGCCAAATAACTCAAATTTTTTGATTCAAGCCTTTAACTCACCTTCAAGGGACAATTGATTTTATTGACTTTTTTATGTTGCACATGATGCAAATTTTGGTTAACGACAGTGATATATATCATTGGGCACCAGACGTGCATGAGGAAAACTGCATGCAAAGGAACTGCCACCAGCAGTAGCAGACCCACTAGTTCTTCCATCTACCACTTCTACAGTTGCACCACCCACTCTTCCTCCCACCTATACCACCTCGTCAACCATACCTCCACCCACCCATCCCACCTTGATAGAGATTCGATCTCCACGGTACTGCATCATAAATAACCTAAGCTAGATTTCCACTCATCTTCATCTTCCTTACATCAAGCCTCCATAGTTCCCCACTCAACCACCACCAGCCTTTGTTATTCCCTCCTCTTCTACCATTACAACATAACCCATATCCCACCCTAACAAACCCATAGATCTTACTAACCATGCTACCCAGCAGAAGTATTTAGATGAGAAATCCTAGTGGGGAAAGGGGTTGGCCACCGATATATCCACAAAGGTACCTTTTGTATATCAAAATACCAAACCCCCAAACCTCCCTATAGATCAGGACCTCTCCACCACCCACTTCATCTCATATATCCATCTCTACTACTCCACCATCTATCACCGATCAACCTCCTCTTGCTACCGACATAGACAATGATCCATACTTACATATTTCATCACCACCAGTGGTTGGTCTGACAATGGAGGATATTTTTGGTCCCGATGGCTAATCGGCTATTTTTTATTCATTTTTGGGCTTTATAATTTTTTTGATAGGGCTGGTCATTTCATTTTTGAATCTATGTATTCCCTCGTTTTGGTACTAATCATTTATATATATATATGAAACTATATTTTTACATCATTCTTACTTGGATGGATTTTCATTTCATTACATTTTTAAATATCCATGTCGAGCTCCTCTATATCATCCATAGTTTTCAATCGACCCATTCCACCATATGTTCAATTCCATAAGATGACCAAGCATGTCGCATAAATAGTATTCCAACTTCAAGAACAAACTATTGGGATCCATTCCCAGCATCATCCACCTTGATCGATGATTCTATCCCCCCCCCATCTGATTTATTCTCATTCTAGACCTAAATTTATCAATCTAGTTAAGAGACCACATGAGTTGGAGGACACTGCCACTACTATCTAAAAATGAAAGAGTAGTAACTGAGTTGATGGACCCCATTTCAAGATTTTTTATTACATCTGTAAGGATTATGATATTGATGTTAATTCTTTATGGGAGGTAACCCATTGTTTTTTATTTTATTGATTTAGAGGTCATGTTGGAGTCTTTTCCATTTTCATTTTTATTACCTTTAGAAATTCATTGTAATCATTAAATTTTTTTGAATAAAAATGGTTATCGTTTCTCATTTTTCTATAAAACTATATATTCTTCAATTTATCAATGTTTTAGACCTATGGACTGACCTTTAATCTAGTTTTAGAACTGTTTTCTAATCTATTGGGAAGGTTCCGCATAATTAGAAACATACATCTCAATTTCCCTCATGGAATTCCAATTATTACAGGGATATCTCGATTCCCTTAGTTTTTTAATTGTAAAAATAAATTTAATTTTTTCTTGAATTTATATGCTATAAAAATCCCAAAATATTTACATGCAAATTGCAACCATTTTCAACTTCTAATTGTGTGAGACATTCTCATGATTGTCACTTTCGATGCACTTGAATTATTATATGTTCCCAATAGTCTAGGAGAAAATTTTCAAATTGTAAACATGGTTTAAACCTTAAAAATATTATGATCATTTAAATAAAAGAAATTTTTAATGTATAATTATTAGAATCCATGTTTTGTATCTATGTATAATTTCATAATGATTTTTGAGCGTACACGTTTAATTCAAAGTCAACATTTTTTAAATAATGTTCAATTGAATTACTTCTTAGTTTTATACCCATTATGATTTCCAGTTTATTTATTTTTCTCATTACCCAAGAGGACTGTAAGCCTAAAATTGTATATTCTTTTTGGAGCATATTTCTTGAGTGATACCTGAGACATGTAAACCTATTAGAACATTTATTGATATTTTGTTAAGGTTGTGACAGAATAAGTACAATTCTAAAATTATTAAGGAAATATTTTTTGTGCCACTTTTTCAAGAGGCCCACATTACATCATAACTTCATTAAGCCCGTAGTTTTCATGAATAACCTTATATGATGAATCTATTCCAACATTATTTTCCCTTTCCTACCCTACACCTTGTATAATGCATGATTTTACCATTGAACAAGTGTGGGGGAGGAATTCAAACATCTAGGATTCATTTATTGTAGGGATGTATTGTGTTACTCATCAGACTATTTAGTTGTGATCCATGTATAATTTTTAGCATTTACCACATATACTCTTCATTTTCAAAATAAAAAAATAAATGAAAAATTGATATATGTTGTGTATTATGATGGTCAGAAATAACTATTTCCATACCGATGAATCCCCTAAAGAATCATATATAGTTAGGGGATGGATTTGATATATCGACTAGACGTGAATTTTGAAAAATAATAGTAAAAAAGAAAAAGGAAAAGAATAGGATACCCTTTTGGAACTTACCTGATATATACATGGATCCAACCTGAACATCAAGGAGAGTGGTTTTGATTAGATAGGAGGAGTCATTGTATTACACTATCCTCAATATTCATGCATTGAACATCAGATCTTACCCTCTTTTTAATATTTATTTTTAATTTTTACTAACCTACCCATAGACCCATGGGTTATTTGAACCCAATTGCTAAAGCCCTTATGATTAAATTTTTAATCATCTTTACAAAGTGGAGATGATGGAACCAATTAAAGCCTATAGTTAAGATCATGAACTCAGGGTATGATCATAACTCTAATTTAATTTTACCTAAGTGATGAGAGATAATTAATTGTATGGTAGATTGAAAATGTGTATAGAACTTAAGGGATAGATAAGAGATTGTAATTAAAATATTAGAATTTTTAAAGGAACTGAGAAAAGATACATGACTAATTTCTTATATAGGGTTGATTATAGATACTAACCTTTTCTTCTTATATATAGTTTTATTTTCCTGGACATAATTTATGTATCTTATTTTGAAATTTTTTATCTTTTTAAAGTCACTCTTGATATATTTTTTCTTGAGTACTATCAATTTTTCAATTGTGGGGGAATTTGATAAGCACAAGTCATTTATAATTTTTTTCATTAAATTAAGGATTTATAATGATATATTCAATAATTAACTTGGTTTATGCTGAAATTTTCAGGAAATAGGTTCTTATGGTTTTAAAGGATGAAGTAAAGGAATGTGTAGATTTTTTTAATACATATCGTGAAACTTATGTTCACATCATGAAATAGTGTCTCCTGGGATTCCAGACATCAGGATCTAAGCTATGAATCAAGTCATGAAGTTTGGGAGTAGAAGATCCATTATACAACATGAGTATAAGATACATGTCATAAACCTCTTGAACGATAAATCCTCTCAGAAGATAAAGCTTGAAATAATATACATGCCATAAACCAAGGAGGCATGTCATAAATGTGGTAAAACTATTAAACCACAGATGAGATATGCACTAGATACACATAGATACAAAATTTTTAAAGATTTGCACATATTCAAAATTACATGAAGTGAATCCCATTACACATCATGTAATTTTTCAGGTATAAATAAAGGACCATGCCATTGGATTTGAAGATTGTTCTAGATCCAAAAAGAAAAAGAATATCCCTAGAAATGGATTTTTCATCTTTTCCTTCATCTCATTATTCGCTCTTTGTTTCTCCAAATATAAAATCTAAATTTCTTCATCTCTTTCATTATTTTTAATAGAAAAAAAATCATGTATTTTTTTCATCACCTTCACCCCTTTATCACATTATAGACATCATTTATCAATTGTCAATGATGTTTTGTGTGTTTATTCTCACTTTTATTTTCAATTAAGTATTTAAATTATTTGTGATTTATAATTCATCGATCCTGGTTTCATGTTCATCCCATTTAGTGACTCTGAATTAATTTAATGATTATGTTCTGTTTAAATTATATAATTCATAGCATGTCATGCATGGTTTTAATTAGTTATTTGTTTTCATCTCCACCAACCCAGAGTTTCTAAAACCACTTAGGGTCGAGGTCGAGAGTCGGTGTATCTGAACTTTAACAAAATCATTAATTATTATCTTGGTAACCCAAAGATTTAGTTTTCGGGATTAACAATCAATATCCATTCAATTAAATTGAACATCCTTAACCAAGGGACAATCATGTTAAGGACCCAATCCTCATCGGAGTAGATAAGGATATGATCAGTACTCTAAAATACATTCTACCCTTGATTACCAGCTTAATGCAGCTAGGTTGATACTATTTTTTGATCAACGAATAGTTAAACACTCAGGTATAGCAACTCAATTTGACCATAGTAAAACTCAGGCTTTCACTATACTATTCCATGTAGAAACTGATGTTTGGTAAAACCTTAGAAATTATAATTTGACCGCAACCCATACGATTTCAATGACGTGTTCTGGAACGTCAACTAGATATCCTATAAAAACACAACCATTTAAAGAGATAGATTGAATTACTTTATCATATTTTATCAATTTCATTTTACATTAATTAATTAATTAACCATTATCAATTTCCCATTACATTTCATTAGTATTACAAAAAAGATCCATTCCCTCCATGCATAAACAAACTGAGTCCATGGATTCTTAGAAGTATAACCTTAGTAATACATACTAGTAAGCTCCACCCCATGGGTTAAACAAAATTAAATAGTTTATTTAAAAAAATTCCACATTCCATGATTCTTGGTATTATAGAATAAAATTCTAAGCTACCAAACATAATGGGATCAATACGGTGAGTTGATAAACTACCTGTCTAGTATTTGACACCTATAACAGGAGTGTAGACCCATCCAACTCTAAGAATATAAATAAGGAAGGCATGTGTCATACCCTATATGTCTTATACTCCCTTGGATGGAGAGTAAGAAAAACCATTTGCCTCATGTAGTGGGGAAAGTAAATCATATAAAAAAACATATTTAACAAGCATCCAACTTTAATAATAATAATTTATCCCAAATTCAACCCATTCCATCATCTCTGGTGTCCTTCTCAACTCCATATGCATAAACCGATGCATCTCTCCACTAAAAGAATCAATTAATCCAACAAAACTGGGCCTCTCTACCCCATGTACCACAACAACCCCTAGGCTCAGCCATCCCAGGCTCACATCACATCCAATATCCCCATCCCACACACGACAAGTTTCATATTTAGATCACAGCACAAGAAATATGAAAAATCATAGAAATGGGAACTTTGACCCAAAGAAAGTCATTTTGCCTTCACACAAAATGAGCTCTAACATCAGTAAATCATAAGGAACTTTCCATTTAAAATAAAGATAGAAACTCAGGAACTACAATGGCATTATGTTTATCACACAATCGGTTCTTATTCTTTCATTAATTTTTTTTAAAAGGTCAAGTCAGAAGCATAAGCTTCTGACCCTTTATTCAATAAAGAAAAAGAAAACAGGTAGGAGGCGAAAGGGGTCACACAATCAGTAATGCCCTCATTCTCAAAAACTAAAAAACATAATACGACATGTCATTCCCATAATCAGAGTCTCCAACAGGCTCCCATTCAGACTGAGACTTATCTTGGTTAAAGGCCTTCCAATAATTGTCATCAAATTTTTTTGAGACCTTTGAAGCTGATCTAGTCGACACCGTATTAGGAATATGAGAGTAATCCTTGTGTTGTCTTCTCTTTTTAGGAACAGAAGTAAAATCCTCACCATCAGTCATCCTTGCCTCCCCATCCATGACCATATCCTTGAAGGAGAGAGATCCACCACTATTCGGAGTAGTGAAGCTAGCCTTATCTCCCTCAACATCGGAAACATCCCCCCATTTACCAATACGGGGTTCCTGCCGATCATCAACCTGTTGCCCCGCATCCAGCACAGGTAAAGAAATCTCAGATGACTATATTTGGTTCAAATTTACAAAAGAAGGGCCACTAAGGTCTTTTTTGGGGGACACATCCACTAGCTTTTCTTTTTCTTTAAGAGGCAATTGCGAGATAGATTTCTCTACATCAATCAAAGATGACTCTCTGGGTGCAGCACCACCCTCAGTCGACAGGTAACCAGACTTCCCAGTGATTAGAACATCAAAAGTAGTAGGAGGTGACTCTTTACTTGAGTCACCATCATGAATGGTAGCCTTTGACAAAGAAGTATATTTCATTTGTTTTTTTCTTTCGACAAAGATTTGATGGGTGGCCTGTCCTCCCACATTCATCACAGGGGGTGTTCCTCTGACATAAGTCTAAAGAATGCCCAACAGCCATACAATGATTACAAAAAAGTGGCATTTTTTCATATTCAACATCAATTTGGATATTGTCAGAAGGTGTAGAGAGGATTACCTTGTCAATCAGTGTAGAGCTGAGATCTATCTCTACCAATATTCTAGAAAAGTGACCATAACTGACATCTTCAGTCTCTTTATCAAGGCGGATGGGAGTTCCAATAGCAGTACCGATATCAAGCAAGATCATTGGGTGCCGAAGGACCCAATTGAGTCCATGAAGGCGGACCCAAACCTGAGAAAAAGAATTTCTTGAACGTGAAACATTAAAGTCCATAGACCAGTCATGTAGGTGAAGCCATCCAGGTTTCAAAAGAAGGGTTCCATTGCTCCATGCTTGCAGCTTCAACTCCTCAGAGGGGAATAAACAATGAAAGAATCTGCGACCAAGTGAGACACATTTACAGTTAGAAAAACCCCATAACATTGAGGTTCTGTGAAACAAATCATTAAGCTTCCACGGTTTCTCGCCCTTAGGGAGAACAATACGTGCAATCAGAGAATTTTTACCAAGCATCATTCTCTCTGCAAGGGCTGCATGATTGGCTTCAACATGCGCACATGAACCTTTCCGAATGATTCTACCAGGACATGGATCCTTGAACCGAGCCAAAGGATGAGTTCCGTGAAGCAGTGAAGCAGAATTTGAATTCTTTAAAGTAGTAGCGTAAGACAATGAAGGAAAAACATTACCACCTGTTGAAGCTAAATTTCCACTAGGCAACACATTCTGTCCAGAAAAACGAGAGCCGCCAAGGGATGAAGTTCTGATTTTTCCAGATCCCGCAACATCCGATTACACCAGAAATGCAGGAGCCGAAAGATTTTGATTTGCTGAAACAACCGATCCAACAAGGGGTATTTTCTCTGCAGTGGAATGGGATATCTCCACGACACCAGATCCATGAACAGTTGAGGCCGAGGAGAAACTGGGTCCCGACGGCGCTGAGGCCGAACCGCCATGGCACCGCAAGGTAGAGCAGGCCTTGTCTCCGTCAACACACCGCGAGTCAGAGCAATTAGACGAGCTTCCACTGGGAGGAAGGAGATCGAATCCGAAGAAGTGAGGAATCGCCATGAGGAAACCCTAGTTTCCATCTTCACCGAAAGCCGACGCCCGCCCTGCAGCCCTCATCCCGTCCCCTGTCCAGGTCATGTAAATTCCTTATTCTTTCATTAATTAACCAATCCATTATTAATAAGTTCCAATTATGGAAAACAAAAACAACAAGATATCATAAGATATCACATATTAACTAAACAATTAAATTAAAATTCCTTTAGATTTTTTATGAACATTAATAAACATGCTTCATGTTCTTTGACCAATTCAATTAAATATGATAACTTGTATCATTTTTATTATCATCATATTACAATAGTAATTAGATTCGTGAAACATTACTCTTTAAACCATGAACCAATTTATTATCAATTAATTCTGGGTTTACATTCTTTTCCAATTTATATTAAGAATGAAATTCTAAATCATGCAAGTAATAGATATCACACAATGTAGAAAATTAATAGGAAAACCATTATAATGGTATAAAGAAACAACATCCACTACTACAAATATGGATTTTATCAGCGCTAAAAATGGCCATTAATAGTGCTAGAAAAAGCGCTGATAATACCGGCGAAGATAAAGGGTGAGACCCCTTTATCAACGCTCCAAAAAGCGCTGATAAAGACCCCTTTTATCAGTGCTTCTTTTAGCGCTGATAAAAATAAAAAAAATAAAAAAAAATACTACCAATCTCATGGGGGGGATTTTTGTAGCACTTGATCCCCCCTTTATCAGCGCTTTCCCACACATCCAGTGCCCGCCCGCACCGCCTACACCCTTTATCAGCGCTAGCCCTTTAAATCACCCTTGTGTGCGCGCCCTTTCCTCCACCCGAATTTGATCTTGAGACCTCCCCCGTGTGCACCTAAAGCCTTTGCCACTACCCTATATTGATTTGTTCTCTTATTCATGATATATCTATTTATTTATATATATTTCTTTATATTTATTCGTACAGTAATATATATTTATATTAATATATATAGTTATATTAATATATATATATATAGTTATATTAATATATATATATATAGTTATATTAATATATATATATAGTTATATTAATAAATATATATATAGTTATATTAATATATATATAGTTATATTAATATATAGTAGTTATATAAATATTCATATATTGGTATTTTAAATAAAATGGATATTAGTTATTATTTAGATAAATCTGGTATATTTTAAATGTAAATATGTTTAATTATTTATTTTAAAATTTTAATTTTTAGGTGTGAATATATAAAAAATATGTACATATAGTTATATATTTGATTATAAATAACAGTGCATTATAAAAAACAATAAAATTTTAAAGACATAATATCAATATGAATTTAATACCTTGGAATAAATTCAGTCCCCACCAAAAAATTCCAATAATACCCCCTTAAACGAGGCTGAAAATCCACAAAATGTTAAAAAAATATGGGTACCCCGACTAAAAACTCAGTTTTGGAGGCCTTATGGGACT
Source organism: Viscum album (assembly GCA_963277665.1). Classification (NCBI taxonomy): domain Eukaryota; kingdom Viridiplantae; phylum Streptophyta; class Magnoliopsida; order Santalales; family Viscaceae; genus Viscum; species Viscum album. The sequence continues at coordinate 1,856,394,667 of OY728138.1, forward strand.
CTTTTGGCCTCGAAAAATGCTTGACAAAAGCCCCCCCTAGTCATAGCGATGTAGAGATCTTCTCAGTCTTCGATTCGATATGTGGTAGAGCTCAAACGGACACCCGAATCAAAGGTTATGGCCGTTTGAAGTTTGAGTTGCGTTTTCAACATATTTTGGATCTTTTTTTATTTTTTTTAATTTTTTTATTCTTCAAATTGTTATTAAATGACTATTACTCCATAATAATTATCAAATTCTTAATTAAAAATATTTTTTTAATTTTTTAAGAATCCATTTTCACTAAATATCTTATATATTAAGTATATTAAGTGTAAATGTACATTTATACTTATCTAAAATATATTTAAAAATTATATATTATATTTATATCAATATAACTATATAACTATATTTATATATTAATATATTTTATTAATTTTTTTTTTTGAAGTCGACCATTTATCAGCGCTTTTAAAAAAAGCACTGATAAAGGCCCCCCCTTTATCAACGCTACTAAACAAGCGCTGATAAAGGGGGTCCCTTTATCAGCGCTCAAAAAAAGCGCAGATAAAGGGGGGGCTTTATCAGCGCTAAAACAAGTGCTGATAAAGGGGTACTTTTATCAGCACTTTTTTAGCACTGATAAAGGCACCCTTTATCAGCGCTTTTTTGAGCGCTGATAAAGCCCCCCCCCCTTTATCAGCGCTTTTTCATTAGCGCTGATAAAGGGGTGGCACTGGTCTTTCCCAGTTTTGTGGTAGTGATCATTACACGATCAATACCAATTATTTAATTTGGCCTATTTCATTATGATCCAAGGGGATAAAACATGATAGATCTATAATTTGATGTAAATAAATAGAGAAGAAATGGATCCCCTAACTCCGAAGGTCTTGACCATTATTGAGACAAGAATAGATCAACACAAAAGATCCCGATCACCAATCCCGCAACAACTAAATCCACCCAAGTAAACCATGAAAAAACTGCACCAACCAACAACCAAGAAAAACTCCCTTAGACACATGGGATATCATCTTCTATAGCATGGTGAGAAGACACGGGAGGAAACAGATCAAAGAACCACAAAATGGAGGTAGAACCTACCTCAGATTGAAGACAGATCATTATAGATCAAATAAGGGAGCAAGAAATTTAACCTTGTTTAAGGAATTACCAAAATGTTAAAGAAGGGGTCTCTGAGTCTCCTATTGTCAAGATAGATCCACTATAGTAATAGTGTTTAACAAACCCAAGCAGCTAGAAAATAATTAAAACATTATATCAGATGGACATTAAATGATGTGTAATTCCCTTTAACATAGTGTAATTCCCCGGAGATTGTTTCCACTAAAAAAACATTGCATTTTTATTTTATTTATTTTTCAATCCCCCAAATACATTATATGGCATGAATCCCACTTTTAAACAATTCATGTTCCATGCTCCCATCTTTTAGCACCCGAACTCCTCCAGACGTCCTCCGAGCCTCCTCTGAGCTCCTCGATCTTCGAAAACATGCAAAGAGTCTATCCATGTTTATCATGGTTCTTAAATTTATACTAAATTACTAATATGTATATTTCAAAACTAGTTTCTATTTCCCTCTAATACATTGGGAAATGAAAACGACACTCATGTTATGACTGGACTACCACCTCCATGACTAACACAATTATTTTTCCCTCACTACCTTACATGGATAGTTAAAAGTCGATATTTAATGAATTAAAATGATATTTATGTCCTCATTAATATTTTATAAATATTGAAAAGGTATTCTGTTAGTATCTAAAATATTACTAAAATAATGCCATTATTTATCAATAATTACCTAAACAATCTTTTCACTAATTTCTTCATCATATATCATAACTAAAAATATTGTGGAATTAATTTATATATTTATAAATAATTATAGAACATATATTCTCATATCATGATTAATCTAGGATTATAAAATTTGGTATCAATGTACCAGAACCAATGACACATTACAAAGTGGGTATGAAGCATTCATAGTTACAAACATTTGATATTTGGAATAAACAATAACTAGATAACAAATGTATTATAAATGATTGAAACTAAAGTGAATACATGGTAACATGTGTTAATATGGTTTTAAAAAATAATATTATTTTTATTATAATTATTATTATAGTTGGGGTTAAATTGATTTCATGGATGTTAGGAATAAAGGTAAGGGTTTTTATCTCAATTCACATTCACTCAAGAATTATTTCATATATTGCACTAATTATTATATAAAGTAGTTTAATTACAACCCCATTGAACTATTTCATCATTAATCACCATTAATATTATGTTTTAAAATTACATATCATAATCTATATTTAATTTTATTTAATTCATACACATCAAATGTTTTAAGAGATTTTACTAACTCAGTTTTTTTCTTTGGGTTAAACTATTTCTCATTGAAATCCATTCATATAGGTTCCTTATATTCATCCATTTCGAAATTAATATGATATTCCCTCTTCACTCTATATAGAAAACTATATTTTTCATTCAAATATTTTTTGTTGATGAATTTTTTTTGCATAAATGTATAATATTTTAAAAAAAATTCTCATCCTCTTTAGTGAATATTTTCCCTCCATGTATAAATAGTTTTATTCCAAAATGTAAAGTTAGATTATTTTAAAAATAAATCTTCTATATTTTAGTATTATGTTATTATTTTTATTTACTAATTTCTAAAGGATTTTTTATTTCTATTTAAAATAATGTGGGATTCAATAAAGGTATTTTAAAGTATTACAAAGGTTTTCTCTTTTAGGATCGTATATTTTATCTCATACTCCAAATTTATTATAGAAAAACTATATAACTTTTTTACGACTCCATTATTGGATATATTTTTATATTATTGTTTCTAAATGTTTTTTAGATCACGCTTTAAAAAATCAATTTTAAAGTGACTTCCAACCTTGTCCTTTTAGGTGATTGTAATTTTCTTTCAAAAACTCTTTTCCAATTTCACTTCAATTTTCCTCTTTATATAAAAAGTATTAATATCATTGGGAATTTTATTTAACATGTTTCCATATAAATTTTATTATACTATTTTTATTTTATGTAAATAGATTCACTAAATAAAATTATCTTATTCTTTATCTCCTCTTATATGATACCATTAGAAGTTTTTTTTTCTAGTTTTTTATTTTGTAAACGTCATCATATTTCAAAGATCTTATATTTCACTTGAGTTATGTTCTAATGATACCATCAATCATCATTCCCGATATGGTTTATGGTTATTTTATTCTAATTATTGACTGGGGAATGTATTTTCATCCCTTGTATTTTTTTATTCTAATATGGTTGTTTATGGATTACCAAGGCAAGTTGATTGTGTATTGTATTGGTATTTATTTAATTCATATATTTAATGTGGTGTAATTATTCAGTAATGAGTGGATACAAGAATTATATAGATTCATGATGAATCTGTAGGTCTCATTAGATAAATTATTTTGGTTATTTAGTGCATGTCTTCCCATATAATTATGGTATCTTAGCATGATGCCTTCATTGAATGTATGCCATCTTGACATTAGGCCTTCATGGAATGATTAATATATGGGAAATTATGCATTCCATCACAATGAATTTAGTTATTTTTATACATGTTATTATTAATATTCTTTTTTCCATGGATTTATTTTAAAATCGTGTGATTAGTTATATGTAATTTTTTGGTTATCACTCATTCCCGCCATATTATTCCATGATATATTTTATTATATGCTACACCTTATAGAGAATTTGATCTCAAGTTTCTGATGTTTTCCTTCCCTATTTCATGAGGATGAGTATTAAGTATGATATATCAATATGGGTATCATGTATGAAGAATTATGTGGACGATATAGAATAATTATTGTAATATAACATATGCTTAATTTAATGGGAAAAATATTCCATAGATAGGAAAGATTAGGGTTATATTACTTAAAGGATTATCCTAACCCACTAAAACTGTAAACCTAAGAGGTAATAGGTGTGTTGAAGATTCATTATTTTTTTTTTATATTGTAATTGTAGATATTAAGTCTTACGTTACTCTTTTCTTTTCCAAGAAACTATTTAATGAATTTATTTATCACCACCATATCCAAAAGTTCTAGTCTAAAGAATAAGAGTTGGTATAAAATAAAGGATTAAAAAAATTAGGGTAAATAAAATTGCACGATTTAGGTATAGGTATTTTATAGGGTTATTATGTGATTTAATATAAAAAACTCCAAGTTATATTGAGAAAATAATAATATCTTTTTAGAGTATACATGATGAAGGTATATATTGATTAGTATGTGATTCCATGTTATTTGGGGATAAGGGTTAAATTGAAATTTTATTGTATAAGTTTCCATGATTATTGGTTTTTTGGATATGCTAAAGAATGGTGTTGATTAAATAATTATTATAATTATGGAATTGAACACATTATTTAGATCCTAAAAGATATATATAAATATACAAAAAGCATCTTAAAATATGTGTACATTATAGAGTGGGTGACTTCCTAGAAATGAAAACCCTTTTAAATATAATAAGTGGATTAAATTTCATAAAGATATGAACCTAAGTTTAATAATGAATAAAAAATATTTGTTGGGTGTTGAATTGATCTTCACTCAGTGCACAATAGGTGTACATAAAATCACATCTAGTTAGATAATCCAAAGAGATATTCTTTAGATGAATAAAAATCTTCTTCTAAAACATAAAAAAGGATTTAAATTGAATTTAGTGATGTAATATATAACTTGTTAGGATTTATAAGAAAAATAACCTTGAAAACCAAATCCAGACTGAACAAGTTATAGGTTAATCCAATTATATCAATGTTGAACTAAAATTTTCATAGGTTGAAATGAAATTGTCAGAGGAGAAGGCATATTAGGATTGAAGATTCATATTCATATGAAATGTATTATAGTTTTGTTAGATATTATCCCAAACATTTGGGTTTTAGTATTTTGTTTGAAATAGGATCCTAAAAATGAAGTTTCCAATGGTATGTCTTAATAAACTTTTAAGTTGTATAAATACCTAAGGAGTCATATTTGGAAAAAATGGTTGAGGGTGTCAATATATGCCTATTATAAAGGAAAATGTGAGTTTTATAGTTTTAAACATGCTAAAATGTTAGAAATTATATGTATAGTCATTCCATTAAACATTTTTTTCATTATTTATAAGTAATAAAAATTATTATGATGCAATTTATTTTTGGGGTAGAATGCAACACCCCTAGTTTTTGGAATTATTTTATTTCCTTATATAAAATATAAAATTCAAATATATATATTTTCTTTCTAAAAAAATATATTTGATCTTAATTATAAAATAATTCATACAAGACATGAATACAACTAACAACCCTTTATTCATTTATAATGAAACATTACAACAAAGGTATATGAAACCATGTATTACATACCATAGAATATTATACGACATGGATGATTAAATCCATTAAATATTATAAAATTTAATTGGAAAATAAATAGAAAATAGTGATATCATTAATACTAGGATATACTCTAGATTATATTCTCCCTTGAGAATCACCAGTAGTAGAACTATACCTTTAATGGGAAAAATCAGAAGAGAAAGCAGGTTGTTAAATCAAAAATTAAAATTAATAGAATTAGTTGTTTGTTTTAAGAAATATGAATGGGATGAATTTCTACGATGTGTCTTGGGAAATATAATAGTAATAAAGTTAAATATAGTTTTTGGAAATATGGTGATGTGAAATATTATTATTTGATATAAATTTTCCCAATTAAAATATTAATGTTGTGTATTTTTAGTAATTCTCATGATCCCGCCTAAGAAATCCCACCATCAGATGTTGAAGTGGGCCCATGATATACCTTAGGTGCTTTCTTAATCACACGAGGCTAACAAAATTAAACAAAGTAATCAAAATAGAGCTAATGGGAAAATTTTAACTCAAATAATACGTTAAACCAATCTATAAAATATATATTAAAGATTCAATATGACATTCCCATAAGTCAGGTATCAATTCCAAATTGCATAAAAAGAAACAACTAAGAGGGAAAAACATATATAAAAATGATAATTTTTCTCAAATCACCTCCAAATATATCGCATAAAAAAAAGTTCAACTTCATCATTCATATCTCCAAGTAAAAATTATTCCATAGATTAATGAAATGGATGCTAGAAAGGCTAATTTGGATAATGAAATAAGGAAGTGGAAATAAAAATAATTCATTTATTAACCTCCATGTGACTGCACGAGTCCCCACCCAATCTCAAAATTATAAACTATTTAAGAGTTATCATAGGAAGATCAAGTATATGGAACTAAGATATTAATATAGGTGTGAGCATATAAATTCACAATTGACCACCACCAAACTTTCATCATTATTACCCTTTATTTAAAAATAAATTTTAAATCTAGTTTGGAAATAAATTATAAAATAGGAAATTCTTCCAAAATTTAATAAAATACAACATCACATTATAAACAATTTATGATACTTCCATTTAATTAATTAAATAAAAAAATTCAATTTGAAAACAAATTACCGGCCAAAACATCCTTTTCCATAACACTGATTTAAAAACCAATACTTAAAACTACATTAGAAATCTAATTACAATAATCTTTATAAAAATAAAAGTATAAATCTATTTAGAATTTTTTTCATAAAAAACACAAATAGTTAGAATAATAATATAATAAAGAAGATTTAAAATTTTCAAAATAATAATAAATTCTATAAAAGTAACCATTGTATAAACATACAATATGGGAGAGCCCTATGTCATTTAAGTTTAGTGGGAACAAAATGTCCTCATATCAACTTCTAAGATGATGGTTATTATATGTGTGTTCACATACCACTATGAATTATATACCATGGTCTAGCAGTATGGGGCCTCCCATTTGACGACACCATGTCTAATTAACCAGCTAAGAAGTATATTCCTTGGCCTAGTTCTGTGATTTCTCTCAATTAATGACAAAAATACATTATCCTGATTTGTTTTAGATAATAAAGTTGTTTGAATTGAAGATAAAATTAATACTAATCATCCCCCCTTACATTCCCATGTTCCAAAATATTCTTTCCATTTATAGAATTTCACATTTCATAAAAAAGGGACCTTTATTATCCCATCAAAATATACTACATTTATCAAAAGAACATAAAGTATTTAATTCATTTTCATATCAAAACCAAGAGAACAATTAATTAATTTCCATGTTATATATATATATATATATCATTGAAAACTATCAACATATGCATTTAAAAAATAAAAATGCTATTTATAAAACATAGAAAAAATGTAATTCATGTCTACTGATCAAGTATAATTCACGTTATCAAATCACTGAGAATTTATTTTAAAAATAGAGTTTGATTTCCAAATTTAAACTATTAAGGAACCCCTCTCATTGTTCCCATATACATTTACATATATATAATTATTTATTTTTACTAATATTCCACAAATACACATATTATCATGTCAATTTATACTAATGTGTGTGTGCCCTTGTATAGCAGTATAATCATCAAACATGTCAAAATACAACTAAAAATCATAAATATTTATTCAAAATAATTAATGAAACACATTATTCCTATTTTTAATTTTTATCATTACATGAAATTCCAAGTAAAATATAAGAATAAATTGAAAATTCAATTTGGAGACCCATTATGAATTTTAAAATAATATATAATTTGTTTATAAGGTCCATTAGGGGGATTTTTTCAAACACATGGTGTATAAAGTTAAATAAATAAAATGTTAAAAAAATATCAAAAGTGTAAATACACATTGATTTCTATAAAATTTGGGTTAAAATATCATTTTACACCTAGAAATTTCATAAAAATGATAATACTAACATTATGTATCCAGAACATTAATTTCAAAAAAAAGTAATCAAATGATCTAAAATTAAAGAGAGAAAAATTTTAAAAACTAACATGGAACTCAATACCTTCAATTACCAACATCCAAAATCATTACATCAAGGTCTAAAAAATTAAAAGAGGGATAGAGGAACCCTAAAACAAATGAGTCCCCCTGAAAATTGAGTAGTCGTAATCCTTAGGTCATTGATACATTTCTAGGGCTAGAATATAAAGGGAGGGAATATGAAACAGGATGTAGAGAGAGGTGTATGAGAGAAATAAGGCCCATACATTGAGAAGCTCATATAGAATTGAATGAAGGGGCCTGATTCCAAAAAGGGATAAAGGGGGAGTCATTCATCTCCCTTTATGGGTTTTTATGTGAGAGGGGTATGAGGTGATCAGGGAGGGTTTAATTATAGGATTGGGTAGTATAATAATTTCCAATTTTTTAATAATTATTTTACCTATATAGTTTAACTAATCATGTACTAACTATGAACCATATACTATAGGAATATAAGAACTTAAAGGGTTTCACTACAAATATTTTAAAATCAGGAACAAAACATTTTGAATTCCAATCTCATATATCATACATATTCACATGGTTTCTACTATTAGTGCACAACCTCGAAGCTTGTATTAACCTATCAAAATTGTTTTTTTAAGTGTTTTTGACCAAAAAATCAATGAAAGATTAAACATTTACATTAAATAAAATAATGAAATAATTCAAGGTCGATGTTTTATATAACTTCCCACCATAAAAAATTCTACCCCTATAAGGAGACCAAACCCCAAAGGAATTACTGAAATGGGAACTAAAACCAATGGAAAAAAACTTGACAAATACACCAATTGAAAATTAATATATACTCCAAATATAAATCTCTAAGTCCCATTAAAACAAATAAAATTAATCCCATTAAATTCTATCTCCCATTCACAACTCACACTTGACTTCTTATATGTGAATATTACGTAATGGATACCTACGGTAAGTCTCCCCACCATTTTAGAAACTATAGTGGAATTTTAATAAGGTAAGGAAATTATAAAAGATCCATCAAACCAAAACTCGATCTATAAATTAGAACTACTAAAAAACATAGACTCAAATAAAAACATATCTATAATATCCTAATACAAAAATTGACTATAACAAACTGAAATTTTAAAATAAGAACATTATGTTCAATAGTGTATACCAAAAGCAACACAGAGTTTAAATCATCTTGTGAAATATATTTTTTAAATATGGCCATTATAACCTATCTATTATATTTTATGTTATTAATATGACTAACTATAATGATAATTATATATGGTTTAAAAATATATATAATTAATTAATTAATTATCAATTGATCCTTTGAAAGGAAATGAGTTTTTTAAAACTATTTTTATACTCACAATGTGATTTTATGTTAATAAATTAAATTAATCACTTTTATTGTATTATTTTAATTAAATATATATGTTATATATTCAAAGAAATCTTTTATCATTCATCTTTTATTTTTTAGGAATGGGATTAGGATAAATCCAGTTTTATTCTCAAGATCTACATTTTTCTAGAAAATCATTTTGTTGCAATTTTTGAAATTAGTTTATAATTAATTTTTCAACTATTAGAAAATTTATTTGAAAATGATTTTTATTTTTTAAATTATCATGTAAAAATTATATTGTAGTTAATTTTTTATATTTATTTTAAGAGTTTAAATGTTTACGTTACAGTGAAAAAATAAAGATTTTTATTTAAAATTATCTTTTCATTGAAATAATTTACAATGTTACATTATGTTTTAAATTATTTGAAAAGTAAAATTTATAAAATTAAATTATTAATCATCCAATTTAGTTCATTGATATAAATTTTATGGGGAGTTTTGATATAGAAACATGTATATATAATAAAACTTCTTTGGAAAACCGTATTTTCATCAAGCTTGAACGTTTAATTTTAAATACAATTTCTCCACTTATTTGAATTCAATTTTTCAAAATGAATTAAATATTTTGAATTATAATAATTAATATAAGTATATAATTTCATATTAATTTTTTTCATATTTAATATTGAATATATATAAAAATTAATTACTTTAATTAAGGTTAAAATATTGGTTTATGTGTTACATGCACAGGTATTAACTTCAATTCTCAAAAAATAGGAAGTTTATTTGATAAATTAGACTCCATATTAATAATTAGTATATAAAAATTATCTAATAATAATCAAGCACCATTAGGGTAAAATAATGAATTACCTAGTTAAATAACTAAACTAAATACCTTGGTGAAAACTAAAATTATAAAAACAAGTAAACTTAGCGGATAAGTGAATAACATCTTTAAAAAATATTTATTGTTAGTTTTGGATATATGGGTTGACTATAAATTCATCGTACCATTCTTTATCAATTATCAAGGTACATGGGTTTATTTTGACTTCCCATTATTGAATAGTTTTGGGTATTTACAAAAAATCCACTCCTGCTCAATTATAAAGTCACCCCTCCCTCACTTATGTAAACCTCTGAATTCATTTATCTAGAAAAAAAATAATATAAATATATCCTAAAAATAATTATTAACATTATATAGCTTGTGGTCATCCTAATATACCAACCCTAGTGTTCTCAATAAGAGAACAAAAGGAGGTTCTTCTAAGAGAAGTTAATTACATCCACCAAGTTTTGTTTTACTTATTTTTATTCCACTATCATAATGTCTTAACAATTCCAATATAATAAAACTAATATCTCCGATATATTGAGATTTTTTTATGGAATAATATTTATCTATATCCTTTTATATCAAATGGTAAATAAATACATTGCATGTGTGTACAGTGGACTATAACCTCGCAAAACATTGTAAATTGTTTTCCATAACCTACTTGCAAGGATAGTTATAATGATGAAAATAATTAATATATATGATACATATGACATGATATTAATTATATAAATTTTATATCACATCCACTTCCTTACCCTTTCACCCATTAAGGAAATGATATTGCCACTCATGTGTACGTACAAACTATTATCTCTATGAAGCGATGTGATTCAGTTACCTTGTACAACTATCAAGAATGATTATTGTAATGTATATTATAAATATATTTTATATTTATAACATTAATATAGTTATTTTTATGATGGATATTTATCCAATACAAAATAATTGAATCTTACATTACAAAACATGGATGATAAAATGAAGCAGTTAGAACCAGAAACAATGGTAATAATGAAATATTTTAACGAATAGGTTTTAAGATGTTCTAAGTGTTGGGAATATATGGATACAATAATTTAATTAATTTATTGTTTATTTTTATTCTCAAAAACACCCACATTTGTGTTTCTAATAAATTTTGTTTAAGTATATTTCATTTTAATTAATATTGGAATAATTATTTTTATTCTCTTAGTGTGTTATATTTGAATCAAGTGGAATATTGTTTGATTTATAAAATTATAATTATTTAATATTTGATTATATAAAGTATACAAACATTGTTCATACACTATATTTTTAATATGTACATATGGTTTTTAAACCCTACTTTTGATGCAGAACAGTAATTTTGTACCCTATGTATGAAGTAAATGTATAGATCAAAAACCCTAATTTTGGAAGGAATCTAATATTTGATGAAATAAAATATGGGATTACAAGAATACTTTGGAAATTTATTTCTATGAAAAGAAACCATATGTTTGAATCCATCAACCATAGAGTCTGAAATATATATTATTTCCAAAATTTCTACAGTGATCACACTCGATTAAATATATCTTTAAATATGTTAAAAGATAGATTCAAAGGCTCATGTTAAATAGATTAAATTATTCCTATTAGTAAGGGAAGATACAATTTACTATTAGAATTCAAATTCACATTTGAATCCTGATGTGGGGTTTTATTATCACGATTTATAATAAAATATTTTTAGAGTTTTTGAACTTGTGAAATTAATGAATATTGTTAAATATATTGAGTTTTTCTTCATAATATATAGAGAGAGAAATATTCAAATTTGATAATAAAACTGTGCTGACATCCCTAGTTCTCTAAAGAGTTATTCTATGGATACATAAATGTTTTTTTATTATGTGCTTAATCATCATGATATTGTTGTTAATGTATCAATTTTTATTAAATTTCTATATCTTGGCAACGAACCTATCAAATCAACACATTGGAGACATACATATTTGATCTTCTGGTGATTAATTTCTATTCTATTTTTTTGAAGGAAAATAAATTTTTCTCATTATGGAAGATTATTTTGTTTATTTTGTGATTTATTATATATATTATAATATGTTAGTTTCTAATGCAACTATAATCTAAAACTATTTCAATAAAATATATATATCATATTTTTCTCAAGTTTTGATTGATCATACTAAGTCATGGTGTAGTGTCAGCTTCTCCAAAAAAACTTTGGATAACTCAGTTCCCTATAAAATAATAAGAAGGAACTATAGAACCCATGTTATAAAGGCTCAAACTACATTCACTCATTTGTAGAGGTATCCAAATAAGAGGAAATACTAGTGGAAATCACTAATACCTTGGATATAGCATTAGTTGAGTATACTAGTGGATTATTTTCCCCAAAGAACTATACATGGTATTGTATTGATCCTTCCTTTGTTTATTTTTTGAAAATCGATCTTCATTATGATAGAAGATAACAATCATATTAAAATAAAGATATCTATTTTGAATATGTAGATATTTTAAAAGAACAAACCCCCCCCCCCCACACACACACACACACATATGTTGTGTCTTTATCTTTTCTGTTCTGACCCAATAATTGGTATCAAAGGAAGGGCTCTATTGCACTATTTATCTTTCTAATAAATTTAGGAAGATTCTATAGTTTCTTCCTAATACCAATAATTAGTATGAAAAGTTAGCATATAATAATTACTAATTTTGGATCTAACAAGGAATATTTAAATATATTGATGATGATAAATCTCAATGGTTGATCTTAAAGAATGTATGTTGACGATCTGTGCACTTTATTCTAATTGGGATAATTATAGATGATGGAAATCAGGTATGATTATTTATTTGAACAAACATGTAATAAGAGTATATTTATATGTATTTAACCAAATTAAATTTATATTAAAGATCTAGGGAAGTCGAATTACGTACAAGATAATGAATATGATCGTAATTCAATATATAATAATGTTATTATCTATGTATTTATATATAAGGAATTTAATCATGTTTCTCAATGTGTTGTTGCATATGAAATTTTTAATACCATTTCTATTACCTATGAATCAATTTATAATTTTTTAAATCATAGGAAAAACCTTTTAAAATTTTATTTTGATAAATTTAGGATGCGTGAATATGAATTCATTACTCAAAATGAATGGTATATTGACATATTTTGTCAACGATATTTATACCCTTATAGAACCTATTCTATAACCATATTAGTAATTAAATTTACTTTTTTATATTATAAGTGTTATTTAATATGTGCTTCAATTTTAAAATCTAAAAAAGTAAAAGAGATAAATATGAATGAACTTATTTACATCGTGATGATGTATAAAGATGAGATAAAAGATAAATTTTAAAACCATGATTTTATTTTAAGGTAAATAACTACACATAAAGCTACAATAGATGAAAGTCATGATTTTAGTAATCCATATTCCCCTAAATATATGTCAGATGTTTCCAAAAAGGTTATCAAACTATATTAAATTATGAAGGAGAAGATGAATTATAATGATAAAAAATAAGTGAAATGCTAATAATGTAATAAAAATGGTCATACGAGACGTGATAGTCCTATTACTAAACCTAAAAGGAAAGATAATTACAAATTAAAAAAAAAGAAATTCAAGAAGGATCACTAGAGTTCCTTTGATTATTTATGTACCGAATCCACTAGAAACTCTAAAGATAATAATGGAAATCAAATGTTAAATCTATATCTTATATCTTATGATAATGAGGTACAATCTTCTTACTCTCAAATAGATAAAGGTGGAATGTCCTCTAAAAATTCTCCATTTGAGAATGATGAGATGTTCAATATAATTTTTTATTATTACCTTGTTGTTTATTAGGTGTATATGTTCAATATTTTTAAAGAATAAGTAGTGAAACAACATAAATATCTTAAAAGGTTTTTAAAATAATATTAAGATCTAGAAAACTCATCTATTTTGAAAAATAGATTTTTTTTCTCTTTAAAGGAAGAATCATAGTTTCTAATAAATATCAATTTCAAGAGATAATTTTGATTCTTTTAAAGTAGTGATGGGAAGAAAATGATTGAGTTTAGTTGCATGGTTCAAATGACGTATCCTCACACTAAAAACTATGAACTCTTTATAAAATTTCAATTCTTCTTTTAGAAATGCGGATAAAACTATCATTTATATACCATTGTTATTAATTATTTAATTACAACATATATTTTTTTATGTTTATATTGGTTTCATGGGTTTTGTGATCATCAATAATGGGGAGATTGTTGGGAATGTCTTGATCCAACAATTTCATTAATTACTTTTTGATTTTGATGCTCACAAACTCACACATTTTTTTTCTAATGAAGTTTATTTTAGTGGATTTTAAAATAATGATTACTAGAATAAATATTTTAATTTTGGTATTATTTTAGATCTTAATCCAAAGTAATATAATTTTATATATAAAAGTATCAGTATTATTTATATATTTATATGATGTATATAAAAATTGTTTATACCCTAATATTTAAGTGAAATATAGGGTTATTTGTCCCTACTTTTAATCAGGGACCATTCCTTTGTATCCTGTTTTTTATGTAAATGCATGGATCTAGAACCCTAAATTTAGAAGAAACCCTATGATTGAAGAGATATATTATGGGTTTTCATCCTTAATTTTTATGATTATCACTATGAAAAGAAACCCTATATTTGACCCATTCACCTATAGAGTTTGAAATTATAGAATTTTTCAATAATTTCTTCAACACTCTCACCAGATTAAATATACCATTAAAGATATTAATTTACTGACTAAAAGCATCATGTTAAATAGATTCAATAATTTTAATTTATAAGTTGTGTTATTAGATTATCATCGTGTTCAAATTAAAAATCAAATAATGATGTGTGGTTTTATTATTGAAATTTATCATGTGAAATTTATGGACCTATATGACTTGAAACAATTCAAGCATCTTATTAAATACTAAGAGTTTATTATTCTCAATATACATATTCTTATGTGTTTTTGAAAATAATGTTATGTCAAAATATCTAGTTCTCAAAAAATCAACACATTGAAGACATATATTTTTTGTTTCATAACCATTTCATCATCGTGTTGTTGTTTTTGTATCTCTTTGTTAATATTTTGATGTCACTTGATAAAGAATCTATTAGAGATACACTATAGAGGCATAATTGTTTTTATTATATTTTTAGTGTTTCCTCTACATATTTTTTAATAAAAATAAATCATTCTCATTTTTTAATATTAAGTTTTTTTTCTTTGTTGAATATATTTTCATTTATCAGTTGTTCCTACAACTATATGTTGAACCTATTATACAATAATCTACATATTACCTATTTTCAATTGATTTGTTTACTTCTCGTACTCATTAATGTTGGAGTATCATCATCTCATACTATGTTATGGATATATTATTTCCTTATAAAATAACATAAAACTGCTATAAAATTCTTTTTGTAATGGTGTCAACTACCAACACTCAGTTATAGAGTTCTTCGAATAAGTGGACATACTTTTGAAAATCAACGTCATAATAGAGAGCATTGGTGGAGTGGACTATGAGATTTCTTTTCCCCAAAACACTATATGATGCTATGTGAAATTATTTTATTTTGTTATCATTGTCTATGAACTCTTATTTAAGAGGGAAGAAAACATTCACTTTAAAATCAATATGGATGTTTTCAGTTTATTGATATTTTAACGGAACCCAATTCAGTCCCACCCTCTTGTGCCTTTTCATATTTCATTTTGACCCAAAAATAATAGGGTAAAATATGATAATAAAATATTGAATATGGTACTTATATAAACTAGTGGCAAGTTCAAATCCATTATATAGGAAGTTAAATCCTATTTAACTAAAAAAATACATGTAGCATGGATTCGATCCCAATTTATTTACAAGAAGAGATATTATATTTTTATACCAATGATTTCATTCATATAGTGTATGAAATTCCCATTTTATATGTAATATCTTGAATCCTTACTTCTTCATGGTATTTTATATCTTAATTTGAATTATTTCATCAATGGAGTTTTGAATTAAAATTTACCATGTGGAAAGGAATGCCATAACTCAACTTATTTTCACTAGATTATATTATTTATTCTTTGTAGTTGATATTATAAGATTATCAAAGTAATTTATATTGATTATTTTATCTTCTATTTTCACTTTTTTATTTGGGTTTAAGTTTGATTCATATAATAAATTCATTGATTAATCTTCACTTCAACATATAACCATAGAAAGGGTTCTTCATCTCAAATTTTATTTTTTAAAAATATGTTAGGTTATACACCTATTTTCATTTATGAGGTTTACATACTGCCACATGGATATGTTAAATAATGAATATAGTTATACTCATGGTATTTATTATTTCATTTCATGATATTCCTTTGATGATGGTAGTGAATTAAATGTTACCAAAGAAGTAATGATTTATTCTTCAATATAATTAAATTAAGGATTGTTTATTATTGAAATTACATAGATGAAAATTGTTTGATCATTGTGAAATAAACCCCATGTATTTTATTTTAATCTATAAATTAATATAATTTTATTTTAAAATTACTATTTTCATCAGGTTGGTACTTACAATTATTCCAAAAATGTTTTTAAGAAATGAAAACTTATTTCTTGTTTAGATCAAAATTTGTTTTCTTCAATATCAATATTTTCCATAAATTATTTAAATGAATTTTTTTATTATCCTCTAATTATTAATTAATGACGTTTTTAACCATTCCTGTATTTTTAAAAAATATGAATATTCCTAGCATTTTTTGAATAAAGTACATTATTAATTTTGTTAAAAAAAATGAGATGGAATATTTTTAGAACACACTAAGAATTAAAAGACCATTTCTTCCACCATAACAACTCATTTCACTGGAGATTACATTCCATGTTTACAAGTTCATTTCCAAAGAAATTTTTTTCCAAATATTATGGAAATTTTTAGTTTTTTGAAGTGATTTTCAAAATAAAATGTGTATTTTTTCAAAGATTATTTTAAATGATATTTCCAAGTATTTATATTAATATAAAAATTACTAATTTTTTTATTCATACTCAATTCGATATATGTTTTAATGGTACCATATTTATTCATTCTCTATATGGTTTATGATCTATTTGACCATGGAGAGTATTGACTTTCACTTTCATGATTGATTTTCTATTCATTATCTTTCAATTGAAACATTAAATTTCCTAATATAATTTTAAATTACATTTACCTTGAATATCTATATTTTTATCATGATATGATTATTTCATAGACAATATATCATTTCTAATTATGGTCTTATATTTTTAAAGATATTGATTGACTAGGTAAATATTTATATTCTTTATTCTTTATTCAGTATATATATTTATTGATAATGAATATTTTTCATTGATTAAATCAACAATTTAACATATAATGAGTGAATTTGACATGTATTGAAGGGTATTTCAAATAATTATATGGATCCTTGATGCATCAATAGTTTTCAAGAGATAAATTATTTAAATTAAGATAATAGGTTTTCTAGTGTATACCTAGAAATTATTTGAAACATTTTTTGTACAAGGTACTGATGGAATAGATATTATGATGTATAATATTATGGAATATAATATTAAAAATTTCCTCAATTTTGAATTTAGTTATTATTATCCATGAGTATTTTACTTTGATATTATCCATGGGTTCATTTTATTCTCAGGTTATTGATTAAATTTAACGTGTTTTCTATTATTTAACTTTGCATATTGATTATCCATTATCTAATCATGATATATTCCACCATAAGTAAACCATACCAATAATTTATACTCACCCTTTTTTTGATTCATTTCCACAAGAAATGAATATGAATTCTTTGAATGAGTTCAAGGATGTCGAATGTCTTCTATTAAATTGTTTTATATTTTACCCCCCCCCCCTCCAATTCTTAAACGGTATCATTTATAAATATGGATCTTCCAGACTAATAAAGTGATCTATCCTATGGGTTTTTAACAATTTTTTATTTAATAATATAACAAAATAAAACCATTATTTTTTATACTACAGTAAGAGTTGTCATAGTTGGTATCATAGGAAGTTTAGTGGAAACATTTTGAACTAGATTGAGGAAATACTTGAGCAGGGAATAGATCCCTATGAATGATTTTGGGGATTATAATATGTTTATGATATGATCATAATTATTAGTAAGGTAAATATTATGTGGATTTCTTTGTAATACATCACCATCTAGATATTGTATGTGGATGTCTCTTGGGAACATTTATACCTAATGGTAATAACTCTAAAAAGGTTGCATTGTCTTCAACACAGTATTCACCGGGTGTAGACAATGGGATTTAATTATTCATCTGTTTTGACAATCTAGGGGGGACAAGCTAGGGTCAATTCACATTTTCCATATAATACTTTATGAAGGATTTGAATAGATGATGATCATGGATAACCTATGTTAAGGTTTCAATGAGTAAAAATAATATATCATGGTTTAGAAATCCTTTAAATGAGTTTTTATAATTATGATTATTATTTATTACACCATGATATTTTTAGTCAACAATAATAAATATAATTAATGATGTTAATGCGGAATGTGATAGAAAATATGGTGATTTTGTGAAACCAATTGGGATTATGATTGAAGTAAAATTCATTATGATTATTCTTAATAATTTTTCCTGGTATATGATTAATAAACCATTCATTAAACGACAATTATGTTCACCACATAAGAGAATGTGGGAGTATTATAGTAGCTAGAGTGGTGGAAACCATAGGGGAAAGAAGGATAAATTTCCATCTTCTTAGAAATTAGGAACGAGACACATAGGGGATTGTCTCCAAGAAAAAGTAAAATTTTTTATGTATGGAAAATAATGAAATAGAGAAATTAAATGTCATTGAGAAAGTGATGAGTCCAATAGAGTGAAATAAATTTCATCCTATAGATCCAATTATAGTATGTTGTTTTAAATGTGTAGAACTAATAAAGTATCTAAGATAATTCCCTATTTTAATGGTTAACAGCTTGATCGAGGAAGAACCTATGTAATAATAGTAATTGAAGTGAGGGGATTGAATTATTTATTTAATAGAATTATCTATTTATATTTTAGAAGTACTTTTATTAATGGTAATTTGATTATAATAATTATGAAATATCAAAAAAATGTTAATTTTTGAAGAATATATAACTTTTTAAAAAATTGAATTATGTGTTTTGGATACCATCATGGGTTTATGAGTATAAGGTTGATCATATGTTAAAATAATTATACATAACTTTTTAGATTCTTTGTGATGGGATTTTCATATTATTAATTAAAATTATATATATGTTTTATTGGGTTGATGTATATATATCCCTTAGGTTCAACATAAATTATTATTAGAAAAATAATTTTCTTTTTATATGTTTAGATGTTTTGATGACCTTTTCAGTTAATATGATCATTTATTTAATGGTAAAAAAATTCGTGTATGATTTTTTGATTTCAGTGTAAAAAATAAATTGTATAGAAAAACATAGTAGATAAAAAACTAATTTATAATTAATGTTATTTTTAGGATGTTTAAAATATTTATTGAAATTTAATAGGAATTATATTATTATAGTTTGAAAAAGTGACATCCCAAATGTCATGTGATAAATCGTCTCATCCAAAAATGCCTCTAGGCATGAACCCACAACCAAAAACTGACAAGGGGGTAACACCTAACCCAAGATGACATGATGTCATGTTTAATATGAAATTATTTCTACTCAAACGATTTTGTGTATAAATAATATGTTGAAATTTGGTTGTTAATGCTGATGTAGATTAGTGTATTATATTGGATGACATGTGATGAAAACTTTCGTTTTGGTAGACATTTAAAGACATAAAAAAGATAATTTTAACTCTTTTAGGGATTTTATGATTTTTTAAATGTTTATTTTAGTGATTTAGGTATAAAAAATTTTATTTTGGATATTAATTATTTGTAGTAATAAATGAAGTTAAAATTGATCAAAGCATAATAAAAGGATCGAATTATAATTAAGAAATAAAATTTATCATGTAATTATATTTTTTGGCGTCCATTTTATTGATAATAAAATAGTCCTTAAAATTTATTAAAGGGATCAAGAAATAAAAAATTTATACATTTTCTTTTATTTCATATAAATTAATGGTATTTTAACACATTATAGATTTATGTATGTGTGGATGTTATCTTTAACCATACTATATTCTATTTCACTCTTTATTAGTCATTGGGTGTTAGATTTCTCCTCAGTGAACATATTTTCAATTCATATTAATTTTCTCATATTTTAAAAAAATTGGTTAATGTTATTATAGACAACTTTAATATTTAACCTTTTCCTATTTTTAAGAGGGAGTTTTATTAAGTATTTTTATGAGGTGAGTTTACACATCTAATTTTTAAAAATAAAACCCTTTATTTTTTATAATAATTTAGAATTACAAGGATTAAATTTATTAAATGTGGGGAGAATGCAACACCATGATATTTTAAAATAAAATTTTTACCTTTAATAGAATATATGACACACAACTCCATGATTAAAAAGACCCAAGAAATGAATTATTTAAAAATGACTATTATATCCCATAAATTAAATTTCTTAGTATGAATAAAAATAACTAAATTATAAAATGTATATGTTTAGATATATAAAAAATTAATTCATTGGTTATCTAATGATCATTTGAATATAAAAAAAATGTTTTTTTATGAAAAATTGTTTTTAACCGCCCAATGAGTTTTAATCGTAATAAATTAAAATAATAAGTATTTTTAATTTATTTGAATTAAAATATAATAGTATACATTCATTAAAATCTATCATCATTTATATAATATATTTTTTAGGCATTAAATAAATAATAGTCCAATCTTTTCTCAAAATGCCTATTTTTCTAAAATGCGATTTCATTGCATTTTGTGAAAATATTTTAAAATTAATTATTTCTAATTTTAGAAAAATTATTTGAAAAAATTATTTACTATTATATATAATCATGTCAAAATTATCTTAGAGTGAGTTTTTCTGAATTTTCTAAAAATATTAATCTTTTTGACGAATAGTTGAAAATAATTATTTTTATAAAAATGCCTTTTTGTTTATATTTTTTACTAAGTTATATTATTTTTTAAATTAGTATAAAAGTTAAATAAGTAAAATGATATTATTTTTATTAAAATTTTGGTCATTATAATATATTTTTTGTTTAATTTATTATATTAAAACTATAATATATAAGAAAACATTTTTGTTGGAAAAACAACAATTTCATCACAATTGTGGGTTTAATTCTAAGTTAACATCATACAAATAAATGAATTGCATTTAGTAAAATGAATTAAATAGTTTTAATCATATTATTTTATATTATTTAATATTATTTAATATTTTTATCATAACTTTCTTTCTTATTGAATAGTACAGACAGTAAAAATATTAATTATAATGAATACGGTTAAAACTAGGTTTTCTGTGTTACATGCACCAATGATAAAATTAATTTTCCACACACATAATAATATTATCTGATAAATTATATTTAATATTTAGAATAATTTTTTCCTAATTAAAAAATATGTATTACTTATTTTTACTATTAAAATATAAATTTACTAGGTAAAAAAATAGTTAGCATAGTAAAAACAAAAATGGTAAAAATAAGTAATGTTAGAGGAAAATACAATAACATAATTAAAAAAAATTTATTTTTTGTGGTGGAGGTATGTATCAAACATATATTCCCTCAAAACTATTATTTATCTGTCTTAGAGTCACTTGGGTTGAGAGTGACTTCCCATTATTGAATTGCTTTGGGTATTTACAAAAAATACAACACCTCCTCAATTATAAGTGGAAACCCCTTCCTGTCACTTATTTAGACCCATCAAACCATTTATCTAAACCTAAAACTACCTAAATTTCTCCCCATAATATATATACAAATTCTAGAGTTGTTTTCCTTCCCAAAATACCAACCACGCCGTCCTTGAAAATATATCCAAATGTGTTTCTTCTAAGAAAAGGAAATTTTCATTACCAAGATCTATCATTTTACTTCTTTTTTTAACTTAAAATATTTCTTAACACTTAAAATTTAATATCACCAGTATATACCTTAAACATATATGTTATTTTTTTGGTGGAATAATAATTACCCATTTCATTCTCTATAAAATAGGAAAAAAATCCATTGCTTGTGTGTACAGTGGACTACCACAATGTGAACCAATGTAATTAGTTTTGAATCATTGTCCCATAATATTAAATATAATGATGGAAAAAATAAGGTATATATGATTCGTAGTACATGATATTATTTCTAAAAAATTAATATATCATCCACTTACATCCACTTTAACCCATTAAATAAATGACATCGTCGCTCGTTCATTTGTATAGACTACCATATCAATAAAAACATTTGATTAGTTTAACATGTAAATATTTAAAAAATGATTCCAATCATGTATATAATGAAAAAAATTATATTTATAACATTAACATAATTGTCCATATGATGGATATATATCCTATAAAAAGTAATCATAACTTCCACAATAAAACATGTATAAGAAAATAAATCAATTTAAAAACTGAAAAATGGTAATAATGAAATATTATTAATGAAATAAGATGGCCTTATATGATATTATAAATATGAATATAATTCTAAAACTAAATTAAATTTTTTTTAAAAATATAAGAGGTTAAACCACATTCAACTAAAGGGAAGCGTATGGTAAGGGATTCAGTCTAAATTTCTTTTCATTGAGGTATATTTTATTATTATGAATCTTATTTACTTTATATGGTGTATTTACTACCCATTTTACATGTAATATCATTAATAATTCTGAATTATTGGTATTTGATGTTTCAATTTGGATTATTTTATCCTTGGGTATTTGAATTGAATATTACCAAGTTGTAAAGAATTATATTACTCAATTTCTTTTCCTTTGGTTATATTACCTATTCATTGTATTTTATATTCTAAGACTATAAGTAGATTAATTTTTAATACTTCATATTTTATTACAAATAGTTTATTTTAATTTAAATTGGATACATATTTTCACTTCTATGATTCATCCTCACTTCAATATGATGATCATTGCAAGGTTTCATCATCTCAAGTTATCTTTTGTGGGACAAATGTTTTATTATAAACCTATTATCTTTTATGTGGTGTATCTACTACACTTTTTATTTTTTATTTTTTTAGTATTTTTATATTAATGGTATTTAATGTTTCATTCTATTTTATTATTTTCATGGGGTTTGTGATTCAAAATTTACCAAATTAGTAATGGTTTATTATTCAATATCATTTTAATTGGTATTTTTATGATTGAATTTCCATTTAAGGATATTATTTGATCTTTTTATAATAAAAACCTTCAATTTTCTTCACCTATGGTTGTTCATCAAATTTTCAAGTATTTCTATCATATTTCACATTTTGATACATAAAATGACTGAGAAAATGTCTTTATGAAAAAAAAACTTCTTTTGATCTAATATCATTCTCATTACATATGTCTATTTTTATTAAATTATTTTAAAGAATATTTTTAATACGATACAATGAATTATTATAAAAAATTATCGATTATTTTCTTTGTACAAAAAGTATTAAATGTAATATTCTAGTCCTTTTCTAAGAATGTTATGTTTTTTACTTATCTGAAAAAAATCTGATTGGAGTTTTATTTTAACATGCTGAAAATGAACAAAGTGTTCCCTCTATCATATACACTAATTTTTTGAATCTTACATTACATGTACACAAGGTTTTTTTCAAAATAAAACTTTCCTAATATATTAGAAATTAGATGTTTTTAAATGTAATTTAAAATTTTAAAAGGGGTGATTTTCTTAGTAAATTTTTAAAAGATATTTTATGGTATTTATATTCATCAATAAAAACAACCCTTTATTTTAATTATAATTAATTGGGTATATATTGTAATGATACCATCCTTATAATTTCTCTATATGGTTTTTGATTAGTTTTTTTAGGGAATTTATTGACGTTCACTTTCTTTATTAATTATGTATTCAGTAAACTTCTATTGAAACATTCACTTTATTAGGTTCATTAAACATTATATTTACATTAAATATCCATATTATTTATCATGGATGTTATTATTTCATAAACATTATATCTTTTTTACATACTTTTTTTTTATTTTGAATTTATTTGATTGAAAAGGGAAGTATTAATATTTAGTATTATTTATTTAATATGGAAACTTATTGATAAGTTATGTTATTAATGAACTAAATCTATCATTTTTTATATAATTAATGCCTTGATATTGTAGTGATAGGTAGGATGATTAATTATATTTCCCCTTGATGCATAAATAGTTCTCATGATTCAAATTAGTAATCTATAATTGAATAGGATTTTAATGAATACCTACACATAGTTTTAAAATATCTTGGTGCAAGGTCTTGATGGTATAGACATTATGATGTCTGAAATTATGAAATCCAATATTAATAATTTCCTTCAATAAGAATTTAGTTATAATATTCCATGAAATATTTAATTATATATTATTTATGGATGCATTTCAAGCTCAGGTTATTGATTAAAGCACACATGTTTTTGTTATTTAACATGCCATAATTACTAGGACAAATATAATCCTGATATATTCTACTATAGGTAACCCTTATTGATCATTTGAGATCACAATTATTTTTTTATTTCCCTAGGATATGAATAAGAACCCACTGAATGAGTTTAAGGATGTTGAATATTTTCCATTACTACTTTATGTATTTTCTCCCCAATTAGAAATTGGTATCATGTATGTATATGTATCTCTAAGACTATAAAAATAATAATTACATATAGATCTAAACATTTTTATCTATGAAAATTTTTTCAAATTGCCACTGGATCATAGTTATAGGATTAATCGTTGTTACATTTTCCCTCTAATTAGAAAAAGTCACCATGCTCCAAAAAAGGAAACTCCTTCTTAGAAGAACTCCCAAAGGAAAATCCCAAGATAATGTGAATTTAACTAATCAAATAATCTCTCCAAACTAGTATAAAAAACTGGGGAGGTATCACCCATGAATATTAAAATCAATCCTTGGGTGAAATATGTAGGGTATCCTAGGACAACATATGCTAGACACCACTCGTGGTTACCCTACATATTCAAATTGACCCCATCTAGTGTGAAAACTCGATTAGTCCAATATATATCCTCGTCACCCATGAAAACTACCCCAAATATATTCTATGCCCAACAAACTAGGATGAAATATCACCATAACCATAACCACCAAAAACTCTTAGAATAACCAACCACATCAATGATGCACAAGAAAAACACAAATCACCCCAACCTAAAAGAGAAAACATGAAATATGAAAGATAAAAAACCCTATCTAAAACACACCAAGATCCAATTTATGAAAAACCCAGAGCTGAAAATTTCCCTAGATATAAAAAAAATCAAGATTATTTTAGGAATAATATATTAAATAATAGGGGAAAACATTAGATCAAATCAATAAAATTCAAAGAAAAATCACCTTTCTAAAATAACGCATCACAATAAAAACATTAACCCATATACTGAATGATAATAAAAAATCTAGTACAAAATACTGAACAAATTAAAACCACCACATAAACCATTTTAAATATAT
Source organism: Viscum album (assembly GCA_963277665.1). NCBI lineage: Eukaryota > Viridiplantae > Streptophyta > Magnoliopsida > Santalales > Viscaceae > Viscum > Viscum album. Next base: position 1,856,420,643 of record OY728138.1, read on the forward strand.
AACCTTCAATTTAAAAATTTTATAGATTAACTTGGAAACCCATTTTAAATAATGAATGTTCTTTGAAATTATTTTTTACATTGAAAAGAAAAATCCCATTTTAATCCATAAAATATTTTTCTTAAATGGCATTAAGATCAATTTATTTTTCTTATAATCTAGTACATTTAATCAAAACTCAGAAAATATAGTAATAAATAAATTTATAATTTCAATATCTATAAACTAGATTCAAAATAATATTTGAACAATTAAAATTATTTCAAAAAAATATTTCAATTCGTAAATATTAAAACCTCACTTGATATTTATTTTGAATTCCACAAGTTAATTTAATAAAATAATTTACAAATTTTTATACCTAAAAATGATTTTTATTTATACTAGAAAACCTCTTCCCCAATCCTCAAATTTCCATTTTAAAATAAATTTATTTTCATTAAATCACTTTATAAAATTTTCAAGTCTTGAAACAATTTCTTTTCAGAACTAGACTCTCTTATTAAGAAACACCCATTAGAACTCATTAAATAACATCACACTACCCGAGATTATTCAATAGGGACGTTTTATTTTTTTCAGGGATTGGATTTATGGCTTTTTAGACCATGTTATAATCATGATACCACTATATAAATTCATCTAGAACTATGCACTCAAATCTATATGGTTTTCTAAGTCCTTCCAGGATCACTAGATTTTACTAGTTCAACTCCCATTATCTACCCTCAAACCATATAAATCAATCAAATAATCCATAAAACCTTTAACATGAACCACATCTTATAAAGAAAACAATAATAAAAATGAAATTAAAAATTTAAATTCTTAAATACCATAGTAACTCATGATTTATCATTATTAGTGGTTATCAGTCACCCACCCATATCCTACCTCTATAGCTCAAACAATCCTAACTTTTTTCGAACCAAATTGTCAAATAACAATAGACATATCTAATACAAATTATAAACTAGGAACATGGTCCTTGATACCATTTCTTTACTAACCAACCTAGTCCATCCCTCCATAAAACACCTAAGAGGGACCTAAATATACCCAAGGCACACTCCTGATCACCCCTGACTGGGGAAATGCACTAAAGACATTAAATAAGAGATAGTGGGGATTATTTCACCCATAAAATTAATTATAAAAGTAGTTAAAATTTAAATTTAAATTTTTTAAATACCCATCCATAATTCAGACGTCCACACAAAAATCATAGAAACATAAACAAGTAAGAATGAAAGAACATGTATAAAAAATATAATTTCCTTCAAATCACCTCTAAATCCCTCAAATAGAAGAGGCTTCATATTCCATATCCTAAAATCCACATAAAATGACTTATACTAGTTAGAAAATATTTTGGGAAATGTATATTCATATTATGTAAAAAGGAAATAGAAAAAACAAATAAAACAACTAACCTCCATGTGACTCTATGAGTCACCATATAATATTGAAACATTAAACTCTCCATGAGAGATCATAATTAGATCTATAACCTAAATAAAAAATATAAATATAGGCATGAGTATAAAGATTCCTAGTAGGACACCACATTCCTTACCAAAATCTTAATATTTAATTAAATATATATACTAAATCTAGTTTGAAAATAAATTGTAAAATATCTTATTCATTCATAATCTCATAAAAAACAAGAAAAAATTAATCTTTATTTTAGAAACATATATTTTTTCATTTAACTAAAAAAGATAACCTAGAAATACATTTCATGGCCCAAACATACTTTTCTATAACACCGATTGAAAAATGACATCATAAAACTACATTAAAATTCCAATTTGAAAACACTTTGTAAAAACACACATAAAAATATCCTTTGAAACGTTAATTTAAAACTGGTTAAGAATATAAATAATAATGTAGAAAACGAATTAAAATATTAAATATTATAACAAGTGATATGAATGTAAATATTCTATTAATAAGTACCATGACATATCACTATGTCACCTAAGGTTAGTGGGCACCCTAGTTCATTTTATCATCTTGTGATATAATTGTCAATATAAGTGTGCACCTAAAACAACAATGAGGTCATTCCTTGGTGTAGTGTTATGGGGTCATCCATATGATGACCACACATCTAATTCACCCACTAAGGATTAAATTCCATTACCTAATGGGGCCATACCTCCCACCTAGAAACACAAAAAAAGATTATTTAGTTTTTGTTTGGCTAGTAATGTTTTGTGATCTAAAGGGATACAGAAAATAATTCTTCCTCCCTTAGATACTCGTGTTCCCCAAACTATATCAATTTCTAGTATATCACATTTAATAAATAAAGGGCCTTCATCAACCCATCACAAATTATTACATTTATCAAAAACACACATTCAACTTTAAATAATTTTCTCATCAAAACCAACATAACCATTTAAGAACATCCATTATATATATATAATTTTTTAAGAAAAACTATATGTTCATGGATTTAATAAATTAGAACATTGTTTATAAAATATTGGGCTAAAAAAATCATGATGTTTTGTCCTTTATAATTCAATTTATAAATTCTCTAAAGGCTTGTTTGAAATAATAAATTTAGGTACATAATTTCAATTATTAATTTTTCCATATCGTTATTCCCATATATATTTTTACATGCATAAGCACACACACACACACAGATATATAGATACATATATATATATATATATATCTAATTACAAAAGTTCACATATTCTTATATGAATTTATACATATATATATATATATATATACCCATGTATATGTATATAACCAACAAACACAACAAAATTAATTTGAAAACATCATATTTTAATTTTAAATGATTCTTGAAATAGTTTATTAATAATTTTAATTTCATATATTGCGTGAGATTACATGTAAAACAAAACTACAAATTACAAATTCACCATGGAGACCCAATATTTATATAGAAATAATCTAATTCATTAATATGGGATATTTGAGAAATTATGAAATCATATGGTGTGCATGATTAAAGAAACAATATGTTAAACTAATATCTAAAATTGAATAAAACTTCACTTTCTATAAAAAAACATGTTGAATTATGATTTTACACTTTTACATTTCATAAATAATCATAAGACTATCATTAAGATTCATGAACATTAATTTACAACCCAATAAATCTATCATTCTAAAATTAATTATTCTTCATGGGGATACCCACCTTCAACTCACAACTTTCTATTAATAACATCTAAAACAAATGAAATAAGGGCTAAAACCCTATTTGAGGTTAAAAGGAACCCCAATCCAATATAACCCTCATGAATTATCATCCAAATGAAATCACTAGGTTTTTATACCTTTCTCGGTTTAGAAATAAGTGATAAATATGAGAAAATAAGAAGGAAATAGAGTAGGTGGAGAGAAAGATGTCCTATACCTTTAGAACATCATGTTGAATTTGAAGAAGGGGGGTTGATTTCAATGGGGGCATAAGGGGAGAAATTTTCAGCCTCCTTAGTTGTGTCTCATGAGAAGGGTGATCATTATGGATGTAGGGTTTAATTATAGGGGATAGTAGAATATGAATTTTTAAAGTTTAAAAAACATTGTATATCGCACAATTTGGATGGATGGTAAACCAAACTATGTGCCCCTATAACACCCCAAAATTTAATGATATATTTATTTTGAAATAATCATAATTTAATTAATAGAATTTATACATGAAACTAAAACATTAAAATAACCATTAAAAAGTATTTAAAAATTTATTATGTGAAAAATTCATCATATTTTCATCATGTAATTATTATCTTTTGTTCTATTTTTGGGATTTTTATAAAAAGATTTATTCTTTACTGAATAGTGAATGAATATTACAGTAAAAAAATTCATTTATGTTTTTTAAATAAATAAATATAAAATGATTATTATATTTTTCTTCTATTAAAGTGATACAAGATCAATTTTATTAACATTAGTGTCACCATTTTACTTGATTCTGGTATAAGTCGATTTTTAGTCTTCATGACACAATTTTCTGAAAATTGGTATTTCATTGAATTTTACTGGTTTATTTATAAATTAATTTTTGAAAATGAAAATAATTTGATAAACATTTCAATTTTATTTTTAGGCATTATTAATAGTAACATTGGTAAGATTTATCAACTCAATAAATCGTAAATATTGTTGTTTAGTTAGAAAAGAATGCCATAATAAATTATAAATTTTTTCAAAACATGAATTTATTTTATTTCATGAAATTTATTTGACCATATCTATAATAAATTCTAATATATATAATTATTATTCCATTTTCCTCTAATAATTACATTTATATTATTTTAAGTAAAGATAATTCCAAAATGACACTCTATTAACTTCAATATCTGAAAAAAGATTATATAAGGATAAACAAGTTGGTATGTTTGGTTATAAATGCTTAAATGAAATATAATTTATTTTTTTATCAATTAAATTTATTTTTAGTTTCTTGTAATTAAATAATTACCTTAAATTATTACACAATTCTAACATGGTGTTTGTACATGTGGTAAAACAGTCATGTAAATTATTTACAAAACTATAAATGTAATATTTTTTGGGTGATTTATAGTTTCCAAAAAATGTATATAAAACATTAACATATTAGGTATTTCTTAATGTTTTATATTTGAAAAACATATTTTTCATGATTTCATTAAAATAAAAATTAAATGTATAGTGTAAGAATTGACATTAATGAAATTTTATGAAAATAATATTTATTAAACTATTTAAAAATTATAAAAAACATAAATCATGGGAAAGGTGGATATGTTAAGGTATAAAATGTCATAACCTATCCATTTATAATTCAATTTTTACCTTTTATGTAAAATTATAACCATTTTATATAGATATATTTATTATTGCAGTTAAGGATAAAAATTGTTGATTAAGGGGTTAATAAAAATGATAGGGTTTCAAAATGATATATAAATATCTCCAAATTTATTGGATGATTATATTAGGAAAATATCATACTTATCATATAATATATTTAAATTTGGAACAACTTGTCCATTAATGTGAATATTATATTTTTATATTTTGAAAAAATACAAGAGTGCCCCTAACCTCACGTATAAAAGGACACCCATTCTCTCTCTTTTACACCGCATTGAGGTATATAGCATGTGAAACCCCTAAAAAATTGTCTTATACACATAACTATCAATGAAAAATATATTCTATTCTTTTAGTAATACAATTCCAAGGGTCTAAAAGATTGAAAGTAGTGGAAGTCTACCGAAGAATAAGTAACCATCTTTACCAACACTTTCAAATTTATTTCTTTTTTGACTTATTATAAATAATTTTTACCCACACTAAAATAATAAATAAAAAATCATAAATATAATTAGATGGTATTATTACTATGATATAAGATTTTTCAATTTATTTTCTATCTAATAAAAAAGTTAAAACATCACTCGTGCATTGGTACATCATACCGTCTCCACATAGCTATGTAATTTATTTTTAATCATTACTTTATTTGGATGGATATAAATATAGAAATAATAATTATATATGATATTTATGACATAATTATGGTTTTATAATTGTAATATCATATCTAATTTAGTATATTTCAATATTTAGGAAAATGATAATGTCACTCATGCATATGTGGGGATTACCACTTCCATGAAGTGATGTGAGTCATTTTTTTTTACTTCATGGATTTTAATAATGATATATTTAAAAAAATATTATATATAATATATAATAATTATTTTTTGAATGGTGAATCATTATTTACCAATATTTTATTTAATTCATTAAAAAATGAAAACAATGTTCATGTATACGTATAACCTACTATTTCTTTGAATGAAGAAATTTATTTTTGATGTATAACTTATATAGATGGATATAAATATATATATATATAATATATATAAAGGAAATCCAAATTGTGGTTAACATTAATAATATTGTGTAATAATAATTATTTTACAATTACTGGATGTAAAGAACTAAAATTCCCATAAAAATGAATCAATTAACACCCAAAACAACATTAATAATAATATATTTTTTAAAAATGGGTGATAAAATGTTATAAATGGATCCTATATGATATTATTTATTTTTGTATTGGTATATTTTGTATGTAAAACAAAATTTATTATACATGATGTTAAATAAACTCACAAGAAATGTTGATGTTGAGGTAATGGATTTTGTCTAAATTTCTAAACTACTAAGGCATATTTGGTATTATGAAACTATTTAAATTTATGTGGTGTATATATTTCCCCTTTATGATATTAATATGAATATATATTTTCATTATGATTAAATTTATAATTCATGTTTATTTTTTAAATTGATTATAACATAAATGTTAACAAAGGGGTAATAATTTATATTACAATCTCATTTTTTGATTATATATAATTAAACATTCATAAACTTAAAATATTTTCTTATCATATTTATATATAAAAAATTTAAATATTATATTCCATATTTTCACACATTTGGTACATTAATCATGAAAATAAATGTTTAAAATAAAATAAAATCTTATTTCTCTTTTGATTGGGTATATTTTTCTTTCATGACCTATTTCTCAAAATGGATTAAAAATGTTCTTTTTTTACTCAAATGATTCATTGTGGATAATTAAACTTACCCATTACTTATCAAAAGGATTATATGGAATATTTATAATATTCTATAAAAGTTTCATTGTTTATTCTCCTTAAAAATAGTCAAATGGAATGCTTCTTGTTAACATATACGACATTAAAAGATTGTAATGATGCCATAACAATTTTACAATGTTTAGAATATTATATATTTTTCTAATGGTTTTAAGTAAAAAATAATTAATTTAATATTATTTTAGTATTTTAGATCCATTTTCTTTGTTACTTTTAATGAAATGATTTTTTTTTGAAAAGTTATAATGATCATAAACTTATGGTTATCGTTTATCATTATCTAGTTTTGAAGTAATTATCATTCACTTGAAATATTCGTTTTCTTATGATAATTAGACATTAAATTTATATTAAATATATATATTATTTTTTCCATGGATATTATTATTTCCAAAACCATACATCATTTCCACATATGGTGTTTTACTATGTATGTTATTTGATCGACAATAGAAATATTGATATTCCAAATCCATTAATTAGTACAAATATTTATTAATTGTGTATTTTGTTTATGAATGAAATTTATCATTAAATATACAATGAATTAATTAGACATGAAGTGATTGTTGGGGCCTAGTTATTAATTTCCCCTCTATGTAGTGATATGTATTTTGAGATTAATCATTTGTATAACCATTTTTAAATATTGAATTTTTGTATACCTTCACACAAATTAAACTATATTGGTGTAAGTAATTGATGGTAAATATACAATGATGTCTGAGATCATGATGTATTATATTAATCATTCCCTCCATTGTAAATCCAATTATTATTATACATTATATTATTTCACAGATATGATCCATGGATGCATATTTGTGATCAAATTATTGATTAAATTGTATGTACCTTTTATTTATTTACCTTTCCATATTTATTATACATTATTTACTCATGATATATTCCAATGTATGTATCCCTTAATATGAATATTAGTTAAACCTTTATTTTTTCCGTTCCCTATGATATAAAGAAAGATATTTTGAATAATATAAAGGATTTGAGAATGTATTTTATAATATATATTTTATATTTTCATTGTAATATGTAAATTCATTAATATATGAATTTCTTTGAGACTGCTAAACTAATAAATCCTATGTATATAGATCCATTTTATTGTGTACCAATGCAATAAATAATATACTGGATTAAGGTTACTAGAGTTGGGGGTTTTTTAGTTGGTGTTAGATAATGTTTTATAGAAACCTTGGGAAGTAAATTTTAAATGAACATTACTAGCATTATAATTTTAATAATCCATTATACTATTTGAGAACATTTACTACTAAATGTATTCTTATTTTGTGGATCAATATTCATGATTATTATGAATTTAATCTATGTGTTACATTATTTAGTGATGTAAACTAATTTAAGCTTGTGAATCAACGCCAATATACAATGTTGGGTTTTCCCTACTGAGAAACCAAATAAAAGTGGTGTTGGAACTGAGAAAACCATGTTCATATTAGGACAACTGGATCAAGTTATAGAAAATTACCTTTCCCATATGCAGAAACATGTTTTTCCACAATGTGATTCCCCTTTGTTGGATCAATTCATATGATAATAGCCTCTATATTTTAATAGACCTACTAATCCATTGGTAGTTCCACACTATATTATTTCACTCGAAAATAAATTCTTGTATTTAAAAATTAATGAAAGTGAAAATCCTCTTATGGTAGTTTATTATTTGATAAGATAATAAAATAGATTGTGTTCGTTGATCTAGAATACTAAATATGTAGAAGAAATAGAACAATGGAATGTAGAACATTAAAATTAATATTTTTTTGAGAAATAATTTAACTGAGAATGGAGGATTGAAATTTAGTAAAAGTTCCACACCCTAAAGTATAAAGAATAAAAAATTGTAGTGAATAATAAAGATAAATTAAAAAAATTATCTATTTATTCATTATAAGTCATTCATAATCCAAAAATAATGATTTGTTGTTTCATTGTTGTGTTTAAGATGAATCCACAAATGGAAGTAGTTTCTAAAATGTTTTAATGATATGATGATATTGTATCATGTTCCATTATAGAAGAGTATTAATTTTGAATATCTTTTAACATAAAGTGAATTCAAGAGATTAATATATTGGCCGAGAACTAAGATAAGTGGAAGACATCGAGGAATAAGAAGAGAATGAATCAATTCCCATCTATAAAAATTTTAGATGCAAACATCCTAGAAAACAAGTAAAGAGAATAAGATTTTGTTACAAGTTTAGAGATAAGGTTCCTATGTCTAATGAATGTAATTAAATGAACGAAAAAAAAAATATCTACTTTATGAATTATAATGTGATGGGGAATTATTCAAACTGATTCCACAAGTATCAAGGGAACTTACCATAGAAGAATCTATGGGGAGAAGGCCAAATATATGGATTTAATGAAACTGAATTTGATGTTACTATATATTTTGTGAATGTTACACTTATCATCCACTATATAAGTGAAAATGTTTTATTTTTTGTATGTTATAAATGATCTTTTATATCTAAATACTTGTAATGGTATAGAAACATAATAATTAGATATACATTTAGCTATGAAAACTCTTAATTTGTATGATTATCTCATATAAAGTATATAAATCCTCTTCGATAGACTTTAATGGGAGTGTAATTCTTTCAAATATTTTTATTTTTCATCCAACTTAATTGAATATAATTTTTGGCATAGATTGGGTCCCTCAATATAAAACCCATATCAATTATTGAGGAAGGGAAGTTACATTTAATATTTTAAGTCACCCTATGATATTATTTTGGTGCAAGGATGAACCTAAAATAAATAATTACATCACTTCCATCAAATGGGGTTTAATACATATTCATAATTGATATTCATCTAAGATGGTAGGGGAGAAAGTGAACATTAAAGATATGATTATTATATGAGATTTTATTGAGGTACATCCGAAAGGGTTTCCTAGTCTTCCCATGAATCCTGAAATTGAGTTTTCAATAGAACTCATATCTTATACGAAAACTATTTTTAAGAATCCATATATATGACCTCGAATGAGTTACGGGGATTAAAGAAGAAACTCATGGATAATATGGATAACTGATTCATTTAACCCAATGCTTCATCAAGGGGTGGATACATTTTTTTAAGAATAATGATGGGTTAAGGCATCTTTACATTGATTGTCTAGAATATAACAAATCTCTTTTAATAACAAGTACCATCTACCTTATATTGATGAATTATTTGATCAATTACAAAGAGTTTAAAATTTTTATAGGGTTGATCTTCAATATGGATATTATCATCTAAGGTTCATGAAGATGGACAAGACTAAGATATCCTTCCGTAATAGGTATGGTCATTAGGAATTTATATTAATTCCACTTGTAGTTACCAATTATCCTTCAATATTCATGAAATATACTAATATATACTTTATAGATTACCTTTATTAGTTTGTGTTGACTTTATAAATGATATTCTTATATATTCAAAGAGCAAGTAATATCATGTAGAACATTTGATAATTGTACAGAAGGCCCTAAGGAAGGATAAGTAGTATGTTAAATTTACCCAGTGTAAATTTTGGATTCAAAAAGTTTCATTATCATGTCATATAATCTCATGAGAGAATATATATGCACATATTTCAAAGGTGGGATCTATTGAAAAATATCCTAAACCAACCATGGTAATAAATATCCAAATGATTCTTTGGTTGGATGGATACTACCAATGCTTTGTGAGAGATTTTAGTGACTCTCTAATTCACTCCCCATGTTAACTTATAAGGGTTCGATGTTCTGATGGAAAAATAAATGTGAATAAAATTTCAAAAAACTGGAGATAAGTTTGTTTATCATACCTATGATTACCCAATAATGCAGCAGAGAAGGGTTTATGATATATAGTGATACATAAAATAAGGTACTGGGATGTGACCTCAAACAGAATAATATGGTGATAACTTATGCATCTCTCTCCAATTGAAAATTCCTAAGAATAATTAACCAACTCAAGATTTAGAGATTGAAATAGTAATATCTTCCATGAAGATATGAGGGATTATCTGTTTAGTGAAAGGTGTGATGTATATACTGACCATTAAAATATTAATGTATATATTTACACTAAAAGAGTTTAATATGTGCTTAAGAATATGGTTGTAGTTTATCATGTATTATGACATCTTAATACATTACCACCATGTAAATGTGAACAAGGTGGATGATGATTTGAGTTAGAAATACCATGTTAGTTTTTTCATGATAAGGATTAAAATGGATCAAATATTTATAGATTTTCAAAAGTTGGATCTTGAAATAAAAAAAGTGGTTGGATCTTATATTTCCCAATTGAATGTCTAATTATCCATTCATGAGGGGATTAATAAGGAGTATAAGACATATATATAATTATAGAGGAATGTAAGGAATGATCTTGGGATTACCCATGATCATGGAATGACATGGATCAAGAAACATGTGTATGTCCCATCAATAATAGAGTTGAAGAAGGATTTTTCAGATAAATCTTACAATTACTCATTCTTTATTCATATTTTATGCAAAGAAATGTATAGATATCAAAAATAAGAACTATATAGGGATAACATAGAAATGTATATTACCATGTATGTATCTCGATGTCATGTGTATTAGCTAGTTAAGGATAATATTAAAAAGTATATGGGGGTGTAATAACAATTACTCATAACACAATGTAAATGGGAAAGCATTACCATGGATTTCTCCTTTATACTACCAAAACATCCAAAGGTAATAATGATATTTGAGTTATTGTGGTTCATCATATGAAATTGGTGTGTTTTTCACTATTAGACAATATTTCTCACTCGATCAGACTAATCAATTATATATTAAGGATGTTGTGGGATTTCATGGAGTACAACTCTCAATAATATCATATTGGGATCCATAGATTGCCATAATGACCTAGAGAATCATTTAGTGGTATATAGATAAGTTGTTGATTTTTGGTACTACCTATCATTCACATACTGATAGTTAATCTAATAGAAACATTTAAACTCTAGAAGTAATGTTATGATCATTCCTAATAGATTTCAACGGTGGTTGGGATCAACACCTTCATTTAATTTAATTTTCATAAAATGATATCATTTACCCAATCATTCTTATAGATCCTTATGATTACCTCTATGGAATTAAATGAACATATACAACATTTTGGGTTGATGTTGAAGAAATAAATAAATAGAGATGTAATCTAGGTGATGAAATGGAATATAAGGTTAGATCCATTTAACCACACATAAGGTAAAATGGAGACAATAAAAATGTTATACATAAAACATTCAATGAGATCTAGTATTTGAAGTTAGTGACAATGTATTTTTGTGAATATCTCTATGGAATAATGTTATGAGAATTTTCATGAAGAGTAATTTGAGCCCTATATTTATCATCCCCATTGGAATTCTTGATCTTATTAGGATTGAATCTTATTATTTGGAAATTATACTAAATCTATCTCAAGTTTATGATGATTTTAGTGTATCTCTCCTGAGAAAGTAAATACTATATTCCTGAAAATCACTATACTAAAAGTTCTTACCAATATAGAATTATTAGTCTTATAAAGAAAAGTTGATGGAGATTCTAGATCATAGAGAGAACATACTATAAAATAATTCCACTCATATGGAAAAACTTATATAGAAAAATCATAAAATCAAGAATTCTAAGTGGGATCCTAAGGATGTGATGAGGTGTAAGTATCCTCAGTTGTTTATATCAGAGTGATTTAATATCAATGGAAAAATTATTACAAGGCTGGCATAATATTACAACATTAGAATTTATGATTTATTTATCTTTAAATAAATATTATTTCTTTAATAGATTTTGTAAAATCTCCAAAAAGTATAAAAACCATAAAAAAACCTATTTATATACTATTTTTTGAAAATTATATCATTTAATCATCAGGTAATTATTATCTTAGGTTTATTTTTTGTGTGTTTTCAAAAAAGATTTATTTTTCAACGAATAGAAATAACTATTTTTTTGTAAAACTGTCATTTATTTTAATTAAATCTGAAAATTTAAAAGTATCATTATTTTTATTTTATTTTAAATTAATGTAAGAAGATTTTATTTTCAATAAGATCATTATTTTACCTGATTTTATATAATTTAATTTTTTTGTTAAAAACAAAATTCTCAGGAAAAACATTTTTCATCACATTTTATGGCATTATTTATAATATAATTTCTAAAAATTATAAAAATTGATTTTGTTAAAATATATTCAATATTATAAATTAGAATTATAAAATTTACTAAATATTCCACTTTTATTTTTAGGCATTATGGATAGTAATCATGGTAAAATCTATCAAGTTATCAAAGGTTAAATCAGGTATTCATGTTTCAAAATAATGCAATAAGGAAATAATAATTTATCCAAAACATCACTTTATCTCATTAAATGATAGTTATTTACCATTTTTTTTAAAATGTTGGGGCCGAAGCCTCATTTATTATTAAAGTAAAGCAAAGACCTCTTTAACTAGGTAGAGGGAGACCCATTACATAGCCTAAAGGCCCAGTGGGAATTTAGCCCCCATTACATGACCCGTAGGCCCATTTTTTTGCCCAAAGCGTACCCGTGCTGCTACAGTAATGAACAGTACCCGCCGCTGCTACAGTCTTCTACCGCCGCTACAGTGCCCGTCGTTGCTACAGTGCCGCTGCTGCTACAGTCCGCTACAGTTCCTGCGCCCAATGGGATTTGAACCTCCATTTTTCATGTACAATTAAGGGGTGCTTACCACTAAGCCAAACCCCAACTACATGATAGTTATTTACCATATATGTCTTAACATTGAATATATTTCTTTTTATTCCATTTTCCTTCGGTAATGGAACTTATATTACTTTTTGTATTGATTATTCCATATTGAAACTCTCTTGACTTCAATATGTATAAATTTTTTATATAAGGACAAAAATATGATAAGTTAGTTCAAAAAATTTATTTTAAATATGAATAATATTTATTATAGTGTACATTTAATTTTTATTTTTAGTTATGAAATTATTACCTTAAATTCTTATACAACACTGAAAAAGTGATTACGTATGAAATAAAAAAAGTCTGGTGATTTATTTTATAACCTAAAAAAGTATTTTTTTTTTGGTGAGTTATATTTACCTAATAATTTAATATATAAGTATAGAATATTTTTGATTCATGAATATTTTAGATTCAAATTCCATATTTTTCTTTGTATATTTAAACTCAAATTAAATGGATAGTGTAAAATTATCATTATAGAAATTTTATAAAAAACATATTCTATGAAATTATTTAAAAAGCATAAAAATATTGAACTGGGACAAGGGGGTTATATATGGTCGAAAATGTCATCATGTTTTAATTTATGATCCAAATATCACCTTATATGTAAAATTACAAACCATTAATATTGAAATAGTTTTTATAGCTGTTAAAGTTAAAAATTGAAACTAAGGGGTTAAATATAATGAAAAGGCTTAAAATAATAACTAGACCTATATAAATATGATTGAAGAATTATATTAGGTCCAAATAAACCTTATATTTTAATACATCTCATTTTGGAACCAATTTTACAATAATGTGAATTTATTATGTTTTGATATTTAGAAAAATTATGAAGATCCCCTACCCTACCATACAAAAGGACCCCCCCCCCCCCCATCAATTTCATTTACATTACATTAGGCCATAAAGAAAGAAAAAAAATTAACTAATTATCTTATAAACTTCACTATACATTAATTATTGGTTATTTTCTTATTAAAATATCCTATTAAGTTTCTTTAAAAAGGGATCTAAAAGAAGTTCATCAAAGAAGTGGTAATCATCCTTATCATCTCCATAAAATTTCTTAATTATTCTACTAAATCTAAATCAATTGTTACCATCCTAAAATAACAAATAAAGTATAATAAATATACTAATACGATATTTTTTTTATGTTACAACAATTTTTTATATCATTTCCATCATATAAAAAGTGAAAACATCGCTTGTGTGTATGTACGACTTACTATCTCCATAAAAAGGTGTAATTTCTTTTCATCGTCGCTTTATTTATATGGTTATAAATATGAAAATAATGAATTTATATTATATTTTTTACATATTTATTATGTAGTAATTATAATATAATATCAACCTTCTTACCTTTCAATCTATTGTAAAACGATAATGTCGCTCTTGCATACATGTGGACTAACACCTCTACGAAGCGATGTGATTCATTTATCGTGTAATTATTACATGGATAGTAATAAAGAAATATTTAATGAATATAAATGATATATATGATATAATAATTATTTAAAAGGTGATATATTATCTATATTTCTTTTATTCTATCAATTAAAAAGTTAAAACAACATCCATGTATACATATGAACTATCACCTCCATCAACGGTGCAATTAATATTTAAATATCTACTTTTATGGATTAATCTATATATACATATATATATTTTATATAATTTAAATTTATATCCTGATTAAAATTATGGAAATGATTAAACTACAGTAAAATTATAGCTACTAGGACTACCAAACCAAAACTCCTATAAAAGTGAAGTAGTGAACACCCAAAAAAGATAATAATAAAAGATTGTTAACAAATGGGTGATAAAATGTTATAAATGGATTATATATGATATTATGTATTGGTATATTCTTATTTTTTTATTTTAAATAGATATAAATTTATTATACTCGAGGCTAAAATTACTACTGATGTAAGTGAGACTTGAGGGAATGGATTACTTCTTAATTTCAACTCTATTGAGGAATGTTTGGTATTAGACACCTAATTATGTTTTTGTTATGAATATATTTTCCATTTTATGTATTTAAAATTAATAAATATTTAATAATAATGATTAATTTTAAAAATAATTTTTAATCTTTTAACTGCTTAAAAGTTAAAAGTTATCTGAGATGTAATAATTTATTTTACAATCACATTTTCTAGGATTACTTGCTTTTTATCCTTTATAAAATCCAAATATATTCATATCCTATAGATATTTAAGTATTATTCATATTTTATGATAATTTTTAATTTTTTTAATAATTTAAATAAATTTTTAAAATAAAATCTAATATTTATTCTCTTTTGGATTGGAATATTTTTCTTTCATGCTATATTTTTCAAAAAGGTTTTGAAAACAACTATTTTTTACTCAAATGATTTACTAAGGATATTTTAGGATACCCCTGACATATTAAAAGGTTTGAAAGGAAAATTTATTACATTATCAAAAGGTTCATTTTTAAATTTCATTAAAAATAATTAAAATAAATTTTATTTTTAATATATATGACTTTAACGAATTCTCCCTCTACGATAAAAAATTTATACTATTTAAATTATAGTAAAAAATATTAATGGTTTTATTAAAAAAATATTTTATTAAAATATTTTTTATTATTTAAATTCAATTTTCATTATTTCATTAATGGATATTAATTTATTACAAAACTAATAATTCTAATGCCATTATGATCATATTTTATCTCTTATTAATTTTTTTCATTAGATTTATCTTGAAACAATTACATTCTTGTTAACATTGGACATTAAATTTCACTTAAGTATCCATATTATTTTTATAATGGATTTTATTATATCATAAATGATATATCATTTCTATATATGGTGTTTTATTATGAATTTTATTCGATTTACTATGGAAATATTTATATTTTATATCCTTTACTCAGAACCAATGTATGTTGATAAGGAATACTTTCTTTGGATTAAATTGATCATCTAATATATAATGAATGAATTAGAAATTTAGTGATTGTTGGGGCCTAGTTATATATAACCCCTTGATTCATTGATATGTATCATGAGACAAATAAGTTGAATAACATTATTTAAATTGGGTTTTAGTGTATACTTAACATTAGATTTAACCTCCTTGGTGTAAGGCCTTGATGGTAAATATATAATGATTTTTTGAGACCATGAAGTAAAATATTAAAAACTAGTACTCACTCGTTCTATTGAACAACATATTCAATGCCTGGTTTTTATTTTCATAAGAGATTAATATTTATAAAAATTGAGAAGAAAAAGTAGTGTTGAATAAATTTTAATTAGAATATAATGGTGTATGATAATTGAATATGAGTGTAAAGAATATAAAGATTCCATTCATATAGTTGACAAAGAAAAAATATAGGGAAAAAATAAAACAGAGTGAAAATATTCATCATGTATATGGGACAATATGGAATGAGGGACGTACAGATCAGAGACAAAGATGAAACGGAAGATGCAATTGAATAAAATAAATAGATTAAGGTAGAGAGTATATAGACACTTCATAATACTTGAAAACGTGAAATTGAATCAAAAAATAGATGAAATTAAATTGAATCTGGTTGTTTTTTCACTAAAAGTCAATAGTCCTGGTTTGTTTTTAAATGCTCGATTGAATAGAGACCTTTTTTATGTAAGCATAGGGGAATAAATATTTTTGTTCCTTGAGTGGAGTCATTCACCCATGCTAAAAAGCTTCAACATAGGTTCCTATAAGAAGAAGATAAAAATAAAACTCTATACCTTATCATAAAATTCACAATGAAGGAAAAATGGTCAAAACATTCTAGTGGCTTCATAAAGAGGATGATTGAAGGAAATTGTATACCTAGCCATCAGTAGGAACCAACTCATAATGAAAAAGCTGCATACTGTGTGTTTATCCTCTCCAACCCCTGAATAAATTGGTTCATGATCAGTAAAACAGAATTATAACCATCAAGATCAGAAATAAAATACATGCTCTAGTATACAATTTTTTGCGACAATGCAATTGAAGGTAATTTGGGATTAACATAGAATTTATGTAGTCCATAAAAATTGGATAAAAATATAAATGTATATAATGAGAACACCATAAATATAATACAAAAGAGAAGCATCATAAGGGACATGAAGAAAAGGTAAAGGAGAAGATTAACATGAGGAAAAATAAAAGTCCATTAGAGTAAACTAGATACCCAAAAAAGAAATATCAAAAAAACTGATTAACAACTAACTATAATAAAAATCATAATATAACAAAAAAAATCATGTTTTAGCAACTTAAATGTCAAATATGGAACCCCTGTAACCACCAAAGGAAATATCTTGAAACATATTTGGAACCCTTGTCAATCACCAAAGGGAAACATACATGTTTCAACATTACCTTAATTTTCAAATCTAGAACTCATGTAACCATCATAGGGAAACATACATGTCTCACTTCAATTTAGACATCCCAAATAATAGAAATTTTCAATCAGTCTGAATAGAAAATGTCAATCAATTTGAACATAAATTTTCTATCAACTATCACGTCTTACAATGAGTTGTCAATCAGTCTGAACATAAATGAGTTTTGTGTATCATTCCCTTAAGTAATTCGGCTACATACCTAATCCTGGTAAGGTAATTCAACATGTTAGAAACGTCCATTACGTTAATTAAGATACCCATAAAATAGTGAAAAAATAAAAATTGACAAGTCGATGTAATCCTTCACCAATTATAAAAGAAAACATACCAGTTTAGTTCTCTTAAGGTATATTTTTTGACCCATTCCTGGGAGTTTTCATAATGTATGTTTTTCAAAACATAAGTCATCCTATAACATCAATGTAGGGGAGTGATTATAGGATTATTACATGGTATTAGAATCAATTTTTTCATGATCATGTTCATATCGCATGGGGCCATCTATCAGTTTTTTCTTCTTCTTTGGGGTATCTTTGTCAATTCCATAAAACATTATTATTAGGGCCTGAAGTATTCATATAGTAGGTTTGGGTTTAACCATCCCATGCTTGCTAAATTTACCAAACAACCTACTAAAATCCTACAACCATAGTCTAAAAACCAGTCCAAAACTTGTTAAATTGCAATCAACAGATGACAACTGTTAAAAATTTTATTTGAGTATCATTTCATTGCCACTAATTTAGTGAAACAGAAAATTTATTTTCTTGAGTTTTCATATTGGATTCAATCACATCCATGCCCACATGACCATCAATTTCCCTTGTAATTAACATATTTTGATACATGAACTACTACTGAATAGTTACAATTTAAATTTTCTTTTGAAACAAAAAAATAAAAATATAATACATGTTCTATATATCAAGTGAAAAAATTGTAAAATAAAAAATGTTCTATTATCTATCAATAAGAAATTCATGAATACAAAAATATATAACATTGCACCTATTAATAAATAAATTGAATGATATTTTCAATTGAGAAGACAAACCAAAAACAGAAAATCATTATTATAATTATGATAACAAGAACAATCATAAATCACACCTAATTAAAAAAATTACAATGTGTAGAATTACCTATGTGTTGGTGTTAAATATTTTGATAATAGTCTGTGGATGTATCAAGAATAAAATAGTTTAATGATATACAGTTGACTGAGAGTTCATTTGCAGCAAAAGAGTATTTCTTATAATGAAAAGAAAGTTAAAGAAAGAAGATAAACCAGGGAGGCATGTACCAATTGATGAATGAATAGTGTATAGGAAGCACCTATCAAAATCCCAAACACAACCCACATGGAAGCTGTAACCTTTGATGTGGATTTATTTTTACATTGTTTTTCCACATCTTTTTACTTAATTTTTAATAATTTAATTAATTATTTAATAACATTTTACTAAATAATTTTACTTTCGTATTTTTATCATTAAATTTTTTAACTAATAAATTTTTATAATTAATTTAGTATTTTTAGTCATTAAATTAATTATTTAACCTTAACTTACCTTTCTAATTTAATTAATTTGTAATTAGTTTGGTTAATTAAAATCTTCTTGACTTTTTAATAAATTAACATTTATATTAAACAATTATTTAATCATCATATTTCTGTCTAATTATCTTATACTTTATTTTTATATTTTATATTAACTTCATTAATTAATAGGTTTAATCATCTTTCAAATTAATAAAGTTATGAATTTGAGTTTAAATTAAATGAATTTGCACAATTTTAACTTTAAGTATTAACTTAGTTAATTTATTAATCAATTTATAGTTATAAAATAATAATTATTTTATCCTAAGTATGTAGATAGGTTATTTATTCATTAACTCCTATTTTTAGTCTACTAGTGAGGAGGATATGGGCTATCAGGGACTTATTTAGTCATAGACACAATCCTTTTCTACTCATTATACACCCATTAATAAATTTTAATTTATGTCTTCTTTCAACATTGTTTAATAATAATCATGTTTCAATTTATGTTTTATCAATTAATAACTTAAATTAAAAAATTTATGTTTAATGTTTAATAATTTTTTTAATTTACATTTTTTGTTATTGTCTAATTTTTAATTTTAATTAACTTAAGTTTTAATTTATGTTTAATTTTTTTAGTTCTAATTTTTACCTCTATGTTAGGCCAATTCTTTTATTTTGTCTAACCGTTAGTTTTTTTATGTCACCGATGCAATTTATGATTTTCATCGGTGAACTTTTGTCATCATTGACCTTTTTTCATTGGTGACATTTTGTCACCGGTGACCTTTTGTCATCGGTGACTTTCTATTATTTTTTTGCAAAAGTGACCCCTTAATTTTATAACTTTTGGTAACTTTTATTTTATTAAGTATCGGTAACCTTATTTTTAACTATATCGGTGACCTTTTTCATCGGTATCTTTAATTTTTTAAGCTACCAGTGACCTTTTGATGACTACACTTTTATTTTCTGCATTGGTGACATTTATTTTTATCGGCACCAATGACATTTTTTCTTTTATTGCACTGGTGACCATTATATTTTTCTTTCTATAAGTTTACCATGCGCTGCTTCTCATCTCACATGTGTCGCTCCTCTGCTTCCATTCTTCTAACAGTGAGTCATTCATCACCATTCTCTGCTCCTCACCATTTTCACCCCTCCATCTTGACTCTATTCCCCTGCTTCTTTCTTATCCACCATTCCTCAATCCTCTACTCTGCTATTGTTGTTTCTCTTTCATCACCACAAAAAAATCATGTCACTATTTTACCTTTCAATTTCTTCCACCGTCACTACTTCTCCCTATCGCAAATATCATTCCCAACTGTAGTGTTGTGAACCGTTTCTCTTCTATAGCATAGACCATATGTACCTAAAACTAGACTCAGAGTAGTTTTAGACTCAAATCACTTTTGTGAAAATGAGTTTTCAAATATTAAAATCTTGTTTTCAGTTTTTCCATGGAAAATTGTTTTTTTGTTTTTACTTTACTATTATTATGCATTATGGGCTTGTTTTTGGGGCCTCTAGACCATGGCTTGTTTGCTGGGCTGATCTCGTTGTGGCTCGCTTGTTGTTTCGGCCTCCTTTCCACCGTGGAAATCCTGGTGTTTTGTCTTCTTTGATGATCGTTGATGAGTGTCGATCCTACGGCACTGGTGCTTCTGTTTTTGTTTCTTCGGTGATCCAATATTCGCTGCCCTTTCATTCGCAACTATCCATGTGTGCGGTTTGTTCAGGATTTCTTGAGTCGCCTGCCGCTTCGAGATTCTTCCGCTCATCTAATGCCCGTCGTGTGGCCCTCATCTGTTGCGCCTGTCAGTGGGTCTCTTCACCTCTGTTGCTCCATTATGATCGAGTATCCACTGTGTTTCGAAGGTTGGTTGTCATCGTCTTCAGTTTTCCGCTCCCGATAGCTCCAAGAGAAGAAAAGCCTTCAATGTTTCGGTGACCCGCCACTTGTACATCGTCGCCTCGACGACTGTTCTGATGCCCTTCCAGTGGATACCTCTATGGAAATCATCAATGCAACCATGGCATAGATCTGTGCTTCTTGGCGGTTTTTTTTGTGAGTCATTTTTCTTTCTTGTCTGATCTTTACGTTGTATATTCCTAGTTTCTTTTTATGGTCTGTTTGTAGTCGGGGTTCTGTGCGTGAGTCCGTCCAGTTCGGAAGAATACTCCGTTATCTCCGAGCCAGAGTTCATCACTGTCTCTTGGGGTGGAGATATCTTCTTTCTTGGATAGTTTCTGTGGTCCGTGTGTGTGGTCTGTCTTTTCTGCTTCTCTATTTTCATTTGATCTGTTTTCATTTTTTCATAATAATAAAGAATCGGTGGTGGTGTTCTTGCCATGGAGTAGGACCATAAGGTCCAAACCACGTAAATATTGTTATTCTGTTTACTTTACTACAAGTTTCGTTTTCTATTTTTTCGACTTTGTTAATAACACATTTTATACTCGGTTGTGTTTATGTTGTGTTTATCTCTGCAAAACTGAATCATTTCCGCAACAAGTGGTATCAGAGCCCGATTACTCGTTTTATTTACAATGTCCGTCAAGTTTGAAATTGATAAATTTGACGGAGAAAATGATTTTAATTTTTGGAGAGTTAAAATGTGTGCTTTACTTGTTCATAATGGTCTTGCTGATGCTTTGCATGGTAGTAAGAAACCTGTTGTGATTGTAACTGTCGATGGACAGTCCACCACTACTTTTGTCGATGTTGATCCTGGTATATTAGAGAAGTCTCACTACACTCTATTGTTAAATTTGAGTGATAAGGTGCTGTGTGAAGTAGCACATGAAACTACTGTTAAATCGATTTGGGATAAACTCGATCATTTGTATATGACTAAGTCTTTACTTGGGCGTCTGTATAAAAAAATGCATTTATACAATTTTAAAATGTCGCCTGGTTCTTCTGTGAATGTTCATATATATGATTTTAATAAAATTCTATTAGATTTAGCAAACATAAACATTGAAGTTAAGGATGAGGACCAAGCTTTAATTCTGTTAACCTCTCTTGATGATTCTTTGAACTCGTTAAGGGATTCCATGATGTATAGTCGTGATTCTATTACATTAGAAGAGGTTAAGTCTGTTGTCCTGTCTCGGGATCCTCAAATGCATAGTTTGAAGGAATATTTGAGTTCTATTAAGAGTGAACCTCAGATGTTGTATACCAAGGCTCCTGTGAAAAATAAGGGTAGGAATGGAAAGAAATGGTTTAAAGTATTTTGGTGTTTTGAATGTGGTAATATCGGCCACATTAAACGTTATTGTCCTAATCTGAAAGGAAAAGATAGTATGGCCCAGAAAAATGTGGTATGTCCCGATTATGAGTCTACAGAAGTCCTTTAGTTTTTTTAGTAGCCCCTTCGTTAGAACTAGACATAGGTTCTTTGTAGTTTTTTTCTTGCATTCCTAGGACTGGATTCACTTTTTTTTGTAGAGGAATTGCGGTTAAGAAAAAAGGTATGTGTGGGATGGTCTAAGCTGTTCGGGCTTTGGTGGAGAGGATGTTCTCCTGTTGGTTTTCTATTATGTGATTATTGTGTTTAGTTTTCTACTGTTTTGATTAATGATTCATTGTATTTTTTTTTCTTTCATTGTATTTTACCCCCAGGAAAGGCTGTTTGAATTTCAGGTTGTCGGTGCATATCAGACCAACTTTTCCGGGTTGAACCAATGGTAAATGCTGGGTAAGCCTGATGAATTTTTGGTTGCTTAGTTTAAAATTATGAGCATGTTTAATCTGTTTAATAGTAGAAAAGTAGTGTGGGTAGAACATGTGTCACTAACGGCACATGATAGGTGATGTTCTACTGGGAGAACATTTGTAGACCTAGGTTTTTCTAATTATAGGAAATCTGCCCACACTAGTGATTGATTGTATCATTAGTTAAATGTTTTTCAAGAACACCATCTGATTTTGGGTTTTAATTTTTGAAAAGGTGGAGATTTGTGAAAATGAGTTTTCAAATATTAAAATCTTGTTTTCGGTTTTGCCATGAAAAATTGTTTTTTTGTTTTTTCTTTATTATTATTATGCATTGTGGGCTTGTTTGTTGGGCCTCTGGATCGTGGCTTGTTTTCTGGGCAGATCTCTTTGTGCCTCGCTGGTTGTTTCGGCCTCCTTTCCACTGTGGCGATCCTGGTGTTTTCTCTTCCTTGATGACCATTGATGAGTGTCGATCCTACAGCGCTGGTGCTTCTGTTTGTGTTTCTTCGGTGATCCAATCTTCTCCGCCCTTTCATTCGCAACTGTCCATGTGTGCGGTTTGTTCGGGATTTGTTGAGCTGCCTGCCACTTCGAGATTCTTATGCTTCTCTAATGCCCGCCGCGTGGCCCTCATCTGTTGCGCCTATCAGCGCGTCTCTTCACCTCTACTTCTCCATTATGATCGAGTATCTGTTGTGTTTTGAAGGTTGGTTGTCTTCGTCTTCAGTTTTCCACTCTCGAGAGCTCTGAGAGAAGCAGAGCCTTTAATGTTTCGGTGACCCACCGCTTGTAGGTCGTCGCCTTGATGACTGTTCCGGTGCCCTTCAGGTGGAGACCTCTATGGAAATCATCAATGCAACCATGGCATAGATCTGTGCTTCTTGGCGGGTTTTTTGTGAGCCATTTTTCTTTCTTGTCTGATCTTTGTGTTGTATGTTGTTGGTTTCTTTTTCTGGTCTGTTTGTAGTCGGGGTTGCGTGCGTGAGTCCATCCAGTTCAGAAGAATACTCCTCTATCTCCGAGCCAAAGTTCATCACTGGCTCTTGGGGTGGAGAGATCTTCGTTCTCAGATAGTTTCTATGGTCCGCGTACGTGGTCTATCTTTCCTGCTTCTCTGTTTTCATTTTCTCTATTTTCATTTTTGCATAATAATAAAGAATCGGTGTTGGTGTTCTTGCCATGGAGTAGGACCATAAGGTCTGAACCACGTAAATCTTGTTGTTCTGTTTACTTTACTGCAAGTTTCGTTTTCTGTTTTTTCGACTTTGTTAATAACACGTTTTATACTCGGCTGTGTTTACGTTGTGTTTATCTCTGCAAAACCGAATCGTTTCCGCATCAAATTTTAAACTAAAACATATAATACGCCACATCTTCAGTTTTGAAAATCCAGATATGCTTCGATAGCAGAGCAAAGCTGAAATCCACCCTGTTGTCGAAGCATGGAGACCAGTTTGACGATGATGAAGACAACCATAGTCGAATTAGAACACTAGAAACCCTTATCCAAAGTAAATTATCAAACTCTTATCACACCACATTTACAAGAAGCAAACTATCACGGGGAATATGACTTTCCTGTTGTACGAACCACTGCATTCGAAGTAGTGCACTTTCAGTTCTAGATAGAGTGGTCTATGCTACTACTTTGCCTACTGTTGAAAGAGTCAGCTGGTTTAGATCTGCATCTTAGACTCAATATTGTTGAATTAGTTGGAGATATGCCACCTTCATGTCACATTACAAGCTGGTGGAAGATAGTCACTGAAATGGTCATAGTCGCCGCCATCCGCTGAAGGAGATCGTCACCGCAAATAAGCTGATCCACCTCCACCGGTTTTCCCATTTCACTATTTTCTTCTGCATCACATTTGTGGTGGTTCTCTTAAGTTGTGAGCCATGCTGAACAACAACCTTGCGCAATCCACTGAAGGAGGAGTCCAGGACGTCGTACGGGATGCAAACCATCAGATGCCGCTAGGTTGACAAGCAGGATCCGCATAATCTGATTTTGGAGAAGATGAACAGAAACCCTCCTTCTGTTGCGCTGAGATTTGGGGAGGAGTGAATGAATTAAAAACAACTACAAACTAACTGAAACTATAAAAACCTAACTAGCCTAAATTAATAATTAATAATAAAAATAAATAAATATAGTATTAATAATTTAACTAAATAGTTATTTATAATAATAAAAAAATTATAAATATATATACTACTTAAATAATAAGTATTTGAAACTACAATATTAACAATTTAATAATAAATTAATTTATAAAATTTAATAATTTAACTTTTTAAATAATGAAATGATTGTAAGTATAATATTGAAATTAATTGAATAAAATTAATTAATTCAATCTCATTTTATAAAATATTTTATTACTAAATTACATATGATGTGTAATTAGAATTTTTACAATCTAGTTGAAAATTAAATAACTTAGAAAATTAATAATTTCATTCATTAACATAATTAAATTGATAACTTTTTAATAAACATAAGTCTTACCATAATAATTTAATGTGAATAATTTTTTTAATAATACAAAAGTACATAAATACTATTGACTTAACTTTTTATTAGTAAACATTAAGTAACATTTTGATAAGCTGTTCAAGATTGAAATAAAATTTATTAATAATAATTAATCATAAATATTAACTTAACTATTTAATATATTTTTTAGAATTAAAATTTAAACAACTTATAAATTTAAATAAAGTAACATAATTCATTAATGACCCAGTAGATTTCTTTATTAATTACTAAAATTAACATTAATGAATATATTACATTAAATAAGGTAATTACTTAATTACTTAATAATAATATTAAATAATTAATAATTCAAGTTTTTTATTAAATAAATAAAATATTCAGCTAATGATTGTTAAGTGAATTATCTATTTTTTTTTAATTATTTCACTATCATGTTTTAACAGTTTGAACTTTGTTTAGTTGTTCTTTACTCTGCAATTTCACCCCAAAGCATAAAACACATCCAGGTTCACTCAACTAACTCAGTGGGAGTGAGTAACAAGGAAAAAACTAGCGCGACATGTTAGTCGTGAAAAAGCTTACGTGTGTGGTGCACATGTGAAGAACACTTAATGTTGGTGGAAAGATGCGGAGATAAGAATCAGGTGAAAATTGATATATTAAGAAGAGATATAGTGAAAAAAAGGGGGACATTCATTCAATACATCAATGATCCAGGTTCGAGCATAGGAAGGTCAGAGGGTGACTCTGGAACCACTTCTTGGAGCTGGAGGAGTTCAGGAGTAGAGCATCATCTCGGGAGTTTATCTTCCATCTTAATTCTAAAATTAGTACTCTTTTTAGTATGTTTCAAATTTCTGAAATGATAATGAATATTTTTTCTATTTAAATTTCCATGTTTGGGGAGAAAGTGAAGTTCCACTTGTTATTTTTTAATGTTCATTTTCACTTCATCATTTGATGTATTCAGTATTGATCAGTGAGAGATATACTGAATTAATTATAATTGCTTGTTCCACCAAAACTAAATTTCAATATTTCACAATCAATTAGCAAGATTGATTCTAAAAACATCTTTCAAAAGATAATAATTTCAAAAGACTTTAGGACTTATGGTGAGTTTGACCTGTTGTCATTTTCAAATAATCACTATCACAGTTGATCTATTTTGAGTGGAAAAATATGAATTTGATTAACCTGTTAGTCTTAATTTTTGGTGAGGGAGGAGATTTATTCTTTTTAAGGAGGTACTCTACAATTACATTTAAGTTAATTGAAATAATTTTAAAACCAATATAATGGAGGTTTTTTCCCGAGTGATGTACTTTGAGAGTTCATTTATCAACATTATATATCTCTATTTCTCTATGTTTTCAACTATTTATAGCTTCTATTTAGTTTATATACAAGTTCTGAAAGGTTCTGTCTCTCTACTGCTCAATAAAAAAATAAAAAAAATATAAAAAGTAAAAAAAATATAAAATATACCCCACTACTGACAACAGTGGGGCCTTTTGAGTGTTTTTTAGAATATTAGTGGTCATAATTGCATTCTCTATGGGTTCGACCTAGCTTGCCACATATAAAGTAGTTAGTAGGAATATACATAATTAAACTTTGATCAACTTCAATGATAGTACAAGTCATGTTTTTGGCGCCGTTTTTGGGGGTGGTATGAGCCATTCTTTTTATAAGAAAAACTAAAAAAATAACATATATAAAATAATCTAAAAAAATTGAAAAATTGAAAACTGTAAAAAAACTACTTCATTAATTACTAAATTGTTACATTTTTCTTTACTATTGAATATTGTTTATTAATTTTTTAAAGAGAATAAAAACTTTTGGTGTTAGATTAGATCCCCTGAACCCTAAACTAGATAAAAATTTGACTGCTCTAAGAAAGGAAAACAAATTTGAAATGGAAAATCTAGAAGAGAGAGTTCTTGTACCTAATAACTTCCAAAATCATCCAGAAATCATAGAAGAAAATGAAAGGCCTTGGATGAGGGAGTTCCAAATTCTTCAATTTTCAAGAAATTCATTGTCTATTAGACTTAGTTGTAGGGCCAGAATTTATGAACTTAAACAATCACACAATTCAATGTTGCCTGCATTTAATGGATTGTCTAATAAGGACTCTCTAGCCTTCATTAAATATTTCTACAACATTGTTAAGCAATTAACTCTTCTAGGAATCACATAAAATGAGCTGTGAATGAGATTCTTTCTCTTTTCCCTCAAAGGGAATGCTAGGAATTGGTATCGAAGCCTAGATGAGAATATTTTTGAAAACTGGGATCAAGTGTACAATTATTTCATAATGAAATTTTATCCCCAAAGACATAAAGGAAAATTTAGATATAAAATAACTAGTTTTTATCAAGAGGCTGGAGAAGCTTTTCATGAAGCTTGGGATAGATTTATGGATCTTCTTAGGTAGTTTCCCCATCATCAACTCTCATCCCACCTTCTCATGGACACCTTCTATGAAGGGATATCATCCTCTGAAAAGAATCTAGTTGATTAGGCTGTTGGGGGTAATTATATTGACGAGACAGATGAATAACTTAGAGACAAATTTTTAATAATCTTGCCCTAAACTCTCAACATAAAAATTCAAGAAGAAAAAGATACAATACAATTGTTAATTCAAACACTAATTCAATGAATGAAACTCAAGCTCAACTGGCAGAAATAACCAACCAACATAAATATTTAATGAACCAAAACTCTAAACAAACTATTAATAAACTTGGTTATTGAAACATCAACCAGTCATTAAGAGAATAGAGGGTCCATTGGGGTATGTTTAGGCATACTTAAAACTTCTGTCCTAATTTTGATATGTTGTCCCAACAATAAGAAAATTCAAATTTTGTTAATTATTGTTCTATAATGCCTTCTATAGAAGATCTATTTTCAAAAAATTACAATCAAGGTTATAGGAACCATCCAATCTTATCATGGAAAGATCAAGGCCTAATTAAACAATCCACTACCCCTAATTACTCTAATCATCCAAGACCAAACCTTCAAAATCAACAAAGGGGTGAGTCTTCAAATGAAAAAGGAAACAATGATAATCAAATGTCATCTAATATTGATCTATATTGAAAACAATTAACTCACAAGAGGATAGATACATGACTCTAATAACCAAACATCAAAATCAATATGAGTTAGATAAAATGAAAACTGATGTGAGAATATTGAACATGGAACAAAACTTGGCCAACTTGCAAGAGATTTTTCATCTAGGGAAAAGGTATACTTCCTAGTACCACTAAGAATAACCTTAGAGATAATTCCATGGAGGTAGTTACTAGAAGCGGGATGAAAACTCAAACTGTTTCTAAATAAGACCATGAAAATGGCCAAAATTAAAATCTAATTGAATCCGATAATAAAAATCTACTTTGCACACATGCTAGAAATTCACAGAAATGTCATGAAAATGATCAAAATATGAATTTATCATCTGAAACTCAAGATGAAAACTCAACTAAAAATCAAAATAATAAAGGAAAATAAAAAGTTTAGGAAGAGGTGAGGAATATACCAGTTGTCCTTAAATTTTTTTCC
This sequence comes from Viscum album, assembly GCA_963277665.1. Lineage (NCBI taxonomy): Eukaryota > Viridiplantae > Streptophyta > Magnoliopsida > Santalales > Viscaceae > Viscum > Viscum album. The sequence continues at coordinate 1,856,450,002 of OY728138.1, forward strand.
TCACCCATCACTTTACCTGAGTAGTTGAAACCTCAATGTAACACCAGGGATGAACTTATTCGGTTCCTAGGTCACCTTTACAAACTTCAAGTAAACATCCCATTCATCCAAGACTTAATTAAAATCCCTTATTACATAAAATCTCTTAAAAAATTATTTCTATCAAAAAGACCTAGGAAGAATTTGCTACTTATATCCTCACTAAAGAGTGTAGTGATGTGCTTCAAAAGAAAATTCCACCCAAATTAAATGAAACAGGTAGCTTTTTCATTCCCTATACCTTAGAAAATTCTGATCAGCTCAACTGTTTATGTGATCTAGGAGATAGTATTAATCTGCTCCCTTACTCACTATTTCAACAGTTGAGATTGGGTGAACTGTAACCCACCACAGTCATATAGTAGTTGGATGATAGGTCTTTCACTCATCTTGTGGGTAGGGTAGATGACTTTCTAGTTTGGGTAGGGAAGTTGTTTCTTCCTGTAGACTTTATAGTCTTAGACATGGAGTGTGATCAAGAGGTTCCCATCATATTGGGTAGGCCCTTCGTGGACACAAGTGGTTCTGTTATTGTTGTCTCTAAGGGTCAGTTAATCTTTAAAATTGGAGAACAACAAGAAGAGTTCAGTGTGTTTAAAAATGTTAAGGGACCAATGTTTTCTAAAAACTGTTCAATGGTAGAGTCCTTAGAAGATGAGAACTCAATTGAAAACTCTAAAGAATCTGAAAATAAATTCTCTACTGAAGAAAATAATTTAGATGCTGAAAATTCAATTGAATCTGTCTTAGTAATTGAAAATTATGGTTAAATACCAAATCTGAAAAAATTTCCAGAACTCGACAAGTGTTTAGTTTTTACTGTAGATGATCCCTCTGTTTCTCAACATAGAAGCTTTTTGAGTGAATCTGAGGGTGTTTCTGTTAACACCAACATTTATGAACACTTTAATGATGCTGAAGGAGAACTTTTGAGACAACTTGATGATTCTACTTTGATTAACATGTCGATTTCTGATCTGTAATGGTTGGACAGTATGTTGCCCACTTTGGACAACAACACTGTTATTTCTAAATCTGAACATGAAATTGAATACCATTCATTATTTAATACTCTTTACAAGATATATGTTGAATATATTGGACCTCCCCGACCTAAGAGTCTTCTTTAGAGTGTAGAACCACCCACTCTTGAACTGAAAGCAATCCCTAACCATCTAAAATATTCAATTTTGGGTAATAATTCCACACTACCTGTCATAATTTCTTTTGAACTTAATGAAAATATGGAACAAGGATTGTTGAGTGTGTTAAAAAAATTTAAATCTGCCATAGGCTAGATCACAAATGATATAAATGGTATTAGTCCCTCATTTTTTATGCATAAGATACATATAGATCCTAACCATAAGCCTAGGATTAATCCCAAATATGAAAGAATTTGTTAGAGATGATGTGATTAAATTACTGAACACTGGAATGATATATCCCATTTCTGATAGTGCTTAGATCATCTCTATCTAGGTTGTCCCCAAGAAAAGATGTTTCATTGTAGTAAAAAAATGAGATAATGAAGAAATCCAAGTTAGGAAATCCACAAAATGGAGAGTTTGTATAGATTATAGGAAGATGAATGCAACCACTATGATGAATCATTTTCTGATTCCCATCTGGGATCAAATGCTTGAGAGGCTTGCTGGAAATGATTTTTTTATTTTATGGATGGGTATTCTTGTTACAACTAGATTCCTGTTGATCCAGAGGATAAATAAAAGACCACTTTCACATTCCCCTTTGGGACATTTTCTTATAGGAGAATTCCCTTTAGATTGTGTGCAGCCCTATCCACCTTTCAAAGGTGTATGATGGCTATTTTTTTACATATGATTGAAAGAATCATTGAAGTTTCCATGGATGACTTTTCTTTTGTGGGAAGTACTTCGGATACTAGTCTAGGAAATCATGAGTTAGTTTTGTAAATATGCATTGAAACCAACATTGTTCTTAATTGGGAGAAGTGTCAATTCATGGTCATAGAAGGTATAGTTCTTGGTCATAAAGTTTCAAAGAGAGGTTTTGAAGTTTATATTTCTAAGATAGAAGTCATTCAAAAATTCCCACCTCCTGAAAATGTAAAAGGTATTAAAAGTTTCTTTGGGAATGTTTGTTTCTACCAGAGATTCATAAAATAATTTTCCAAAATAACTAAGCCATTGTATTCACTGTGGGTTAAGGATGCACCTTTCAATTTTGATGAAAACTATTTGAAATCATTTAATCTTCTTAAAGAGAAACTCACTACATCGCCCATTAACACTACACCTGATTGGAAACTATCTTTTGATCTTATGTGTGATGATTGTGATATGGTTGTAGGTGTTGTCCTTGGATAGAGAAAACATAATAAATTGCTTGTGGTATATTATGCTAATAGACTGTTAGATAATTCCAAAAAGAATTACACCACTGCTATTTTTTTACCTTTTTTGTTTGCTCAAGATATGTTTAGAAAGTATTTGTTAGGATCAAAAGTCATCATTTTCACTGATCAATTTACCTTAAAGTACTTTCTGTCTAAGAAAGAAACAAAATCCATGCTGATTAGATGGATTCTGTTCTATAAGAGTTTGATTTAGAGATTAGGGGTATGAAGGGAGATGAATTTTTTTTCTGACCACCTATCTAGGCTTCCTCATACTCAATATATATATCCTAGGGAGATAAACACTTTCTTTCTTGATGAAAAGCTTCTTACTATGTCAATCAATAAATCTTCAAGGTTTTCGGATTTTACGAACTTCCTGGCAGCAGGTGTCTTTCCCATAAATTTATCCAATAAACAAAGAAAGAAATTAATTTCTAAGCTTAAATACAACCTTTGGGATGATGATCTACTATTTAGGAGATGTGTTGTTGGTATCCTTAGGAGATATGTTCCTGAAGAAGAGATGTTGCATGTTTTACAGAGTTTTCATTTCTGCCCTTACAGAGGTCACCATGGTGGTGTCCGAACTGCTCAAAAATTCTTACAATCTGGTTTTTATTTGCCTACAATTTTAAAGGTTACTAGGAGCTTTGTAGTTAGTTTTTATATATGTTAGAGGTTTTGAAATGTTGTTTGGAAGTAAGAGTTACCCCAAAAACGAATTCTGGAAGTTAAAATTTTCAATGTCTGGGTTTAGATTTCATGGGTTCATTTCCATCATCTCATGGGAATGAGTACATTCTTGTTATTGTAGATTATGTGTCAAAATGGGTTGAGGCAGTGGCACTGCACAACAACCAAGCCATATCTATAATATTGTTTTTTTGAAAAATAACATCTTTATAAGATTTGGAGTTCTCAATGCCTTTATCATTGATAATGGAATAGATTTTATGAATTATAAGTTTACAGAATCGATGGAAAAAATATGGATGTGATCATAAAACTGGTACTCCTTATCATCCAAAGTCTAATGGACAAGTGGAAATCACAAACATAGAACTAAAACAGATACATCAAAAAACTATGTCAACCTCTAGGAAAGCCTAGTCTCTTAAATTGGATGAATCTTTATAGTCTTATAGAACAACTTTCAAGACCCCAATAGGTATGTCTCCTTACAGGATATTGTTTGGGGCATGCTATCATTTACCTATGGAGTTGCAACACAAGTCTTATTAGGCATTTAAGGCTTTGATAATTGATTTTAAGAGTTCTGGTGAGAGGAGATTACTTGAGTTAAGTGAACTTAATGAGGTTATGAGAGAAAGTTGTGATAATTCAACAATTTATAAAGAGAGGAATAAATTTTTTCATGATTCTATTATACAAACCAATGAATTTATACCTAGACAGAAGGTCCATCTCTTTAACTCTAGACTTAAACTCTTTCCTGAAAAACGTAAGTCCAAGTGGTCTGGACCCTTTACTATAGTGAGTGTTCTTAAGAATGGATCTATTGAAATTGTAGGTGAAGAAAATAGACCCATGTTAGTTAATGGGTAGAGAGTGAAGCTGTATTTTGAGGGACAACCAAAGGGCTTGGTTACCTTCACTGAGCCTGAGAACTATTATTGAATAAAATCTGGCTGATGACTTTAAAACTTTGCTCTGCATGGGAGGCAACCCATGGTTTTTGGTTGTCTTTGTTGTTATTTCATTTTTGTAATTTTAATATAAATACTACGTGCTCTGTTTTTGGGAAGCCCTTGTAACTGCTGGTTCTTGGTATCTTTTTATTCTATTTTACAGTTATCAAGAAGCTATTATTTTGTCATTTAAGGAGTGGAATTCCAATGTTAATGGAGTATTGAAAAATATAGTCAGGGAAGTATCTTTCTGCTAAATTTTGTTTCATTTATCTGCTCCTTAATGATTTAAAAAACTGTTGCTTTTCTTCCATGAAAATTCTTCTCTATAAGATGCTACTCATGTAAATTATATTTGCATTATAAAATTCTACATCATGTCTTGATACTGAAATTAAAAAATCAGCATTTGTTTAAAATTCTTCTTATATTGGAATACAATACTGTTGTATGTCACTGTGTAAAGCAAAATTCTACATGTACTTCACTGTTGAAAACTGAAATACACTGTTGTTAAAATCATTCCACTGTTTGAATATAAGTGTGGGGGAGGTACACGTAGACTGAGAAATTTTTAATTGAATCTACTTTAGGTTGGGGTGTTTTATCATTCATTCTTCTGCTCTATTAAATACATATTATTGAACTCAATCTATTAAGATTCTTATTCCCAATACACAGTGCACCAACAAGTTACATAACATGTTTGCACATTAGTGGGCAATCTTTATTTTCTAGATTAAATGATAATGCATGTACATTCATATGAACCTATTGTTAAGTTATTCAATGTGGGAAACAACATTTTTTAACTTTGAATAGACCCTTTGTACATGTTATTGATGTACTAATTTGGAAACCAGCCTTGAACCTAAACTGTTAAATTTTTCTTCTACCATTTGAAATTCAACATTGGGGAAAGAGTTGGGTTTTATTTGTGGGGGAATTAGGGGGTCAATTCTTGACTATGTTGAACTATGCTAAATTGGAAGCCCATCAATTCCCACTGCAACTTCAAACTTTTTGTTAAAAATTGGTTAAAAGTTTTATAAATTCTTTCATAATTTTAGGTTGTTTACTGTTTTTCAAATGACTCTTGCTTATGGACAGTTTTTCTTTAGTTGTTAAGTATTGCTTTGAGTATGAAATAATTGAGGATGAATGATTGTTGAGTGGTCTTTCTTAGTGGTTTTATGAAAATTTGGTTTAGGGACTATTTTTTAGAGTGGTATGGGTAACCTGTAGTGGAGTTATGATCATAACCCTTGGAATTGGAAGTTTGAATTGATTTTAGGGGCCTCGTTCATCTTTTAATTATAAAAATTAATCATCTTAAGGAGCCAATTTTAATGATTTTTATATAAATCTTTTGAAATTGGAGTATTCTGGGCATCTTGGATCCCACAGTGAATCTCTGAGACCCTGAATGCTGAGTGTGATTCTGTTTACTATAAGCCCCTTGTACACCTTCAATAAGTGCATTGCAGAGTTCTTAGCACATGATATATGGCTTGGGAAAAATAAAATAATGTGTTTAGGGTCAAAAATGAGTTCAATAAGGTGAGAGGAATGATGAATGCCAGGCAAAGAAAGGATCCACTAGTTTATTTGGGATTCATTTAGGTTGTATCAGTAATGTGATTCACTAAAAAAAATATTTATTTTTGGAACCTAGGTGATGAGTCAAAATAAAAATTTCCTCTGGTTAGGTCTTTAACTCCACTGATATTTTACCTCTTGTCACGCTTGGATTTAGAACTTGAGCTTAGATTGAAATGAGTCACTAAGTAGTATCACATATGAGGCATGACATCATCATTGCTTGATGATTCATAGTTTTCAAGATTATCCTTCGAGTATTTGTTCTAGGTGAGATTCATATGAGCAATTCATTTTCTAAAATCCTTCTGTTATGTTCCGTCCTCTTTTCTTAAGTACTGGACATGCTACAGTTAGAGCTGAATCATAAATACTACAATTTGTTTTTTAATGATAACAAAGTAATAAATTGTTTGAGGACAAACAATGCTTAAGTGTGGGGAAATTTGTTGTGCCTCTATTTTTACATCATTTTGCCACATCTTTTTACTTATTTTTTAATGATTTAATTAATTATTTATGCACGTTTTACTAAATAACTGTTCATTTGTATTTTTATAATTAAAGTTATTAAATAATCAATTTTTTATTATTAATTTAGTATTTTTAGTCTTTTAATTAATTATTTTAACCTTACCTTACTTTTCTAATTTAATTAATTCTTAATTAGTTTGGTTAATTAAAACCCGCTTGACTTTTTAATAAATTAAAATCTATTTTAAACAATAATTTAATCATCATATTTCTATCTAATTTACATAGACTTTATTTTAATATGTTATGTTAACATCGTTAATTAATATATTTAATCATCCTGCAAATTAATTAATTTATGAATTTATTTTTAAATTAAATGAATTAGTGTAATTTTAACTTTAATTATTCACTTAATTAATTTATGAATCAATTTAGAGTTTTAAAACATTAATTATTTAATCCTAAGTTAGCAGTTAGATTATTTATTCATTAACACTTGTTTTTAGTCTACCAGTGAGGAGGATATGGGCTATCAGTGACTTATTAAGTCACATATGCGATCCTTTTCTACTCATTATAAACCCTTTAATAAATTTTAATTTAAGTCTTCTTACAACATAGTTTAACAATAATCGAGTTTAAATTAATGTGTTCGCAATTAATAACTTAAATAGTAATCATTATGTTTAAAGTTTAATAATATTTTTTTTAAATTTATGTTGTTTAGTCTTTGTCTAATATTTAATTTTAATTAACTTATGTTTTAATTTTATGTTTTATTTTTGCAGTTCTAATTTTTATCTCTCTGTCAGTCCAATTATGCCGCTCCTCTGCTTCCATTCTTCACCCCTCCATCTTGACTTCATTCCCCTGCTTCTTCCTCATCCACCATTCCTCAATCCTCTGCTTTGCTACCATCGTTTCTCTTTCATCGCCACAACAAAATCATGTCACTGTTTTCCCTTTCAATTTCTTCCACTGTAACTACTAATCCCTATCTGCAAATCTCACGGCCCAACTGTAGTGTTGTGAGCCGTTTCTCTTCAACAGCAAACACCATACATACCTAAAACCAGACTCGGACCAGTTTTAGACTCAAAGCACTTTTAAACTAACACAGAAAATACACAACAGCATCAGTTCTGAAAATCCAAATGTGCTCCGAGATCTGAGAAAAGCCAAGATCCACCCTGCTGTTGAAGCAAGCAGACCAGTTTCCTGATGATGAAGGCAACAGTGGCTGAATTTGAACTCTAGAAACCCTTACCCAAAGTACATCATCAAACTCTAGTCACGCCGCATTTACAGGAAGCAAGAAGTCACGGGGAAGAGTACGTTCCTGTTGTGCGAACCACTGAAGGAGGATAGCCGCAGAAAGGGACAGAGTCGCCGCCATCCGCTGAAGGAGATCGTCACCGCAAATAAGCAGAGCCGCCTCTGCCTGTTTTCCCCTTTCACAGTTTGCCACTGCGCCACATCTGCGGAGGTTCTCTTGAGTCGCGGGCCGCGCTGAACAACAACCTTGTGCCATCCGCTGAAGGAGGAGTCCAGGCCGCCGTCCGGGATGCAAACGATCACACGCCGCTGGGTTGATGAGCAGGAGCCACGCGATCCGATTTTGAGGAAGATAAACAGAAACCCTCGCCTCTGTTGCACCGAGATTTGGGGAGGAGTGAATGAATTAAAAAAACAAAAAACAAAAACAAACTAAAAACTAAAAAAAAAAACTAACCGAAATTAAAAATTAATAATAAAAATAAATGAATATAATATTAATAATTTAACAAAGTAATTAATTATAATAATAAAATAAATTATAAAAATTTATACTAATTAAAAAATAAATATTTAAAACTAGAGTAATAACAATTTACGAATAAATTAATTTATAATATTTAATCATTTAACTTTTTAAATAATGAAATGATTATAAGTATAATAGTAAAATTAATTGAATAAAATTAATTAATTCAATCTAATTTTACAAAATATTTTATTACTCAATTACTTATGATGTTTAATTATAATTTTTACAATCTAGTTGAAAATTCAATAACATAGAAAATTAATAATTGTAATCATTAACTTAATTAAATTGATAACTTTTTAATAAACTTATGTCTTGCCATAATAATTTAATGTGAATAATTTTATTAATAATATAGAAGTAAATAAATACTATTGACATAACTTTTTATTAATAAACATTAAGTAACATTTTGATAAGGGATTTAATATTGACTTAAAATTTAATAATAATAATTAATCAAAAATATTAACTTAACTATTCAATATATTTTTTAGAATAAAATTTTTAACAACTTATAAATTTAAATAAAGTAACATAACTCATTAACGAACCAATAGATTTCTTTATTCATAACTAAAATTAACATTAATAAATATACAACATTAAATAAGTTAATTACTTAATTACATAATAATAATATTCAGTAATTAATAATTCATGTTTTAGATTAAATAAATAAAATATCCAGCTAATGATTGTAAAGTGATTTATCTATTTTTGTCAACTGTTTCACTATTGTGTTTTAACAGTTTTAACTTTGTTTGGTTGTTCTTTATTGTGCAGGTTAACACTAAAGCCTAAAACACATCTAGGTTCACTCAACTAACTCAATGTGAGTTAGTTAAAAGGGAAAAACTAACGCGACGTGTTAGTCGTGAAAAAACGCACATGTGCGGTGCACACGTGAAGGACAATTATAGTCAGTGGAAAGATGTGGTTATGAGCAGCAAGTGACAGTTGATATATTAAGCAGAGAAGCAATGAAAAAAGGGGGGACATTCATTTGATACATTCAATGATCCAGGTCTGAGAAGTGGAAGGTTATAGGGTGACACTGAAACCACTTCTTGGAGCTAGAGGAGTTCAGATGCAGAGCATCGTCTCGGGAGTATATCTTCCATATTATTTCTAAAATTAGTAGTCTTTTTAGTATGTTTCAAATTTTTGAAATGATAATGAATATGTTTTCTAGTTAAATTTCCTAGTTTGGGGAGAATGTGAAGTTCTACAAGTTATCTGTTAATGTTCTTTTTCACTTCATCAATTGACGTATTCAGTATGGATCGACAAGATCATTACTGAAATCATTCAATTTCTTGTTCCACTAAAACGTAATATGAATATTTCACAGTCAATTGGAGAGATTGATTGTGAAAACATCTTAAAAAATATATTAATTTCAAAAGACTTCAGGACTTATGGTGAGTTCAACCTATTGTTGTTTTCAAATAATGACTATCACAGTTGATCTATATAGAGTGGCGAACTCTGAATTTGATCAACCTGTCAGATGTAATTCCTGGTGAGGGAGGTGAGTCATTCTCGTTAAAGCAAAACTCTGCAATAACTTTTAGGTGAATTGAAGTACTTTCATATCCAGTAGAATAGAGGTTTTTCCCTAGCGACTTACTTTGATAGTTCAATTGTCAGCATTCTATATCTCTGATTCTCTATGTTTTCTATTTTTTCTAGCTTCAATTTAGTTTAGATACATGTTTTAAAGGTTATGTCACTCAACTTCTCAATAAAAAAAGGAAAATTTTAAAATTAAAAAAATATAGAATATCTACCCCACTACTGACCAGAGTGGGGCCTTTTAAAAGTTTTTTAGAAGATTAGTGGTCATAATTTCGTTCTCTGTGCATTCGACCCTACATACCACAAATATAGTAGTTAGTGGGAATATAAATAATTAAACTTTTACCGACATCAAAGACAATACATGTAAACCATCTCCTTTTATTTTTTGCAGATTGGAACCCTAAATAAAGAAAACATAAAATCATTGAAAGATGGATTTTTTGTTTCAATTAGAAACCTGAAAATAAAGCTATAACATAGAGGATAAAAATATAAGCTTTCATGTGAATGAAATCAAAAAAACACTAAAAGATATAGAGTATCACTATTAGAGAACTGTAGATGGGAAAAGTATATAAAAGAATAAAACATCTCACAATATTTATACTCCGATTGTAAATAAGATGAGGATAAAGTTTTTTTTTCAGTTTTTCAACATGATTCCTTTCCAACTGCAATTAGAAAATTGATAAAATAAAACAATATCATTATAGCAAACTGAAAACAAGGTGAATAAAAACATAGAAACTGCTATTTTGGACAATTATTGTAGTAACAATGATATAACTGATTCCAAGAACCTATATTTTCCTCTAAAATCACATGTCAATGTCCCAATCATAGCCTTCCCTAAAAATATATCTTTTACAATGTGTGTCTAGTTGAATGTGTTTGTGTGCGAGTGCCAAATGTGTAACATTGTAATTTTGAAAACCTTTCATGAGCTATTTTTTACTTATCTCAAGATATTCCCTCAAACTTGTAAGCTTCTCATTGTGAAGAACTCTCCAGTAGAGTTGATCATCAGCCATTCCCTAAGATGGATTAAGAAAAAAGATAAAAAAAATGAATCTGATATACAAAGTGTGCCATAAAAATCCGAGTTAACACATATTATGTCCTTATCAACATGTAGGGGGAAGACAGATGATATTGTTTCACCGGAAAAAGGTGTTCAACAACTAAGGTATGTTGTAATAAGAGGCAGTTAAACAATTTTTTTCCCAACAGATTCAAAAATAAGAGATAAATTTCAATCAACTAAATTAAAAAAAATCATTGAATACAAAATCAACAACAGCCTGAGCCTGCACAAGAGAATTAGGACGCAGTGACATTTCCCCATCATCTGAATGTCTGCCTTCTCAAGTCAATGTCAAGAGTGTTGTGTCATGGGTTTTAAAGATCGCATGAATAGAGAAAAATCAAGGGTGAGAAAATACTTGATTCTCCATTGAACTTTCAACTATTGCAATCACATTTGATTTTTCATGAATAAACAAGAGTCGCATAAAATTCTAAAGTAGGGAAACTTATTGAAATATATTTGAATGGAGAATATATGTGAAATATCCTATATTGGTGTATAGTATGAGAGGATACAAATCCTATTTGATGTAAGCTTCAGAGTTTTTTCAAGATTTGAGTAGGTGAATCCATGGAAGGGGAGAAGTCATGCTACATATATGGTTCAAGGTGTAGCGAATATCATGTTCAGTGAAGTCATCCACTGACTACAGGTAGAATCTTATAAAAACAACATGCATTAAGATTAAAAACAACTTTTTCTCAATTCAAGATGTATCATAACTCATAGTAACTAAAAAACAATTTTTCAATGACTATAAAATGATAATTACCTTGTAAAAATTCATATTATGTGGTAACTATTTTGAGCACGATGTAGGCATAGCGTGTGGAAATTATATTTAACATGGAGTGGGTATACAAACCTTGATTTCATGGTCAGTATAAAATTTCATCATATAGTAACTCTAGATACCTTGATTCTCCATGTAATCTCTATCAATTTGCATGTGCATTTGGTTTTACCTGAATAAACATGAGTCACATAACAATCTAAAAAATGAAACATATTGAAATATATTAGAATGAATAATATATGTGAAACATTCTATATTGGTGTATAATATGAGAGGATAATAATCCAATTTCCTGTATGATTCAGTTTAATTCTCAAGATCTGAGTAGGTGAATCCATGAAAGGGTAGTACTCATGCTACATAAATGGTTGCAGGTGTAGAAAATATCTTGTTTAATGAAGGCCTCCACTCACTAAAATAGTAGCCTATAAAAACAACAAGCATTAGGTTTAAAAAAAACTTGATCTCACTTCATGAAGTTGCATAAATCCTCATAACTTAAAAACAACAATTCAATAACTATAAAATGATAATGCGACAACCTTGGTTCATAAAATGCACATCACATTAGGTAAACATAAGTTACATTCACTTTTAATAAGGTTCAGTGTAGGTGTAAAAACCTTTCTGATCATATATTTTGGTGATTTATTATCCCTTCTAAACAATAGAATCATCAAATTGTCAATTTTACTTAAAATTATATAAAATAAATAGATTTCCAATAGAATTAATAAAACATTAGTATTTATTCTATATCATTATATTTTATAAAAAAATAGTGAAATATATATAATAAGACCATAGAAGAAAATAACATGAATGTTTAAGAACACCATCCATTTTTAAGGTATCTAAACTGAAAGTTCATACTTTCATGTAGTGTAATGAAATATAGATAACTATATTATATTTCTGATGCAAAAAACAACCTATTATTACGAATTATATCATGAGAGTAATTAAGAAAAGGAAATATTTTTGGAATTTCTAAATTCCTGAATAGTTGAAGAGAAATTACAGACTTGAAGGTGATTCTAATAAAACATTAGAATACAATGGATCTAGTAGGATAAATAAAGTGAGACATGATGTTATCCCTCAACAAATCTCAATGGTCTGATCCCCTTTGAAGCACAACAACCAATAACATATAATCACGAGGTATAATGTTAAAACTCTCTAGTTAATTATATATGAATGGGGGAAGCCAAAAGTAAACATTACTATTGTTATTTAATTAATCTGGAAACATAATAACTAATAGGTTGATATGTGATATCCTACAAAGGTTTTAAAACACATGTGAAATGACACAATTGAATGATACAATGAAAAACATACTGGTTTAGTTACCTTAAGGCATGTTTTTTGACCCATTACTGGGAGTTTTCATAATGTATGTTTTTTCAAAACATAATTTATTCAGGAGAATCAATGCAGGGGAGTGATTATAAGATTATCACATGGTATTATAATCAATATTTGCACAATCACGTTCAGATCGCATGGGTCCATCCATCAGTTTTTATTTCTTCTTTAGGGCATCCTCCTTAATTCCGTCAATAATTCTTAACAGGGTCTGAAGTATTCATACCATCGGTTTAGGTTTAACCAGCCCATGCTTACTGAATTTACCAGACAACCTGCTACAATCCTATAGACATAGTCTAAAAAATCAGTCCAAAACATGTCAAAGTGCAGTAAATAGTGGAAAATTGTTAAAAAATTAATTTGAGTATTATTTCATTGCCACTAATTTAGTGAAACAAAAAAAAATGGATTGTCTTGAGTTTCCATATTGGATTCAAACACATCCATGAATATATGACCATCAATTTCCCATGTAATTAACGTATTTGTAGACCTGAACTACTATTGAATAGTTATAATTGAAATTTTCTTTTGAAACAAAAAAATCTAAACATAATACATGTTCTGTGTATCAACAGAAAAAATTGCAAAAGAACATCTATTCTATTATCTATAAATAAGAAATTCATTAATACAAAAATATATAATATTGAAACTATTGATAAATAAATAGAATGATATTTTCAATTGGAAAGAAAAACCAAAAATAGAAATGCTCTATTATAATTGATTTAACAACAAAAAAACTCACACATAATCAAAATAAAATTAACAATGTGTGTAATTACCTATGTGATGGTGTTAAATATTTTGGTAATAGTCTGTGGGTGTGTCAAGAATAAAATAGATTAATGATATCCAGTTGACAAAGAGTTCATCTACTACAAAAGTGTATTTCTCATAATGAAAAGCATGTTACAAAAAAAGATAAATAAGGGATGAATGTACCAATTCAGTAATGAATAGGGTTGAGGAAACACTTATCAAAATCCTAAACACATCCCATATTGAATTTGTAACAATCTCCTTTGATTTTCTACAAATTGTAACCCAAAAGAAAGAAAACATAAAATCATTGAAAGATGTTTTTGTTGTTTCAATTAGAATCCTAAAAAGGAAGGTAGAATGTAGAGGATAAAAATATAACATTTCATGCGAAAAAAATAAAAACAAGGCTAAAAGATACGGATTATCACTGTCATAGAACTTCAGATAGGAACGGTATAGATAAGAATAAAACATCACACATGATTTAAACTATGATTTTAAATAAGAAGCGGATAACGATTTTCCAGATTTTCAACATGATTCCTTTCCAAATCCAATTATAAAACTGATAAAATAAAACAATATCATTACAATAAAATGAGAACACGATGAATAAAAATATAGAAACTACTATTTTGGATAATTCTTGTAGTAACATTGATAGAGCTGATTCCATCAACCCATATTATCCTCAAGAATGACAAGTCAATGTCCCAATCATAGACCTCCCTATAAATATATATTTTAGCATGTGTGTATAGTTGTATGTGTTTTCATGCATCTTCCAAATGTGTAACATTGTAATTTAGACAACCATTAATGAGTTAGTATGTACTCATCTAAAGATATTCCCTCAATCTTGCAAGTTTCTCATTGTCAAGAACTCCCCAGTAGAGTCAATCATCAGTAATTACCTAAAATGGATTAAGGAAAAAGATAAAAAAATGAATCTGATAAACAACGTGTGCCATAAGAATCAGAGATAATAGACATTATGCCATTATCAACATTCAGAGGGGAATATAGATGAAACTGTTTCACCTGGAAAATAGTGGTCAACAGGTGAGGTATTCTATAATAAGAGGCAGTTAAACAATTTTTTTCCAAAAGATACAAAAATATGACGTAAATGTCAATCAACTAAATTAAAAAAGTCATTGAATACAAAATCAACAATAGCTTGAGCCTGTGCAATAGAATTAGGACGTAGTGACATTTCCCCATCATCTGAATGTATGCCTTGTTATGTCAATGTCAAGAGTGTTGGGTTATGGTTTTTAAAGATCACATAAATAGAGACAAATCATGGGTGATAAGAGAATTGATTCTCCATTGAACCATCAACCATTGCATGCGTATTTGATTTTTCATGAATAAACATGAGTCGTGTAACAATAAAAAATAGGGAAACTTATTGAAATATATTTAAATGCATAATATATGTTAAATATTTTCTTTTGGTGTATAGTATGAGAGGATACAAATCCTATTTGATGTAATATTTATTGTTTTTTCATGATCTAAGCAGGTGAATCCATGGAAGGGGAGAAGGAAAGCTACATAAATGGTTCCAGGGGTATCCAATATCATGTTCAGTGAAGTCATCCACTCACTGCAAGTAGAAGCCTTCAAAGACAACATGAATTAGGATTAAAAACAATATGTTCTCAATTCATGTTGTCGCATAACTTCTAGTAAGTGAAAAACAATAATTAAATAACTATAAAACGGTAATTACCTTCTAAAAAATCATATTACGTGGAAACTATATTGAGCATGAGGTATACATAGCGTGTGGATACTTCATTTAGCATGGAGTGGGTATACAAGCCTTGAATGCATGATCAGTAGAAAATATCATCATATAATAAATCCAGATTCCTTGATTCTCCATTTAATCTTCAACCATTTTCACGCGCATTTGGTTTTACATGAATAAACATGAGTCGCAAGATAATCTAAAAAATTGAAACGGACTGAAATATATTGGAATGCATAATATATGTGAAATCTGCTATATTGGTTTACAATATGAGAGGATAAAAATTAAATTTCAGGTAAGTTTTAGTTTTTTTAGATCTGAGCAGGTGAATTCACGAAAGGGGAGAACTCATGCTACATAAATAGTTGCAGGTATATCCAATATCATGTTCAGTGAAGGCCTCCACTCACTACAAGTAGCAGCCTATAAAAACAACATGCATTAGATTTAAAAAAAACTTGTACTCACTTTATGATGTAACATAACTCCAGGTAACTTAAAAACAATAATTAAATAACTATAAAAGGATAATGAGACCACTTTGTTTCAAATAATACAAATCACATTAGGTAAAATTAGGTTAAATTCACTTTTAATGGGGTTCAGTGTAGGTGTAAAAACCTTTCATGTCATATATTTTGGTGATTTTCTATCCCTTCTAAACAATTGAATCATCAATTTCTCAATTTTTCTTAAATGTATATAAAATCAAGATATTTCCAATAGAATAAATAAAACATTAGTATGTATTCTATACCATTATATTTTATCAAAAAATAGTGATATATATATAAAAAAACCATAGAAGTAAATAACTAGATTTTTTAATAACAACATCCATTTTTAAGGTATCTAAACTAAAATTTCATCCTTTCATGCAGTGTAATGAAATATAGATAACAATATTATATTTTTGATGCAACAATAAATCTATTATTATGAAGTATATCAAAAGAGTAATTAGGTTTTTTTTGAATTCCCGAATTCTTGAACATTTGAGGAGAAATCATAGACTTAAAAGTGATGTTAGTATAACATAAGACTAAAATGGATCTAGTAGGCTAAATAAAGTGAGACATGATGTTATCCCTTGAAAAATATCAATGGTATGACCCAACAGGAAGCACAATATCCAATAACATAGAAGCACGAGGTATAGTGGTAAAACTCACAAGTTAATGATATATGAATGGGTGAATCCAACAGTTAACATTACAATAGTTATATAATTAATCTGGAAACATAATAACTAATAGGTTGATATGTGATAACCTAAAAAGTTTTTAAAAAACAAGTGAAATGACACAAATGAATAATAAAATGAAAAATAATAATGATATACACAACTGTGAGCATGATACATGAAATATTTCTTGTAAAGGAAATCAGTAAGTCAACTATTCATGTTTCTGAAGACTATAAAACGAAAATCTATGAAAATTATAGTTAATATTCATGAAAAAAATTTTAAGAAAGCATTGTGTTGAATGAAATCAGGTAGACATACCAAAACATCCTGGTGCTCTAATGAAGTGGTGGAAATATAAAGCCACCATGGTAAAAATATTAAATAAAGTAAAATTGATAGAACAAAATAAGGATAGGGTGTAATTGAAGGATAATAATTGTAAATGTATAATATTAATTCTTGAAAACATTATGTGTAAATGGAAATTTTTATTTATGGAATTAAGGGAGGAACACACCTTTTTAAGAGTACAGATTTGGTTTCTGATTGAACATAGTGTATCCCTAATTACAGATTCCTTAAAGAAAAGGTATCAAAATACAATGTCAAGGTTTTGTATGAATAGAGTTAAATGAAATACTTAAATGTAGAGAAAATAAATAGGGAATGTTTTGTAGGCAATCTCACCTCATTCTAGTTGTGTTCGTAGCAGGTTCAATCTGCCCGACGTGTAAATGTCCACCCAGTGTCGAGATATTTTAATAAAGTGGAAGATAGATCTTTATGATATGCACAATTGTGAGTATGATATATGAAAAATTTCTTATAAAAGAAATAAGTAAGTCAACTATGCATGTTTCCTAGGACAATAAAAATAAAATCTATGAAAATTATTGTTCATCTTCATGAATGAATCATTAAGAGAGTTTTGTGTTGATTGAAATCAGGTAGACATGCAGAAACTTCCTGGCACTCTAATACGATATGGTGAAACCACGATAAGTAGGAAGAATGAGTAGGAGTTTGATGGACTATAGGTGAAACTGGGAGCAGGATGACCCTAACATTGGGATTTTGTGGGAACCCTAGGATGTGAAGACCTCAATCCCATCCATGAGTAGGAAAAGGAAAAGGGTGGGGGTAGAGTATAAACTAGTAGAAGGACTTCATAGACGGAGGTCGATAGAGTGTGGATTGACTGTGAAATCCAAGACGACAAAGGTGAGTGTTTTTGGGGAGTGTAGACCGCTACGTGTGATAAAATAAGTAGAAGCGGGAGAGGGTGGAATATGAAGGAATAGGTACCTCACGGGAGAGGGGAAACATGGAGATATGGATAAATTAAAGCTAAGGAAAAATTTATGTGGAAGAATGGGAGTTTGACATGTGGTAGTAGGAAATTCAGGATTAGTACATATGGTATATTTAATAGAAAAGATAAAATTACTAAATCTTTGAAACAAATATTTTTCACATTGTATATAATTAGGAATTATGATATTAATATAGGAACAATTAAATATTAAATGAAAACTACTGCAAAAAATAGGTTTTTACAAATAATATAATCTATTGAAAAAATTAAATAAAATATTTTATCCACTGAATTTACATCATTGAAACATGATTACACAAATAAATAGATAATTCTTGTTAACAAGATATCCAAATAACTGAGAATCAAAGTAATAAGATGATAGTATAAGGGATTGATGTAATCATTTGGTTGAAAAAACTAATGCAAGTCAAATTTTTTTTAATAAAATAGAAAAATTAAAAATTTAATATAAGAGATAAAATAACTATCTCACTAATACAAATGTTTTTTGAGCATATATAACGAACACTTAGGATAATAATAAAAAGAGGTAGACATACCTACACTAAAAAATGAGGTTGAATAATGAATTGTGATCCCTTAAAAAATGAATTGGTGAATGAATATTCTAATGAGAAAAATACACCTTATAATTATAAAACCAGTATGTCCACTCCACTGGGTGGACAACTCAAATCCCAGACAAGATTGAGCTATGAAAAACCACAACCCACAACTTCGGCAACTTGGCTACTAAATCTAGAGTGAGTCCACTACCAACAGTTTGTCTGTACAAAATTAGATCTTCCTACTTAACCCCATAAGTCTCTTTTAGGAATCTATAGGCAGTCTCAATATCAGAAAAAGTGTTATGTTCCCTTTTTTGATAAAACCACTTATCTGATGTGTTTCAACTGTTCTTTGATTATTATTATTATTTTGGAAGAGTCCATTTAATTGCAATGCATCGCTCTTGCTCCCTTTATATCTAAATCCCACAAAAATAATAACGAAAAGTTCTAAACTTCAAGATTATTAATCGTATTTATCCATTTGAGAAATAGAATTTTAACTGAATGAAGACCGTACATACCCAGAAAAGTAAAATCTAAAAACATCTTATAGCCACAAGTTGCGTAAGTCTAGATTATTATAAGTAGTACCAAAGAAAGGTTGGATCTAGAAAATCGACCCCATCAAATTGACTTGAAGTTGAAGGATGAGTTCGCAGAACAGCTCATAAATTTGACCCATACCCGTGGCATTGATGAGAGAGTACATAATAGTTAGGGAATCATATGTGTTATTCATCTACAACACCACAATTTCATTCTTATTCTTCATGTGAAACATCAAAACGTCATTATTTTCCTTTTAAGAATCATCTAAGATCATTAACCTCCTAATGGCCTTGTCAGTGACCACTGTATATGTTAGGGGGCTCAGTGGGGAGAACGAGAACCTTCACCTCCATCGAAGACGTCACAAGTCTCATAACCAATCACCCCATCGCCCAAAAATATGCAACAATAGAACATTAATCGAAGGTTAAAAAATGAATCGGGGGACTTCAATTTTGTTTTCTGAGCCATGTCACAAAAATAAGGTCATAAAAGATGGTGAAGGATTATTAACGCATGGAGGTAGAGATTAGGGTTTTTTGAATGGCTCACCGGAAACCCATGGATATCTAAATAAGGTAATAGAGGTGGGAATTGAGGATGCAAGTAGGGGAGGGAGAGGAAGTCAATGGTAGAGGTGGAGATATATGATAGAGTAATCAGTTTTCAGCGATCCCAATAAGTAATCCCCCCACCGCCCAAAAATATGAAATAATAGAACAAATATAAAATTTTAAACAAACGAATCAGGGAACTTCAGTTTCATTTTCCCATCCATGTCTCAAAAATAAGGTCGTCGAAGATAGTGGCGGATGAATAAGGTAAAATAGGTTGGAAACTAGGATGTGAGTAGGGGAGGGAGAGGAAGCCGATAGAAGAGGTGGAGATAGAGGATGGATTTATCAGTTTTTAGTGAGCCCCATAATTAATCCCCCTTCTGCCCAAAAATATGAAACAATATAAAAATAATTTAATGTTAAGAAAATGAATCAGGGAACATCAGTTTCATTTTCCTAACCATGTCACAAAAAGCAGGCCGTCTAAGATGGTGGAAGATGATTATCACATGGAGGTGAAGATTAGGGTTTTGCGAATGGCTCACTAAAAACCCATGGACATATAAATATGGAAATAGAGGTGGGAGAGGAGGATGTGAGTAGGGTGGGAGAGGAATCCAATGGAAGATGTGGGGATAGAGGATGGAGTAATCAGATTTCATCAGTAACCCTAGCTGATGGATGGGGAGAGGCCACATGTGCTGGTTTGCAGCGACATAAGCATGAGACGGATCACAAATTTGGAAGGTGGAATGGTTTTTCTTGGGCGATGTGGATGATTGTAGAAATAACACGTAAGAAAAAATGGACGAGGATGAACATTAGCATGACACGTGGAAAAAGGAAATCCAGGATTAGTATATATAGTAGATTAAATTTATTGAGAATCTATTCACTTTTATCCAAGATATTATTGAATTGATATTATACAAGGATTCATTTTTCATAAGGACTTATCATTAAATATTATATAATCATTATTTTTTACTTAATAGTTTATTTTCTTACATACATAATGAAATTTACGGTTTTTGAGTTAAGATATTTGGTTTATAAGTCATACATAATAAAACCACACATTATAAGGTGAATATTCTTATTAATATATGTATTTCCTACAATATATAAATTTTCAAATGAAACACATTTTTTATTCATGAAAATCTATTAAGACATTAAACTTGACATCTTATTTTATTCTATCTATCCTTAATTCTTGTTATTTTTTTAAAAAAATGTGTAATGAGCCCCCAAATCACAGCAAGGGATATAAAAAGAAGAAATATATTAGTAAAGTAAAATCATAAAAAACCAAATATACTTACCTTTTTCAAATTATCATTTGAAAGTATAAAATAAATAATTTCCACATGAAAAACATTTTTTTCTCAATGAAAACCATTAAAACCTTTTGCAAGCAATTGGAAGCACTTTTTAGGAATCATATAGAATCATATTCACAACTTGTTTTAAACCCATGTCAGAAATAACTGGAGCATAGTTCAATATATAATATTAAACACATAGGTTAAGTCCATCCTTATTTACATTGAAAACCATGATTATTACCCACTACATCGAAGAGCTATAATTGGGCTCACCCTTCATATAATCTATATCGGGCCTCTCTCCACATCATGAGATATAATGGGTATCAACACATTATATAAGCTGTATTGGGAACACCCATTTCTAATTTATAATTATAATGTTTTATATCATGTATAATATTTTTTATTCTTCACCTTTTTATCATAAAAAATTTTAAAAACTATTTTTAACCCATATTAAAAAATCTTTCATATATTGAAATACCCTTCCATTTCAAAACCCATTCTTAAAATTTAAATACCTATAATATCGGGAAATAGGGGTATTCATTGAATAAAATATGATGTATTGTAAATGAATCCATAAATAATAATAACAATTATCATGAAGGGAAATGTTTTTTCACCATAAATGTTAAAATTGAAAATTGATTTTTTCCTTTTGTAAAGAATGTCAAGACATTCTATATATAATATGTAAAATGATTTATTTTCAAAATAATTTAAAGAAAGTAAAAATAGTCATAAAAATAATCCATTATAATTAATTCATGCCTATATAAAAACAATTATAAAGTAATTTTAAGAATATGTAAATAGAAGATAAATATAAAGAAAATAAATTATGAAAAAATTTAAAAAGAGTTTTTTATTGTAAGGTGTGCCTAATAGAAAACATTAAATTTTTTCATTTTTAACAAATCATGAGGAAATTATAATATGATGAAAAATTATATTATGAAATAATTTATTCATAAATAATAATTTTCATGAATCATTCATAATGAACATGGACATTGGGGGGAAAATAATTTCAAGGGAAACTTTGAAAAGGTATTTTATTAAATAAATGAATTTTACTTTGAGTACAACTCATCAAATAGGTTATTTATCATCCTGAATAATAATCTTATGATAATTATTAAAATTCTTAATAGAATTTTTGTTATTTATTATTCATTTTTATTTAATATATTACCATTTTATATTCTATGACTAAATCATTTAACATTATATTATATGTTTTGATGATATTCGACTCATATGTCTAAAATGACTTTGGTAGGTTGAAAATCATAAAATATTGCATTTTTAAATTATTTCCAGAATAATTATCCTAATATAATTATAATTTTTATTAATAAATTTTAATTTTAAAACAAATCAGGGAATATGGTTATAAAAAATTAACTCATTATAATCCGGGAGATGGTAGGTCGTACGTACGCATGAGTAACTTTTCCATTTTTCAACGATCTTTACAGAAAGAAGCTAGGTATTATTTTTTATTTATATAATGATAATAATATCATAAATACCATATTATATATTTCAAAATACACACACACACACACACACACATATAATCCATGGGAAGAGGTGATGAAAAATGAATCACATCTCTTTGTGATGGTGGTAGTCCATATATACGCCCAAATGACATTATCATTTTATAGTTATAAAATTTATAAAAATAGTCAATATATTACATATAATTAATGGTAATCATTTCGTTATTATCATATATAATAATTAAATCCATCCTTATAACCATCCATAAGATAATGTGATGGAAAACAATTACATCAGTTTGTGAGGTGATAAATCTCCATACACATGAACAATGGTATAATTCCCAATTAGATGGAAGAGTATATGGATATATGTTATGAAATTAACATAATAAAATATTAATATATAGAATAAAATGGTTTTATTATTTCATCATTTTTTAATAATATTTTTATGAGGTAGACAATGAAGCAAAACGAAATGTCTTGGTTAATAATTATTCTTCTTCTCTGGGAAACATTAAAATTTTTACATGAAAATAATTTCTAGGTTGGATTTATGATCAAAAAAAGGATTCTAGGGAATGTTAAGGGATGTATGTAATGCATTTGGGTAGGTATTGGATTAACCAAAATGATTTTCAAAATTGAATAAAACTTGAGAGGAGGTGCCCTTATATAAAAGAGGGGAGGAGAACTCTTGGAATTTCATAAAGTAATAAATTAATATAAATTAATTTTCATATTAAAATTGATGAAAATGTATAATATTAAAAAATAATATGATTTTTACTCAGAATTATCTTATCTCAAAAAAATTGGGAAATATTTGGTGATTTTTTCACCCTTGTATATTTTTTCCCAAGTTAACCATTTTTGACAATTTTTTAGTAACGATGTTTTTACTTTTTAGGGTTTATGAAAGTTAATAAAAATGGAAGAATGGACCATAAATGGGAAATGGGTGATATTATCAATAATATCCAATTAAAATTCCCAAATAAATGATATTGAGTAATTTTAAATCATTTGATAAAACAATATTTATTATAAAATACCATTAATGTCAATTTTGAAACTATTCATTTAATTTGAATTTAAAAACATTAAGACAAGGATGAAATTATAATATAAACCTTTTTAAAACCCACATATATTATAATTATCTAATGTTTTTGGAATATATTAATTATTTCATATTTTATTACTTCTAATATTTTTATAATAATTATTTTTTTACCATTTAATTAATAAATATTGTATTAGCATTATGTAAGCAATTAATGTAATTACATAATTACATAAATTTATAAATAAATAATAGTCCTGGAAATAATATCATTATGATGAAAATAACCACTAATATTCATTCTTTCTTTCTTTTACCCCTTTATGAACACATAAGATATATTTTAAAGTAAAAGAGTTACATTTTGTCTTTTTCTTTACATTTGATATTATATAGATCACTTTCTTGGTCATGTGTCCCATAAAAATAACTATGTATCCTATGGTGATAATAGTATAAATACCTTCATCTAAAATGATTGAATATGAAAATGGTGGCTTTATCATGTTGTTTTATTATATGTTTTCATGTTTTACCCTTTTAGCACGGTGAGAAATTTCTGTTATCGTTACTATTCCATACGACCCAAAATTATGTGAACCATATTAAATGAAATTAATCTTCAGGATTAAAAATATGTAATAAATTTTACCAAATCAAATCTCTATAATATTAATAAATCTATTTTATAAAAGTCCCAAAAAGCGTGATGAAAAGTGGTTTTCTGAAGAAAAAAATATTGCATTTTTAAGTCTAAAAGTATTTTCATACCGATATCTAATATAATATTTAATATTATGTAATTAATAATAATATTTATATCTGAATGAAACTTATATTTGATTAAGATCAAATTAAATTATTATGGGGCTTATTCAATGAAATGAAAAGGCAATTTTAAAAAAATCCGTATTTTTCAATGTTCACTAAAAAATCAAAATATTTAGAAAAATCCATAAAATTAAATGTAAAATAATTTGATCAATATGAATTAAAAAATGAAATTATTATTTTTCAATTAGAAATAAATATTTTTAAAATAAATATTTTATATAAAAATTTTTATAGAATGATTTTAGAAAAACTATTTCCATTTTGATTTAAAAATTACCTAATATTTTTATAATGAATCTTACTATGTAATTAGTGATTAATAATAATTATGAAAATGATTTAATCTACCATTACATGGATTGTTACATTTTTACCCATAAGAAAATTATTTCCTCACAATTTTATTCACTTATTAAACAGTCGGGTATACCTTTCTGTCTTAGTATTTTCATATATCCATGTTCTTTCTCGGGACATAACGTTTTCTACAATACCTCAACCAGGTGAATCACCTTATTCTGAAAACATTCTCTATAAATTCATGAATCTATACTAGTTTTTTCTAATAATAAATGTAACAATCTTATTAATGTACCTCAAAATTCAAAAATTGAGATGATTCTAGAACATATTTTATTAACATCAAAAATAGAGAAAAATTGTCTACCATGTATAAACTCTAAGGTTGGGCCACTCAAGGGGGAATCCATATTTATCCAAGATTTTTTATGGTTTTATGAACCATTTTCATATCATCTCATTTTAACAAAAATGGATAACACTATTCCATGTAGATACTTTAAGAAATACATGATCACCTACCTTAAAAGAAATATCCTTCTCTAGTTATAAACATAATTTTTCTGCATATTTTTAGCTATCAACATATAGAGACCCGACCTTTTCTTACATTACTATTACATAATTACAAAGATAAAAAGCATAATAGTATTACACATGGAGGATCCAAAGGTTTAGTGTCTTGGGCAAACTAGGACCACACATAACAAATACAACATCAACCATAAATATTTATTTAATTTCTTCTTCACTAGCTTCTTAGTGGCACTTGTCCTCTCCTTAGTACATGTAGCCACTTGAGGATATACATCAAAAGGGGTGAGCTAAAATCCCAGTAAGAGGATAGATAAGAACAATATAGCATGGGGTGAGCATAATCATGACATAGGAAGAAGATCATGAACATGAGAGGAGCATAAATAATAAACTTGAAATGTGGAAATGCATAAAAATGAAACATCATGTCTTAGTGGTTAACTACCACACATACTTGTGAACAAAGATAGCATCTTGTTCACACATCATTTCACATTTACTCATGATATTCATCACTTTACCCAATGCATTGGAGCGCTATATAATTCCGGGCGCACCCATCACATTTAATCATTCATATTGCGCTATATAATTCCAGGCGCACCCGTCACATCATAACATTATCATTATCATTCTTGACACATAGAACACATATCAAACATGTACATAAATAACCCATGGAATGGAATGGTTTTCATCTCATAATAACACATTCATAAGCTTTGGGTTCCCAAAAGAAAGAGGGAACACCATACTTGATACAAGAACCATCAACCTTGAATGAGAGGTAAAAGGTGAGATCTTGAAAGAAGAGTTCTTTTGGAAAACATTTTTATGGACATAAAAAACAGTGAAAAACATGTATATCCCAGAAAAGTAGATGAAATTATGAACAAATGATCTTTGAGGAGTAACTATATCAAAAATGGAGTGAAAGAGGGAGAACCCGAAGGAAGAAAATTGGGTTCGAGATTTCCCCTTACCTTGTACTCGAATGCCTCCTTCTCTTTAATGTCCCGTATAATGATATTATATTCATTAATTAGAAATTCCAGAACCTTTTATACATTAATAGGGTTAATTCTGGTTTCATTATTTCATATTATGTTCCTTTGGATGACTTATAGAGTTTAAAAACATTGATCAGGGATGTTCGTTTTCATGGTTTTCTTGAGCGGTCCACTTGTATTATTAAATTGATGTTTGGGTAGATCATGGGTAAACATTCAGAACTGATATTACATGTTATTAATCATATTACAGAATATTGAATGATTTTATAATGAGTTATGTTAGATTCACGTGGACGAATCATTAGATAAGAATTAAATGAAGTTTATTTGGGTTAATTTGAGCGGTTTTTGGATCACAACGAACTCGTTTTAACTTTTAACTTAGTAATTTGGACACAGGTTATTCCCAGAACTTAAAATGGAACATAATACATATAAAATATTCTGGTTCAACCATAAAAATGCTTTCATGACCAGATCTGAAGGTAGAAATGGAAAAAGAGAGCATGTCGTTTTTGAAGGTGATAAATTGACACCACATGAACAACATTCTCTTAAATAAAATAAAAGGAAGAGGGAAAGGGTGTGGGGTGATATAATATACCATCATAATTAAATTATATGTATAATACTAGAGTTACAAAACAATTTTGATGAATATAGGTGGGGAGAGATCAAGAATGAAACTTGAACTTGAAAGGAAATTAAAGGAGAAGAGGGAGAGAAATTACCTCTAGAATCTTCCTCTTGAGATCCTCCTTAAGGAAGATAGGCTTGGTCTTTTGATGAGACCAGAAGATTTTGGACGTGGAGGAGGGGCTAGGGAAGGTGTTTGGGCAGAGTTTAGATAAGGCTTGAAGCTTGAGAGGTGTGAGGAAAAGAGGGAGTGAAGGGTGGCTTTTATAGTGGAGGGGAGAGGGGTTTCCTTAATATAAAATTGATTAGTTTATTAATTTCACCTAAGACAAGGAATAGTGAGTCTTGGATGACTACGAATAGTAATTTTATAGTTTAATACCGAACCAAGTGGGCTTACATCAGCAGAACACCATCAGTGACTCAATTAATACATTATTTAGCATTTATTGTGAATTATCAGATTCCACTATTCATAAAAAATTCAAGTATCTCAGAAAAATCTCAAAAATTTACCCCAACCATTTTTCGACGTGTAGAATCCAAAAATGAAGTCCATTTTTCAAAAATAATTTTCTAAATATTATTAATTTAATATTTAATTAATATCATAATTTACTTAAAAAAATAGTTTTAAGATTAAAACTGATTTTATAGTTCTTTCAAAAATTACGTAGGGTCTTATAAAATTATCTAAAAACTATTAGTCATTGATTAAATAATTTATGAATACATTTTAGGGAATAAATATTCTTTTAAATTAATTAATTAATTATTTATGACTTATAAAACACAAAAAACGTTTATTAATGTCAAATTGTCACTTTTTAAGATGTCTAAATTTTATTTTATTATTCATAGGTAATGTTCCTCTTATTTACTATTAAAAAGGGTCATGTTACTATTCATAAGGGTAGGTTACTATTCAAAAGGGTAGGTTACTATTCACTAAAAATTATTTTTGTTTCATTAGACTCCAAAAACCATCTTGAACACAACCGTGTATGTCAGATTTTTAAAATTCCAACCATAGGGATGAAAAAATTATGTTTAAAGGTCACATATCACTTAGTAGTTCATTATTTTATGTTTTTATGACATAAATATAAGAAGGGAATTTTCCATTGAAAAACTTTGGGTCGTTACATTCTTCCCCCCTTAAGAAATTTCGCCCTCGAAATTTCACTTTACACAAACAGGTGAGGGTACTTCTCCTTCATTGCCTCTTCTAGTTCCCAAGTTGCTTCCTCAAACTTATGGTTCCTCCACAACACTTTGACAAGGCGGGTTATCTTGTTGCGTAGAACCTTATCACTTCGGTCCAGAATTTTTACTGGCTACTCCTCATAGGAGAGATCATCTTCCAGCTGTACCACCTCTGAGTTTAGTACATGTGAGGGGTCTGGTATGTACTTCCTCAGTAGCGATACATGAAACACATCATGAACTTGAGCCATATTCGGTGGAAGTGCCAGACGATAGGCCACAGCTCCTATGCGGTCAAGGATCTCAAAGGGGCCAATGTACCGTGGGCTTAGCTTCCCTTTCTTCCCGAATCGCATGACTCTCTTCCATGGAGATATTCGAAGGAAGAATTTATCTCCAACGTCGAACTCTAAGTCCCTTCGACGATTGTCAGCATAGCTCTTTTGCCGACTTTGAGCAGCTTTGATGTGTTTCTTGATGACTTGAACCTTCTTGGTCATCTCCTGTACAAGTTCGGGTCCAAGTAGCTTTCTTTCTCTAACTTCATCCCAACAGGTTGGAGTTCTAAATCGCTTCCCATAAAGAGCTTCATACGGAGCCATCTGAATACTCGAGTGGAAGCTATTGTTGTATGAGAACTCAACCAATGGGAGGTGCTGATCCCATCCACCTTTGAATTCTAGAGAGCATGATCTTTGCATATCTTCGAGCGTCTGAATAGTCCTTTCAGACTGGCCATCGGTTTGGGGGTGATAGACCGTGCTGAAATTTAATTCAGTACTCAAAGCATGTTGAAGGCTCCTCCAGAACTTAGATGTGAACCTTGGATCACGGTCAGAGACAATCGAGAGTGGAACACCGTGCAATCTCACTACTTCCTTCACATATATCCTTGCAAGTTGTTCAAGTGAGAGGTCTTCCCGAATAGCGATAAAATGGGCAGTCTTGGTGAGTCGATCAACCACAACCCATATCGCATTATTTCCTCTTGACGTCTTCGGGAGACCTGTGACAAAGTCCATAGTAACATTTTCCCATTTCCACATGGGTATAGGAAATGGATGCATCATACCTTTGGACTTTTGTCCCTCAGCTTTAACTTGCTGACATACCAAGCACCTTGATATATATTCTGCAATCTCCTTCTTCATGTTATCCCACCAGAAGTGTTCTCGGAGATCACGGTACATCTTGGTACTCCCAGAATGGATAGAGAAAGTTGAGCTATGTGCATTATCCAATAGCTCCTTCTTTATCCCGGGTGATGAAGACACACAAAGCCGCGTTCCAAACTGAATCACACCATCATCGTCAATATGTAACTCTTGCAGCTTCCCTTCCTTTACTGCATTCACCCTCTTTTGTATATCTACATCATCCCTTTGTGCTTCCTTAATATTCTCTTGGATGGATAGTTGCGCAATCATTTGGGAAAGGTAGGATGTATCCCCTGCCCTTACGATTCCCAAATACATCCTTTTCATATCCAAGAAGATAGGGTCTTTCTCAATCCTCAACATGGATAGAGTAGCAGGTTCTTTCCTGCTTAGATCCTCATCTACCTTGTTCGCCTTTCTGGGATGATAGTGAATAGAGAAATCATAATCCTTGATTAGCTCTAACCATCTCCTTTGAAGCATGTTGATCTACTTTTGTGTGAATATATACTTTAGGCTCTTGTGGTCGGTGTATATGTCACACTTCTTGCCATAAAGGTAGTGCCGCCAAATTTTCAAGGCAAAAATCACGGCTGCCAGCTCTAGATCATGCGTCGGGTAGTTCTGCTCATGGATCTTCAACTTTCGTGAGGCATAGGCTATCACATTATCATTTTGAATGAGTACACAACCCAATCCTTTCTTTGAAGCATTGCTGTATATCACAAAACTTTCTCCACTTTTCGGTAGTGCGAGTACAAGTGTAGTGATCAGCCTTCTCTTTAGCTCCTTGAATCTTCCCTTACATTCATCCATCCAGACATACTTTACCCCTTTCCTTGTTAACTTAGTTAGCGGGATAGACAATCGTGAGAAGTTTCTCACAAAACGTCAATAGTACCCAGCTAATACAAGAAAACTACGAATTTCTGTGACACTAGAGGGCCTGGGCCATTCCCCAATCGCCTTTGTCTTTGAATGATCCACAGAAATTCCCTCGCTTGTGATCACATGTCCCAAGAACATGACTTGATTCATCCAAAAGTCACACTTTCTAAACTGGGCGTACAACTTCTCCTTTCTCAATGTCACCAACACAAGTCTTAGATGTTCTTCATGTTCCTCCTTACTCTTGGAGTAGATGAGAATATCATCGATAAACACTACCACAAATTTGTTGAGGTAATGCCTAAAGACTATATTCATCAAATCCATGAAGATTACAGGGGAATTAGTAAGTCCAAAGGGCATCACCAAAAACTCATAGTGCCCATACCTTGTACGGAAGGCAGTCTTCTGAATATCTTCCTTCTTCACCTTTACCTGATGATATCCAGAACGAAGATCCACCTTTGAGAAGTATTGAGATCCTCTTAACTGATCGAACAAGTCATCAATCCTTGGGAGATGATACTTGTTCTTTATGGTGATCTTGTTGAGTTCCCGATAATCGATACACAGCCGCATGGTTCCATCCTTCTTCTTCACGAAGAGCACTGGTGCACCCCGAGGTGATGCACTAGGGCATATGAACCCTTTGTCCAAATGCTCTTGTAGCTGCTTCTTTAACTCCTCCAGTTCGATAGGAGCCATCCTATAGGGGCACTTTGATATAGGAGTAGCTCCAGGTATGAGTTCAATTGAGAACTCTACCTCATGATCCGGGGGAATTCCGGGTAACTCTTCGGGAAATACATCACTGTATTCCCTCACGATGGGCATTTCCTCAAGGTTGGTACTTTCCTTTGACTCAATCATTTGGGTGAGGTATGCTTATTCATAGGGAATCAACACCCACACCATTGATGGATTTTTCAAAGGATATTCATGATCTTCCTTGCGTTTGTAGAGGAGCATGGGATGGTTCAGAATATGAAAATATATTTCCTTTTCCCGACAGTTGATATGTGCTCTATATAACGAGAGCGAATCCATTCCCATTATAGCGTCGAATTCCACCAAGGGAAGTATTACGAGATTTTCCGGAAGAATCTTCCCACATACGTCAATAGGAGAAGAGTCAAACACTTGGGTTTCAATGATTGCACCACTTGGTGTTTTTACAGATATCTCTACTTCAAGGTTTCGGGGCTTCGATTCTATAGTTCTAGCAAACTTGCAAGATATAAAAGAATGCGTAGAACTAGAATCAAATAAGACTTTTGCCATTCTTGAGTGAATAGGAAGTGTACCTTGTGTGACTTCATTATCATTTTCAACCTTCTCAGTAGTGATGGAATAATCCTTCCCTTGTTCCTTTGGCTTTGGTGGTTGTTGGCGCTGATTACCCTCGAGATCTCGAGGTTTAGTGCACTGGTTTGAATAGTTCCCTAGCTCCCTACAGTTGTAGCATTGAACCATGAGTGGTTCTCTCCTTTCATCGGCTACATTATCCTTCCTTTTCATGTCTTTTCTACACTCGTGAGCAAGGTGTCCTTATTTCCCACACTTGAAGCATTTCTCCGTCCCTTTGAGGCAGTTCCCATGGTGCAACTTCCCACATTTTTGGCATGTGGGTCATTGTGTTTTCTTCCCACCTTTATCACTAGATCCACCAGCTTGAAACTCCATCTTTCTTTTCTTATCACCATAGCCATGGGACCATTCTCCAAACTCCATCTCCACTTTGAGAGCACACCTAACAACTTCATAACTCCCAAAGTCTCGAATTTCAAGAGCCTTTCGAAGATGTGGTTTTAATCCACTAAAGAATCTATCAATTTTTCTATCATTGTTGATAACAAAACCCAAAGCATACCTTGAGAGCCTTGTGAAATTTGCTTCATAGGTTGTGACAGATTCTCCTTATTTTTTCTTGAGCTCTATGAGTTCTCTCTCCATCTTCATGTGAAGAGTTCTTAGGAAGTACTTATTAAGAAACATTATCTTAAAGTCTTCCCATTCCATCTCTTCAATTTCCTACCATTGTCTTGGTGTTCTTAATCAAAGCCCACCATTGATCATCTTATCCATCTAGACGATAAACGGATAGAGTCACCTTCTCCGTATCGGAACAGTGAAGAACAAAAAATATCTTCTCCATGGAGTTGACCCACTGTACTGCAACTAGTGGATCAGAAGATCCACAAAACGTCGGTGGTCATTTCCGCATAAAACATTCGATAGTTAGTTGCTCCCTCTTTGCTGAAGGAGGATGCTCCCCATTATTATGGTTATTGTTCATAACCTAAGATAATTGGGTAAGAATCGCCATGAAGTTTTGAACTCCACCTCCCAAATCATTGGGGATGTTGTTCGGGTAATCGTTGCATTGGCCCTCGCAAGAGTTGTTGGCCTGATTTCTCCTGGTTCCCACCATTTTCTAAAATAGAAAAGGTTAGAACAAAACATAAGTAAACAATTATTTAATAACTTATTCATTTAAAAAATTATACCAAAAACATAACATATGGGATCCCTAGGTAAATATCCTTGTGTGCATATTTGTACTTAGTCTCATGTTGTAGGTTTTCTCTAGGGTTCACTAATCCTAATCCCCAAATTAACTAAACCTTTCCTCTGATACCAACTATAGCGACCCGGCCTTTTCTTATCATTACTATTACATCATTACAAAGATAAAAAACATAATAGTATTACACATGGAGGATCCAAAGGTTTAGTGTCTTGGGAAAACTATGACCACACATAACAAATACAACATCAACCATAAATATTTATTTAATTTCTTCTTCACTAGCTTCTTAGTGGCACTTGTCCTCTCCTTAGTACATGTATCCACCTGAGGATATACATCAAAAGGGGTGATCTAAAAGCCCAGTAATAGGATAGATAATAAAAATATATCATGGGGTGAGCATAATCATGACATAGGAAGAAGATCATGAACATGTGAGGAGCATAAGTAATAAACTTGAAATGTGGAAATGCATAAAAATGAAACATCTTGTCCTAGTGGTTAACTACCACACATAGTTTTGAAAAAAGATATAATCTTTTTCAGACATCATTTCACATTTACTCATGAGATTCATCACTTTACCCAATGCATTGGAGCGCTATATAATTCCGGGCGCACCCGTCACATTTAATCATTCATATTACGCTATATAATTCCGGGCGCACCCGTCACATCATAACATTATCATTATCATGCTTGCCACATAGAACACATATCAAACATGTACATAAATAAAATATGGAATGGAATGGGTTTCATCTCATAATAACACATTCATAAGCTTTGGGTTCCCAAAAGAAAGAGGGAACAACATACTTGATACAAGAACCATCAACCTTGAATGAGAGGTAAAAGGTGAGATCTTGAAAGAAGAGTTCTTTTGGAAAACATTTTGATGGACATAAAAACCAGTGAAAAACATTTATATCCCAGAAAAGTAAAGGAAATGATGAACAAATGATCTTTGCGGAGTAACCATATCAAAAATGGAGTGAAAGAGGGAGAACCCGAAAGAAGAAAATTGGGTTCGAGATTTCCCCTTACCTTGTACTCGAATGCCTCATTCTCTTTAATGTCTTGTATAATGACATTATATTAATTAATTAGAAATTACAGAACCTTTTATACATTAATATGTTTCATTATGGTTTCATTATTTCATATTATGTTCCTTTGGATGACTTATAGAGTTTAAAAACATTGATCGGGGATGTTCGTTTTCATGGTTTTCTTGAGCGGTCCACTTGTATTCTTAAATTGATGTTTGGGTAGATCATGGGTAAACATCCAGAACTTATATTACATGTTATTAATGATATTACAGAATATTTAATGATTTTATAATGAGTTATGTTAGATTCATGTGTCTGAATCATTAGATAAGAATTAAATGAAGATTATTTGGGTTAATTTGAGCGGTTTTTGGATCACAACGAACTCATTTTAACTTTTAACTTAGTAATTTGGACATAGGTTATTCCCAGAACTTAAAATGGAATATAATACATATAAAATATTTTGGTTCAACCATAAAAATGGGTTAATGACCAGATCTGAAGGTAGAAATGGAAAAAGAGAGCATTTTGTTTTTGAAGGTGATAAATTAACACCTCATGAACAACGTTCTCTTAAATAAAATAAAAGGAAGAGGGAAAGGGTGTGGGGTGATATAATATACCATAATAATTACAGTACATGTATAATAATAGAGTTAAAAAACAATTTGGATGAATATAGGTGGGGAGAGATCAAGAAAGGAACTTGAACTTGAAAGGAAATTAAAGGAGAAGAGGGAGAGAAATTACCTCTAGAATCTTCCTCTTGAGATCCTCCTTAAACAAGATAGGATTGGTCTTTTGATGAGACTAGAAGATTTTGGACGTGGGGGAGGGGCTAGGGAAGGTGTTTGGGTAGAGTTTAGAGAAGGCTTGGAGCTTGAGAGGTGTGAGGAAAAGAGGGAGTGAAGGGTGGATTTTATAGTGGAGGGGAGAGGGGTTTCCTTAATATAAAATTGATTAGTTTATTAATTTCACCTAAGACAAGGAATAGTGAGTATTGGATGACTAAGAATAGTAATTTTATAGTGTAATCCCGAACCAAGTGGGATTACATCATCAAAACACCATCGGTGACTCAATTAATACATTATTTAGCATTTATTGTGAATTATCGGATTGCACTATTCATCAAAAATTCAAGTATCTCAGAAAAAACTCAAAAATTTACCCCAAACATTTTTCGACGTGTAGAATCCAAAAATGAAGTCCATTTTTCGAAAATAATTTTCTAAATATTATTAATTTAATATTTAATTAAAATCATAATTTACTTAAAAAAATATTTTTAAGATTAAAACTGATTTTATAGTTCTTTCAAAAATTACGTAGGGTCATATAAAATTATCTAAAAAATATTATTCATTGATTAAATAATTTATGAATACATTTTAGGGAATAAATATTCTTTTAAATCAATTAATTAATTATTTATGACTTATAAAACACAAAAAACGTTTACTAATGTCAAATTTTCACTGTTTAAGATGTCTAAATTTTATTTTATTATTCATAGGTAATGTTCCTCTTATTTACTATTCAAAAGGGTCATGTTACTATTCATAAGTGTAGGTTACTATTCATAAGGGTAGGTTACTATTCACTAAAAATTATTTTTGTTTCATTAGACTCCAAAAACCATCTTTAACACAACCGTGTATGTCAGATTTTTAAAATTCCAACCATAGGGATGAAAAAATTATGTTTAAAGGTCACTTATCACTTAGTAGTTCATTATTTTATGTTTTTATGACATAAATATAAGAAGGTAATTTTCCATTGAAAAACTTTGGGTCGTTACATTCTTCCCCCCTTATAAAATTTCGCCCTCAAAATTTCACTTTACACAAACAGGTGAGGGTACTTCTCCTTCATTGCCTCTTCTAGTTCCCAAGTTGCTTCCTCAAACTTATGGTTCATCCACAAAACTTTGACAAGGCAGGTTATCTTTTTGCGTAGAACCTTATCACTTCGGTCCAGAATTTTTACTGGCTACTCCTCATAGGAGAGATCATCTTCCAGCTGTACCACCTCTGAGTTTAGTACATGTGAGGGGTCTGGTATGTACTTCCTCAGTAGTGATACATGAAAAACATCATGAACTTGAGCCATATTCGGTGGAAGTGCCAGACGATAGCCAACAGCTCCTATGCGATCAAGGATCTCAAAGGGGCCAATGTACCTTGGGCTTAGCTTCCCTTTCTTCCCGAATCACATGACTCTCTTCCATGGAGATATTCGAAGGAAGAATTTATCTCCAACGTCGAACTCCAAGTCCCTTCGACGATTGTCAGCATAGCTCTTTTGCCGACTTTGAGCAGCTTCGATGTGTTTCTGGATGACTTGAACCTTCTCGGTCATCTCCTGCACAAGTTCGGGTCCAAGTAGCTTTCTTTCTCCAACTTCATCCCAACAGGTTGGAGTTATACATCGCTTCTCATAAAGAGCTTCATACGGAGCCATATGAATACTCAAGTGGAAGCTATTATTGTATGAGAACTCAACCAATGGGAGGTGCTGATCCCATCCACCTTTGAATTCTAGAGAGCATGCTCTTATCATATCTTCGAGCGTATGAATAGTCCTTTCAGACTGGCCATTGGTTTGGGGGTGATAGGCCATGCTGAAATTTAATTCAGTACTCAAAGCATGTTGAAGGCTCCTCCAGAACTTAGATGTGAACCTTGGATCATGGTCAGAGACAATCGAGAGTGAACACCGTGCAATCTCACTACTTACTTCACATATATCTTTGCAAGTTGTTCAAGTGAGAGGTCTTCCCGAATAGCGATAAAATGGGCAGTCTTGGTGAGTCGATCAACCACAACCCATATCGCATTATTTCCTCTTGACGTCTTTGGGAGACCCGTGACAAAGTCCATAGTAACATTTTCCCATTTCCACATGGGTATAGGAAATGGCTGCATCATACCTTTGGACTTTTGTCACTCAGCTTTAACTTGTTGACATACCAAGCACCTTGATATATATTCCGCAATCTCCTTCTTCATGTTATCCCACCAGAAGTGTTCTCGGAGATCACAGTACATCTTGGTACTCCCAGGATGGATAGAGAAAGTTGAGCTATGTTCATTATCCAATAGCTCTTTCTTTATCCCAGGTGATGAAGACACACAAAGCCGCGTTCCAAACCGAATCACACCATCATTGTTGATATGGAACTCTTGCAGCTTCCCTTCCTTTACTGCATTCACCCTCTTTTGTATCTCCACATCATCCCCTTGTGCTTCCTTAATCTTCTCTTGGATGGATGGTTGCGCAATCATTTGGGCAAGGTAGGATGTATCCCCTGCCCTTACGATTCCCAAATCCATCCATTTCATATCCAAGAAGATAGGGTCTTTCTCAATCCTCAACATGGATAGAGTAGCAGGTTCTTTTCGGCTTAGAGCATCAGCTACCTTGTTCGCCTTTCCAGGATGATAGTGAATAGAGAAATCGTAATCCTTGATTAGATCTAACCATCTCCTTTGACGCATGTTGATCTACTTTTGTGTGAATATATAATTTAGGCTCTTGTGGTCGGTGTATATGTCACACTTCTTTCCATAAAGGTAGTGCCACCAGATTTTCAAGGCAAAAATCACGGCTGCCAGATCTAGATCATGCGTCAGGTAGTTCTGCTCATGGATCTTCAACTTCCGTGAGGCATAGGCTATCACATTATCATTTTGAATGAGTACACAACCCAAGCCTTTCTTTGAAGCATTGCTGTATATCACAAAACTTTCTCCACTTTTCGGTAGTGTGAGTACATGTGTAGTGATCAGCCTTCTCTTTAGCTCCTTGAATCTTCCCTCACATTCATCAGTCCAGACATACTTTACCCCTTTCCTTGTTAACTTAGTTAGCGGGCTTGACAATCATGAGAAGTTTCTCACAAAACGTCAATAGTACCCAGCTAATATAAGAAAACTACGAATTTCTGTGACACTAGAGGGCCTGGGCCATTCCTCAATCGCCTTGGTCTTTGAAGGATCCATAGAAATTCCCTCCCTTGTGATCACATGTCCCAAGAACGTGACTTGATTCATCCAAAAGTCACACTTTCTAAACTTGGCGTACAACTTCTCCTTTCTCAATGTCACCAACAAAAGTCTTAGATGTTCTTCATGTTCCTCCTTACTCTTGGAGTAGATGAGAATATCATCGATAAACACTACCACAAATTTGTCGAGGTAATGCCTAAAGACTCTACTCATCAAATCCATGAAGATTGCAGGGGTATTAGTAAGTCCAAAGGGCATCACCAAAAACTCATAGTGCCCATACCTTGTACGGAAGGCAGTCTTCTGAATATCTTCCTTCTTCACCTTTACCTGATGATATCCAGAATGAAGATCCACCTTTGAGAAGTATTGAGATCCTCTTAACTGATAGAACAAGTCATCAATCCTTGGGAGATTATACTTGTTCTTTATGGTGATCTTGTTGAGTTCCCGATAATCGATACACAGCCGCATGGTTCCATCCTTCTTCTTCACAAAGAGCACTGGTGCACCCCAAGGTGATATACTAGGGCGTATGAACCCTTTGTCCAAATGCTCTTGTAGCTGCTTCTTTAACTCCTCCAGTTCAATAGGAGCCATCCTATAGGGGCACTTTGATATAGTAGTAGCTCTAGGTATGAGTTCAATTGAGATCTCTACCTCACGATCCGGGAGAATTCCGGGTAATTCTTCAGGAAATACATCAATGTATTCCCTCACGATGGGAATTTCCTCAAGGTTGGCACTTTCCTTTGACTCAATCATTTGGGAGAGGTATGCTTCTTCATAGGGAATCAACACCCACACCATTGAAGGATTTTTCAAAGTATATTCATGATCTTACTTGCATTTGTAGAGGAGCATGGGATGGTTCAGAATATGAAAATATATTTCCTTTTCCTGATAGTTGATATGTGCTCTATATAACGAGAGCCAATCCATTCCGATTATAGCGTCGAATTCCACCAAGGGAAGTATTACGAGATTTTCCGGAAGAATCTTCCCACATACGTCAACAAGAGAAGAGTCAAACACTTGGGTTTCAATGATTGCACCACTTGGTGTTTTTACAGATATCTCTACTTCAAGGTTTCGGGGCTTCGATTCTATAGTTCTAGCAAACTTGAAAGATATAAAAGAATGCATAGAACCAGAATCAAATAAGACTTTTTCCATTATTGAGTGAATAGGAAGTGCACCTTGTGTGACTTCATTATCATGTTCCACCTCCGCAGTAGTGATGGAATAAGCCTTCCCTTGTTCCTTTGGCTTTGGTGGTTGTTGGCGCTGATTACCCTCGAGAGCTCGAGGTTTAGTGCACTGGTTTGAATAGTTCCCTAGCTCCCTACAGTTGTAGCATTGAACCATGAGTGGTTCTCTCCTTTCATCAGCTACATTATCCTTCCTTTTCATGTCTTTTAGACACTCGTGATCAAGGTATCCTTCTTTCCCACACTTGAATCATTTCCCCGTCCCTTTGAGGCAGTTCCCATGGTGCAACTTCCCACATTTTTGGCATGTGGGTCGTTGTGTTTTCTTCCCACCTTTATCACTAGATCCACCAGCTTGAAACTCCATCTTTCTTTTCTTATCACCATAGCCATGAGACCATTCTCCAAACTCCATCTCCACTTTGAGAGCACACCGAACAACTTCTTCATAACTCCCAAAGTCTCGAATTGCAAGAGCCTTTCGAAGATGTGGTTTTAATCCACTAAAGAATCTATCAATTTTTCTATCATTGTTGATAACAAAACCCAAAGAATACCTTGAGAGACTTGTGAAATTTGCTTCATAGGTTGTGACAGATTCTCCTTCTTTTTTTCTTGAGCTCTATGAATTCTCTCTCCATCTTCGTGTGAAGAGTTCTTGGGAAGTACTTATTAAGAAACATTATCTTAAAGTCTTCCCATTCCATCTCTTCAATTTCCTACCATTGTCTTGGTGTTCTTAATCAAAGCCCACCATTGATCATCTTATCCATTTAGATGATAAATGGCTAGAGTCACCTTCTCCATCTCAGAACAGTGAAGAACAGAAAATATCTTCTCCATGGAGTTGACCCACTGTTCCACAACTAGTGGATCGGAAGATCCACAAAACGTCGGTGGTCGTTGCCGCATAAAACATTCGATATCTAGTTGCTCCCTCTTTCCTGAAGGAGGATGTTCCCCATTATTGTGGTTATTATTCATAACCTGAGATAATTGGGTAAGCATCTCTATGAAGTTTTGAACTCCACCTCCCAAATCATTGGGGATGTTGTTCGGGCAATCGTTTCATTGGCCCTCGCAAGAGTTGTTGGCCGGATTTCTCCTGGTTCCCACCATTTTCTAAAATAGAAAAGGTTAGAACAAAACATAAGTAAACAATTCATGAATAACTTATTCATTTAAACAATTATACAAAAAACATAACATATGGGATCCCTAGGTAAATATCCTTGTGTGCATATTTGTACTTAGTCTCATGTTGTAGGTTTTCTCTAGGGTTCACTAATCCTAATCCCCAAATTAACTAAACCTTTCCTCTGATACCAACTATAGTGACCCGGCCTTTTCTTATCATTACTATTACATCATTACAAAGATAAAAAACATAATAGTATTACACATGGAGGATCCAAAGGTTTAGTGTCTTGGGAAAACTAGGACCACACATAACAAATACAACATCAACGATAAACATTTATTTAATTTCTTCTTCACTAGATCCTTAGTGGCACTTGTCCTCTCCTTAGTACATGTATCCACCTGAGGATATACATCAAAAGGGGTGAGCTAAAAGACCAGTAATAGGATAGATAAGAACAATATATCATGGGGTGAGCATAATCATGACATAGGAAGAAGATCATGAACATGAGAGGAGCATAAATAATAAACTTGAAATGTGGCAATGCATAAAAATGAAACATCATGTCCTAGTGGTTAACTACCACAAATACTTGTGAAAAAAGCTAGAATCTTGTTCACACATCATTTCACATTTAATCATGAGATTCATCACTTTAACCAATGCATTGGAGCGCTATATAATTCTGGGCGCACCCGTCACATTTAATCATACATATTACGCTACATAATTCCCGGCGCACCCGTCACATCATAACATTATCATTATCATGATTGCCACATAGAACACATATCAAACATGTACATAAATAACCTATGGAATGGAATGGGTTTCATCTCATAATAACACATTCATAAGCTTTGTGTTCCCAAAAGAAAGAGGGAACAACATACTTGATACAAGAACCATCAACCTTGAATGAGAGGTAAAAGGTGAGATCTTGAAAGAAGAGTTCTTTTGGAAAACATTTTGATGGACATAAAAACCAGTGAAAAACATGTATATCCCAGAAAAGTAAAGGAAATGATGAACAAATTATCTTTTAGGAGTAACCATATCAAAAATGGAGTGAAAGAGGGAGAACCCGAAGGAAGAAAATTGGGTTTGAGATTTCCCCTTACCTTGTACTCGAATGCCTCCTTCTCTTTAATGTCCTGTATAATGACATTATATTAATTAATTAGAAATTACAGAACCTTTTATACATTAATAGGGTTCATTCTGGTTTCATTATTTCATATTATGTTCCTTTGGATGACTTATAGAGTTTAAAAACATTGATCGGGGATGTTCGTTTTCATGGTTTTCTTGAGCGGTCCACTTGTATTCTTAAATTGATGTTTGGGTAGATCATGGGTAAACATACAGAACTTATATTACATGTTATTAATTATATTACAGAATATTGAATGATTTTATAATGAGTTATGTTAGATTCATGTGGATGAATCATTAGATAAGAATTAAATGAAGATTATTTGGGTTAATTTGAGCGGTTTTTGGATCACAACGAACTCATTTTAACTTTTAACTTAGTAATTTGGACATAGGTTATTCCCAGAACATAAAATGGAACATAATACATATAAAATATTTTGTTTCAACCATAAAAATAGTTTCATGACCAGATCTGAAGGTAGAAATGGAAAAAGAGAGCATGTCGTTTTTGAAGGTGATAAATTAACACCTCATGAACAACGTTCTCTTAAATAAAATAAAAGGAAGAGGGAAAGGGTGTGGGGTGATATAATATACCATAATAATTACAGTATATGTATAATAATAGAGTTAAAAAACAATTTGTATGAATATAGGTGGGGAGAGATCAAGAAAGGAACTTGAACTTGAAAGGAAATTAAAGGAGAAGAGGGAGAGAAATTACCTCTAGAATCTTCCTCTTGAGATCCTCCTTAAGGAAGATAGGCTTGGTCTTTTGATGAGACCAGTAGCTTTTGGACGTGGGGGAGGGTCTAGGGAAGGTGTTTGGGCAGAGTTTAGAGAAGGCTTGGAGCTTGAGAGGTGTGAGGAAAAGAGGAAGTGAAGGGTGGCTTTTATAGTGGAGGGGAGAGGGGTTTCCTTAATATAAAATTGATTAGTTTATTAATTTCACCTAAAACAAGGAATAGTGAGTCTTGTATGACTAATAATAGTAATGTTATAATATAATCCTGAACCAAGTGGGCTTACATCAGCAGAACATCATCGGTGACTCAATTAATACATTATTTAGCATTTATTGGGAATTATCGGATTCCACTATTCATCAAAAATTCAAGTATCTCAGAAAAATCTCAAAAATTTACCCAAACCATTTTTTGATGTGTATAATCCAAAAATGAATTCCATTTTTCAAAAATAATTTTCTAAATATTATTAATTTAATATTTAATTAAAATCATAATTTACTTAAAAAAACAGTTTTAAGATTAAAACTGATTTTATAGTTCTTTCAAAAATTACGTAGGGTCTTATAAAATTATCTAAAAACTATTAGTCATTGATTCAATAATTTATGAATACATTTTAGGGAATAAATATTCTTTTAAATTAATTAATTAATTATTTATGACTTATAAAACACCAAAAATGTTTACTAAGGTCAAATTTTCACTTTCTAAGATATCTAAATTTTATTTTATTATTCATAGGTAATGTTACTCTTATTTACTATTAATAAGGGTCATGTTACTATTCATAAGGGTAGGTTACTATTCACAAAAAATTATTTTTGTTTCATTAGACTCCAAAAACCATCTTGAACACAACCGTGTATGTCAGATTTTTAAAATTCCAACCATAGGGGTGACAAAATTATGTTTAAAGGTCACTTATCACTTAGTAGTTCATTATTTTATGTTTTTATGACATAAATATAAGAATGAAATTTTCTATTGAAAAACTTTGGGTCGTTACACATCATATGTTTCATAATAGTATTAACATTACTAACAATTTAATTTACAAATTCTAGTCCCATAAACATCCTTTCTATGGCTTCATCCAAAAAAATATGGTGTTCGCCATGGATTTACATATCATTCTTAAAAAGGTGACGTATATATACTAGATTGGAAAATGATATTATAAAAAACATAAGTAATGAAAGATGTAGATCCCAACATCCCTGGTAGTCGATTTAACAATAATAAAGTATGTATCCCATGGTATGAATCATTTTCTTGGAAAATACATTAGATTGATGATAAAATGTTGTATTGAAATTTAATTCATTATAAAACTACTTATGAAGTCCTTTTTGAAAATTAGAAGTAAATATGGGATCACTTTTAGATATAATGGAGTGAAGAACTCTGTTTAACGTGACTATTATTTTGAGTTACATTTGGGAATGTTGATCTAAATAAATAGTATCTTCAATAGGAAGTAAATGAGTAGACACAATTGTCACAACCCACCTTCATCAAGATGAGGGAAGGGATAAAAAGATTATGAGACTATCCTTACTCAATATGATGGAGTGTAATGTCCAATAAGTCCTGCCATCAATAGGCCCCTGGGTGGAGACCAACACCAAGGGTGTATAAATATCACAAAAAATGAGAGGCATTACACTTTTTATAGTAACCTAGATTGAGAGATAAGATGTATCAACCTAAAAAACCCCAAAACACACACACACACACACACACATATAAAGAAACCAAATTCTACCTCACATGCATGTTTAAAGTAAAACTGCCAGAAATAAAAGAATATACCAAATTAAAGAGCTAATTAAAACTAAGAAGCAACAAAAAAAATTTCCCCAGCATCGGAGCTATTAATGTACAACAAGGTCTACGTAAGCTCCCTTGAAACCTGAAAAAAATTATATATAAAGGGTGAGTACACAAGTACACTCAAAAGGTAAAAAATAAATTCACCCATACATAAGTGGGAGAAGCATACTAATGCCTCTGTGATAAAATAGTAAAAACTCAAAAGAACCCAACAAAGTATAATATCCACCACCACCTCACTGAGGCACACTCACCAAATAACACAAGTCTTGTAAAATAAAGCAGTAAGCACGTCAATATTTAGGTACCCCGCACCACTTCCCCACAACTAACTACTCATCCCTAATGAAAAATGTCCTAACGCTATCACACTCTCCTACAATCCCACTGTCACAACCTACCCACAATCACCTAGGACACATACCACATCATATCTCTCCCACAAACACTTGAACCTCACAACCATAACCCCATCCTGAAGAAACATTTAAATCTCCAAAAAACTCATCCTGATGACACCTAGGAAGAACACATCACCCAACACACCAGGGCCCCAAAACCACACCATAACATACTTGAAGAGTTGAGTTACCAATTCCAATAATACGGAGTAGAGAAGAGATAGTAACCATCCATCCATCCTCCCATATGAATGTTGGAAAAGGACACCCTCCCCCATAACAATCGGGGTGTTTGGCACGTAGTGATCAACACGGGTGGGGTGAGTATTGAAATCATAATGAAATATAGGTATATATATAGGTACTGAACACTCAGAACAACCTCTGGATTTTAAAAATAAACTACCATCCCACAAAAAACTACCCATTTTTCCAACCTACATGCACA
Organism: Viscum album; assembly: GCA_963277665.1. NCBI lineage: Eukaryota > Viridiplantae > Streptophyta > Magnoliopsida > Santalales > Viscaceae > Viscum > Viscum album. The sequence continues at coordinate 1,856,494,536 of OY728138.1, forward strand.
TCCCACCACGAACTATGGTCACTTCCATAAGTTAATAAATGAACACCACATCATTATAAGTCACAAATCAAAACATATCACCAGCTAATTTATTTAACTAGTTTTCACTCTACATTATCAATTTGTTTATTTAATCCATCCCTATAAAAAACCAACCACTAAAAACATTATAAGGAAAAGAAACCATACAAATAAATTACAAATCAAAAAAAAAATAAGGGCCAATGTAAAAGAACCTATTCTAACACCCATAAACATGAACATGACACAACCCAGTCCTATAGCCCCACTGCCCAACCACTTCCCAGATGTAGTCCCACTATGTAACAAGTTCACCAATTCTAAAATCAATCTCTCATCCCGAGAGACCATTACACCACTCGTACCACTCTATACACACAACCACACTCCCAGACACATCCTCACATAAACAGTACAGAAACAAGACAAACAGAACCACACACAGCACATAGACACACTAATAAGTCAAGGTTTGTTTAGAATTAAAAAAACTCATTCTTTAATTCCACTTGATAAAATAGGGGTGATCAGAAAATATGTTTGATCTTAGGGAATCCATATAATTAACCAAATACATGTGATTAACCAGATTCCAATTCTTACAGTAGTGATTCACAAGTCATATAAGTGCATAAATAGATACCACCAATAGCCATTATTTTCAGAAGAATACAACCCATATAATTCACAACATGGATCAAGGATAAAATATAAAACAAGGTGATCAACATCATTATGCTCCCTGTTTCTTATTTATTACATATTATTATCTTCTTTAAATCTGGTTCCAACTGTATTCATAAGGGCATGTGAGCACACCCACCTCACATGATACACAATTAAATATGAAATGAATGAAATCCCTACCTGGAATAAAAAATAATCAACAATCCCTCTTTGCACCAAGATATGGGGTCACGCGAGTAGCATGGAGGACTTTAGAAAAAAAAACAGACTTATACAATACAATCTCATGAATCCTTGAAGAATAAAGGTTCTTGGTGCACCATGATAATGTATAAGGGTTTAAAGGAAGAGAGGATTTCAGATTTAGAAATCCCAGTTCCAAAATATAAAGAGAAACTATTTTAAAGGCCATTAATGTTGGACAAAGATCAAGACCACACAGTTTGAGAGACAAAGGAAGATTAAGATTTTTAAAAGATAAATGCCATTGGAAAATGTCCAAATAATCATTCAATATGGAATTTAACTCATTTAAATTCAAAGGAAATCTCAAAGGGGAGAAATAGGAAGAACATGAAAAATTGGAAATGAATCACCGATGGTTGAGTCAACGATGCGAGTCACTGACTCCTAACTCACCAAAGAAAAATCCACCGACACTAATCCATCAACGTGACTCACAGAGGCCACTCACTGATGCCTCTCACTAATTTATGACATATCGATGCCTCGACCTACTGACGCCTCATCTTTTCGATGCCTCGACCTACCGATGCCTCGACCTAGTGATTCTTTAAGTCTTTGACGCCTTCAGTTTCTAATTCCAATCTACCAAAACAATCTATCTATACAGGCTATTGACATGACTCAATGATTTATGACTCACTAATGGAAAATTGGAAAATTGGAAAACTCTTGAAATGAGCCACTGATGCCTCCCAGAACACCCCAAACACAGGATTTTGACAAAGTAATAGACCACATAGGTTTAGTCCATTACATATATTACCTCTCAATCAATTCATTCTCTCAAGAATTAAAAACAAAACCTAGAAGAAAAATGGGTCCGAACAACCACCCCGTAAGATACATCTCAAGAATATAACACCATGTTTTGTTAGAAAGCTGTATTGAATCCTAAAAATACAAGGAAAAATCCTCCCACATCTACAAACCCAAACATCCACAAGATAATCCATAGAAAATATAAGTGTCCAATCACAAGAATTAAAGAATTCCTTCTTCAATGTGAGGATACTATTCGCTCTGGGTGGTACTGAATCACCCACAAGAGTTTAATCACATCTTAATTAATTCATCTTGATTAAGAATCTGATCTCATGCTTTTTCACAAGTTAGGACATTATTGTATGTTATAGAATAAGAAAACAACTCATATCATATAAAACAAGGTTTATGAAGCACTACGTCATAAAGAAAAACACACAATCAAAACTCAAAACAACAACCAGTATTGGGAACACATCTGTGTATCCCACTCCATGTACTCTCTTCTAAGACACCATTCCTTCACAACAAATGAACCAAGGGAATGGTCTATCCATGTATCACCTTATCTCGATGATCCTATATCTCTACTGGATACTCCATGAATGTTTCATCATCCTAGATATCCATCTATCCCAAATCGATGAAATTGGAGTTATCTTGAAGATATCAGAAAATCTGGGATACATGAAAGATTTCATGGATCCACATCAATTTTGATGGTAACACTAACTATTATTCCACCTCTCCAACTTCTCCCAACACCTCAAAGGGTCCGATGAACATGTGAAAAAGTTGAATCCCTCTTCTGAACCTATGTTACCCACATCGAGAGGAATCCTTCCAGAAAATGTGGTCTCCATCCTCGAACTCCCAGGGCCTTCTCCTGAGATTGGAATACAAATTTTTTCTATTATGTTTTTCCTTCATCCTCTCACGTACATGTTTCAACTTCTATGTCATACACTACACCATGTTTGTTCCATGAATAGCTACCTCCAAAACATCCATCCAACACTAGGGTAAATGACATGACCTTTTGTATAATACATTAAATGGATCCATTCCAATGGAGGAGTAATAAATATTATTATAATAAAACTATAACAAGGGAAATATTCATACCCAAGTCTATCTAAAGTCCAGAACACATGCCTACAACATTTCCTCTAATGTATGGATTGTCTTCTCTATTTTCCCATCCGTATGAGGGTGGAAAGTAGTGATGGGGCATAACTGAGTTCCAATTCCTGTTGCAATCCCATATATATTCAAAATGTAAAGCGTGTATCCTTATCTGAGAAAATGGATTTTGGAACTCCATGAAGTCACACCATCTCATCCACATACCTCTGTGTTATTTCATCCACTGTCCTCGACTCATTGATCACTATAAAGTGAGATGATTTTGTTAATTGATCCCCTATTACCCAGATTTTGTCGCATCCTCCCTAATACCTGGGTAATCCTGTGAATAAATCCATTGAGATTTCATCACACTTTTATTTTAGGACATCTAATGGTAGTAACAAACCACTAAGACATGGTGCTCTACCTCCACTTATTGGAACACCAAGCACTTTTCCCAAAAACTCCGCCACATATCACTTCATACTAGGCCACCAAAACTATTCACTCAAGCCATAGTACATCATGGAAATTAATGGGTGTATTGTTAGGGGTTTTATATAAAACTCACAAAGAATTACCTCACACATCTCCAAGGGAACAAAAAATTTCCCTTGGAACATCATCCAATTCTTACCGTCATCCGATCATCCCTCTAAAGTGTCACCCTAGCCAAAATTATTAAGCATGGCCTATGCGTTACAGTCTCCCCCCTTAAGAATACTCCACCTGGTGTCTTAGATATGACTATAATATCATATAAAATAGATAACCTCTGCCTATTTCCATTATAACATCTATGTTCAAGGTATCCAACTCCTCTATTTCCATCCAAGTGTCTGCAGATTCTCGAACTACCTCTTTTGTGGCATCCTTCTCCAAGAATCAGCCACAAAATTTCCCTTTCCTGAGGTGTAAGGTATCTTAAAATTGTAATCCTAGAGAAAATAAATCCACCTTTACTTCTGCATGTTCAAATATTGTTGTGAAAATATATAACTTAAGCTCCTGCAATCTTTAAAGACCACAAAGCACTCACCAATGAGGTAATTCCACCACAACATTCACACAGACACAAGTATTTCTAACTCCAGATCATGGGTGGAATAATTACATTCATGGGGACATAACTACATAGTCCCAGAAGAGATCACCGCTCATTACTGAATCAGTATACACCCCAAGTCTAGACAGGAAGCATCAAAAAACACCTTGAACATCACCCCTTCCTCTAGTAACTTGATCCCTAGGGCACTGACCAACATCCCCTTTAGATTGATGAACGCTTCTTAGCACTTCTTGATCCACACAAAATCTTGTACTTTTCTAGGATTATCCATCAATAAAGCATATAATTGAGAGAAATCAAGTATGAATCTCTGGTAGTAGCCTACAAGACTAAGAACACTAAAAAACTCAACCAAACTCTTAGGATTTACCCAAGAAAAAACGTCCACTACCTTCAATGGCACCACTGCTATACCATCTTGAGACAAAAAATTCCCATGGAAGTGGACCTACCATGTCTAAAACATGCACTTGGTTAGTTTTCTATAGAGCTGGTGGTGTCAAAGGACCTCTAGGATAGTTCTGAGATGCTCGATAGGTTCCTCCTATGAATTCGAGTACATCAATTTGTCATCAATAAATACAATGAAGAACCGATCTAATAACTCATGAAAGATGGAGTTCATAATACATATAAACACACCTCAACATTCATAACTCCAAAGGAAATAACCATGAACTCAAAGTGTCCATACCTGCACTTGAATATAGTCTTTAGGATATCATCCTACATCACCCTCAATTAGTGATATCTAGAATGATGACCGATCTTAGAGAACCAAATTGATCCTTTTAACTGGATGAAAGGATCATATATCCTTGGGAGAGGGTAATGATTCTTGAAGGTTACCAGATTCAACCTCCAGTAGTCTATATACAGTCTCATACCCCCATATGGATTCTTCTCAAACAGGACTGGAGCACCCCATAGTGACACACTGGTCCCGATAAATCTCTTCCCCATTAGCTCATCAGTCTAGATCTGTAACTCCCAGAGCTCTGAAGGTCCCATCCGATAATGAACAATTTGAATAAAACTAGCACCAAGTTGCAAGTTTATCCAAAACACCATGTCACGTCGAGGGGGTATATTTACAACCTCCTCAAGAAAAACATCCAATAAACTCTATGAAAACTCCTGGAACCTCCACCATCTCAGCATCCACTGATTTCACTGATAGCACTATTAACAATGAATGAAGAGGCTCCACACACCGACTTCCCATCAAACAACTCTGCTTGACAACGAAAGCTACACGTTAGCCACTTATGAATGAAAAAATAGGACTCTTACCTAGAAGAAGTCGATGAAAGTACATAGTAATTATATCTAGTCGATTCTAAGGATAACATTTTATGACTGTGTCTGTAGAAGAAATATAGCAAAATTGGACCGATGCGGCCCCAACATCAGTCTACATCCTCGAAAAACATCAAACAAACTGGTATGAACTTTGACTAATGTACTCAATTCTAGGGGAATAGAAATTCTCTCTAAATCTAGTCCCAATGCATGGGATAGAATTAGTTCAATGAGGTCTTGAGAAAATCCCTAATCATACAAAGAACAAGAAAGATAACTTAACACACTAATCGTACCTTGAACAATCTCTAGCCCTTTAGGAACTTTTGCCTTTATGGCATGCAATTTACCATGCCCAAATTCTCTTCCTCTCTATTGTCAGCTGTCTCCCTAACTAAACCTGGGTCAAGATCCTTATGGACTGACCTCAGGTCGGCCTCTACTTTCTCTTTCTCCTGTCGGTGGACTAGGAGCCGACTATCCCTATTGCTGAAACCTCATATCCGGAAACTGTTGTTGAGGCAGGCACTAAACCTTCCCAACTCCACTGTACTGAGCTCAAACTGGTCACTGACTCTAATGGTTCCTATAGCCTCCATAAGAAAAACACCTCAGTCCCAATCCTATGGGGAAAGGACGAGAACCTGAATGTCAGAACTATAACTTTTGGGGTTGGCTCCCTGCTTTCTAAAACCTAGAAGGTCCTAACACTGGAGACCTACTGCAGATATCCTTCCCCTTTGATGAACTTGGATAGCTCCCCTCTCAGGGTAGACCTCTTCATGAGTGCATCCTTTCCACTACCTTATACTTATTATAAATCTCTAAGTATGTTGGTAGGGTGAAGGAGTTACCGCATATTGGATTGATGAATGGAGTGCTTCCTCTGAGTATCTCGCCCAAGACTCATCATCCCGAATGATATATAGAGAAAAGTAAAGGGGATCTTGGTATATTATCCCTAAATCCCTCACCAAAATTCTCTCATATTGGAGGGGAAGTACCTCCTATATCTTCTTGGCCTTCAGCATGTTATAAAGGAATTCTGTCCGGAAATCCTTCTCAAATTCAGACCACAAAACATAGATCTCCTTCTTATACCTGAGGTAAAGCACCCCCCACTTATGCGCTTCTCCCATCATCTAGCTCATTTCGAGGTGAAATTGGTATTCTATCAGAGCATGGATCAAGCTGAATGTGATCACTAGATCCTAAAGCCAACTCTCTGTCTTTGAGTCTGAGACACTACCCTCATGCATTACCAGTGTCTTTCTCTAGAATGCATGAAGAGTCTTCTACCACTGGTTGACCTCCTCCTCTATATCAACACTCTATTGATCAACCAGATTGTCCTGTTGAGCCTCCACTGCTTGATCCACATGTGGAAGATGACTGGGTTCTATAGATGAAAGGTAAACAATAAATTTCTAAGAACGAGTAGTATGGATTTTATTTAGCATTCATTCTAAATCATTGTTTATTTTAATTTCCTAAAAACGAAAAAAACATTCAAGAATAGAAATCATCTTAATGTATTTACCTTTCCTAGGGTGTCTACCACGCAATCGATGTAGCCTAAATTGGTTGTTTGGTAAGAATAGAGTCCTTCTATCAGATCATGGGGCCCCCTAAAATCACGTTTCCTAGCTGTTCTTCCCTGGACTAGGTCACACCCCTAAATGACCTCACATTGTTTCCCTACCAACCCATGCAATTCTCTCTATGCCCAACTCCAAAATCCATCCCATCTCTCAACCTCCCCCTGATACAATTCGATAATGACCCACCTTCTTCAAGATGAGGGAATGGATAATAAGATGTTGTGACCTTACTTCCTCAAGAAAAAGGATAGATAATTACCCCCGATTCCCACCTCCAATAGGCTCAGGGTGCCGACTATCACAAAGGGTATAGAAATCTAAAAAAAAGAGAAATTACCCTTTTATAGTAACCAGGATTAGAATATAAGATTTTTCAAACTCAAACAACCTCAAGACATATACACACACACACACACACACATATATATATATATAAGGAAAAAAATCCATACTACATGAATTTTTAATGTAAAACTACCATAAATACAAGAAAAATCCAATGTAAGTACCAAAATAAAACTAAGAAGTGTCACAACAATTGTCCCCAACATTTGAGCTTGTAAGGTCTATCATGGTCCACATAATATCCCTGGAAACAAAAAAATAGTATTATATACATAGGGTGACCATACAAGTAGACTCGGTAGGGAGAAACCAAAGTCACTTTTACATTAGTGGGAGAAGCATAATAATTCCCTTGAGATAAAATAGTAGAAACTCAAAATCACCTAATAAGGTATACTATTTACCCTAGCCTCTCTATTTGAAACTCACCAAATAACACAATTCAAGTAAAATAAATTAGTAATAACATATATTTTGGTACCTCGAACCACTTCCCACTAGTTAACTGCTCATCCCTAATGGTGAACGTCCTGGTGCTACCACGCTCTTCTACAATCCCCACCTCACAACTTTCCCACACACACCTAGTCCATATACCACATCACATCTCAGCCTCAAATAGCTGAGCCACACAACCACAACCCCATCTTAAATAAACCTATGAATCTACGCACAACTCATCTCGAAGACACATGGGAAGCACACCTCGCCCGTAGACACCGGGGCCTCACAACCACACAATAACCTTCTTAAGGAGTATAGGGCTATCAATTCCAAAAATAGTGACCAGATAAGATCAAATAATCATCCATCCATCCTCCTTCCAGGAGGTTGGCAAAGGACACCCTCCACCATAATATTGGGGTTGTTTAGCATGTAGTGCTCAACACAGGTGGGGTACGTATAGAAATCACAAGGAACAATAAGTATATATATTGGTACCAAACACTTAGCCCAACCAATTGGTTTTTAAAATAAACTACCAGCTTACAAAAAATATACCTAGCTTCTAACCCGACCTGCATGTATGACCATGAATGACGATCACCTCCATAAGTCGAAAAATTAACACCACTTCACTGTAAGTCACAAATCCAAACATGCCCCCATCAAACTCATTTAACTAATTTTCACTCTAAATTATCAATTTTTTGATTTAATCCATCCATACCTGAGGAACTACCTTACAATAAAAAAATTATAAGGTGATGAAACCATACCAACCACTACCATATCCAAACAAATAAAGAAGGGATAAGGTAAAAAAATCAATTCTAGCACCCATAAACATGAAAATGACACATCCCAATCCAACAGCCCTGATACCCAACCACTGCCCAGACATAGTCCCACTGTGTAACAAGTCTATCCATTCAAAAATCAATCAATCTCTCAGCTGAGAGGCCATTACACCACCCATACTACCCTATACTCACAATCACACTCCCATCCACAACCCCACAAAAATAATACATGCACAAGGTGAATAGAACCACACACATCACATAGCCACACCCAAAAGGAAAGGTTTATTCAAATTTTGTAGAATTTTTTCTTTAATTCTACTTGATAAAACATGGGAGATCACATAATACATTTCTTCCAAGGGAATTTATATAATTAACTGAATATATGTGATTAACTATATTCCAATTCTAACGGCAGTGATTAAAAAATCACACAGGTGCGCAATCAAAGACCACAAATGACCATGATTTTCAGAAGAATACAACACATATATTTTACAACATAGATCAGGGAAAACATATAAAACAAGTCGATCATCATCATCATGCTCCAAAACCATTGTTTATTAGTTCTTATTATCTTCCTTAAATATGGTTCTAACTGTATTCACAAGGGTGCATGAACACGCCCACCCCCAAATTATTCACAATTAAAATATAAATGAAGGAAATACCTACCTGGAACAATAAACGATCAACAATCCCTCATTGCACCAAAATAGGGTGTCACATAAGTAGTAGGAAGAACTCCTGGGGTAAACCGAATAGACTTCTATAGAACAAGAACATGACTCCTTGGGGAAGAAAGGTTTTCAGCGCACTAAGATAACGAAGAAGGGTTCAAAGGAAGAGAGGATTTCGGATTTAGAATGACCATATCCTAAATCTATGGGGAAATTGTTTTAAATTCCATTAAATCCGGATAATGATCAAGAACATGTGGTTTGAGAGTCAAATAATGCTTAAGGTTTTTGGAAGATAAATACCATTTAAAACGGTCCAAAAACTCATTAAATGTGGAATTTAACTCATTTAATTTCAATGGAAATGTCAAAGGGTTGAAATTAGAAAAAACATGAAAATTTGGAAATAGATCCCCAATGGGTGAGACACCGACATGAGTCACCAACAGAAGAGCCACTGACACTAAACCGCTTACATGACTCATCAACACCACTCACTGACACCGCTCAATGACACCAATCACTAACACCACTCACCAACACCACTCACCAACTCCACTCACCTATATTGGACCTACCAACGCCTTGACCTACCAACGCCCTAAACTACCAATGCCTTGACCTACCAATGCCTCAACCAAACGATTCCATGAGCCATTGATGCCCTGAGTCACTGAATCTTTGCTATTGACATGATCTAAAAACATGAGCAAACGACGTGACTCACTAATGCCTGACTCACCAATGGAAAAAAATGGAAATTTAGAAAACTCTTGAAATGAGCCATTGATGCCTCCCCGAACACCCCAAACACCGGAATTTGAAAAAGTAATAGACCATAGAGGTCCGGGCCATTACATGCTTAGTCGATTAACAATAAACCAAATAACATTGTTCTGACATGATGACATTTGAAATTTCACCCTGAAATCCACAGATAAATGTTCATATTTCCACTCTAACATTCAAATAGGAGGAATCATCCCCATCAATAATTGTTGTATGACTTTATCCTTTTAAAAATTCACACATTTTATAGGAAATTCTGTAGTATAACTTTTCATTCTATCCCATAAATTATAATATTGAATGGATCTATATGTTTTATTACTTTTAGGATTAATAGAAAATCAGAAAATATACCCTTTACTCAAAAATTATTTCATGAATTGGAATCATAGGGTACATATTATCATTTCTAAATTCGATAGAACCTAGTTCATCTACTTTAATCTCTAGAAATGTACCCTTATTCATATGATATAACATTTACTATAAAACATGATATTAAATTTGAGTTTTATTAATTATTTCTTGTAGAGAATATTATAATGACACATGAAAAAAAGACTAAGTTCCTACATCCACAACTTCAGGTCTAAAATTTATTAAATCATTAACCAATGGGTTATATTCCAAAAATATCGTAATTAATGTAGCATTATTTGTTTTTATTCCAACCATCATCTATATTATATTCCTACATATGATGATAATGAATCATGTAGTCATAATCCTTATGTGGTTACAAACATATTCTATGCCTCATGTTCATCTCTTTCTAAGTAAATATATACTTCAAACTCTTGTGATCTGTATATATTTCACAATTTAATCCATATAAGTGATGTTTATATATATTTAATAAAAACACCATAGAATATAATTCAAGATAATTTCTAGAATAATTTTACACTTGAGGTTTTAATTTACATGAAGCATAAGTAGTTACATAATATGTATTAATTTTGGAAAAGCACATAAGCCTAAGTCTAGTTGGCGAGGACTCGACAGGTGTATTAAAGAGACACGAGATCAAATCAGGGTGGAGGCATGTTTTTTGGGTTATTTTAGCATGTACTATGGTAGGTGATGTTCGATACTATAGCTTCTAGAACTATTCATCAGTTTTGTCCTTTGAGCCACTAGTTTGGTTCTCGAGTCCTTCAAGGCCTTCAAGCCACCAAAGACCTTTGGTGTAGTCAAGCTTTCAGGCTACCTCAATGAATTTTGGCAACCACAAGTCCTTTAGGCCACCAAAAGTCCTTAAGGAAACCTCAAGGCCTTCAAGCCACCTGAATATGTAGATGTACCAGACAAATTTGAATGAACAAGGCTCCAAATTAGAATTCAGAGCATGCACATTCACTAAAGTAGAGCTAACCAGACTTGGAAGAGTGAGAAGTTATGCCATTTTCATTGGTACCAGGCCTATGCAGCTCTGCATAGGATAGCTAGCCGACTAGCCATGTGGAGGTGGAAAGATGACAATAGGAAATTTGTTGGAAAGGGGAGGTTCCACGTTTTATTGTTTGGGTTGATATCTTAATACCTACGGGTCTTGTAATTTCACAAAAGGTTTTAGGCCTTGTAAGATTTCCCCATCATCCCTTGAATGGGAAATTATCAAAAATTAATAAAAATAGAAGGCCTTTAGGCTATTCAGGCATTAAGAAAAAACAATGTCCCTTTAATGAAGCATCGTTGTAGATGAAAAATTCACTATTTCTAGAGGGAAGGTCCAAAAAATAGAGAATTCACTAATATTTTTTTTTTCAGTTCTATGAAATAGTCTTTACATTATTTTAATCAAATGAATATTAATCCTTTTCAATTTAACATAGTGGAAATGAAAGTTGAGAAAAATATTCACAAAACCACCACTAGTGACCCACTAATCCATGAAAACTATGAATATTATTTACATTTGTAGGTATTTTCATTTATTAAAATACTATTTAGAAAGCTCAGTAGTTATGAAATATTTAGAATCAATATATCCAAGGAATGAATTTTTTTACAACCAAAATTCACACTGAATAAATTTTTAATATATGTTTTTTCTTTCATAGTTTTTAAAAAAATCTATAGGTATACTTTATGATCATTATAAATTTTATTATATACCATGATATATTCAATAAAAATGGCCCAAATATTGTCCTAGAAATCATAGAAAAGTCCATTCATAATGTGCCTAAATATAACTAGTTCATTTGGAAAACCAAAAACAACAACTACAAACTCATAATTCCTACATCATGCCTGAATTTTCATCTTTAGAATATCGTTATGCTTCACATTCAACTTCTGAAAACTTAATATGATTTCAATATTTAGAAAATATTACGCTCTCTAGATATGTTCAAACAATTCAAAACTATGAGTCATATTATACCTTCCCTTGAATGTGATACTACTCAAGGATTCTTAATCAATGAAAAGACTCATTGAGATATATTTTTTTATAAAAAAAATTAATTGAACTCCAAGATGAATTTATTAGTCTAATAAAAAATTTAACTAGAAACTCTTGAAACTACATTTCCAATTAAATAAGTTCTCTTGGGGTCATCAATAAAGGGGTTTATAAATAAGCTTAACATCATACTTTAAGCCGATATTAGACTCAACTTCTCAATTAGGACTCATGCTAGGAAAAATCATTTGGAAATACATCCACATACTCATTCACTACTTTAAACTCACAAATTTGGAACAATTTCTTTATTTTAAAAAACATGATATATGTAACATTCAATTAAATCACTAATAAATGTCTCATATTCTTGGTAGTTTATGAAATGTATGAAATAATTGAATTTAACTTTCTTATCATTTCAATCTGTCATAGAATGATAAACTAAAAGAAAATCCATTCCCAAAAAAATTATCAAACATTAAAATGGGTAGTTGAAAATATTTTTTAAGGACCATCCCACTAATTACAATAATATCATTCTCTACATCTTGGTTTCTTTAATATTTCCTCCTTATGTTTTTATTAAGTGTTCTATCTTTATTTTGTTAGGTGACATTCACATTTTATCTGAGAATTTATCATTAATGTCGTAATGTGATGATCGATATCCAAATATGACATTGTCATAATTTGAATAAATATGTAACATGTCAGTCAACACTTTATTAGATGAACCAAAATCAATTTTAGTAGTAGAAAATGATTGTTACAATCCCTTTTTCATTTTATATTAATGATTTCTACCTAGTGTAACTAAATTTGGACACATGTTTGCATATTTTTCCAACTCCTTATAATTAAAACATCTCACTAATAGCTATGTATTTGTTTGACCATTATTTTATTTTTTAGGACTCTTCTCTTTGTATTCCTGAACCCTTTGACCAAACATACGACACCATTAACACTTTCCAGATCATATAATAAATTTATAAAACATTATTTTACAAAACTAAGAACATGTTGGGGATGAACTACATAATTTGTAGTTAGTTTCTTCTATATTTACTTCGCATTTGATTTTTCTTAATTTTTTCATGTCGAGGAACATAAATTTCAGCACACTCCATCTCAACTTTCTCAACATATAAAACAAGATTACACTAAAACATTGATTCTCTGGAAGCAAATACATTACATTAACATGCATTAAATACTATATAAAACATATTAATTTTATTATTAATGTCCTCAATAGAAATTGGTGCATACATGGGAAAACTTGTAAAATTAGCTTCATATAAAACTAATAAATCATTATTTTCTTTCCTTAATTCAAATATTTTTTCTCCAACCATAGTCAAACAACCCTATGGAAATATTTCTGAAGGAAAATATTCTTAAATTTTTCACATTCTATGCCATTAAAATTTTATTTATCTCTAGTAATCTTATCCAAAGACCACCATTGATTAGTTTCACCTTCAGAATGAAAAATGAAATGGGTTAACTTTTGATTTTCAAAACACCCCATTACTTTACATATATTTTACAAATAATTGATCAATCCATCTACCACCATTAGGTCATATGATCCGCCGATTGTGGGAGGGTTTTGTTTCATAAAATTATATTCAATATACCTATTACAATATGAGGAACTGTGTTTCTCTCTCATATGGACGTCACCACATTTTATATCATGTGTTAACTAATTCATTATAGTAATAAAATACTCTTCACCATTTACACCAATTTCATGGTACTGATTTGGAAGAATATTTTCCTCTTGAAACCATCCTAATTCATCTTCCGTTTTTCTTCTATAAAAAACCATTGTTACTAGAAAAATACTAGATGATGAAATTTGGTAATATTCAAATGAAATATCATTTTAATATAACCATTACGTTGAATCTTTCAGGTTTATTCTTTTAAAATTATCCTAAAATATAATTTTATCTAAATTTTTTCCTATAATAACAATAATAATACCTCACCATAAATGTTAAATGAACTTGTTTTTTTCATCAATATTTAATTTTATAACACAACTGAGGATATTTAAAATTTAGTTTTTTAGATAATTATTTCATAAAATGTACACAATAAATGCATAAATTATAAGTGAAAAATTCAAATTGTTATCAATTTTTTAAAAATAATTTTTTAACATGAAAAATCATATCTTTTCATGAAAAAACATCATGAATTTCAACTTCTCCTCTTAGAGACGGGTTTGCTTTCCCTTGTTTCTCTCCTCTGCAGCTAGGTCAGGCTCGCTCCTCCTCTAGGCCCCGTGTTTTCGCGATACGTTCGGATCTGGACCCATGAACCTAAGACCGGGTTGCGAAGAGGTTGCTAGAAGTTCCGGCATATGCCACGAGCGGGTTTGTGGGTTCGTGGTCCTCGCGCTGTGGAGCCTGCCCTAGTTTTGGGGTTGCATCTTAGATCTGGGGTGGATGCGTGTGATTTGGGGGTTTTCAAGGTCTTCTCCAGCGGGGCTGAAGGTGGCGACGAGTTCTGATGTTGTTTCTTTTTAAGTTTTCTGTTTTGCGTTTTGTGGTTGGGTCTGCTGTTCTGTGTCGAGGGTTTCTTCGTTGATAACAGTGACGGGAGTTTCTGCCTCGTGGAAATCGGTGAAGGGATCCACCGGCGGTGATGGGTTGTTTCTCGTCGCCGGTGTGGGTGAGTGCATGAGGTTAGACGTCGGTGAAGCTCACCGAAGTTCTGGTTTTGGGACGACTTTTGAATGGTGTTGGTCTATTGACGGTCGCCGATGATGATTTTTCTGCCTGAATGGTGCTGATCCGTTGTTTTCGACGGTGTCGATGGAGGCAGTTGGCTCGCCGGCGACATGGAGGAAGGTTTGTTTAGTGATTTACCAGGGGCGACTTCGAGGTCGCCGGTGACGACGTCGACGGGAGCTGATGCATCTCGCCGGCGTTCCGGTGAATGGTGGATCGATTTGCGTGCAGGATGATGGATTGACGTACGGTGCGCGGCGCGAGGTGTCAGTGCTATCGCGGGAGTGGTGGATAGGCGTGTTAAGACCGTGGGCGCATGTTGATTCGGGTTCGGTTTTCGAGGAGGCTGGCGGTGACCTGTTTTTAAATTTGAATTGTGGTTTGTTATTGGGATGTGATGATGTAGTTGAAAGACTGTATGGGTACCAGAAACCCCTTAAACCGGCTTCAGAAAATGAAAAAAAAAGATTTCTGGTTGGCTCTTATTTTTTCTTACCCATCCTTAGTCCCTATGGACATAATTTTAAAAATGTTGGCTGAGAACAAAAAAAATAGCAAGGTACATAAAAAGATGAAATCTTTTAATCTAACAAAAAAATATGAAAACCATAATTTAATTATATTTATGAAATATTCTTTGGCTCAACGAAGTAAATAATTTCTAGATGAAAAACACACTTTTTCTCAAATAAAAACTTTAAAACCCAAATAAATCAATTAAATACAATTCTTAGGTGACATAGAGAATAATATTCAAAACCCATTTTAAACACATGGAAGAAATAACTAGAGACCAGTAAAATCCATAAGAGAAACCATACTGATCAACTCCCTCCTTCATTCCTTTGAAGACAAGTAACATTACCCAAGGAATTGAATAGATATAATGGGGTTTACCCTTCAAATAATCTATATCATGCTCACTCATATTTATGATCTACTGTGGGGATTATCCATTCATATAAGCTATATGGGGAACACATGTTTCTCATATATAATTCTCATGTATCATATCATGAATAAAATATTTTATGATTTCATATTTTTTCATAATAACTATTGAAAAATCTTTTGAACCCATATGGAAAACACTTTTGGATATTGAAGTACCCTTTCTATTCAAATACCAAATTCAAAACTAAAAAACCCAAAATAAAGGGATAGAGGGATTTTATTTTTATGAAAATATAAAATATTGTAATATTATCAAAAAATAAAATAACAGTTATAGAAGCAAGAATGTTGTTTTCATTTTATATGTTCAAATAGTGAATTATTTTCCCTTTCTAATGAAATTCAAAACGTTCTGTATATAATATGAAAAAAATATTACATTTTATTTTTTTTGAATTAAAGTAAAAATTGGTTTAAATTTTTTCTTTAATAATTCATTTATTTCAATATAAATATATTTATTATATAATTTTAATTATATGAATATAGAATAGAAATATTTAGAAATTAAATTTTGAAAACATTTAAAACTATCTTCTTAATAAAGAGTGTCCCTTATGAAAAACCTTTCAAATATTCCGTTTTAAAACGTTATAATCAAAATAAAATATTATAAAAAATGGACTTTGACATTTATTTATGTATAAATAATAATTTTCTTGAAATATTTATAATAACCTGGAAGTTGAAGGACACAAAGTTGGATGGGATACTTTAAAATAATATATATATTTTTTAAAATAAATTCCCTTACCATTAGTTTAAATCATCATGTACATTATTTATCTTTATAAAAAATAAGTTTATATTTATTATTTATGTTCTTAAGAATGTTTTTTAAATTTTTAATCCTTTTAATCAAATTATATTCGATTAATTAAAAATTTAATTTTATTTAAAATGTTTTGTTTTTAATTGGATCATATATTCAAATTGACTCTAGTAGGATGAATACGGTAAAAGAGTTCATTATTCAATTATATAAATCAAAATAATCCTTAAATAATTATAATTTTTTTGATCAGTTATATTTTTAAAACCAATCATTAAATTTGGTTAAGAAAAAATATCTATGTTATAATCATAGTGATGGTAGGCCGTATGTATACATGAGTAATGTTCTCTTTTCCAATGATCATTATAGAAAGAATGTAAGTATAATTTTATTCTTTATTGAAAAATAATAATATACTAAATACCATATTATTTATTTTAATATACTTATATATTTCCAAAATTTTATGTGGTGATGATAAACTAATCATATCACAATTAAAGGTGGTAGTCCACACATATGCAAGAATGACTTTATTGTTTTTCTGTGAATGAAAATTTAAGAAAATAGATGATATATTTTTTATCCATAATTATAAATATGAAATTTATATCATATATATATATATATATTGAATCCATAATTATAGAGAGGAACAATTAGTGGTGATGGAAAACAAAATATATCGGTTCACGATGAGGTAGTCTGCTGTACACATGAAAGAATGTTTTATATCTAATTTGATGGAAGAGTATATGGATATTGGTTATTATATTAAAAAATAAAATATTGGTACATGTAAGATAATGTTTTTATTATTTCATCATGTATGAAGATAAATTTAAGATGGCAGAAAAAGAAACAAAATAAAAAATCATAGTTAAGAATTATACCTCTTTTTCAGACAAATTCCTATGTCTTACACCAAAGGAATTCTGAGAATTATTTTATGATTAAAAAAATTACTCAAGGACACATGGAATGATGTATGTAATGGATTTGTCTTGTCATTGTTCTAACAAAAATATTTTTATTATATAAGAAAAGATGATATGATTTTCCCTTTTATAATAGTGGGGTGGGGAACTCTTGGAATTTCTTATTATATTAAATAGTATATAATATTTTTCATATTCAAATTAATCAGAATATATAATATTAAAATATATTAGTAGGATGAGTTGAAATAATACAATATAATAAAAAATTTACAATTTTAGGTGATGTTTTTACACATATCATTTTATCTTAACTCGTGTTAACCCTTTTTGACAATTATCTTGATATTAAATTATTTAATCTTTAAAGAAAAAAAGTTATAGTAAAAAGAATAAAATAACATCAATGGACTATGGTTCATATTATCAGTAATATCCCATTAACATGGCCAAATAAAATGTTTTTAGGACTTTTACATTATTTAATAAAACATTGTTTTTTATAAAAAATCATTAATGTCGTTTTTCAACTATTTGGTTCATTTGACTTTAAAAACATAAAGAAAATGATGGAATTTTAATATAAACATTTATTACACCCAAAATATGTTATATTTATCTACCAAATTTTTTTAACATAGAAATTCATTCCAGTTATATTATATTTATTTTTTTTAATTATTTTTCCCTTCTAAATAAATAAAAAAGGTGTCGACGTTGTGTAACCATTTAAGGTAATTATATTATTAATAAAAATTATAAACTAATTACCATTGTGAAATTAATTTCATTGTCCTTAAAATAACTATTGATATTCTTTCACAAATTTCTTTTTCCCATTTATCAACACATAAAGGATATTTAAAAGCAAGTGGATGTCATTTTTTCCTTTCAATTAATCTTAATAATATATTGTCCACTTTAATGGATAAGTGTCCCAAAAAAACAAATATATTTAATAAGGTGATAAGGATCAAAATCCATTTATTGAAAATTATTTAAGGTTAAAAATGGTGTCTTTAGCAATTAGTTTTATCATAAGTTAACAATATTTACTCTTTTAGAATGGTGACCAAAATTTTCAATTTTTACTATTCATTATTACCAAAAATTATGCTGACTTTATTAAATAATATTAATTTTTATTATTCCAAACTTGTAATCCATTTAACCATATTAAATATCTATAAGGTGAATAGATTCATTTTCTATGTATCATGTAAAGTATGATGAAAATAGTTTTCTAAAAGAAATAAAATTTTAAGTCTAATAGTATATTTATACAAATATATCATATAAGATTGATTAAAATTTAATTAATTAAATTATTTATAAATAAAGGAAAAATATATTAATTTATTATATAATTCAAAAAATTAGATAGCCTTTTCACTGAAATGAAATGGTTGTTTTACAAAAAATCTGTATTCACACTATTCAATGACAATACTATATTTTCAAAAATTCCCAATAATTCATCTTAGTATAATTTTGACTATTTAAATTAAAAAATGAATTTATTTTTTCCAAAAAAATACAAAAATTTGTAAAATATACTTTTAAATAAATCCATATAAAAAATTATTTTAATAAAAATATTACCTTTTTGATTTAATATTTACATAATATTTTTAATGAATATAACTATCTTAGTCATGAATAATAATAATAATTATTATAAAAATTATTTATTCGAAAATGTACTAGGATATTAAATTAATTATCATGTTATTGATTAAATGGAATGTGTTTTTCAGTTGTATACTTTTCCATATTGATTATTCCATTTTCACTCATGATAGTTTCTACTATGCATAACCCATACTGTGTATCAGATATCACCCTTTATTTTTTTCCTTTACCCATGATGTGAGAAAATATATTATGAATAAAATAATGTATGTGATAATTATTATCAAGATATTTATTTTATATTCCCAATTCAATAGGGAAAATTATGTTTGTATATGGTTCTTCAAGAATGTTAAACTGATAAATCCTTTATAGTGAGATCACTTGTATCTTGTACTAATGTAATAAAGAATATGTTATCTATGGTTTAGTGGAGTTGGGGTTGTTGTAGACCCTTACTAGAAGAATCTGGGTACTCAGATAGTTTTCTCATAAGACTAAAAAAACCATACACAAATTTAGAACATGGTCATTTTCGATATGTAGACAAAATCATATTGTTTTCACAAATTTTCTATTAACTGTGTGCAACACGTGTGTATGTTATGAAATATGAAGATTCCAAATTTTAAATGGGTTTGACCCAAAACTCAATGAATATATTAATACATCTAACAAAAAATAAAATAAAACAATGATGAGGTGTGACACTAATAAATTTAAAATAATATAATTCACAGATAAAAAAATAAATATTTCATTCAAATATTTTTATTAAAATTTATTTATTTTTAAATATTATTAATATTATTTAAATATATGGAATTGTATTTATAAAATTTAAATAATGTTTTTAATAAAATTTTATTGGTAATATTAAATTTTAATAATATAAATATTAAATTTTAATAATATTTGGTGCATCATTTAATTTAAAAGTGTAAATTTTCCATGATTTTTTAATTATTGTGTAATTTTTTTAAATAAATTAAATTTATATATTTTTAATGAATCTAATAAAATAGTTAGAATTTTTAAAAAAATATTTTAACTCTCATTTAATTAGTAATTAATTAAAACAATTATAATAATAGTTAATATTTTCTGATAATTTTCCATAAAAAGTTTTTATATATAACTTGTGTTTCAATTTAAAACATAATTTTCTCACATTGGAGAATTTATAGAGATCAAAATTATTCCATATTATGATTCATCACATTGAAATTAATTAGTATGGTTCATCTTATATTTTTAATAAAAAACAACTACCAAGTTTAAAATTTAATTAAGGCTAATAAGGGTAAAAAGGGGTAATTAGAAGTAGATCAATTTTTGATAGATTTACTTGAAAAATAAACAACACAGAAGACATTTTTTATTTGAAAAATTCAATCTTACTTTTCTACCATCATTTACTCATCTATATTACATAACTCAAATGGGATTTAATCTTTACCCCTCACCAAACAGGTGTTTCCAACAAAATTTCCCTTTTCAACTATAAAATAAACTCACATCAACCCAAGTAAATAAAAAATTAACATCATAATATCCCTTTATAAGATTTAAATTTCAATTATCCTATAATATCATTCCCAATTTAAAATACAAAGATAATAATAAAGTGTCATGAGTCCTCCAATTCGAAGATATATTTTAAGGGAAGAATCATGTCCTTAACATGAGTAATATACATTCACTAGCCTTTTCTTATTTAAATTAAACCTATAATAATATTTTAACAATAATAAAATTATAATATTAGTATCACTGTTAATATTAAATGAAATTATATTGTTGGAACAACAATTTTATATCTCACTCTCATACATTAGAATATAAAAACACTTTACATGTTATGTGTTTACTACTACCTCCATGAACGATATATTTAATTTTTCATCATCACATTATATGGATCATTAAATATTGTATTTAATGAATAAAAATAGTATTTATGAAAGGAATATGTTTCTATAATTATAAATTTCTAATTCAATTAATAAATGTTCTATTATTAAAATACTACCTTGTGCTAATTAAAAATTATCAAAACAATATGGTGGTTAATTTCATCTTTATTAATAATAACAAAAACTCTAATGGAATGAAATTATAACATTATATATCACTATAGAATATAGATTCCTAAAAATTAAATAATATTTAAGTGATTAAATTTTTATTCATGTATGGATATCAAAATCGATGTTACAAAGCTGGTGTAGAAAAATCAACGGGTATATCATTCGATGTTGAAAATAAATAATAAATAACAAAATAAATGATTATTAAATGATTATAATTAATTATTATGAAAGTTAAAATATTTTAATATTTTATTAAAGTATGTAATTAAGATGTTCTTTACTATTCATGTGGTTAAATAACTTTCATGGATGTTTGGAATAAAGATAAGAGTTTCTTCTAAATTCACCTTTATTAAGGTATGATTTTATATTTAACCCCAAATATTAATTAGCATTCTATAGATAATGTACACATTGAAATATTTGATTATATATAATATTTAATCATGGGATTTAAAATTATATTTCATTAATATTTCTTTCATGTTATATTAATTCATATACCACTCAAGTTATAATAGATTTTTCTAACTCAAGTTTATTTAATTGATTTGTAAGGATTATTTATGAAATCCACTCTTATAAGACACTAATATTATTATATTTCCAATTAAATATGAGATTTCCTAATCTAGGTCTTATAAAAATTATCTATTTAATTTAAACGACTTTCCTTGATTAATTTCCTTCTCATAAAAGTATTACAACATTAAAAATAATTATTGTCATCTTTGATGATTGTTTTTCCTCTATGTTTATATTCCTTCCTCCCACAAATGTTTTACTTTCTTATTTTGAAATATAATTATTCATTATTTCTTATGATATTTTTATTTATATTTATATATTTTCAAATGGAACCTTTATTACTATTTTAAATATTTTGAGGTTCAATATTTATATTTTAAAATATTAGAAGTTGTTTTTCCTTTTAGGATAATACACTTTATCTTCAACTCAAAATTTTAACTAGATAACTACTATGTATTTTTTCAGACTAAATTATTGGAGACTATATTTAATGTAAATATTGTAAAAATTCTTCACATCATCTCTTGGAAAATTATTTTTTTAAAGTTAGCCATACCACCAACATTATAAAAAATTGTTAAAAATGTTTTCAAAAAACTATTTTATGATTTCATTTCCATTTTCATATTTATCTCAAATTGATTTATCGCCTTCGAATTATATTTTATGAATTTCCCTATAAATTCCCTAATATTGTTTTCATTTTTGGGAATTAAATTCTTTATCTTAAATGATCCACTTATTTATCTCTTTATATGTGGTACTATTTGAAGAGTACTTATTATAAAGTTGCCTTCAAACTATTATAATATCCTTCAATGTTATTATATTTCACATGGGATATTACCGAATGATATCATCCATATTCATTCTCTAGAGGTTTTATGATCATGTTATTCTATTAATATATTTATGAACATATTGAAATCCCATATGTTTGATATTACAATATAGAAATTTATTGATTACTAAGGGAATATATTTATATATTTATATATTTTTCATTTTTTTGATATGTTGAATTCATCAAAAAAATTTAGTGATGAGTGTGGTAAAAAATTATAAACCCATCAATGAATAAATAGGTTTCTTGTGATAAACTAATTTGGGAAATTTGGTGTATGAAATAATCCTTTAATTATAATTTCTTATAATAAGGCCTTGATGATATGTAAGATTGTTAGGGAATGAGGCCATAGTGGTGATATTAAGATATTTTAAAATAGGAGTTCCACCACCATTAGTGTTTTTATTTTTATCCATGGGATTATTATCATTTTTATATTATCCATATATGTATATATATATATTGAATGACAATTATTTTTTATACGGATTATTTTATTGTTATTTATTCATTCCATATTATACATTTCTTTTTTATTCTATTATTTCTTTTATTTAACGCTACCCTTTACTGAGAATTTGAGCCCACACGTATTATTTTTTTCTTTTCCCCATGTTATAAAGAATAAAATTATATAATATTTTTCTAAATGTTTATTTGATGTTGAAAATGTTTTGGTATATATTGAAAACTTATTATAAAGTAAGTAATCGATGGTTTAATGGAAAAAATCACATTAGATGCCAAAGATATGGATTTATTAGTTAAATGTTATTCACAAAGGTATTTTAAGTAACATTTTATTTATTCAATCATTACCTATATTATTTAATAATATATTTTTTATCTTCAATAAAAATATTTTAATATTGAATAAAAAATAGGTTAAATAAATATGAATCAAACTAAAAACACTTTATTCGCTCACAATGAAACATTAAAACAAATTTAAATGAAAAAAACTATTACATACCAAGAAATATTTTTTCCATGGATGGTTATATTATTTTAAAGTGCAAAAATTTTAAATAGGATAATATATAAATAATAATAATAAAAACATTAAAACTAGTTGATCCCTATGATTATCTTAACCCTTGAAAATAATCATTAGTAGAACTAAACTTATGATATGAGGGTAAATTAAAAAAGGGGAAAGCATTTTTTAAAATCTAAAATCAAATATAATGATAAGTTTCAATCAGGAATGAAGGATATATTGAACTTATAAGAGGTAATTGGGGTAATATAGCCATTATAAGAGGAAATATGGTCATTGGGAATATGTTCATAGGAAATATAGTCAATGGAAATAATTTTACTATATATACATATATATAATAGACATATTTTAGTGTTGTGGTTTTATAAGAAAATTTAAAATAATATTATTCCTAAATAATAAGTGATGAAAAAAATAATTAGTTAAAATACATATTTATAAAAAATTGTATGTGTAAAATAATAATATTATTCATTTATTATATGACGTATTCTTCAAATGAAAATAATTATTTTAATATCAATGGATTTATAAAACTAAACTTTCATAATATATATAATTAATATTAATAGTATTTTTAGTTTATTACTTAATATAAAAGTGATGTTTATCAAATATTTGTTTTTAAAAACGTTGTAAAATGTTTATCTAAATAAAATAAACTCTTGTTTATGGATATAATATTTTAATTAAACAAAATAAAAAATAAACTAATACTTTTTTAATTAGTTTTATATAGGAAATAATAATTTATAACTCTTAAAGTATACAAAGTCATTTAAAAAAACAATATATATATATATATATATATATATATTAATTTAAATGTTAATTTTATAATATTTAGAAATTAAATTAGATTAAAGGTATTAAAAATTCATAATCATCTTGTGTAAATTTATTAATATGGATCATATTATATTTTTAGTTAAAAAATAATTACCATGGAAAATATTTTGTTTTGGTTTTCAAGGGTAAAAGGTGGTAACATCATGTGGATATAATTTTATTATATGAACATGAAAATTAAACCATATTCTTTTTAATTTTAAAGTCAATCCCACTTTTGTTTCCCAATAATTCCTCACTCAAAAACTATTTGATTCCATATTTACACCTCTCTTAACTTTAGTTTCCACGGAAATGTCCCACTTTTTAACCTATGAAAGGTGGTCACTTTCATCTCATTAAAGCAACATGTGTCCTAAGAATTTCAATTAAATATATAATTTTTTTTTCATCTCCCCGAAAAATATCCCATTTTTTATTTAATATCATGAAATAAAGTGTCTAAAGTCCTATTTTTCAAATATTTCTTTCAAGAGAAGATTCAGTTCCCTAATGTGAGTATTATCCACTCTTAGTCCTTATATTCCCTATCATTCTCATCCATCCTCCTATAAACCTATTATAACCAAACTAGTATAAATATATAATTATAATTCATACAATTAAAAATTATTATATTTATGTAACAACCATTATTTACCTCAATTTCCTTTAGTGGGAAATTATAATTTTACTATTTTATGTGTAGACTACTTCTTTTATAAATGATGTATTTAATTTTAAATCCCCACCAGACATGGATGAATATTATATTGGTTTTAGTGAATAAAAATTATAATTATAATACTATTAGTATTTTATAAATAAAAATGATGCATAATATTAATTTTGAACTTATAATTATGATATAACCTTTGTTTGTAAAAAAATACTAAAATAATATCATCACTGAATTCATCTTCACATATCATAACTAAAAATATCATTGAATGAAATTTTAAATTTATAAATTATTATAAAATATAAATATTATTTCCTTAAATAATATGGTAACTTGGAATAAAAATAAAAGGATTGACAACCAGAATATAAATCATGTAAGATACAATCAAAGTTAATGACATCCGATGAAAAAAATAAACCATAACTAACTAATAAATAAAATAAATTCTTATATTTGAAGAGTATATAAGTTAATATATTCAAATAAGGTTCTTAAATAAGTGAAAAATATTGATACTTTTACTATACATTATGTTAACATTCTTTATTGGAAATCTCATAAAAGTTAATGGTTTTTCTCTTTGTTCCACTTCATTGGGGAATGACTTCATAATGGGATAATATTATTATTTTAAAAGGTTTGATTATTTAACTATTTAATTATGTAATAAAAATAACCTTTAATAATATATTTTGAGTCTAATATTAATCTATCGTTAATGTAATTTTAACTCATATATTAACCAAGTACTAAGTGATTTTCCACCTCAAATTTGTTTCATTGAGTTATAATGTTTCCTATTGATCTAGATTATTTTATGTTCCCTATTTTATTACATTTTATATTCCCTATGATATTTCATTTTATCTATCTTAGAAAAAATGTTTTTTAATTCAAATATTGTTCCTTAATTAATTTCATTTTCATTAAAGTATAACGATGTTAAGAATAATTATCACCCTCTTTAAGGAATGATTTCCCCCATGTCCATATTTATTATTTCTAAAAACTTATTCAATTATTACTTTGAAATAAATATATGTATTATCTCTTGTGATCATCATATTTTTATTTATCTCTTTCCAAAGTGAATATTTATTACTCTTATAAATGATATGTGATTAAATAAATATATTTTAAAATATTTAAATGGGGTTTCCTTTTATGATCATATATATTATCTCCCACTATACATTTCCTTTGGATAGAATCTATATATTTTTGAATACACCATTATTGTAGATTAATTTTAATGTAAAAATTAAAAAATTATACACTTCACCTAATCTAAAATGAATTTATAATGTGACTCATAAAATTGTCTTTTCTGAGATTGTAAAATTTGTTTTCTAAAATATCTTTTATGATATCACTTCTATTTTTTTTATTTGTCTTGATTTATATCCTTTCGAATTATGCTTCATTAATTACCCACAAACTTATTTTAAATTATTTTTTTGGGATTTTAATTCATCATATCAAATAATTAAATACCTAATCTCTTTTTATGTGATATAATTTTCATAATTATTCTAATAAGGGTGTATTTAATCTATGAAAACATCCTTCAATGTTAATATATTTCACTAGGGATTTTCCATAATGATTTAATGCCAATATATCTTATAGAGATATTATCATCTAGTCATTTCTTTGATCGAATGGGGAATGATTGGAATCACATATGATTATAATTCAAAAATTAATGTTTACTTATTATAGTGGAATGTTATTTTTTGTATTATGTTATCATTAATTTATTTCATATTATTAATGAATTTGAATTATTAAGTGGAAGTTGAGGCCGAGAAATATATAGATAGTTTATGAATAGGTAGATGTCATTATAAAAATTAATTTTATTATTTGTAATACTACTTCAATTTCATTAATAATTTCTTAACAAGGGGCCTTGATGATATATAAGATATATTGGAGTGGTTACATAATGTTATAATTATTTTTTTCAATATTATTCATTCTGTCACCATGTTATCCTTTATTTTTTTCCATGCGATTATTTAGATTGTTATGTTAGTGATGGATATATTACATGATCATGATTCAATTATATATAACTATTTTAATATTATCTATTTCTACCATATTTTTCATGTGCTGTTTATTCTAGGATTTATTCAATTTTATTCCACCCTCAATGAGAATCTAATCTCACCATTCATAGGTTTTCCTTTTCCCTAGATTATGAAGAGTACTTTTATGCATTATATTTCTTGAATGTTATCATGTGTGGATAATTGTTTTTGTGGATGTTGTTGAATTATTTTAATGTAAAGAATCCTTGGTTTAATTGGAGAAATTTACCTTGGATGGAAAATATATTTGGTTTTTATTTAATCATTTTTATTAACTCTCTAAAAACTAAAAATCTAAAAGGAATTAGGTTTGTAAGACACTCAATATATTTTTTGATATTGAAATTATGAATTATCAAGTTTGAGTTTCTATAGTTGGTTTTGAAGATTGTATATAAAGAATGTCTTTACTTTCACTAGATCAGGGAGAGCAGGTATAGGGCATCTTAGTTGGTATCAAAGAAGTGTTTAGCTACCTTTAGAGGTTAAGAAGAGTAAAAGATCAATATATAAGTATCCATTAGGGTTGTTTTGTAATTTAATGTTAAGGAAATTCATGTTATTTTTTGAAAATATTATGATCTTTTGGGATAATATGTGATTAATTTATATGTTGATCGATATGTATTTTGTTTTGTGAATATGAGATAAGTTGAATTCTTATAGAATATATTTCAATGAATTTTTTTATATATAGTTATAAAGATCTTTATTTAAATATTATTATAATGTTGGAATGAAATAAAATAATGAAAACCTTAAGGATAAGTCTAAATATAAGAAAACATCCAAATGTTTTAGATGTACATATTGTGTGACTTATTAGAATTTAAATCCCTATCTAGATACCAAAAGGTGGATATATTCCTTGGAATAGAATCATTACATTTTAATAACCCCTAAAAATAGATGTTTGGGTGTTAACTTGATATTCACATGGTTCACAATAAGTGGGCCAAAAATGTACACCTGTTTTGAAATTCTTTGGGGATATGCTTTAGATGTTTCCCAAAATCTTTTTAATTCATTATAATGTATTTTAATGTAATTTAAAAATGTAATATATATCTAGATTTTTTTAGAGAAACCAGTAAAAAATTGACCATGGATAAACTATGTTATACAAAATTCTTTATAGTTTGATCAAATTATGTCATATTAGTGAAAAAATTATCGTTGGTAGAAATAGAGGTGTTATAGGGGAATAAATCATTGGATTGAATTTTCCTATTTTTGTAATCATACAATTTAATTTAATTTTATATAATCATAACCATTTTGGTTTTAGTATTTAGATAGAAATGGGAAAATGAAAATAACGTTTTTAATGGTATATCTTTAGAAACTCATAAGACTTATATATTTAAAAGGATTAATTTTTGGAATAAATGTTTTGTAATCTCTATGTGTTACGATTATAAATGAAAAATTGAGATGTATAGTTTTACCCATGATAATTATTTTTAAATTATAACTTGAGTGACATTGTTAGCGGTTTTTTTTCATCAGTGAGTAGTATTAAAAATGTTGACGATGCAATTTATTTAATGGGGTATAATGTAACATCCTAAATTTTAGGAATCACATTATTTCCAAAAAATGTAGGTATATCATTCAAAAAATTATATTCTATCAAAAAATTTGATCTTGATTAGAAAATAAGCCAAAAAATATACGAACCAAAATAACAGGACTTTATTCAATCATTGGGAAACATTAAAATAAGGGTATAATAAACCATGTATCACATACCATGTAATATTATATTCTATGGATTATTTTATATATTAAAAGTTTATAAACTATAAATGGTACAATAAATAGAAATGAATAATATCTTTAAAACTAGGATATCCTGATGATCATCGTCACCCTTGATAATTACCATTAGTATAAATAGTCCTAAAATAATAATGAATATTATCCAAAGATAAAAATGCAAGAAAATATAAAATTAAATACAATGATATGTGTGGTCTAGCAGGTAAGGATAAAATGAATTTATAGAAGGTAATTAGGGTTATATATTTTTTAAAATGGGAAATATGATCATATGAAATATAATAATTGGGAATTAGTTTTCTGGATATAAATTTATTTTATATGTATATT
The DNA here is from genome assembly GCA_963277665.1 of Viscum album. Taxonomy (NCBI): domain Eukaryota; kingdom Viridiplantae; phylum Streptophyta; class Magnoliopsida; order Santalales; family Viscaceae; genus Viscum; species Viscum album. Next base: position 1,856,524,070 of record OY728138.1, read on the forward strand.
GGATTTCTGTATTTTTAGTAACAAATTTATAATAATATGACTCAAAAATAATAAATAATGATATTAAAATATATTGTTAAATTAAAATATTTATTTATAAAAATATATTCATGTATTGCATATTATTAATAAAGTTTGATGTAATGTATTTATAAAAAAACAATATAATGATTTTAATATCTACGAATTAATAAAATTCAATTATTATAGAATTATTAATTAATTTTAATTATGTTTTTTTGAAAATTATTTAATATAAAATGATATTTTTCAAACAACACGTCTTAAAAATGTTGTGAAATTTTTATATAAATAAATTGATCTCTTCTTGATGATTCTAATTTAGTTTTGAAAAATATAAGAAATATATGAACACAAATTTAATTTTTAGTTTATAGGAAATAAAACAACACTTACTATTTAAATGGTCATTTTTCTACAAAAACAATTTTTTATATATCATATATTTTAATTTAAACGCTTATCTTCCTATAATTTGAAATTGAATTATGTTAAATTTATCCCAAATTTGGAATTATCATGTAGACATTTTTATGTTGGGTCATCTTATATTTTTTATTAAAAAGTAAACACCATATTAAATTTTTAATTAATGATAACAAGGCTAAAAATAAGTAACATCATGTGGCTCAAATTTTTGTAAATTAACATGAAACATTAACCTTTTAAAAGACCTTATTTAGGTGGTAATTTCACTACCACATTTTTCATCAATATTTACCCAACTAACCCTCATGTAATTTCATCATTACCCCTCACCAAACTATAATTTCCAAGGAAATTTCCTCCTTTTTCACTTATAAATGTATATCACTTCCACCCATATTAAGAATCAATTATATTTATAATTTCATTAAAAAATAGACCCATTTAACCAATATTATAATCCTATTCCATTTTTATCAATACTTCATTACAATACAGAATCCAATGTACTCTATTTACATAATGTATTTAAAGACGATATTCAAGTCATCAATGTGAGTATTGTCCCCTACTTATCTTTTTATTATCTTTCTTTCACATCTTCCCTCCTATAAAATTATTCTAACTATAAAAATATAATAAAATAAGTTTCATTTTTATAATAAAATTTTATTACATTTATGTAACAACCCTTATCTACCACCCTTTAATCCATTGGGAAATGAAAATGTCACTCGCATTATATTCGAAATATCACCTCCCTGGATAGAATATTTAAATTTTCATCACCACCATACAAGAATGGTTTTATAATTATATTTAATTAATAAAAAAATAATTTAAAGATTTATTAATATACTATAAAGATAAAAAAATTATTATATATATATATATCATTAATAATATACTACATTTGATTGTTAAATTTTTTGAAAATAAGACCATCTATAATATCATCTTCAAAAATCATAAATAACTCTATCATTGAAGGAAATTATAACTTTAAAAATCATCAGTAACATCCATTACATTACCCACAATAATATTGGAATGATTAACTTGCTATCCATGAATGAGGATCCATATTTGGAATGCAATGATGGTACATAATAATCAAGGTTACTAACATCTAATGATGAAAATAGAAAATAACTAACTAAAAAATAAAAAATAAATGATTATAATTAAAGTGTATAAAATTTAAAATATTTGGATAAGATTTATAAATAAATGATTTATTTCCTTTTTGTTTTTATATAGGTGGTTAAATTTTATTTGTGGAAGTTAAGTATAATGGTAAGGGTTTTCATCTCAATTCCCCTCCATTGAGCCATGGATTGATATTTTACACTATTTTTCTTTAACATGGTGTATTTACAATACCATTGAATTATTTCATGATAATTAACATTTCATAATACAATTTAAATGAATATTTCAAAATATATCTTTCATGTTTTTTAATTCCTATAATCCCCAAGTTTTAAGAAATTTTTAACTCAACTATATTTATTTGATTTATAGGTATTATTCTTGAAGTATATTCTTCTATAATACCTATATAATATATCATGTTATATATATAAGTAAAATGAAAATTTTAATTCAAATATTCTCTCTTTATTAATTTCTTTCTCATTAATGTAAAAAATTTGTGGTTGTTTTTACTCTTTGTTTTTTTTTGAGAAAGAAGGAAGTTGTTCCCCTTTTATTAAAAAAAAGTAAAAGAAATAAACTGATAAGAGTATGAGAAAACAAGGAAAACCACAAAGAAAAAAGTAATTTTTTTTCTTTTTCAACAATCATGAACTTAGCCGCCATTCTTCTTCTTGAATTGAATCCCAGTCGTCACTTTTACGACTACACACCCATCCTCTCGATCTCCCCTACATGAAGGTAGATATTAAAGTCTTTCATAAATCGTATCAGTATAAGTTCTTTCATAATTATAGCTTTCCTATATTCATTCCTTGCAATTGTTAGGCGAAGTGTCTCTTATCACTAGAGGCATCATCCCCTCAAACTGTATTTCTTCATCCGGGTCCAAAGTAGAACCATCAATAACCTGATCATTCACTGTCGTCAATTGCACTACCACCACATGAGTAACAATCAAGTACTTTGTCTTCTGGTAAGAGAAAATATGAAATTCTTCATTATCCTCAAAACAGTTTGAATAATAATTCAAAGTTTTAGAAATTACCGGAGAGTCAGATTCTTAAATTTTCTTACCCTTTCGATCACATGAAATATCCATACTTTCCTATGAAATCTGAGTATCCTCTCCAGTCACTTGTTCAACTATAAAGTCATCGTCAAAGTTATTCGGAGTGGAAGAAAATTGATGTTTCTGCAATAAAACACATTTATCTTTGTTTTAAGTATCATCATTATGAGAATTTACCTCCTCAAGAAATATTTCAGCCTAAGACTTCATATAATTCTCAGAGGTAAGGTGATGATCACTTTTCTCATCATTTATTATTGAATATTCCTCCCCAATAACAACACCCTACACCTCATTCATATGATTGATATTGTCAGTAGTACTATCTAGTCCATCATCACTCTTAAAAAAAGTATTTTCTATCCTCATGTTGATTCAACTGAGGAGAAAAATCTTTCTATGTAGGAGCACTTTTTCTCCACTTGAGACAGTTTCTCACTTCATGTCCACACAAAGAACAGATTCTTCAAACTATAAAGAATCTACAAGTAGATGATTCATGGAAAATAACATGGAATTATTTTTAGAATTTAGTAATTTTTTCATATGCGATATTTAACTCAAAAATTTCATCATCAGTTTCAAGCAGTACCTTGTTGACAAGAGTGGATCCCAGTTCAACCTCAACCAAGAACCTATAAAATTTCCCAAAACGATCTGCCCCCATTTTCTTATCAATTTTTATCAGGATTTCAATGGAAAGAGAAATATCATACAATATTTTGGGGTTCCAGAGTATCCAATTCAACTAATATACCCTTACCCAAATCGCGCGCCCCATCGTATTATTCGGAAAGGGTCAACAGCACATGTTTCAGCCTCAGAAGATGCAATTGCGGCTAGGATTGATCTATGCAAACACTCATTTATCGCCCTCATCTCCTCAATGAAAGGTATGAAACCCTGGCGTACATCGGATCTCATCTCTCGGTTAGCTGATATTTGGGGATTCAATGATTTCAAATGTGTGTCGCTCGGTCGTGGTCTCTTTCACATTCTGTTTTCCTCAGTGGAACTCAAAAGCAGTGCTTGGAGTATCGGCTCCATAAATCTCAGACCAGGTACACTCCGACTTCATGAATGGAAATTGAATTTCAATTTTCTTGATTTTAAGGATACCTGTGCGCAAGTATGGATAAAAATACACGGTCTCAACTGGGTTTTGTGGCATGCTGAGATCCTTTTTGATATTGCATCTGCTATTGGGGTTCCAATCAGGATGGATCATGTTACAGAATCAGTTTGCTATGGTCATTTTTCTCGGGTCCTTGTAGAGATTGACCTTAGTTCTACTTTAATAGATAAGGTGATTTTATCTACTCAACAGGAGGATATTTGTCTTCGGATTGAATACGAAAGCATTCCTCCATTCTGTGTTCCTTGTCAAATTATTGGGCATGAAGAATCTGCATGTAGAAGAAATATTATTTGTGACAACTGTCAAATTAAAGGGCATGATAATCATCACTGTCGGAAGCCAATCAAACAAGGCATGGCTCAATGCATTGAGCAGAATAAGATGGCTACTGTTATTGGTCAGGATTTGATAAAAGACTCTGATAAAGAACATGTTGTGTCTGCTGAAAAGTCTCAAAGGTCTCTTGATAAAGAACCCAAAAAGGGAAGTTCTGAAGTACATATTAAGACCAGTACTCCTTCACAAAAAAACAAGAGAACTCTCTTATCCTGGGCAGATCTTGCTAACGCAATCCAGCCACCTGTTGAAAATTATGGCATGGATGATATGAATGGAGCATCATTCAAAGATATATTAACAAGAGGTCTCGGAGATGATGAAGATGTTGAATCAATTGATAGCCTTGATGCTCTGGAAAATGCTGCTCAAGAGGAAGCAGACTCCTATCTAAGACAAGAACAGATCTTAGTCAATGCCAAAAGCAGAAGAGGCAAGGAAAAGGACCTTCCTATCTCAAGGAAAGCTAAAGATAGGAAAGAGATGACTGCTGTTTGTAACAATATTTCGACAAAGGACAATAATAGGGTTCAAACCCCTGATCAGTATATGGGAGTCTTCCCACTGGAAAGTACTCCTAGAGCCCAAGACTCGGCTCCCTCCAGAAAGTCTTCTTCTCAGGATGTCAAGTACACCCTCAGCAAGCATCAAGACCCCACTCCAACTGGGCAGTATAACCAGACAGATCCTCTGAAGGAATCTATCCAGGACCCCCCTGCCCTGCATGTTTCTAGTCTGGAGGGCAGAACCCAGCCTTCGCCAAGTTGTGGCACCCCTCAATCTCAAATTCTGAAGGTTTCAAAGCAAGTGAGTACCTATAACTCGTTTGAATTACTTGAATCTTCTAGTAGTGATGATGACAGGAAACCGATTGAAGATTGGGATGAAGCTATGTCTGTGAACACGGAATTAATGTCTGAGGTCCCGGATGATGGTGGCGGTCCCTGGATACAGGCAAAGACTGGGAAAAGGGGGAGACAACCAAGTAAAACGGGTGCTCTAGCATCTATTCATGGTATGAACACTCGATCTCGAGTGCGCTGTTGAATTTTTTTCTGTTTCTGCTTTGCTGTTTTGCTCCTCCTTTATCTCTACTGTATGACTTTTTTATTTAATAATAGAGGATTGCGCCTCAACCTTTCAAAATATATATATATATATATATATCTTTTTAATACTACATTATTAGATATTTTTTTATAGTAAAAATTTTAGAAATAATTCATATCACGTATTTAAAAATTAATTTATAAAGTGACCCATAAATTTGTATTATTACCACATTTTAAAAAAACTAAAAAACAAATTTATGATTTTACTATTTATTTTCCTAATTATCTAAAAAGTATTTATCTCCAAATTAAATATATTTCATGAATTTATATCTAAATTATATTGTACTATTTTATTTTGGGATGATGAAATCATGTAATATAATTATTCAATCATTTATCTATTCTTATATTGTAACATCTATAGAATTATTCATATAAAGTGCCTTTCATCTATCTCAGCATCCTTCATAGATTTTATGCTTCAATAGTGATATTATCTTATGATACCATCCACATTTTTATGGATAGATCATGGTCATGTTGTTATATTTATTTACTAAGGAATGTATTTGAATCCTGTATGATCTATTCGAGTAAAAATGTGTATTGATAAAATACGGGAATTTTATTTTATATTTCAGGATTGTTCATTTATTTGATATGATTAAGGCATTGGACATATTTAGTAATGTGTGGGGATTACAATTATATATTCCATAAAGGATTGGTATTTAGGGTTTTTTATTTTTGTAATAATCTAAGATGAACCATTGGTTATATATTTGATGTAAAATGTCTTATTTCTGCATATAAAGGTTTATAGACATTTGATAATATATTACATTGTGGTAACCATTTATGTTTTGGTTAATATATAAGGATAAGAGGAGTATTTTTTTATTTTTTATTGATACTGCAATCTATTAATAGTTAATTTTAGTGATTCCGACATACAAAATTCATATTGGATAATTATTCTGTTGAGTAAGAGGTGAAGTGAAAATTTACCGAAGCACAACCAAAAGATGAAATTGTGATTATGAAATAGAAATATATAAATAAATTATTTTCTATTATTTTTTTAGAAATTTAAATAATTCTATACCATTAGGAAAAAAATCTTGAAACAAGAAAGATATCTTATTACCATCAAATCCAATGAATCAATTGTCTTTTAACTCATCATAAATTTAGGCTTCTGTAGTCATTAACTTTATCTTGATCATTCACATTCATGTGATCAATGATATATATATACATATCATTAATTATTTAATATTTTCTTCTATTTCCATATTTTTGCTTCACACTAATTTTCTCCAACATGGAAACCTAGTTCTGTGTTATTCTGGATAACCTTCTTATTTCCCTTGTTGTTCTTCTAAGAGGAAGATTTTTTAACCCTTTTACAATATGGGTTTTAAACAAATCTATATTCAAATATCAAAAAATTGATTTTTGATTGCATGTTCAAAGCGTGGAAATTAAATTTATTGAATTCGGGGATAATGTTCCTCCCTAAGATTTTAAAAGAAAATTTTTTCCGATAGTGTTTACAACATGAAACACTGAACCTAAACAAACTATGATATACTATTTAAAAATAATCTTTTTAATATATCCACTAAAATAGTAATTTTTCATAGGATTAAACAAATATTGAAATATATATAATATTCAAAATCAATAAATATTTATTGATAAAAATCATTCTATTTTTATTAAAGTCAATTTATTCTATAAAAATTACATTTTAGTCAAAAATTATTTCTAATTATCTTTATGAGAAAATAAGATAATAATTATATCAAAATTTTGAAAATATATATTTTATAAAATTTATTTAACTTTTTAAATAATCCTATAAATATTATCTTAGTGTAAAATTTGCCGATTTTTCTAAAAATTTTATTTTTCAGTGAATAGTGAAAAATTTGATTTTTTTAACAGTGATTTACTTTCAATAAATTAAGTAATTTAAAAGTATCATTATTATTCAAGTTTTATTTAAATATAGCATAAATATTCAATACTAATATGTAATCTATTTAATTATATCTGAATCATGTTTTTACCAAGTTTTGGTAAAATTTTATTTTTAGGCTTAAATCACATTTTTCTGAAAAATGTTTTTTATTTCATAATTTAACTCCATATTAATTAATTAAAATAACCATTAAAAGCCTAAACCAACCTAGATAACCTAGTACCCTGAAACCCATACCGATCCTAACATGGCTCGAAGGGTGTTCTCGATCCCAATGTGTAAGCGACATGAACTTATCATCAAATAATATGAATTTGGGAACAAATGTTCCACAAACATAATGAAACGAAGTTCTAAAAGTCAGTGTAAACAAAAGAAAACACTGCATAGAGAACTATACAAGAAGTCAAACTTTATGTAAATGACCCAAATTACATCATCAAATTATAGGGAATTATGATATAAAACCCAAGCCCTAACAAAGACAACATCTCAAAGGAGAATGATTTATAGAAACTACCACCTCAATGTCAAGCTTTCCCCATGATCAATCCTAGCTTGAAGAAATATACAAATTCCCAACAACACTGGTAGGGTGTGAGATAAAATCCTATCAGGGTCTCATTAAGGACTCAATTATATGATTCCACAATTAATTAATAAAATAAATCTTTCAATTATTTAATTAGTAGTATTGGTAGTACAAAAGAATATTTTACAGAAAACATTATTTACATTTAAATTGATGGAAAACATTTCTAAATTGTTTCATAATAAATTATTTATATAAAACTATTTATAAAAATTATAAGGACATATGTAAAATAGTTTTTAAATAATGGAATATATGTAAAAGTAATCAAAATGAGAAACATGGTCATATAACATGATGAATGATAGTTTCATGTTATGGTATCCTCGAACACTCAAATAAGTGATCAAAAAATTTGTCTACACACGTCCTTCAGACAATGGTCAAAGAGGACTCAGTACTATCCCATCAGGGATGTGTCCTATTGCATAATTTTTTTAAATTTTTAATGCATTGATAAATTATTGTCCCTAATTACACAAAAACTACCTAGGCTTTCATGTGCTCTTACAAAAATCAAGAATGTGAAATTTATTTCAAAACTATTTGAAATACCATCGAACCATTTTTTTGATTTCAATATTCTAGTTTCCTTTTAAAAATGGAAAAATAGGTTTTTAACAAAATTTTCCCTTTTTCTTTGATAAAACTGATGGATTATAGTCAAAGATAAGTTAATATATTTTTTTGAAATACAATTTTGAGATAAATTTCTCAAATAAATTTCATAATTTAAATTTCATAATTTCAATCCAATTTCCACCATCATACACCAATTCAATGGAATTGAGGGTTTTCCCAAATTGTATTCCAAAGAAAAAAATAAAATCCCAATTTGATGTGAGTTGGGTTTTTCATAAAAAAATTAAAAAGAATTAAATTCCAATATAGCCAAGTGGGGTTAAATCAATTGGAAAATCATAAAAGGAACTAACTACCTTGGTATCATGGGATCACATAACAGAACATCCGCAATAATATTTTATAATGAAGAATATCATAAATGAAAATCTAATAATAAAATTTAGATTATTGATCTAACAAAATTGGGAAAATATCCTCTAACAATACATAGATCTAACAAACCCTAGAGAGGAGACAAAGAGAGACTGAGAGCGAAGGAACACAGAATGAATTCTTACTGAGAAATGACTAAATGATGAATATATAGCTTCATTCTACCTTAGATATAGTATGAAGGAGATAAAATTAGTTCTTAGTGTCCCTCACAACCTATGAAATTGAATTATGGGTAGTTAGTCATTGGTGGGAGGAAAAAAGGTGGTTCACAATTTTTTTTATTTTTTTTAAAATAAATAATTCTCGTGCTCATGGTTAGCTGGGCAGGGCCACATGGTTTTCTAAACCATCAACCTAACCAAGAACCTCTACTGGTGTGGTTTAATGGTTTCTCCTTGGCGGGAACATGTTTTTTCAAACCATGTGCCCACCATAAAAACCATGATTACCTAGTTTTGCACAGTTTTTACTAACAGAGTGCACATTTTGGAAAATTAGCGCACCAACCATACACAATCCAAGTTACCTTCAAAATTTCTAAAATTTCACCCAAATAAACACAATATGAACCCAAAAAAGCATGAACAAAAGTGGGTTTGAGTAATACATAAAAATAGTAATAGGTTGTTACAGCCTCCCCACCATTGAAACTTTATGTCCCTAGAAATCCTGTTAAGATGCCTCAATGTCAAAAAGATATGGTTATTGTTCTCTAATTAGTGCCTCCCTCCCCTAAGTCTAATGAGTATCAAAACCATGTTTCAAAATCACTCAAACCAAAGGTTTCATCCACCCTTGAAGTACCATGGTTTCAAAATAATAAATCATGATTGGATTCTTAATCGAGGAGAAATCAAGCTCAACATCAAGATCACTTCACCTGAGAACTTGATATGTATAAAAAAAAATTTCCACACAAGAGATACATGGAGAATTTATTGCATCGACACAAGAATTGGTGGAAGTTATAAATTGTAATCCACTCTTCCTAACTTCTCAATAACCTCAAAATTTCCACCTAATGATTATTAAGTTTCCCTTTACCCTAAATCCAACGATGACCCAAATGAGGTGATACATTCAAGAACAACTTATAACAAAATAAAAATTTCAGCATTCTTCGATGAAGATGATCATAATAATTAAACCATATTTATCAGTAAAAAATCTATAATGAATCAAATTAATCTATTCTTTCATCTCATTAACCATGATTTATCCAACTGAGGGACTTTCCCAGATCTCTAACCAATATAGTGAAGATTTACAAGGCCATACATAAGAGGCCTCAAAAGGATCCATCCTGATCGTAGACTAGTTTATATTGTAATAAGAAAACACAACCTACCCTAAATGGTCATTTAAAGCTCCACTAAAGCCAAGGAAACATATGTGAAGCATATCCTCAAGAATCATGTATGTTATTTCTATCTATGAATCCAACAATAGATAAAATGCCATACTCTAACGAACCTAAGATCCTAGTCTCTCGGAGAGGTATCTCTAAAAATGTGAAGTAAAATGGAGATCTTATTTAGAGACTATAAAATATGGAAATCCATTAAATTGAACAATATTTTGCACATAAATAATTCCCAACTCCCCAACATTGTTTGTATCTCGAATGACTATAAAGTGAGATGATTTGGTTATCTTATCTATAATAACCCATATTTTATTCTTATTTCCTTCGGTACATGGCACCCCCACCACAATTTCTATATAGATCTCATCCCACTTCTAGGATAATACTAGATGATGATGTTGAAAAACCATAGGATTAATCAATGCATACTTGAATTATTGGAACATCTAACAAAAAAAGACAAATTCAGTAATGCCCCATCTCATACATGGCCACCGAAAGCTATAATTCATGTCATAGAACACAATCATGGTTCATGGGTGCACTGCCCACTGGAAACTATGGAAATAAAAATCTTTGTTTTCCTTACTTATAATTTCAAAAAAATAACTTTTTTGGTAACATTGAATTCCCTTTATGGAGAATGAATAGTCAGAAACGATCTCCCAACATAATGAGATTCTATAATTCTATGGAACTCATCATCAAGTTTTTGTTATTAAAGATTCATCTCATAAAGAGTGTAAGTCAGAGAAACACAAGCTAAAAAAACTCCATCCCCTGATTTATGGACTCTAATATGAAACTGTGAAAAAATATCCATCAACTTCCACTCTTCTGATTATTCAATAATTTCCTAAGCAAGAAGTTTCCTAATCAATGTATCCATGATGAAATTCCCTTTCCCAAGGGTATATGAAAAATATAAATCAAAATATTGAAATTATTTCACCCAATAACTATGGAAGAGATTCAAATCCTTTTGATAGAATATATAACTCAATATCTTGGGGTCAGAATACATAGTAAACCATTCATTAAATAGGTAAATCTGGTAACTATTAAGTGCATGCATCACAACCATAAGTTTAAGGTATTGGGAAAAATAATTCTTCTCATTTTTCCTAAGATAATGAGAGACATAGGAAACAATTTGATCACCCTTCATAATAACCCAAACCAAACCTAAACACGACGAATCAATGAAGGCCACATAGCCATGCCCCACCATTAGATGAGTAAACATCTATGAATTTGTAAAACGATGTTTTATCTCAACCAATTAACTCCAACATTTCTCATCCCAATCAAACTTTACTCCCTTTTGAGTTATTATTGTCATCATAGAAACCAATTTTTGTTAAATCCCTTAAAAACTGGTAAACATATCATGCTAAACCTAAGAAGCTCTAAATATCAAAAAAAATTTGTACTTTTCCTATTTCATAATAGCTTTCAACTTTCAAGATCAAATGAAATACCATGTTCTGACACCATGTTTCCTAAGAACTTATCTTTCCAAAATAATAAGTCAATTTTTAATATCTTGGATTAAAATCTATGATTATTTAACAATTACATAATTTTTATTAGAGTAAACACATGATCCTCCTTGAACATAGAGTAAAAAAAGGATTTCAGGAACAAATACTACCCAGATTTTATAAATATACTCATGAAAAATCATGTTCATTAAATCCTAAAAACTCTAAGAGCATGGATTAGACCAAATGAAATGATAAGGTACTCATAATGTTCATACCTACTACAAAAGGTGGTTTTCTGAATGTTAGATTCTTTTATTCTCAATAGATGATAACCAGATCGATGATCAATCATTGAAAACTACTTCTCACCTTCTAACTAGTAAAACAAATCATCAATCCCTAGAAATATATATTTTTTACTCACCATAACTCGATTGAGTTTCATTAATCAACACAATGAAAAAGTAACCCACAATCATTCTTTGTAAAGTGAAAAAGATTTTCTTAATGTGACTCACTATGGCGTATAAATTCTTTCACTAAAATATCATCTAGATGAAACATAAACTCTTTCATTTTAGCTAGTTCCTAGCAGTAAGAAGAAACAGAATCTGGTTGAGTACCAAACACTAAGTCAAAAGAAAACATTACCTCCCATACTGGTGGAAAACCAAATAATTAAAAAGAAAAAATGTCATGTAACTTGATGAAAAATAGAGAGATATCACCACTCAAGGATTCTCAATAAAGATGCTATGAAAAACTAAAATTACCAGACCCAAATCTTGATAAGAACGTATGAATATACTCAACCTTAAGTCCCATTATAACAGAAAAAACATAATACTACATCAGTTATTATAAATGAGACACATTAAAGATTACAATCAATCAGGGATTTGTTGTCAATGTCCCAACCTATCTTGAATATGAAATCAAGTTATTTCAAGCTGAGAACCATAAAATCCCAACAAATATCAACCTCTAATAGAGATAAGACACAATAAAGACAACAAAGACCTTGCTCTCTCTTTGTTCCTAGTTGTGTAGTAATATCCATCACAAAAGATAAATGATATGTAGGAAAATTACGAATCTTGGAAATATGGGTTAAAATAAATGAATAATATGAACCATTATAAAATAAACAAGTCACTAAAGATGAATCAATAGTGATGGTACCTCTAATAGTCACTGGACTCATATCTGCTTCCTCTAGAGACTCTTCCACTACATGAATAATATCTATTCTAGATGATTATGGATAGAACCCCCATTTTCACGATTCATTTCATTAAAACATAGTTTTATTCAGAGATGATGATACTATTCCACTATGGGGAACATAATATACACAAAAAAACCTCTTTATGTGACAAGAGAATCCTTAATAACCACATATTTTGGGTTCTTAATTGAAAACCCGTTTCAGTTCCCAGGATTTACAAACTGGTAACAAATCAAGGGGCCACTTATAAGAACTACTAGAGGACTAAAAGACTCCATTTTTTAGAACCACTATGAGACTCATCATGCTTCCTCTTACCTTAAGGGTAACTTAATGAACTTCCACTGGTAGAAGAATTAACTCTTGTCAACACTAACTTACCTATCATGTCTATTTTAACCATCAAAGCTCTATCTAGCACGTATACTTCAGAAGGAAGATTCATAAAGAAAACCTAAGAATTAAAAGCATATAGAAGAACCACATTAAACATTGGAGTGTTAATATTTCCATTAATTACAATCTGAGGTGTAAAATTTAGAAGCATGTAAAAAAATATTCATATTCAGTAATGTTCATGTCATCGTGATTGTGTTTACAAAACATAATAGCCTTATCCAACACCATCAAGTCAAAATAGAAATTGTTAGTAAAAACTGTTTTGATGTCCTTCTACTCTAATCAGTCTTGTTTCTTCACCATCACCATCATGTCCCACCATTTCCTGTTAGGTTCCTCTAGCTTGAAAGTGGAACATTGCACCTTATTTACATCATGTGTTTCCTAGAACTCAAACAAAAGAAAAATATTTCTCAACTAATCATAATCCATTTGATAATCATTATATCATTATAAATTTGGTTGATTTTGGAAAAGTAACTCATGATAATGAATGCTGAAGTAATACCTCTAAGGTTCTATATTTGGATCTAGAATGAGAATGGGTATAGGTGCCTACCCCAGAGATTGGAAGACACACACAATAACTGAAACTAAATTCTAGTACATGAGAGTTTGTTCTCAAAGTGGTTCATCAAAATATTCCTCCTAGATTAGGCTCGTATATATTCTCAAAGTCTTGATTCTAAAAAACATCATAAAACAACATTTTAGACATCAGAAAGGATACTTAGATCAATAATCAAACAATAGGAATAGGGAAATTAATACCATAATATAGATAAAAAATATTTGGATTTTAAAGTATCCAAATCAAAAGTATAAATATACTAAAACTAATCCTCAAGATTCATTTCCCAAACCACCCCTTTTTACTTAAGGCTAATGATGGTGAGAGCTATCTAGGAACTCAAACATAACTACCTCCCATGTTTTGATAAGATTACACAACTTAATACATACATCATGACATAATTCTTTACTTGTGATTCCCTAATACCACATTCTCATGAACTATCCAAGATAATATAGTACCTTGACACTCAATCTAACCCTGACATTGCCTGAAGGGAATTCGCCTACCCCATAGGTTGGAGAAATGAACTTGGCCGCAAAAAATATGAATGTGTGTATGAATATTCCTAAAAAACAATGAAATAAAGAGAATAAATTTAGTAAGGACAAAATAAAACTCCATAGGGAAAACTATTCTATAATTCAAACATGTGTAAATGACAAAATGTAAATCATCTAATTATAAGAAAACATGATAAAAATTCAATTTCCCAAAAAACATAGAATCTAAAAGCCCACATATCAATAAAATCTACCACCTCCATGTCGTTTTTTCTATATTCTCTAACATAACATGAGGAAATCTAAAAATTCCCAAAGGAACTGGTTAGTTTTGACCTAAAATAATAGTATGGTATCACTATAGATTCTCTAATATGATTAAATAATTAATTAAACAAATAAATCATTAAATTATTAATTAAACCGGAATGGAAGTAATAATACAATTCATTGGCCTTAAATATTAAAAAATTGTGAGTTATCTCAATAATTTTACATTCATTCACATTGAGGTTCTTTTTAGGTTTAGCATTTTAGAGAATTAGGGAATTAATTATAATTAACAATACTATAAAAATACAAAGTGGACACTTCAAAATTAAATTCATTTTTCCACAATCTAAAGCTTTTAAAATAATTCATGATCTTTTTTAAGAAAATGATTCAAGATATTAAATATGGATTCTTCTAATCCATTAATCACCCTTGTGTCATGTAAAAACATTAAAAATGTGGGATGAAAAAAAAGAGCTCCATAAGGTATATAAAAAATAAGAAAAACATTAGCCCATTGATAAACATTAAAACACAAGAAAATAACTACTTAAAAACATAATATTCCACCAAAAGAGGGAAGCGTCATTGTTTAATAAGTATCATTTACTTTACCTTTTTAAAACAAATTATTTCCATGAAAACTCATTAGAAACATAGAAAATTAATTTATGTACCTTAGAAATCATCACATTTAACCCTTAAATAACTCTTACAGATCCTTTATAGATTGAAATAAAAATTTTACTAACTTCTAATATAATTTTCAAGAGAATATAATCATTACCCGATGCATTAGAGAACTATCTGGACGCACATAAGATTTAAGCTATAACTGGCTCACCTTGACCTATCTAGGAACAACTATCATTTATAATATCTAATAACCACAACATTATATAAAAAATTAATTCATTTTTAAAAATCATTTAAAAGTGTTTGAAAAAGACTTTCAAATATTAAAATACAGATTTCTTTAAAAAAATACAATTTTCAATAAAAAATACTCCTTTCTTTTGAAAATCCATTTTCAATACCAAAATACCTCAAAAAAGATATGTTTTTTAATTTATGAAATGATTATTTCTCATAAAGGGATCTAAAACTAAAATTATGGCCATGGCGATAGGAATTTTATTATCACTGTGTACGTTAAGAAAAGAACATAAATTTTATCATTTGTCAAAATGTTATATATAAAACATATGAAAAGATTCCTTTTTCGAAACATATTATTGGAATTAAAAAAAGACATAAAATATCTTTTATATCCCTTTTATATCCATATAAATAAATATGTAAAATAATATTAATAATGTTGAATGGAAATGAATAAATATTTAATCTTTCAAAGAATCCCAACAATAAGGAACTTTTAAATCATAAGAACCATTGAATATTTAAATTAAAAAAAATTAACTTCACAATAGATCAAATATCGATATATAATTTAAAATGGGTTTTACATACCCTATATAAAATAATAAATTATCATATCATTCATAAATGTGTCATTAAAAGGTGGTTGATATTAAATCCCTCACATTGAGTCCTAATTTTAATGTGGGTATTTATCTCCCCTGATAGTAAAATTAAGTCAATTATATAATTTCATTATATCCATTTTCAACTTTATCATAAATTTTATTTAAATTACTATTATTCTATAAACAACTAATTAAATACTTAATTATACATCGGGTGTTTGACCATATTCGGTTTATTTGTCAAAAAAAAATTGTAGTTCAACTATGCTCAAAGAATCCACTATATGAACATCTATAGAATAATAATCCTGACATAATTATAATATTTATATATAAATTTTACTTTTAAAAATAGTCATGAAATATGGTTATGAAAAAGGAACCAACATTACATTTATGGAGACTGTAGGTCGTACGTATGCATGAGTAATATTTCATTTTCAATGAGCATTATAGAAAAAAGATAAGTAAAAATTATCCTTAATTAATTAAAATTATATCATAAATAACATATTATATTATTATAAATACTTACATATAAAATTATTAGAATGTAAAATGAATCTCATTGCATTGAGGAGGCGGTATTCCAAACATCTATGATCGACGTTATCAATTTTTAAGTGTGTGATAAGGTGTTAAACAAAATGATATAATGTATTTAAATAAATTTAATTCTTTCATGAATATAATATGACATTTATTTATTTCACATATGTTTAATTAGTCTCATATTACATTCCATTTAGTGTTTGAACGCATCACATCATTTTGATGATTTGGTAGTGCACACTTCCACAAAAAATGTTATCACATTCCCAAAAAATTGAAAAGATTAAGGATATTGTTATAAAAGAATTAATGAATTATTAATACAAAATATATATCAAATATATCATATATAAATAGTGTTTATATAATAATTCCCATAATGATATGTAGTAATGGTAGAACAAACAATCAACTTTTCAAGAGGTTGTATTTTTTCATACAAATAAATGGAAAGTTTGTTACCCATTAAATGGATGTGTGTAAAATTATATTTAGAAAAATTAATATAAAAAATATTATTTTTGGTAGGATACTTATGTTAATATTTAATCATGTAATAATTAGATTTTATGGGGTGGATAATGAATATAATTCAAACATCTTGAGTAAGGATGTTACCTTTTTTCGGGTAACTCCTTTTGGTTTGCACCAAAGGGATTACATGGATGGATTTATAATCAATGTGAGGCTTCTTGGTTTAGGGGAGTAATTTTTAATATATATTTCGGCAGATCATGGTGTATCCAAATTATATTCATAGGTTTGATGAAGTGGGAGGGGGGGGGGAGTTCCTTTTTATAGTGGAGGAGGTGTGTCATTCTTGTAAATTTTCAGAAATTGAATTCCACCCATGTTTTTTCCAATGAAAATTGTATCCAATAATGTTAAAAGTATTTTAAATGTAGGGTAGTGTATAAATATGGAAATAAAATTGGTTTTGTACATGTTTCTAGGTAATTTTTTCTCTTCTGTTTAAGTTTTAATCCCTTACTAAGCTAATTTTCCTCTTAATCACTCCAATTAATTTTAATTAATTTCACTACTATTTTGGTCAAAAACTATGTTTAAATCAATAAAAATTAGAAATTATTCTTATTCCAAATATAGATTCCATTTTTAAATATTAATTTTTATTAATTGGTATAAATTAATTTAAATTTAATCATATCTATGAGAGGAAAAGCGTGTTTTTAAAGTAAAAATATTCACGTATTTTCTTGGTTTTCATATGTAAATTAAATGTGAATTATTTACAATGAATAATGGTTGTTTAAATGATATTTATCCAATTATACTTTATAAAATAATAAAATCATAATTTAACAATATAAATAAATTAGATGAAAATGTTGTTTTGAAATAAAATTCAGTATTATTCACAATTCATCAAAATATAAAAGTTCATAAAACAAATACAAAAAATACACCCAATGTAAATTTTTATATCCTGATGTAGAAAATTATATTTATTTTTTCAAATAAAAATTATTATAGTTTCAAAAATTATAATTAATATGAGTTGTCCATTAAAATCTGGAAAAACTATATTTTAAAAAATATAGTGGTTTTTATGCTTAAAATTGGATTTATTTTTATTTTAAGCCAATAAAACTTATTTGGTGAATTTAAAAACATTTAATAAACATGTTTTAACATAATTTATTCATTACTATTCCTTCCCACTGATACTATGTCTAGGTAATAGCTACAATATTAAATAACAATATAAATAAAAAAATCTTGGTATAACTTAGTAATGCGTAAAACTCAAAATTTCGCAGACACTCATTATTTTATGTCTTGTAACATACTAAACATAGAATCTATTTTAATGTAAAATTAATATATAATTATTAAATATTAGTAAAATTGAAAAATATTTATTATAATATTATCTTGGCTGTTACATTCTTTATATTCTATTAGTCCTTATTTTTATTTATAATTATTTGTTTTCCAATTAATTCATATTATAAACATGTGTAAACTATAAATTCCTAATTTAGTTAACATATATCATTACCATAATTCCAATATCTTTGTGAAAACTATTATAATAATATTATTATTGTATTTATTTCAGGTATTACTTGGGCTTATATGTACCATAGTCAACAAAATGGAGTCGATGTTGTGTGCAACACAAGAAAAACAGGGTATTGCGTATGAATAATTATAAACATTTTATAGCATGTAATAGATTCCATTAAATAATTTAAATTAATTTAAAATATTATATTTCATAATATCTATGGATGTTAGATACTACCACACTTTAAATTAATCACTCCCTCAAAATTATCCCAAGTATTCAAAATGATTGAATGTTCCTTTCTTAGAAAACCACATCATAAAAAGAAAACTAAAAAATCCTTTAAAAGGGAATGTTATAACTATAAATGTTACCCAAAGTAAATCATAACTATGTTTCATTTTAAGAGTACATAGGTGGGGAGTAACGATTGGATATGGAATAAAACTGTAAATAATTATAGAGATTGATAAAGATCATAGATCACTAGTAAGTGAATGGTCAATGGAAAGTTAGGGGCCTGAAAACCATAAACATGTGATGATTTATAAGATCATAAGTTAAATATAAAAAATGGTATTAGGATAAATATTTTTCAGTATCTTTTTCCTATAACTGAGGACTTATTTTACTGTGTTAGAACATAAGGAAATGTACTTACTTGATGATAATAGATTCATATTTTAATCAAAATCCACCACAAAATCAACCGATTCTTCAAAAAATGAGTATCCAAGATAAATTTTTATTCGTAATCAATGGATTCATCTTTTAACAGATCACATAATCCTAAAAATGATAATAGGGCATTCTTCCTAACTTTATATATGAACCAAAACCAACATCGTTATCACATAGTAAGATAATTGAATCATTCATGAGATGAGATAATGTATTAATCTATAAATATAAATAGTAACACCCAAAGTTAAAACTAAATCATTCCATAGATATATAACCATAATGGTCAATAATTCCATTAAATTTACATCCACACAAGTAGAGTTATTCCTCCTCCAATAAATTTTCAACAGAAACCTCAGACATCTGTACAAAATCAATAAATATATTTAAAGGTATTTCCATCAATTGAAACATTAAAATAGTGGTTTCTAAGACATTGGAATTATGACCGACTGTCAAAAAATATAAAACTCCCTGGAGCATCCATCACTTCTCCAAAAGGACCAAAATAAACTTTAGAAGTAGTAAACAATTTTTCCAACCCATTTTTATTCTCATCATAATGACTTATACCCTTAGTAATTTTTTTCAAACACACAATATAATCCCAACTCATTGAATCTAAATAATATTACTATTGGATGGTTGTTTGTTATATCCTTTTTTTATTATTTAGGAAACCTTTCCTTATAGTCATGAACCTTGTGACCAAACCTACCCCACATATAACACATTCAAGATCCTGGCATGCATTCCCCGAAATATATTTTACCACACATGGAAAAACATTTATGCTTTCCTATAAAATCATTATTTGGTTTATTATCTATTTTCATCACCTTAATCATATCTTACTCTTGTTATCTCGTAGCACATAACTATTAGAAAACTCTATTCCAACTATAACATCATAACAAAGCAGATTTTCATAAATTTTAAATTCTCAAAAGGCCAAAGATCTTTATAGACTTAGTTTCAATCTTGGGTAAAATTTATTAAATTTACTATCAGTGTCCTTGATAATTTTTGGTACATACCTGAAAAATATTATGAGGTTTTCATCATATTCAAACACAAAATCATTATCTTTTTTCCCTAACTCCATAAATTTTTTCTCTATCGTAAACTGAACTACCTAAGGGAAATAATTTTCATAGAAATGATCCATAAATGATTAACATTCCATAGAGTCGTGATAATATTTATCTCTAATATTCCTAACTAAATACCACAATCAATTAACTTCATAATTAAAATGATAAACATCAAGGGTAACCTTTTGACGTTATGAACATCCCATGTCATCAAATATCTTTTCTCTATCATTGATCCATCCTTCGACTACCACTGGGCCAGATGATCCACTGAATGATGGGGAATGATCCTCATAAAATTATCCACAAAATAATTGTTCCTTTTGGGTATATATGGTTCCTCTCTAGCATAGATGTCAAAAACATTTATAGCTTTTGTCAGCTGATCCATCATTGTAACAAACTACTCAGTTCCAATTCTAAAAATGTATGGAAGCTATTTTAGAATTATATTTTCCTAGCAGTTCCTTATCACTATAAATTTAATATTTCGTCTATGTAAAACCATTATAAGTAGTCCTAATTTTGAAAAACGTACATGGAAATCTTAAAATTATACACTATTTAACCTTAAACATTAAGTAAAATATTCTAAGTTAATGATATTAAAACTATCCTAACATATAAAGATATATAAACCACCCCTTGATACAAACTATAAGGAAACGACCTTAAACACTACAAAATCATTAGTTATGTCATGAATTTTACTTTCTATCACTTTTAGGATCTTACTAGAATTAGATTTTTAGATAATTATTCCATAACTTATACATACCAAACCATAGAAACATTGACACTTTATAATAATATCCATTTTTCCATTATCTATATTTTAAACATGCATGATATATTATAATAAAACTCATCAAGACTTTAAACATGAATTATTCCAGTCCAAAAAATCACCCTTAATCCATGCGAGAAACATTAAAATCAATGTGATGAGAGAAATTAGGAAAGTAAGGGTTATAAAAAAAGTAAACTGTTAGTCCATTGATAAAAATTAAAATTCATTAAAATACTTACCTCAAAACAAAACATTTTTTTTGAAATAGTGAAATATCATTTTTTTAATATGTATCATTTTATTTACCTTTTGAAAAAAATATTTCAATTAAAAATCATGAGAAACATAGAAAATTCATGTTTGTACCTTGGTATATCATCACATTGAACCCTTACAGAACCATTAATAAATCTTTACAAATTGGAATAACCATACAACCAACTTCCAATATAATTCTAAAAAGAATATTATCATTACCTAGTATATTAGAGTGCTATATAGGCACACCCATTGTTTAAGATATAACACGATTACCTGAAATAATCTGGGTGCACCCATAATTTGTAATTTCCAAGAACAACATCATGGAATAAAACATTTCATTATTGTAAAAAATATTTTAAAATTCTATGATAAACACTTTTAGAAATTAAAATACGAGTTTCTTCTAAAATATCATTTTCTATACAAAATAAAATTTTCTTTTGAAAAAATATCAATAGAAAAATACCCAAAAGGAGAAGGATTTTTATTTAATAAAATTTAAAATCTTTTAATGTAATCCAAAAAATTAAATAAGGGCCATGAAAATAGAAAATTCATTGTCTCTATGTATGTTAATAATAAAAAATTAATTTTTATTGTTTGTCAAAACGTTCCATATAAAACACATAAAAAGATTTATTTTTGAAAACAATTTAATGGAATTAAAAATAGACATAAAATACCATTTATAAAAAATTTATATCCACATAAATATATATTAAAATAATATCAATAATTGTTAATGTAAAGGATTTAATCATTAAACATTCAAATCATTTCATCCCACTTTAAAGTTTTAAAATATAATCAAAAGGTAGGAATGAAATTTAAAAAAAATAACATTAAAATATATAAAATGTGAATATATAATGTCAATTGTGTTGTATATACACCTTATAAAATATTATAGGTTCATATCATTAAGAAATATCTCAATGAAAGGAGGTAGAGATGAAAACCCTTACATTGAGTCTGACTTGTCACGCGGGTCTTCATCTTCCTGAATAATAACATTGTGTCTTTTATCTACATTCTTGAAAATATTTTCAAAATTTATCATTAATTCTATTTCATTTATTAGAATATTTTAAACTAATACTTGAATAATTATGTTTATTTTATCAGTTTTGACCATATTTAGTTTATGTGTCAAAAATGACTTTTGTATTTCAAATATGGTCAAAGGATTAATTGTATAAACATATCAAGAATAGTAATAATGAGAAAATTATCATATTTATACATAAATAATAATTTTAAACCAAATTATGATATATGGTTAGGAAAAATGAACCAATGTTAAATTTATAGACATGGTTTGTCGTACATACGTCTGAGTAACGTTCACATTTTTTAAAGATCATTCTAGAAAGAAGGTATGTAACACTTATCTTTCATGAATAAAAGTTATACCATAAATAATATATTATTTAATCATATATAATTCTTGTGAGCTAAATGGAATCATATCATGTTGAGGATATGGTAGTCCACACATCCACAAACTGTGTTATCAGTTTTTCAGTGTGTGAAAGGGATTTAAGGAAAATGATATATTGTATTTACAAAAAAAATTAATTATGTAATTAGTATTATTTTAATTATTATTTTAATTTTATGTATGTCACATATTTTTTAATAAACACATCCTACATTCCATGTGTTTTGTGAATGTGTCATATCACTCTGAGCATGCGGTAGTCCACTCTTCCACAATTGAAGTTGACGTATACCCAAAAATAGAAAGAATAGTGGTATGTGTTATATAATAATTAAAGAATCATAAAAACATAATAAATATAATATATATCATATATAAACATACTTTATATAATAATTCTCACCATGATATGTGGTAAAGGAAAAATGAACAATCATCTTTTTGTTAGGCGGTAGTTTGTCGTATACATAAACGGTAGGTTTGTTGCCAATTAGATGGATGTGTGGTCAAGTGTTGGTCTAACCCTTAACATAAAAAAATATCAATATATTTATGATAATCATGTTGTTATATAATCCAGGAATTAATATTTTAGGGTGTGTAGAATGAAAAAAATAAAAATATATTGAGAAAGATTGTTACCACTTTTTTGGGTAACTCCTTTTCGTTTGTAGAAAAGGGATTCACTATATAAATTTACTCAAATAGTGAGGATTATAGGTTTAAGGGAGAAATGTTTATTATCAATTTTATATGATATTGTTTAAGACAAAATATTTTTATAGGTGTGAGTAAGTTTGTGGGGTGAGTGATTTTTTATAGTGGAGGAGGAGTGACATTCTTATAAGTATTTGGAACGGGAATTATGACCATGTTATTCTTGTGAAAAGCGACTCAAATAATGGTTAATAGTAGAGAAAAGGTTGTATTATTTCCAAATATCACCATAAAATAGATTTTTTATTGGTTTCTAGTTCACTTTTGAGCTTAAATTTAAGGTTTAGTATCTTGTTAATGTAATTTTCCACTTAAACATTGTAATTAATTATAATTACATTCACTAATATTTTTGTTTAAATACTAATTTAACCTTATTATATATTATAAATAAGTTTTTATCTAAATATGGAAGAAATTTTTATAAATTTTAGTCACATAAGTGGAACAAATTAATTGAAATTTAGGTCTATAGACAGGATGACATAACAGGTTTTTAAAGAAAAAAATATTCAAATGTTTTCGTTATTTTTATACGTAAATTCACTGTGAAATTTTTCCAATGACCTATATTATATTAAATTATAAAAATTCAATCTAATTTTTATTTAAACCAAATTAAAACATAATTTAACTATATAAATAAATCAGATGAAACAATATATTTGAACTAAAATTCAGTATTGTTTACTATTCATCAAAATGTAAAAGTTCCCAGAAATATATAAAAAATAAACCCAAAGTAAATATTGATATTCCTATATCAAAAATTATGTTTATTTTTATATAAAAATTATAAAAATTATAAAATTTTTATTTAAAATGGGTTATCCATTAAAAGGATGTAAAAATAGCTTTTAAAACTTATAGACATTTTTATACATAAAATTGGATTTATTCTTATATTAGGCCTATAAGACATATTGGATGAATGTAAATACATTCAATAAACATTTTTAAATTGAATGTAGTTATTCCAATTCATTCCTGCTGACACAATGACTGGGATAAAACTACCAATTAAAATAATAATATTAACAATATTTTATTTTTCTGTATAACATAGTCTTCTATGCAATGAAAGATTCCCGATAAAATCATTGTTGTTTTCCTTGTACTCCACTTTGGATAGAATTTATTTAAAATTAAAATTAATATATAATTATTAAATATTAGTAAATATAAAAATACTCATTATATCATTACCTAGGTTGTTACATTCTTTATATTCAATTGGTCATTTTATTTATTTATAATTAAATTTTAACCAATGAATTCATATTATAAACATGTGTAAACTATAATTTCATAATTTAGTTATTCTCTTTAATTCACTTAATTCCAATAACTAGTTAATAACTTTCATGATTATATTATTAATATATTGTTTTCTCTTATTACTCGGGATCATGTGTAACATAAGTCATCAAAGGGAGTCAACATTGCGTGCAACACCAGATAAACTTGGTATTGCATGTGATGAAATATATACTATGTATAGCATGTAAAACATTCCATTAAATAATTTAAATTAATTTAATAGAATATATTTCATAAAATATTGCGATGTCAAAATAATAATACTTAAGAGAAATCATGCTTTATGTTTCAATTGATGGAAAACATTTCGAAATAATGGATTAATAAACCTTTTATATAAAGCAGTTTATATAAATTTTCAAGGCATGAGTAAAATAAATTACAAACAATGGAATATATGTTAAAATAATCCAAAGGAGTCACATTTTCATCCTTCTAGAGTTTCAATAGTTTTATGTTATGGGATCCTCAAACACTCTAATAAGTGATCACAAAAATATGTATACATGTATCTCTTATACATTAGTCAAAGAGGGCTTATCACCATCCCATCAGGGAAGTGACCTGCTACATATGTTTCACTAGAGTTGTAAATTATCAATAGAGTGATGTCACAAATAAATCACTAACTAACAAGGCTTGTATTTACTCTAACATAAACCAATAATGGGTAATTAATATGAAAACTGATCAAAATATAGTTAAACATATTTTCCCATTTTAATATTACAATTTCTATTTAAAATCCAAAAACAGGTTTTTGATCAATTTGTTTATTTTTCTAGTATAAAACCTATGTCTTATTATAAAATCTATTGAAACCATTTTTCTTAAATACCATTTTGAAATCAATTTCACAATTTATATTTCAATATTTCCATCTAATTTTTCAATAATACGTAAATTAAATAGAATTCAGGGGTTTTCCAAATATGATAATGAAGAGAAAATAAAATCCCAATTCAATGAGAATTGGGGTTTTCATAATCTAGTTGAATGTTATCAAATTGAAATCAATAAATTTAGGGTTAAATCACTAGGAAAATATTAAACGAAACCACCTACCTTAGGATTATGGGATCACGTAATGAATATTCTGCAACGGGATTCACCAATATATAATTTAATTAATGAATATATGATAATAAATACTATATTCCATACAAAAAACAATGTGGATTAGATCCTCTAACAAAACATTGATCTAACAGGCCCTATGGAGGGGATAAAGGGGTTGCGGGAGGGAAGTAATGGGGAAATAATTCTTACCAGGAAAGAAACAAATGTTGGTATGTTTTCTGCAATATTTCTTAGAGAGGGTTTTAAGGAGCCAAAATTGGTTCTTGGGAGACCTCCCAACCTAGGAAATCTAGTATGGAGAGTTATTCCTGAGCGGGGGGTAAAAAGGGGGTTTGAAAAATTTATAAAGGATATTCAGAATAATTAAATCAGGCTCACATAGTTAGCTATGCAGGGAAACATTGTTTATCAAACTGTGTGCCCTAACCATATTCCTCGACTATTGGGGTACCATAATTTATCTTTAGTGAGCACAAAATTTTTCAAATGTTTCACCAACCATGTAAACTATCACTACATGGGTTTTTACTAGTAGGGCACATGGTTTGGGTAAACCATGCATCAACCGTGCATAGGCTAATATCTCTTACTAATTTCCATAATTCCTCTAGAAGAAATCTGAGAAGAACCCCAACCAAATCATAATTAAAAGAGGAGTTGAGGAGTACCTGAAAATATTAACATGATGTTATAAATAATAATAAAGTTTATAATTTAAATTTATGTATTATATATCTAAATATATAAATTGACATCCATCTCGATATGATCACTAGTCAAATACATAACCTGAAAATTAACTTTTTTGGTTTTAAAAAAACTG
Source organism: Viscum album (assembly GCA_963277665.1). Classification (NCBI taxonomy): domain Eukaryota; kingdom Viridiplantae; phylum Streptophyta; class Magnoliopsida; order Santalales; family Viscaceae; genus Viscum; species Viscum album. Next base: position 1,856,550,986 of record OY728138.1, read on the forward strand.
ACTTTATGGATGAGAAATTACCAAATCCTGTGCGACATATAGATTCAAGAAGCCATATGAAGTTCAAATTTAAAAAAACACACAGATTCAAAAGGATTCCACAAGCCATGAGAATCCAAATAAGTTGGAGTCGTTTCACAATGCCTATCATTATCATGAGGCCCACCATCATCATATTCATCCTTTCACTGCTGTCATTTTTAGTCTATCACCCCACTTTTCATCATCCGACTGCCAAAGATCCTCCTCCCCACCGTAAAACACCAATATATCAGACCAATGGTCATCATCAACCACATCATCAAGCCATGTGCAGAGAGAGTTCACTGTATCTAATCAAAAAATAGTATCTACACATACCATCATGAAAAAAACTAATGGCGTCCATAAAAAGAAATGTATAATACAAAAATAGGACAAAAACGAACCCTCCCCCAAAAATCATCGAGAACAAACGCACGTCAAAATAAACAAAAAACACATTACCGCTAATTTGAGGAGGGGGGGGGGGGAATTGACCAAATACATCACCATGGGATATTTATTTTATAATATAATTAACAAAAATTTTCCATAATTAGTAGTAAATATATTAAAATTAATTCACTTGGATTATGGTTAAAATGAGATTTTTCACTTTACAAGTGCTTGGGTCAAAAGTAATTATACACACACATGGGATATTTATTGGATAAATTAGATGTAAAATAAAGAATAAGTTACTCCAAATTTTATAATATATCCTATTTTATTTCGTGGTTAAATGTTAAATTACAAAGGGTAAAAAATTAATTACTATACTTAATTCTAAAATGTTAAAAGTAAGTAAACATTGATGATAAAGTAATAAATTGTTTAAAACATGATTATTTTTTTGGTTTGGAGGTGTGTCTCAACCATAAATTATCTCCAATAAAATATTTATCAATTTTTGAGGTTCGTGGAGAGAGAGGGACTTCCCACTATTGAACAGTTTTTGGTATTTATAAAAATATCACCCATACAAAGTTATAAAAGGGGACACCACCCCATCACTTACTCAATACTCTCAAGACATTTTTCTCAATAAAAGACTATAAATGTATCTCCCAAAAATCCTCAGATACATTATATATTTTCTTTTATTATTGAAAAACAAACCCTAAGGTTCATAATAAGATATCTAAATTATGTTCTTCTATGAAATGGTAACTGACTTCACTTAACTCCTTCTTTTTTACTTCTTATTTTTCATATAAATTTTTTTTATTAAAAATTACAATATAAAAAAATATCTTACATATATGGAGATGTAATTATGGTGATATATTAATATTTATCCATATATTCCTCCAACAAATGGGAAACAAAGTCGTCATTCATGTGTATGGTGGACTACTACCTCACGTACCATTTAAAATTTCCCCCTCACCAACTCACATGGATTGTTACGCCTCGACCCCAATTACCCAGAATCAGGGCATTATTATATAACATTGGAATGATACGAGGAATCATGTCCCAAAAGACCAATCAGTTTATTATCCTTCAAAGTACTAGATATATACATAAGTTTTACATTACATCATGAAAGAAAATAAAACATTGTGTCCCCTTTGAACACTCTTATACCCCTTAGCCTATTCTTGTAGGTTAATCGTAATACACTTCTTTTCATCCTAGGAAAAATAAAAAATAAGAAAGGGATGAGGTCAGATGCTCATTAATGATGAAAATATAGAGGAAACTTTCATAAATAAGAATGAACATTTAAGGCAATGTATAAGACTAGAACAAAAACCTTTCAAACACAAACTTCAGCATAATATGGAAAAGATAAATCAGATAATTCCATTTACTTATTTACATGGATATTATAGTATTCAAATAATCACATGTAATATCAATAGCCAATTTCATAGTGACTAAATGCATAATTACAAACTTTATAACCACATAGTCAAGGCCTTGTGCCAAGACTACAAATAAGATTTTGTCAAGGCCTTGTGCCAAGACACTAGTTTGTCTCATGAGACCTACTGATGCTTCGAGGAGCTATAACGGGATGCACCTGTCAATTACTAAGTCCAATTCATTATTCATATGAAAAGGTTGAAACATAATCTAAACATTTTTATTAAAACTAGCATAATAAATGTCAATATTTTAACCATAAACCATGAATGACATAAAAATAACACATCCACAATAAAAAATAACCCATTTAATACAATATAGATGGTTGTATTATAATAAATCAACCTAAATCAAGAATAAAATACACTTAAGGATACTGAAATAGATGAAAATAGCCATTAAAACTATTTGAGAGAAATATCCCCTTTTTCCTGAAAACATTTAAATGTAGCACTATTTATCAAAGAAGTAATTTAAAAGAGATTTTTGAATCAAAATGTCCCAAACCGCTTTTAAACATTTAAAAGAAATTTTGATTTCAAAAAATTCATGTCCATATATATAAATAATTAAAACCATTTTTAAAACATGGACATTAATGAGAAAGGTTTAGAATAATAAATATTTAAAACATTTAAAACAATATTTTAGTTAAAGTGTTCTTAACCAAATAAGAGACGCTTGAATACATGTAATTGAGAAAAAACATTAATCAAAAAATTATAATATCATGAAAATAAAGGTATTCATGATATAATATGTCAAAGGACATTATATACACCATATAAAAGTGAATTTGTGCATAACGACAAAGAGGTCTCAAAGGAATGTAAATTGAGACAAAATACCTTATAAAGTCTGTATCCTGAGATTAAGGATAAATCAATGAAAAATTTAAGTGTGAAAAATATAAATACACTCAATATAATTGTATATTTAGTGTAAATCAATCAAGTTACATTCACACATATTCTTGTAAAAACAAAACCAATTACATGGATGTTTAACTCAGTGAATAGAAATTGAGTTAAGATTACCCTTAAAAAGTTCATATCAATGAAATGTGAATTTATCAATGGAGTGATTATGCGTATAAAAGTTATATCCATAGAACAGGGAGTGGAGATTACTACATAAATAATAAATAGTGATTCCACACATAATCATGGAGTAAAATAATCAATGAAGTATGTGTAAATCCCAATGAATAAAAATTGAAATTTGAAATTCTGTTACCGATTTGGTAACTTACGAAACATAAACCCCATGAAAGAAGTATCATACAAATAATATTTAAATACCAATAAATTAAATTATATTACACAAATAATCCAATCATGGGTAGTACATACACCACACAAAATAAAATAGTGGCAATATAGCATGAATCTCACGGGAATAAGAAGTGAGATGAAAACCCCTTACCTTGTACATTTTTTAGTATAGGGTAGGTTAACATCCTGTATAATGGTGAAATCATTGTTATTAAATTATACAAGAACCAAATACATAAATATGATATAATATAAAATCTTCAAACATTTCTTTGTTAATGATATTTTAGTAGTATCATTGTTTTGGTTGTTAACTGATTTGTTTTCCTTTATATGATTTCTTGCATAATTCAAGTTTTTTATGTATAGGCTATATTTGATTCATATCCAGAATGATATTAAGTTCTTAAAAATTATTTTTAATCATAAAATGGAAATTATTCTTGAATGATTACGATGGGGAATGAATCTCATCGCGTTCGTGGAGACTGTAAGTCATACGTACGCACAATCAACATTATCATTATATTGATGGCTAAATAATATGTAATTGGATTTTATATAAAATATACAGAATCATTAAAATGTTATATTTATTATTTACATCAGTTATACTCAATATTATACCCATCCAAATAATAAAGTGTTTGAATAAAAAACTACACCAAGACGAGGTGACGGTAAGTCATACGTACGCACGTATGGAAACTTTGTCATTTATAGGATGGATAGAATAAAAAATATAGTTGTAACATATTTATAATAACATAATAGTTTTTATAAGGTACTGGATTGATTATTTTGGAATGAAAAAAAAAATAAAGAGGAAGAGGAAGAAAAAAAGAACTTAAAAGAGGGTAGTGAAATTATTATCTCTTCTTTGGGTGTCTCCTTTTGAGTTGATCAAAAGGGATCCATAGATTGAATTTATGATCAAAGTAAGGCCTTTAGGATGAATTGAGGGATTTTGGGAAGATATTTGAGTAGGGTTTGGCCAAGGCAAATGGCTTTGGAGATGTTAAATTAAGAGAAGGGGAAATACCCTTTTTTAAGAGAGGTGAGGGTCACTTTAGGAAAAGCTTGAAATATTATTTTATAATAAATTCATTTTCGGTTTATAATGGATCCAAGATTATTTATTTCAAAGATAAGGTAGGTATGGGTAGAAATCCTCTCAACTAATAGGTTTTAGACAAGTTTAGGTTACCATTTTAACCTTAACTTTTATATTTAACTCTTTGTTAAATATTTTATCTTTTAATGTGTCTTCTTGTATTCTTACACTATATGGTTAATAAACATACTCTAAACTTACAAGAGAATACAAAGTTGTTCATTAACGACATATAAAATATTATTTAAGCCCTTTGGCCGAACCTTATATTTTTAGGAATATTACATCAACCAATAATATGGTATTTAAAAAAAAACTAATTTATCTCAATTTTGACAGTAATTGGTATTTTGTTTTTGTGAAAGTCATAAAAACCTTATGAATTCGAAAAAAATTTATATACTCAACCCTAAAATGTCATATTATCCTATAAAATTAGTGTATGGCATAAAAACTTTTAAATTATATTTATTTTAATATTTATAATATTAACTATTTTAGTATTTCATTAAGAAGGTAATTACCGCATCATCATTGTGTCATAAATAAATTTAATTATTTAATATCTAAAAATTATAAATAAAATACCATTATGTAGGAAGTATTTCTATATTTATAATGAATATTTATAGTCTAATTTATCTTATGTATAATCCTATATTAAAAATGGTTTAGTTAATAAACATTGAATTTAACACTTCTAACTCTTCTTTATATAAAATAATAATAAATGTCCTAATCTAATCCATGTGAACCTAAAGGATCATATTTTATTCCTAAGGACTTTTTTTTGTCGAATTATACTTATTCAATTGAATTAGGACATGTGTTATGGTAATTATAATATCATTTTTTACATTCAATTACCCTATTTACTTTTAACCGTAGTAAATAAAAGTCAAAAGTTACTATTCACAAAAAATTATTTTCATCTTATTGAACCAAATTTTACTTATTGATATTAACCGTGTCTCTCAGATTTTTTAAATTCAATTCACAGAAGTAGTAAAATTATGTTTTATGCAAATTTGCAAATGATTCTAGAAGATGGGTAAAAGCCGGTAAAAATTATAATAAAATTTTATACATCTACTTTTATTATAAAATGACTCCAAATAATTACATTGAACTTATATATATATTATATATCTATTTTGACTTAAAATAAATTTAAATAAAATAAATAATTATTTAAATAAAAAGTCGGTTTTAAACAATAACGTAGTGTTTTTCACTATTCATCAAAAATTGAATGTTTTCAGAAAAATACAACAATTTTACCCTAAGATAATTTTGATATTTTTAATTCAAAAATGAATATTATTTTACCAAATTCAAAATATATATGTTTCATTAATTAATTTATAATTAACTACCATTGTCAAAACCGAAAAGTGTGTTTTTAAAAAGTAAATACTATCAAAAGATTGACATGTAGTTATGTCAAATTTAAATTTGAAATTACTTATAATGACCTACATTGTATTAAATGATAAAAAATAATATAATTATAATTCTAAACCATTAAAATTCATAATTTAACACTATAAATTATTTATATTAAAAAAGTTGTTTTCAATTAAATTATATTATTTTTCAGTATTCATCAAAATACAAAAGTTATCAGAAAAGTACCAAAAATTTATCCAAAATAAATTTTTACATCCCTATTCTAAAGAAAAATTTAATTTCATTAAATTGAATACATAAAAGTGTCAAATATTGGTTTTAAAAAGGGCTTGCCATTAAAAGGTGGTGAACTTTCATTTTTTGAAAAATACTTCTTTTATCCAAAAAAATGAATTTGTTCTTATATTTTGTCTAATAAACACATAATATGGATTCTAAAATTTTATTGAGTATATAAAATTCAAAATTTAGTTAATAATATTCATAATCTCTTTTTGAACGGCTAGTTTGGTAAGTCGTGGTGTGCTCGAATGCGGTGTTGCGTGTAGCGCAAGCTATTGAAATACATTAAAGAAAATAACTTACTATGAAATCTTGGGGTGTTACATTCTTCCCCCATTTTGGAAATTGCATCCTCTCAATTTTAAAATTGGTCTTGGAAACTTTATTTAAAGTCCCACATTAGAAAAGGTTTCAATAAAACTATCACATTAAAAGAAAGAAAGATAAGTACAAAGGTCACCCAAGATAACTCATACTAGGATTATATATAGAAAAACATGGATATAGAAGATAAACTAAGTGTCAGGTTCTTGATGTAGAGTGATAGTAAACATGATCAATAGATAGTTAACAACAAGAAAACCACAAACTTGTGATGGGATAAACGGTCATTAGTTTCCTAGTGGGAAAAGTAAATGGACAATGTTTTTTGTTTTATGTTTTATTTCATAAAGTTGAGGAATTAATTCATGAGATTGAATAAGAACATAATGATATATATATACTTTTTAAGTAGAGTTTCAAACTTTAATAAATTTTTACCACTAACTCATCTTTTTTTTCAAATGATGAGTATTCAAGATGACTTGGTCTCAATTTACCTTGGGAGAGATGAGAGCTCCAACGGGTGGTTCGCGCTCCGCTTCTTCAAACCCTAACCCTAATCTCATCTTCTGATCGCAAATTCCCCTGATCATGGAGAGCTTTGAACCAAAATGTGAGCTCTCATTCCCCTCTTCTTTATATACTGGAACTCCTTCTCAAGACCTACGCATTCAAGAGACTAGCGAGCATCCTAAGGCAGGTTCCTTCCACGATGTTCTCAAAGGTCCGGATATGTGTAGCATGAAGGAGACGAAGCCTTCCCTCTGAAAGATGCTTGACGATGGTAGATTTCTTGTTGAGGCTGATCCAGAAGCACTTCGGCAGAGAGCACAATTGGTTAAATTCTCCATCCTTGGCTGAGTTTCATATTATAAAGGTGATCTCCCATGGTCTTTATCTGATCTTAAAACTAGGATTTCTCATTGCTGGGATATTTTGAATTGGAAATTGGTTCCTGTAGGTAAAGGTCATTATCAAATTGTTTTAAACTCACAAGATGATCTTAACCAGGTTTAGAAAACTGGAAACATTAACCTCAAGCCTGGTTTACTTCAATTCAGTGAGTGGGATGTCTCTTTTATTCCACAAAAGCATAGGAATTCAAATGCTCAAATTTGGGTTAGGCTTCATGGAATTAATTGGTATTTCTGGAATCCCAAAATTCTCAATGAAATAGTCTCTTGTATTGGATTACCCATCAAGATTGAACAAAGGACTTTAAATACTGAACTTGGACAATATGCAAGATTCATGGTAGAGGTTAATCATGATTCCAAACTTCCAAACTTTATTAATTTTTGTGCTCAGCAATATAAAACTGAAATTGAATTGGAATATGAGAGATTACCCCCTTTTTGTGAAATATGAAAAATTATTGGTCACAAATTTTCAAACTATTGAATTTTGAGAAAACAAGTTGTGCCTCTAATTAAAAATGAATGGAAGGAAGTAAGGTACAATAATAGAAAAAAAAACCCAGTAACTGACATGCCTGAAACTTCTAAAAAGAAGAATGAAATCTGGGTTAAAAAATATAATGCTTTTACCCCTGCAAGGTATGTCCTGGGGTGAAATGGTTGATGATGATGAATCCATCATTATTGAGCATAACATAAGTATGGAAATTGAGGACATGGTCCTTGTCATTATGAACTCTAAATTGTATTCAGAATCAAACAAAGATAATGAGCCTTGTAGGGATAATTCCACAACCAGTTCTCCTGTTTGATTTGAGGAAAATGGGGAGGTTTGTGGCTCAAAATCAAGTGTCATTGACAAAGTAAATACTTTAAGCACTCCCTCTAAAGATCTGGATAATTCTGTATTGAATAATAAAGGTAAGAAGAAGATCCGTTTGGCTATCCTAGCTCAGAACAACAAAGCTGCATCAATTTCTTGCTCTCATAATGCTTCTGATTCAAAGGATCTACAAGGTACTCAGACCAATAATGTGGATTCAGGTAACTATTCTAACTCTAGAATTACTGCTGGTGAGTTTAAACTTTCTGTTGTCCCTGATGAAAAATTCAATTATTTTGATTCTGTTTATTTATAAATACCCTCTTTAGATGCTGATTGTGTCACCATAGTGCACAAGAAATCTGCTGAATCTAAAGGCAATGAATCTATTTACATGGAAAATACCAATAAACTGAAGCTAGTTGTTTTACCTCACGACAAAATCAACTGTTTTGATAATTCTACTACGGAAAAGGTTTCTATTTTTGATAGTTCACAATTCCATGCATATAATTTAGATTCAAAAAGGAAAAATATTGACAGTTCTTTTTTCACTAATTTTCCACCTTCACATACTCAAGATTATGCTCCTAAGAAAACTAAGATAACCTCCCCAAGTCCTGCTTCTAATTTGAATGAATCTAAACTGAACTCCTATATGGTAATCAGAATATCTGAGAGGAAATATGACATGGATAAAACAAAAAAAGGGGGATCTAACCCCAAACATAGGTCCAAATGAATCTTTTAATCTGGAACTGTCAGGGTATTTAAAACTTGGAAACATTAATTGTTCTAAAAAAACCTTTAAATACTCATAAGGATTATTCATTTTTTATAGCCGAACCTAAAATCAATTTTACCACTAAGTTTATGCACCTTTTCTCCCTGAAATATATTTTTCTAGGTGCTTGTGAAGATGGATCCTTAACTGACTCTTTATAGATTTTTTACCATTCATCTCTACAAAATGTGAACATTGTCAAAACATCAGAACAAATTTTTACTTGTGACTTTTTCATGACGATAAACATATTTTTTTCACTATGATCTAAGATATGAATAGATATCAAGAGAGAAGATCTATTTGGCATGACCTTCTCATGTTGGCTCACAATATCCATGACCCTTGGATTGTTATGGGGATTTTAATGCCATTCTTTCTCCTAATGAGAAGTTAGGACCTTCTCACTCTTTCATTTCCTCACGTGATTTTAGAGCTGATATCGAGGACACCAATATTTTTGAAGTTAATCTTATTTGTTCCAAATATACCTGGTACAGAAGACACTACAACAAAGTAGTGGTGAGAAAAATTTATAGAGCTTTTGTGAATTCTTATGCTCTTGACAAATGGGATAAAATTTCTAGAATTACTCTTCCTAGGGTAAATTCAGATCATCATCATATTCTTGTCAATATGTTCAAAAATATTTGGAAACCCATCTTCCCTTTTAGGTTTAATAACGCCTGGTCTAATGACCCTGATTTCACTACATTTATCAAAGATTTTTGGCAATCTATGAACCATCAACATGATGCCTTTGCTTGTGTTACTAAACTCAAACATCTAAAATATGATCTTAAAGGCTGGTGTAGAACCAAAATTGAGAAAATTGACTTAGATATCTCCTTTATAGAAAATGATATTTCTCAAACTCAAATCAATAATACCACCTCTGATTATTCTCGTGACCCTCAACCAAAAATTGAAATCTCATTAAAACTCAACTCTCTTCTCACCCTCAAAGCTAACATGAGCAAACAAAATTTTAAAACAAAATGGTTATCTGATGGAGACAGAAACACCAAATTTTACAATTATCTTCAAAGTATAAATAAGGTTAGTCGACCTCTCACCACTCTTATGCATAATGGAATTCTCATTGATTTAGAGGAGGCCCTTACTAATCATGTGGTTTCCTATTATCACAACATCTTCAATGGTACTGATGTCAATAAGGACCTATGGGATGATATTATCCCCTCCTTGATTGAGGATAATGACAATACCTATCTTCATAACACCCCATTGATCATGAAATTAAAGACACTATATTTAGTTTAAAGCCCGATAGTGCTCCAGGACCTGATGGGTTTAATAATGGTTTTTTCCAGAAACACTGGGATGTCATTCACATGGATGTTTTTAAGATTGTTAGATCCTTTTTCTCCCATGGTGTTCTCCCTCATGGACTTAATGCTCAGTTCCTCACTCTTATTCCTAAGGTTGATAATGCCTCTAAGATTCACCAATTTCATCCTATTACCCTCATTAACACTCTCTATAAGATAATTTCAAAAATTTAGCAAATAGACTCGCTCCCATATCCAACAGAATTGTTTCTTGGAATCAATTTGGTTTTATTAAAAAAAGGTCTATATAGGATTGAATTTTCCTTGCCTCAGAATGAACTAACATTCTTAATAATGTTAACAGAGGTGGGAATATTGATATAAATCTTGAAATTAGAAAAGCTTTTGAAACTATTGATTGGGGTTTTATCTTCAAAGTGCTTCAATGTTTTGGTTTAAATGATATATTTATAAAAATAATTAAAACCATATTTAAGTCTGCTTTTATACCCATTCTGATCAATGGATCTCCGAAAGGTTATTTTAATTGTACCAAAGGTTCCAGATAGGGAGACCCCCTCTCGGCCATCCCCTTTGATATTGTTGAGGATTATCTTAGTAGATTTCTCTCCCAACTGGTTAATCAGAACAAGCTTAAGACCATACAGGATACCAGGAATCTCAATGTCCCCACTCACCTCATGTATACTTATGATATTATTTTATTTCTTCATGGAGGGAATAAGAATACTCAGGTTCTTAAAGATGATTTGTATCATTATGAAGAAATCTCTGGTCAAGCCATATGTTGGAATAAATCTTCGATTTTATTTGGAATTTATTTTGCTTCAAATAGAAAAATCCTTATCCCCAATAATTTTGGAATCAAAGAAGGTTTTCTCCATTTCACTTATCTTGGAGTACCTATCTTTTGGAGAATACCCAAATCAATCTTCTTTAATGGCATTTTGGATCAAATCATAAATCAACTCTCTTCCTGGAAGGGTAAATCTCTCTCCATGGTAGGCAGAATCTGTCTAGTTAAATCAACTATTGTCTCTAAAATGGTTTACTCTTTGATGATTTATAAATGGCTGGTTGGTGTCATAAAAAGGCTGAAAATATTCATAAAAATTTTCATTTGGAAAGTAAGTATTCATGAAAGAAAACTTGTCACCATCCCTTGGTCCACCTGTTTTAAGCTTATTGATAAGGGTGGTATTGCAATCAAAAATCTCAAATTGTTTAATGAAGCACTCCAGGCCAGGATCACCAAGATGTTAATCAATAAAAACTCTGATGTGATTGATTTTTTAAATCAAAGATTTCTTTCTAAGATTAAAAAAATAAATTTTAATCATATTACCTCCTCAATTTGGCCCTCCATTAGACAAACCTTCAACATCATCATGGATAACTCTAGATGGATGGTTAATACAGATTATAATATAAACCTTTGGATGGATAACTAGATCGGTACTCCTCTTATCTCTTGGTTTTCTCCTGACTCCCCTCCTGAGAATATCAACTCCAGTATAGGTGGAGTTCTTCATTCCCATAAAAATAATCTCCCTAAAAACATTTCTCAAATTATTGAAAATTATCCATTTTCTAATGACGAGGATTTCTTCATCTGGGAACCTACTCATAATGGAATTCTTGACTCTAAAATTTTTTATAGACATAATTTTTCACGACTGGAGTCCAAATTTTACTGGTTGAATTACTTTAACAAACAATGGATTATACCAACAAGACTCACTCTTATTTGGTGTATTGCTCATAATAGAATTCCCACTGAGGTCTGTCTTCAATCTTTTGGTTTTCAACTATGCACCAAATGTAATTTATGCAATCAACATAGGGAAAATACTAATCATATTTTTCTATCCTGTGCTACTTCCTCTGCTTTGTGGAACTACATTTTTGACATTTTTAATTACAGATGGATGATTATTGATGCTATTGACTTGCATATAAAGAGATGTGTGGATCATGATGCCTTGCAGAAAATTAAAAATATTTTTCTCACTACCATCGAATAACTTCTTCATGTTATATGGTATGATAGAAATAATATCTTTTTCAATAAATTCTCATTAAACATAAATGCAGATAAAGCTCAGATACTCATTGTGATTCAAGAAGCGGCGTCAATTCTAAAAGTGAATTTTAACAATTCGGTTGGTGACTTTGATATTCATTGCAAACTTTGGATTGATGGCATTTACAGTCTACCTAAGTGCACTCTTGAAGTATTATGGCAAACCCTGATGCTAGGATGGATAAAAGTTAATATTGACGGTGCCTCAAAGGGTAATCCTAGTCCGACAAGATGCGGTGGGATTTTTAGATATTATCATGGGTAGTTTCATGGTTGCTTTTATAATAGTTGTGGCACAACTTCATCGCTAGAAGAAGAGATGATGGGAGTCATCAATGCTGTCACCTTTTCCCTTCAAAAAGGTTGGACGAAAATTTGGTTAGAATGTGACTCAACCACCATTGTTCAATATTTATAGAATGGAGTGACTCATCTTGCCTGGCCTCTCACTACTGGATGGATAAAGTGTCTAGATTCGCTTCTGGGGATCAACTTCATTGCTACACATGTTTTCCATGAAGCCAATGTGGTTGGAGATGAACTTACCAATAAAGGTGTCAACTAGGTTCTGAAATGGATGGATACCTTGCCTCCTGATCTATTTTAGCTTTATCAAAATATTGTAAAAAACTCCCATATTTTCATCTATTGTAATCCTTCCTTTTTTATATATGCAAAAATTAGTGCTTTGATCTTTTGACGAAGGAACAACCTTCAAAAAAAATATGACTTTGTCACACTTGAAGTGCTATAATCAACTTCTAGAGAATCACAAGATCCACAAAGGATAAACTATTTATTTACCTTGTCTTTAAAGATTAACCAAAACCAAAATAGTTAGTACAAGATCAGATTATCCCCAAAAGGATAATATTTTAGAGAAAAAATACTAATCTTAATTTCTAAATTAAACCAACAATACCCAATGTTCAATAAATACAATTCAATAAACAATTTTCCTTAAAAAATTTTAATATAATCCAAACTAATATTGAAACCCAATACATAGAAGAATTTTATTATGTAGTCTTCCATGTTAAATTGTATCTCCAAATAAAATTGACTACTCTTAAGGTCACATACTTAAATGTAATTAACTTAATCACATATTCTCAATGATAGGTTAATCATTTACACAAATAACCCAAATCACTATAAATCCACAATAAAAACATAGATAAAAATACACCATTACTCCTCAAATGAAATACCATAGTATTCTATTTTCCTTAGGCATATAGTGTTCCCAATAGGGCGAACTTCTTCCAAAATAACATTTATCACTTAATCACCAATTCATTTTCCTATACTAAGGATATCCATTTATAATAAATAATATCCCAAATCAACCTATTATTTATAAATAAAATCATTTAACTAAAAAGAATTAGTCACACTAACCAGGGATGTCATGTAGTACAGTGGTAGGTGATAAATCCCAATCACACTCTGGTTGTGTGTTCAATTCCTGCAGCTTTGTTCGACATGATGGGTTGTCACACGGTCTGTGTGTGGTCCTTTTTCAAAAACTATATTTAATAACTTTCCCAAAATGAGATAAATTCCTCAAAATAAGCATAAAATAATTTCATCGAAAATGTTATCACATACCTTTCATTTTATTCCCAAAATTTAATAACTTTTAATTGACTCAAATTCAAGGATCATATAAACCCAAATGGTTATTTATCACTATATCAACAATTTAAAAGATAATTCTTCCTAAAATAGCATTTTCACATAACAAATTGCAGGGTTACACATACAAGAGAAAAGTCTTCCAAAGTAATCTCATCAACAAAGAGCACTAATACTTTTAAACATTTCTCCATCCATTTATTTCTACATAGGTTCTTTCATGACCAAAAGGTTATAATATAGAATAGGGAATTCAGTCAAGTAATGACCCGGTCCCCTACATTTATGTAAAATAACTATAAAGAGATTCTTAGGATATTTTTTATTTTCTTTCATAGTACTCTTCATTTTTCCTCTGTAATTCTATACTTTATGTCATTCTTTCACACACATAAAGCATTTATTTGTTCCATTAAGACACTTTTCTAGGTGTCTCCTTCCACATTTCCTACATGATGTAAATTGAGCTTTATTTTCACCATGGTCTCCATTTCGGGAGCTCTTTTAATTCACCATCTTTCTCTTCTTTGTTGAGTCTAGGAGTCGTTTAATATATATGTTGTTGATCATATATTTGGAAAACTAATTCCTCATGAACATTATATCTTTTACACCTATCAACATTCCATTTCGTTACTCATTTCCACCACCGTTCCCACTTTATACATCAAGATCAATGTTACTATGAGTTCCTTGTAATCCATCCATTGACTAACACTAGAGAAAATAATGTGAGTCATAAAATCATTTATAGAATATCATAACACCTTATTTACAATCTAAAACACCTTAAGATTAACCAAGGTTATTTTGTCTCATCTTATATTAAAATCCTTCAAATCAGTTTGTAAATAAAATGTGAATTATCCTATGTATATTCCCCAGGAGTGTCATATCCAAGAGTTTAGCAAATCCCGTTGTCATGTACCAGGACACCCTGAGTCAAAACCAAAACTCCTTGTTAGAGTTTTCAATCCTAGGTACATCTGTGCTAGAGCCACCTCTACCTACTCATATCCAGACAGAGACATATTTCTTGGAAAACCCACATAATATTTACATTTCCAAATTGTTTTGATGTTATTCTATACTAATCCTCATTGTCTATCTTAGGGTAGTGTTTCCAAATCAGAGTTTTTTCTAAATCTTGCTTCCAAGGATTGTACTAAACTTTCTCTAATACCAACTATTATGGCTTGACCCCAGTTACCCAGAATCAGTGCATTATTATGTAACATTGTCATGATACATGGAATAATGTCCTGAATTACCGATCAGTTTAGTATCCTTAGAAGTAATAGAAACATACATAAGTTTTACATTACATCATGAAATTAAAAAACCTTCATTTTGTCCCTTTTGAAAACTCTTATATCCCTTAGCTTATTCCAACTTGTTAATCATAATATACTTCTTTTCATCCTGGAAAATATAAAACATAAGAAAGGGGTAAGATCAAATGCTCAGTAAGGATAACAATATAGTGGAAACTATCATAAATAAGAATAAACATTTAAGGCAATGTATAAGACTAGAACACAAGCCTTTTTAACAAAAACTTCTGTATAATATGGAATAGCTAAATCGGATAATTCCATTTAGTTATTCACATGGATATTATATGAGTCGAATAATCACATGTAATATCAATATCCAATTTCATAATGATTAAATGCATAATTCCATACTTCATAACCACATAGTCAAGGCCTTGTGCCAAGACAACAAATAAGATTTTGTCAACGCCTGGTTCCAAGAAACTAGTTTGTATCATGAGACCTACTGATGCATCGAGGAGTTATAATGGGCTCCACCCGTCACTTACTACGTTCAATACATTCTTCATATGAAAAGGCTGAAACATAATCTAAACATTCGTATTAAAACTAGCATACGTAATGTAAATATTTTCACCACAAACCATAAATGGCATAAAATAGCACATCCACAGTCAAACGTAACTCAATCAATACAATATAGATGATTGTACTACAATAAATCAATCTCAATCAAGAATAAAATACACTGAAGGACATTGACATAGATGAAAATAGTCATTAAAACTATTTGAGAAAAATATCCCCTTTTTCTTGAAAAAATTTAAATATCACACTATTTATCAATGAAGTCGTTTAAAATATATTTTTGAATCAAAGTGTCCCATAAAAATCGAAACATTTTAAAGGAATTTTGATTTAAAAACATTCATGACCATAAAAATAAATACTTAAAACCATTTTCAAAACATGGAAATTAATGATAAATATTTAGAAGAATAAATATTTAAAAAATTTAAAACAATATTTTAGTTAAAGAATTCATATCCAAATAAGAGACGCTTGAATACAATTAGTTAAGGAATAAAATTAATCAAAACATTATAGTATCATGAGAATAAAGGGATTGATGATATAATATGTCAAAAGACAGTATATACACCATATAAAAGTGAATTGGTGCATATCAACAAAGAGGTCTCAAAGGAACGTAAATTGAGATTAAATACCTTATAAAGTCTATATCGTTATATTAAGGATAAATCGATGAAATAATTATGTGTGAAAAAAATGAATACACTAAATATAATTGTATATTCATTGTAAATCTATCAGGTTACTTTCAAACATAGTTTTGTAAAAACAAAACCAATAACTTGCATGTTTGACTCAATTTATGGAAATTGAGTTAATATTACCCATAAAAAGTTCATATCAAGGGAATGTGAATTTATAAATGGAGTGATTTATCAATAGTGATTCCACACGTATTCTTGGAGTAAAATAATCAATGAAGTATGTGTAAAGCCCAATGAGTGTAAATTAAAATTTGAAATTCCCTTACTGATTTAGTAACAGACAAAACATACACGCCATGAAAGAAGAATCATACAATTAAGATTTAAATACCCATAAATTAAAGTATATTACACATATAATACAATCATGGGCAGTACATACACCACACAAAAGGAAATAGTGCCAATATAGCCTGAATCTCATGGGAATAAGAAGTGAGATGAAAACCCCTTACCTTATACTTTTACTTAGTATAGGGTAGGTTAACCTCAATTATAATGGTGAAATCATTGTTATTAAATTATTCAAGAACAAAATTAATAAATATGATATCATATATGGTCTTCTTATATTGCTTTGTTAATGATATTTCAGTAGTATCATTGTTTAGGTTGTTAACTGATTCATTTTCCTTTATATGTTTTGTTACGTAAGTCATGTTTATTATGTATAGGATATATTTGATTCATATCCAAAATTATATTAATTTCTTAAACATTATTGTTAATCAGAAAATGAAAATTATTCTTGAATTATTACAATGAAGATGAATTTTCATCGCGTTCGTGGAGACGATAAACCGTACGTAAGCACGGGCTACAATATCATTATATTGAAGGAGAAATCATATGTAATTGGATGTTATATCATATATAAAGAATCATTAACATGTTATATATATTATATACATCAGTTATACTCCTTATTATACCCATCCAAATAATGATGTGTTTGAATAACAAACTACACAACGACGTGGAGACGGTAAGCCGTACGTACGCACCTATGATGACTTTGTCATTTATATAATGGATAGAATAATGAATATGGTTTTAACATATATATAATAACATAATATTATGTATAAGGTACTGGATTTTCTTTATGGAATCAAAAAATAAAGAGGAAGTTGAAGAAGAAAATAACTTGAAAGAGGGTGGGGAAATTATTACCTCTTCTTCGGGTGTTTCCTTTTGATTTGATCAAAATGGATCCATAGGTTGGATTTAGGATCCAATTTAGTCCTCTAGGACGAAGTTAGGGAAGTTTGGAAGATAATTTTGCGTGGTTTGGTCAAGATAAATGGCTTTGGAGGTGTGAAATTAAGAGAAGGGTAAGTACCCTTTTATAAGAGAGGTGATGGTCACTTTAGGAAAACCTTGAAATATTATTTTATAATAAAATCATTTTCGGTTTCTAATGGCTAAAAAATTATTTATTTCTAAGATAAGGTTGGGATGGGTATAAAGCCTTTCAACCAATAGGTTTTAGACAAGTTTAGGTTACCATTTTAACCTTATATTTTAGATTTAACTCTTAGATAAATAGTTTAACTTTTACCATATCTTCTTGTATTCTTACACTATATGGTTAATAAAATTACTCTAAATATCCAAGAGAACATAAAGTGGTTTATTAATTAAATATATTATATTATTTAATCCCTTTTTCCTATTCTTATATTTTAAAGAATATTATATCAACCAATAATATAATATTTGTTTTAAAAACTAATTTATGTCAATTTTGACACAATTTGGTATTTTGTTTTTTGTGAAAGTCATAACAACCTTATCACATCAAAAAAATCTATTTAATAAACCCTAACATGTCATGTTAACCAAGAAAATTCTTTTATGGCATCAAAACTTTTATATTCTATTTATTTTAATATTTATAATATAAATTATTTTAATAATTCATTAAGAAGGTAATTACTGCATCATCATCGTGTCATAAATAAATTCAATTATTTAATCTATAAAAATTATAAATAAAATACGATTATGTAGGAAATCATTTTATATTTATAATTAATATTTATAGGTGAATTTATCTAATGTATAACCCTATATTAAATTTTTTTTAGCTAATAAACTTTGAATTTAACACTTTTAACTCTTCTTTAAATAAAATAATAATAAATGTTCATATCTAATTCAGGTGGACCTAAAGGATCATATTTTATTACTAAGGCTGTTTTTGGTATAATTAGACATATCTAATAGAATTAGGACATGTTTTAGAGTAATTATAATATCATTTTGACCTTTAATTATCCTATTTACTTTTAACTGTGATAAATAAAAGTCAAAAGTTACTATTCACAAAAAATTATTTTTATCTTATTGAATAAAATTTTACTTACTAATATTAACCATGTCTCTTGGATTTTGGAAATTTAATTCATAGAAGATGTAAAATTATGTTTTATACAAATTTGCAAATGCTCCTAGGAGATGGGTAAAAGACGGTAAAAAGTTAAATAAAATTTTATACATCTAATATTATTATAAAATGACTCCAATGAATTACATTGAACTTATATAGATATTATATATCTATTTTGACTTAGAAAATTTAAATAAAATACATATTAATTTAAATAAAAAGTCGGTTTTAAACAATAATGTAGTGTTTTTTACTATTCACCAAACATTTCATGTTTTCAGAAAAATACCAAACATTTACCATAAGCTAATATTGATATTCTGAATTAAAAAATTAATTCAATTTTACAAAATTAAAATCATATAAGTTTCATTAATTAATTTAAAATTAATTCCCGTTGTCAAAACCAAAAAACAAGTTTTTAAAAAGTAAAAACCATCAAAAGATTGAAATGTGTTAATGTCAAATTTAAATTTGAAATTACTTATAATGACTTAAATTGTATTAAATGATAAAAATATAATCTAATTATACTTAAAAACCATTCAAATTCATAAATTATCACTATAAATTATTAATATTAAAATTATTGTTTTCAATTAAAATTTAGAATTTTTCAGTATTCATCAAAATATGAAAGTTATCAGAAAAGTACCAAAAAATTATCCAAAATAAATTTTTATTTTCATATTCTAAGGAATAATTTAATTTAATTAAATTTAGTATATGAAAGTTTCAAATATTGGTTTTAAAAAGGGTTTTCCATTAAAAGGTGGTAAAATTTCATTTTTAAAAAAATACTTCTTTTATCATAAAAATGAATTTGTTCTTATATTATGTCTAAGAAACACATAATATGGATTATAAAATTATTTTTAGTACATAAAGTTCAAATTTTAGTTAATAATACTCATAAATTATTTTTTAATGGATAGTTTGATATGTCATGGTGCGCTCGAACTTGGTGTTGGGTGTAGTGGAAACTATTGAATTACTTTAAAAAAATAACTTACTATGAAATCTTGGGGCGTTACATGGATCGTAATAATGATTATAATAATGAATATATATGATACATTTGAAATTATATTAATTCTATAAAATTAATATATCATCCATTTCCTTACCCATTCTCCCATTATGGAAATGATATCATCACTCATGAATACATATAGAATACCGTCTCCATGAAGCGATGTGATTCATTTTCCATGTCAAACATTGAATAATGGTTTTAAAAATGAATCCATTTAATTAGTAATATATTTATTACATTAATATAATTATATATATGGTTTATTTATATCCTATTAAAGAAAACTAAAACTTCTGTGACAAAACATGCATGGGAAAACAAATCACTTAAAACCTGAAAATTGTAATAATGAAATATCATTAAAAACAAGGGACAAGATGTTTAAATAAGAAAATATATAATATTAAAAATATGAATATGGGTTTTAATAAATTATTAAAATTATTATACATGCTTTTAAATCATGTTCAACTAAAGTGATGTGTGAGGTAAGATATTTTGTCCCAAATTCACTTCACTGAGGCATATTGTAATGTTGTGAACCTGGTTTATTTTTTATTGTGTTTATGTTTCCCATTTTAAATTTTATTAAATGAATATTTAATACATCATAATATTATAATTTTTAATTTTAAATATCTCCCCAAGTGTATTTGACATGAAATTTACGAATTGGTATATAATTTCATTATATAATTTCTTTTCATTAGGTTATGTTACTTCTCCATTGTCATTGATAATATAAGATTATGTGTGTAATTTATTTGATTATTTTATGTTTTATTTACACTTTATTTATTTGTATTTATTTTTTAATCGCATAATTAACTCATTGATTAATCCTCACTTCAACGGTATGATCATTATACAATAATTTGTTTTAATTTCCACACCATTGAGACATATTTTATATATTGTAACTATTTATTTTTATGAGGCATATCAACTTCCACTTTGATAATTTATATCTTTGATCTATTAATTTTATTAAAATGTAATGTATTATATCTATTTATTCATTACATGGATTTTATGATTCAAATGTTACCTAATAGGTAAGGGTTCACATTTAATTTTCATTTGAATCGTAATTGTTTATGATTCAATTTTGATTGAAGGAAAATATTTTTTCACTATTTAATAGAACCCCATAATTTTTTTCTATGATGGTTATTAATTATTTTTAAACCAATAGTGCCATTTCCTACTCTTGAGTATATAAAATTATTGGGAAAGAATTTTTTAAAAAATCCGACATTGATTCTCTCTTCGGTCGAAAATCCTTTTTCTTTCAAATACTTATTTTATAAAAATATTTCCAATAATGATTATAATATTCACATATGGTTGTTTAAATTAACTTTTCCAATTATCAGAATTTCAAAAAACATTTTAAAAATATTCCTCTTATAATTTAAAAAATGGTACTTGTTAATTTTTCTGAAAAAAATATGAATAAAATATTTAATTTAATGTACTTGAAATTAATTGAATTTCCATCCATCATGAATAAAAATTTCTATAAATCTTCCTATAATATTTTAAAATATTATTTATAAATTAAAAAAATCAAAATATTAATTAAATTAATAGGTTTTAAAAAGAAACTTTAATAGGGAAAAATGATATTTTCCTCAAGAATTTTTTTAATGATCCTCTTATCATATTTCTATTAATCAACGAAAAAAACTATTTATTTTAATTTTAAACCACTAAGGAAATGTTCAAATGGTATAATTATTATTCTCTCTTTACATTTTTTGTTATTAGTTTTACTAGATAATGTATTTACATTCAATTTATTGATTAATTTATAACATTCTTTTGAAACATTCACATTTTTTTATCAATGGATATTGCATTTCCCTTGAATATGCATATTATTTATAACAACCCAGACCCCAATAGTCTAGAGATAGTTCATTACATTATTACATTGGTACAACATACAATTTATCACTACCCAAAGTACAAAATTGTTTAGTAGTCATGATAATCTAGATACATATAAGAAATTCAAATCACAATAAAAAACATAAAATACACAAATAATTTTTATCATGAATTTCATTAATCCCATTAGTTTAACCCTACAAATAAAACTCAAAAAACATCTTCATATCTTAGGAAAAAATAAAACCTAAGAAATATGTGAGCTCATTTTCTCAATAAGGATAATCATACAATGTATGGAATCATAAATAATAATAAAAATTTAGGAAAGTTGAATAACAAACAACACATGCCATTAAAAGAAAATCTTGAGCATAATATGGAAGGAATAAAAGATGATCAAATAACTCCATATAAATAATATCATGAGAAAGATACTTAAACATGGAGATTCTACTAGTGAAATAATCAAAGGTATTTCCAATAACTAATCTCATAAATATTGAATACATAATACGGGACACCATAAATATACCATTAAGTCTTCGACCAAGACACCGTACTTAATCGAGAAACACATTAGCCAAAACCCAATGTAGTTTGTCTCATGAGACCAAATAATTCATCGAGGTGATATAACATGCCCCATTAGACACTTACAAAGTCTAATTAATTATTCTTATGGATAGATTGAAACATAAAAAACATAAACATTCAAATTAAAAACTAACATTAAAAATGTGAATCCTTCTACCATAAACCATTAATGGTATCAAAATAGAACAAATACAGTCAAACTGATCACAAACCACTTATTAAAACATGGTAGATTATATTATAATAGTTCATCCCCAATAAATCATAATGTTCAACAAATTATGTTGACATAGATGAAAATAATCTTATAAAATCATTGAAATGTTAATGAGAGAAATATACTTTTATTTTGAAATCATTTTTTTAAATCCACAAAATTATAAACAAAATAAATTATTTGAAAATACCTATGTAAAACATTAAAAAAGATTCGAAACATTAAGGTTTCATGATTGAGGGAAATATGATCATGTTGTATAAGTTAAAAAAGTTTCCCTTCTATATTTTTTCAAAAAAGACATAAAGTACCACGATTAGAAAATGAAAAAAATATTCATTTCAAAACCATTTCCAAAATTATAAAATGGGTAAAAAAACATTAAAAATTCATAGAATATTAGTAAAAGATATTTTTTAAAACATTTTTATAAAAGATAGATGCGGAATAATAATTTTCCCTTATGAAGACTTAAACATAAAAAATGTAGAATAATAATGAGACTGTGAAATAACCCTTACCACTTTATAATCCATAGAATAGTATACCCAATGAACGAAATTAAATTATATGGATATTAAAATTCCATAATAATTTGAATTATATTCATAAATGACCATCATGGGATGTATATAGACCACACAAAAGAAGAAATCAGATTATAAATCTTGTGTCCCATGGAAATATAAGTGAGACAAAAATCCCTTAACTTATGTTTTAACTCTCATCATACTCTTTAAAATATCCTATATAATAAATATATATTTATTATAAATCTATAATAAAACCAAATTCTTTTTAATAATACCATTTATGATTTACTTATGAATTTATATTTCCAATTTATTAATAATTTCATGTGAACATTACATTCTGGGTAATAACCTCTTTTTTTACATGTTTTTTAATTTTTAATTTTTTATCCTCTTTATTATATCCTTATCTAATCATATCCAAAATGATATCCATGATATTTATATCATATATATTTTTTATATATGTATTTATAATAATATATAATAAATAACTATAGAAAATAAAATACACTGTTCATGAAGATGGTAGGAAGTACATATGCATGAATGCTATTTCCATTTTCATTTCATATTGAATGAAATTAAGTAATAATATAATTCCAGAAGAAAAATTATTTCATATATATCATATAATTTAACTAAATCCATCTTTAATACATTCCATGTAGAGTGTGTACAAATCATATATTTTTTATGATGTGGTAGTCCACACATCCACAAATGAAGTTATTGTATTTTCAAAAAAATGTTATGAATGAAGGTATATGTTATATGATAATTACAAAAGAATAATTTCATCTTAAATATAATATATATCATATAAAAAATAAATTACATCCTCATTATTAACCATGAAAGGTGGAAATGGAATAATTATTAACATCGGTTCACAAGGAGGTAGTCCTCCACACACATGAATGATAACTTTTTATCACATTTTATGGAAGTATGTGTGAGTGTAGGTCGGAGGGTTTTAAGGAAGAAATAAAACAAACAAATCATTGATGAATGTTACATATTCTTTGGGTATCTTTTCTTGATTTTCACTACATGACATCTTTGGTTGGATTTATGACCAGTGTGTGGCTTCTAGGATGAAGGGATAGAAGTTGGGAGGAGATATGGGAAGGTTTTGATAGATATAGAATTATTAAAGTATTGTGAATAAGTGAGGGAGTTGGTTCCCTTTTATAATTGAAGTGATTGTCAATTTTGGAAACTCCCAAAATATTAAATTATTGTAAATTAATTTTCAATTCCAAATTGATCATAAGTGACTTAGTTTGAAAAAAATATTATTATGGCTCTAAATATTCTCAACTAATAATTTTTATATAGGTTTAGGTTATATTTTTTAAACTTATCTTTTGGGTCCTACTCTTAATTAAACCCTTTAACTATTACGACAACAACGCAGATTTTTACTCTTTAAGGGTTAATATAGTTACTATAAAGTGCCAAAAGAACCATAAATGAGTCAAGGATATCCATATAAAAAAATCCTGACAAAGTTTATATTTTTATGAATTTTTTATAATTTTTTAAAATATTATTAATTTTAAAATATCTTTAATGTCAATTTAGACACTATTCATTACTTGAATTTTTAAAAATAACAATCCACCAGATAACTCTAAAAAACCTTTAATACATCCCTAATATGTATATTAAAAGTATAAAATTTATGTAATGAATTAATTATCTCAAATTATTTTTATTTTAAAAATTTTAATATAATTTATTTAATATTTCTATTAATTAAACAATTAATACATCATTATTGGGTAAGCATTTTAGATAATTATTTATTTCCAAAAAATTAAAATTAAATTTTTATAATGATGATAAAAATTTTAGATTTCAATTTACTAACTATATTTGAAGATATTTTCTAAATAACCATAATTTTGAAATGTAATACTTATTAAAAACATGAGTGTAACCTATTTGACTTTCCATAGAATAAAATACTAAAAAAAGTTTAATTTCATCCAAGTGGCCCTAAGAGGCCATAAAATTGGCCCAAGGATGATTTTTTTGTCAGAAATAACTCATCTAATAAAATTATCACAAGTGTTCTGGTAATTATCTAATAATTATTATATTATTTTTATCCTTAATTACATGATTTACATTTAACCGTGTTAAAAAAACCCTTATTAAAATCACAATTCATATTCTATAAAAATAAAAGGAACCTATTTACATAATTATCACCCAATGATTAAAAATATTAAATATGTTTTTTAAAATTCAAAACACACATGTTTTAGCAATTAATTTAAATTCAATCCTATTGAAGAAATGAAAAAACTAGTGTTTAAATTGAAAACTATCAAAATATTGAAATATTGTTATATCAAAATTAAATGTTAAATTGATTAAAATGATATAAAATTGATTAAATGATATAAAATTGATATAATTAAACTTTAAAACCAATCAAAAATAAAATTTGTCACATTAATAAATTTTATTAAAAAGCAGTTTTCAATTAAAATATAGCATTTTTCACTATTTATCAAAACATGATTTTTTTTGAGAAATACTAAAAATTCCTAAAAATTAACTTTTCATATAACTATTTCAGATAAGATGTTTATTTTTTCAAATATAATTAATAAATGTGTCAAAAATGGATTTAAAACAATCTCACCATTAAAAGGCGACAAAATAACCTTTTTAAAAAATTATTCATTTATTTATAAAATTGGATTTGTTTTTATATATTTTCTATAGAACACATAGGATGAATATTAAAAATTATATTGAATATTATATATTTATCCATATCATTAATATAATACAAAAAATGTGATTTTTTATTTCACTATTATAAAACACACTTATGCGCATATAAATAATTTTCATAAAAACAATTTAATTTAATTTAATTTTATTTATATTTATTTATAATTTATAGGTTAAAAATGTAATAAATAATATATATTCATATATTATTTAGTATTATTCATAATCACCAATTTAATATATTGGAAATAAGTTTTTCTAAAATAATAATATTAATATTATAGCATTGTTCATTTAAGATCAGTGTTGCATGCAATGTAAGCTATATGATATATAAAATTTAAAAAGATACATACTAAATAATCTTGTGGTGTTACATTCACTAATATTACAACAAATTTTATCCTCACAATATGAAATTTCACTTCAAAAATCAATAGATGATACATGAGAATTCAATTGTGGGAAACCCACATAGAAAATAGTGTTAAAAACATTCTTTTGGTAAGAAAGAAAGGGAAATGAGAATTTCACCAAAAAATTAATCATTAGAATAGGATAAAATTATTGGTAAGTGAAAATAGGGACATGTAAGAGATATCAAACTATCGCGTTCTGATGGAGAGTGATGGAGAAAATGATTATTTCAAGAACCTATAAGGGAAAAAAATATGGATGCTAAAATTTCTTCACATTCAATGTATCAATGTGTGAACTAAAATCCTAAATTTACAGTATACACTTTTTATATGGACTCTTGAAAAGCTTCAAAATCACCTTATTTTTCCTTTAAGATAGATAATGTTTCATAGAATATGTTCATGTTTTCATTGATTTTGGATAATTCTGTAGAACTCGTCGAATCCTCCATGATCAAAGAAAAAGATAATTTGGATAGAGTCACATACGATGGTAACATATCTAGAAAAGGTATTGAGATAAATGTTTCGGTTATCTTTTATTAAAATGTTAATATAGATGGGAAAATTCCCTTTATATATGGTGGATAGTCTATTTTCCCTCCTTTAATAGGCAATGAGACACCTAGAATGGTGCAACTGACTACAGAAAACCCTTTTGGATCCTGAATTATATGACTGATGATAAAGTTAATGAGGTTTGGATAGAAAAAACATAGACATTACAAGTGAAGGGTTCTAGTAAGAAGACATCAGTAAGGAAGAAGAATGTGATTTCAATAGTTTTCTCTCTCGAAGAAAATTCAATGATTGAAAGTGACCTCTCAGTTCATAGGGAGATGACGCCAATGGGGAAAGGAAACATTGATATAGAAGAAGACAAATGAATAGGGACCCGGAAACAAGTAATGTCATAGAAATGGGGTCATCACCCCCAAACTTCATGTACGAGGCTATGGTTGGTCTGATTGGGATACTAAGAAAGAGAAAATGACATCAAGGGATACTGAATCGAATGACACTGATATTGAAATTATAATCCATCAAATAAAAAGACAATAAGAGAATTATTTCAAGGTTCATGGCCTTTATTGGGGTCAAGGTATCCATTATAGTGCCTTGCAAGAAGAAGAACACGAGATTGGAATAATGATTTGAAAAAACATGGTCTTGACAATTTTGGAAGAGGGTAGTGTTTCTTTGTCTCACCCCATCCTTTATTTTTTATGTTATCTTGTTTTTTATTTCAATAAAAATGTGAGAAAGTATAGTTAATTAATTACATTACATTTAATGAGCATAATCTAATCCTTTGGTTGTGTTTTGATCTATTTCCACTTCATTTCATACACTTGTAAATGAATGTTCTAGAAGAATTTTTCATGCCTGATGAACTTTTATGAAATATAATATCCAAGATTCAATCTTTCAAAACACAAATATTTTCAAAAACCAAAATGGTTAAAACAAATTATCCAATAAATCTTAATTTAACTCCAAAAAATAATATCCCTTGTTAACCCTAAAACATTCAAACTATAAGACACGTCTAAAATAATTTTTCCCAAATCCACAGTCCAAAAATGTCTCTAAATATTCAATATCAATCATAACATTAGATTTACCAAATAATGGAGCGTAGATATTATTTTCACATACCAAATATTTTATCACCTTAAAAATATTAATGAAAACATTAATGCTTCCAAATCCTTATAGTAAAAGTACTACAATAGAATCTTTATTTATTCCAAAATTCATATTAACAATATATCATTGATAAAATACTCAAATGACCAAATTCTTTAATTCAATCATAATTACATTATTAATTTATCTTCATCATAAGATTGACCATGATTCATTATCCTCTTTTGGGATATATACCTTCGGTGGTTGAGATAATGATTTGTGTAGTGTCCATTCTCATTGCATTTGAATAATTATACATATGATACCTTTTTCTTACCATTGGAATCACAAGAATGTTAGACTTTATCTACACCTTTTTAGTAAACTTCTACTCCTTTTAATCAATAACCAAGGTGTTTCTTTCCCCAAGTATCATGGGTGGAAAAATAATTCATTCTCTTTCTCCCTTTATCAATTTTTCCTAATTGTACTCTTATTCTCATGCTTCCCTCCAAAGACATAATAATTAGAAATTTTTTTGTCTCATTATCACATTATATTATGTCCTCATATGATGAAAATTCTTGGGAGACTATTTCCCTTCTAAATATTTTCTTAAACATATCTATGAAATGGTCATTATCATTCATTGTATTATGTGCATTTCTACTATTTTTATTCCTCTTGCTAGGATCCATTTTTAAATAAAGGAATACATTAGATTAGATTATGACGTTACGAAATGTAATGTATAATTTATGAATTACCAAATCAAATAAAAAAAATTGAAAATTTTTGTATAAATAATCTCTAAATCATAAGAAAAGTTTATTTGGATATATTTCCAAATTTGATCATTTGGTTGCTATCTCTAATCTATTTTTACCTAAATACTGTTCCCAAGGTTTCTCTAAAATTCCTCTAATACCAAATATGAAAACCCCAAAACCAGTTGCCCATAGATTATGACTTACTTTATTACATTGGAATATAATACATGTGATTATATCTCTAATGATAGAATATTTTAGTTGTCTTGGTAAACTATATACATACTTGAAATTCACATTGAAATCTACAACAGAAAATACAAATTTTTTTTTCAAGAATTCTATAAATCCCTTTAGTGTAACCCTGCATATCAAAATCAAAAAACTTCTTCATATCCTATGAAAAATAAAAGCACAATAAAGGTATTAGATCAGATGCCTAGTAAGGATAATAATATTGTTTCATATATCATAAATAATCCTAAAAAATAAGGAAATTTGAAAAACTAACAACACATTCCACTAAAATATAATCTTGTGCGTAATATGGAAGGAATAAAAGATAATCAAATAATTCAATATAAATAATCACATGAGAAAGATACTAACCCATGTATATTCTAATAGTGAAATAATCACATGGATTATCAATAACTAATATCATAAAGAGGGAATGAATAATACAAGATATCATAAACATACAATAAATACTTCTTCCATGAAACCATACATAATCATGTAAGACATTAGCCAAAACCCAAATATTTTTGATCATGATACATACCAATGAATCAAGGGGATATAGAGGGCCCCACCTGACACATACAATGTCCAATTTACTCCTCTTATGAAATGAGTGAAACTTAGTCAACATAAACATTCATATTAAAAACTAGAATATTAAATGTGAATACATTTAATATAAACCATTAATGGTATCAAAATAGAACATAAAAATTCAAACTGACCATAAACTACTTATTTAAATATGGGAGATAATATAATAATATTTCATCCTCACTGAAGCATAAAATTTAATGAAGGATGTTCAAATGGTTCAAAAATCATGAATAAAATCATTGAAATGTTTTTGAGAGAAATAATCTTTTATATTTAAATCATCTAACCAAAAAGATGTTCAATTATAAATGAAATTTTTTTATTTTAAAATAACCTTATAAAATTTTAAGGGAATATACAAAATAATAAGGCATCATGATGGTGTAAAATCTACTTAAGCTGCATAAGAAAAAAAGTACATCAATTTTTTTGTCGAAAAATTCATAAGGTACATTTCTTAGAAAATGAAAATAAATTAAAACTATTTTAAAAATTAATAAATGGATAGAAATAATTTAATAATTATTAGAATAATAGTAAAACTAATTTTAAAACCTTTTAAAAAAACATTGATATGGAATAAATATTTTCCGTACTGAACACTTAAACATAAACAATAATTAATAATAACGAGATTGTGAGATAACCCTAAAAACTTAATAATCAGTCGAATCGTATACCTAATGAATGAAATAAACTTTTATGTATATAAAAATACCTTAATATTCCAATTAATACTCATAAACGACATTAATGGTTAGTATATACACCAAACAAAAGAATAAATTAGTGTATAAATCATGTCTCCCAACGAAATATAAGTGAGGAAAAAATCCCTTACCTTATGTCTTGACTCTCATAACACTCTATAAAACCTCCTATATAATAAATATATATTTTTTATACATTCATCACATAACTATATTCATTTATATAATACCATATATTATTTACTTATGACTTTATATTTCTTTTTTATTAAAAATTCGATGTTAATGATAAATTTCAAGTAATAACCACATTGTTTTTATCATGTGTCTTGATTTGTTATATTTTTTACCCTCTTACATATACCACTGTGTAATAATATCCACAATGATAACCAATACATAGATATCTTATATATTTATTATATATGTATTTATAATAATATTTTAAAAATAGGAATATAAAATGAAATACACCATTCAGAGAGATGGAAGGTCGTACATATGCATGAAAACTGTTTCCATTTTCTTATTTTATTGAATGAAATAAATTAAATAATAAAATTCCAGTAGAAATATTATTTCATATATAGCATATAATTTCACTAAACCCATCCTTAATACATTTTATGTAATGTGTGAATGAATCAAATCATTTTGAGGAGTTGGTAGACCACACATCCATAAATGAAGTTATCATATTTATGAAAAATTGAAAGCATGAAGGTACATGTTATATAATAATTACAAATGAAAATTTACATTATAAATATATTATATGTAATATAAAAATATTAATTCTTTTATTATTCCCAACCACGAAAGGTGTAAATGGAAGAACATATGACATCAGTTCATGAGGTGGTGGTCCTCCATGCACACAAATGATTATTGAATATCCCATTTGATGGATGTGTGTGTGAGTGTTGATCTAAGGGGTTTAAGGAAGAAATAAAACAAAAAAAATCATTGATGAATGTTATATCTTCTTAGGGTATTTCCATTTCATTTTCATGACATGACTTCTTTGGTTGTCTTTACACCCAATTTAAGGCTTCTAGGATGTAGGAATGTAAGTGGGAGGAGATATGGGAAGGGTTTCATTGATATAGAATTATTTATTTGATGTGAATAAGTGAGGGAGTAGGTTCACTTTTACAATTGATATGAGGGTAACCATTTTAAAATATCAAAATATTAAATTAACATAAATTAATTTTCAATTCCAAATTGCAAAAAAGTGATTTAGTTTGAATATAATATGATGTTAGATCGAAACACTCTCAAAAAATAATTTTTAAAAAAGTTTAAGTCACATTCATACAAATATTTTTTGGATTTAACCCTTAGTTAAACACTTTAACTCTTTCTATAAAAACATTGATTTTTACATTTTAAGGGTCAATATAGTTACTATAAAACTAAAAAAGAACCACAAATGAGTCATGGATGAAATTTTATACCTTATAAAAATAATTCATTTTTAGTTTATATTTTTAGTAATTTCATATCATCTAATAAAATATTATTTATTTCAAAATATCAATAATTAAAATTTTAACACTATTCGTTAAAAGAATTTTTAATAAATATCAATAGACAAGATAACTTCAAAACAAAACCTTTATTAAATCTCTAATTTATCTATTCCATTTATAATTTTTTTGCATTTCATTAATTATCTCAAACTATGTACTTTGTTATATTTATATTATCATTTAATTGATATTTCTATTAATTAAACAATTCTTGAATCATCAATGTGTATAGATTTAATATAATTATTTATTTCTAGAAAATTAACAATAAATTTCCATGATGATGATAAAAATTTTATATTTCAAATTTTTTTTATATTCTAATATATATTCTGCAAAATTACATTTTAATAATGCAATACTTATTAAAAACATGATTATGGCATATTGAACATTGCTTTGAATAAAATACTAAAAAGGTATAAAGTTATCCAAGTGGCTCAAAGAGCATATAAAATTTCCCAATGATGTTTTTGGGTAAGCAAAAACTCATCCAATAAAATTATTAAAAGTTTTATGGTAGTTTTATAATATTTATAATATTACTTTTACACTTTATTACTTGATTCACCTTGAACCTTATAAATAAAAAACATTACTAAATTAATAATTAATAATATCTAATAATAAAAGAAACCTATTTACATAATTTGGAAACACTGATTAAAAATTTTTATTCCATTTTTTAAAATTCAAAACACATAATCTTTACTAATTTATTTAAAATTAGTCGTGTTGACGAACTAAGAAAATGAGTATTTAAAGTAAAAACGTTTAAGCAATTAAAGTATTTTTATATCCAAATTCAGTGTGAAATTGACTAAAATGATCTATAATGGATTAAATGATATAAAATTGATCTAATAGTAAATTAAAAACAATAAAAAATATAATTCATGACTATAAATAAATTGGATGAATGAACAGTTTTCAATTAAAATCCATTATTTTTCACTATTCATCAAGACATAAAACTTATCAAAAAAATACCAGAAATTCAAAAAATGTAAATCTTCATTTTCCATTTTCAAATAAGAAGTTTATTTTTTCAAATAAAATTTATAAAATTTTGAAAAATAGATTTAAAACAACCTTTCCATCAAAAGGGGGCAAAACAGCCATTTTAGAAAATACTTCTCTTTTTAAAAAAATTATTTTTTATTATATATTGCCTATAAAACACATAAGATTAATTTTAAACATTATATTCAATATATGGTATATATATAATTAATATAATCTAAAAGGGTGGTTCTTTATGTTTTATTGTTATAAAACACACTTGTGCACATTTAAATAGTTTTTATAAGAATACATTATTTATATTAATTTTTTTTAAATATTTATTTCTAATTTATGTGTAAAAAATTAATTAAATAATATATTTTCTTATGTTATTTAATCCTATTCATAATCAATAATTTAATGTAAATGATATAATTTTTTTAAATAATAATATTAATATTGTATCATGGTTTGTTTTAGCTAAGTTTCATGAGAAATATAAGCTATCAAATATATTATATTTAGAATGATACATACCTTAAAATCTTGTGGTGTTACATTCTCCCATCCTTCAATAAAATACTGCCTCAAAATTTGAAATTTCACTTCAAAAATCAATGGGTGAAATATAAAAATTCCACTATGGGGAACCCGCATCAGAAATAGGGTTATAAAATATACTCTTATTAAGAAGAAATGGGATGAAGGTCCCCAAAAAATTAAGAATTTAAATAGGATAAAATTAGATAGATGTGAAAATTGGGACATGGATGAGAAATTAAACTATCACATTATAATATATAGTGATAGATATCATGGTCATTAGAAATTCAATCATCACAAAACCATAAATATATGATTGGTTAAGAAGCCATTTATTTTTCAATAAAAAATAAATTGAATAGAATATTTTTTGAAATAGTTTCTTATAGATGGGGTATTATTTTAAAATTTTGATAAGCACTTGAGAATGTAAGATTGCTTGATTAAATTCCCTACCATAATCATAATCCTATCATTTTTATGTGCTTATATCTATTTTCACTTTTTTTTACACTTATAAATGATTTCTCCTGATTCATTTTTCATTCTTGGTGCACTTTTAAAAATCATAGGATCCATGAATTATTCTATCAATATTTAAATATTTACTGAAAACAAAATGGTTAGAATATTGTATCTAATAAAAGATAAATTAACATAAAAAATAATATCCTATGTTTAAATTAATCCATTCCAACCATAAGACTCATCAAAAATAATTCTATCCAAATTCATAGTCAAAACATGTTTCCAAATATCCAAAATAAATCATAACATCAAATTCCCAAAACAACATAATGTAGCTCTTATTGTCACATACCAAATATTTTATCACCTTAAAACCCTTAATGAAAATGTTCATGCTTCAATATCCTTAAATAATAAGTACTGCATTGTAATCCTTATTTATTTTTTAATTATTATTACCATTACATCATTCATAAAATAATCAAATGACATGATTCTTTAATCCAATCATATTCACATTAATCATTCCTCTTCATCTTAATCTTGACCATGATCCATTATCCACTTTTGGGGTATATTCATTTGATGGTTGATACATTGATTTGTGTAGTGTTCCACCTCCTTGTAGTTGATGCTTTTTACAATGACATCCATTTTATTACCATAAAAATCACATGAACGGTGGCCTTTATCTCCACATTTGTGGTAAACTCCCATTTCTTTTAATCAATAATCAAGGGTATTCTTCCCCCAATTATCACATTTAGGAATATAATTATATCTCTTATTTATTTTATCTATTTTATCTATTTTTTCTGAATTGTAATCTTGTTATCATTCTTCCCTCTCAAGCCCGAATACATAGATAATTATTTATTTTTATTTTTATCACATGAAATCATGTCCTCGTATGATTATAATGTTAGGATACTTTTTCCTATATAAGTATTGGCTTAAAACCAACTAAAAATAGTCATTATTATTCTTTGTTTTATCTACATTTCTATAGTTCCCATTAATTCTAAGAGGATCCATTTCTAAAGGAAGGAATAAATTATATTTGATCATGTAATTATGAAACATAATGTATAATCTACAAACTAATGAATCATATAACATGAATTTAAAATTTAGGTATAAATAATCTATAAATCCTATGTCAGTTTTATTTGGATATATTTCAAAAAAATCCTTTGTTCACTTTCTAATATATGTATTCCAAAATCTTGCTCCCAAATTTTCTCTAAAATTCCTTTGATTCCAACTATAATGACCCTGAACCTAGTAGCCCAGAGTTTTTACCTTACATTATTACATTAGAATATGATATAAGTGATTGCATACCAAATAAATAAAGAGTTTGTTAGTCTTGGTAAACTAAATACAAACACAAAATTTACATTACAATCTAAAACATAAAATACAAAAAGAATTTTCTTCATTCATTAAATTTATCCTCTTAGTGAAACCCTTCATATCAAACTCAAAACACTTCTCCTTATCCTGGGGGGAAATAGAACATAAGCAAGGGATGAGATCAAATGCACAGTAAGGATAAAAATATAGTGGAATCTATCATAAATAAGCATAAACATTAAGGAAATTTTAATAACTAACAACATATTCCATTAAAACATAATATTTAGAATAATAATGAAGGAATAAAAGATGGTCAAATAAATCTATTTTTTCTATGATTTTGTCGGGGTGTGCCACCTTGAATTTTATTGCTCACTGACATCACATTATACCCTACATTACTGCTTTCCAAAGGTGGGTGGCATTCATCATGTTCTCAGGGATGTATTTTCCTTAATCAAAATTGGATGATGGGATGTCAGTTTCTCCATCCATGTATTCCTACTTGGAGATCGTCTCCTAATATAGGTCTTCTTCATATATTAAGACGTGGTATGAGAAACTCATTCCTGAGGCCATATCTTTTTGGATTCCAGTTAATTATTCTACTTTTGTCTAAAAATTCAAAGGGGGTATTACAGGGAAGAGACCTTAGATTAGAAGAGTAGTCATGTTGGGAATCACTAGAATGTTTGGACACTAGAAAATAGGTCACCTATATTCTTCCTCATTTGAGGGAATCATGGGAAGGCATCTCAAGTGTGGAACCCAAGGCATCCGATGTCAATCATTAGGTAAAGTTTTCCAATGGAATGTCTTATATGTTTTTTCTTATAAATATCTTATTTAATAAATGGTAGCAGCATAATAGGCCACGAGTTTAACATCTTGTGGATATTAAGAGAGGCTCATCAAAATTCCTGGTGGAGTCAGATCAAAGGGGTGCATCCCTATGAGGTATCACCTTGAAAGTTTACCGGATGGGTTGATCAGAATTCCTTTTGAGGAAGACCCATGGCGTTTTGTCCCATAGAGGGAATATGTCACATG
Organism: Viscum album; assembly: GCA_963277665.1. Taxonomy (NCBI): domain Eukaryota; kingdom Viridiplantae; phylum Streptophyta; class Magnoliopsida; order Santalales; family Viscaceae; genus Viscum; species Viscum album. The sequence continues at coordinate 1,856,587,172 of OY728138.1, forward strand.
GTGAGGGATGATCTATACACCATTAAGGGTGGATCAAAGAGGTGTATTCCAAAGAAGGGGGACACCAAATTTTACCCTTGAATGGGTAAGAATTCCCAATGAGAGTGGACCCGGGATAGTGTTTCCCATAAAGGGAATCTTCCACATAGTGAAGGGGTATGTCCTTAGGAGTTATTAACCATGTTTTACTAGATGGATGGGTTATAATGCCCAATGGGAGAGTAACTAGAGAGGTGTGTACCATAAAGGGAAGATTTCACACTGTGAATATTTATCTAGACATCAATGGAGGTCGATCAGGGAGGTAAACCCCTAAGAGGGGGGACACCATGGTTTACTATTGGTTGGGATTGAGCCTCATGGAGTCATAATATGTACCATATTTAGAAGATAATGAACAAAACCAACAAAGTTTTATGGATGGTTCATTGTTTACGCATTTGAGCTGCCTGAATGCTGCTAGGAGCAATGATGATGTGGATAATAATGACATGTAGGAACATCAAAGATGGATGGAATGATCTCTTAGAGATGTGATGGTCTAGGTAACATCAAGGTGGACATGGATGGAGTATTCAGTTGAGTGGATGGGGCTCTTGAGGGTGTTGGGAATGAACCTCAGGGAGGTTTTCGATGTATCCCAGTTGGTTGGGAATCAATGTCCCCATAGTTCTGGATGGAGCATTGGGTATTACACCAGAAGAGGTAGCCATATAGAAGTGGAGAATATGGTTTGGACTTACGAATGACAGCTACCCAGATGAGTGGGGCATGATGGGGATTACATGAGGTGGGTTTCCTGTTGGACATGAAGGGTCTTACACAATGGAGCGGTCCAAAGATGGAGATTGAGGCTTAATCCTGTAAGGATAACCATATAAAAATTGTATGGATTTCATTTTCACTACTATCCTATAAGCCCATGTAATTAATGATCAATGATAGAAACAAGAGGAAGTAGTAGACCTGATGCTCATGTCATGAAAGAAGCATTGCTGAGATATGCTATGGATCTTACACATTGATGTTTTCTTATAGGGATATTATTATGTATGAGGGAGATCTCATTACATGGGAGGAAGGTATCATTATATGTGATACTTACACATAGCATCCTATCAAGGGTGCACTAGGGATTTTTCATTGAAACATCATGAGGCACACATAGCGAAAAATCCCAAGGGAGAGGGATGGACGATCAAGAGTGTGGGAGGTGAGAGGTTCATTGTGCTAATCCTCTCAATGATCCCATGTGAGGATTTAGTTCCTTGTTAGGAGGCTATAATTCCTTGTCATACAAACACATGTACATCCTAGGATTAATGCACTGGGTGATATAGTAGTCTAACATCATGTATTGGGGATGTTGGTGCTATGTGGTATTAAGTCATGCAGCTCAGACATGGGGGATTCACTCCTCACCCATTTGGCTTACATAATTGAAACTCATCAACCCTTGAGAGATGGATTTAATTATAAATTTAAAAGTATACTTTTTTAGAGGAAATATCTCTCACGAGGTCCAAATTAGCATACCTATTCTAAAAATAAATAGGAATTAGTGTCCATATTCTAAAATGAAATAGGTAAACATAAATCTTGGGTCAGACATGAAGTGGAGTTGGCCATAGGAAAAGGTGGCATGAGTCACATGAGGGTTTGAAGTATATTTGAACCATTGCATGGGGTTATAAAGACTTGGATCACTGGACCCTATCAAAGAAGCATCCATAAAAGGAAGTCAACATAGAGAGATGAAGAAGGGTGCCTCAATTAGAGGAGCTTAATGAAGTTCGATTGCTTCGCAAAGGTCAGGAACATCCTTAAGGAAAGGGATTCGATAAATAAGGTGACACTACCTTGGAATTAAGTTAGTATATGGGAAAGGAGTGGTTCAAGAAGGCTTAATGATCTATGAAGCATCATGTTCTTTGTGGGGCCTTCTTCCACCATGAAGATTGTAGGACTTTATGAAAGGCATCTCCACCTTAGGTGGAGGTATTTAAGAATAAGTGAAAGGGGGTTTTGTGATGCTACAATACCTTGGATCATTCATTTTCTACTTTGGTTTTTAGTGCTTAGGTACTTCAGGAATTGGAAGATCTGAAGTAGAAAGGTTGGGGTCACCATCCCTTTGAGGTGGAATGGGATATATATTTATAGGCCACAGGGATTCTCAATGATTGGAGATGTGATGCAATGCAATGGTGGGATTCATGAAAGGCCATATATCTATGGGACTCATGAATTCATTCATCAAATAACTTATGTTGGTCGTAGAGGGAATCATACACATGGGAGTCACGTATATGCCTCATGCATTCATCATGGAAAAGGGATCTCCATGAAGTTTCTTTGTTATGTAGACCCTTAGAATGATATTGCGGTATTTTTTAGCTTGGATTCTATCCCGAATAGCTATTTACCCCCTCAACATATCTCAAGGCATGGATTTCATCACTAATATATCCCCCCCTCGGAATGGGAGCAGACAGAAAAGGAGGGTCAAATTCTGTGTGACAATCACTGAAATTATAATAAAATTCTGGTAATTTTAAAAATATATGTCATCTTGTTGGGCCAAAATGGACATGTGTACATGATGCATTGTGAAGCTGAGCTCTTGAAAATAGAGATGGGGGTTCTTCAAATAGTACCAAGCTATAGTATGAAGTCCAGTTTGTGATCTCTTTTTGTGAAGCTCCCTCCCCCAATAATTGATTTTCAAGAATTCAGTCTTTATAAATTGGATTCCTAAGACCCATTCGCCATGAATACATTATATTGAATGCAAATTTGTGATATAATTTTTTTTTTCAAAATGTGTGGAGTATAATGAGGATCCTTGAATCAGTGCTCTGCGAATGACCTTTGTGAAAGATATTTTCCAACAAACTCATAAATTCTTCTAAGTCTCGGATTTGATGGTCACTCAAGAAGATGTCTAAGAGGTCTTTGTTGTGGTTGTTTGAAGGTAATAATTAGAGATCTATGAAATGATTAGGGACTATGTTCGGAGCCACTATGACCATGAATCACTACTTACGCTGCTATTAGAATATTAAAAGGACTATCCCCTATTAAAGAGGATACTTCTCTATAGATTTGTTCTGACGAATGATGTCTTCATACTACAGACCAATATAGAAAAACCAACATACTGGTTTAGGGGTACACTGGGGTAGTACCAGTCACATAGGGCTAATGGAGACCATATTTGGAAGGATCACATGACCATCACTACTAACTGATTTTAACACCATATCAACAACATCGATGGGAGGTAGTTGGAGAATGATATGTCTCCACTACAATATCATAAAATCATCATGGATGGGTTAGGGAACCGATCAAAAGGATGGACCGATGATTGGGATATGTGCATGGGCAGTAACTTCACCAATGAGTGGGCCTAGGCCTATAGGTCATGCGCATCTTAACTATGTTTGTGGTGGATTTGAAGTGAGTAGGAATGTACAAAGAGACATGGGTTTCCATGATCCTTATCTACCAACCGTTAGAGATCATGCTAGAGCTACTGAGTAGATGGTATTTGTGGACAAACACTTTTAATTTTCATCATGGGGAGGTGTAAACCAGAAAATGGGATATCCATTAGATTTTTAGAATTTTTCTTTGAGGGGATATGTATGATGAATTCATTCCCATAGAAAATGTGTGGGAGGATCAAGAGTAACCTACACATCTGGTGAATGTGCCTTTGTATCTAGCGATGTTCACTATAAAGGAAAAGCATGTGATGTGTGATGTACATTTCAAGAGGTGGTTTAGTCACATCCTAAAATTCCTAGTAGAGGGGCCTGCTAAGGGGAAAGTGGTGGCTAGGAAATAGCCAAAAAGGACTCGCACCCTCCTGAGAGGAATACAGTGAGGCAAAGAGGGATCTTAGAAGAAAATCTTGGAGGATATACAATTTAACCTATGGGGGTAAATGTCAATATAGAGTCTCAAACTATAGTCAAATTGGTTAGGTTCATTGTGGAACTTATCTGAGGGTGGATGCTGCTGGTGAGGGATGCACACCTAGGGGTGTATCCAAGCACATTCATAATGGAAGGGTTGCTGGAAATAGGGAATCACATCAATCTTGGGATATCGGTTCTACATAAGATATATAATGTTCTCTGGTATATCATTGTGGGAAAGAGTATGTTGCATATTTTGGGACCACTCTACTTGTAGTTTAGCTGGGTGGTTGTTCACATGTGAGGATATGAATATCTGAACATGATCAACCCTCATGAGATAAACTTCTGACCAACAATTCTAAATATTTCAAGATGTTTCCCATTCAAATTGGGATTAACAGTAGTGTTGGGAAAAGTTGATATGGAAAATCAATTCACTTTCCACCCATTTCCTCTACTGGAGGGGGTAATAATAAATGATAGCACAAGAAGTAAGGAGGAGCAATCATATCTCATGGAATTTAGAGGTGGAGTGCTAGTGTAATGGGTGGAATGTGAGATGATACATGAACTATATAATCCAAACCAACTCTCAAGTAAGTCTAGGTGTTTGTAGAGGATGTAGATGAAGGTGTACCTTGGAGTATATCATGAGGACCACTAGTGAGTGATGAGGCAACATTGGCTCAAGTTCACATGTGAATATCGAAAGATACATAACAAGATTCCACCATCAACTTCCACATTAGGGATGCTTTATGAGTAAGTGAAAATATAGAAGGCCACCTACCAAGGAGAAAATCTAAGGATGAAGACCATACGTTCCAAAGAAAGAGTATCTTGGGGACAACACTTAACAGTGGTGTGGGACTATAAAAATAGTAGAGAGGAGGTACATTGCGACAGTGGAGCTGCAGAAGAGGAGCCAACCATTCTGAGGCCTGAACCAACCACAATTAAAGTAGGGGTAGTAGAACCAGGCCTAATGATCCCATTAGGGAAACCTCAGGAGGAAGGGGAAGCATCAAATAGTGTTATGAAGGATATCTACCCAAGATCCTGGGAAGGGATTATACAGCATGTGCATTCCTAAGGATGTTGTTTACCCTGAGGATTGGAAAACCTAGGATATCAGTAGAAAATTCCTCATACCCAGTAGGATGAGTGACAACCTCAATAGTAGTGGTATAGAACTTATGGGGATCAATTAGTCCAAAGTTGGATTCCTCATGACATAATAAGAGGGGGGACAATATGTGGCAGAGTTGGAGGACCTAATGAAATCCCAAGGCACTACACATCCGATAACAGACCGGGTGAAGGTATTTCTAGATTTTACCTCTTCCCCATTACTAGTAGCTACTGAGATTGTGGTGAACTATCCCTTTCCCAAGGAATCATATGAATCCTGGTGGGAATACACTAATGTGGTGAGTCATCAAGAGACTGGTAAAATCACAACCTCATTAGGGGAATTCTCCAAATCACTATAGTCATGCCTTCACTTACTGTTGATTACACTACATGTCCCCACATGCATTATTTAGACTCATCAACTAAAATATGTTTCGTGTAGAAGGATCTTGTGCAATGGACCCCTAATAATGTGGATAGAGGATTGACAACAAGTGAAGAGGACCGAGACTTGGGATCTTTTCCTCGAGTGAAATTTTTTATCGGGTCAATCAGAGTTGAGGATTATAGGTTGGAAACCCTAAATTCCCAAAATTATTTAGTAGTATATGGTGGGACACATACTGGTATCCTAACGGTGACAACCCAAGAGCATGATACAACACCTCTTTGATCCTGTAAGTTTTTGGCCTTCTAGAGTCATATCTATTGTTGTCTAATCCGGTTCACAAACAAGCTTCCTTTCTGAATAGTGATGGGAGAAGTGGGTGTTCTCCTATAAGAAATGGTTGGAAGATCTGGAGTTCCTTTTTGGATAGGGGACCCGGCTTTATGGAGTAGACCATTCGAGATGACAAGTCCATGACCTCTGGTGAATACTTGGTTGTGGCTGTGGGTGATTCCATTGATGGGGTAGTACATTGGGGTGATAGGGACAACCTTACTGAGGTGGGATCAAGTGAGGATATCCAACCTAACAACATGAATCCCAACCCATTCAACATGGTTCCATAGGAGGATCTTTCAAATGAACTCCTGTATTCATTTCCAGAGTACAAACTTGCAGATCATGAGGAACTAGATGAGTCAAACTCTGATACGGTCAAGGAAAATCACATCGTCGGACATCAGGCCTTGAATAATATGAAATTTATCATTTACCAAGCTCTAGAACCAAAATGGACAAGACAAATGGGGTCACTTTTCCACTATCTGCACAGTCTGTGCACCAGAGAGGAACACACTTGAGGTATACTCATACTGATCTATGACTACATTAATGAAAAGATGCGAGAGATAAGTGAAAACTAGAAGTCTCTTAGAATCTTGAGAATTCTGATATCATCTAAAATATCTAGGAGGCCAACTAGGATATTCTTCACCTAGAATAAATATAGTACAAGAATTCATCCTTTATTATTACCATATTGGAACTCGTCAACAAAAAAGGACCCACCTAGGGGCTTTCGAGGAGAAAATAAGATCAGTATCACATTAAGTGGCTGATCTCCTAGCAATGTGGGGATAATCATTGATTAATCTGGATGAGCATTGCCCAGAAGCATATGAGTAGGAAAGGGAACTCGGGTGGTGACTATAACAACCATGCTCTTTAATTCATATTTAAACATGATTCTCTACATAAAAATGTACTTAATAAAACTAGTAATATTGAATGTCTAGTGACTTTGGGGATTATGAAAATTACATAACAACTTAAGAAATGAAATACATATCTTTATTGAAAACTTATTTTACAAGACCACAACATTACATTGTACTTAGCATTTCATGGGATAACCTGAGGACATAGATTAGAAAAGGGTGATCTAAAACCCCATTAAGGGAGTAAAAAGGCATAACATGTAAAATAAAATACATGTTATGAAATAACAATATCAATGGAGCATAATAGAAACATGAACATAAGGGCATGATATATCATGGTTATCATAACATAGAAATATAGAAACAACTTAAAACACTACATCATTAACATAAATGAATCTATTAAACTTTTTTTGGAACATGGTGGGAAAATTCCGATAAAGGAATCAGTTAAAACCCTATTACAACATAACATATCATGATTCTAAACATTACCCAATGTACTAGATCACTATCAGGGTGCACCCTTCATAATCATTTCAATCCCATTTTTAAGTGTGCCACATATATCAAATAACATGGATTAATTCAATATCAACTTTTATTACACAATTATGTAATGTGAAATACATACATTTATGTCCTCAATAAAAATTATGTGTGCATAAAGGTGAATAACCTTGATAGAGGAATACGTATGGTATTCACTACATGATGATTTTGGAATTTAAAATCTTGATGCAATTTCAAAAGCATAACAACTTCATATAGAAATTTATAAAATGGGTTGATGAGAGGGAAGGGGGTGTCTCATTATTTATCAATTAAATGGATTGTAGGGGATCATGTAACATAATATTCCAACATTTGAAATGTAATTTTAGATTCATTATATAAAATAAATGTTTTAATGAAAATGAGAAGAGTGAAATCCCTTACGGAATTTCGGCATAGTAACAGGTGGGATTAAAAGATCATATTAAGGATTATTGGGAGTGAAAGGAAGACCCCATAATATATAAATAAAAAGTAAGTAAGGATATAGGGACAAAAATATCTCAAATCCATAAAATGGTAATTAAAGGCAATACATAAAAGAGGTGCTTACAGAAAACGAGTAGAGGGAGATACCTTACAATAATTCAGCATGTTAACGAGTGTAAATAAGGGTTCATAATAGGGATAAATGAGATTGAAATGGGATATAACTATTTATACATCAAATGATAAGTAAGGAAGATATTTAATAACATATCCCAACATAGGAATTAAAGATATTAAATGACATAACATGAAAAGAATGCTTGATAAAAGAGGAGGGTGGAAAATCCCTTACATGGATGTGTGATCGAGAAAGCTTGGGTGAGGATTCTTGGGAATTTAAGGGTGCCTCGGTAGGACTATAGAGTGTATAGTTTATATTTTTTTTTTGATATTAAAATGGATTGAGTGAAGATAAATGAGTTATTGGGTGGGCTTATATAGGAAGGTTGGAAGAAATCTTTATTATTTTGGTTTTGAACACTACAAATTAAAATATTCAAAACCACCAAATATCCCCTGGTTTTTCCCATGGTTTCTATAAAAGGGTAGAGGTATGAATTATATTAAAAGTTTAAGGGTAGAAGATATTAAAATATTTCTCTTTCATATGTGGAGGGGAGTCACACATTCAAGGAAATGATTTTAATATTTTAAAATATTTTATATGAATTGAGGGATTCACTAAGGCTTTATAAAATATATTAAATAAACCTAAAAATACAATATTTTAAAGGGAAAAATTTATTTGGATGAAGATACCTTTTCTAGTATTTTATTACATCACTATTGGGCCATTATGATGTCATAAAACACATTATACATTTATATAGTATTTAATTTTTACCCAAAAATTTGATTCTCATAAAATTATGAAAAAAACATCAGTGCACAATTTTGATGTCCTGATTCAAAAAATATTATTCATTTTATCTAAATAATTTTCTAAATATTTTAATTTTTACTTTTAAAATAAAAAATGCCATTTATTGAAATTTGACAGGTTTTGGAAAAAACAATTTTCAAACCTTAATAAAAATTACATTTGACTTCATAAGTATTATAAAATAATATATATTTAATAAATATAATTTAATAATACTATTTTGTTAAAATATTATTTAATTTAAAAATCCATTAATTCATTAAAATAGATTTCTTTATTGAATTTGAATATTAGCAAAAAAAATATTATTTGTGCTTTAAAAATCATTTACTAAGTAACCATAATAGAATGAAACTATATTTATTATTCTATATTAAAATAATGAACATAATCATAAATCTAGGGTCATGTTACATCTCCCATTATTACAACATCATATTCCCTAAGAATATGGTGTGTGATGGTGGGACTTTCTTGGGGCCATTCAGTGAACATGGTTTGGGCAGTGATCTCAATGTGCCTGAAATTCTCACATAAATAGTTTTTCTCATGATTAAGTTGTTCCACACCAGCTTGGGATTGGTCTAGAAAAAATCCTAGAAATTATATCTCACTCCTAAGCTCTGATAAATGAGATTCATAGTGTACAATCCTATTAGTGGAGGCCTTCACATCCTTAATATGTGCCAAAAGGATTTTTTAAAACCTTATATTTATACTAGTCATGTGATCACTATCCAACGACTATATTATCAATGTCAAGGATATTTAATGGTAATTTAAAATTCCATTGTATATAATAAAACAAAAGTATTTCATGTGTTTTCTATATCTATATGACATTAAGTTAAAAGAAATCAAATTTTATTCATAAATGTCCAGGTCATTAAAACCTTCCCCCATTAAGAAATTTCACCGTCAAAATTTCCTTTTCCCAAACTAAAACATATGTTTGTAACTCTACCTCAACACATCCTATAGTTCCCACGTTTCCTCTTCAAACATGTGGTTTCTCTATAATACAATGATGATGGGAATTGTCTTATTTTTTAGAACTTTTACTATACAATATTTGATCTTTACTGGATTCTCTTCATAGAATAGGTCATTCTCTAATGGTACTACCTCTTGATTTAGTACATGTGGTGGGTCTGGTATGTAATTCCTCAAGAGAGAAACATGGAGTACATCATATATTTGAGACAAGTTCAGTGGGAATACTAGTTGATAGGCCACTGCCCTGCTGTGATCAATGATCTCCAAAGGGCTGATGTACAATGGACTAAGAATTTCCTTCTTACCAAATCTCATAACTCTATTCCATGCAGATAGGTAGAGTAATACCATGTCTCTAACCTCAAACTCTAGGTCTCATTGATGATTGTCATCATAGCTCTTTTTTCGACTCTGATCATCTTTGATGTGTTTCTGGATGGTCTTAACCTTATCCACCATTTCTTAAACCATTTTTAGACCTAGAATTTTTCATTCCCCAACATCATCCCCAAATTCTAGTCTTTTGAATCACTTCCCATAATGAGCATTATAAGGATCCATTTTGATGTTTTAGTGGAAATTTGTTTTGTATGAGAACTCCACCAATGGACTATGTTGGTTTCATATTCCTTTGATGTCCATTAAGGAAGCTCTCAACATGTCCTAATGTGTCTGGATAGTCCTCTTAGATTGGCCATAAACTTAAGGGTGATAGGCTGTGCTAATGTTAAACTCAGTGTTTAGAGCATATTGGAGAGTCTTCTAGAACATATATGTGAATCTTGGATCTTAGTCAGACACAATAAATAGTGGAACTCCATTCAGCTTTACCACTTTTATAATGTATATATGTTCCAACTGATCTAGTGAGAAATACTGAAAAATTACAATGATGTGTGCTATCATTATAAGAAAATCCAAAACATCCTAGATAGCATTTTTTCCTTACAATTTCTTCATAAGTCCAGTGAAAATGTCCATGTTGATGATTTTCATTTTCTATGTTGGTATGGGTGATGGTTACATCATCCCCTTAGACTTATTCTTCTCAAACTTCACTTGCTAACATACCAGAAACATGGATGTATCTTTAATGATATCCTTCTTCATGTTATCCAACCAAATTTGATCTTACAGATCTTGATACATCTTTATGTTTCCTGGGTGAATAGATAAATTTGAACTATGTGCATCATCCAGAAAGTTATTACTTTAACTGTAAATTTCATGGAACACATAGTCTTGACCCAAATCTCAAAATTCCTTATTCATTTAAATTTATCTATGAGGATTTTCATTTTATGATAGTTTCCACATTCATAGGAATTCCCATTTCATATTTTTGAGCATCTTTTAACATTTCCAAAATAGACAATAGAAAAATAATTTTTGAAAGGATTAATGACGTTTCTTTATTTATGATTCACATGTCCATCTTTATCAAATATAAGAAGATTGGATCCTTTTTAATACTAAAAAATGATAGAATTGATGGGAACTTTCTACTTATAGTATCTGCCACCGTATTATTTTCCTAGGGTGGAAATGCATTGATCAGTCATAATCCTTACTGAGATCAAAAAATCGCCATTGGTGCATATTCATCTCATTCTATGTGAATATATATTTTAGACTTTTGTGATCTGTATATATTTTACACTTCTCCCAAAATAGATAATTCAACTATATTTTCAACACCAAGGCCACAACCGCCAACTCTATATCATTCATGAGATATTTTTTCTCATGAATTTTCAACTACCTTGAGGCATAAGAAATGATTTTTTCATTCTACATCAACACACAACCTAGTCCCTTCTTCGAAGCACCACTAAAGATTATGAAAATCTCCCCACTTGTGGGTAGTTTGACAACATGGGAAATGATAAGACTCTTCTTCAAATCCATGATTTTTTTTTCACATTCCTCATTCCAAGAAAACTTAACATGATTCCAATTTATCTTGGTAAGATGGTTTACCAATAGTGTGAAATTTATCTCAAATCGACGATAATATCCAGCTTACCCTATGAATCTAAGAATATCTGTCACAGATATCAGCCTCAGTCATCACTAAATTTCATTTTTTTGAATGATACATACATATTCCATTGCTTGTGATGATATGCTACATCAGTGATACTTCCTTCAACAATAACTCACACATTCTGTACTTTTCATAGAGCTTCTCCTTTTGCAAGGTATATAGTATAGTGTTTTGCTGCTCTCCATGTTAATCCTTGGTTTTAGAGTATATTAGAATATCGTTTATAAATACTACCAAAAATTTGTTGAGTTAATCTCTAAGGACTCTATTCATCAAGTCCATGAATATTTCTAGAGTAATAATGAGTCTAAAAGGCATTTCTATGAATTCATAGTGCTTGTACCTTATATAAAAAGCAGTCTTGGGGATATCCTCCTTCACCCTTACTTGGTAATATCCCAACCGTAGATCCACCTTGGACCAGTATTGTGCTCCATGTAGCCGATCGAAAAAGTCATAGACTAGTGGAAATTATACTCATTCTTTATCATGATTTTTTTGATCTAATTATAATCAATGCAAAGGTGCAATGACCCATCCTTCTTCTTGATGAAGAGGGCTGGTACACCCCATGGTGAAACACTTGGGTGTATAAAACCATTATCTAGACTCTCATGTATATGCTTCTTTATCTATTCAAGCTCTACAATATCCATTTAATATGGAGTCTTGGACATTGGAAATTATACATGTATAATATCAGTTGATAATTAAATATCTCTTCTATGTAGAAGACCAATCAATTCCTCAAAAGACACATAAACAAACTCCCTCACAATATGCATGTCTCTGAGGATGGATCCTTAGACTCAATAATATGAAAAAGATATGTGTTCCTATAAGAAATTAATATCCATATTTAAGATGATAGTGCTAAATAAGATTCATCCTCCACATTTAACTTTTATAGAATAAGGGGGTCAATTCACCATATGGAGAGTGATTTCCCTCTCACAACAATTAATGTTGGTTCTATATTTGGAAATCCAATCCATGCAAATAATTTCATCTAATTCCCCCAAGGGATGTAAGATGAGGTTCACTGTGAAGTTAAATTAACAAATTGTGATATGGGAGTCATATGCATGGGATTCTATAATTTCTTCAAATTCTATTTTCACCAAAACCTATACATCCATGCTTTGTAGTGGTGTTTCTATAGTTCTACTGAACATTCAGGATATAAACAAATGCATATAATTATGGATGATAACCCTACCTTTACCTTTTTTATTCAAGTTCTACATTATCCAATATAGACATATAGATAGGAATATTATACTATTAAACACATAAAGGGGAATATAATGAAAAAATGGATAACTTATAAATTACATTTATCTCCTTAACTTATGAATTTATAAGCTTTGAACTAAGTTATACATGATCTAATTCCCAACATATATTCTTGGTGGATATTTTTGTTCCCTTAATAATGGTTTGTACTATTATTATGAATTTACTAAAGTATATCTCCTAGGAGTTTCGAACCAAGAGTGAAGCAAGTCCTATTGTCATGCACCAGTTCCCATTCGAGTCTATCTCAAAGTAGTGTTTTTCGGTTTTACCCATAGATACATCTGTTCTAGAGCTACCTCTACTTGTTCATATACAAACCGTGATTTATTTTCATGAAAAACCACTTACTCTATAATCACAAATATTTAGGGATTAATTTCTTGGAAATAGTCTTATCTATAAGGATTTAAATATATTTTTCTAATACTAATCCAAAAAATAACTAAACCTATCATTTGATACCAAATATAACAACTCTAATCTTTATTTCATTTAGAACCATGATTTATTACATAAACTTACACTTTATAAAACTCAGAAGATTGAGTGGTATAGAGTCTTTGGGGCATAGGAACATTACATAACAACTTAAAACATGAAAGACACAACTTTATTGAAAATTTATTTTACATGACCACAACATTCCTTCATGCTTAGCGTTGTATGGGATAACCTGAGGACATAAATAAGATAAGAGAGAGCTGTTAATCCTATTAAGGGAGTAAAAAAGGCATAACAAGAAGAATACAATACATTTTAGGAAAATGGCATATCAATTGATCATAATAGAAACATGAACAAAAAGGCATGATATATCATGATTATAATAACATGGAAATGTGACAACAATAGAAAACATTGCATCATTAACATAAAGAAATCAGGTAAACCCCTATCCAAACATGGTTGAAAATATTACTATAAAATAATAAGGTAAAACATTGTCCCAACACGACATTTCATGATACTAAACATTATATAGTGTATTGAAGTGCTACCAGGGCACCCCCTTCGTAATCATTTCAATATCATGATTAAGTGTGCAACATAGATCATATAACATGGATTCATTCAACATTATAATAAATTACATGATCTAGGAATTATGAATACATACATGTAATTCCTCAATAAACATGTATATGTGTATAAAGGTGAATACACTTGATAGAGGAATGGGTATTGTATTGATTTTGGCATGGAAAATTGTGGTCAATTTCAGCAGCATAATGGCGTCGTATGGAAATTCATAAAATGATTTTATGAGAGAGGATGGGGTATTTCATAATTTTAAATGAAATGGATATTAGAGGATAATGTAACATAATATCTTAACTTTTGAAATGGAATTTTAGATGCATAATATAAAATAAATTCTTTAATGGAAATGAGAAGTGAAAAATATCTTACAGAATTTTAGCATAGTAAAGAGTGGGATTAAAAGATCATAGGGGGGTTAATGGGTGTGAAAGTAAGACCCAAAAATGTATACATAAAATTGAAATTATTAAGGTATGGAAGAAAATATTTGAAATCAAGAAAATGTTAATTAAAAGGAATGACATAAAAGAGGTTCTTGAAGAAAAAGAATTGAGGGAGATCCCTTATGAAAATTCAGCATGGTAACGGGTGTACATAGGGTTCATAAGAGGGATACATGAGAGTGAAAGTGGATATCATAATTTATACATCAAATGGGAAGTAATTATGTGTTTTAATAACATATCTCAAAAAATTAATAAAAAAAATTAAAAGACATAGCATGAAAAGAAATTTGGATAAAAGAAGAGCGTTGAAGATCCCTTACTTGGATGTATGACCCCAAAGGCTTGGGGGAGGATTATTGGGAGCTTGGGGTGCCTTGGGAGGACTATATGGAGTAGTGGGAAGATTTTGGTCGAGCTTAAAAGATCTTGAGTGAATCGAAATGGGTGCAAGGGTGGGTTTATATAGGAAAGGTGGGGAAATTTTTCATTATTTTGGTTTTGGACACTACACAAAAAAGTATTCAAAACCTCAAACCCTACCATTGTTTTTGCCCATGGTTTCTAGAAAAGGGTAGTGGTATAAATTATTTTAAATACATAAATTCCAAAAATATTAAAATATTTCACTTGCTTATGTAGAGGTGAGTAACACTTTCATGGAAATGATTTTAAAATGAGAAAATATTTTATATATCTTGGAGGATTCAAAAAGGCTTTATAAAATAAATTAAATAAACCTAAAATTACATAATTTTAAAGGAGAAACATATATTTGGACTATTATACCTTTTATATTATTTTATTACATCACTATTATGTCATTATGATGTCATAAAACACATTATATATTTATACGACATTTAATTTTTACCCAAAACATTGACTATCTCAAAAAAAAATTGAAAAAATCATCATTGGATAATTTAAACATCCTAATTCCAAAAATAATATTAATTTTATCTAAATAATTTTCTAAATATAGGAATATTCACTTTTAAAATAAAAACTAACATTTATTGAAAATTGATGGGTTTTGACAAAAACAATTTTAAAACTATCATAATTTTTTTTTGATTTCATAAAAATTCTATGATGATTTATATTTAATAAAATTAATTTAATAAAATTATTTTATTAAAATATTATTTAAATAAAAAATCCATTAATTCATAAAAATATATTTATTAATTGAATGTGAATATTATCCAAAAATTCTATTTTTTATCTAAAAATAATTTACAAATTGACAATAATAGAATGAAAGTATATTCATTATTCTATTAAAAAATAATGAAAATAATACTATTGCCAAAGTATTGTCACATATCCATTTATTACACCATCATACACCCTAAGAGGATGGTGTGAGATGGTGGAGATTTCATGGGGTCGTTCGATGAACATGGTTTGGGCCATGATCTCAATGAGCTTGAAATTCCCCCATAAATGATTCTTCTCATGCTTAAGTTGTTGGATCTCGGATTGGTCTTGGTCTGGGTAAATGTCTAGAAATGCTATCTCCCTCAAAATCTCTGATAAATGGGCTTCATAGGGTATGATCATAGTAGTTGAGGCCATCACTTCCATATTCTATGCTAAATTGATTTGTTAAATCCCTATATTTATACTAGTCATGTGATCACTTTTCAATGAATATATTATCAATGGTAAAGATAATTAATGGTCATTTAAATACAATTGGATATAATAAAATAGGATTTCAGTTTCTTTCTATATCCATAATAAATTTTATTAAAATAATGGGTATTTTATTCATAAATGTTCGGGTCATTACAGTGACAACAGATTCTTGAGGCCTGACATCATAGATCAGTGGAGATAAAGCACTCAATCCAAGGATCATAGCCATATGAGTACTTTATCTAGGATTTATGATAGGATATATCATGCGGTGTTTCTATTCTAGCTCCAAAATGTCGGATCATTAATGATATTTTTTTTTGTGAATGCATATATTATTTTCTTAGTTAAATTACCACACATAAATCATATTTCTAAGACCACTAGTGACCATTACCTATGATCATGTGGTTCATGAGTGGTGTGAGAAACAAGGGATGAGTGTATAATATTTAACATTGTATGATAGTGCTAGATAAACTTCAAAAACTCACGGTGTACTATTGTTAACTGACCACTGAGTGTGTTTGGGGTGAGAGAGGATGCCATTGGGGAATAAGGCTCTCTAAGCATCAAACTTTCTTTTTCCAATGTGCACTAGTGCAGAAAATAAATAACCCTGGGGCTGTTAGAGTCTATCCAAATGAAGGAGAATGATGATTTTGAATCACGATGCCCAAAATTCAGAACATGGGGATGTTGCCTTAGCAGCACATGATGACTATTGACTATGTTTGAAGCACAATATCCGTACCGCGAGCATAAAATAGGGAAAAACAACAACATTTGATCACTTCCTTTGTTTGAAACACGAAACATACCTCAAAATGTCATCCTAATTCTTCTGGAATATTGGAACATTATGGTAGGTTAGTCAAAGTGGCATATTCAAGACATTAGGGGGCCCCTCCATACATTAAAGACAATGAGGATCCAAATTAGGGGAATGAAAATCATGGGAGTGGTGTGGTGGAACATTCAAACAAATTCCAATAGTCTTGGAACTATGCCACCTTAAATTAAGGGACATTGGTGAAGGTGCATTGGTCTGAACAAAGATCAAGCCTATCTTCCAGGGAGGACCTCTCTAGTGAGGTCTTAGGATTCCATCCAGTTTTACATCATTTAAATGAGGATGATTAGCACCCATTTTAATGTCGTATAGTTGGGATGATGTATGGAACCATTTAACATAGTATATCCAGGATGTGTCCCATTGTTTAAAGTCATGTGATCGGGATGTTGTACACATAATGCCTAGACCTTAGACAATAGATTAATTCATGTTACAAAGACCATGAAAATTTCCATTCCCAATACAATTATGAAGAATGGAGAAAATAGACCTAACATGAATGAGCCAAAGGAGAATTACGTTCCACATAGAGATGGGAAGGAGGAACACATGATATGGCCAGGGGAAAATACTAGAATGAGGATCTTATTTTAAGTTCATATAGTTTGGACCATAAAAGGGGGTGACTAGTAATTAAGGGTCGACCATTGACCATGTTCGAAACACATTGACCATTACCATAACAATAAAGAGGTGTCATTCCAATATAGGATAAACTGTTGAACATTTTAAAAACACATGATTCTTGTTTTGTTACAAAAAATTCATTAGGGCATTGGCTTGGGATGTGAGGTGAGACAAATTGGCATGAAACAATCATCATTGGGGGACTGTCTGGATGTGAAAGATAGTGAAAACCCAAATCAATAAATAATTGAAATGCAGAACAGAGAACACTAAAAGGTGGAATCCAAACCCAGTTCATACAAGTAGTTTAAATTAATGTTCCTTGGACTATAAGGGATGAAAATAATATAAGGTCATAATGTTTGGACCAAGAAAATGGTATCCCAAATAGTCACGCATAGTGTGTCAGATTAACAACCCGACCTGAATGAGTACATAAAAGGCCCTCGTGCCACCAAAAATATTCCCAATGATTTGAACACATTTTATTGCCGTGATTTTATGGATGTTGGTGTATAGTTTAGGGTTATGGAGTTTTGATTTTGAGGACCACATCAGTTCACACCTCAACAGACTCCTAATCCCGTGTGGGCCATACTCTATGTGGGAAACGGGGAATGATATCATATATCTTCAAACATGTTTAAGTGGTTAGGAAATGGAAAGTAATTAAGCTAAGAATATCATTATTTAGATCATAGGGATGACAAGTTAGTGAGGATAGACTATTAAACTTGTTTGAAAACACATAAATCCTTACATAACCAACCAAGAATGTGGAAAGGAAATGAACAATCGACTATTTTCTATTTTTGAAAACATAGGATATGTAATTTGTTACTATATATCCATTAGATAAATGGTCCAAAAATAGAGATTATTCAAAGGTGTCATGAGATCATCACCATTATTGGGGTCCATCTAGATTCGAAGGAGGATGGAGAACTAAAGTGAGAATAGATTAGAGCAATAACTAGGAAATTATCAGGAATTGAGAATCAAACCCAATATTTGTAGAAAGTTTTTGGTCATATTATGTTAACCATAATCAAGGAAATGGGGATATAGATTAGAAATATATTTATTCTAGGCCTGAATAAGAAATGTTTAGGAATTTTTACGTATTCCATTAGTATGAGAATCAAGACACAAGTAGTTCAATGAACAATGTGTGGAAGACAACCGATGCTGGTAGGGGAAATCCTGTAGGGAATGATATATTCCATGATTATAATGGGGAATAAAAAACATTATCAGGGTATGATTGCAGTTTGACATCATTAATTGAGTATGTGGGTTCTTAGTTTAAGGTCATAGGGTATTTAACATTGAGTATGGTGATAAAATACAATTATATATACATTTTTCAATTTTTTTAGGATTTTACATGTTTTTACTCACTAATTCACCAGGTATGTGTTGATTATTGAAAAAAATTGGGTTTAAAGGTTTTAAATCAATAGCTAGTGAAACTGATACAATATTTCTATAACACATCATGAAACTCCATTACACGACTTGTAATCACCATTCACAGCTTATGAAAATCCATGAAGCAAGTCGTGAAATAATTTCATGCAATGAAGAAATTACATGATGTGATTCAACAATACACATTGTGTAAACTTGGAACCCAATTATCACTTTCATGAAATAGAATGCAGGAAGATAAACATCAGGAATCCATGTTACATGTCGTTAAAGGAGTAAAATTTTTAAATCTTTAAATAAGATTTTCATGAGATTCGCACAGGTAAAAAATTCACAAAGGAAAACTTGGATCATAATTACATAATGTGAAACATCATTACAAATTGTGTAATATCCCAATTATTTACCAATAGTAAGTGCATCGAAAATAGAATAGTGACAATATTTTTATTTTCCTTTCATTTTATCTCATATTACCTCTCGACTATCTTCACCATTTCTCCTAATACATAGTATGCATATATTTTATTCTTTTTTAGAAGTTATTCAGTACATGTGGATCAATTTGTGAAGTGTTCATCATTATTTTTAAATCACTAATACCATGAAAGTTGCGTTATTCATCTTGATGGTACATCATTGATGAATCAATGTATTGATTTTTATTGTTCTTATTTTAGGTAAGTATTAGATTTTAATTTTGATCACTTCGTTGATTAAATTTATCATTCTGGATTTCATGTTTGATTAATTAATCAATCTTAATCTATGCATGTTTTTTAATCTCTTAATATCACATTTTGTTGGAATGTTAATTATATTGGAAGTTATTTATCTATTTTTAATCGATAATACCATGATTAGTTATACATAAAAGGGTAGGGATTGAGAGTAGGGTTTTTGAATCTAGTTAATCTTTATTTTTCATCTTGGTATTACTAATTAATAGTAATCAGGTTAAATAAAAATCATTAATCTAGTTATTTAAAGCGAAAATGACCATGGGAAGTTTTAATGAATGACCCTAATCTAAAGGAATTATAATAGGCTATGAAAAATATCCTATGATACTTTATTATTTTGAAGCATGGATTAATGCGTCCTTGTTTTAGCTATCTCCAAAATAAGAAATAACTATCTCTTGGATAGATCTATTTGGCTTGACTGTAGCCAATTGGTGACATTTTCTTTCTTCATAGCCTAGACTTTTGGACCATACCAAGGTGGAATTATGATCATCATTTCTCATGAACACCAAAATTGATCTTGATCACTTATTTAACTTTGATCTTAATCCACAATTCCCTTTCCTATAGTAATTTTACGATGATCAACCATCTTGTGATGACTCCAAACCTAAAGGGTTCTAATCTTCAATCCAAATCCTCATGGGAACAATAATACACTACCACTATATTATGCCCTAGTAGAATGTGTATTTTTTGAAAAATAAATCTAATTTGGCCAAAGCCCACATGGATTAAACAATATTTGTGGGCACATAAAATTTTGGTACCATTGTAGAGAATCAAAACAATTATTCTTTGCCATGGTAACCTACCTCAATAATCCTAGGATTACCTCACCTGATTCCATTTTCATTCTTTTTTTTCTTTTGGATGCAACTATATACTTATTATTGTGGCTCAGGGTATAAAAATGGCCCTTTTACTTGTTCAAGGAGTCTTGAAGCTCAAGAACAGCATACCTTCAAACCTTAAATTGATACGTATATCTTTGCATGCCACCATTTAAAAATGTTATACCGCAGTAATCCTATAGGTCTAAAGTAACCCAACCCCTCGAACATGAAACTAGAAATACATGGAGAGTATCCAGTGTAGTAAGAGTGTTCCATCATGGATTATGGATTTCCATCAATCCATGGTGAAACACCCAGCATTATCGCCGCCTATACATGAACATACATTTGAAATAAAACCTAGATTCATTCAAATGATCCAGGACATGGGCCAATTCTATGGACTTTAATGTGAAGATCCCCATGAGAATATCTCAAAATCCCTATTAGTATGCAATACGTTCCACACCTAGGGAGCATCTTTTGATGTTATAAGTCTTTGATTATTAACCTTCTCCCTATGACATAGATCCATGGATTGGATGAAAAGCCAATCTCTTAAGTCCATCACTACATGGGAAGATATAGCCAACAAATTCATAGATAAGAACTTATTGCCAATTCAAACATGGAAATTGTAGAATGACATCCAATATTTCTCTCAAGAATATAGAAAGCTAGTATGGGAAGCATGAGGCCATTTTAAGAATTTACCTAAAAGTGACCACATCATGGACTTGATTTGTGGATTTAGCTTTAGACATTTATCAAGGCCTCTATCTAGTTGCCCTCACTATCGTTGATGTGGCTGATGATAATGTGCTAAAAACCCAAGGTAGACCGAGCTATTTTAGATGAATTATATAATATTTCCATTCTATGTTAGAGGGAACATGGACCACCCGGATGTGGGATCCATCATGTTTAATAGCATACTCAACTAGCAACACAAGTAATGGCTTTAACCAAGAATTTGGGATCATTTTAAACTACCAACTACCCCACTGAACCCTCCTACTCCAGTCATGGAAATTTAATCATGCGAAATGTACAGTGACCAAAACATTATCAAGACTACAAAACAAGTTTTGATGAAATATAATGACAATATTATGGTTATTTTAAATTCAATCTGTAAAGTCCACAATTTCAATAGCTGTAATAATACTTCAATCAAAGTACAGTCAAACAATAACAAAAAAACAATCAAGCTTACTACTAAAAAAGATGATTCCAGTAACCATTCAGAAATCAAGTACTTGTAGGATTTCCCTCATGAATTATGTTCCTCGGTAATAACAAAAAGAACCCCAACAACCCTTTCCTCATAGAGATCAACAAAATTTCTGACCAGATCTACCAAGACCATCACAACCAGTCATACCTCTATAATCAAACAAGGAAAATCTATTAATAGATATTGTTAAAAAGACATATTAGAGTATGACAACCCAATAGATGTAAATAATTAACCAAAGCACAACACTATGAAACCTTGATCATCAAATGGGTATGTTCTCAAAGACCTTTCCATAGAGATTTCCATGTAATCTAACCTGTAATATAGAGACATAAATGAGACAAGAGTAAAAGGAAATAGTTATGAGAAGTGTAAAAGTAATTGTTTTTTAGAAACCATGTAGAGGAGAAAAAATGTGAGGAACCCAAAAAGGAAACAACAGTCACAATAGATGAAAATGATAAACAAGAAAATGGAACTACTTAAGTGACACCTTAAAAAAGTTCCACCTTCTACAAAATACACTACAAGAGATGCACGTGATGGAGAAGTATATATTTCTCCATCACCTTATAATCCACCTCTTCCTTTTCTGGAAAGAGTAAGGCAATGAATAATTTAAGGGAAATACAAGAATTTTTTTGAGATAATCACAAAACAACATAAAAAAATTCTTTTTTCTAAGGAAATCACTCAAATGCATACTTATGGAAAAATTCATAAGGAACATCTTTCTAACAAAATAAAAAATGGAATACCTTGGAGTCATCTCACTAAATTAAGAGTGTTCTACTGTTGTTTCAGAAAAAATTCCACAAAAAAATGAGATACCCTGGGATTTTAACAATCCCATGCATAATATGAGAATGTAACTTCGGATAAACCTTGTGAGATTTAGGATCCAAAATCAACCTCATGTTGATGAGTGTATTCTACAATGTGGGTCTCAAATAACTCAATCCCACTATATTTACACACAAATTGGCTAACTGATCAATAAAATATTCCTGAGGACTTCTTGAAGATTTCTTATTCAAAGTCTTCGTGTTCATTTTTCCATTAGAATTACTCATTTTGGAAATGGAAGAATAATGAGACATTCTAATCATCTTAGGATAATTATTCATAAACACCGGAAAGGAATTGATCAATGTAAATCAAAGAAGACTCATATTTCGTGTATTTGATGAACAATTGGTTTTCGACCCAGAAAGGGTAGAAAAACCAATAAATGATTCTTTTGACTACCATGCTATATTTAGCATAGACAAAATAGAAATATACTTAAAAATTAAAAAGATAGTGATGAAATTATATCTAATGAGGATTAGGAATATGACTTTGAGGAAGTAAACTACATAGAGCCTATTACAAGGTGAACATTCCACCTTTCATACCCTTAGTCATTCAGCCATCGAAATTGGAACTGGAACCCATCCTTGGTGCACTCAAGTATTCTTTTCTAGAAAATCTTACTACCCAACAAGTTATCATTAACTATGAACTATTATATAAAAAAGAGGAAAAATTGATTTATGTATTTAAAATACATAAGAATTCAATTTCTTGGGGATTTTATGACATCAAGGTAATCAATATTTCTTTATGTACCAATAAAATATTACTCAAGGTAAGTGAAAACCCCAAATGGTAACCTTATAGGTGAATCACCCCACCTATGAATGAAGTAGTGAAAAAATATGTACAAAAACTTTTGGATGCTGGAATAATATTTTCAATATCTGATATCGAGTGGGTGATCCCACTATAGGTACATCCCAAGAAATCTGTCCTCACAGTCGAAAATACTAATTAAGTTGAATTGACCTCAACTCGCACTGTCAATGGGTGGTGAGTATGCGTGGACCTTATAAATCTAACTGCAAAAACATGAAGAGACCATTTCACCTTTGAATTCATAGATCAAGTGTTTGAGAGACTAGAAATCCATGAATTATACTATTTTCTAGATTAATATTCGGGATACAATCAGATTGCATTCAACCCATATGATTATTCTAAAACAACATTAACATGTCCATTTGGTACATTCACCTACATGTGCATGCCACCTGGTATGTGAAATTCACCAATAACCATTCAAATATCCATGACACATATATTCCATGATATGGAAAAGGAATTATCTTAAATATTAATGGAAAAATTTTTAGTTTATGGATGATCCTTGAAGGGCTACCTATGAATTACTGAGTAAGTCCTGCAATGTTTTGAAGAGGAGTTATGAGTTTTGAAATCGGAAAAAATGATGCCCCTTAAACTCCCAGTTGGTGGAAGAATCCAAACTGTCTCTTCAATGTGAAATTAGCCTCTCCCGCGTGAAAAGTATGGCTTTCATGTACAATTTTTTTTGTGACAGGTCTCCTCGGGGTCCGCCTTCACGCAGGACCACTCAGGTTTAATCCTCACCCAAATCCATTTAAGTCATGACCCTTGCGCTCAATCCATTCCCCTTGCGTGCAAAACATAGACCGGTTTTTTCACGCGACTGTTTGGACTTGCATTCCCAATCTTGCGTGCAAGGAATTTAATTTTCATGCAAAACCTTGGCTCCCCTTTGCGTGGAAACCTCTCCAATTTTGTTCACACTAGGTCTCTTACGCACAACTGCTCCAGTTGTTCCCCCTTTGTACACAAACCTCTCCAAATGTGATCCCACCAGGTATCTTCCACAAAACTATTCCAATTGTGCACCAATAATGCGCAAACCTCTCCAATTGCGTGCACACCGAGTCTCTTCTGTGAAACTGTTCCAATTGTGCGCCCTTTGCGCGCAAACCTCTCTAATTTCATTCACACAGGGTCTCTTCTGTACAAATTTTCCAATTGAATTCCAATTGCATGCAAACCTCTCCAATTGCACAAAAATCTATGGGACCCCTCACGCCATCCTTTTCCGTGCAGCTGCTACATTTGTGCGTGAGCCTCCCTCCTTGTGCGTACCTTTTTAGCGCATGCTCGATGTCCCTCTTCCAGACATCATTTTCGGGAACCTCTTATGCCCAAAACATCTACAATACACACCCTTATCTCGTAATCCCTCTTGGATCTCACGAAGTAACTTCAAAGCACCTTGGGTGGTGTTTTCCGTTGAATTGATTTGCCTCATTATTTTTCACATAGGCCCACTAACGGCTATTTCTCCTTCACATAGCCACACTAACGTGGACCCCCTAATGAATCAATCCCTAACACCCCAACCATGGCATTGTTGTTTCCTTACTTCTGTCAAGGGTGGGTGTGTATCAGTTATGTAAGTCCTAGGGGTGTGGAGCAAACCCACCTCATCCGATCTGCAAGACGTTAAACTTACAAGCACCATCAGACTCAACACATGACGTTAAACTATGACCATGCCCTGAACGTCGGATGTAGGTCTCCCCCACCTTGGATATTCTACACCCCCACTGGTCTCCACAAAAGTGAGATTATTCCTCACATTTAATGACATCCTTTTTATTGGAACGAAGTTCGTCCACGGGGAAAGGGCAACCACCCTGGTATGAGCCCCTAGCTTTTCTCGCAAGAGGTAGCATCCATGTTCCTCCTCTCTTCCTGGGTGCCAAATCACTCTCTCACTGGGTTTTTTCCCTTCACAGGCCTCCAACCTAGAGTAAGTCCCAATCTCCATCTCCCTAATCTGTTAACCATGTGTAAGCCCCTATTTCCTCTTTGGGCCTCTAACCACGCGTAAACCCCCATTCCACTTACCACAGATGCACCTTCTGCAACCTGATCATCAGGTCTTTGCTACCCCTTGTTTCTCACACCGAGCACGACTTAGGTGGGCTTAGAGTAAGAACCTACCTTGAAAACCTTTCGGGGCTGCCGTAGAGTGTAATCCCCAAACCCCTTTCTGAACTATGTGGATTTTTATCCTTGCCATGGAAATGTACATAGGAAGCCTCCCTGAGATTCAAGCCCAACACCAATTAGTCCCGACCATCTTCATGCCGGTTCACCAAACCCAACCAGAACTATGAGGTCTTTTATCCTTACCAAGGCTAGGTACATGGGAATCCTCCTTATGGTTCAAGCCCAACAAACACTGGTTCCGACCCCCCTTCACTTCGGACCACCTTCATCCCTCATGATGTTAAACTGCATGCCCCCTTTTCATCTTGTACGATGTTAAACTGTATACACCATCCCGAACTATGTGGGATTTGATCCTTGTCTCATGGATAAGGTATGTAGGAAGCCTCCCTGAGGTTCATCCCCATCTAGTAGTAAGCCGTTGTGACCCCATCCAGCGGTAAGCCATTGTGACCCAATCCAGCAGTAAGCCGTTGTGACCCCATCCAGTGGTAAGCCATTGTGACCCCCTTTAGCAGTAAGCCGTTGTGACCCCATCCAGCTATAAGCCGTTATGACCCCTATTCAACAGTAAGGATTTGTCAACCACATTCGGAGGTAAGCCGTTTAAGTCCCCAATCGATGGTAATATGTTGCTAGATGAAATACTCAAACTTTGATTCCATACCATAGGGATACGTAAAAAGGCTCTTCGAGACTCAAGCCCAACATCACCGTCATCCCCGAGTCGACTCCATCTTATTCTCCACCTACTTCAATTAACCATCCATTATCCATTTTGATTATTACCCGGGCCTCCACATCCTGGTGGGATCATTCCACCTCATTCCCTATTCCCTTTAACAACAACAGGGTTGCTAACCACGCATTAGCCCCAACATCAACGTTCCTTCTAGGGGTTGCACCCACCTGATTCACTCTAGTCAGAGTTCCGATCAGTTCAATCCATCTCCTCTAGACGTTAAACATGCGGCATACCCTGTGGTAAACATAGGAAGCTAAAGAAAACCTCGATACATTCTTATGGAATATAATTCCCCGCATTCGGCGTGGGATGTCTCGGGCATTCCTGCCCTCAAGAAGCCCTCTAATAAGGGGAATAAACCCAAAAGCGCTAGTGTTACGACGTCCAGACACACCAGTGATTGTCAATGTGACTACTCCCCTGACCGAAGGTTATTGTACTGACTAGACCCCTTGTGTTCGGACAGAAGTAGTGTAATTAACTGGTGTTCATGAAAATATGGCACTGAAAAGAGTTTCACGAACAACGTCTTATGTCTATAAGGGAGACCCGGACTTGGTGACGAGTTCTGAGGAAGAATATTAAAAATGAAGAACCAACATCCCATCATCCCATTTAGATCATGGAGAAAATGTCCCTGAACAAGGAATAGATGTCACCCGCCTTTGGAAAGTGAGAATGTGGGGCAGAAAACAACATTTCCATCCGCGAACTGACGGACACACACTCCCCAAAAAAAGTGTCAGAAATAGAAATGGTGAACCCAATGTGAATTTCTTCTCCTCAATGTGGATATTAGTAGAATTCGAGACATCAGTGTATTAGCGTGTCACTGGATCCAACTATCCAGTACCGGGTCCTGCCATGTAAAAAGTTGTCATGGCGTGAAACTCACCAGAAGTTGGGGCAGTCAAAATGTTGGACATCCCGGTCTGCGACTTTGTCAATGTGGATCCACATTACTAGCCATAAAAGATGGAATGGAATTAGGGCACAGGTCATTTATTCTTTACCTTTCAGAAGTAATGTGTTAAGCTCCCTGCTTTTAAGGAACAGAGATGTTGCAGGAATTCGATCACCACCCGAACACTAACGCAGGGGCAGGGGCAATGACAACACGACAGTCCCGCGCAGCTACACTGATTTGGAAACAATCTACATGCCTAAAAACTTCAGGCACCCACACCCCATCTACCCATCTGAACTCATTCAGTGGAGAGTGATCAACGACCTCGTATGCTGGTATGAGGAGGAGGGGATTATCCCGAATTGGGATACGGAACACCAAGATCTGGAGGCGTCTGCTCCTCGTCACCAAAACCACCCCTAGGGACACATAGGGAGACATTTCTCCCCACTCCAATGTACAATCGTTTCGGGATCCTCTCCCGAGAAGGTCTTGATGACTCTCTCCACTAAACCGACGAGGTTGGGCATGTTTGTGACAGCCCAGTTAGGATCTCTTTTCAAGGACCCCAAGGAGGGATCCCACTAGGCCGAACCAGTGCCGCCATATAGTCCCACTAGTTGATTAAAAGGAAATCCATGCGCTTGCACCATTTTCCTCTGTTTGGTTGACCCGACGCCAACATCGAGCACAGGCCGAGGAGGACGCCGACCAAGGGGCATCAATGTTAGTGACTACTGTGGCTTGGGCCACCGCCGACATATATCATCAATACCTTGTGTAATCTGGGTAGGGGGACTTGTATACCCTGCTCGGATTGAGGCCCCAACCACCCCACGTGTAGGCTGGGTCGACTCTTTTGGATACCGGTGTATGTAATGGCCCCCGTAAGTACGAAACCCTCCCCATACCGCCAACATGGAGAACGCGGGTCTCCCTGCTTCCAAGCTCAGCATGGAGATATTCCTCATGCTACCATTTTTCTGAATGAGGGATCTCCCTATGATGGTAACACCCAACATGAAAACCTCTCTCGTGCTCATTACATCGGGTATGGAGTTTCCCTCCTGCCACAGACTGTCAGGGTGGTGACGTCATGCATCCAGTCAATCTATAACATGGTGGGACTCCCCATGTTCTAAAAGTTTCTGGTGAAGGTACTCCTCACCTTAGTAATAAGAGGTGTGAAGGACACCTTCACATCACCAGCACCCAGCATAGAGGTCCTACCCATGTTCGGCTCGACCAGTACAAGGACCTTCCTCGGGCTGATGTCGCCAGGGGAAACAAGAATGAAGGTCCTACCCATGCTCTTACTGGCTCGAGTAGAGGCCCTACCCACTCCAACAATTCCCACGTAGGTCCTTCATGTGTCCCCTTTTATATCAGTCTCGGTGCTCCTCACACCCCATCTCACTCAGGCGGAAGTCCTCTCCGCCCCAGAACCAGTACGGCCGAAGGTTCTCCTCATTCTGAAAATCTACTCTGTCTTGAAGAGCCATCTCGAGGTAAGAGGGAGGGTTGTTTCCGCCATAAAAAGAATAAGAAGATTCAGAATAAGATCAAACTGGTTTGCTTCCCAGATTCCAAAGCTGAATACGACTCAGCGATGTAACCCTCACCTAGATCCTCCATGTCAAGGGCTAGGGTAGAAATAAGGCACGTCAGCCTAGTACTCCCAGAATGTGAGGTCCATCAGATTCTCGAATCCCTCCATAGGTATATCCAGGAGGAACAAAATTTGGAAACTCCCCAGGTTGCGGTTGTGCAATCCCCACCATCTTCACCGGAAGCACTCTATACCTCGACTAGAGATCATGGAGAGCTATTTTGGGGACCAATGGTGGATGAGCTGTAGCATGGTCAACTGCCAATAGTCATGGTACCTGTTCCATAAACTACTATTGTGATCCCGTATTACCACTATGGTAGGTCTAAGTCAATCCAAACTTCAGAGGATAGCTCGAGATGTGGTTGTTTTTCAGCTCGCTCGCCATATTCTCCACCGTCCAGCCTACCGTCCTAGCAGTCTGCTTTGGTACTGCTATGCATCCCAAAGCCGCCTCTGGTTGATGAGTGAGGCAATGAAGGTCCGGACCCTGAATCAGAGCCTAGAAGCTTATGGGATATCCTCACGGTAGGCCACTTTTCTGAGATGTTTTGGCCGTTTCCAGTGCTGAATTTTTGTGCGCCGGAATCACTCACCCAAGATGAAGTCGATTGTTTTTGTTAAAACCTCTGGGTGACTCATTAAAATCTTAGTCATTAGAGAGTTGCTTAACCTAAAACCCAAGCACATATCTTGGACATTGGAGAACACTGTGATCTAGTTCATTTGGCCACACTCCCTGTGGCCCAGTGCCCTGAGTCACCAGGTCGCCGTAGGGCCCTCCAGTAATGGTGTGTTCAGAGCTTCAGGGTAATCCATAGGATTATCAAAGTGGATTCTCTCCATGTACAGATCCATAGTTGGGGGTAGTATGCTACCCTCCTCTTCAACCCTATCTAGCATCAACTCAATTTTCTAGGCGACCTAAAGGATATTCCTCTAGGAAGAGTCGCGGTTAACATGGCAGACCTACCAGAGGGTGAGAATGAGCTAGAGCTTCTTTGAGAGGGCATCCCCCTCAAGAGGGATTCACACTTCTTGGATCATTTATAAAAGATTACTTGTAAATAAGGGAATATATGGGGTCTTCTTGTGCCCACCGAAGAACTAGTCCTCAGCTAGAATCCCAACAAGGGCAAGGAAACCTTGGAGTAGTCAAACCCTCAGACCCATCTGGCTCAGTGCAGAAGGTGGAAGACAACCCCAAAAAAGCCACGATGCATCAAAAAGTTTCCAAACAAAAGTAGGTGGTCAACGACCTCCTTGTTGAACAAGCTGCAAAGCAATGACCAGACTGCAGTGATCCTAGGCTCGTGCAATAGGGGTAGGCACAACTACCCCTCAGAGAATTTCCACCAAGAAACCCTGACCATACTTCCCACACATATAGGGTTCAAGCTGGAACATACGGAAAGAGGACGCAATATGTCTCACCCAGTCATCCTGAATGGTGTGACAATCATCAAGACCTTGCTCAGATTCCCCTAGCTACACCAAAAATTGTCCCACCAACCGCTCCATGAGCCGCTGGGATGCCTTTTCATGTTGAAGAACCCACCAACACACTAGTGGTCAAGGATCCCCGTCAAGACAGAAATCCCCTCCCAGATGATCTAATAGCAGAACTCATTGACCATCTCAAGGCATTAGAGACTCGACGAGTGGTCCTCCCGCCCGATGGAAATACTTATCCGGTGTGGGTGGATGATATGTCATCACCCCTGGGATTCGGGAATCCCACTTATTCCCCCTTCAATGGGATATGGGACCCACCACAGCACCTGGACCACTTTATCTCAAGGTGTGGCCCCATGTTTGGAACTCCAGCGTAGCAGGAGGCCACCAAACTTCTATGTTTTGTGCAAACATTGGAGGGCCCTGTATTTTTTTGGTGCAGCCTTCTCCCCATCGAATCAGTAGCCAACTGGGAAGACCTCTGTAGGAAATTTCTATACCAGTTCAGTTCCACCCCTCAGAAGATGAGTATAACATACCTATTCAAGTGTAAGGAGAGGCCTGATGAGCACGTTGCTGACATTGTTGCATGGTTGAAAGGACTCACATACTCTCTTGACATTCCACTAACTCAGGAGAAACTACTGACAATGTGCATAGGTAATGTCAAGACAGGACGGGTCCCCTCTTTGATCACCCAGAACTATCACGGGGGATTCCAAGACTTCTATGATAAGGCCCAACACCTAGAGGAATCCTTACATCAAGATAAGCAAGCACACCCATGGCCTCCTACAATCCCCACGAGATGTTCCTCCAAGGCCGAGTCCGCCATAGTGGCTCAAATAGAGGCCCCTAGGCAACTAGAGTTGTTGCTAGTGGAGCCTCCTCCACATCCTCACAGAGTCCCTCCACCATAGGCACAACCACCAACCCTAGAGTTCCCACCTCAGAATTGGTAGGTGCCCTCGAGAAATGCACCACCACCACCCTTATGGGATAACCAAGTTTCACCTCCTCAACAACCTCCTCTAGCTCCCCGTCAGGGTCATTCTCCAAGGTCCCCCATTCTGGACAGGAGAAACCAGACCTACTGGTTCAATGAGGCATAGGTCCCTAGTTACATCTTCCATGCCTTGTAGTAGGGGATTCTACGTTTTCCTAAGTGCAGATGGCTAGAAGAGGCAAACCTCACTGATCGCCATAATTACTGCCCCTATCAACAGATCCTGAGGCACACTCTCAAGTTGTGATATGTGTTCAAATACCATCTTCAAGACTAGGTAGATAACAACATAGTCTGTTTAGGCCCAGCTTTGACATAGGTGGCATGTGTATTCATGAGGCTAGACAGCAGCAGCGACAGTAAGGGCGAGTGGCATCGGGTTTCCAGTTGCAGGTCCCAGAAGTATGACAACGGGATGGCTTGTAATATTGTCGCATGTTCCCATGGTGTCATCTACGCACGCCTGAATCCACCAAATCCCTCAGAATCTACAACCACCACTTCTACATCATTGTCTCAGTCAACCTCTTACCAGAAGAGAAAACCAAGATGACGTAAGGGAAAAAAAATC
Organism: Viscum album; assembly: GCA_963277665.1. Taxonomy (NCBI): domain Eukaryota; kingdom Viridiplantae; phylum Streptophyta; class Magnoliopsida; order Santalales; family Viscaceae; genus Viscum; species Viscum album. The sequence goes on from OY728138.1 coordinate 1,856,619,106, forward strand.
CCCCCACCGATGCCATTGTCATCCCATACACTCGGTGACTTCATGACCCCAGAGATGGAGATCCATCTCAGAATCCATCCAGTAGTGGACAACTCCTTGAGTGACGGTCAAGGGTATGCCTCGGTTAACACCATAGAGATGGTAAATCCCTACATGATTCTTGATGATGAGGAGCACCAGGAGAATCCTCCCAACATCCCTAGTTATCATCAGCGTCGAAAGAGTCATGGCTATATGGGCTGTCGGAGTGCCTCGGCCAGCACTTCCAGCCAGGATGTGCATACTACTGAAACCAGGAAACAAGCTCAACGTAGAGATCAGCATGCGTATCCTTCTCATCTAGTGGAATCCATATAGCATCCCATCTTTTTATAACATAACTTTCATTCCATTACACGGAACTGAGGATCTTTAAGGTTTAGTGTCTTGGAAACAAGGAACATAAAACATGAAACAAAAAAAAACATTCTTCTTAAACACTTGAAAGGCTTCTCTTCATGTTCACCCTAGGCTCATTACTGCATCTCATAACCTGGGGACATACATCAAAAGGAAGGGTGAGCAGAAGGCCCAGTAAGGGAAACAAGTGAAACATTTTACATATGAACTTGAGATACATCAATAAAGTCATGAAAAGAACTTTAAGGCATGAAATTGAAATCATGAGGCATTTCATAATAAAAATAAAACTTTTTTCATAACATGAAGATGTGTCTACATCATTTAACAAAGACAATCATGAACATATCACCAAGGTCCATCCCCAAGGTGTCATTTGAAAATTATCAAGGTTATTCACCAAGGTATCGTGAAAATTGTAATCTCTAGTGGTTACATCATTACCCAATGCATTGGAGCGCTATCAGGGCGCACCCTTAAATTTGCCTTTATTATCATGTGAGCCACATATATCATCATCAAACATTTCATAAATAACCCATATAGCATAAAATAATGGGTTTCATTTCATAATCATAACGTTTTAAAAACTGCTTTAGAGACATGATCTTTACGTCACTTTAAACCCACGGAAGGGGAGAGCGGGTTTTATGTATGTAAATCCCAGAATTTAAAATAGAACATTTTTGTATATATGTGAATACCCCTGTAGAAATAAGAGATTTGAGTATTCACTTTATAACATAAAATAATTTTGAGAAAAGAGAGGCATTTTGAGACGAAAATTCTGCAGCATAACGGCTATGTTACAAGGTTTTAGAAAACTTTGAAAAGAGAGGGAACATGGGCCGAACAATCATAATTGACCGATAAAATAGTAGAGTGACATAATAAGAAGGATATATGGACATGGTGATGCAATTTCAAGTACATACCATTTGAAATGAAAAACATGGAAGGAAGAAAAAAATTTGATTTCTCTTATGAAAATTCGGCAGCCTAACGACGTCACTTAAGCTTCAACAAAAATGAATTGAACAGATCAAATAGGGTCTCTCATCATATGATCATAAGAGATCAGTACGATAGATATAGAGATAATACCACAACATAATAAAAAGGAACTTTCAAGACTTGACATAGCATTGGAACTTTGAAAAGGAGAAGGGTGAAAGAATCCCTTAAAAATTCGGCAGCCTAACGGCGCCACTTAAAACTTCAAAATACAGATTTGAAGAGATCAAATGGGGTCTCTCATAATATGAACATAAGAGTCCAGTATGATAGATATAGAGATCATACCCCAACATAACAAAAAGGAACTTGAAATAATTGACATGAAAGTAGAACTTCAAAACGAGAAGGGTGAAGAACCACTTAAAAATTCGGCAGCCTAACGACGCCACTTAAAACATCAAAATACTGAATTGAAGAGATCAAATGGGGTCTCTCATAATATGAACATAAGAGTCCAGTATGATATATATAGAGATCATACCCCGACATAACAAAAAGGAACTTGAAAGAATTGACATGAAAATAGAAACTTCAAAACGAGAAGGGTGAAGAACCACTTAAAAATTCGGCAGCCTAACGACGCCACTTAAAACTTCAAAATACTGAATTGAAGAGATCAAATGGGGTCTCTCATCATATGATCATAAAAGATCAGTATGATAAATTTAGATATCATACCCCAACATAATAAAAAGGAACTTGAAATACTTTACATGAAAATAGATCTTGAAAAATGAGAAGGGAGAAAGAATCTGTTACAAAAATTTCGGCAGCCTAACGGCGCCACTTAAAACTTCATAAAATGAAATAATGAGAGTAAGAGGGGATCTCTCATTATATGAACATGAAAAGGGAAGTAAGAGGAGTATAAAAGAACATACTCCAACATAAGAACATGGATCATAAAAGGAATGACATAAAAGAAATTGCTTGAAAAGAAAGAGAGAGGTCAGATCCCTTACCTTAAAACATAACTCTTAAAACTCAATGTTTGGGACCTTGAGGGCTTGGGGGAACCATGGGAGGACTCCTTGGGAGGTAATGAGACCAGAACTTCGTTGGGGGAGAGTGGGGAGTCGAATGGATGAGAGGATGGCTTGGTATTTATAGGGAAAGTGAGGGGACAAGGCATTAATGGCAAAGGGACACCTCATTAGTGGTTTTGGAAAAACCATGGGCTTGCCCATGGTATTTTCCCATGGTATTGGCCACTTGGGACACCTCATACCTTATCTCACTATTCATAATTCGAACATATTGATTACAAACTTAATACATCATTTAATGATGTCATTAAACACCCGTAACTTAAAAACTGTATTTTCACTATTCATCGAAAATTCAACTTTCTCAGAATAATCCCAAAATTTCACCTTAACCAAATATCAATGCTTTGATTACAAATATGAACTCCATTTTATAAAAATAAATTTCTAAATATTTTTAATTTAATTTTTAAATAAAAACACTATTCACCGAAAATTCATTTTTTTTCAGAAAAAACCCCAAAAATTACCATAACATAATATCGGTGCTCTGAGTTCAAAAATGAAATCCGTTTTATAAAAATAATTATTTAAATATTTTTAATTAAATTTTTAATTAAAAAACACTATTCACCCGAAAAAACTAATACTTGAATAATAATTTATGAAACCGTTATTTAACCATTTTATTGAATCACATTACTTAATCAAGGTGCCTAGATTATATTAATACTTTCTTTAAGTGAGATTACTAATCCATTTGGACACATTACTAATCCTAATCATAAAATCACTATTCATAATTTACTATTCATCAAAAATTAAGTTGATCTTATTAGACTCTAAATTTCGTACTAAACATAATTGTAGAAGACCATTTTTCGAAAATCATTACACATTTTTAATTATTTAAGATTTACACAACCATTTTAAAAAAATCCTTTTTCTAAAATTCATCAAAAATATGCATACTATATTTATCCGGTCATTTGAAAATTCATAAACTTCATCATAAGAAAAATCCCAATTTTTATTTAAAACAAAGGATTACACAAGGTAGTTACGGTCTCCTTATATAGCCCCTTATCACACCAGCATAAGACCTAAGTGTAAGGTGTGCTAAGGTGAGAGAATCTGAGGGAGGCTCGGCCAACATCGCACGAGTAGTAATTTCTATCAGTTTGAACTTCTCTCGAAGGCGATCCCATTCTAGCTTCACACGATGAAGTTCATCTTGGGTTTGGTCCAGAGCAAAGCCCAGTGGTGCTACCTCCTTCCCAAGTTCTGTTAGATGGGCTTCGATCGGTCCAAGACTACTGGGTGAGGCCATCAAATCTTCTTTCTATATTAATTAACCAAGATTACTTGTATTTAGAGACAATAATCAAAACGTTTAGTTTCCAGCGGTCATATTGACCAATGGTCATATAACAGTCAAAAACCAACGGTATCATTTTAATTATACTCATGTTATCAAATGAAACATTTTTGTTGAGTATAAAAAATAAAATAAAATAACACATAAAATTAGGAAACAAGATTTATTCAAAATTTCGGGTCGTTACAATCTTCCCCCCTTAAGAAATTGCGTCCTCGCAATTTTTTTAAAATTAGGTTTTGAAATTTCATTGAAAGTCCCACATCGGAAAAGGAGTCAGTAAAACTATTACTTTAAAAGAAAGAAAGGGAAGTACGAAGGTCACCCGAGTTAGCCCACACTAGGATTCCATGTAGGAAAACATGGACATGGAAGAAAAACAAAGGGTCAAGCTCTGAGGGAGAGAGATAGAGAACATGATTAGGAGAAAGTTAACCATAAGAAAATCCCAAACTTATGATGTGTGTAAACGATCTTTGATTACCTAGTAGGAAACGTAAACCAACAACGTTTTTGTTTTACGTTCCTTTTCATAATTTTGAGGAATTAATTTACAACATAGAACAAAAACATAAGGAAATATACCTACCTTCATGTAGAGTTTCATCCTTTAATAAGTTTCTACCAAAACTAATCTTTTCTCCAAATGATGAGCATTCAAAACTACTTGGTCTCATCAAAACACAAGAATCATCTTCTAGAGAATCACATAATCCACAAAAGATTAACTATCTATTTCTTCTATCTTTAAACATTATCCCAAAAACAGAAAGGGTAAGGTAAAACAACTCTTCAAAAAGAAAGAATCCCATAGGAAGGGAAACTATTTTTAAATCTTCAAAGTTCCATGGTACTACCCAAAGTTCATCATAGACCATCCCTTAAATAACGGTCCTTAAAATTCCTCAAAATATACCAGACTAAGATTGAAACCCAATTAAAAGAGGGATTTGATAACATAGTCTTCCAAAATAAACTTCATTGTTCATCTCCAAACAACATCAACCACAACTAACATCTTATAACAAAAGTAGCTAACCTAAACATATTTTACCCAAGATAGGTTAATCATTTCCATAAGTAACCTAAATTACTTTAAGTCCTCCTTAAATTCATTGATTCTTCAAAATATAAGTCAACCTTACTCCTCAATGAAAATACCGCAGTAATCTATTTACCTTGGTCATATAGGGTCCTCAAAATAGTGAACGTCTTCCAAAATAATAATCATCTTTTAATCCCCTAATCATCTTTGTTGTATTAATACGGAAATCATAGCATTTCCTATCACATTGGTTGTTGGGACATGTTCTTCCATTTCCCGCCATTAAATAAGAAAAGAAGCTATAATTAGGGGCGTAAATACTTATCCAATAATCATGAAAAGAAACTTAAAGCATATAAGGATAACTTGTAGAAGAAAAGTATACCCTAACTTGTGATCCCCTAGGTTCCCATCTAGGTTATCCATGATCATATATTCTTATGTGAACCTTTATTTAATTTTATCTTTGTTCCTTTAATAATGGTTCATACTAAGCTTATGAATTTACCAAAGCATATCCCCCGGGAGTGTCGTAACCAAGAGTGCAGCAAGGCCCGTTGTCGTGTACCAGTTCCCGTTCGAGTCTATCTCAAAGCGGTGTTTTCGGGTTTTACCCCTATGTACATCTGTGCCAGAGCCACCTCTACCTGCTCGTATCCAGACAGGGATGTATTTGCTTGGTAACCCCTTACTCAATACTCACCAAAATACCAGGAAGATTTCCTATATTTAAACTTTTATATAGGGTTCTTCCTAGAGTTTTCATATCCTAATTTCCACAAATAACTAAACTATCCTTTGATACCAACTATAGCATCCCATCTTTTTATAACATAACTTTCATTCCATTACACGGAACTGAGGATCTTTAAGGTTTAGTGTCTTGGAAACAAGGAACATAAAACATGAAACAAAAAAAAACATTATTCTTAAACACTTGAAAGGATTATCCTCATGTTCACCCTAGGCTCATTACTGCATCTCATAACCTGGGGACATACATCAAAAGGAAGGGTGAGCAGAAGGCCCAGTAAGGGAAACAAGTGAAACATTTTACATATGAACTTGAGATACATCAATAAAGTCATGAAAAGAACTTTAAGGCATGAAATTGAAATCATGAGGCATTTCATAATAAAAATAAAACTTTTTTCATAACTTGAAGATGTGTCTACATCATTTAACATAGACAATCATGAACATATCACCAAGGTCCATCCCCAAGGTGTCATTTGAAAATTACCAAGGTTATTCACCAGGGTATCGTGAAAATTGTAATCTCTAGTGGTTACATCATTACCCAATGCATTGGAGCGCTATCAGGGCGCACCCTTAAATTTGCCTTTATTATCATGTGAGCCACATATATCATCATAAAACATTTCATAAATAACCCATATAGCATAAAATAATGGGTTTCATTTCATAATCATAACGTTTTAAAAACTGCTTTAGAGACATGATCTTTACGTCACTTTAAACCCACGGAAGGGGAGAGCGGGTTTTATGTATGTAAATACCAGAATTTAAAATAGAAAATTTTTGTATATATGTGAATAACCCTGTAGAAATAAGATATTTGAGTATTCACTTTATAACATAAAATAATTTTGAGAAAAGAGAGGCATTTTGAGACGAAAATTCTGCAGCATAACGGCTATGTTACAAGGTTTTAGAAAACTTTGAAAAGAGAGGGAACATGGGTCGAACAATCATAATTGACCGATAAAACAGTAGAGTGACATAATAAGAAGGATATATGGACATGGTGATGCAATTTCAAGGACATACCATTTGAAATGAAAAACATGGAAGGAAGACAAAAATTTGATTTCTCTTATGAAAATTCGGCAGCCTAACGACGTCACTTAAACTTCAACAAAAATGAATTGAACAGATCAAATAGGGTCTCTCATCATATGATCATAAGAGATAAGTATTATAGATATAGATATCATACCCCAACATAATAAAAAGGAACTTTCAAGACTTGACATCGAATTGGAACTTTGAAAAGGAGAAGGGTGAAAGAATCCCTTAAAAATTCGGCAGCCTAACAGCGCCACTTAAAACTTCAAAATACAGATTTGAAGAGATCAAATGGGGTCTCTCATCATATGAATATAAGAGTCCAGTATGATAGATATAGATATCATAACCCAACATAACAAAAAGGAACTTGAAAGAATTGACATGAAAGTAGAACTTCAAAACGAGAAGGGTGAAGAACCACTTAAAAATTCGGCAGCCTAACGGCGCCACTTAAAACTTCAAAATATTGAATTTAAGAGATCAAATGGGGTCTCTCATAATATGAACATAAGAGTCCAGTATGATATATATAGAGATCATACCCCAACATAACAAAAAGGAACTTGAAAGAATTGACATGAAAATAGAAACTTCAAAACGAGAAGGGTGAAGAACCACTTAAAAATTCGGCAGCCTAACGGCGCCACTTAAAACTTCAAAATACTAAATTGAAGAGATCAAATGGGGTCTCTCATCATATGATCATAAAAGATCAGTATGATAAATTTAGAGATCATAACCCAACATAATAAAAAGGAACTTGAAATACTTTACATGAAAATAGATCTTGAAAAATGAGAAGGGAGAAAGAATCCGTTACAAATATTTCGGCAGCCTAACGTCGCCACTTAAAACTTCATAAAACGAAATAATGAGAGTAAGAGGAGATCTCTCATTATATGAACATGAAAAGGGAAGTAAGAGGAGTATAAAAGTACATACTCCAACAAAAGAACATGGATCATAAAAGGAATGACATAAAAGAAATTACTTGAAAAGAAAGAGAGAGGTCGGATCCCTTACCTTAAAACATAACTCTTAAAACTCAAAGTTTGGGACCTTGAGGGATTTGGGGCACCATGGGAGGACTCCTTGGGAGGTAATGAGACCAGAACTTCGTTGGGGGAGAGTGGGGAGTCGAATGGATGAGAGGATGGCTTGGTATTTATAGGGAAAGTGAGGGGACAAGGAATTAATGGCAAAGGGACACCTCATTAGTGGTTTTGGCAAAACCATGGGCTTGCCCATGGTATTTTCCCATTGTATTGGCCACTTGGGACACCTCATACCTTATCTCACTATTCATAATTCAAACATATTGATTAAAAACTTAATACATCATTTAATGATGTCATTAAACACCCGTAACTTAAAAACTGTATTTTCACTATTCATCGAAAATTCAACTTTATCAGAATAATCCCAAAATTTCACCTTAATCAAATATCAACGCTCTGATTACAAATATGAACTCCATTTTATAAAAATAATTTTCTAAATATTTTTAATTTATTTTTTAAATAAAAACACTATTCACCGAAAATTCATTTTTTCAGAAAAACCCCAAAAATTACCATAGCATAATATCGGTGCTCTGAGTTCAAAAATGAAATCCGTTTTATAAAAATAATTATCTAAATATTTTTAATTAAATTTCTAATTAAAAAACACTATTCACCCGAAAAAACTAATACTTGAATAATAATTTATGAAACCGTTATTTAACCATTTTATTGAATCACATTACTTAATCAAGGTGCCTAGATTATATTAATACTTTCTTTAAGTGAGATTACTAATACATTTGGACACATTACTAATCCTAATCATAAAATCACTATTCATAATTTACTATTCATCAAAAATTAATTTTATCTTATTAGACTCTAAATTTCGTACTGAACATAATTGTAGAAGACCATTTTTCGAAAATCATTACACATTTTTAATTATTTAAGGTTTACACAACCATTTTAAAAAAATCCTTTTTCTAAAATTCATCAAAAATATGCATACTATATTTATCCGGTCATTTGAAAATTCATAAACTTCATCATAAGAAGAAATCCCAATTTTTATTTAAAACAAAGGATTACACAAGGCAGTTACGGTCTCCTTACATAGCCCCTTATCACACCAGCATAAGACCTAAGTGTAAGGTGTGCTAAGGTGAGAGAATCTGAGGGAGGCTCAGCCAACATCGCACGAGTAGTAATTTCTATCAGTTTGAACTTCTCGCGAAGGCGATCCCGTTCTAGCTTCACACGATGAAGTTCAGCTTGGGTTTGGTCCAGAGCAAAGCCCAGTGGTGCTACCTCCTTCCCAAGTTCTGTTAGATGGGCTTCGATCGGTCCAAGACTACTGGGTGAGGCCATCAAATCTTCTTTCTATATTAATTAACCAAGATTACTTGTATTTAGAGACAATAATCAAAACGTTTAGTTTCCAGCGGTCATATTGACCAATGGTCATATAACAGTCAAAAACCAACGGTATCATTTTAATTATACTCATGTTATCAAATGAAACATTTTTGTTGAGTATAAAAAATAAAATAAAATAACACATAAAATTAGGAAACAAGATTTATTGAAAATTTCGGGTTGTTACAATCCATCCCCTCCTCATAGCCGTTTGTGTGGCTGGATTAGGCAGAGCCACCCCGACCATGCCATGAACAGCCATGCCATGATACAGGCTGGTCTCAATCATCTGGCCCTTATCAGGTAGCCACTCCACAGGCTTAGACTAGCGGGTAGTGGGATATTCTTAGTACCAGTCAGCCGTCTATCCAGTCGGTAGGACCCACCATACCTCATGTCATAGAGCGACATTATTTAAGTAAAAGTTCATGCATGGCGTAGAAGTATGATGTTCTTAAGAATCTTTCCAGTATTATAGAAAGGCACTCAATCCTTGAGGCCCTTCGCCTATTGTCATATATATGTGGGGCCCTTGCTGAGGATTTAAGAAGCCCCCTCCATTTTCATATTGATGTAGCAGCCGTAGAAGCCTTTCATGATGAGGTGGTCAAGAATTCTGAATTCCATGAAATTATCTCTTTCTCTGGAGAAGATGAAGGATCTCCTATAAAGGGGCACATTCGTCCACTGTACATCACTTTCCAGTTCAATGGTGTGGAGGTTCTTCACTGTCTTGTCGACATGGGATCTGTAATTAACCCAATCCCAACCTGGACACTGCGAAAATAGGGATTGTTTGAATATGATATAAGTCCCTCTGACCTAAGAATCCAAGGTTATGACAGGATGGAATAGAAACCAGTTAGCAAGATCCACTTGAAGACCCAATTTGATGGCCTATTTGCCATCACTGAATTTATGGTAGTCTCCTAGGACACCGCCTACAATGCATTGATGGGAAGGCCATGACTCCACCTGCATGTGGTAGTTCCCTCATTATACCACCAGTGCTTCAAGTACTCCCTTAATGGTTGAGTGGGAAAGTTTCACAGTGATGCGTCTCCCTTTTCCTCTTGTGAAGCCCGCTATCTTGATTCCAACTACTACAAGAGAAAAGACAAGAAGACTCAAGATAATGAGGCAGAACAAGCCACAACTGTGACCGACCCGTGGACAGATCTATATAACGCCTACATCGTTCCAATCCACCAATTGGAGGCTATGACCCTGGACATGGGACAATGCTTTGTTGTTTTTGGAACGAGGGGGGAACACATTCCCAGGCCTAAGCAATGATCAAAGATCACCTTGTACTCCAATACAAATCAGGATCACGTGACCCTGGAGCCTCATACTCCCATAACATATCGGGATGTCCGCCCCACAACAATGAAAATATATCATACTTGCTTGTTTATCTGGGCCAGAATTAATTGGTTCAAGCCGACGTGCCACTATTACTTAGATATCATCAACCGTGGCCCCTTGGGCTGAAGACCATATGGGATTAGATCAACAACCTTCATCGATATGGTTGCGGCAGCACAGGAGTTCCCTGATGTTGTGTCCATTGCCGCTCAGGCTGGTACTAGCCACCAATCAGGAGCTGTTAACTCAGAAGAAACTCCTCCGGCCAAAGATTCCCCCTCCATAAGTGGAGAATAAGATTTATAGGATGATCCTACCACCTTTAAATAGGAAATCTTGGCTAAATTTGACGAGTTGGTACAGGTGAACCTTAGTAGCAAGATAGACCCAAAACCCACATTGATCTGTACCGCCATGCACCTTGAGAAGCGACAGTAATACATAAAAATTCTGAAACAACACCGCAATGTATTTGCCTGGAGTTACGATGATATTCCAGGACTAGATCCTCAGGTATTTGTCCATCGCATCGGTCTTCTGAAAAATCATCATAGGTTCAAGAAGCCTCCCAGGAAGATTCACCCTTCTCATAGTGCCCGGGTTGAGGCAGAAGTTGATAAGCTCATCAGAGCCAATTTCATTAAGGAGGTCCAATAACCAAAATGGCTGGCCAACATTGTGCCAGTGATGAAGAATAATAGATAGACCAGGGTCCACATCGACTTCTAGGATCTCAATCGTCACTGTCCGAAGGATGATTTTCCCATTCCTGTGATATAATTGTTGATTGACACTACAGCTAGATTCCAAGCTCTCTCTATCATGGATGGGTACTCTGGGTATAACTAGATCTGAGTGGCCCCTGAGGACGAGGAGTTCACATCCTTCAGGGTACCATAAGTTACTTTCTGTAACCATGTCACACCCTTCGGTTTAAATAATGAAAGTTCCAACTATCAGTGGGATATGCATCACATATTTAAGTCGATCCTCGGAACATTGATTGAATTCTATGTGGACGATCTAGGGGTCAAATCTCACCAGTATCCAGACCATCTCGAAGACCTTGAGAAAGTGTTTAGCTTCCTCTATTCCTATCACATGAAGATGAAATCATTGATGTGTGTCTTCAGTGTCACCTCTGGAAAGTTTCTCATCTTCATTGTCAGATACAGGGGAATCAGGATCTACCTAGAGAAGATCAAGGCATTATCCAGATTTCTCCTCCAAGAAACAATTGGGAACTTCGAGGTTTCAAGGCCACATATCCTACATACGCCGATTCATCACTAATATGGCCAGAAAGTGTAAGCCCTTTTCTCATCTCATGAAGAAAGGAACACTCTATAAGTGGGACGAAGAGTGTCAGACTGCTTTTGAGGAGATCTAGCAGTATCTGCTCCAGCCTCTGATCTTAATGGCACGCATCTCTGGAATTCTACTGGTCCTTTATGTGACCACCTTGGAATGATCACTTGGTGACCTTCTAGCCCAGAAGAATAATTAGGGGACATAGAACAACCTTTACTAACTCATCCGCATTCTCCTCAATACATAGACCAGATACCACCCATCGAAAATAGATGCCTTGAGCTGGTATTCGCAGTACAAAAATTGTGACATTACTTGTAGCACCACGAGATACAGCTGGTATCCCGAATATACCCACTAACGTACATCCTGAACCACCACATATTGACAGGCCTTCTAGCTCATTGGGTAGTGGTTCTCCAGCAGTTTGACATCAGGTTTGTCCCTCAGAAGGCAATTAAAGGGCAAGCATTGGTAGACATCCTTGCTACCCACCCGACTCCTGCTAACCAGTACATCGATCTCGATTTCTCTGAGGAGGCAATCATCCCTATAGACCAAGACACACCATGCTGTCAGATTCACTTTGATGGTGATTCCTGGATCCCCACTGTTAGGAGGCTCAATGACCCCAGGCTCAATAGAGTAGGCCTGGGTGTCATCTTTATTACCCTGGAACAAGACATTCTTCCATACTCATTCCTGTTGTCAGAAGGCTACACCAACAATGAGGTAGAGTATCAGGATCTCATCACCTACCTCAAGTTGGACCTTGAGATTGATGTGATCCATTTTCATGTGAAAGGGGATTCTGAACTAGTCATCAAGTAGATCAACGGTGACTACGTCAACAGAAATCTAGAGCTCATACCATTGTTGGGGTGCACTCTCCAGCTAATGTCCCAGTTCCCATCTCAGCCATAAGTTACTCATGTTCCTCAATCATATAATGGTCAAGCTGGCACTTTTTTCGGCCTAACTGTGTCACTTGCGGAGCTTGAGCAAGATGATCAGATTATCCACGTGTCATACTAGAGATTCATTGCTCCTGTCACCCCTGTTGACAACGACGGTCTACAGGTGAGCTAATATACCACAAGAGCCTCCAAGTTAGGACCCCCGGGTCCCCTGGATGTAGTAATTGAAGGGTCTCCCGACTGGAGAGACCCCTTTGTCGAGTATCTTGAAAAGGGATACCTCCCGACTGATCGGGCCGAGCGTGAACGAATCCGACCAGGTCATGCAAGAGGATCATGCTGGTTCCTGCAAGGCTCATCAGACCAGGCCAAAACTATCCCACCAGATCCAGAGACTGGGGTACTTTTGGCCCTCCATGATCCATGACTGCATCATGTTTTCCTAGAGATGCCATGCATTCCAAATTCATGCTAACTTCATGCATTGACCACCAGAGACTCTCCACTCCACCAATTACTCTTGGCCATTTACAGTGTGGGGATTTGATTTCATGGGACCATATCCACCAGTGATAGCTCGCCAGTGCAGATTCATCCCGAATGCCACAGATTTCTTCTCCAATTGGGCAGAGGAAGTTCATCTCAAAGTGGTATAGGCCTATTCCATCATGGACTTTGTCAGCTACAACATCATCTACCGATTTGGAGTCCCTCATGCCATCTTCATCGATAACGACATGAACATCTAAGCAGTTGAGCTGAAGAAATTGTATACTCAGTACAACATCCATTCTAACCATACCTCCCACTATCATGCTCATGAAAATGGAATGATCTAGGTGTTCAAAAAAATCCTCTCTAACATTCTGCAAAAAATGTTGGTCAGAATTAGAAGAGTTGGCCGGACAAGCTCCCCAACGCTCTCTAGGAATACTGGATGACAACACATAATTCCACCCATGTGACCCCATATTCCATGGTATATGGGTCAAAGGACATCCTGACCATCATGAATCAATTTCACTCATTTCTCATAACGATCTATAATTAGAAAGTTCCAGATAAATTAACCTAAATCCATTTGGCTATGCTGGATGCGCTTGACGAGAATAGTCTTCATGACCTGCACAATCTGGAAAGGCATCAGAATAAGATATCTAGAGCTTTCAACATGAAAGTTTGCCTCTACTTATTCTTGATAGGCAACTTGGTATTGGCCTTGAGGGAACCAATGATACCTAGTAGGAAACCATCCAAGTTGGAACCCAAATTGGAAGGAACTTACATCATTCACAAGGTTTACTCCAATGGTGCATACTCGATGGTTATAATGGATGGTGAGCATTTAACTCCTCCGACCAATGCCATGTTTTTCAAGAAATACTTTTCCTGAGTCACAAAGGTCCTTCAAGACCTAAAATTGTACATTCCTGCATGTCCCCAAACTACGTGATGGTCCCGCACGACCCTAAAATGGATGAAGGTCCGGCACGACCTTAAACTGTATGGTCCTGCATGACCCCAAACTACGTGATGGTCCCGCACATCCCTAAACTGCATGATGGTCCTGCAAAACCTTAAACTGTACGGTCCTGCACAACCCCAAACTACGTGATGGTCCCGCATGACCCTAAACTGTATGAAGGTTCTGCATGACCTTAAAAATTGTACATTACTACATGAACTTAAACTGTACGTCAGCCCACGATATGTTAAACTGCATCTCCAAAAATATGTATGTCTTGATTCCCATCCTAATGGGATATGTATGAATTCTCAGATGCCTCATCTTGAGTAAAACCTCAGTTTCCTCTTTGACTATCCCCTCCTGGGCATAGTTCTTTTGGAGGATATCACATGGCGTCGTGTAGGCTTTTTTGGCCCCACCCATTCCAGGGTTACGATGATTGCACCATGTGACCTCTTTTGTTCTTCTAATCCTCCCACTTCCTTACCGCACGATGCTAAGCTGCATGAACCTTTCAGAACTATGTGTGGCTTAATTTCCATCCTCATGGGATACATAGGACTACCTAGACATTTCATCCATAGGCCCAACCCCAAACATCGGGACCTCCCATTGGGATTAAACACATGGTGTAGTGTGGGATTTTTCCCTCATTCATGTCAATTTCATCATGACGAAGCCATGTATCCATCTCCCATGAAGATATCTATCTCCTATGATGGCTAACTTTATTTGAAATCGCATGGGCGCATTTATGATCCACACACCTTATCATTTGGGATCCCATTATCTTTCACATCCAAAGGGGCCCCTGAATGATAAGGATACTTATCCTAAGGTCTCTCCTATCATTTCGGGCCAACACCCTCAAGGGGTTTAGACAATAAATTGATATGAGTCCCACGTTGTGAATATGGTCTACGGTCGATGCTCATTTGTTGTTTCCATTTCAAGACACATGATATAGATTATGTGTTTTAAACCTGGTCAACAGTTATCCTTTGTCATTTTCACCACCCCAATATGTCTCAAACAGGGAGTGTAGTGGTTCATTCTGCC
This sequence comes from Viscum album, assembly GCA_963277665.1. Classification (NCBI taxonomy): domain Eukaryota; kingdom Viridiplantae; phylum Streptophyta; class Magnoliopsida; order Santalales; family Viscaceae; genus Viscum; species Viscum album. The sequence goes on from OY728138.1 coordinate 1,856,634,289, forward strand.
CCTCCGTCTATCCAAATCTTGGTATTCTTCAAGAGATAGTGTAATTCTAGCAATTGGGCCCTTATGTGACGGGGAGAGCCTAGTCCTACTATTTATTTCCCACATCGAGAATTTTTCACTTGGGCGTAAGAGCTGTGAAGGCAATGCCCACATGAGTTGTCATATGGCTACAGTCGGACAGGACACCCAGCCTCAAGTCCTTTGATCCCTTCTACCCCTGGTCCAAGTTCTCATTTAGGATTATGTGGTGCAATATGGACTCTCGTCCTCATTCATGTCGGTCTATTTTCCCACACCGCACATCCCCCCTTTGAGATATCCCTGCGTTTAGCGTCTTTTCCACAAGCACCATCCCTTCTGTCCTTTGTGAGCCCCATAATTTGGGTTTCCATCCCTATCTACATCCAAAAGGGCCCCTGAATTGAAAGAATACTCGGCCCAAGGGCCCTCCTACGATTAAGGTCTTACATACTTGATGATTGCGAGAAGCAAATTGATATAAGTCCCATGTTGGGAATATCGTCAATGGTCGATGCTCAATTGTTCACCCCCTTCCGGGCACACAAGGGTGGATACCGTGTTGCGAACTTGGTCAAAAGTTGTCCTCTATCATCGTTTCCTCTTTGTGGTATTCTATAGGCATGATGATTAGCCCTCTCTATCCCACACATATGACATTAAACTAGGCATATATGGTCTGACCTCTATGACCCTAAACTAAGATCACATTCATCCCCACTTCAAGATGTTAAACTGCAAGCTGGCCATGACATTCTGTCCGTGGACCTGCCTCAGGCCCCTCATCCTTTTTGGGCCCCTGGACCAAGTTCCCACTTAGGGTTGTTGTAACACCCTAACCCTAGTTACCCAGAGTCAGTGAATTATTACACAACCTTGGCTTGATACAAGGAATCAATTCCCAAAGGACCGATCAACTTAGTAGTCTTGGAAAATATATTACATACATGAAGATAAACATTACAACTTGAAAATAAAAACAACACTAATTTATTCCATTAGAAACATCCAAGCCTAATAAATTATGCTTATAGGTCACCCATAACTAACTTCTTCATATCCCGGGAAAATAAAACATAAGAAAGGGGTGCGATCAGATTCTCAGTAAGGGTAAATAATTTACTAGAAGATATAAAATTTTAAGGCAATATGTGTAATAAAAACAACAGCCATTAAAACATAAACTGGAACATAATGTGGAAAAGATAAATCAAATATTACCATATAAACATGCACATGGATATTATACTAGTCAAATAATCACATGTAATAACTAATTTCATAATGAGGGAATGTATAGTACGAAAGTTTAATTTCTGTGTCAAGGCCTCGTGCCAGGACCTAGGGGCTAACTGTAACCATACCCCAACTCGGAGAGCCTCTGTAACCAGACTCCATCCCAGAGAGCCTTTGTAACCAGACTCCAACCCGGAGAGCATATGTAACCAGACGCCAACCCGGAGGGCCTGTTGTAACCAAAACCCAACCCGTAGGGCTTACTTTTACCAGTCCCCAACCCAGAACATACTAGTCCAATACATTCATTATAAGAAAAGTTTGAAATATAACATAAACATTTGTATTAAAACAATCATACGAAATGCCAATAATTTATCCATAAACCATGAATGGTATAAAAATAACACATACACAGTCAAACATATCACAAAAAATTTAATACAATATAGAATATTTGTATCATAATAAATCAACTTCAAACAAGTTTTAAATCTATCAACAGATGTTGACATAGATGAAAATGATCAGTAAAATTCTTAGAGAGGAATACCCCTTTTACATGAAATAGTTTAAAATTCTCAAAATTTATAAAGGAAGTCATTTAAAATATATTTTTTAATCAAAGTGTCCCATACCACTTTTAATCTTTTGAAAAGAATTTTCATTTCAAAACATTCATGTCCATATAAATAAATCCTTAAAATCATTTTGAAAACATGGACATTAATTAAAAGGGTTTAGAAATAAATATTTAAAACATTTAAAATGATGATCTAGTTAAATAGATCCTCCCATAAAAACTTAAAATATTCATTTTGAAAACATTTTTATCAAATATTTGTATCAATGATAAATATGTCCCAGAAAATACTTACACATGAACAATCTCGAGTAAATAATGAGATTGAAGAAATAACCCTTACCTTGCACTTTCCTTTGGTCCGGGGTACATCTAACCTCCTGTATAATGACCATAGTGTGTTATTAAATTATAAAAGAACCATATTCATATTTATTATATCATAATTTATTCATTTATGACTTTATACTACCCATTTAATAATGATTTCCATGTTAACATAACATTTCGAGTAATAATCGATTTCTTTATCGTACATGTTTTAACTTGTTATTATTGATCGTATCATTTAGATCATGATTTAAATAGTTACAGAATATAAACCTAGATTTATATATCATATATATTTATAATATAAATATTTATAATAGATAGATATATGAAATGGAATACACCGTTTATCGAGATGGTAGGCCGTACATACACATAAACAGTATTTCTATTTTCATATCGCATTGAACGGAAGTAAGTGAATAAGATATATGTAAGTACATAAATACATATATATATTAATATATATATATATCCAGTAGTATTATTATGTCATATATTACATACTTATTAAATATATATATTTTAATAATCATCAATGAATGGTGAATGTGGAAATGAATCTCATCATGTCGTGGAGACGGTAATCCGTATGTACGCACGAGCGACAATATCATTTCCTTAAATGCATGGAATTGGATGGTAAATTCATTTTACAAGGACATTATCATGTTATTTTCATTATTTATATACATATTACTCATCATTATATCCATCCAATAACATAGTGTTGAATAACAAATTACACCACAACATGGAGATGGTAAGCCGTACGTACGCACGCATGGTGACATTATCATTCATAGGATGGATAGAATAATGAATATGGTTATGAAATACATATAATAACATCATAGTATATATATATAAGGTAATTGAGTTATTATTTTGGTATGGAAATAACAAATAAGAAAAAAACTTGAAAGATGGTGGTGAAATTATTACATCTTCTCCGGGTTCTTCCTCTTGATTGGATCAAAAGGGCTCCCTAGGATAACATTATGACCAAAGTATGGCTTCTAGGATGAAGTGATTATAGTTTAGAGGATATTTTGGAAGGGTATGTACGAACCAAAAATATTTTTATGTGTAAAATTAAGATAAGGGGAATTTCCTTTTTATAAGAGAGGTGAGGGCCACTTTAGGAAAATTTTGAAATATTATTTTATAATAAAATCATTTTCAGTTTCTAAAGGCTCTAAAAGGATTTATTTCTATGATAAGGTGGTTTTGGGTCGAAATCCTCTCAACCAATAGGTTTTACATAAGTTTGGATCACTATATTAACCTTATCTTTTAGATTTAACTATTAGTTAAAGAGTTTGACTTTTACCATGTCTCTTTGTATTTTTATATTATATGGTTAATAAACATACCAAAAACTTCCAAGAGAACCCCAATTGGTTCATTAATGGCACATATAATATTATTTATTCCCTTTTTCTGAACCTTAGACTTTATGAATATTATATCAAGAAAATATATAGTATATGTTTAAAAACTCAATAATATCAATTTTGACATTATTTAATAATTTATTTTTGTTAAGTTATAACAACATTATTACTACGAAATATTTCATTAAATCAACCTTAATTTTTCATATTCACCTATAAAATTCGTGTATGTCAATAAAAATTTTATATTATATTTATTTTAATATTTATAATACAATTTATTTGATTCTTTCATTAATAAGGTAATTACTGCATCATCATTGTATCATAAATAAATTTAATTATTTAATGTCTAAAAATTATAAATAAAATACCATTATTTAGGAAATATTTTTAGATTTATAATGAATATTTAAAGTCCAATAGATCAATTATATAACTTCATATGAATGTTGATTCACTAAAAGATATTTGTTTATGTCATTTTTGTCTTTACTTTAAATTAATTAATATAAAGTGTCATTATTACTCCCATGTGGCTCCATGGGGTCCCAAATTCGACCCAAGGATGCCTATGGTTGGATATGTATCATACTATAGGATTAGGACACATGTTAGGGTAATTTATTATTATTATAATATTATATTTTACCCTTATTTACTATATTTACCTTTTAATCATGGTAAATAAAATATTTACTGAAGTAAATATTTAAAATGCCTAAAAATAAAAGTTACCTATTTAAACAATTTGGACATACTTATTCAAAACATGGAATCCATTTTTCTAAATTCAAAACATATAATTGGTCGAAATTAATTTAAAATTAATTCTTATTGTCAAAACAAAAATCGTGTTTTTACGAAATAATAACTATAAAAAGATTGACACTTGTATATGTCCAGTTTAAATGTGAAATTACATCCAATGACCAAAATTAGATTAAATGGTAAAAATATAAAATAATTATACTTTAAAACCACTAAAAATTATAATTTACTACTATAAATTATTTCGATTAAAAATGTTGTTTTTAATTAAAATTTAGTATTTTCACTATTCACAAAATATGAAAGTTATCAGAAAAATTCCAAAAATTTATCCAAACTAAATTTTTATGTCTCGATTATAAATAATAATTTAATTTAATTAAATTGAACATATAAATGTTTCAAATATTGGTTTTAAAAATGGTTCTCCAATAAAAGGCGGTAAACTTGCATTTTTTGAAAAACACGTCTTTTATCTAAAAAATGAATTTGTTCTTACATTATGTCTAAGAAACATAGAATATGGATTCTAAAATTTTATATATTATATAAAATTCAAAATTCAGTTAATACTATTCATAACCTCTTTTTGAACGGCCCGTTTAGTAAGTCGTGTTATGCTCGAGCTCGGTGTTGCGTGTAGCGCATGTTATTGAATTGCTTTGAAAAAATAACGTACTCTGAAATCTTGGGGTGTTACATTATCCCTCCTTCAATAAATTTCATCCACACAATTTGAATTTTTTTTTAAAATAAAAGGATGAAAATAGAAAATACCTTTGTGGAAAACCCACATTGGAAATAGGGTTAATAAAATTTAGAATTAATAAGACAAAAGAGAAATGAAAAGGTCACCAACAAATTATGATATCGAGTAGGAGAACATTTGTTGAATTTACAGCCATATAATTGGAGGAAAAATGTAAATATTTATAGGGAGTGATTGAGGTCATCAATCACAAACAATTGTACACTTGAGGACCTCAAAGCCATCGATTTGTGATGATTTAAAATTTTACCAGTTCATCAAAACATACGGTATTAGGATAACACATTTTTGGTTTTAATATATCTTCCCTAAAGTTTAAGAATTAATTTATTCATAGAATAAGATATATATATATATATATATATATATATATATATATTTGACAAGTAGAGTTTCATCCTTCAACTAATTTCTACTACAAACTCATCTTTCACTCCAAAAGATAACAAAACTCAAAAATATTATATTTATACTAATTGTATAATGTTCCAAATATTAAAACATACCATTTAAATGAAGAAAAATATTTTGTAATAACCAGGGACTTCCTGTAGGCTAGTGGTAGGTAATAAAGGCATGTCTCACTATGGTTGTGGGTTCGATTCCTGCATCTTTGTCCGATGTGATGGGTTATCGCCCGACCTGCAGGTTGTCCTTTTCTTAAAACTATAGTATTATAATATATTCCAAAAATAATCATAAGAAATTTTTTAACCTTAAACAATACTATCCAAAGTTAAACTTAATCCATTCCAACCTTTATAGTTAATCAAAATACCTATGTCCAGACTCTCTGTAAAAGGCCTCTAAATTCCAAAATCAATTGTAACATCATATTCCTTAGACAAAGTAAAGATTCTCTTATTGTCACACACTGAAAATATGATTGCCTTCATCATATTAAAACCTTAATGAAAAAAACTAGTACTAAAATACAATCCTTATATATATCACATTATTCATATAAGCATAATATAATTCTTGAATCCCAAAAAACAAATACATTAATTATTTCACTTCAACTGCAGTAACAGCATAAGCTTGACCTTGCTACCTTGGCCTTTTCTGAGGTATGTTTCTTTGGTGCTTAGGACATGCATTTTTTTAATGCCCCATTTCTCTAAAATTGTATCATTCAAAATTGAAAGACTCTTTATTTCCCTTGTAATCACGATCTTGGTGTCATTTTTCTCCACATTTGTAACATACTCTCATTCCTTCAAGTATTTACCAAGGTGATTCTTTCCACAGTTTCCACGTATGGGAAAATCCTTCTTTCCCTTATTCTCTTTATCCATCTTTCTTTATACCATCCTTTTCTTCTCTGACATCCCTTCAAATCCATAGGACTTAGAGAATTCTTTACTTATCTTATTAACATATGATATTATTTCTTCATATGATGATAATACGTGGGAGACTATTTCTTTTCTAAATGTTGTATTAATACCAATAATGATACTATCCTTCTTAATATTTCAATCATGAGTATTTCTGGAATTCTCATTCCTTTTACTAGGCTTCATTTCTAAAAATTTTCATATAGTAGGTTGGTTTATGAATCAAAATTCATAATTCCAAACATGTAAAATACCTAATGTAAATTGAAAAGATTATGAGTATAATCTACAATCATAAAACGTTTTCTTTGAGGAAATATTTATTCTTAAATCCTTCATAATGGATTGTAATGAAAATAAGAATTATCCTAAGCATATCCCCCAGGAGTTTCGTAACCAAGAGTACAGCAAGGCCCGTTGTCATGCACCAGTTCCCGTTCGTGTCTAGCTCAAAGTGGTGTTTCCGGGTTTTACCCCTAGGTACATTTGTGAAAGAGCCACCTATACTTACTCGTATCCAGACATGGATGTATTTCTTGTAAAACACACAAAATCACTACATTACCAAAATTCTAGTAAGTTCTCTATACTAATCCTCAAAGTCTATCTTAGGGTAATGTGCTCTAATCAGAGTTTTCCTAAATCTAGTTTCCAAGGTTTATACTAAACTTCCTCTGATACCAACTGTAACGCCCTAAACCTAGTTACCCAGAGTCGGTGCATTATTACATAGCATTATCTTAATACAAGGAATCAAGTCCCAAAGGACCGATCAGCTTAGTAGTCTTGGAAAATATATTACGTACATGAAGATAAACATTACAACTTGAAAAGAAAAACAACACTAATTTATTCCATTAGAAACATCCAAGCCTTATAGATTATGCTTGCAAGTCACTCATAACTAACTTCTTCATATCCTGGGAAAATAAAACATAATAAAGGGGTGAGATCAGATGCTCAGTAAGGGTAAATAATTTATCGAAAGCTATAAACTTTTAAGGAAAGATGTGTATTTAAAACAATAGCCATTCAAATATAAATTGGAACATAATATGGGAAAAAAATCAAGCATTACCATAAAAACATGCTCATGGATATTCTACTAGTCTAATAATCACATGTAGTAACAAATTTCATAATGAGGGAGTGTATAGTACCAAAGTTTAATTTCTGTGTCAAGGCCTCGTGCTAGGACCTAGGGGCTAACTGTAACCGGACCCCAATCCGGAGAGCCTCTGTAACCGGAGTCCATCCCGAAGAGCCTCTATAACCGGACTCCAACCCGGAGAGCCTCTATAACCGAACTCCAACCCGAAGGGCCTGCTATAACTGGAACCCAACCCAGAGGTCTTACATTTACCAGTCCCAAACCCGAAACATACTCGTCCAACACATTTATTATAAGAAAAGTTTTAAATATAACATAAAAATTCGTATTAAAAATAGCATACAAAATGTCAATAATTTATCCATAAACCATGAATGGTATAAAAATAACACATCCACAGTCAAACATATCAAAAAACCGTCAATACAATATGGAATATTTGTATCATAATATATCAACTATAAACATGTTTTAAATATATCGACGAATGTTGACATAAATGAAAATGATCAGTAAAATTCTTAGAGAGGAATACCCCTTTTTCATGAAATTGTTTAAAATTCTCAAAATTTAGAAAGGAATTAATTTAAAATATATTTTTGAATCAAAGTGTCCCATAAAAAATTGAAAATTTTGAAAATAATTATCATTTCAAAACATTCATGTTCTTATAAATAAATGTTTAAAATCATTTTGAAAACATGGACATTAATTAAAAGGGATTAGAAAGATAAATATTTAAAACATTTAAAATGATAATCTAGTAAAATAGATACTCCAATAAAACCTTAAAATATTCCTTGTGATTTTTTTATGAAATATTGGTATCAATGATAAGTATGTCCTATAAAATACTTACACATGAATAATATCAGGTAAATAATGAGATTAAAGATATAACCCTTACATTGCACTTTCCTTTGGTTTAGGGTATGTCTAACCTTCTATATAATGACCATAGTATGTTATTAAATTATATCATAACCATATTCTTATTTATTATATCATACTTGATTCATTTATGACTTTATAATACCCATTTAATAATGATTTCCATGTTAACTTAACATTTCAGGTAATAATCGATTTCTTTATCGTACATGTTTTAACTTGTTATTCTTGATTGTATCATTTAGATAAAGATTTAAATACTTCTAGAATATAAACCTTGATTTATATATCATATATATTTAGAATATAAATATTTATAATTTATATATATATGAAATGGAATACACCGTTTTTGGAGATGGTAGGTTGTACGTACGCATAAACGTTGTTTCTATTTTCATATTGTATTGAACATAAGTAAGTGAATAAGATATATGTAAGTACATTAAAACATATATATATATATATATATCTAGTATTATTATTATGTCATATATTAAATACTTATTATATATATATATATATATTTTAATAATCATCTATGAATGGTGAACGTGGAAATGAATCTCATCATGTCGCAGAGACGATAATCTGTACGTACGCATGAGAGACAATATAATTTCCTTATAGGTGTGGAATTGGATGGTATATTAATTTTACAGAGACATTAGCATGTTATTTTCATTACTTATATACATATTACTCATCATTAAATCCATCCAATATCATAGTGTTGAATAACAAATTACACCATGACATGGTGACGGTAATCCGTATGTACGCACGCATGGCGACATTATCATTCATAGGATGGATAGAATAATAAATATGGTTATTCTATATTTATAATAAAATCAAAGTATATATATAAGGTACTGGATTTATTATTTTGGTATGGTGATAACAAAAAAGAGTAAGTGGAAGAAGAAAAGAACTTGAAAGAGGGTGGTGAAATTATTACCTCTTCTTCGGGTTCTTCCACTTGATTTGATCAAAAGGGATCCTTAAGATTGGATTTCTGACCAAAGGAAGGCCTCTAAGATGAAATTAGGGTAGTTTAGAAGATATTTGTGCAGGGTTTGGCCGAAACAAAAGGATTTGGAGGTGTAAAATTAAGATAAGGGGAAGTGACCTTTTATAAGAGAGGTGATGGTCACTTTAGAAAAAACTTGAAATATTATTTTATAATAAAATCATTTTCGGTTTCTAAAGGCTCCAAAAGAATTTATTTCGTAGATAAGGTGGGTTTGGGTTGAAATACTCTCAAACAATAGGTTTTCTATAGGTTTGGGTCACAATAATAACCTTATCTTTTAGATTTAACTCTTAGTTAAATAGTTTGACTTTTACCATGTCTCTTTGTATTTTTATATTTTATGGTTAATAAACATACCAAAAACTTCTAAGAGAACCCCAATAGGTTCATTAATGAAACATATAATATTATTTAGGCCCTTTTGCCGAACCTTATACTTTTAGGAATATTATATCAACCGATAATATAGTATTTCTTTTGAAATCTAAATTATATCAATTTTGACATTATTTAATAACTTATTCTTTGTTAAAGTCATAACAACATTGTTACTTCAAAAAAATTCATTAAATCAACCACAATATGTCATATTCACCTATAAAATTTGTTTATGTCATTAAAACTTTGAAATTATATTTATTTTAATATTTATAATACATTTTATTTGATTCTTTCATTTATAATGTAATTACTGCATCATCATTGTGTCATAAATAAATTTAATTATTTAATGTCTTAAAATTATAAATAAAATACCATTATATAGGAAATATTTTTAGATTTATAATGAATATTTATAGTTGAATAGATCAATTATATTACCTCATATAAAAATTTATTCACTAAAAGATATTTGTTAATGTAATTTTTGTCTTTACTTTAAATTAATTAATATTAAGTGCCATTATTACTCTCATTTGGCTCCACGGGGTCCCAAATTCGACCCAAGGATTCCCATGGTCGGATATGTATCAGCATATAGTATTATGACACATTTTAGGGTAATTTAATATTATTATAATATTATATTTTACCCTTATTTACTATATTTACCTTTTAATCATTGTAAATAAAATATTTACTGAAGTAAATATTTAAAATGTCAAAAAATAAAATTTACCTATTTACACAATTTTGATCTACTGATTCCAAATATGGAATCCATTTTTCAAAATTCAAAACATAGAAGTGGCAGAAATTAATTTAAAATTAATTCCTACTATCAAAACAAAAAAGCGTGTTTTTACGAAATAATAACTATCAAAAGACTGACACATGTTTATGTCCAGTTTAAATGTGAAATTATATCCAATGACCAAAATTGGATTAAATTGTAAAAATATAATATAATTATACTTTAAAACCACTCAAAATTATAATTTAACACTATAAATTATTTAGATTAAAAAGTTTTTTTAATTAAAATTTAGTATTTTTCACTATTCATCAAAATATGAAAGTTATCAGAAAAATTAAAAAAATTTATCCAAACTAAATTTTTATGTCCCAATTATCAAAAAGATTTTAATTTCATTAAATTGAACATATAAAAGTGTCAAATACTTGTTTTAAAAAGGGTTCGTCATTAAAAGGCGGTAAAATTGCATTTTTGGAAAAGTACTTCTTTTATCTAAAAAAGGAATTTGTTCTTATATTATTTCTACGAAACATAGAATATGGATTCTAAAATTTTAGAGATTATATAAAATTAAAAATTCAGTTAATACTATTCATAACCACTTTTTGAACGGCTAGTTAGTAAGTCGTGTTACGCTCGAACTCAGTGTTGCGTGTAGCGCAGGTTATTGAATTATTTTGAAAAAAATAATGTACTATGAAATCTTGGGGTGTTACAATTGTCCAGTGTGGTGTAGGTTTATTCCTGAATTCACGTTGAGTTACTCATCGTGCCGTACACATCCCTGGATGAGATACCTTACCCCAACCTTTGTCATCACTGTAAGACGTTAAACTGCAAGCTGGCCATGACATTCTGTCTATGGCCCAGCCTCAGGCCCCTTGGCCTTTTCAAGTCCCTGGCCTAAGTTCTCACTTAGGGTTGTATGGCGTGGTGCTATATTATGTCATCATTGACATCGAGTAACTCGACGTGCTATACACGCCCCTCATTGTGGTATCTTTCCCTTATTTGCGTCATTCTTTCCCCTATAACTACGTATGGCTTGATTCCCATTCTCATGGGATACGGAGGACCACCCAAACATCTGGTCTTCAGGTACAACCCATATCTTAGAAACCACCCAATCATTTTGGCCTCTCAGCCTGCGGTCTTCCAGAAGAGGGGTATACATTGTGGTATGGGATTATGTCCTCATTCATGTCGGGTTTATAACAACCACGCTTCATACCTCTCTCTCTCGAGCAATCTTTCATCCCTTTCCCTGCTCTCATATCTTTGAGTCAGATGCCCTTATGTAGAGTCCCTCGACACTCTTTGGTGATTCACCAGTTGGTCCATGAGTACTTTAGTCTAGAACCTATAGTGTCAGATTCTACCTGGACATGCTTTCACCCATTTTTCAAGATTCATGTTCCCCTTCATTTGGGCTTCCATTATCTTTCATATCTGAAGGGACCCCCAAATGGAATGGATGCTAGGACTAAGGTCTCTCCTACAATTACGAGGCAATGTCCCCAAGGATTTTAGACAACAAAATGATACAAGTCCTTAATTTTGAATATGTTCCGCAGTTGACACTCATTTGTTGTTCCCATTTTCAGCCACATGATATGGATGTTGTGTTTCAAACACGGTCAATAGTTATCCTCCGTAATCACGCCAACCCACCTCAATCCTTGAATTTTGGTAACATGATTCACATTATTTTTTACCCCATTATGTCGAAATGGAATTTCGACAATCTTATCACTATCCCCTAGTGCGCATTTGCACATTAGGAGGACAAATCCGCGGTAAGGTATCATTTGGGGCTCCACACCGACTTCCCTTTTTCATGTATTCTATGTATTTCAAAAACCTTTTCTGACCTTGTTTCCCACATCATGTTTGACTCACAAGGTATTATGGATCAGATTGAGGTCCGCACTTACTTGGAAGGATTCTACTTCTCTTTGGTCCTAGTTCTAAGACCTTAAATTAAGAACTCATATAGAAATACGTATGTCTTGATTCCCATTCCAATGGGATATGTAAAAATGCCTTGAAATCTCATCTTTGGGTCTATCTTGAGATCCACTAATTTTTCTCTTCTGTTCTGCGTTCTGGGCTCTAAATCTTAGATGACTGTGTGGCACGGAGCATGTGGTCTTGTGCCTTCATTCACATTGGTTTTGAAATAGCCACACCACATACACCCCATTCTTGGAGTTAGTCCCCCCTAATTCCTATCCCACATGACATTAAACTGTAAGTTATCCCACACGACATTAAAAGGCACCTTCAATAACTACATGTGGCTTGATTCCCATCCTCATGGGATACGTAGGAACACCCGAACATCTCGTCTTTGGGTCCATCTCAACTGGGGGCTAGCCTCTCCTTTCCCATATCCTTTAACATATTATGGACCCTTGAACCGATGTTTCCTCCTTGAAATCGCACACGGTATAATTTGGACCTCTTCCCCATTCACGTCGGGTATGCTTCATCACGCTGTGCATATTCCATCGGGAACCTCATATCTTCTGTATATGTCTAAGCCATATGAATTTAAACTAATATGCCTAGTCTCAAATGACTTTAAACTATTACATCTATATCGTGCGATGTTAAAATGCCTGGTTGGTCTCGTCATGTGACCCTAAACTATGACATTATCATCCCGACCGCACGACGAAAAATGACACTACTCCATGATATCCTCACTCGAGGGGACATCATATTAGGTATCGGTCACAAACCATACCATTTGTCAATTCCAGCATACTACTTGATTCTTATGGTGATGTCTATACTTTCTATCCTAAGTCCATCACTTCACAAAAAAACAACACTTATTCATCATAAAGGACAAACAAGATCAATCAAATGCTGGTTCTTTTGGTGCAAGGGAAAGACCCGCACAACCTTATTATCTCTGGCACTAGAATCCTACCGTTCCATTCCTAGAACTACACGTGGCTTAATTTCCATCTTCATAAGATATGTAAGAATGTCCGTGCACTTTGTCTCAGGCCCAGCCTAACTTTCATTTTTGGTCCCTCGACCTAAAACCTCCCCAAGAAACACATGGTGATCTAGTCTCCAAGTCCTCATTCACATTGAGTTACAAAATTACCTCACCATGTGTCTCCTGCGTTCCCTACCTTGTGGTACGAGCTCTATGACCATAAACTAAGATCACTCTGGGTCATTTCTGCAAGACGTTAAACTACATGACATCTCTTTTATAACTATGTATGGATAGATTCCCATCCTCATGGGATACGTAGGAACACCTAGACATATTTTCCCCAGGTCAAAACCCATGAATCTAAAATCATGACCTCTCTCTTTCGGCCCCTAGGCCCGAACCATTTTGGGAACATGTGGTGTGGAAAGTACTTCATCGGTTCTCATTCACGCCGAGTTTTTCAATAGCTGCACCATGCGCCCGCCACATCTCTTCCCAACCTAGTCCGAGTTCTATGACCCTAAAATGAGATCTCCATATGAGAACTATGCATTGGGTTTAGATACTTCGCCACCCTATGCCCATTTCATTAAATCAAGCCCCCTTAATGGCTCATCCTACAACCATTAAACTGGAGGCGTGCAACCTCATGACCCTTTTCCTTGGAGGGGGAATCGACTCTCTCTATATGATATGTCTTATTGTCATACTTAGATGTGTTGTGGAAGTTCCCAAAGTGTGGAATTTTCATAGGGACATTCCCTCATTACATGTCCAAGCTTTGTGAGCCAGCTATTTGGATCCTCATCCTCTTCCATGTCTGAGGGGACCCCCTTTGGGTCTGGTCTCATGCCACATTGGCTTACCTACCGTCTTGGACCAACATCCCTGAGGACCTCAGATGACATTTGTGACAGGTCCCATGTTTCGAACATGGTCAGTGGTAAACCATCATTTATCTATCCCCATTCAAGGCTAACATGATATGGATGTTGTGTTTCAAACATGGTAAAAAATTATCCCTTATCATCACTCCACCATCATTGTGGTCCAGATCTCGAGCATCATGATTCACATATTTCCACTTCTTTATATTCAAGTGGAATTCCAACATACTCAGCTTTACCCTTTCATGCATCTAGCTATGTTATATAGGTGGGTAAGCATCATTGGGACGTCATTAACCTAGCGCCCCATCGCCCCTAACATGTGCCTTCCTGTACTAGGAACGTCCCACCACTACTTCTTGTTTCCCACATCGATCACGACTCATGTGGGCTTAGTAGTTATGGTAGGATATGTACTGACACAATCATGTCACACATGCCTAATGGGGTACGTAGAAATTCCTGGACGCCTTTCTTTGGGCCTAGCCTAACTTTAACTTTTGGTCTCTTGACCTAAAGAAATTTTATCAACAGATACATAGTGTGGTGTCGACTCTTTATGTACTCATTCACATCAGTTTTATAGCTACTGCACCACATACTCCCTTTTTGGTATCTTCCCTTTCACTCTTCTTCCTATCATATGACGTTAAACTGCATGAGCCCATATTTCCTCAGCACATGACATTAAACTATGATTCTACCCTGAAAAATTTCAGGATGCCCCATGTTAATCATGGGATACACAAGATCCCTTTACCAAAGAGGTCATGCTCAGAAGTATGTTTGATCCATGATCAGATGGATATTCCCACAAAATGTTCCTTCATCACAGTGGCGTGATTTCTAGAGTGTTGGACTCCATTCGAACAACCCATCACTCAAACTCCACGCTTTGTGTTCCCTTCATTTGGATCCTCGTCCTCTTTCATGTATAAAGGAACCCCCTAACAGTATGGATGCTCGGCCTATGGCTTGCCTACTATCTTGGGACAATGTTATAGAAGACAAATGGATGACATTTTGAGTTAGGCCTTGTGTTTCGAACATGGTCAACGGTTGGACCTCATTTGTTATCCCCAATACAGGCTAATGTAATAAGGATACTATGTTTCAAACATGGTCAAAAACCATCCTTTTTTGTCATTCCACCCTCACAGTGTTCCGAACATTGGGTATCGTAATTCATATTTTCCATTCCCCTACGTTCGGATTAAGTCAAACACCCTGGGTGTTACCCCACTCGTGCACTAGTGCACATGGGAAAGACGTTGTGACAATTAATATAAGGTCCTGGTCCTCTAGTTGGGCCTCTTCCATTTTTTACCAGAAATCCGAGTTGGTTGATCAAAACTCAGATGCCCGGAGCTTGATTGGAACTCTAACATTCAAACGAAGTAATAGTGCGAGCATCCCTTGTTTCTTGAATAGGGAATGACCCACGTGAGCTTAGGAATGGATTGATATTTATTTCATGATTGTGGTTGGAATGAATTAATCTAAATGAACATGTAAATAATCTATTCATACATGCAGTTTAGGTCAAGCGACATTGAAGAGAAACAAGTTTATGAGTTTGAAAAAGACATGACTCTTAAGGATAAGTGTTTTGGATGGATCGCTCCATTGCCGCCAAATTCTGGTTCATACCCTCAAGCATCGTTGTCCATCCCCTCATAACCCTCTCTTCATCAGCGGCTGTGGAGCACAACTCATTAGCCTTAACCTATGCTCGTGCCTGTTCAGCTTGATGTTCGATCATTTGGTGACTCGCTTCCACTATCTGTTCTTAGGAGTCTGCCATCTGGGCCCTCATTTGCTTCACAAGCTCGAAACAGTTTACAAGAAATACCTCCCTTTCTTTTGTTTTCCCCTCAAGGAATTGAACCTCCTTCTCCACCTTCAAGAATTTCTAGGTATTCCATGAATCTGTCTAGCCTTAAGAAATGTCAGAGCATTGGCTGTCCACCCGTATCTTCTTATCCATGTAGTCACAGATTGTTATGTGAAGGTGGTGGGAATCAACCACCCCCCAGCACATAGGAAGTGAAACCAGGTGCATGGAGATCCCATCTGGTTCATCCATTCTTCTCGTGGCTGACCGAGGAAGCATTTGATGCACTTCCACCCATTACACTGCATCATCCGGCTTTAATAAGCTTCTCATGAATCAGAGTCATCCATATCCTTGGGGTCTGCAAGTCGATAGTCAGGAAAAGCAACCAAGAGATCAGCTGTAGGGTTTTCTTCCAGTACTTTTGAGAGGTTAGGCTCCTCAACATGTGGGAGGCCTTCCTCTCTCACCTCAGCACCGATAGCTTCGCCCCTACCAACTTCGATCCTCACTCCGATATTGACATCGCCAATTTCCACAGCTTCTTGCTCATCAAGTTCTCTGGCCGGCTCATCTTGAGGAGTGGGTCCCGAGTGGGTCGATGCACTCTCCACTAAGGCATCAGCGGGTGGCCTAGATTCGGCTGCATGGGAAGCCTCCAAGGATGTGATTACCGCATGAACAATGAAAACCCTGATCAGCTGAGCTCTCTGATGATAAATAAGAGTGTGTATGTGATGAACTTACAAGATCCCAAAGCATCAACCTCTAGTTTTCCAGTTGCTATAGGAGCCATAATTTTAGGGGATCCCTCGGCACTCATTATCTCAATGATGGGTGTCGTCTCCACACCTTGTTCCATTGGAACCTCCTCCCCCCTTTGGATAAAGCTTCTTGGTTGGCACCAATATGCACCCGAACACGATAAAGAAATATAATAGAGTATTATGATAAAAAAAGTAGGGGGAATGATGGATAAGAACTGAGGCCTACATCAAGTAGCTAGGTTATGTCTACATCAGATCCAAAAAACTCACCACTCGCCCAAATATTCCCTTGGTGGGATATTCCTTGAGACCCTCCACCTCCAAACTCCTCAGAAGCTTCCCCTATTTATTCTCCTTCTCCTTAACCCTCTCCTTCTCTATCATATTCCTCTAATTCACTACCCTCCTACTCCTTGTCACTATCTTCATCTCTGGACATCATCTTTTTGGGATCATGCTCTTGGTAGAGCATTACCTTCACCAAGAGAGGTGGTTCCTCACGCCGACCCCATTGTCATCCATACACATCCTTGTCCGTTAAGTATGCATGTCGATGATGGAAGTTCACCCTATCCTCAATCCGAATGATTCCAACCTCTGGTAGCTGGATTACATCTCATACTATCTTTTTTCAGAGAACTTCGGTACCCATCGACTACCATAGGGTCAACCAGGCCAACCACAATGTGGGGTAGATTGCATCATCGGAAGGCTAATGCAGGTACCTTATCTGCTTGCCATTAAGCTCCTGGAATTCTCTACATGGCTGTTCGTGAGCCCCTCTTACCCCAGAAGTCGAATTTACAACCACACCATGTGACGTTCCCACTATTGTAGCCCCGGTGTGCCATGACCCTATTACCCGACATGCCCTTGACCTTTCCTCCCCAACGAATCCTTGTCTGCTCTCCCACTACCAAGGTTCTACACTGGCCACATTGAGCTTTTGGACTTTCTTCTGCATAATCCCTTCAGGGTATTCCACATCCCAATGTTCAATGTATTTTATTGAAAGGCCAGCATCCACTTTGGTGGGGGGGGGAAGTAGTGTCTTCACCAAAGTTTAAAGCTGTAAATATCAACCACATTTGGTGAAGGAAACAGGGGTGCCTCTCCTCCTGGACCTCTGTATACACTTTCTTTGGCATATATTGGAGGCATCTGAACTGCCTGGAAAATCTTGATGGCACGTAGGGCTCGCAAAGGATCTTCCCATCAACCTGGGCCACAAGTACACCACCTTTGATGCTCTGGATGTATTCATTTTTCTCTAGATATCCTTGCCCATTGTCTATCATTTGACCAGTCAGGATAGGGAATAGACTAAAGGTAAAATTTTCATGCTTTCTGATCTTGATCCTTACCCCCTCTTCGTAGAGCATCAACAACATGAACCCAGGAATATTCAACAAGGAGGGCCGCAGACTGTTACCCAGATGACATATGGCGTTTGGAAAGTTATACCCACCGCAATGAACCATGATCTAGCCATGAAGGATCTGGAAAGTGCAACAGATTCTCAATGGTGACCACCCACTGGAAATGCACACTAGAATGGTGTACAAATAGTCCAACACAGGGATTCCCAAATTGAACCTTTGATTTACATCCATAATTCCAGCCATTACAAATGTTGCTGGATGAACTCCCACCCTTGTATCCCTCACTGGCAGGAGACACCCACTCAAGAATGTGGCCAAAAATCCAGCATAAAGGATGTTCAAATCCCGGATTCCATTCACACTAAAACCCCAAGATTGATATTCCCCCGCCTCCAAGATCCTCTATTACGAGCTTCTTTTGCTTCTCTATTCCACGGTCGGACACCGGCTTCCTCACCCTAGTATCTTGATGTCTGAGTCTTTCCGCAGAAACAGACTAAACCACTTCGAGTATGTGATTTTCTTCAAAATTTCCTTGACTTCCAGCCACTCCTTGTCTTGTTCCAACAGATTCCATGTCAGGGAGGGTGTTCGTGATTTGTCTCCCCTGATATTCCCCATCGGGAAGAATTCATCACACTGGTGCTCATCCAAAGGGATTCCACCAATGAAATGAATATCCTAAAGGCTGATACCAACCTCCCCATTGTGGAGATGGAAGGTGTTGGTATCAAGGGACCACCAGGTAAACAACTCCATCCCGAGTTCATATTGGCGGTAGAGATGGAACTGTGACATCCACATGGCCTTGAACAAACCAATTTGCTGTAGCTCAGCCCCAAACTGGTCACACGTTTGGCAAACCCAATACGCCCAATCCCACTCACTTGTGAAGTTTTCTTCCAGACCTCGGGTCCCAATCCTATATCCATCCTTTATTCTCATCAGTAACACTCTCTTGGAAGGTACTTACGTAATGGGACGGAGAATCCTCTGTGACCAGGTCACTTCCCGAAATAGTCCCTGTCCTGGGGTTCAGGAAGTAAAACACCATATGTCTGGTTTCACTAGTAAGATGACCATTATTAGTTATATTATACCAAGGGAGGTCATCATCGAGGGTCACCCATGACCACAGTGTGTTGAATTTGAATCTTGGCACGGGTACCTCCTCCAAAATACCCAAGTCTCATATCGATAAGTTTTCAGATAGTGCATACTTCTTCTGGGCCAAGGTCAACATGTCAAAGAGTGTTTGGTTGCTGGAAACAATCTTTCGTGTGCCATAGACCTCAGGGTTGGCAACCGTCTCAGCCCTTCGAGCATCGAACACAACTTCTCTCTCAGTGTTAGTCTAATTAGTAGCAATCTTCTTATGGAAATATTCGAAGGAGTCAGCATGAAAAGACTTCTACGGCATGAAAACTCAAAAGGCAGCACAAAAACTTAAGAGGCGATGCCAAAAACAGAGGCAGCGGCGCGAAAAACCCCAATCGTGCACGTAAAACAATGACGGAACTCGGGGAATTACATGAAACAGAAATATTTTTCATGGTAGGAACAGAAGGTTTTTTGCGAACGAGAGCTTAAAACCTATCGCATGAGAAAAATCCGTACAGACTGAGGGGCCTGGGAGGGTTTTTACATGAGAAGAGCAGGGTTTTCGTGTGTGCAAAAAAAAATTTTACACGCTGATGTAAGGTTTTACGGACAGAGGCTGTTTTTTGCACACACTTACCCCAGGAGGATCTACATCTCGACATTTCCCTCAAAATCCGACCTTTGCTTCCAGTCGACGATCCAATCTCGAGGGAGGGAATTTGTAGATGCTGATAAATGATCAAGGCCTAAAGAGGCTATTTTGTGGATAATGCGAAGATGGAGTTCGACCTACTGATCAATTCCAGGAGGACCAAAATGGATGCATGAGAATTCCAACACGTGCCTGAAAAAAATTCTCTCGCATAAGAAAAAACACGGGATCTGAGGGTGTTTTCCATGGAGGCACAAAAATTTACACACCACTGATACCGGGTGGAGAAAAATTACACACCCCCAACCTCAGGTGCTGAATTGTGCGTGCCGCTAACTCGAGCGCACAATATTTTGGACGGGTCACCTCCGCATGGACCCGATGACCCTGAGCACATATAAATAGAAGGTCTCCCCTTAAACTCTCCAATAGTGGAAGAATTCGAACCAGATCCTATGGATCAAATTCCCCTCTCCTGTATGAAAAAGATGGCTTTCAGGTACGGTATTTTTCACCATAGGTCTCCCCAGGGTCTGCCTTCGCATAGGACCACTCGGGATTAACCCTCACCCAAATCCCTTTAAGTAACAACTATTGCATGCAATCTATTCCCCTTTCATACAAAACATCGACCGGTTGTAGCGTGAAACTATTTGTACTTGCACACCCAATATTGCAAGCAAGACCTTCAATTTGAATGCAAAACCTCAGCTCACCTTTACATGAAACCCTGACCAATTGTGCGCACACCAAGTCTCTTCTATGAAACTATTCCAATTGAGCACCATTTGCGTGCAAACCTCTCCACTTGTACACACACCGGGTATCTTCCATGAAACTATTCCAATTACGCACCAATTTCACGCAAACCTCTCCAATTGTACGCACATTGGGTCTCTTCCATGCAACTATTCCAATTGTGTGCCATTTGTGAGAAAACCTCTCAAATTTCTCACACACCGGGTCTCTTCTATTTATCTATTCCAATTGCATGACAATTAGGTGCAAACCTCCCCAATTACATGAAAATCTCTTGGACCCCTCAACTTGGCCTTTTCCGTGTAGCTTCTCCATTTGCGTGTGATCCTCCCTCCTTATGTATATCTTTTTTGAAAGTGCTCGATGTCCCTCTTCCTGACATCATTTTCAGGAACCTCTTACACCCAAAACATCTACAACACACACCCTTATCTGATATGACCCTCTAGCCTTGCATGAAGTAACTTGAAAGTACCTTGGGTGGTGCTTCCTGTTGCATTGATTCGCCTCATACTTCCTTGCATAGGCACACTAACGACTATTGCTCTTTCACATAGCCACACTAACGTGGAACCCCCAATGAATCGCTCCCTAACACCCCACAACCATGGTATTGCCGATGCCTTACTTCCCTCAATGGTGGGAGGGTATCAGTTATATAATTCCTATAGGTGCGGAGTGAACCCACCTCGTCTGAACTACAGGACATTAAACTGCCAAGAACCATCTTCTTTAGCACATGATGTTAATCTATGACCATGACCCATACATCGAAGGTAGGGCTCCCCTACATTGGACATTCTACATGACCACTGGTCTCCACGAGAGTGATATCATTATTCACATGGAATGAAATCCTATTTATTGGAACGACGTTCATCTATGGGGAATGGGAAACCACCATGGTGTAAGCCCCTAGATTTTCTCACAAGAGGTAGCATCCCTACCCCTCCTCTCTTCCTAGGTGCCAAATCCCACTCCCGCTGGGCTTTATCGCCACCCAGGCATCTACCCTGGAGTAAGTCCCAATCTCTATCTCCCCAGGCTGCTAACCATGCATAAGCCCCAATTTCCCCTTTGGGCCACTAACCATGTATAACCCCCATTCCACTACCCACGGACACACCATCTACGACGTGATCATCAAGTCTTTGCTACCTCTTGTTTCTCACACTGAGCATGACTCACATGGGCTTAAAGCAAGCATCAACCATGAAATCCTCTCCAGGACACCTTAGAGTGTAATCCTCAAACCCCTTTCTAAACTACGTGGACTTTGATCATAACCAAGGCAAGGTAAGTAAGAAGCCTCCCTGAGGTTCATTCCTAACACCCATTGGTCCCGACCATCTTCACATCAGTTCAAAAAACCAAACCTGAAAAATGATGTCTTTGATCTTTCACAAGGAAAGGTACGTGAGAAGCCTCCCTGAGGTTCAAGCCCAACAACCACTAGTTCCAAACCCCTTCACGTCAGACCACCTTCTTCCCGCATGACATTAAACTAAATTCCCCCTTTTTGTCATGCACGACGTTAAACTACATCCACCATCCCGAACTATGTGGGATTTGATCCTTGTATCCTGGATAAGGTTTGTAGGAAGACTTACTGAGGTTCAACCCCATCCAGCAGTAAGCCGTTGTGACCCCATCCAATGCTATGCCATTGTGACCCAATCCAGCCATAAGTCATTGTGACCCCATCCAGCGGTAAGCCATTGTGACCGCATCCAACGGTAAGCCGTTGTGAACCCCATTTAGTGGCAAGCCTTTGTCAACCCTATTCGGCGTAAGCTGTTGAAGTCCCCAACCGATAGTTTTTCATCGTTAGATGAACTATGTGGACTTTGATTCCTTTCCATAGGGATACGTAGGAGGAATCTTCGAGACTCAATACCAACATCACTATCATTCCCAAGTCGACTCTATCTCATTCTCCACCCACTTCACTTAACCATCCATTATCCATTTTTATTATTACCCAAGCCTCCACATCCCGGTGGGATAATGCCACCTCATTTCTCGTTCCCTTTAATAACAACTAGGTAGCTAACCACGTGTTTTCCCCAACATCAGTGTTCCCTATAGGGGTCTCACCAACCTGATTCACTCTAGTCAGTGTTCTGATTATTCTGATCCATCTCTGCTAGACGTTAAACCTATGACATACCTTGTGTTAAACATATGAAGTTGAGGAGAACCTTATATACATGCCTATGGAATATATTTCCCCACATTCTACGTGTGATGCATCAGGCTTCTGTGCCCTTGAGAAGCCTTATAATATGTGGAAGAAACCCAGACGTGCTACTGTTCCAGCATCCAGACACGCCAGGGATGTCCAACGTGACTACTCCCCCGACCAAAGGTTACTGTCCTGAACAGACCCCTTTGAATGTCCCGAAAGAAGTAGTGTAATTAAATAGTGTTCATGAAAATATGGAACTGGGAAGTGTTTCACAAACAACTTCTTAAGTCTACAAGGGAGACCCGGACTAGGTGACGAGTTTCGAGGAGGAATCTGCAGAAGGAAGAATCATCATCCCATAATCCCGTTTCGATCAAGGTGAAAATGTCCCTGAACAAGTAACATATTCCACCCACCTTTGGAAAGCAGGAATGCGGGGCAAAACACAGCATCACCGTCCTCAAACAGACGAACGAACATTCCCCAGATAAAGTGTTGGAAACAATTTCAAACATAAATTTCATTATTTATCCTATTGTATCTCTACTCTCTATGAGTGACTAAGCCTCTTAGGGGTAGGGATCAAGAGTGTATGTATATGAATTCATAATTAATCAATATTTATAAATTAGAAACCCTAATGAATTAGAAATCCCAATTAAAACTCAAAGTCTACCCCATTCATGTGAGAATCCCTTACCATGAGATATTTAAACAATCGACCATATCCTCATTAAATTAGATTAGGCTATGATCACTAGCCTTGGATAAATTCTTCCAAATAATCCAAAATTAATGGACCTAGGCTATAACTATCTCTTGATCATAGAATAGTCACTTCCTAAGTAGAACTAGTTGACTTGACCAATGTCAACCTAGAGACCACTGTTTTCTTTACAACTAAAGACACCAGACCTGTCCATGATTAGAATGAAGCGCATAATTTCTATTGATATGAAAAATTGATCCCAACCCCTTCATAATTACTAAAAATAACTCCCAACTGGATATTTAATAAAATTACCAAACCCCAAGACAATTTGAAAGGACTCCTATAAGGTTCTTGAACCAATGATTATCTGTAAAGTGCAGCTTCTTCCACATGGGATCGACCCCAAAATTCTACTATACTACACCCTTGTAGTTAGTAATTTTTGTGTAACAAAATTATAATATTACCATTTACCATATGAACCCAAAGATGTGTGTGGGAAAATCAAATTCTGGCACCGTTGCTAGAGAGAAACATGGTTTCTTTTGAATAACTTAGGTCTATGATATTAGTTTACCTTTCCCTTGTCTCTATTCTTTATTTTCATTCAAATACACCCTTGTGTCTCTATTTTCCACACCAATGCATGTACCAAGGTCCCTTGAATCATTAAAGGATTCTTGAGTTGAAATAACCCTGGAACTTTGATCTCTAGATCAAACGGTATTTGTTTAACCATCACCAGTTAGAAATGGTCGGGAAGAAAAATCAAGTGGGACCCAACTCGCAAAACCCCCATCAAATAATTCAAAGGGAACACTATATGAATCCTAAATAGAAAATCATAGATTATGGCTTGCCATAAATCCATAGAACAACCCCATGCATTTTTCACCCCCCAAATTCAAGCCCACACCTTTGGGATCAAGCCTAGAATCATTCACATGATATATAATATGTGACAATTTAGTGGTATCCAGAGTGAAGACCCGCATGAATATATTTCCAACTACCTAGAAATTTGGGAAACCTTTTGCAACCAGGATGTTTCTTTAAATTCTATAATATTAGATGTCTTTTCATTCTCACTTAGAGATAAATATAAGGACTAGATTAAATTCCAAGCACCCGAGTCAATCATGACATGGGATGATCTTTCCAATAAGTTTTAGACAATTATTTCATATTAATATGGACCTATAAGATTCAAAAATATATTCAAAACATTGCTAAAAAAGATGGAGAATCATCATGGGAAGAGTGGGACAAATTTAATAATCTTAGGAGGAAGTTTCCACATCATAGACCTGATACATGGATTCAATTAAATATATTTTACCAAGGAATCTAGACATTGACACGAACTGGAGTGGATGATGCCTCTGATGAAGGAATGGTGTTTAAAATCCCCGAAGTTGGATGAGAAATAATAAATGAAGTCTATCACAATTCCAGCTTATGGAGAAGTGATCATGGAAAACCACGTCTTGGTATCAACCAGGTAGAAGAGAACACCAGACTAGAAGTGCATGTAGAGGTGCTCAAAAAGAATCTTGAATCATTTCAGATGCTCTCTAGACAAACTCAAACTTAACCCCCTCATGCACCTATAATGGAAATTAGACCATCTGTGATGTGTGATGAACCGAACCTTTATCAATATTTCAAGGAAGTATTTTAAGACAAACAATATTGTAATTATGTTAATTACAATCAACATAACCATCTATTTCAAAAACAACACCAATATTATCAGTAGATGCCTTCTCAGAAGCAGCCTCAGAATATTTAAGTATATCTTTAACCATAATGTGGTCAAGCACAATTCCTCAATCATGGAACACCAAGGTATCCACCGATGAACCATGTTCCCAGACCACGATAATAAATGAAACAATGGACCTTAGAACAATATCCTTTTTAACCAATACCTCAGTAACAATTGCATCCGCCTCATCTAATAGTACAATAACAACCACCACCAACTCAAAGTAACCTATAGAACCTACTTGGTACTTTTGATCAAAATATAGACCAATAAATGATAACTCAAGAAACCAAAAATCAGAATCAAAGAGCTATATTTAGGAATCTTGAGATTCAAATGGGTTAAATATCCAAGACATTTCTAGATCGATTACTAGGTAATCTACTTGGTAAAACTGATATGTAACCAAAAGAGGAATCCAAGGTGGTAGTGTATACAAGAAGGATAGTTTTAGAAATTCAATATCCAAGTGGAAAAGATGAATGGAAATATAAATAACCTAATAAGAAATATGTAGTATACAAAGAAGTTGGTAAAGTAATTCCCACCTCACCTCAAGAAGAAGTTCCAGTAAAGAAGAACTAGACTCTTTAACATTAAAAGTAACAAGTATATTTTTCCCCACCTCCATACAATCTAACACTTACCTTTTAGGAAAGATAAAGGCAAGGTAGGCATGAGGCATAATAAAATAAGTTCATGGATATGTTCAAGAAACTTCACATTAATATAACATTTGAAGAATCCATTTCTCAAATTCTCATTTATACAAAAAAATTTAAGGATCTGCTACCCAATAATAGGAAAATAGAAGGTTATGGGGTTGTATCATGAAATGAGGAATGCTCTGCTGTCGTGCAACAAAAAATTCCCCCAAAAATGAGAGATCATAGAAGCTTCTCAATTACTAGTGCTATAAGAGAATATATGTTTGGAAGATCCCTATGTGATCTTGGATCCAACATTAGTTTAATGATGATGATCATTTTCCACAAGATCAAACTACATGAACTCAACACCACTAGAGTAACATTGTAGCTAGCCGAACGATCTGTAAATTTCCCTAGAGGCATTCTCGATGATTTTTTAGTCACGGTCGGAAAATTCATCTTTCCAGTAGAATTTCTAGTCTTGGACATGGAAGAAGAAGGTGAAATCCCAGTCATTATTGGAAGACCATTCCTGGTCACATGAAAGGCTTTGATATACATAAATCAAGTACATCTGGTCATCAAAGTGGGAGAATAACATGTGGTCTTCAAACTAATAAAATCTTCTCAACATTCAGATGATGTTGTGTATTGTAATTCCATCTATTTTTCCTACAAAAAAGATGAGTACATGTCAACTGAGTAAGAAAGAAAAGATTCACTGTTAGAGATAGAAGAAGAGTATGATTTTGATGAAGTAAGATTCAATGAATCACTCATAAGGGACTCCATGCCACCCTTCACACCATCAATCAATCAGCCGCCTCAGCTATAACTAAAACCTCTTCCCAATACACTAATGTACTCATACCTAGGAGTGCCATCCTCTCTTCCAATCATTATTAACTCTAAAATAACCCATAAATAGGAAGATAAATTGGGTGATGTATTGAAAAGAAACAAGAAATGAATTTCTAGAGATGTGGAAGACATTAAATTGATTGACCCTACTGAATGCACTCATAGAATCCTACTCTAGGAGAATACTAATCAGAAATTATAACCTCAATGGTGGATCACACCACAAATGAAGGAAGTCATTAAAAAGTAAGTTCAAAAGATAATGGAATGAAGGAATAATTTTTCTAATTGTAGATAGTGAATGGGTGATTCCCATCAATATAAATCTAAAGAATGGAGGAAACATGGTAGAAATAACATATGAAAACGAACTGATTATAACACACTTCATCAGTGGATAGAGAGTCTGCGTGGATGACAGATTCAGTAATTCAACAACTAAAAATGATAAATTTCCAATACCTTTCATGGGTCAATTTCTAGAAATACTGGAGGGGCATTAATTCTACTCTTTCCTAGATAGATATTCAGGATACAATCGAATTGTAGTTGACCCCACTGATTGGAAAAATGCCACCTTCTCGTTCCCATTCAGTATCTTTTCTTACATAATATTATCATTTTCAATGTGGAATGATCCAAAAACATTTTAAAGATTCATGGAACACATATTCTAAGACATGGAAAAATAATTCCTTGAAATCATCATGGATTATTTCTCAGTTTATGGGAGATCATTTGATGTATGTTTAAGCAATCTTGAATTAGTTATTCAACATTGTGAAGAAAAATTCCTTGTCATAAATTGGGATAAATTCCATTTTATGGTACAAATATGAATATTCATTGGTCACAAATTTTCTAAGGAAGGCATTGAAGTTGATCTTGCTAAAATCAAGGTCTCATGGGTCTACCAGAAAACTCAACTCTCAAGGGAATCAGAAGTTTTCTAAACCATGCTAAATTTTACAAACGATTTGTGAAGGATTTTTCTTAAGTCCCCCATCCATTGACACATATTTTGTCCAAGGATGGTCCTTTATATTTCATTTAGTACTATAGAAAATATTTCAAAATAGTAAATAGGAGTTTGATAGAATCAGCAATAATCATTGCACCTAGTTGGGGGAAAGAATTTGAGTTAATTAGTGATGGCAATGACCTTGTTGTTGGTGTTGTGCTAGGAAAAAAATTGTCAACATCTTCTATCCCATATATTATTCAAGTAACACATTGAATAATGATCAGTCAACTACATGAAGATATATAAATATCTCTTATCCATTGTATATTCTTTTTATAAATTCTATTTGTATCTTATTCTATCCAATGTAATTGTACACACTGATCAAACTTCCCTTAGGTACTTAATAAGAAAATAATATGTCAAACATAGGATGATACATTGGATCCTCTTGCTACATGAATTCAACATTGTGATGATGGATGCAAAAGGGGTGGAAAATGACATTACAAATCGTTTATTCGGACATCCTCTACACATCATCAAAGAATATAGGGATACTGACATAGAATTGGGTTTTCTGATGAAACCCTGTTTAGTATTAAGGTTCAACCATGGTTCTCAGATATATCCAATTATTTTACCATGGGATTCATACATCAAGACATATCATACCAATAATGGATAGTTTTTTGTCAAATGGAAATTATTTCTATTGGGATGAAACTCTATTATTCCAACATTGTGCACAAGGATTATAGAGATGCTGCATCACGGAAGAAGAAACCTTCAATGTAATTAAGATGTGTCAAACGTCACAAACTGATAGACATTGTGGACCAGAGTCTATAGTGGCCAAAATCTTAATAAGTGGATTTTCAGTCCCACATGGGACCAAGAAGCGATGGGACTTTTTCAATGATGTGATAGGTGCTAGCGAGCTGTGAATATTAGAAGGAGGAATGAGATTCCAAAAACCCCATTATAGAAGTTAGAGTCTTCATTTTTTGGGGCATCAACTTCATGGTATTGTTCCCTACGTCACATGGGAAAGCCTACATTCTGTTTTTAGTTTACTAGATATCCAAATTGGATAAAGATGAATCTCAAAAACATGACATGAAAAACTTTTTCATGAACTTTGTAAAGAAAAATGTTATTTCATGATTTGAATTCACAATATTACTCATTAGTGACCAATGAACACATTTTAAAAAATGACATATGAGAGGAATGCTAGAGTGGTTTGACATTATATATAATAGTGGAAGTCCCTACCACCCACAAACAAGTGTCCCGGTAGAGCTGTCAAATAGGGAGGTTAAACAAATCATCGAAAAGATAATGAATATAAGTAGAAGTTACTATAGTTCCAATCTAGATTATTCACTACAGGTATATATAACTACTTATAAGGCCCCCAATAGGCACCACCCTATTTAGATTAGTTTATGGAAAACCACATCATATTCCAGTAGAACTGGAGCATCGGTAATTTTGGGAAATCAAGAAAATAAATCTAGATTTTATGGTAGCTAGAGAAGCCAAGATGTTAAAATTAACTACTTTGGATGAAATAAGAAGAGATTCATATGAAAAATTTTCAATCTATAAGGTTCTATTATACACTTTGATACTGAAACAATTCTCGAGTAATATGAAGTCTCGTTGGTTAGGCCCCTTCTATGTAGTTCAAGTCTTCCTATATGGAACCATTAAAATCCAAAGAGAAGGTGAACCACAATTAAATGTAAATGGTTAAAGGCTGATGTTTTTTCAAGAACCCTTCTATGAAGGTTTTTCCATCAGCCTTAAATTAACTTAATATTTAATGGAGTCATGCTATGTAAATAAAAGGAAACACTGATTGGGAGGAAACCCATGATAAGACACCGTAGGTTAGAGTATTATCGTCTTAGAAGAGCCATGGGTAGATCAAAAGATAAAGGAAAGGAAGGGGTTTGAATTGAAGCAAGAATAGTTCAGTTCACATCATGTAACAGTGGTTCATGACATGTACTCTTTTTTTCGGAAAATTACTTTTTATTTTACCCATACATTACATGAACCATCAGTACATGTAATTTACATGGTTTGGTATGTTTATTAAAAAATAAGTCACAAAACTATGGGTTATGACCCGCACACCCCACACACCTGACCCTTCGTCTCATGTGACCCCCTCTCCCTCACCCTCAAACAATCACAACCTTCCCTCCCATTCCCCCCCTATACATCACCCTCAAACCCACACACCCACACACCCCTCCATCCCAACATCTCTTCTCAGTCACATGCACACCAACCCATGCCATCCCTTATCTCTAGAACCACACACGCACCCCCTACCTCCATGTAACGAACAAAAATACCCAACCTTCTTCATCATCATCCTCTTCCGCCTCATCCTGAGTCTCCAATGAGAAAACACCATCCTAGAACCCATGCATGACACCCGCTGAACCTTCTACACCACCTACAACCCGCACTGCCCAAGGACCTTAGGATCACTCCACCTCAACCTCCACTTCCATTGATAGGGACATCCACCTACACATGATTCTGGGTTTTTATAACCTGCAACACTAGGTCAATCTTATTAAGTGGTAGGAATATCCCATTCATACCAACAAGACATTGGACATGTATGTTCAGAAAAAAATGAATATTGCTGAAACTATCTTGGTCCTATTAGGGATACTGCACATTGGAAAAATTCTAGAGGTCGGTGAGGAAACAATATGGTAGTTATTTCTGGAGTTCATAGCCACCTTCGAGATATCCATTGACATCCTCTATATCCCATTGGGGGGGGGACCCCTGATCTATCTTTTAACGAATTAGGGGTGGGTTTGTGAATCTACACTAATGATTTGTTCATTTTAGACATTTATCATACACTTCAGCTTCATACACCCCATGAAGATGCTTTGTAGTTGTGGCCTATGAGAGCCTGAAACTCCTAGCCTCACAATGAACCTTGCATCATGAAGTATACTCTACTATGGGGTCCAAAACCTTCTACCCTACATAGAGCCCTGGAACATGGGTAGCTTTCACAGGGGGAGACTCATGGTAGCGTCAGCCAGGTGGACGTACTAATTCTTGCAGCAGTAATGGATGTACCTATTCTTGCAGCAGTAATGGGAGGTCCACACATAACCAAGTTTCCCTAATTTTCCAAGTACTAAAAGACACAGACACAAATGCTGCACAATACCTTGATGGGTGGCTACATCATCATGCATCTGGCAATTCCCCTAGAGGTGTTCGATGCAGAACTGCCCCGTACCTCCCGAGGACCTCTCAATATCATTGATCTTGGGATGCTACACAAGATGCATATTCTATTGAGGGAGGACAACACATACTTTTGGGTGCCAATAGTACATGACCATACACCGCAGGAGAAACTAGAAGTTGCATCAAACCGACTAGTTCAATCAAATTACATCACCACACCTATATCGCCCATCCCTCCTCACACCACTACTCCCACATCATCTCCCATTCCTACACCCTCCAAACACCCTTGAATGGGATCTTGGACACTTAGTAATGTATCTTGGAGAACTTGTGTCAGATCTCTACCCATCTCCAGCTTCCCTTCATTGATCCGACTAAGTTCACCACACAACTAGTACCCAAACCATTAGGACCCTCATCTTCCACCAATAACCCACACCCTACAGTCTATCTGCACCTCCCTACAGACCTTATTGACCCTATTTCTCAGTGAAGGTTCTTAGCAGAGTAGGCCCAGCGGGGAAGGGGAGAGCCACCAATTCCACCCCTAAGCTACCATTTGTGGATTTTTCTAGTAGACACACAACCTCGGTATGGATAATTACCTTTACACCACCTACCACACCCTAGCTACCTACCTGCACCACCCCTCCATCCACTACATCCACTACTCCACTGACTACTTATACTACTGTAGAAGCTAACTCAATTATATAGGTTGTCTCACCACATGATGGTGGGATGACACTGGAGGATATCTCCATCCAAGACACATGACCTTTTAGTTTTATACCTCCTTGGGCTTTTTAGACTTTTTTGTGATTGGGATGGTTGTTCATTTTTGTCATCTTTGTATACCTTCTTTTGTACTGACTGTTGATATCTATTTATGGGATTTGTTTTCACTTCCTTTTTCAATTGATCATCATTTCTTTCTTTTTGTACATTGAAATGTATAGCTCCTCCAAATCATCTATGGTTATTGAAGGTCCAATACCTCCCCGGGTTATGGAAAATAGGGTACTCCATGATGTCATGGACATCACATGTCAACTTTATGAAATTTATATGGAAATCAATTCCCTATAAAAACCACCTAGAGTTGTGATCACTATCATACCTCACCTCATTCACACTCATACTAAAGCCCCTGATGTTATCAACCCACCCATGTGAACATGATAACTCGAAGATACACCCTCCAATATATCTAAGAAGAAATGAAGAAAATAATCCCATATACCCATTACAAAATATTTGGGTACGTCTATCTAGATGATGACATCCTATTAGTGCATTATGGGAGGGAACCCATAGTTGATATTTTGTTTTGTTTGATTCATCATTGTTGTGTCTTTTAATTTTTTCATTCTAAGTATTTTGTTGAACAACATTGTATAAATTTCATAACAACTTAAAAAAATTATCTCTATTTAATACCTTGTGCACCTACCTATCACCCCTAGATTACAAGGATTAAGCTTGTGGACTAATATTTTATCTAGTGTGGGATTTTTTCCCAAACCCATTTTGCAGGTGATATGGAGTTAAAAATGGGATAGATAAAACTTCCTCATGGAATAAAACTTCATTCAAGGTGGTATCTATTCCCCCATTTTCATTTTTTTTAGAATTCCATTTCAAATTAATTAATTATTCCTTGCTATACCACTCCCAGAAACATTTCATGCACATTGAGGAAACTATCTCATTATAAGTATGGGGGATTTCATATAGTTTTCCCTAATAATTCAATTTAATTATTGATTGTTATCACCTATCTAGGAGAATTTTTTTAAAATTATAAGCATGATTTAAAACATAAAGAACATTATTCCAATGTAAATTACAGAAAATGATAAGTTGGGAATTGTTAGAATCCATGTTTTTTCTATGTTTAGAATTTGTAGAATGATTTATGAGTTTAGAAATTTGATTCAAATTCATAATTTTTAAAATTATGTTCAATTGACCCATTACTTTGTTTTATACCCATCATAATTTTGAGTTTCTATTTTATTACCATTTCATGATAGGATTCTAAGCCTTCAATTTCACATTATATCCTAAACATATTTGTTTTGAGATACCTCGGAAATGTAATCCTGTCAAAACATTAATTGATATATTATCAATGAAATGTCAGAACAAGTAAACTTTAAAATGATTGAGGCACTATTTTTAGAATTTTTTTCATGAGACCCACCTTACATATATAATTAATTTAGCTGATAGATTCCAAGAATGAACTTTTATGATGATTTTATTCCCAACCTATTTCCCTCCCTACCCTTCTCCTTGAATAACACATGATTTTATTTATGAACAAGTGTGGGGGTGGTATTCAGAAATTTGGGATAATTTTACTAAAACGATATGTATTTTGTACTCATAAGACTATTGAGTTGTGGTGAATATCTATTTTTTATAAATTCATTCTATTATATTCCTATTAAAAACATAGAAGAAAATACAAATTGATATGGGTTATCTTCTAGGAAAGTCAACAATAACCATTTTTCAAACTAATGAATCCATCGAAGAATCATATGTGGTTAGTGGATGGATGTGGGATCTATCCTAGGCATGAATTTTAAAAAAATAAAAAATAAAATGAAAAGCTAAAGGAACAAAATTATCATTGATTACTTTATTTCCATATATGGACCCAATCAGAGCTACTGGATTATAGACTTGATTAGCTAGAAGGAGGACCTATATTACACTTTTCTTGACACTCAGGAATTATAATTTAGATCTTAACCTCCTATTGATCTTTATTTCCACTTCTTACCTACCTACACACAACCTCAGAGTCATTTGAACATAACTAATGAATCCCACATGATTTAATTTTTCACATGTCTTTACTAAGTGGAGATGACAGAACCAAATCAAGCATATGGTTATTAATATCTACATAGGGTATGAGCATAACTATAATTTAATTTTACCCTAAGTGATGAGAGAAAATTCAATAAAAGGTAAATTACAAATGGGTATTGAATTTTAGGAACAATTAAAAGGTTGTAATTAAATGATTAGAATCTGTTTTGAAAAACTGGACTATGAGGCAGGACTGATTTTCTATGCAAGGCTAATTCTGGAGGATTATTTTTTATACTTAAACATAACCTTAATTACCTATACATAATTAATATTTACTATTTCAAAAATTTCTTATCTATTGTTGAAATCATTGTTGAGACCTTTTTTCTTGAGGATAAGAAATTGTTCAAGTGTGGGGGAATTTGATAAGAAAAAATTTTATACACTTTTTTCTATTATTTTTTATGTATTTTCATTGATTTAATTGATAATTCACATGGTATATGGTCAATATTTGAAAAACAAGGCTCCATTGGATTCCATGAAAAAATGTATAAAAATGAAACTTTTAGCCAGTACATGTCGTGACTAGTCTATACACATTGTGCACTTGTAGTTCAAAGCATAAAAAAGTCATGATTCAAGTATTGACCAAGCCATGAAGCCATTATAATAAATATCCATCACACATCATGAAGGATCTATAGACATTATGATGCTAGTCAAAATAGTTGAGCGAGAAATCCATGTGAAATCCGAGTAGAGGAATATCTGGAGGTCAGTACACATCGTGAACATTCCTTACATGACTTGTAGTCATTCAAACATCATAAATAATCCAAATATGCATGAGTTATGTGTGAGATAAAAAATCCTTATAAATTTATGTGGATCAACAATACACGACGTGTACCTCCAGTACATATTATGACCAAATTGGCCTATATTTACAGATCTACAGAAGAGAATTTAACAATAATTTCAGATGATATTATTCTATATTTTTTTATCCCTTTTGAGTTCCCTCACCCCTCTTCTCCATAAAACTCAAATTTTTTCATTGTTTTACATCATAATTCAATTAAATAGTGGTAGATTTATTTCCTTTTACACTTTTAAATTTCCCCTCTATTGATTCTCATCGTTCATCATCAATTTCTAATAAAACGTGTGAGATTCCTTTCTTTTTATTATCTATGTTAAGTGGATTATTAATGTTGTGATTTATCTTTTGCATACCTGATTTCATGATAATTTACAATTTCGAACTTTAAAATTATTTTTTAATTCTTTAAACCCGAATAAATTTTCAAACATGAATATATTTCTTTCTTCAATTGTATATCCACCCACTAGAAGTAGCTAAACCTATTAGGGGTAAGGATAAAGTGTATATATATCTGAATTCTTAAATAATTTTTAATTGTAATATTGGAAACCCTAATTAATTAGTAACTAGGATACAAAACCAAATTCTACCCCATTCATGTGAGCATCCATGACCAAAATATATTTAAACAACTAACATTATCCTGATTAAAGTAAATTAGTCTACATTGAATAGCCTAGGGTAATTTCTTCCAAATAAGAAAAACTTAATGTACCTTGGTTGTTACTATGTCTCGATCATGAAATAGTCACTTCCTAGGTAGAACTGGTTGACTTGACTAAAGTCAAACTCACAACCATTTTTTTCTTCATAGCCTATTCCCTAAGAACCTTCCCAGATTAGAATGAAGGTAATCATTTCTACACATATAAAAAATTGATCCATACCAATTTTTAATTACATAAAATAAATCCCAATGAGAGATTTAGTAAAATCCACAAACACCAAGACAACTTGAAAGGACTCATGAAAGGTTTGTGAACCAGTTATACAACGTAAATAGAATCTTCCTCTTCACCAAATCGACCCCACACATCCACTATAATATTCCCTTGTAGTTAGTGAAGTTTGGGACACAAAATTCTAATCCGACCACCACCCATACGAACCCAATGACACATGCAGGTGCATCACCATACCTTATTGATTCATGATATCTTTTACCGTATGTACCAATTAGTGATAATTTGATCTCACCTATATATTTTTTCCTTCCCCATGATATGAAGAAGGAATCCTTGATTGGGTTCATGGATTATAAATATTTACTATAAATTTGTTGTATTTTACTTATTGAAATGTAATGGGAGACTCAAGTATGTGTCTTTTTTACAAATTCAACTAAACTATTTATTCCATTAGGAAATGATCTCATATATCTATCCCCAATATAATAAAGTTACCAATAGTGTAGGGATACTGTGATTGGGTCTTTACATCTTCCTTTTCACTAAGTTATGAAGAATAATATTAAATATGATATGTGTAGATGAGCATCATATAAAGAAAATTTTGTTCGAGATATTGAAGACTTATTTTAAAATAAGGATTATATGGTTTAATTGGAACTATTCACATTGATTGAAAATATATGAATTTTTTAGTTAATGATTTATATAATTCTCAAAATATATAAACCTAAAAGGTCATGGGTGTGAAATTGATTCAATATTTGTTATTGACAGTATAAATATAGATGGTCTAGTTTGGGTATCTTCAGTTTGATTCAATGAAGTTATGTAAAGTATATATTTGTTAGAATCATATTGGGTAGTGTGTGTTTAGAGAATATTCAGGATAAGATTAAGATTCTAGAGAAATAAGTTTTTACTTATAGAGTCATAATCCTCTTACACATAATATTAACTAATTATTAACATGAATATCCAATAAAAATGGCCTAAGTATATAGAGGCCTATTTCCTTTCAAAGACTAGGTACATAAAACATATACATAAAACTAAAATAAAAAAATACATTTATTTTAATCTCCACAATGATATCCTAAATAATTTTGTTATTCTAAAACTATATTGCATAACCTTCGTAATACATAAACTAAATTGATGATCGATAAGACTACTATAGAAATGAGAATGATAAAGAAGAATACCATATGTGTCAAATGGAATAATATTAAATCATAATAGACAATGTACATGAATGATCACATAGATGAATGAAAAAATAATATGGAACTATATAATCATATCATAATATGAATATAGATACAATATAAAATATGACATATGTCACAACCCGTCCTCGGGGCCCGTGCCGTGACTACCCCAAACCCGCCTTCCATAGGCCAGGGGATGGAGACTAGCACCAAAGGCGTAAATCCCGATAACTGGGAAGGAATTGCCTTTATAAAAGTAAACAAAACACCACAGAGTACAAGCGGAAGTAAACGCTAAGTACAAAAGAAAGTGTTGAAAAGTAAATGGGCCAGAATACAAACCCAACTGAAATTACAACAGAAAAAGACAACAGCTGGAAGAATGGAAGCGGATCTTGGGTCGTCCTCCTCAGATACTGACTCGTCGTGTAGTCCCCCTCTGGATACTGACTTGTCGTGTAGTCCACATCCGGGTACCGTCTAGTCCTCGAACACTCGGCCTCCGTCAGCACTGCCCGTCATCTGCAACCAACACAACGAGGTGCGGGAATAGCCCGTGCAGGGGTGAGTATAACGATACTCAGTAGGGACCCTGAGACCCTCAAGGTCTCACTAAAACCAACAAGTATAACCACAAAGAAGATCTCAACAGATAAACTCTACTTAAATATATTCCCATACATATACCTAAGTTATCAAGTAACCCATCTCAATCATGAGGAAACACAAAGATCAAAGACTCAGCTCAAACCATGATTTTCATTATCGAAACCGTAACTGCTGAAGAGCCCCGAATCTGGAGTGTACAGTGGTCCTGTCATGACTCCGAGGTACTGCTCACTAACCTAAGACTACTGAGGTACTCCTCCTGTCAAGTACCACGGGCCAGCCACCCAAACACAGTAGTGCTTCCCGCCGGGGTATGCCACCCAAACACAGTAGTGCACACCCCCTAGTAGCCTGTAGAGGTACTCTCCAGACGAGTACCGCGGGTCTGCACTATCACACAGGTAGTGCTCGTTCGCCATGGGTCTGCACCCAAACAAAGTAGTGCTCCGTCCACTAGGCTAGTCGACTCACTCCAAGTCGAGTCGGTCAAGCAGTCGTCAGGTCTCAGCCGGCTACACGGTCTCCGTACTCCGCACGCTCGTCTCAGGGAGGGTCCGCTCCATGAGCTACAGGTCGATACTGCAAGTATCTAAAATTCCCACGAAGAAGTATCTCAAAGGACCGCCTCGTCACAGGGGTCTCAACGCAACAGACGGCGCGTCAATCGGACGCCCGGTCTGTGAGTTACTAGCCTTTTTGTCCCAGGGCCCGGTTGGTTTCATGAGCGAACCAACCCGGCCATATCTCAACTATACCGCGAACTCTCATAGGGTAAACCCATAGGGACCGTTTCTCAACGTGATCACCAACGCCGCTGACGGTTCTTCAAAAAGTTGTATGGTCGGAAAGATATCATCTTTTTCGTTCCAGGGGCCCGGTTGGATTTCGGGTACAATCCAACCCGGCCACTATCCAACAGCAACCAAAACTTGGGCGAAGTAAGCCAAAAGTTCCGTCTCATCACGAGAAATTCTACGAGACAGACGACGCGTTAATCGGACGCCCGATCTGTGAGTTATTGGCTTTTTCGTTTTAGGGGCCCGGTTGGTTTCGTGAGCGAACCAACCCGAACGCACTCCGACGGCATCCAAACCTTGAGCGGATTAAGCCAGAAGTTCTGTCTCCTCAATAGGAAACCAAAAAAGTCGACTACACGTCAATCGGACGTCCGAAACTCAAGATATAAGCGTTTCCGCTTCATGGGCCCGGTTGGTTTCGTATCCGAACCAACCCGGCCGAACCCAAAGTTTTTCAAAACCTTGAGTGTAATATACTGAAACGACCGTATCGATCCAAGGGTCGCATCGCCTCTGACGGTGCATCGATCGGAGGTCTACAACTCAAGATATGGGCATTTTACCGAAAGTGATCCGAAACAGGGGGTCTGGGCCCGAGCCGACCCGGCCGGCGCGGCCAGGCCTGGCGGTCCGGCCGGGCGTCTCGGCCGGTGCACTGGCGCTGGACAGGCGCTGCGCAAGGTAGTCGCGGCCCCCCGTGCGGGGGCCGCTCCGTGACACCTGGACGCGGCTTAAGCCGCGTCCCTCCTCCGCGGTCCCGCGCGGCCGCGGGACCGGCCAGCGCTGCCACGGCTTCAGCTGCGACAGGTCTTCCCGGCGGCATGCCGGGCGCCGCCGCACCGGCGGAGTCTTCCGCGGACCACTAGACGCGCTCCGGTGGTCCGTTTTGCTCGCCGCTTTCTCCAACGGTCCTCCCGGGACCCGTCCTTCACTACGGAGGCTTCAAAATTAACTTGTGGCCCCGTTTGTCATCACCCGTCAATCCGCGCACAACAATCAAACAACGGAGTCTTCAATCGCCTCCGCGGCCCCGACTCCTGTCGCGGTTTCGTTCAGCCTCGACGGCATGGTGCGACGGCGCTGCGCTTCTTCGCCGCATTCTTTCTCTTGTCCGCATGGTGTCGTTGCACTGTGTTGCCTTTGTTCGTGACGCAACGAATCAAAACAACAAAGGGGGAGGAGAGTCGGCCGTGTTCGTGCGGTCTGACCTCCTCCCGTTAAGTCGGTAACAAGCAGCCCAAAAGACGAAGAACAACAAGGAAAAATTTCATGAAAAAAAGAGAAACAACCCAAACAGTTTTTCCCCGCAACAGATTATTCCCAAGCTGCAAGGAAAACGCTCGCGGATCAACTAGGAAATAAGTTGATCCGTGTTCTTTGTTTTCTTTAGAAAGAAAGAAAAAAGGGAATAAAATCATTCTCAAACATAATTCCCTACCTCAAGCGTTGTCGTAGAACGTGAGTTCGTCGCAGAATTAACTGTCGCGGAAGAAGAGGATCGTCACAGAAGGAGTGTCGCGGAAGAAACGTCATTGACGTCGTGGTACATGGAATCGCGTCGTCAATCTCCAAAGGGTTTGGCATTCTTCGTCGGAGGTCGGAGCGTTCTTCGCGTTCTTCGCGTTCTTCGCGTTCTTCATCGAAGAAAAATGATTTCCTCCAAATCCTCTCCACGCCACAAGTTCCAACAGAAATAAAATAAGAGTTATCTTATTTTATTAACGCACATGACACGTTTGAATTTCAAAAGAAAAGAAACGAACTATTAATTCAATGAATTAATTGCAACGATTTAACTGCCCAATTAATGAGGCGTTGCTTAACCCGAAAAATGCACGGTTGACTTTCTTTAAAGAGGGGGGTTGCGGGTGCGTTACTTAGAGGAAAAGAAACGGTGGGTCTCGTGAGGGCCCCACCTCACAAATATCATACCAAGTGGGTAGGATATTTTGGGTTCCACTCCATCCGCTTAACTTAGCTTAAGTGGCTTTTAAGTGGCTTTAAGTGAAATAAAATAAAGTTGTCGCACCACTTTATTTTATTTCTTCACTTAACCCCAAAAACTAAAAACCACACCCGAGCAAACGCAACTCCGGAAAAAGCGTTTCTAAGAAAACACCGGCGCTGCGAGTTCATCGGTTCCCTCAGATTTTAATTCCGAGCACCGGTTCAAAAGTTAGAAAAACTCGCTCATTCGTTCACTGAACGTACCCGAGCTAAACTTCGGAAAATGATTCCGGGCACACCGGGCCTCGGAATCAGGTTCCGTCAGAAACTGCGTTCTTGTAAAATTCCGAAGAAAATTTAGAAAAAAATTTCCTTGAAATTTACAGGTCTTTACATTACTCCCACCTCAGGGATTTACGTCCTCGTAAAGCTTTAACACAAACTAGGGTCACAAAAGCGGTACAGATCACACATCTGAGCCTTCCACTCCCATGTGCTCACCTGGAGGTTCCCGTACTTCCAGAGAATGTGCACCCGAGGAATCGATCTTCCTCGTAGGATCCGCTCCTGTCGATACTCGATCCCCACTGGAACCTCCATGAAAGACACCCCATCGCCATCGTCTAGCTCCCCATGGTCGATGATATGTGAAGGATCACGCACGTATCTCCTCAGTTGAGATACGTGGAAGTAGTCATGCACCTGGTGCAACTGAGGTGGATGGGTGAAGTGGTAAACCACCCTGCCTACCTAGCTAAGGACCTAAGAAGATCCGCTGAACCTCGGAGATAACTTGCCGCCTTGGCCACATCTCCGTAAACCTCATCGAGGTGAGACCCGTATAAAGACGTGATCGCCATTCTCGAACTCTTGAGGCCTCTAATTCCTGATAGAACTGAAACTCAAAACGACTGCTACCATGAGGGTAAGGTTGACCGACTCAAGAGTGATCGGTCGCACCCTCCTGAGTATGCATTTATTCTGTGCTGTATAGGGTTTCCTTTTCGCCGACCAAGGAAAACCCATCCCGACGTCGTAGTTAAACCACAACCTTTTTGCCTAATATCGTCAATTTGTGTATAAACTGTGATTTCCCAGTCCATACTCAAACCAACGTCATAAGGCCTCGATGCTACCACCAAGAGATTCCAACCAAAACTCTCGCCTCGAGGGTCTGACCACACCGTCGGCATAAGTGTGATTTTTGAGTCTCCTCCCAAGGTATCTCCAGACGTGAGTGTCAAGTCCAAGGCTTACTGGAAACTCTAGGTCTGGGACAAGATTTTTGAAAGCAAGGAATGATTCATATCGACGTCTGTTACTACAACAGCTAGTAGTGGACACAGACTGTCCCTTGAATCATTTTAGAGCCATTGGGTCACACTCCTTGACCGCATGCAGCTGCACTCTTCCTCCGCCCTCCAGCTCCCTGAGCCTGGTGGGGATAACTAAGGCGGGTGGTTGTAGCATGTTAAGATGTACACCACCTCATGATGCTCTCCTAGCTCTGCCTCCACGTCTGCTGCTTCGCAGACTCATCTCTCCTTAAAGCTTCCTCTTCTTGAAACATTTAACACGCCCGAGTCTCTAAGACTAGCACCGGTTTCTTGTTTCTTACTTCACTGTACAGTCTTCATCCGCTCCTGGATGATCTGCACCTTCTTTTCCTACGATCTGGAAGAGCTGCTAAAATTTCTCCTTTGCCGAAAAGAGAAACTCGGTCTCATCCCCTGGATGAACCACACCCATTGCCTAATACATTAAATTCTGACATGAATGATGCATTCATGCCATGGATGACGTCGTAAGGCCTCGACGTAACTACCAAGAGATCCAACTGTCACTCTCACCTCCAAGGGTCGAGTCACACTGTCAGCATCAGTGCGAGGTCACTGGGTCTCCTCCAGTAGAAATCTCGAAAGTGAGGGTCAAGTCAATAGTCTTAACCAGGACCACTCAGTATCAACCAAACAAAAGGACATGAAAGCAAACATCACAAAGATAAGTGTCTTTTTATTATTGTAGCTTATAGTACAAAGACACGAATACAACATCAACATGGAACTAGAAGTACAAGGGACGTATCCACTAGTTCCGCTCCTGTCCACCTGCTCCCGGAGCTCTACTGCCTTGTCCACTGCTCGGCTGTTGCTTAAGAACTCGTCGCTGCTTCTGCCTTGGTGGCTCCTCCAATGCCTGTGGATCGACTGTGCGGGGGGTCGGACAGTCACGTGTCAGGTGACCCTTCCTTCCGCATGAGTAACACTGTCTGTTTCTGGCACGCCAAGCTCTGACCCCACCCCGGGTGCCCCGCACCACCGATCCTAAAACCCGAGATCACCCAACTGCTGGTCTGGTCCTCCTGGACCTCTGCATCATCTGTATACTGCCCATAGATGACTCAGATACTGATCGAAAAACACTCGGCAAAGGCAGAAGCTCTTGAACACGCTCGGGGTGTAGAGCTACTGGCACAAACTCTACCCTGAAGAAGGTCTCGAAGTCTTCCCATGTGAAGGTCATCACATCGCAAAGCTGGAACAAGTGGCTCCACCACCTGCCTGCTGCTGCCTGAAAAAGGCTGGCAGCAAAGATCACCATGAAGTCTGCTGGCATCCCCACTAGCCTGAAGACTCTCACCACAGCCTCCAGCCAATCCTCAGCCACTTGCGGGTCCGTCTCTCCCCAAAACCTGGGTGGCCTCTGGCGCTGGAACTTGTGCAGCGCGCTCAAGTGGCGTGCATCGCCTACTACTGGGGCTGGTGGCATCGGTGGCCCAACGTATCGTAGTACCGCTGGTGCCTCCGCTGGTGCCTCAACTGCAAGAGGGCCCTGTACCGAAGCCTTGTCGCTCGGCAGGCTATCAGTACGCACATCCCTCTGGGCTCTAGCTGGTCATCCGTGAAAAGGCATCCTGAAAGAAACAACGTGACATGGTCAAACGATTTATACCTGGTGAGCTGACCTATTTTGAGCTGACTTTTAAAAACTTCTGAAAACACACACGCAATTAGTGTCTTCGTGCACAAAGTCAGAAATCAGTTGTCAGGGTCCTGGTGTATGGATACGTCGGCCACCCGCACCAACACTGGACTCCCTGAACTGAAAACCACATTCGGTACTCTTAACACTATCGCTTCACAGAAAGAAAATATCAGAGTTATAAGTTCTGCGGTAGAACCGACTCCCTTGATACTAATTTGTCACGACCCGTCCTCGGGGCCCATGCCGTGACTACCCCAAGCCCGCCTTCCATAGGCCAGGGGCTGGTGACTAGCACCAAAGGCGTAAATCCCGATAAATGGGAAGGAATTTCCTTTATAAAAGTAAACAAAACACCACAGAGTACAAGCGGAAGTAAACACTAAGTACAAAAGAAAGTGCAGAAAAGTAAATGGGCCAGAATACAAACCCAACTGAATGTACAACAGAAAATGACAACAGTTGGAAGAATGGAAGCGGCTCCTGGGTCGTCCTCCTCGGATACTGACTCATCGTGTAGTCCACCTCCGGATACTGACTCGTCGTGTAGTCCACCTCCGGGTACCGTCCAGTCCTCAAACACTCGGCCTCCGTCAGCACTGCCCGTTGTCTGCAACCAACACAACGAGGTGCGGGCATAGCCCGTGCAGGGGTGAGTATAAAGATACTCAGTAGGGACCCCGAGACCCTCAAGGTCTCACTAA
This sequence comes from Viscum album, assembly GCA_963277665.1. NCBI lineage: Eukaryota > Viridiplantae > Streptophyta > Magnoliopsida > Santalales > Viscaceae > Viscum > Viscum album. The sequence goes on from OY728138.1 coordinate 1,856,678,512, forward strand.
AACCAACAAGGATAACCACAAATAAGATCTCAATAGATAACCTCTACTTAGGTATATGCCCATAGATATACCTATGTTATCAAGTAACCCATCTCAATCATGAGGAAACACAAAGATCAAAGACTCAGCTCAAACCAGGATTTTCATTATCGAAACCATAAATGTTGAAGAGCCCCGACTCTGGAGTGTACAATGGTCCTATCACGACTCTGAGGTACTGCTCACTAACCTAAGACTGCTAAGGTACTCCTCCTGTCGAGTACCGCGGGCCAGCCACCCAAACACAGTAGTGCTTCCCGCCGGGGTATGCCACCCAAACACAGTAGTGCACACCCCCTAGTAGCCTGCAGAGGTACTCTCCGGATGAGTACCGCGGGTCTGCATTTTCACACAGGTAGTGCTCCATCCACCATGGGTCTGCACCCAAACAAAGTAGTACTCCGTCCACTGGGCTAGTCGACTCACTCCAAGTCGAGTCAGTCAAGCAGTCGTCAGGTCTCAGCCGGCTACACGGTCTCCGTACTCCGCACGCTCATCTCAGGGAGGGTCCGATCCACGAGATACAGGTGGATACTCCAAGTATCTCAAAGTCCCACGAAGAAGTATCTCAAAGGACCGCCTCATCACAGGGGTCTCAACGCAACAGACGGCGCGTCAATCGGATGCCCGGTCTGTGAGTTACTAGCCTTTTCATCATAGGGGCCCGGTTGGTTTCATGAGCGAACCAACCTGGCCATATCTCAACTGTACCCCGAACTCTCATAGGGTATACCCATAGGGACCGTTTCTCAACGTGATCACCAACGCCACTGACGGTTCGTCAAACGGACGTCTGGTCGGAAAGATATCATCTTTTCCGTTCCAGGGGCCCGGTTGGATTTCGGGTACAATCCAACCCGGCCACTATCCAACAGCAACAAAAACTCGGGCAAAGTAAGCCAAAAGTTCCGTCTCATCAAGAGAAATTCAATGAGACAAACGGCGCGTCAATTAGACACCCGGTCTGTGAGTTATTGGCTTTTTCGTTTCAGGGGCCCGGTTGGTTTCGTGAGCGAACCAACCTGACCACACTCCGACGGCATCCAAACCTCGAGCGGAGTAAGCCAAAATTTCCGTCTCCTCAAGAGGAAACCAACAAAATCGACGGCACGTCAATCGGATGTCTGGAACTCAAGATATAAGCGTTTCCGCTCCGTGGGCCCGGTTGGTTTCGTATCCGAACCAACCCGGCCGAACCCAAAGTTCTCAGAAACCTTGAGTGTAATATACTGAAATGACCGTATCGATCCAAGGGTCGCATCGCCACTGACGGTGCATCGATCTTAGGTCTACAGCTCAAGATATGGTAATTTGACCGAAAGTGATCCGAAACGGGGGGTATGGGCCCGGGCCGACCCGGCTGGGCGCGGCCCGGCTGGGCGGCTCGGCCGGCGCGCTGGCGCTGGCCAGGCACCGCGCAAGGTAGCCACGGCCCCCCACGCGGGGGCTACTCCGTGACACCCGGACGCAGCTTAAGCCGCGTCCCTCCTCCGCGGTCCCGCGCGGCCGCGGGACCGGCCAGCGCCGTCGCGGCTTCAGACGCGGCGGGTCTTTCCGGCGGTGCGCCTGGCGCCGCTGCATCCTGGCGGCCGGCCGCTGCTGGCCACCGCCTCCGGCCACCGGCGCGGTGCGCCAGCGGAGTCTTCCGCGGACCACCGGACGCGCTCCGGTGGTCCGTTTTTCTCGCCTCTTTCTCCAACGGTCCTCCCGGGACCCGTCCTTCACTGCGGAGGCTTCAAAATTAACTTGCGGCCCCGTTTGTCATCGCCCATCAATCCGCGCACAACAATCAAATAGTGGAGTCTTTAATCGCATCAACGGCCCCGACTCCGGTCGCGGTTTCATTCAGCCTCGACGGCGCGGCGCGACAGCGCCACACTTCTTCACCGCGTTCTTTCTCGTGTCCGTACGGTGCCGTTGCACTATGCCGCCTTTGTTCGTGCCGCAACGAATCAAAACAACAAAGGGGGAGGAGAGCTGGCCATGTTCGTGCGGTCCGACCTCCTCTCGTTAAGTCGGTAACAAGCGGCCCAAAAGATGAAAACAATAGGGAAAAATTTCACGAACAAAAGAGAAACAACCCAAACAGTTTTTCCCCGCAACAGATTATTCCCAACCCACAAGGAAATTGCTCACGAATCAACTAGGAAATAAGTTGATCCGTGTTTTTTGTTTTCTTTAGAAAGAAAGAAACAAGGGAATAAAATCATTCTCAAACATAATTCCCTACCTCAAGCGTTGTCGTCGAACGCGAGTTCGTCGCGGAATTAACCGTCGCGGAAGAAGAGGATTGTCACAGAAGTAGTGTTGCAGAAGAAACGTCGTTGACGTCGCGGTACATGGCATCGTGTCGTCGATCTCCGAGGGTTTGGCGTTCTTCATCGGAGGTCGGAGCGTTCTTCGCGTTCTTCGCATTCTTCGTGTTCTTCGTCGAAGAAGAACGCTTTCCTCCAAATCCTCTCCATGCCACAAGTTTCAACAGAAATAAAATAAGAGTTATCTTATTTTATTAACACACATGACACGTTTGAATTTCAAAAGAAAATAAACGAACAATTAATTCAATGAATTAATTGTAACGATTTAACTGCCCAATTAATGAGGCGTTTCTTAACCAGAAAAACGCACAGTTGACTTTCATTAAAGAGGGGGGCTGCGGGTGCGTTACTTAAAGGAAAAGAAACGGTGGGGCTCGTGCAGGCCCCACCTCACAAATATCATACCAAGTGGGTAGGATATTTTGGGTTCCACCCCATCCGCTTAACTTAGCTTAAGTGGCTTTTAAGTTGCTTTAAGTGAAATAAAATAAATTTGTCGCACCACTTTATTTTATTTCTTAACTTAACCCCAAAAACTAAAAACCACACCCGAGCAAACGCAACTCTGGAAAATGTGTTTCTAAGAAAACACCGGCGCTACGTTTTCATCGGTGCCCTCCGATTTCGATTCCGAGCATCGGTCCAAAAGTTAGAGAAACTTGCTCGTTCGTTCACTGAACGTACCCGAGCTAAACTTCGGAAAATGATTCCGGGCACACCGGGCCTCGAAATCAGGTTCCGTCAGAAACTGCTTTCTTATAAAATTCCAAAGAAAATTAAGAAAAAACTTTCCTTGAAATTTATGGGTCTTTACAACATATTCATAAGTGAAGGATCGTTGTTAGGATGACATAACATGGTGGAAAAAGTCTCATAATTGATTATATAAACTCCCTAATCCATTACAAATCATCTCATGAGATATTAAAATTACCCAATGCATTAGAGTGAAATATTGTTTCACCCATCATAACATGTACATGAATATGTGTTCCATGGAAGGGAATCAAACATAATTCATAAGCCTAAAAAGTTCTCATGGAAGGTAATGAGTTACAAAAATTTTCCTTAGTGCATAATAAAAGTATATTTCTTAATGATTCAAAATAGAGGAAGGAATTATACATTTTACATGTTAATATTTAAATCATTGGGTATTGATCTCAAATATAAAGTTTATTTAAATGAAAATTAATTAGAATGGGTAGATAGTTGGGTATGAATATGAACATTTTAAAATATTGTTTTTAAGTAATTAGTAAAAGTCCTTTAAATATGGAAGGTATATGTGATTTTAAATGAAACCATATGTAAAGAAATGGTTTACCCTAAATTAGTTATTATTTCCTGAAATCATGTTTGGATAAAATATATTAATGGATTGTTTCATATATGTAGTAATGGATGGAAACGTTCTCTTTAATAAGGATTGATTTAAATGAAGGTCTTGAGAAATGAATGTAATGAATGTATAGCCCCAGAAAATAAATGGATAGTAATATAGGTATATATGATAGATACATATATTTAGGGTCATGAATCATTCCATAACATTAAATAGAGAGATAATGTTAGTTAAAGAGAACATAGAATAACATGAATAAATATGGGTGGTTTAGAGAATTCAGTAACTTCGGGTCCATTAATCACTCTGTAAGATCAAATATCATCCCAAATTATAATATTAAATCTTTTAAATACATTTTTTAAAAAATAATCAATATTTTATTTATTTATATTATTTTATAGTCTTTTAAAATTATTTTCATAAGATATCATATTTATTTCTACTCTCCTTTGGGAGTTTATTTCATGGTTCCAAATTAATTTTAGTTTTGGGATAATTTTTAATGTTATTGTCAAATGTAACTAAAAATAAAAATGTTACACAAAATAGTATTGATTTCCTTTCATACATATAAATGGTCCTAAATATCCATATTTGTTTATGGAGGTGATAAAACCACCATAATATGAAAAAAAAATCATTTTAGAATGAAATGAATTTATATTTAAGAACTTATTTTCCATAAAAGAAATAACATTATAGTATATTTATTATACTATATTCATTATTTCATGTAAAATGGAAGAAATTCAGAGGAGGTAGAAAAGAAGAAGATTAAAGTACAGTTTAGGGAGGAGCATTACCTCTTGGGATGTCAACCCTTGGAAAACACCATAACACACCTTTGTATAGTATTTTTCTATAACCATAAATCCATGGACATAAGGAGAGGGATACATAAAAAATTTGGTAGATATTTATAAATATCCAAGTCTTATATGGTTTGAGGAGAATGGTTGGTGAGGGGTGGTATTTAAAAGGTCGTAGGGGAGTTTTGAATATAATATACATTAGTTCATTATTTTTGATAAATTGTACCAATATTGACGAGTCTTACAACTATATATTTTAATTTATGCATTTGATTTTAAGACAAGGTTTTCTTACATCATCCATTCCTTAGTTATTCTTGTATTTAAATTTTATGGTTACATAATTCATTTCTTTATTCCCCAAAATATCAAATATTTTGGAAAAATTTAAAAACACATCAATCTAGCCATTTCTTTACATGCACAATCCTAAATCGAAAACCATTTTTTGAAATAAATGTTCAAAATATATGAAATTAAGTTTTTAAATAAAAACATAAAGTAATCGAAAAATATATATTTTTAAAATATAATCATCTTTCCTACCCATTATAACAATTAATTATGGTCTCTAATAATTTTTTTATCATTTTAATACTAATATTCATGTTACTCTTCTCAGATTTCAAATTACTTTTTCAACGATCGGATGTCTATTCTAATGGTCCAAATTGTAATGTTTATATGGGTTTTAAAACTTCTATAAAAAACTCTTTTCTAATTCAATCATAATTCAATTTTATTTTATCTTAAGATTATATTTGTTCTTATTTTAAAAATGGATATTTTATTACTAATATTATAATTTTTTCCCACAATGTTTTTCATGAGAGTGATCATTCTAGAGGATCAATCATATCGAATTTTTCATATTATATTAATCTTATTTTCTATATTCCCCCATTATAAGGTTAGGAATTTTATTGAGTATATTTATACTATATATTTATTGTTCAAGTAAAAATAATAAAATGTGGTTGGTTTTATCATGTTATGAATGTGATATATATAATAATGCATTGATAAATATGAATCAAAAGAAAATTCTGAAGGGATGTTCCATTGAAAATATTATCGATCATTACATTCTCTCTCCCCCCACCACCATAATAAATTTATCCCTTGAAATTTAACTTTACCAAAAAATATGAACATATATGATGGTATTTCTATTTCTTTCTCTCATATAGTTCCCATGTTTTCCCTCATACTAATAGTTCCGACAAATTACTTTAACTCAGTGTGTAGTATTGTTTTGTAGAACATTGTCTCTATGGTCCATGATCATCACATTATTCTCTTTATAAGAGAGAACATTATATAAATATTCCACCTATGGATACAGTACATGTGACGGATCTGGCATATAATTCCTTAAGAGTTCTCTGTGTAACACATTATATACATAGTCATGTTTGGTGGGAAGAACAGATACGATAAAGAATCTGAAAGGGGATGAGGTATTTAAGACATAACATTCCATTCTTCCCAAATCTGATGAATCTATTATATACATATATGTAGAGGAAAAATTTATATTCATCATCAACATCCATGTCTGTTTAATGATTATAAACATAGGAATTTCATTGATTTTTTGGTGTCCTAATGTGATGTTAACGATCTAGACCATTTCTTACATTTCAGTTCCCAAATGATTCTATTCACCAACATCATACCTACACACAAGTGTCCTGTATATCTTCCCAAAAAGGGGTTCATATGGAGCCATTAGGATGATCATGTAGAAGATATTATTGTATGATAACATTACCAAAGTAAGATGTTGATCACATCCTCTCTTGAGGTTCAGCGAGCATTCTCTCATAATTTCCTCAACTTTCTAGATAATATATTCCGATCAACTATCTGTTTGGGTATTATAGGCCATAATAGTATTTAACTCAATGTTTAGAGTATATTGGAGACTTTTCCAGAAGATGGAGGTAAGGATTATGTTTAGATTATATACAAATGATAATGTTGTTCCATGTAGCCTCACCACTTCTATAATGTATAATCTTGTATGACAATTGAGTGACAATTCCTCCTGATTTGAAATGAAGTGAGGATTATTTGTAAGACTTTTGTGCTCAAATGGATATACCATATTCCATAGAGTGATTGTGACATGGGACTAACCACCCATATGCTTGGGAGTAGGGTGTCATAACTTGAATATGGTGGCATTCTGTTATAAACGTGATATTGAGTCCCCCATCAGGATGTGAAGAGATTTTTTAGTGAAATATAAGTATCAGGAAGCTCCCTCACCTTAACAACGAATTTTTTAATCAGGGGTGGGATCCCATAGGATAAAAAAATTATGAGGATGGGATTCCAAATATGGAAAATATTGTGATTGAGGGACTACAACTGGGTCCTAAAATTGGTATCAATGGTAGAGAAAACCAAGGTCCTCTAGGGAAAGTGCTGATGTAAAGGTTGTTGTGTAAAAATAAAAGAAGAATGTTCCATATAGTATCCATGACATAGTACTGACCCTCTTGAATCTTGAAAACAAGATTTAATGACGCGACCATAGGGGTTTCATACTATGACACTTGATCCTAAGTCCCACATCAATGTGTGAAGGGGTTTTTGTAATGTCCCGAGATGGGGTCTACTAAACTAGTGTCCCAGTCTGGTTCACTACAAGCCTCAACCGTGCCTCCCTAAATCACATAGGCTTCCAAATGGATGTTTGGGTCTAAAGGTGGAATAATGTGGTGATTATACCCACATATAAGTGTAATATAGTGGGAATAAGAAGAAAAAATCCAAGAAGTAGATAAATAGAGTGTAGAATCAGTAAATCAATTGAAATAAAACATACTGTACTAATAAAAAAAATATTCTAAAATATTGAACAACCATGTCAAACATGAAACACTATTCACCCTTGTATTTATGACATATACAGGAGTACATAAAGGAAACTCAGATAAATGTTCAATGTTATACTACTGCACCGATCCATAAAACATACCTTATCTTTACATACATACCAGATACATATTTCTTGACAGGTCTTGAGTCTCTGTCCTACCTGTTCCTGCAACTAGGTGAATGCCTGATCAGGCACCCAAGTGTAATGGTTTCTATATTAGGGTGTGAGTATAAAACTAAATAGGGCCCCACCATCAAGGTCCCATACATATGCAATAATATGTACTTTTTTGTAAAATTGGTATACTCCTTAGGATACTGATGATAATAATAATAATAATAATAAATATTAGAAATAAGAATAAAGTAAACATCATACAAATCATGCTCAAGGAAGGTGGTCAGCCAAGCTGAGACATAACTAGAAAAAAATAATTAAAACTAATAACATGAAACCACAGTCGATCTCTATATCCATGATCCCAGTCAACTATGCAATGTTCTATCATGTATATACATATTGCAATGTGTATATATATATATATATATTTATATTCCCATAAATATATATATATATATAAATATATGTATACATCAATTATGTAAAAAATAACATAAAGAACAACAATCGATCCTTGGGTCTATAATCCTGATTGTCTAGATATCCTTTTAAAAGGGAATTAAAATGGATATCATATCGGTAAATCCATGTATACCTATTATTATCTCTATGTCTATAATATCAATCAACAATAGCTGCTTTAGATAGCACAGTAAATGTCTCTGAGCAAGAAACTTCACCATAGGGGGATATATATCCCTTCCCTGGGTTCACCCGCATTCACCTCCAATCTCAATAATAAAGGATGTCAAATACGAATGGAAAATCTTGTAAATATGGTATAGATATTGACATCATTTCATTTTCACCATTTAAAATCAGTCCAATATATGATCCGTAGGTCCTGGTTCATAGGCGGTCACAACATTTTAACTCAGATAATCCCTAATGGTCTGACCCTTAAGAAATATTGAAGGAGAGCTCATTTTTGAGATGTCATTACCACCCCAAAAAGTCTCTTATATGTGAGATCATAATCATCCCCATCACCTGAGAGAGTGTAATCATCCATGAGTATTTGTCACAATAATGGTGATGAGGAACATTTACACCTATGTGATTTAGTAATCGATAAGGGAGAGTTTGTTTTAATAGTGAGTTCACTAGACCCAACTATATATTAATTTTATATTACCATATCATGTGTAAATTTAGGTATAAATGATGTATGATTACAATTAATGTGTAGATATTTCTATGTAAACTATTTAATGGTAATTTATATATATTAATTATCACATCAAAGGGTTATAGAAGATCATAGTCTATAATGACAACCTTGTGATATAATGAAATTAATCTCAAACAATGGTCATATGGGGCAGATACATCTTACCGAATTAACACAGTAGATGTTTGAAAATTAGGTGTTGGGTGATCATAAGCACTGAGACTTATTCTTACAAAGTTATTATTTGGTGATCTCTAGTACTGAGATCATGAGGATGGACCCGATAATAGGAACACCACATGTTTTGGGTGTCATTGGTTGTTCCTACCTACTGACTTCTGTATTGGTATTTTTACATGATATCATCACCAGTGTGTTTCATTTGATCATGTACATTGACACAAGGAAAACCCATTTTAATGAAATATTGGAGAGGTATCTTGTGTTGGGTTCATCATTAGTGGTATGGCATTGGTTGAATGGTCAGGAATGGATTTTAAGTTTCCAGGTTGAGGAAGTAAAATATCTCGGGCTTTGTTGATCAGCGTGATAGTACCTTCATATGTCCTCAGCCATGGAATTAAAGGGTAAATCTATATAGTCAGATCAACTAACAATAATTTAAGAAAAGGGTTATGACACATGTTTGTGCCCTAAATTATGATATATGTAAAGAAAAATAGATTATAGTACATAGTACATGTTCGTTGGTTGGTTGTTATTACTCTGACTGTCTTGATCTCTTTAGGGGACTTCATGGGTTTATAGACTCAGAATTTGGTCTATGGATTATATTAAATACTATCAATAGAAGTTATTAGAGGGTCACACACAGTATCTTATTCAATAATCCACCCTATTCAATTGAATAGATATATTGGGCATGGTGGGCCCCACCACATAGTTTGAATGTTCTCTAACTTATCAATCATTGAAGAATAAATAAAATCATCATTATAAAAGTAATTATTAATTGGGAATAATTTATTTATTAAACTTATTTACAAGTTAATTAAATATTATAAATAATAGAATGAATATTATTTTAAAAATCTAGGTTCATTTAATATTTAGTGGGAATTTCGAGTCGAGTTAATGACTCGAGATTATCCCATAATATATATATATATATATTATAGAAATGTAATAAAATAATAATTAGTATATCTGATGTAGTTTGTTTTATCAAAATTATTTATTTAGTGGATGTTAAATAAATGGGGGTCGGTGAACCCTATTAGGTATTTTGAGAATCCACTATAAATTGAGGGGAGAGGCTTTGGCATACTAATCATTCATGGGGAATTATCAAGAGGCACTATCTCTAATAATACTTCCTAGAGAGAGAATATCTCTATCTGGGAAATCTGATTGAGTTCTCCTTCATGCATCTAAGTCATGTTGATGTGGTTCTCTTTAAGACATCGAAGGTATCATTATATCTTCGTGCTAGCACCTAGAATTTGGCGATAAATTCTCCCATATATTTTTGAAGCATGTATGGATGATATAAAGGGATTATGAATTGGATCCTTCAATTGGAGATTTATATTGACAATAATACGTTGATCATAACTTCATATTGAAAATGTATATTTTTGATTTACATTATTGTGCTCTATTTAATTTACATGACATCATTAGACTGTACCAGGGCTCAAATCATCGGAGATGAAAAGTCTTGTCATCTCAATGTTGAAATATTTTAAAATGCACATCCCACCATCTTCTGTTTCTACCATGGTACCTTCAATTTGTATCATAAAGATCACACAGTTATTCTGTTAAAAGAAAAATTATGTTAAATTAAAATTAAGTAGAGGGTTATATTACGGTCCCACAGGCACAAACCACAAGTCAATCAGACTCTGGAAATCCAAGTTATGGCCACTTGAAAATTTTTATACAAATAATTCATTGTATTTAAGGAATTAAATTGTTTGGAATATATTTATAAATTCATATATATAATTAAATGTTTTTTTGTTGATGAACTTTTTTCGTCCAGTTTGGTGTCCAGAATAGTTTATCTAGATTCCCATTTTTTTCAATCCACAATTTTTGTGGAAATATTATATTCTAATTAAAATAGTTATAATTATTATAATTATCATTATGATAGTATTATATTTATTATGATATGATTTGTTTTGAACAAAAAATTGGGGGATGTTATTTTCCACAATAAAAACAAAATAGGGATTATAAAATTGGCATGATGTGTGGAATTCTCCACAAATGTTAAAAAAAGGTGAACCCCTTGATGTTTGTGTCACAAAATGAAAAAAGTTTTTATCTAAAAAAAGGCCATTTTTTTAAAAAATTAAATAAGGGGAGGGACCCTACTATCATTCGGCTCTACCTACGAGTGTTTCCCCTTCTTTCTATTGGTTATACTCTCCTATGGACCCCATTGTCTTCTCATCTCTTTCGAAACATCAGCTGAGGCCATTCCCAATGGTGAACCACACCCATTCACACCTTGTGCATCACCCACTAGAGGGATCACCTTCATCACCTAGATAGAGTGTTTTCCCTGCATCACCAGCCTACTGTGGGATCCACTAAAGTTGTAGGCATTATCCAAAAGTTAGTCTCCTTTTCAGTTGTAAGCACCGCTGGAGGAGACCCAGCTGAGCGGTCGACCAGACAAAAATGGCTTCTACACTGTGAACCTTCTACAATGATGACCATCACAAAACCTTTCTACATAGTCTCTGTTATTCGGATGGCTCCCTTATCCCATATACATCTAGATCTAATGAGATCCCACCACCATATCATTGAACTACCAAAACATGTGAGGATTTTGGTCATGAATCCTCATGTGGATGGACCACTGCCCAGTGTACCCAATAGAGCTTATCTTATCCATACCATCCATACAATATACCCATGGATTCCCTACCGCACTCCCATTCTGGCCAAAACAACGTCTTTGTGTGCACTCACTCAAGTAGTCGTATGTATGGTCCTCTATCCCGACCAGAGCATCATCGATCACTGTCATCCTAGGAGGTACCCCTATAAAAGGTTATGTTGGACCCAAATCACCTCTCAAATGGAATGAGTTGGTGTTCCAAAACCAGAATGTTTCTTAGAGATCCTACCTAGCCTAGAATATCTGAAAACTAGATTTGAAAGGCCTGGAATGGGATTTCTCATGTTTGGTCAAACCCGCAAAGACCCTACACCGTGTTTTATGGTGTGGTTTAATTAAAATTATTAAATTTAAATAATTTTTTTTAGAAATAAATTGAATTAATTAATTTTTTTTTCAAATATAAATTTTAATACCCGGGAAAAATTAATTAAATTTAATTAAGTAAGTTATTTTTTATTAAAATTAAATTAATTAAGGTATCAATGGTGAGTTAAAAAACTATTTTAATTTTTAATATATTTAATTTATTTAATCCCCCTATCACTTAAATTTAATTCCATTTAATTTTTATTATGATTTAATTTTACCCTGTACTGATCTTGAGAAATTCAACTGACCCTTGTATGTTTGTATGTTTTACATGATTAATTATTTTAACTATTTGGGATGTTCTTAAATAATTGATTAATTTAGATTGTATGTGTATCATCTTTATAATAAATATGAATAAGTGCATGTGCATCCTTTTTATCTAATGTATTTTGTGCTCGTAGTTCCACTCACCTATGAATGTGTATACTTGTATATTGATGGAGACATAATGAAATAGACCCCAACAAGAAGGAGTGGTATTCAATGAAAAATATGGTGTAAGACACATAAAATGAAAAGATGAGGTGAAGTTAGGATTAGTAGTGCACATAATAGACAGGGATGAGTTACATATTGAGTCGTGTGATGACTCATATATGTCACTCCTAGGTCATGATTGATCCATTAAGTTTAAATGGATCAATCAATTTTAGAGGATCAAGATTATCTAGGTAGTATATTTCTTTTATACGTTTATTTATTATTTTTTGAAATTTATAATAGTGGGAATATACTTCAGCAAATAAATAATAAAATTTATGAAGAAGTAGTGAATGTTTTTTTTTTCTATTTTTGTTCATTTGTGAGTGTGACAACAGATATGAACAAGATTAATAGAAATAGATTATCATCATCGAGAGAAAAACGCAATAATATTAAATGAAATATTAAGTCATAAATTCCTTCTGTCATTTAAATTTTAACACAACTAGGTGATCATGGTGCTCATTCTATCATAGTTGAGGGTGCCTCTTACTACTGGGGATTTTATTTTGAGAATTATGGGTTTAATTAACTAAAATTGTTGTAATTATTATCCAAATATAAATTTTTATCACATTAGAGGAAATTTTTGATAAAATAATTCTTATGATTTCAAAATTTCAAACTTCACTAAATAGATCATGGAGCCACGAGTTAATGCAGTTGCCCAGTCAAAATCCCACCTTGAACTCTCTGAATACTGGCATAGCCAATTATTATAGAATATGATAGTAGGCTCAAGGTTCCTTTCCATTATAAAACTCAATCAATATAGCATTTTTATTCAAGTATAAGGGGTTACTAAAATTTTATAAAATAAAAGGATAAATTTAATTATATAATAAATCAATATTGTTTAATTTTGTAATCATGATAAAAATTATTAATCTATTAGAATTATTTTTTTTGTTGAAAATGGAAAGAAAAAGCACAATTCCTACAGTGATATTTATTAAACAATGTTAATGTATAAACTAATAGGAATTTCTATGTGAATTATAGGTACATGAACACAATACTATGATATGGTAAATTCAAGCTGTTGGAACCCCTAATACCTATTAAGCCACCTCACAAAGCAAGGGTGTAAAAATTCGTACAGGATACTCATGTAGGATGCATATGATGATTATTTCATAATTCTATAATAAACTTCTTATATAAGATGTGGTAACAACATAGGTACATGGATGATTACACATGTTGTATCAACTCTGAGCGAAATCTGAGGAGAAAGTGGCACTAGATATGAATGGTTTATAACTACACTGGTCATGTGTAAATTGAGAGACAGACCATGATCATTAAATGGATAACTTTATCATACCATTTTTAACAATTATCCTTGTATAATTTATGGATATTAAATGAACATGGTGAGTTAACTATCCATTACCTATTGTGTAAAATCTTCCATGTAATAGGAATATTAAAGACACATTAATCTCTAATTATTATAGTGAATATAGTGATGGAAATGTTGATAAGGCTAATGGAAAGTTTATATTCCAATGGAACCATCGAAATTTCCACAAATATTAGAGTATTTATTAAATGAGAGGTTATTTTCATTTCATATTATGAAATTAATTTATGGAAGTTTAAACTAAATATACTAAATTAAATATGAAAGTACCCACTTTTCCTTCAATAAAGATTCATCATTTTTAAAATATAATGTTTCTAATTTACTATATGGGTATTAAATGTAGTATTAATTTCATATATTTGTATTGAAATATAATTACCAAGTAAGTAATAAAAACATTCAAGGAATTAAGGTGTATTCTCCAAGGGACTGAGAAGGGGTAATTCTTAAGTCATCTGTAAGAAACAAAAAAATTATAATTTCAAAGATGATGATTTAAGTAAAACTAAAATTGAGTATAACCAAAAAATATATCTCCTTACTTCCATTGGACACTACGAAACATTATTCCACGTTTAGGAATGATTTTTTTTTGGTTTATAATACCCAATAAATAGTTATGTGGTAGTTGAATCATAAGAATTATGTGATGAATATAACATGTAAGACTTATTTAATTACTTATTAAATGATAATTCTCATTCAATTAAAAGAAAAATTTCATGTCAAAGATATACCCATTTTGGTATTTGGACTCAATAGTGCTAAAAACTATGGGTATTGTTGACGTGTATACTTTTTTAGTTTGGAAAATGAAACCTTTAAAATCAAGGTATTCCTAAAAGATTTAGGAATTAGTTCAAAAAGATATAATGATGTATTCTAAGGGAAAACTGGGGAAAATATAGTTCATAATATTCCTTTAATATTTAAGAAATTAGGAAGTGAAGTATGTTTTCAGAAGATATAAGTTTCTTCAAATTGGAAAACCAAAGAATATCTTGATCAAGAAATCATTGATCAATAAAATGTAGTGTTGAGCAGTTGTTAAATTCAAATTACCTTATATACATTATGAAATTGATGTTAATGAGTAAGTTCAATGATTAATTCTTACATGTTAACATTTATTACAAAATCTAGAATGAAGATATTCTGGAATGCACATTTTATATATCAGAGTCATGAGTATAGAAGTATCAATATTGAAACTTATAAAAAAATCTTTTTTATTTCAAGACATGCTTTTTAAACAATGGTGATATCTCGTATCAATATTCTATCTATTATAAAAAAATGGATATTATATGAGACATAGTATGATGGAAATCCATTATGATATTGGACATGTGTTTAAATGAAAATAGTTTGTTAGGATATTAACAAAAATGCATCAAGCTAAACAAATTGTGCATCTAAGTGATTATCCAAACAGTTTCTGGGGATATTATATAAATCCTTCATATAGAATAGTGGTATTCAAGTGATATGATACATTTATATATAAGGGATAACATATTATCATAGAGATTTTTGGGGTTATATTTTCATGTTATAGTCAAAGATGGATATTTACAAGTACTAGGCTTAGGAATAAGTTCCACAATAGGACTAGAAGATGAATGTTCTAGAGACATATACTACATAGTAAGGATAAAACTATTGAAATGTTTTTTATATTCAACATGGAAAACAGTAAAATATTATTTGTGAATAATATTTCTTATAAGTTGGTTTTATATGAAAATCATCAAAGATTGATAGGGTCAATTAAAATTCAATAATTGTTTCCATGTATCAAAGTGTAAATATGCATATTATTTTGAATACAGTGGGGGTAGTCAAGTAGGATGATACATGTATGGTACAAGAGTGGTACCAATAAGGCACAATTGGTAACATCGAATCATTATGCCTAAATCCATTAGAATTTTACTTATCATAGATACTTTCAATGACCATTTTATTGAGAATTAGATTTCATAACCATCTACTATGGAGGGTGTCTATACAATGCAACCAGAAAGGGATGGTCTTATAAAAATGATAATACAGGTTGAAAGTTACTGAAATCTAGTTTAGTATGGTAGTAATAAACCTGATCATAGAATATTCATTTGGAATGAATCAAATCCATGTGTTTACCAGAGGTTAGTAAGAGGACAAATTTTTTCCATGTATAATATCTTAAGAAACATATGGGAAATAGATATTGTTTTGAAAGTTAGTTAAGACCAGGATGGATGAAATTCTATAGTGATTGGTATAAATTAGTAACAAAATTTATAGGGATTGGATCAACTGAGGTAGGTCTAATGAATTATTGAACATATTAAATTGTAAATATTGTAACATGGAATTGAAAAATACAATATGGAACAATTCAATAGTGAATTGTTTCAAATTTCACAAGGCATAAATCCCTCAAAGTATACATTCTATTTCCCAGGAGGAAATTAATGTGGTATGTTGAATTCCATAAAAATTATCAATAGAACAATCTTGTGTTCCATGATATGTACAAGATATGATATTTCTAGTATATACTTTATAGTTGGAAAATATAATGTATATATACAATAACTACAAGTAAAGCAGTCAAAACTATCTAATTATACTTGGATAAGTACAAAAGATATGTACCTAGTATATAGTTAAATTTTTTACTTGTTATGGGGACTCAAACTAGTATTTCATGGATAAATGTAATCTAATATCAAACAAAGGTTAAGTTTTTGAGCGAGATAAGCTAAAAAAATTTAATGGTAATCATACCTACAAATAATGAGTATTTTCAACCTTTTAAGGAAGCTATAAATGTTTTATTAAATGCAATGATTTTTTTCCAGTTTTTAGAATCACACATAACATGTAATGTTTTATCATACTAATAATTATTTTATATGTAATATCCATGATGTTAAGATTGGAAAGTGCACAAAAAAAAGATATACTCAGTGATAACATCTGTAAAGAAGTTTTAGATATGGATATGGGGTTTCATATAGTAGAATAACCACATGGAAAAAATGTGGTAGACCCAACTGTTAAAGTTGTTACATAGTTGAAAAATTATCTTTATAAAGTGAGAGATAACAAGGTCAATTAGTAAGCTGGCTCTAGTACAAGTGGGAGGGTTTTAATAGTGAGTTCCCTAGACCTAACTATACATTACTTTTAGATTACCATATCATGTTTATAGTTATGTATCCATGTTGTATAATTACCATTATAGTGTAGATATTTCTTCACCATCTATTTAATGGTAATGTCAATTTTTTAATTTTCATATAAAAAGGTTATATCAGATCCCAAACTATGATGTAAACCTTAAGAAACCATGAAATTAATCTTAAATAGTGGTCCTATGGTCTAGAAACATCTTACTAATTTGACACAATAGATGTTTGACTGCCATGTGTTAGGGGATCATAAGAATTGAGAATACTCATGAAGTTCACACATGGTAATCTATAGTAGTGTGATAATGAGGATAAAATACTTAATTGGAACACAACATGTTTTGGGTGTCATTGGTTTTTCCAATCTACAAACATGTTTATGGGTTAGTTAACATAACATCATTAATTGTGTATCCCATTTGATCGTGTACTTTTATACAAGGAAAAACCATGATAATAAAATCATGGAGAGGTTTCTTGTGTTGGGTGCATCGTTGGTGGTATGAAATTGGTTGAAGGGTCAAGAAAGGTTTGTCTATTCTGGGTTAAGGAAGTAATATATATCAGCTTAAGCTGTTCTGGATGGTAGAACCTTTATATGTCCTTGGCCATGGAAGTCTAGGGTAAATCTATCTAGTTAGGTCAACAAATAATAAATAAAGAAAAGGGCGATGACACAAGTGTGAGTCCTTCGTAATGATATATGTAAATACAAAGAGATTATAGCACAAAATAATGTTATTAAATTGGTAATCATTGATATGAATATCCTTATCTCTTTAGGGCCCTTGACAGGCGGCTAGACTATGCTCTATGTTTATGGATTATATTCATTAGTATTGAGATAAGGTCCTAGAGGGTCACACACAATAGCTTATTCAAGAATCCTACATATTCAATTGAATAGGTACATTAGACATGGAGGGACCTACCATGGGGTTCCAGTGTTGTCTATGTTATTAATTAGCGGCTAATAAGTAAATTCATTATTATTCAATTTGTGAATAATTTAGTAGAATTTATTTATTAAAAGTATTTACAAGTTATGTAAATATGTGAAATAACTGAATGAATATTATTTTAATATCGTATATTCGTTTAATATTAAGTTGTAATTTAGAGTTGAGTAAATTGATTGAGTTTATCATGTAATATATTTTATATATATTACAGGAATGTGATAAAATAATAAATAATATATATGACATAGATTAGTTCTTCATGATTATTTATTTAGTGGATGTTAAATAAATGGGGTTCAGGGTACCTTAACAGGTATTTTAAAAATCCCTTAAATATATATGGAAGAGGAATTAGAATGATGATTATCCATGAAGAATTATCTATGTTATCCCTCTCCTATCCCAACTCCTAGAGAGTGGAGCACTCGATTCAGGTGATCAAATCAAGTTCTCCCTCACGCATCGAAGGCACGTCGATGTGGTGATTTTCAGGACACTGATGGTGTCATCAGATCTATATTCTAGCACCCATAATTCGATGATCAATGATTAAGATGATTTTTAAGTGAGTTTGGAAGATCAAGAGGGATCATTATTTGGATCCTGAAAGAAGTGACCACCGGTGACAAGCAGATGTTGAGCTAGATCTCATATCGAAATAGTATGTTTTTTATTTAAATTTTTCTACTATTATTAATTTAACTGTCATCCTTGGTCCATTTTGGGTCTCGTATCATTAGATATGAAAAGTATCTTCATCTTGATGATGAAATATTATAAAATTTCTAGCTTAATGTCTTCTGTTTTTTCCCTAGTACCTTTGGATCAAAATCATCCCCATCACTCAACAGAGTGAAACCATTCAAACGTGTAATTATTTTGGATTCCAAGACCATGTATCATAATCATACAAGTTTCACACATGAGTATCATAATTATAGGGATTCCATTCCTGAGTATCATAATTATAGGGATCAAGAGTGGGACCCCGTGAAGTAGGTCTAGGTATTCCAATAGTATAACAATCAAATGAAAAGTCATAGAAGATGGACCTGAGGATGTATGTAAATGAATTGCAAAGATATGAATTAAAGGGATCAAAATATAGGTCCTTGGAAGCACTTCTTGGATCCCCAAATAGATATGCATCGTGTATGGATTATCAGCCAAAAAATTGGAAGCACCAATAGAAATCATTACTATATCAATAGTAAATAGTTAAATGCATAAACCAAATAGTTTGGGTGGAAGAAGGTAGAAATCCACTTCCACTACCACAACCTCTTGGGTGTTCATGTTTATTGTGGGTTCTAAGGTGACACTCCCTACCATATCTACCAAAATAGATAATTATGTATATCAGGGCCGGTCAAGTATGAGGCACCCACTGGGTACCCAATGTCATCACACTAGAGAAGCATCCCACATGGGATCCTCATGTTCCATGGTAAATAGGGCATCCCTCTTGGATTATCTAAGTATTTATATGATCAGGTCACCCCTCATGGGATCATAACAATGAATAAATATATGTATCTCCCATGGATTCTATGTCATGGTCGTAGCCTCACATTGTGGGGTGAAGCTATGGAACTATGGTTTTCAGTGATGTTGGGTATTCATCTAGTGCCATATACCTATTTCAATTTATTACAAAATCATCATAATGAATTTGAATAGGGGTAATCTCTATCATGGGTGATTCTGAGCATCTATATAATCCCTTAACATGAATAAATAGTAATGGGAAGGTACAGAAGAACAGTTAGATTTATGAATCTTTAATCCATTTATAAACATTAATCATAAACTCCATCCAAGATTTTTAATGACTAAGCCAAGATATACTAGAATACAAGATTTTACTTAACACTAGACAGCTCAACCATAGTCCAAACCATCATCTACATCACAAAATAACTGAATATAAAAATAAATAAAAAGTGGAATGACAGGTGATATCCTACTAAACACCTATCACTCATTGAAAATCCAATAAACCAAAGGCATAAGGTTTACCATGTACCCCCAAGACCATTCTGGTGAAAATATCTAACCATAAACATAAAAACAAATCCCCAAAATTTTAATTAAAGTCACTAAATTTTTAAAAATTCACCATGGTTACATACCGCGACTAAATTATATGAAATGAAATGCAGACAACCACTTTGAATGGAATCATCCTAAGAAGAGAAAAATCACCAACTAAAACAATAAATTCTACTATGATCTAGTGTAATTGACAAAGAAGCCTAAACAGAACCTTCCAAAATCAGAAATGATGAAATTAGAATTGTGTATAGGAAAGGTGGAGGGAGTTCGTACCCAACAACACCATAAATTCACCCCTAAAATTCACTGGATTGGTGAGGATTAGAGGGGTTGTGGAATTATCTAAGGTCTCCTACATGCCTCCATCTTGGAATAAAAATAAATGGGTGAGGATCCCCCTTGTTTGACCCTTTTTAAAAGTCCAAACCCACCCATTACACTGTGTGTAATAGTTACACGTCATGTAACTGTTTCTTGGAATTTAATTCAAACACATCATGTATTCCTTAAGGTAATCCCCTTATATCAATCATCTTTAACTAGTTGTTCCACTCCCCATGAAATCAATACATGTCGTGTGAATAATACACAACATGTAAAAATAGTAGCATGTTTTTTAGCAGCCCAGCTACCCATTCCTCCAGAGGTGTTTACTTAATCCCCTAGGACTTAAACTAAAGAATAACATATGTATGAAAAAATTATTTATTTATTTTAAAACACTTGAAATATCATTCCAATTTACAGTTCACAAGATATATCATTCACTAAAAGTGAATAGAAAACAAATTATCTAAAAAATTAAACACGTCTAAATCATGGGACCTTACAGTATCCCCACCTTAAAACGTCTCAACAAAAAGAAGCATTATGTAACAAATAAAACATAAAAAATCCAACCTAGGTCATGTATTCCAAATTATATAGTTTTTTTTCATTTCTAAACACCCAATGTGCTTCCAAGTGCTGGTTTGAACTTGCAGTACACAAGCCACTAAAACCCGATTCAACACTCAAAATTTTTAATAAAACACTAAGAAAACTCTCAATAGATCATGCCTAATCCATGTAATAACCACATAGATGTATCTTACATAAATTGATCTATAGATATCCCAAAAATAGGTTCCTACTTCTAGTGGAAAATTACGAACCACGGTACTTCCACCATTTAAATTTCCTATCAAAACACACCCTTATAAAAAAGAACGCTAGTCAAACCACCTCCAAAAAATTTATTCTCAAATAATCATGGATTGAATAGATGATCATTACAAAAACATATTTCAATATATTTTATCCTATGGTTAAACAAGATCATTCCAACTATGCTCACCAAATTCCATAACAATTTTCCATTGACATCTTCTAAAAAAGCATCCCCTTTTGGTACCCATTATGTGACACTACAAGAACACCATTAAATTTATGATCCAATACCCAGGGATCATTATAAGTTATCCCAATCCAATTAACTACCTCAAAATGTACCTAAGTATGTTTTGAAACCTTTAATGAACATTTACTATGGAATTCAGGTGTAGACTATTCCATTATTAAAGAAATCGAAAATCAAAAATACCATTTGGTGATCTGTCTCAAACCACTCTCTACCTTAGGATGATTTTTTTCATCAACCTAATTTAACACATCCATAGAAATCAATTCCCATACCCATCTATTTCTAAACATAACAAGTAGTATGTACAAAAACTCACTCACACCTGAGTGTCAAGGAAAATATCACCCATCTCCAGTTCCTGATCCATCGAAACAATACCCATGCAAAACTCAAAATTTGAAAGAAAAATGTTGGTCACCTAACATAGTGATCAAATTTTTTACTCCTTGATATATGTATTTCCTTATACTACTTCATGATCACATCCTCACATGTTTCATCACAAAACCACAAAATAAATTTAAGAAGCTTGGTGTAGTGCCATTTCTCTCTCAATGTACTCTAGATGATGTTAAGATAGAAAATGACCTCCATTAACTATAAGTGCACACATATTTCATTGATATAAATTTATATATATCTATGGTATATGATAAAAACAACATAATCTATGTATTCATCAAATAATATTATAACAACATGTATCCCAGAAAAGTGTTTTCAGGTCCAACCATAGGACTACCATCTCATGGAACCAAATTTAACCTTGATGATTTTCTACTATGGAGGGGTATTTCTCATGTCCTCAGAACTACTAGGAAACCATGCTGTAAGATTTTATTAAAACATTCAGTCCTTTTCTTGCACACGAACACTCACTGATCTAGGATTTAAAAGTTTCATGGGTAACTAGTGTATACCTTTATCACCTGACTCATGCACCTGTGGTTTGTCCACCATAAAGACAAGATGACCATTAAACATGGAAGGTTAGTGTGATTATGCTAGAATATCTTTCATAACTCCTCTTGAAAATAGTACATCCCTCATGTTCTATGATTATTTCCACAACTACATATCATTCATCATCATTCCAGTCACAAGATTCTACCCAATATTTAACTACATTCACAGCAATATAAACACTTATCTATATGATCAGGAACCATAAAATTCCATCCTATAGAATCTAGACTTAGAAAACAATCAACCTTGGGGATTCATAAAAATACAAATGCATTAGCATGAGTATATCACAAAACTCAATCACTAAACATGCATCAGTCTTAAAACGATCATACAACCAAGATCAGTACATATTAAGGCATCTGTAAACGTATTCTTACCTCTCATGATGGTTTCCTTCAATAAAATTGAAGCTTGAATTACAAGTGTCTATGTTAAAAATATGTTCTTCTAGGTATCCCACTGATCCATACCGATTATGTTTTATCACAGCGTCACGAGTTCTAACCACCTAACACAAAATATCAACCATCTTCAAGGGAGGTAAAGATAACACTAATCTATGAGGGTAAAAAATATGAAAAATCAATAAACTGGGTCCTAGATCCTCATTGAGAATCCACTTAAGGATCTTCTCCCAAGAGGTTGTGATATTACATAGATGAGATACAAAACTGTCACTCACTAAAAACCCATATATGGAAATACCCCTCAAGGTACAATTCACTAGAAACATCCTAGTACCTATCTGTATCATACATAGTTGTCCGACTATGTAGTCACAAATTAATATTGTTTATGTAGAATGTTATTTCTATCTATGAAATAAAATATTGTATATTTTATTACTGACACTTTAAATAAATGAAACATAGAAACAACTCTCTCTGTGGGGTTCAAAATATTGAAATAATGTGACCTATCAACCTACTAGGGTCACTGAACCTCCCATGTATCATGATTGATTCATCAGCCTCACTATAATACATCTCAACATAGGCCCACATCACCATCCATCAAAATTAAATATATATTAACATTGTCCCAATTAATTATAATTCCACAAAAAATATATGGGAAATCTAAATTTATGTTTTTTCACTTTAAAAAACTGGCATGTATCATCAGTAAAATCACACACTAGAAGGACTAAAAGATGTGAATATACAGTGCAGATATGATACATGATATGACTTTTCCTTGGTCATCCAATAGTCAAAATCAATACCAGCCCTCATTCCATTGGGACAAGAGCCATAAATCCATAATAAATCATAACATCCACACCACATGTGAATCATTCAATGAAAAATCATATGAATCGAAAATAACATATATGAAAACAGTAATCCCTCCTCCCTGGCAACATGAACTACTCATTGGAAAAGGTTTTATTAACACACGAGTCTGATATCAATCATAATTTCTAACAAATTTATAATAATAATTTCCACCATATCCCTAATAGTATGTGAAAATGAAAGGAACACATATGATACCAATTTGTAACATGTCGACATAGGTGCCACAAAACATGTGCAATAAGTTGATTCTCTAAAAGGGGCCATGCACTTCTTCGGACAACCCAGAAGTTATCGACTAGAATTAAGGATATAAAGGTGGTATAATGGGGAGACTATATTCTCATGTCAAATAAACATAAAAACCAGATAACATATACAAAATAAATAGACATAGTGCATATAAAATAAATAAAAATAAATAAAACAAGTTATAATAATATATAAAATGTCATAAAAGCATGAACATCAATGTCATACATACAACACTTATCACCTGCTAGACTAATCTCATATATATGAGTACATAAAAGAAACTGAGATATAAGTACAAGGATCCACTTATACATTGAGCCGTACCATATAATTGATCTCCACATATTTGAGCCATCATACTCGATCAGTCTTGGGCCTCAGCCCTACCCATGTCAGTAACCTTGTGAATGTCGGCTTGGGTACCATAGTGCTATAGTAGCCTGAGTAGGGTATGAGTACAAAACATAGTAGGGCACCACCAATGTGGTCCCACAAATTTCCTATTATATGTGTTATATATAAAAGTGGGCTAGTCATTAGGACAACGACAACAAAAACAACAAAAACAATAAAAACTTTTAGAAATAAGCTGAAATACAATGTCGTACTTGGAATGCTCATGGAAGGTCCTCAGCCATGCTAATACATAATTGGATGCAAATAGATAAAATAAATAATGGTAAACCATAGATGATTCATGGGTACATGATCCCAGTCAAATAGTAAATGCTCTATTGAATATATATATTCCAATTAATATATATATATACACACATATACATACATAAGTCTCTATATAGATTACTAATGTAAAAAATAACATAAAAATAATAGTCAATCCTTGGATCCGTAATCTCGATCATATAGAAATCCAATGAAAAGGAAACTGAGGTGTATTTCATACCCCTCAATCCTTATATAATTAATTATATATCTAGTTCAATAATCCAAATTGATAATACCTTTTTTAGAAGGCATCATAAATTACTCTAGTAATCCACTTCACTTCTAGGGGATACATTTACATTCCCTAGGTTCACCGGTAATCAAATGTAATCTCTATAATGAACACTATCTTTTATCAATGAAAAATTCTATAAATACGATATAGGGATGGATTTCATTCCATTATCAACATTTAAATCTAGTCCAATGTTTGAGCCCTTGGTCATAATTTGTAGAAGTTCATGGAATTGAGACTCAAATTATCCCTAAGTGTCTAACCATTAACAATGTAGGATGAGAGATCATCAGCGAGATGTTAGGTCCACCACTTGATATATCTTATTAGGGGGACCATAATCATCCCCAACACTCGATAGGTCATAATCTTCCATCGGTATCAACCATGCTATAGGTTAGGAGCGCCATGTTAAACACTATATTTTGTAATCGATATGGTAGAGTATAATCATCTCCATCACTCAGGTGAGTATAATCATCCATGAGTACTATCATTTGGGATTCCATGACTATGGATCATAATTATAGGGACATAATTCCTATGTATCATAATTATAAGGACATAATTCTAGAGTATCATCATTATAGGGCTCCTGATCTATATCCCAATAAGTACATTTGGGTATTCTAATAAAATAAAAACCAAATAAAAATTGATATAGTTAGGACCCTAGGAAGTATATATAGGAATTATAAAGTTAAAAAAAGACACCAAAGTTGGATCCTAGGAAGCATGTATTGGAAACCCAAATAGAGACCCTTCATGTTAGGCTCATCGACCACAAACTAGGAAGCACCTCAGTTAATCATCTCTACATTAGTAGTAAATAGGTGAATGTATACACAAACGAGTGATGGTGGATGAATTAATAAACCCACCACTACTTACACAACCTCTCGGGGGTATATGATTGGTTCAGGTTCTATGGTGACACCGACTACCGTCTCTACACAAACCCATAACACACTACCTCCAGGCCAGTCAAGAACTGGGAACTAACTTAGTCCCCAAAGTCATAACACTGGAGATGCATCCTACTTGTTATCCTCAATGTCCATGTTAAAAAGAGGGATACCTATTGGGGTCCTCTAAGTCTGTATGTACGAATTTAATCCATATTGTGATCCTAAAAATGATTAATATGGGGCATCCCATAGGATATCCTTAGCAGTGGTTATAGCCTCACATCATTGGAAGAAGCTAGAACACTGGGGTTGTTAGTGATCTTGGGCATTATTCTAGCACCATCTACCCATATAATTTAATTTAAAAATTATCACATTGAATTTTAACATGGGGAATCACCTCTAAGGTTTATCCTAACAATCCATATAATCCCTTAACATGAATAATTATAAAATCTAGTATGATAAAAAACCTACCTTTATGAAGTTTTAAACCATTTATAAACATCCCTCAACATATATATCCAAGCTCATTGATTTATGAACCAAGGAACATCATATTACATGCTCCTAACTAACACCAGATATCTAAATCATAGTCTAAAATTTTAGTTACATAATTAATGAATTTAATATAAAAATAAATACCAGAGTTCATAACCATATATATCTCATTGGATATCTATTGCTTGATGAAACAATGAGAAACAATGTGCATATGGTCTACCTTGTACCCCTAATCCCATTCCAATGAAAATCAAAAACCAAAGGTGTCAATAAAACACAAACCAATTTAATTATAATAATTAATTCTTTATAAATTCACTAGAGTGACATACCTTGATGAAATGATATGTAGTGAAGTGTATATGGCCTCTCTGGACATCCTCATCCCATGAAGAACATAACCCCCTACTGAAATGGTAAATTAAAAAAATGCCCAGGTGGAATCAGAAAATAACACTAAATAGAACCTTTCAAAATAAAAAATTATAAATGTAGAATAACTTAGAAGAAATGTGGTGGAAGGTCTTACCAGATGAAATTTTTGAATCATACATGAAACACCCATGATTATAGAATAATGGAGGGAGGTAGGTCATCAGCTAACAAATTCGGTGACCCACCTTTGTGGATGAAAAAATAGGGTATGAACCCCCTTGTCCGAGCCTCTTTAAAAAATAAATCATTTATATTACACAATGTGTAATTATTACACATCATGTAACATTTTCATGATGTGTACCAGATTCATGTCATGTATTCATTGGGAAAATCCACTAAGATCACATGTTATGAATCAACTAGGCCACACCCTATTAAATAAATACATGTCATGTAAGTAATACATGATAGGTCAAACTCGTAGCAGCTATTTTCAGAAGCCCAAATACTCCTTCCTCCTTCAGTGTTCACCTAAACCCCCAAGACATCCACCAAATATTAAACCACATTCAAAACCATTATTTATGGACATTCAAACACATGTAAACTCAATCCGATTTTTTGGTTTACAAGATGTAATGTTCACCAAAGGAGAAAAACTCAAATTCTATAAAAAATTAAACCATTTCCAAAAAACTCCAGACCTTAGAGTTTGTGTATGAAATTTAATTTCCATGAAAACTCCTCAAAATCACAAGGTATTTTCAAGAATGGGTGGGATTACTAAGGAGGAACAAAACCATATGGGTGAGACTCCCAAATAATAAAATATAGTGATTAGGGGAACCATTGTTTGGGTCTAGTGAAGACAATACACTACACCAGATATTGAATTATTTCATCTGTATTTATTTAGATGTCCTTTGAAAATTTATATGGGGTTTTCCCATTTCAATTTTTGTATGGGTAATGGTTGCATAATCACCATGGGAAGTTTTCTTTTTTACCTTCAATTTCTAACATTCATAGATTTTGGATATATATTCTATGACATCCTTCCTCATATTGTTCCACCAGTAGTTCTCTTAAAGATCTTAGTATATCGTTATACTTCTGTTGGTGGATGTATAATGTCATGTTATGTGCATCATTCAAAATATCAATCTTTATCTCAGGATTTGATGAAACATATATTCACAACCCAAATCTTATAGCTCTTTCTTCATAAATATTTAATTATCGGGATTTACCTTACCTTATTTATTCCAACTTATTCTATATTTATACATTACCCCTTGTTTGTCCTTTATATTCTCTAAAATTTATTGTTGAGAAATAATTTGAGCTAGATAGGATGATTTTCCTTATTTTATGACTCTCATATCCATCCTTTGCATGTATATGAATATTGAATCCTTATCAATTCTCATCATTGATATTGTTTCTAGATAAATTCTACTTATAGAATATTCTACATTACTCACCTTCCCAAGATAGTAATAGATTACGTAGTCATAGTCCTTGATCATCTATAACCTTCTTTGTTAGTGAAAATTATGCTCATTATGTGTGAATATATATTTATGGCTCTTATGATTCATATATTTTTCACACATATCCCCAAAAATTAAATTTTCCTAAATCCTCAATGTGAAAATAACTACCAAAAATTAAATATCTGTAACAACCCGGACCCGAACAGCCACTCAGACAATGATAAACGGGTTGGCTATTACTACCATAGGCACACCTCCCTGAATGCCAAAGACCACTGACTAGCAGCAAGGGTCTTATAGGTATAGTGGGGATGCTATACCCTCTTGGAGGATAATAATGGTACTAGTCCGAGTATAATAATAAAAATACAGCAGAATAAATGACTCAACAGACTCAAACTAGACCTGCTGAGCAGAATAACATTCAATATTGGTAAACAGCGGAAGAAATAGATATAAAAAAAATCTGCAGAAAGTAAACACAACAACATGATGACCACTTATAAATACTACTGAACAACAAGAAAGCATCCAAATAAGGTCATCCATATCCATATGTAAAAGGGCGCTAATGGATAACCAACTGTAGATTAAAAACAAGTAAGCATGATGATACATGACAGAAAAAAAAAGAAAGTAAACTCTGGCTAGGAAAGACCTCAAGGTACCTACCATCCCCATGCGATAGCTAATATAGTCCAGATCCTGAAGTTGATATCTTTCTTGCACATAAATCCATAAAGTTTGCACGCGTCCTGAAGGGCCCATGTAGGGTTTGAGACTAATCTCAGCAGGATACCACCCAAAGGTGCGTACCTAATATTAGTTTTTATACAGACATGCAGTTCTAAGAAAAACAGTAAACAATATGATGCACAAATAAACACAAACCCACTGGTGCTCAGCAACCACCATGGAGTGTCACCTACTTTGGCCAACGCCAGAATCTATGTCATGTAACCCAGCACTATGTTCTCCCTGACACTGCATCTCAAGTACCGACGTCCTGAAGGCACGCCCAAAAAATAGTAAACCAGAGGAACAACAATACCTGTCCTCAATTAAGTTACCGGAGGGACAAGGATGTCTGCCCTCAAATAAAGTAACCGAAGGGACAACGCTGTCTACCCTGAAAATAAACTAACCAGAGGGACATCAATGTCTGCCCTAAAAATAAAGTAATGGGAGGGACAATGATGTATGCCCTCAAAATAAAGTAACCAGAGGGATAACAATGTCTGCGCTCAAAATAATGGTGAGCCTCTGCCCCAACCTGATATCCTCAAGGCCATTCCCTGAAGGATCCTCACCTCCCACATGGATTCCTATGGCAAGAACCCCCAAACCAATAGTACCTAAACCGCAACTAATAGTGGACTCTACCCACACGAGTAGTCAAAACCACCTCATCAGAGAGTCTCTTAGTGTGCACACTACTCATAGTTCCAGGTGAGCGGTAATCACCAAATTAGTACCCAAGCCACAACACCTCTGACACCTCGTGTCCCTGCAACCATGCCGCTCAAGTCTGATGGTCTTTCCATCCCAGTAACCTAGGCCATGATCAACCTGACAGTCATCGTACCTCAACCTGACGCCTATGATTCCCAATCCCGTGGTCAATTCCACCCAAAGTAACCAGGCCAATCCCAACCTATGATCTGCATCACTCCAGAATATCCAGGCCATTCCCAACACAAACCGAAGGTTCCAGCATATGAAATACAAAAATTACATATATATAAAATTTAAACAAAACACCAAAATAGGAAAAACAATATAAATAGTTGTATGTGCTAACCAAGTGCCATCCCATACCAACAGTGGGGTCTTTAAGGTCTCCAACAATTCATAGGAATGTTCAATACAATAAACTCAATTGTTTAAAACAATAAAAGCAATTATAACCATTTTGGAATCCCCTGACCAAAATGATCTGATGGGAAATGGCCCCTCTCTCGACCTTTCTCATGAAGAATAGGTAACAAGGAAAACCAAAAGGTATCTCATAGGTCAAATAAACAATTAAACAGACAATAGCAGGTAAAATAGTGTCTCGCTCAAATGACCTGAAAACACGCCATAGGTCGTGCCACCCAAAAGTACGA
Source organism: Viscum album (assembly GCA_963277665.1). Classification (NCBI taxonomy): domain Eukaryota; kingdom Viridiplantae; phylum Streptophyta; class Magnoliopsida; order Santalales; family Viscaceae; genus Viscum; species Viscum album. The sequence continues at coordinate 1,856,708,799 of OY728138.1, forward strand.
GAAAACACAAAAAGATGTATGCACCACCTACACGAGACTCGTAGATGTAGGAACATCTGATATAGATCACAAATTCGAAACTGATCTTCGTAGATCTACGTTTCCATCAAATCCCAGCAATTCTACTCGAATTGAAACTGTGATGCGTAAGGCAAGGGATTAAGAATGGAATAAGGTGTGTGGTTTTAGCCTCACTGTAATGATCCCAAATCCACTGATAGATTGAAGAACGGATATCGAATGAAGAATCTAGGGAAGGAATCATTTTAAGCCTCCCAGAGCGCCAAGGTCTGAAAAAGAGGAAGAATACGGTATTTTTGGAAAACAGACATGACACTCTTTCATTTAAGTGAATAAAAAAAGTACACGACGTGTATTTAAGGACTACACTCCTTGTAGTGGCCTTTTCTATACTCACACTTAAGCGGAGATAGCCACATGGCTTGGGTGATCCAAACGGGTTAACTTGAACCCAGCCGCTACGCAGAAAGGGAATACACGGCATGTCGAATAACACTACATGCCGTGTAGTATGAAATTCCTACAAGGTCATCACACGGAATTTACTCGGTGAGCACACAGTCGGTACTTTCCCAACCCATACATGGCCTGTACTTTAGAGGACATGGTGTGTAGTGTGTAAATTTATAGAACTTCCCAGATTTTCCCAGTTCTCTAAGGAACAAGTCAAAAATTCAAACAGGGTCGGGATTTTGACCCGTTCTAAAAACCCGAGTTCTAACAATATCCCCACATTAACATATCTCATCCCCGAGCTATCAAATGAAACCCAAAGATGTCACCAAATATACCACTCTGATCAAGTAACCCAAACTTCCCCGGTTTCAAAGGTTCTGACTAAATTCTTCAAGGGGCTCCCCACCTTAGGAATTGACTAGCTCAGTCTCAACCCGACAGAAATCAAAACAAGAAAAGGTTCACTAACCTGTTTTCCGGATGCATGGTCCTCTCATGAAGCATCATCACCCTTGTGCCTCATTGGTTATCTCATGTTGTTCCCGACACCCAACATATCCCACACCACATCGGTGTCTGCCTTCATGATGTACTGTATACTATGGACTCTCAAATAAAACATTATGCTATGCACCTCAAGTAACCAGCATCCTCGATGCCCCTGATGCTACGCATCTCATACATATATATAAATATATCACGCACCCGGTATGGCACCAATCCCATTGACCAACATCTAGTCAGTCCACATAGATCATGTAAATCACGTGTACTCAAAATGGACATGCCTATATAGGTCATGCCAAAAATGAAAAACATGGAAATCACGGCCACACCCATGGTGTAACTCTAACCATTATCGTCTCACCAGCCTGCACAGCCTTTAGAAACTCCACGGCGTGCACCTGGATTGAAGTACGACTGTATGATGCCTGACCTCCCTGTAGTTCTACTCCATCCACCAGCCATTGACCCCTCAGCTGGGTCCCACTGTATCTGTCATGTCCTCTACGTGAAACTGAACCTTGGATACCCTCTCCTAGTACCTAACCTGATACAACTCAAGATTCCACCATCTACCTTGGTCCCTACATGTCGGCTGTCTGAGAAGGATGCCTACAGAACCTCTCCAGATGCCTGACCTGTCCACATGCCCGACACTCTTTTAGAGGCCTATCACACTGAGTCTGAACATGTCCTAGTTGTCCACACTGAAAGAAAAACACTAAAGAGCTGCTACAAGATGGTCTAGCTGAGTCCCTGACCTGACTACCCTACTGAAGCTCATCTAGTCCTCGCTTCCTGCTGTCCTAACTATAACCTGAAAATATTCCCCAACCAACCTGCGACATATCCCTCTGATTTCCCTCTACTATGAGCACTTGATTCACCACCTCTGAGAATGAACCCAGCCTGAAGATATTCACCAAGATCTGAATGGCATGTTGCAAGACATCATCGAAGCGCCTCACCCATGACTCATCATCGCTTACCACACAAGGTGAAAAGCACGACAACTGAGTGAAATTAGCTGCATAGTCCATGATAGACATGTCTCCCTGCTGAAGACTCAAGAAATCCCGAGCTCTCTCACTCCTTAGTGTCTTTGGGTAAAAGTGCTCAAAGCGCCTTTCCTCAAAGTCCATCCATGCGATTCCCACGTGCCTGTGAGCCTGAACCTATAAATCCCACCAATGCTTGGCTGGTCCTCTCAGCATATACATCACTAGCTTGAACCTCCGCCCCGGAGGTGTCTCAAGATTCTTGAAGATCATCTGCATGGTCTCTATCCAGTTCTCAACCACCTACCGACCACCCTCACCCTGAAAAAGTGGCGGGTGCTGTCCCTGGATCTCCCATGTCAGATATGCCATAAATGGATCTGTACCCAATGTATCTCTATCGATCCCTGGCAAGACACATACCAAGCTAGCTCAGATCTTCTTGTCGATCCATTGTCCAAATGATGTCAAACCAGGCTGTTGTCCTGCCTGCACTGAATCCTGAACCTGATTCTTTCCCTGATCCCATACCTACGACTCATGCTCTGCCTGCACTAGATCCTAAACCTAATCCTACTCCTACGGCACTGTACCATCTCCCGCCTGATGCTCCATCTGAGTTTCCCAAAAAAGAACTCGCTGAATACCATAAATGGCCAGACAACCCACATACATAAAAATTTATACATATATAAAGTAGATAAGGAAAGTAGTAAAAGTGCATAACTACCACCGTTACTCTCCCCCTCCACAACCATGCCCCATGGAATCTTGGCCTCATGTCATCATTACCCGCCCTTAACAAAGCCAAGTATCAAAATTACCTTGGGATATGACCATCATGACAACTAACTTTTCCTTAAACCAATGACCAAGTCGCCCAATCCTGGTAATCAAAATAACCTCCACTATAGTAGCTTCCTTCTCTCATAAGAGACAGACCCAAATACCCTGCCACATGCAATTCTACAAATATAAAAATCATGGAAAACACATTGCAATAAATATGAAATTCTATTAGGAACTTCACCTATTCACATTCCAAAGCATACAAAGCATGAAATTTTACATTATTCACATGGAATTATCACATCACAAAGCATTCATGAAATTATGAAATTGAAATACCCTAAGATGTTCCTATCAAAAACCAAGAAAACAAGCCTTGCCATACTGGGCCAAGGTCCAATTCTCCCCTACCGTACCGGGTTAAGGGTTACACATCAAAATCAATAACAACACACACCAAGTGAGCCACAAAGGTGGAAATCATATAAACTATAATCTGAGAAAAAGAAAATAGAAATTACCACCCATGGGAACTTGGTTCATCCCTCATACCTAGGGCTGCAGGCACCCAAGCACAAGCTAGAAACCTAGTTCCAGTAACAAACTATCTTCAGTCTACCATATCCCAAATAGTAAAACCAGCAGAAAATAAAAGAGAAGCCTCAATCTCATTAGTAACCAACGAAAAACTACTACTAAATCCCTATCAAAAACTCATCTGATACCACTTTGTAATGACTCGGACCTGAACCTCCACCCGAACAGTGCTAAAAGGGTCGGGTGTTACTACTGTAGGAGCACCTCCCCGAACACCAAAGGCTGAAAACTAGCAGTGAGGTTCATATAGGTATAGTGGGGGAGGCTATACCCTCATTGAGGATAATAATGGTTCTGTTCTGAGTATAATAATAGAAATTCAGTGGAATAAAAGACTCAGCAGACTCGATCTAGACCTGCAGAGCAGAAGCACATTCAATATCGATAAACAGTGGAAGAAAAAGATATAAAAAACAGCAGCATAAAGTAAACACAACAGCATGCTGATCACTTATAAATACCACTACACAACAAAAATGCATAAACAGTAGTTCATACATATCCATATGTAAAAGGGCGCCAATGGCTAACCAACTGTAGCTATAAAACAAGTACACATGATGATACATGATAGAAAGAGAAACAAAGTAAACTCCATCTAGGAAAAATCTCAAGGTTCATACCATCCCCATGAGATAGCTAATATAGTCTAGCTCCTGAAGCTGATCTCTTTCTTGCATGTAAATCCATAAAGTCTACACGTTTCCTGAAGGTCTTGTTCAGGGTGTCAGATGAATCTCAGTAGGATACCACTCAAAGGTGTGTACTTATTATAAGTGTTTAAATAGGATTGCAGTTATATGGAAAATATTAAACAGTACGATGCACAAATAAACAAATACCCAGTAGTGCTCAGTAGCCACCATGGAGTGTCACCTACTTCGGCCGAAGATGGAATCTCTGTCATGTAACCTGACACCATGTGCCCCCTGACACCGTGTCTCAAGTACAGACATCTCGAAGGCACGCCCAAGAGATAGTGACCCGGAGGAACAACAATACCAATCCTCAAATAATTAACCGGAGGGATAGCGAGGTCTGCTCTCAAATAAAGTAATCGGAGGGACAATGATGTTTGCCCTAAAAATAAAGTAACCGGAGAGATAGTGATGTATTCCCCCAAAAAAATGTTACCGGAGGGACATCAATGTTTTTCATCAAACTAAAGTAACTGGAGGGACACCAATGTCTACTCTCAAAATAATGGTGACCACTGACCCCAACTTGATAGCCTCAATGATATCTCCTGAAGTCTCCTCACTTTCCACGTGGCTTCCTACGACAAGCACCCCCAAACCAATAGTACCTAAACCGCAACTAACGGGGGCCTATACCCAAATGAGTGGTCAAAACCACATCATCACAGAGTCTCTCTGTGTACATAGTACTCATAGTTCCGGGTGAGCAGTAATCACCAAAATAGTACCCAAGCCACAACACCTCTGGCACCTCATGTCCCCACGACCATGCCTCTCATGTATGATGGCCTTTCCATCCCAGTAACCTAGGCCATACCCAACCTGACAGTCATCCTATGTCAACCCGACGCACATGACACCCAATCATGTGGTCAAAATTACCCAATGTAACCCAGCCAAGCCCAACCTATTTTTAGCATCACTCTAGAATATCTGGGCCATGTCCAACACAACCAAAAGGTTCCAGTATATGCAATTTAATAATTAAAAATATAAAAAATTTAAAAAAAACACATAAACATGAAAATAAATTGAAACAGTCGTATGTGCTAACCAAGTGTTGTTCCATACCAGCAATGGGGTATTTAAGGTCTCAAACGATTCATATCAAGGTTCAATACACTAAACACAACAGTTTAAAAAAAATAAAAAACAATTATAACCATTTTGGAATCCCCCAACCAAAATTCCCCAATGAGAAATGGCCCCTCGCCCAGCCTCGCTCAAGAAAAACAGGTAACATGGCATACCCAAAGGCATCTCATAGGTCAAATAAACAATTAAACAGTCAGTAGTAGGTAAATTAGTGTCTCGCTCAAAATACCCAAAAACACACCATAGGGTGAGCCACCCAAAAGTCTACAAAAAAACAAAAAGAGGTATGCACCACCTAACTGAGACTCATAGACATAGGAATGTACGATATCAAGCTCTAATTCAAAGCTGATCTTTATAGATCTACATTTATGTCAAATCCTAGATATTCCACTCGGATGGAAACTACGACGCGTGAGGCAAGAGATAAAGAATGGAACATGGTGCGTGAGTTTAGCCTCGCTATTGCAATCCCACAGCCACCAGCGGATTGAAGAAAAAATTTCAGATGAAGAATCTACGGAAGGAAACATTTTCAGCCTCCCAGAGCTCCAAGGATCAAAAAAGGGGAAGAAGAGGGGTTTTCTGGAAAATAGATGTGACCTTCTTTCATTTAAGTGAATAATAAAAAGTACACCATGTGTACTTAATGACTACGTGTCGTGTAGTGTCCTTTTCTATACTTCGACTTAAGCGGAGATAGCCACGCAACTTGGGTGCTCCACACGTGTTGACACATGGCTTGAACCCAACCGGTATGCATAAAGGGAATACACGGCGTGTCAAATAACACCACATGTCGTGTAGTAGGGAAATCCTACATGGTTATCACACACCATGTACTCAACGAGAACACAGTCAGTACTCGCCCAACCCAAACATGGTGTGTAATTTAGAGTACACGGCCTGTATTCAAGAAATTTCTAGAACATCCCATATTTTCCCAATTCTCTCAGGAACAAGTCAAAAATTCCAACAGGGGTTGAATTTGGACCTGTTCTAAAAACCCAGGTTCTTATAATATCTTTTGTTTGGTATATATGCTTAAGGGTATTCAACTATATATAGAAATGATTTGTTGCTTTTTCATTTGTATCTGTATAGTGACAAATATCTTATTTTTAGCATCATTGTATACTACAAAAAGTTCCCCACATGATTGTATTATAAGTATCATGTTAGTGATAATACAATTTTTTAATTATTTGTATATATCTTCACATTTATTAGAATTTATAAACATCATCATTTCCATGTTATATTGGTTAGTGGGTTTGATAATTGAATGTATTTTATCATAAATCATTGTTTAGTACCTGTCTATTCCAATTAAACTATGGATCTGTATCATAGATGTTGATCTAGGACACTCTTCAATCACCTTTTTCTTATATAGAACCACATATTCCCCCTTACAAATGATTACATTCCCTAATAACGATACATCCTCCTTCCCAAACACTCATTTACTATACTGTTCTTATATGTTCTAATTTTAATTTCCATTATCATAGTACTCAAATAATACTCATTCTCTTATTTGATTTTGGATTACATCATATTATCATCAATAAATACCACCATGAATTTGTTGAGGTAATCTATAAACACTATATACATTAATTACATGAATATTTATAGTTAGTTAGTGAGTAAAAATGGAATCACTATGAACTCAGAGTGTCCATACCATATCTAAAAGGTACTCTTGATAATAACATCCTTCATCATCATTAATTGGTGATATCCCAATTGGAGGTCCACCATAGAAAATTATTGGGTCCCATAGTGAGAATTAAACAAGTCATCAATATCTAGGAGGGGAAACTTTTTATTTATCATGATCCTATTGATTTAATGATAATCACTTTAGAGGATCATTGACCCATCCTTTTTCTAAATAAATAGGACTTGTGTGACCCATGGTGAAGAACTCAGACCTATAAAAACCTTATCCTAATTCTCTTATAACATATTTTCAGTTATTAAAACTAAATGGTGGATATTATATAGGGAGTATTTGATATGGGAATATATCTGGGTATTATTGAAATTGATTACTCAACCATTTATTCAAGAGGAAGACTATAGAACTCTTCAGGGAACAAATTAGTATAGTACCACACTTTGGTCATTTCTTCAAGAATGAATGTGTCTTTTTTCTCAATTATTTAAGAATGGTATGCATGTTTATAAAAAATGATATTCAGGATTGATAAGAATATTAAAAAATTTATTTTATCTCCTCCTAGAACGTGTATAATATCTGTTATTATTTGGGATATATAGAGGGATTTACACTCATGTTAGTTGAGGTTGGTTTTAAATAATTATATCCAATCTATTAAAACTATAGTATTAAATTTTTCTAATGGAAGTATGAAATGATTTTCTAGGTGTTTCAGTCCGTAAAAATAGACCAGGGATAAGTTTTATACTTGGGATATAATAATTTTCTCATTTTCTATTCATAAAAATTACTCAAACTCTTTGTGTTGAGGTGGTTTTGAAAAGTTATACTAATAATAAATGATATTAATGAATGTGTAGAACTATAATCATATGGGTAATTGGAACTTCATTAATGGATAACAAGAAAACCTTTCACTATTATATTTTGGTTCTAGCTATTCAATATATTAAAAATAATCTTTGGGATGAGAATACACAAAATAATTAGCATATAAAAAGGGAAATGATAAACTAGGATATGATAACTTATAAATGACATAAATATATTTGGGAGAAGTTTTAAACTTGGGATATAATAATTTTATCATTTTATATTCTTAAATATTACTCAAAATCTTTGTGTTGAGGTGGTTTTGAAAAGTTATACTAATAATAAATGATATTAATGAATGTGTAGAACCATAATCATATGGAAAAGTGGAATTTCATTAATGGATAATGTGAAAACCTTTCACTATTATATTTTTGTTCTATCTATTCATTATATCAAAAATAATCTTTGGGATGAGAATAAATAAACTAATTAGCATATAAAAAGGGAAATGATAATCTAAGATATAATAACTTATAAATGACATAAATATCATAACTTATAAGTCTCTAGGTTTTGAATATATCTTATCCCTAGTAATTTTCCTATTTGTGTTTTCTAACATATAATTCTCTTCATGTCCTTCATAATGGTTTGTAAAGATCATGTGAAATTACAATGTAAATTACCTCGGGAGTGTCAAACTAGGTGTGTAGTAAGGCCTCTTTATTACACATAGGGTAAATGTCAAGTTAATACCAAATAATACCTTTATATAATTTTCCCCCTAGGTATATATATTCTAGATCCACATAAAATATTTGTATATAGACCTTTATCTCATTTCGTGTGAACCAATCTCACTATACATTGACTAAAATTTACGATGCTTTTCTATACTAATACTTATGCCTAGAGTTTTAACTAATGATTTATTGTCTTAGTCAGTAGAAATACCAAGATATTTCCCTGGTAGAAATAATATAGGATCTTTCCTCTTACACAAACTATTACATGATTTTTAACATAATTATTCTATAAACAAAACCCAAAAAACCAGAGACCCAATGTCTTTGGATGATTATGAATTCAAAACATCAAAATAAAACTAAAAAACAAAATATTTATTTTAATCTACATATTAAGCTCTTAATTTTAAATGATCTTCTAAGAATATATAGGTTATATTTTGGAATACATAAAATGGTTTAGCTATGAAGCTCTATAAGGGGATGAGCATGATAAATGAGCAGGTCAATAGATTCAAATTCCATAACATGATATAATGATGGACAAGGTACATGAATGATCACATGGAGGAATGATATAAATAATATGTAATTATAGAATCATGGAATCATAGGAATATAGAGATAAAATCAAACAAAAAATAATCATAACTCAATGTTCTCTATCAAGAAAACACAACATTTTGTACAAAGCCCCATCATATATTATGATTAATCCCTAATCCCATATATGTCTTCTCCAGAGATAAAAACATTACCCAATTCAATAGATAACTATCTACACACACATATTATAACATTTACATGAATATATGTTTCACGTAAGCATAATAAATTCCCATGTAAATTAATGGGTTATATAATATTTCCTTAAAGGATATCTAAATGATATTTTATAAAGATTATAAAGAGAAGAATAAATTAAGTATTATATATTTTTATATTTGAACCAATAATAATTGGTCTCAGGTATGGAGTTAATTTTATGAAAACCATATGATAATGGTTTTATAATTGGGTATAGAATTTAACATTTTAAAACGAGGTTTTTAAGGAATCAGTAAAACACATTTAGAGAAGGATGGAATGTGGAATTTTTATTCAAAATAGAGTTAAAAATGTTTAAACCTGTATTAGTTATTATTTTATGAAATAATTAATGGGTAAAAAACATTAATAGTGTGTTTCATGAATGTATTAAGGGATATATAATTTCCCCTTTATCAGGTTTCATTTTAATAAAGGTATTGAGAAATGAATGTAAGTCATGTATAAACCTAGAAATGAAATGGAGGATAATATTGGTATATATGTAAAATTCATATATAAATATTTTATAATAATTAAATAATATTAAATAGAGAGATAATGTGATCTAGAGAAAAAAATAATACCCTAATTAAAAAAGGTGGTTCATAGAGTTCTATACCTCTAATCCTTGACTTGCTCGATATGATTTACTAAATTCATTAATAATAAATTTTATTTATTAAATAATTTTTTAAATAACATAGTAGTATATATTTTTTATTACTAGTCTTCAATGTTCTTCTAAAATAGTTTTTTAAATAAATCGTAAGGGTTTTTATTTCGTTGTTCCAAAGTAACTACTATTTGTGAATAATAATTGATGTTATTCTCAAATTGGTTTATAACTCTTCAAGCGAAATGAAATGAAATTTATATCCTTCCAAAATTTGAAATTATCCCAAATATCCATATATGTTATGGCATATTGATGATTAATTTAGTATAAATGTTATAATTAACCATTAAGTTCATTTAAGAGGTTTTATTAACCATCCTGAATTGGATTCATTTTATTTATTACAGTGATTATTAAAAAATTAAAAAACCTGAAATAAGTTATAGTATTAATATTACCATTATATTTTACCATAATATTATTTCTATAATATTATATGAATTTGAAAGGTTAATCGATGTAAATTGTTCATGGGTATAATGAACCCATGAGAATATGAACAATTATTTTTGTTTTAGAAAGAAATGAATAGTGATTTAATAATTTACATTACATTATCCCATTAAAATTATATTATATTTATTATACTGGAGTAATTATATTATTTTAGATGGAATTATATAGGAGGAGGTTGAATAAAAGAATATTAAAGGTTATTTTGGTTCTAAACATTATGTATTTGGATGTCTTCTCTTAGATAACACCTTAAGGTTTATTAGTATAGTATTTTGGTAAGACCAGAACTACTTTTACATAGGGAGAGGGATAGGGAGAAAATTTAGAATAAATTTGGAAGCCTCCAAGTGTATGAAGTTCTGAAGAGAAAGGGTGGTGAGAGGTATTATTTGTAAGGGGGAGAGGGTATTTTTGGAATATAATATTCATTAGTTTATTATTTTGGCTCAAGACTACCAATATGGATGAATTTTCAAACTATATACAATAATTTATCAATGTGATTTTGTGATGATGGTTTCTTAAATCAATCATGAATATATTATTAATTTATTGTACTTATAAGATAAACCACATTATTTTTTTCATATTTTACTATAACACCCCAAGCTTCCACTGTACGTTTCCCTTTGAATAATTTAATAGCTTGCATTGTACGCAACTTCGAGATTCTAACACACCGCGACCAATCAAACTAACCGTTATGAATAATAATACCCACTTTTTGAAATTTTATAAATTTTATTTTCCAAAATGGACTTCATTTTTGAATTCTGAATATTGAAATTAGTTTAGGGTGAATTTTTGGTACTTTTCTGAAAACTATCAATTTTTTATGAATAATACTAAATTTTAATTAAAAAAACTTTTTTAATCGAATTAATTAATAGTGTTAAATTATAAATTTGAGTAGTTTTAAGCTATCGGTAGATTATATTTTTATCATTTTATATAACTTAGTTCATTGTGTTTAATTTCACATTTAAACTGAACATAAACAAGTGTTGATCTTTTGATAGTTATTATTTCTTAAAAACACGCTTTTTGTTTTGACAACGGGAATTAATTTTAAATTAATTTTTTCTACTTATGTGTTTTGAATTTAGAAAAATGGATTCCATATTTGGAATCAGGAGGTTCAAATTGTTTAAATAGGTAACTTTTATTTTTATACATTATGAATAATTGCTTAGGTAAATATTTTATTTACCATGGTTAAAGGGTTATTCCGATAAATAAGGGTAAAAAATAATATAATAATAATATTAAATTACCCTATCATGTGTCCTATTCATATTGGTTGATTCATTTCTGACCGTCGACATCCTTGGGTCGATTTTGCGACCCCATGGAGCCACTTGGGAGTGATAATGACGTTTTACATTAATTAATCTAAAGTAAAGACAAAAATAACAAAAGCATGTATCTTTTAGTAAAAAAATTTTATATGGGGTTATATAATTGATCTCTTTGAATATAAATATTCATTATAAATTTAAAAATATTTCATACATAATGTTATTTTATTTATAATTTTAAGACATTAAATAATTTAATTTATTTATGACACAATGATGATGTCGTAATGACCTTAATAATGAAATATTAAAATAATTGACATTATAAATATCCAAATAAATGTAAATTTAAACATCTTATAGATTAAAATAATTTTATATGTTAATATGACATGTTAGTGTGGGTTAAAAAAAATTATTTGAAGTAATAAAGTATATATAGCTTTCAAAAAAAATCAAATAATAAATAGTGTCAAAATTGAAATAATTGAGTTTTTAAAAAAAATCCTATATTTTAAATTGATATAATATTCCAAAATATCTAAGGATCGGACAAAGGACTTAGATAAGGTTATATATATTAATAATGAACCACATTAGGTTCTCTTGTCTTGTTATAGTTAGTTTATTAACCATATAATATAAAAATACAAAGAGACAAGGTAAATGTCAAACTATTTAACTAAGTGTTAAATCTATAAGATAAGGTTAATATGGTTACCTAAACCTGTACAAAACATATTGGTTGAGATATTTTTGACCCATAACCCCCTTAAACTCTAAATAACTCATTTTAGATCCATTAAAAACCGAAAATTATTTTATTATAAAATAATATTTCAAGCTTTTCCTAAAGTGTCCCTCACCTCTCTTATAAAAGGGCACTTCCCCTTCTCTTAATTTCACACCTCCAAAGGCTTTTGGATCATCCAAAACCTGAAAAAATATCCTCCCAACTTTCCTCATTTAATCCTAGAGGCCTTTCTTTGGTCATAAATCCAGCCTAAGGATCCATTTCGATAAAATCAAAAGGAAGAACCAGAAGAAGAGGTAAATATTTAACTACCTCTTTCAAGTTCTTTTCTTATTCTACTACCTCTTTATTTGTTGTTTATATTATAAAATAATAAATCCAGTAAATTATATATACTTTGATGTTATTATACAAATGGTACAACCATATTCATTATTCTATACATCCTATAAGTGACAAAGTCACCATACGTGCATACATAGGGCTTACGGTCTCCACGTCGTGGTGTAGTTTGTTATTCAAAAACATCATTATTTGGATGGGATTAATAGTGAGTATAAATGATGTAAATAACAAATTTAACTTGTTAATTATTCTGTATATATGATATAACATCAAATTATAAACTATTTCCCCATCAATGATATTATCGCTTGTGTGTATGTACAGATTACTATCTCCACAAACGTGATGAGATTCATTTCCCCATCATAACCATTAAAGAATAATTTTTATTTGATGATTAAAAATAATGTATAAGAACTTAATACCATTATGGATATTAATCAAATACATCCTATCCATAACAAACATGGATTACATAACCCATCATATAAAGTAAAATGAATTAGTTAACACCTGAAATGATGATACTACTGAAATATTATTAACAAAGAAATATTAGAGGATAATATATGAAATCATATTTATGTATATTGTACTTGTATAATTTAATAACAATGTTTTAACTATTATTCATGAGGTTAACATACCATCGACTTAGGAAAAATACATGGTAAGGGTTAATTTCACAATCTCTTTATTATCCGAGGTTGTTTTTATGTATGTATCTACTGGGACATATTTATCATACACATCCATGTTTTCTTAAAAATATATTTCAAAACATTTGTACTATTTAATTTAATATGGGTTAAAGTACTTTATACCCTTATTTGACCTTATATTTTTTGAAATTAATCTTTCCATCATTTTCCAAACAAGGTAATTTATGACCATTTCTACAAAATTAAGGTAAAAATGTTTTTTTTACTTATATGGTGGGTACAACTATTTTCCACCATTATAACATCATTAAATCTTACCTTATAAGATTATAATAATTTTTTCAAAACAAATGTTTTCTTTTATAATTATGGGACCCTGAAATGGTTTCAAAATATAAAGAGGCATTTCTTTAAAATATTTTTCATTTCATCTATGTCAACACCCAATGATGGATTTTAAACTTATTTGAAGTTGATTTATTATGATACAAATAATACATATTGTATTGAAGGTTTTGTGATATGTTTGAATGTGGATGTGTTTTTTTATACCATTCATGGTTTACAGTTAAAGTATTGATATTTTTTATGCTTGTTTTAAAATGAATGTTTATGTTATGTATCTACCTTTTCATATAAGGAATATATTGGACTTAGTATGTGACAGATGGAGCCCACTATAGCTCCTCGGTGCATCAGTCGGTCTCATGAGAAAATTATACATGGCGTTGGACACGACCTTTCCCAATTTGATATATGGTTTTGGTCGAGGCCTAAATCATTTTTAGACATCTTGGTCGAGGCCTTGATAAGATGTTTCAGAATTTTAAGCATTATACATTCCCTAATTATGAAAATAATATTGATGGTTCATGTGGTTATTCAACTAGTAGAATACCCATGACTATGTTTTATTTTGGAAATATTTACTCATCTCATATTCCTTCCATAAAGAGTTCATGTTTATTATTTGTAAAGGCATGTGTTTTAATTATTCATCATGCCTAATGTGTATGCTATCTTCCGCTGTATTTATTACCCTTACTAAGAATTTGAGCTCACCCATTTCTTATGTTTAATTTTACCAAGATATAAAGAAGTTAGTTATGAGTGACTTGCCGGTATAATCTAGGATACTTGGATGTTTCTAATGGAACAAATTAGTGTTGTATTTCTTTTCAAGTTGTAATGTTGAACTTATGTATGTATCTTGTTTCCAATAATACTAAACTGATCAGTCTTTCGGGAAATGATTCCTTATATCATGCCAATTTTATGTAATAAAGCACCGACTCTGTGTAACTATGGTCGGAGTGTTACTATTGGTATCAGAGGAAGTTTAGTACAAACCTTTGAAACTAGATTTAAAAAAACTCTGATTAGAGAACATTACCCTAAGATAGACTTTGAGGATTAGTATAGTAGAACTTTTTTGAATTTTGGTACTGTAGAGATTTTGTTAATCTACCAATAAATACATCCCTTTCTGGATACAAGCAGGTAGAGGCGACTCCAGTATAGATGAACCTAGGGTTAAAATCCGAAGACACCACTTTGAGATAGAATCGAACGAGAACTAGTGCACGAAAATAGGCCTTACTGTACTATTGGTTACGAACCTCCCGTGGGATATGCTTCGGATAATTATCATTTTCTTTACAAACCATTATGAAGGGTTTATGAGTATATACATTCTCAAAGATTTTTTTTATGATTATGGTTCATAGCCATAAACTGTTCAATTTATTGAAAGTGTTTTACAAGTTTAGAATTATGTATTGCAGTTCATAAACTAATCTACTGTATTCCATTGTTTAGAAATGGAACATAGTGGAAGGAATGGAAACTGTGTCATTGCATGTAATACATATAGGGATTTCTCTCCTACTCATGATAATTATAGCAGAGCTGGTGATGCAACTGGTGCTAATCAGCTTATCAGCATACTGGGGAAACTTACACAGGTTATGAATAATAACCTTACCCATATGGAGCACCCTGATCCACAACACCGAGGATCAATGTTAGATCATTTCATGAGGCAACAACCACCAAAATTCAATGGTTCTACAAATCCGTTTTTTATGAACAATTGATAAATTCCTTAGAGAAAGTACTTTATTCTTTGGTTTGTAGCGAAAGGGAAAACGTTTTCATGGCGGTTTATCGCCTCAGCAGATATGCAGATCAATGGTGGTCATTAATTCAAAACAAAAAGTAGGATGATGGAGTATCAAGTATGGAATATAGTGAGTTTAAAGATCTTTTCTTAGAAAAATAATTTCCTCATGACCGTAGAATAGATATAGAAAGGCAATTTCTAAGTCTGAGATAAAAGGAGGATGAGAATTTCACAATGTATGAAGCTAACATTACAAGGTTAGCAAGGCATGCTGCATATTATATACATAACCCAAAAATTAAGATTGATCATTTCATTGATGGGATAAAACTATTTCTTTTTTGAGCATTAGTCTCGCAATCCTTCTTATCGTATGAAGATATTGTCTCATGTGCTATCAAGACAGAAAAGGAATTCTCTATGTCTTACGACTTTGAAGCAAATAAAGAGAAGAATAGATCGGATGAAAACTATGGGAAAGGAATTAAGGAAATAGGAAAGAAGGGAAGTGTTGAATTTCCATCTTGTGATAATTGTGGAAGGAAGCACCCTGATTCCTATCTAAAAGGAAAAGGATTATGAAACAAATGTGGACAAAAATTCCATCTTGCCAATGATTTTAAGGGGAAGAAAGAAGCTACCAATGTTCAATGCTACAATTGCAGGGATATGGGGAATTATGAAAATTAATATACTAAGTTTCAGGGAAACTTACCTCAAGAAAAGTACAAGGGATCAAGGACAAACTTATGCGATCACTACTGCTGAGGTTGAAGCTCCGAAATACATGGTGGCTGGTAATTTAATGGTTTCCTCAAGTTTATCCAATGCTTTATTTGATTATGGATCATCACATTGTTTCATATCTTCCCCTTTTTATAAGAAAATTAGATATTTATAATTTTATTTTACAAGGGAGTTGGTAGTCAAAACTCATAAGGGAAGTATCATTGCAACAAAGTTTTGTGAATCAGTCCTCGTTAAGGCATATAAACGATATTTATCTACTGATCTAATCATCATACCCATGATTGAGTTTGATATAATCCTTAGTATGGATTGGATTTTGTAATATGATGTGAAAGTTTATTGTAAGAAGAAGGAGGTTACAATTTACAATGATGATAAAGAGTACCTTATCGTTAGAACAAAAACGTCACCATCTAATTCTTAACTAGATCCACCCCCAGTAGATCTACAAAATTCAATTATTGGGTAGGATGAGAATGAAATAATTTTGGGTGAGGAAAAGAATGTTTGAATAGAGGACGTAACTATTGTGCAAGAACATATTGATGTGTTTCCAGAGGATTTACCTGGACATCCTCCAGAACGAGAAATTGAGTTTTCCATTGATTTAATTCCTAGGTTAAGTCCCACATCAAAGACCCCTTATAGAATGGCCACTATGGAATTAGTTTAACTAAAGAAACAACTAGAGGAATTGAGTAATAATGGATTTATTCTCCTTAGTGTTTCTCTATGGGGATCCCTTGTCTTTTTTGTTAAGAAGAAAGATGGATCTATGAGGTTGTGCATTGACTACAGGGAGATAAATGCTATAACAATAAAGAACAAGTATCCCCTACCTCACATTGATGATTTATTCGACCAACTTCATAGAGCTCAATATTTTTCAAAGATTGACATTCGATCTGGATATCATCAGTTCTGTGTGAAGAAGAAAGACATTCCAAAAATAGTATTTTGAATGAGGTACAAGCATTTTGAGTTTACAGTAATGCCTTTGGGATTGACTAATGCACCATTTTTCTTCATAGATCTAATGAATAGAGTTTTCGAGGAATATCTTGATGAATTTTTAGTGGTATTTATTAATGATATCTTGGTATACTCCAAAAGCTATGAAGATCATGAAAATTACTTGTGCATTTTTCTAAAGACTCTTTGAAGAAATGAATTATTTGGGAAAATTAGAAAGTGTGAATTTTGGCTTCGAGAGATTTCTTTTCTTGGACATATTGTCTCTAAGGATGGAATCTCTATTGATCCTTTAAAGAGAAAGGCAATCCAAGATTGACCAACACCGACAAGTATAATAGAGGTACACAATTTTATTGGTTTGGCTGGTTATTATTGACATTTCGTCCAGAATTTTTCCAAGTTAGCTAACCCGTTAACCAAGATCACATGTAAAGGGTTTAAATTTGTTTGGACAAAAGAGTGTGAATAATGTTTTTAAGAACTAAAGATAAGATTAGTCAATGCTCTTGTCTTGACTCAACCATCAGGGAACGATTGGTTAGTAATTTATAGTGATGCTTTAAAGAAAGGAGTTTTTTGTTCCCTTTGGAAAAATTGTAGAGTTATTGCCTATGCATCACGACATCTAAAAATTCATTATAAAAAATATACCACTAATGATCTTGAGTTAGCAACTATAATCTTCGCTCTGAAGATATGGAGACACTATCTCTATGGTGAAAATGTGATATTTATACTGATCACACGAGTTTGAAGTATATTTTCTCACAAAAATAACTAAACTTGAGGCAAATACGATGGCTTGAACTACTCAAGGATTATGATTTCACTATACACTACCACCCGGGGATGGAAAATAAGGTGGCAGATGCTTTGAGTAGAAAGGATCTTGGAGTTTTGAACAAGATGAGAGTTTAAAGGGATCCTATTTTCATGGATCTAGTAAAGATGGATATAGGAATAACCATGGAAGGTGAAACATCAATAAATTTTCAAATGGTTTCCAAACCTTCTTTACTAGAAAGGATAAAGAATTATCAAACCGATGATGATGGGTTTCAAAAGAAAATTAAAGTTGTGAATGATGGGAGATTGAGTGACTTCATATATGAAGATGGATTTTTGCAATTTGGGAAGAGACTTTATATTCCTAAGAAACCTAATCTAAAATAGGAATTATTGGATGATTCTCATAACTCCAATTTCTCTATACACCATGGGAGAACAAAGATGTATAGATATTTGAATGAACATTTTCAGTGGGACAACATGTAGAGTGATATCGCGGATTTTGTTTCGAGGTGTATGGTTTCTCAACATGTGAAAGTTGGAAGCCAACAGCCTGTAGGAGTCATGCAACCTTTTCCCATACCTGAGTGTAAATGGGGTAATATTATGATAGACTTTTTCATGGGGCTACCAAAGACTCCTAGAAAGAATGATGCAATATCAGTCATTATTGATCATCTTACCAAGTCAGCACATTTTCTTATTATAAGAGAAGATTTACCACTTGAACGTCTATCAAGACTATATATTAATGAAGTTGTAAGACTTAATGGAGTACCCCTATCGATTGTTTCTAAATGTGATCCCCGTTTTACATCATGATTATGGAAAAATATTTAGAAGTCCCTGGATACTAAACTTCGTTTGAGCACTGCCTACCACCCTCAAACTAATGGACAACCAGAATGGACTATTCAAACCTTAGAAGACATGTTGAGATCTTTCTCACTTGACTTTCAAGGTATGTGAGACCAATATTTACCTCTGGTAGAATTTTACTATAGCAATATCTTCCATTCGAGTATTTAGATGACACCATATGAAGAGTTATACGGAAAGAGATGTCGCACACCAACTTATTGGGATGATGTTGGTGAAAGAAAACTTGTTGGCCTAGAAATTGTTGAGGAAGAAATAGAAAAGTTTAAGGTTATCCAAACCCACATCAAATCAGCAAAAAGTAGGCAGAAGTGCTATGCCAATAACCGATGGAAGGAATTGGAATTTCAGTTAGGTGATCATGTTCTCATGATGGCATCTCCATGGAAGGGAGTTATACGATTCGATAAGAAGGGTAAATTAAGTCCCAATTACATCGTACCTTTAAATATTTTAGAATGAATTGGGGCTATAGCTTACTGTTTGGAAATGCCACAAAGTCTCTCCAAAGTTCACGATGTGTTCCACATATCACTATTAAGAAAATACATGCCTGACCCAATGCATGTAATGACCTATGAGGAAATTAAACTGGAACCTGATTTGTCTTATTATGAAGATCTTTTCAAGGTTCTTGATACCAGAGAACAAGTGTAGAGAAACCAGTTAACTCATTCGGTAAAATTTCTATGGAGAAACCATTAGATGGAAGAGGCAATGTGGGAACCAGAAGAACTTATGATGAAGAACCACCCAAATCTTTTTGTGTGGTAGTATTCTAGAAATTTCGAGGATGAAATTATTTTAATGAGGGAAGAATGAAACACCCCATGCTTCCACAATATGTTTACCTTTCAATAATGCAACAATATGTATTGTATGCAACTTCGAGATTCTAACACACCGCGACCAATCAAACTAGCCGTTATGAATTGTAATACCCACTTTTTAAAATTTTATTTTTCAAAATGGACATCATTTTTGAATTTGGAATATAAAAATTATCTTAGGTTGAAGTTTTGGTACTTTTCTGAAAAACATTCAATTGCTGATGAATATTACTAAATTTTAATTAAAAACAACTTTCTTAATTGAAATAATTTATAGTGTTAAATTATATATTTGATTCGTTTAAAAGTATCATTAGATTATATTTTTATAATTTAATATAATTTAGGTCACTGTGTATAATTTCACTTTTAAACTGAGCATAAACAACTGTCGATCTTTTAATAGTTATTATTTCTTAAAAACACACTTTTTGTTTTGACAAGGGAAATTAATTTCAAATTAATTTCTTCCACTTATATGTTTTAAATTTAGAAAAATGGAATCCATAGTTGGAATTAGGAGGTATAAATTGTGTAAATAGGTAACTTTTATTTTTAGACATTATGAATAATTATTTCGGTATATAATTTATTTACTATGGTTAATGGGTAAATCCGGTAAATAAGGGTTAAAAATTAATATTATAATAATATTAAATTACCTTAACATGTATCATATTCCTATTTGTTGATACATGTCCGACCCTGGGCATATTTGGGTCAATTTTTGGGACCCCATGGAGCCACTTGGGAGTGATAATGGAATTTTACATTAATTAATCTAAAGTAAAGACAAAAATAACAAAAGCTTGTATCTTTTAGTAAAACCTTTTTATATGGGGTTATATAATTGATCACTTAGACTATAAATATTCATTATAAAGATAAAAATATTTCCTACATAATGGTATTTTATTTATAATTTTTAAAAATTAGATAATTTAATTTATTTATAACCCAACGATGATACGATAATTACTTTAATAATGGAATTTTAAAATACTTGATATTATAAATATCCAAATAAATGTAAATTGAAACTTATGATAAATTTCACTAATTTTATAGGTTAATATGACATTTTAGGGTTGTTTAAATAAATTTTATTCAAAGTTATAATGTTTTTATGGCTTTCAAAAAAATAAAATCCTATATAGTGTCAAAATTGACAAAATTGAGTTTTAAAACAAATAATATATTATTAATTGATATAATATTCATAAAAATTTAAGGTCTGGAAAAATTACTAAGATAAAGTTATATATATTAATAATTAACCACATGTGGTTCTATTTTCTTGTCATAATAAGTTTATTAACCATATAATATAAAAATAAAAAGTGACATGGTAAATGTCAAACTATTTAACTAAGAGTTAAATCTAAAAGATAAGGTTAATATAGTGACCTAAACATGTCCAAGACCTATTGGTTGAAATGTTTTCGACCCATCCCCGCTTTATCCTATAAATAATTCATTTTTGAGCCATTAGAAACCGAAAATGATTTTATTATAAAATAAAAGTTCAATCTTTTCCTAAAATGACCCTCACCTCTCTTATAATAGGGCACTTCCCCTTCTCTAAATTTCACACCTCCAAAGCCTTTTTTCTCAGCCAAAACCTACCCAAATATCCTCAAAACGTTCCTACCTTAATCTTTTAGGCCTTAATTTGGTCATAAAGCCAGCATACAAAGCAATTTCGATAAAATCAAAAGGAAGAACCCGCAGAAGAGTTAAATATTTCACCACCTCTTTCAAGATCTTTTCTTCTTCCACTTCCTCTTTCATTGTTTTTTGCATTATAAAATAAAAACTTTAGTATATTGTATATACTTTGATGTTATTATAAGAATGGAACAAAAATATTCATTATTCTATCCATCCTATAAATGACAATGTCACCGTACGTGCGTACGTACGACTTACCATCCCCACGTCATGGTGTAGTTTGTTATTCAAACACTTCATTATTTGGATGGATATAATAATTAGTATAACTGATGTAAATAATAAATATAACATGTTAATAATGATTTATTTATGATATACTATCTAATTACATAATATTTCTCCATCAATGTTATTGTCGCTCGTGCGTACGTATGAATTACCGTCTCCACGAACGCATTGAGATCCATTTCCCCATCGTAACCATTAAAGTATAATTTTAATTTGATGATTAAAAATAATGTTAAAGAACTTAATATAATTTTGGATATGAATCAAATACAACCTATCCATATCAAACATGGCTTACGTCACCAAGCATATAAAAGAAAACGAATCAGTTCACACCTAAAACGATGATACTACTGAAATATTACTAACAAATCAATATTAGAGGATCATATGTGATATCATATTTTTGTATATAGTTCTTTTATAATTTAATAAAAAAAATTAAATATTATACAGAAGGTTAACATACCATCGACTAAATAAAAGTACAAGTTAAGGGTTAATTTCACAATCTCTTTATTATCTGAGGTTATTTTTACATAAGTATCTACTAGGACCTCTTTATCATCCAAATACATGTTTACTGAAAAATGTATTTCAATTTTTTTTACTATTTACTAGAATATGGGTTAATGTCATTTATAACCTTATTTTATCTTATATGTTTTTAAAGGAATCATTCCGTTTTTTCCAAACAAGGTACTTTATGACATTTTCGACAAAATTAAGGTAAGAATGTTTTTTTAACTTATACGGTGGGTGAAACTATTTTCCACTATTATAACGTCATAGAAGATTCCCTTAAAATATTATAAGATTATTTTCAAAATAAATGTTTTTTATTTATAATTATGTGACTCTTAAATGGTTTCAAAAAATAAAGAGGTATTTCTTTCAAATAGTTTTCATTTCATCTATGTCAACATCCTTTGATGGATTTTAAACTTCTTTGATGATGACTTATTATGATAAAAATCTTCCATATTGTATTGAAGGTTTTGTGATATGTCTAAATGTAGATGTGTTATTTTTATACCATTCATGTTTTATGGTTAAAGTATTGATATTTTGTATGCTATTTTTAATATGAATGTTTATGTTATGTTTCAACCTTTTCATCTGAGGAATGTATTGGACTTAGTATGTGATGGGTGGAGCCCTCTATAGCTCATCGGTTCAACGGTAGGTCTCATGAGACAATTAGACATTGAATTGGATGAGGCCTTTTCCAATTTGATATATGGTTTTGGCTGAGGCCTAAATCATTTTTAGACATCTTGGCTGAGGCCTTGATAAGATGTTTCAGAATGTCCGACATTATAAATTCCCTTATTTTGAAAATAATATTGATGGTTCGTGTGGTTATTTTACTAGAATAATACCCAAGACTATGTTTTATTATGGAATTATTTATTCAGCTCATATTCCTACCATAAAGTGTTTTTGTTTATTATTTTTAAAGGCATGTGTTTTCAATTATTCATCATGACTAATGTGTATTTTATCTTCCACTTTATTGCTTACCCTTACTGAGAATTTGAGCTCACCCCTTTCTTATGTTTCATTTTCCCAAGATATGAAGAATTTTTTATGAGTGACTTTTAGGCATAATCTAGGAGACATGGATGTTTCTAATGGAAAAAATTAGTGTCGTATTTCTTTTCAAGTTTTAATGTTGTACTTATGTATGTATATTATTTCTAATATTACAAAACTTATCGGTATTTTAGGACAAGATTCCTAATATCATGCCAATGTTATATAATAAAGCACCGACTCTGGGTAACTCAGGTCAGGGCGTTATATTTACTATTCACTAAAAATTCATATATTGTTGAAAAGATCACTATAATATTTTTATATGTCTAGATTATGAAAATGAAATCCAATTTATGATAATAACTTTCTAACTATGGGAGATAAAAATTTTATTGAAAATCATAATTTATTTGAAAAAATATTATTTTTTATAATATGATTATCTATCAGACCCATTGAAAAAATTACTTATGGTCACTTAAAATTATATTATTATCATAATATAACATACTATTGCTTCATAAATAATTGTATAAAAATAAATTTTATTTCAAATATTTATATTTATCATAAAAATTTAAATAAACGTACTTGTTTTATAAAAATACAAAACTAATTTTAACATTTTTAAAATGTTTATTTATCTTTAATATGATATATATTTGATAAATTTTTATTTTATAAGAGTTATAAAATTTATTTTACTATCCCACAATTGTGTCTACTATTCTATTATTCAAATTACTATAACGATTGGTTGAATTACTATTCCAAAGGTCAAATTAATATTCTAAAGGTCATATTTTTAATAGGAATATTTATTTTCTTAATTTTTTTAATACCTCATATTTCCTTAATTATTTATTGACATGTATTTTCTCTAAATGTTATATATATTTTCATTTTAAAAATATATATTTCATTATATATATTCTTATTCAATTGTATAGTGTTGTTATTGAGTGTTTTCATTATAGGTGATTGATTATATCCATATTTTCAAATTATAATTATATTTTTTCCTATTTTTTGTCCCATTTTAATGCTTGGAATTTTTATGAGTATATTAATACTCTAAATATAATTTTTATGACAAAGTAATTAAATTTTCTTGGTTCTATCATGTAGTTCATTTTCTTTATATAATACCATATTACTAAATATAGTACATGTGTAAATTCAGATGATAAATTCTATTGATATGATTCTAGGATGTTAGAGTCTTTCTTCAAATATCTCATATTTATTATTATAGTACTATTGTTCCTTAAAATTACTGAAACAAGATTTTCACAAATTTGATCTTTCAAAATTATAACTAAAAGTCTCATGTAACAACATTAGAACTATATAAATCATTATGAATCATTGGTTATAGTTCCATAAAAAATCTAGTTGTGATTATGTTGAATCAATGTATAGTTATTATCATTGATATTAGAAAAAAAATATGAAAAATGTAAATTTACTAACATCTGATGATGAAAATAAGAAATAAATGACTAATACATGTATAATAAATTAATATAAATTAATATTATAAAATCTAATATATTTGTATAGGGTTAAAAAATAAGCGATTGAGATGGTTATGATTATTTTAAATGAGTTTTAATACCTTTCATAGAAGTAAAGAATAATTGTTATTTATTTAGTCTCAATTCCCATTCATTGAGGCATGATTTAATATTTTGTACCTACGCTTATTTAACTTGTTATAATATCTACCCCATTTAATTATTACACATAAATTACATTTTATAATTGGATTTATAATCCCACTTTGTAATCAATTTTTCATGTTCTTTTAATTCATATATTTCCCCAGTTGTAAGGGATTTTGTTAACTCAACTTTGTTCACATGAGTTTTATTGAACACCATTATTTTTACATCCCCATATATTATTATTTCCAACATCATATTATATTCCCTCTTTTCTATCTAGGGAAAATTATATTTTTAATTCAATGAATTTCTGTTGATGAGTTTTGTTATCAAAAAATTATAACGATGTCAAGAATAATTCTTTTCTTATTTTATGATTGTTTTCCACCATTTCCATCTTCTTTAATTCCAAAAATAATTTCCTTTTTTATATTTAAAATCAAATATGTATTGTAACTTGTGATATTAAAATTTACAATTATCTATTTTCAAAACTAATATTTATTACTCTTCTAAATGAGGTGGGGAGGAATAATGTTATTTCAAAATATTAAAAATGTTTTTCCAATCAAGGTTGTATATTTTATCTTTCAAAAAACACTTAAACTACATAACCTATATATATTTTCAATAAATTATTATAATATATTTTTTAAAGTAAATATTTTAAAAATTATTCACATCACTTTTTCATAATCTACTTTTGAAAGTGACTCATGTCTTTATTTTTTATGACATTGTTAAAATATTTTCTTAAAACTCTATTATGATATATCTTCTATTTTCTACTTTATATCAATATGATTTATCTAATTTGGAATTATATTCCATGTATTACAATATAAATAATCTTATACTATTTTCCTTTAAGGTAATTAAATTCATGGTTTAAAAAGATACAATTCTTGATCTCTTCTTATATGGTTCCATTTCATGTTTCATTCATGTAATGGGGTCTTTCATCCATGTTAATATCCTAAAATTTTTATATTATTCATAGTGTGTAAAATCATATGATATGATCCATATTACTTATCTATATGGATTAAGCTTATTTAATTCCATTTATTTACAATGTAGACTATTTAAATCGAGTATATTTATTATCCCAATACAGATGTTTATTGAAAACTAAAACATGTTGGTTATATTTTTTTATCAGTTTATATCATAAAATGAATGCACTAGACATAGTGAATGATAGGGAACAAAATTATATAGATCCTTGATACATTATTTGGTCTTCTAGGGAAAACTATGTTGGGTATTTTGTGTATTCCAACCCATATATTTATGATTTATTTGATCAATGACTTGATGATATATAAGATTTCATACTATGAGGCCATGATAGAATGATTATGATGTTCGAACTTATGCATTCCATCACCATAAAATCAATTTTTTCATGTGATTATTTATATTGATATATTATCAATGGAATTATTTCTATATCATGTGATCAGTTATATGTAATTAATTGGTTATCATTTACTCTTTACATATTATCCATGTAATTTTTATTCTATGATAGCATTTGTTATATAGTACCCCTTACTAAGTGTCTGAGTCCACACTTCATATGTTTTTCTTTTATTGGGTAATGAAGAAGAGTATTTAGTATAATATGTCTATATCATGTATGGATTATTTTATGGGATATATTGTTGATTTATTGTAAAATAAAGAAGCCTATATTTAATGGGAAAATAACTATTATGTGGGAAAAATTTATTTTTGTTAAATAATGATTTATCCCAAATCTCTAAATATCTAAACCTAAATGTTCCTATGTGTATTAGTGAATCAATAGCTATGTTTGGTAGTTTACTTATGTATAGTTAAGTATGGGTCACTCGAGTTGATTTTCAAAGTTGGTATGTAAAAAAAATTCACTACATCCTAGAGTATGTGTATAGGGTGTCATATTTAATTGGTGTGAATATATATATTATAGTTTCTTTATTCTGATTGATATCAATTAGATTACTATCTTTTATATATATAGAATAAGTCTCTTCTACTATCCCATCTAAATCTGTCATCTAAACTCATACTTCCAAATTCACTCCTTACTCTAATTGTATAGCTTAGAAAAAATGGACTTTAGATGGAAAAAAACATTACAATATCCCACCTGAGAATCATTTTCAGACCTTAACCATCAATTATTCCATTACTATGTGAAAAACTAATTATATTTCTTAAATATACTTCATTAACCACATTTTTTCCAACATTATTTTAGTTACCCTATCCTGAATGAGGCATAAAACCGCCTCAATATATCCAATAATAGAACCATGGTTAACATATCTACCATGTTTTTAACACAATCTATCTTCTGTAGATTCAAATTCTTTTCCTCCAAAAACATCCATATAAAGTGATACATTTATTGAATATGCTTCATCCAAGAGAAAAACATTATATTCCCTACTTAGTGGATCACTCTTTGGGTATCATAGAAACAATATTTATCTTATTTTCTTAATATAAGCTATTCCAACAACACATTTATCCATATCAACTCCTTCCACTATTATTTTAATAAAATATTTTCTACTTCCATTATAAATATTGAAACTACTAGTTTAATATTTGAAATCCAACACACATACATGCCTATAAATTTTAATATATAACATGTAGTTCTCTTCAATGTTTCTAAATTACCTCTAATTTTCGAGTCCTTAAAAGATTTAAATGTTTCATCAATTTCAAAGTAATGTGAAAAACTTATATAATGCTTAAAATACTATAGGATCCACATAATTTCCTCCAAATGTTAAATTTTGGTATCTCCATACATATGATGAAAACTACCACTTCTTATACATTTTATGGACAAGTCTAAATCATGGAATACATCAGGATTATTAATTTTAACGAGTAAAAAATATTTTTCATTTACTATACATCAACTATTATTCATAGAGACATCTCCTTAAGCAACATTAGATGTCTTTATTGGGTTGTGGTCACATGCTTAATCTGACTAATTCTTAATTTCTCCCCCATCTTCTAGGTCTATTTTGATAGACATAGGAACAATGTTTGGGAAGTAAAGTCCCATTCAATAAATATATGGAATATTTATTTAGTTGAAATAATATCCTTTATCTTAAAACTTGCTAAAAATTAATATTTCAACTCATTGGTATTTTACTTTACCATACTAGGGATAACCATGACATCAAGATAGATAATTGTGAAGAGAAATATCCTAGCAACAAATACCTTATATTAATAGAAATAATTCCTTTCTCTAGACAAACATATGTTCCTCTATATAGGAATTTATCTCTTTGTTCTATTATATTATTGATTTCTTATATACACAATAGATTAAATTTAACATGAAAATAATATTACTTTTAGTTTCTCTATGTTAATTTCTCCATTTACATTCCCATGAATAAAATAACTCATAACATTCAACTACTCCTAAAGAAGCCATCAATTTCAACCATGAAAATTACAAATTTAATTGTTACGTACTTAACTCTTAAATAAACAATTTTTCAAAAACCAATCATTATGTTTTTTAAAACCCCTTCATGAAACACCTTTCCTTTTACCTCTACCTACCATATTCTTACTCCAATAAACCCAATTATTATACATAAAGTTTTACATATAGGTATTTTCATTAACCCCCACTTTCCAAGCAGATGTAAGGAATAAAACTAATCCCACATGGTTAACTCCCATTATTTTTAGTCTTTTAAATTCACATCCTCTTCTAGGATCTTGGATTATACATCATACATTAGTAGAAAATAGTGAATAATATTTATATATTTTTTCACATAGCACTAAATACTGGTAGATATTCACAACTCCTTATGTGAAATAGCTTATTCTAGAACTACTAAATAAAAAACAGAACCTTCTATATACATTCCTTGAGATCCATCATTTCATTATATATCTAGTACTTATGGACATAAAAACACCATCCAACCATTACCACCTTAGAAAATATCCTTGGGACTTTATGATGTTTATAGAACCGATGTACTCCTGGAATATTCTAGAATATTTATTAATTCTATATATCCATTCGGTAAAACCTCAGATCCAAATGATACAATTAAATAATTATAAATTTTTATCATGAATCAATCATTCCATAAGATCCCTTCACTTAAAATAAAATTTCAAATTTTGGAAACCTTCTAAGACATCTTAAACCAAAGTTAAAAACTAAACACATCATCACCATACCCTAAAAAATAACATGCTCATGACTTATGGTCTATTTTTTTCCTTCCATTTTTATAAACATTGGTATAGATTTTTGAAATGATGATTTTTTTATGTGTAAGGAAAACATTTATTCTTTACAATAAACATCAATAATTTACTATCCCCATAAAGAAGGACTTATGTTCACAATGTTGGCAGCATAGTTCACCACATAAACTAAAAACCATTAGAGAATTACGCTATATTCCTCATTCCTATCTCTTTATTTACAATAATATTATTCATCATATTTATGACTCTATTATGTTTGGGATTTCTTAGATTAGTCACCTCAAACTAGATTCCCATCTTCTAGTATAACCTCTAAAAATCCATTCTTTCATACTCTCCAATATTACAAATCTCAAACACTTATATCTATATTAGGTCTCTTTTACACCATATAACACTATGAAATTAATGTTATAAGATACTTGAACATTTTCATGAGAAATAACAACCACAAATTACATTACACATCATCAATTAAGGTTACATATAACAATGACCATCTATGAGAATGAGCAAGATCTGTCCCCCCCCCCATATATCCATATAAACCATCTCTAACATCATATCTTTTGTAGTATTACATTTAATTAGGAATTATTTCATTGGATAAATTCCAAACATACACTCTTATCCATGATTTAAATAATCTATATTACTTTATTTTCTAGTACAATCATCACCTTCTCACAAAGATGATCGATATGTCTATTACATTACATTACAAAAGTTATCTATTCTGAAGGAGTTGCACCTTTTAATACTCTGATAAGGTACAATGTACTGTCATTCACACATTTAGTGACCACAATAAAACTACCATTTAGTTTTCAAGCTTCATCAATAAAAGTTTTATAGAATCCCACCTCATTTAATTTCCCAATCCAAATTATTTTCTTATTTAATATTGGAATGTATCGTACTCTTTACAAATCTAGTATATTTATGTTCCTTATCTAGAAAAAAAGTATTGACACTTTTTATAATATTGCATACTTCACTATCTATAAGATATAACTTTACAAGTATTTTAGGAAAATAATTTTTCATAATTACTCTATCAGTTATTGATTAAAATTTTGTTTCAGATTATATGTTCTAAGACACAAATTAGCTTTTAAAAATCATTTGTTTTCCTTTCGTATATTTTGATACAGTCATTTAGGGTACCCTTTTAGAAGTTTATAATCCAAAATTTAACCTTTTAATGCTATAAACATCCTTAATTTGAAATTTCTTCCCATTAGTAAGACACATGGGAAAACCATCCAATAATTTACTCTCACTCCAACTTCACCTTCCTTTTCATTTTTTGACTAATCTGGGAAATATAATTTCATCTTACTTAAAAATTATATAAACATCCATAAGATTAAAAGATCATCATAAAGTGATGTTCATTGTAAAATATAATATCCCTAACATATATAAACAATAATTTTTTATTTTTTGATTGTAATTACTCATCGTGGTAACAATAACAAGTTAAGATTCATAGATTGATGATTGTAATAAAATCACCCACTCTCGATCACCAAAGTCATCCTTCACTAATTCTAACTAACTCCAAATCATTTTAAGCCATTAATGTGATTAATCACTGGTTTACATTCAGAAATCCTCACATTATATAACCATCACATAAAGAAAACCATATTCATCATGTTTAACATCCCATATATGTCTGTGAGAGTCTTAATATGTTTTTATATAGTCGTTTTTATGAGTTTGAAGGATATTTCAATTCAACAGGAATAGTTTTAGAGATAGATTAAGTTATATTATAAATTTTTTCTAAGGTTAGGCAGTGGTAGTATAATCTTTACAATAGACACTATGGTGATTAGAATATGATATCATTGATTGGATGTTCACATTGGTGGAAATATGGATAGCTAGAGAATAAAAGTTACTGAACAATGTACTACTTTATTCATCCAATACAGAATGTAGTCATGTTTAAATTAATAATGGGGATTAACATGTACCATTCTACATGGGATACCTCTAAAAAAACAAGTGGTTGGTGTAACTGGTTTTTCCATAAAATTATTACATAAAACGAATGTGGGTGCCTTATACATAGTGATTTAGATCTAAAAGAGGATCAGTGGATTATAGAGGATTTAATCTCCGAAGATAATCATTACTATTTTATTTAGTTTAAGTGAAATTCGTATAAAATTAAATTGACTAGGAAGTAGAAGTAGTTTTTATTATGGGGTTATTGTATATATTTCCCAAACCATGTAAATATTTATATCGTACCATTTAAATATTATATTCATGAATATTTAAGAGTGATTTTACTTTATCATGCACAATTATTGACTTGGTGTGGTGAGTAGGGTATGTGGCTTCCTTTCTTTAGATACACTAATGTCATAGGGTTAGTTCCAAATTACATGGTCTCTGCAGAATAAAAGTTTCTAGTGATTTATATTCAGTAATCGTATATGGGATGATTTTCCTAATAAGTGGTTTCAATGGTGAGGATTTTTTTAGATTTATCAAAGCACACTATGAGGCATCTCAAGTAAAACTCACTTTTTCCTTGATTTTATTTTTATTTAAATAAGAGTTTATTTTCATCAATTGGTATGGAATCAGATGAATGTAAGGTCTAGGTGTATAAGTTCAATGGAATAGATATTGAATTACTAATAATTTAGATGTAGGACCATCTCATTCAAAATAACTTGGATATTCCATTAATTAGAATCAAACCAAAAATGAGAGATTAGAAACAATATGAATGATTAGATGGGAAGGAAATTAGGCTGGTGAGTATTTTATTGACATGGAATTCTGACTTTAACATTCAAAAAGTGATGTCCATTTTGTAGTTCATAAAATCATTATCAGATATATAAGATAACGTGTTGGCTCTTAATAATGTATTAATGATGTGTATTTTATTTAGAATCAGGCTATCAAAACATTGGCCTGTTATAGATCAATTAAATGAATTCTATATGATATTAGGACTACTCAAATCAGTGAAAGTGATTTTCATATATTATGTATGAGATATTCTACTACATTCATCACTTCTGATGTAGTGGGATATGATGGTAATGATGGTGAGTAATTTATAGAGGAATATAATTTTTTTGTTTGAGAATGTATGGAATTTATAAGGAATGAAGAACTCAAATAAAGGGACGTTTGAGAAACATTATGAAGTAATATAAATACTAAAATTCAGGGATGATCACTCAAACATATAGATTAGAAGAAATAATTAGGTGATAAGTCCTGAGATATAATCCATGGTAAAGCAACTGATATAATTAGTAGTTTGGGGAAACACGATAACTATGATGGAATTGTAGGAATTGCAAATTAAATTTTGGAAAGGAATAAAATTCACGATGTAAAAAATTCAAGGTGTATATTTGAGGTAATAAATACATTTTTTCTCTATTTTAACATTCTATTGGATTCATTAGTGATTGAATCAGGATAATTGTTCTACTAAATGGTATAGAAAGGACCCAAGGTGAATTATGTTTCTATATTTTTTGGTAAAGGAAATTTTGTAGACGATGAAGATCTATAATTCATAAGGAAATTATATTTTATTTTTGGGATAAATAAAAAAAAATTATTGAGGTTTATGGAAGTCATTCATATCCTAGGGCTACAGAAGAATTCAATATAATTAGAGAAGATTGTTGAGTTAGTTTATGGGACTATCATTTATAATGATCTTTGGAATGTGAATCAAAGTTACATGGTGGTTATTATTTGGGTGAAGGATGGGGAATTATATTTTTCTGTAATATCAATTGGATCTAAAAAAATTTGTGTCTAAAAATTCTATAGTCTATACTTGTGGAATTACAGTCTATGAAATCTTTGTGAGATGAAAATAAAATTTATTAGAAGAAATGAAATGTTTATGCTCAATAACACTAATTTTGTATGATCTGATAGTTTTATTCTTGGGACGAATAAGATGATGTGATTAAACCTAAATGAAAATAATCACAATGTTCAAAATCTAAAACCGGTTCACTCGGATGTTTGGGGACCTACCCGAGTCCAATCTAATGGTCGGGTTCTTTAAATTATAACATTCATTGAGGATGAAACTATGAAATCAAGGGTATCCTACATAAATATTAAGTATAATGTATTTTTTTCACTCATCTACTAGATTCACATGGTTTATAGGGAAAATATTTGAATTTTGAATTTTGATAATCCAATAGTGGGGGTTGTCATAATGAAAGACGTCTAAAACCTCTATATGAAGAAGTGGATCATGTTAAAGGGAACTGTGCTGGGTAAACCATAGCTGAATGGTGTTTTAGAGTGAATTAATTTGGATTTAACTAGAAAATAATATACATTTTAGAAAACTCATGAATTCCCATGGAATCGTGTGCATATGTAGTTTTCATGATATAAAACATTGTTTACAGATGTTTTTCTACTCTAATAGGATAAGATGCTTGGGAACAATAATGGTTCAATAAAAATCCAGAAGTTAGTCACTAAATAATCCTAAGTAGTCATTCCTCATCCATGTCGATGATAAGAACATATAAAACCTTTATGTATTGTCTATGAAATATTTCCTTGTAGGATGTGGTAATGAATTTTTTGGATTCATGATATGGAATAATGATAAAAAAACATTCCATAAAGAGTTATGATGATCTTTTCAATGATTGGTCAATATAGACAGAATGAAACTTGGATGAGATTTATGTTAAGATAAAGGGATCAAATGACCAAGTCTATATTGATAAAAATGGAGATATCAAAGGGAATCGAGTTTTTGTGAGTTTATAATGAATCATTAGTTGTCTAGAAAATAGACCAATAGAGTATGTACTAGAAAAATATAGATATATAGAAGCTTTAGAGGGATAACCATAAGTTTGAGTAAAAGAATATAAATTAATATAAGAAGTAGAACTGATAGATTTTATCTTAATATAGAACTGAATGGATCTATTAGAGTTATAAAACTGGTTCATAGATTTGTAACTAAAATTAATTTAATACATCAAACAGAATGTGGATAACAAGAAAAATCAAAAACGGAGGCCACTCTAAGTGACTCTAGATTGTGGGATTCATTGATAAAGGAATAAATGTCTTCATTATATACAAGTGGAACATGGGAGATGACTGAGTTACCACAGGGGAAGGGATAACTAGAGAATAAGTGGGTTTTTTTATTTTAAGGAGGAAGCTAGTGGAAGGAAATGGAACATGGAATAACCTGGGTGAATGGATTTCCATATAGGGTATAAATTATAATCTCATATATTTTATCGATAGTTCATCATGCTATCCACTTGATATTTTTGAGCATGGTTGTGTTCAGTGATATAAACATTAATTAGATGGATGTAACGACAGCCTTTTTCATGGAGATTTAGAGAAATAGAATTTAACGATGTAATATATTTTTATCAAGGAAAATAGTAAAAGAAATTTTTATATAAGTTGAATAAAATCCTATGCAAATTGAAGCATGTTACAAGGTAGTGGAACCATAATATTTATGCATTCATGAAGAAAATGTTTCACTCGATTCATTGCTACTTATTATTGCTGTTAGAATGCATGGAATGATGAGAGAATTATAACCCTAATTAAGTATATATATGAATTGTTTTTTTCTAGACTACAGATTAAGAGGTTTAAAAAGCTGATATATGACATTTTCTGAGGTTCAAGATGAATGGTCTTGGGTAGGAAATAAATACATTGAGATTGATGATTAAGAGACATTGGAATGTTAGGACTATAGTGTTAATGAAATGGGACTATATCAAGTATATCATCAAGAAGTATTGAATTTTTTGATGTAAGTAATTATCAACTATATTTTATGGGTATTTCAAATTTTTCAAGGAGAAGGTGTCCAAATCATATGATGAGGTGAATTAAAAAGAAAAATTATTTGTTTTTTTAGTGGTTGGTATCATTATGTACATTGTGATATGTAATTGACCATACATTACATTTGTAGTGGTATTGGTGAACCAATTCATGTCAAATACAAAAAGTGAATAATGGATGATATGAACTATATAATCTGATAATTTACGTGATAAAAAATATATAGCCATCTGATTTTGGGAATATGATCCAAAATAAGTTTTTTCCAATGTATAATTATTTTTAGATTTGGAAACATTGAAGAGAACTACTGGGATTATGGAAGCCTATAAAGGAATGATCATTAGCTAGATAATGCGGCATCAACTT
This sequence comes from Viscum album, assembly GCA_963277665.1. Lineage (NCBI taxonomy): Eukaryota > Viridiplantae > Streptophyta > Magnoliopsida > Santalales > Viscaceae > Viscum > Viscum album. The sequence continues at coordinate 1,856,744,217 of OY728138.1, forward strand.
GTGTATACTTTATTCACAAAAAAAATTTGATTATGTGGTTATAATTGCTATAGAAAAGGAGATAATATTGTTTAAGAATCTATTAGGTAAGCTTCAAAGGAGTCAATGTGGTGTAATTTTATTCTACGATAGTAATAGTATAAGGAATTTGGCTCAAAATATGGTATTCCATGCATGTACGAAGCATATCAACCTAAAATGTCACTTCAATCCATATTTTTTTATTGAAAATTCACTTTGAGGGTAAGTGATAACCTATAAAATAGTCCACATGCTTCAAGTCACACTCACAAAACCCACATTACATAATTAAAATATAAAAATGATAAAATAGAACCAAATCATAATGCCAAGACCGTCATCATGCACCTGTTTCAAAATTCAAACCATCGTCACCGCATATCACGCGAGCTGATTGACGAAACTACATTGACTGCATATGTCTACACTGCGTCGCCATCATCTTGTCCACCACGAAAAGCTATAACAAACACCAAAACACCCGATAAATACATCTCATAATCAAGTACTACATCATCCATGCCTCGGCATAGCCTTCCGAAGACCTCAAGCAATGTCCAACCGGAGATTCAAACTTCAACCTCGCCATCATCAAATCACAAAATCACCTTCAAATCGGACATAAATCCAAAAACTATAAACTCCTTCAGAATCAAGAAATACGAACAAACAACAGGCACAAAAAACAAACAAAACCAAGCCATCGAGAGAAGCCTCCAAATCCATTACCAGCATAGACCCAACATCCTTAAAAAAATTGACCATCAAGCATACTAGTGAAGAACAAACCCAATCCATCGATATGAACAGCAAAAAAAGTATAGCTACAACAAACATTGAGGATGATGAAGGAAGTGCCTCCTGTAAAGTTGTTGACCGAACAACCAACACATCCAAAATCCTCTTGAATCTACTGCTGTAGATCGACAGGGAGAGCGACTAGGGAGAAAGAATCCATAGTAGAGCTTGTAGCAGAAGAGTCTCCACGAAGAAGCTCCTCTTAGCCCGGAACCACAAACCCTGACTGTCGAATCCACCATGAACGTGGTCGAGCTCCTGGGACACCGACACAATTCAACATACACATCCCAACCCTTCCTGCGAAAGCCAGATCACCGGACCAAAGTGGGGTCAGAAATGCGGTAACTGGAAGGGAAGAGTAGAGTAAAACCAATGGGGCTTCAATAGGAAGACATGACTGCATACTGAGGAGCGAGAGATCAGGGGGAAGAAAGGAATGAAAGAAGAGAAAGGATGACCGGAAAATCAAACCCGAGAAAGAGGGTAAATATTCCTAGATCTAGAAGGGATTTTCGGGGAGAGGAAGAAACCTAGCGACATATATGAGTCTAGATGCGAAATATGTGCACCAGATCTTACCCCAAGGTCACTGCATGAAAAATCAAAAAATGTCACTTCATCTAAAATATGGTGGAGGAAAGAGTGTTGGAGTTGTGGAAGATAGATATAATGAATGCCCCCAAAAACATGTTCACCAAGATTTTATTCTGATATATTATATGGATACATTGTTCCTCGGTCAGAGTTGGTTAAATGGATTGATGGAGGAGAACACTACTTGTTGTATTTTCTAGAAAGTGAATTGAAATGACAAAGTGTTGGAGAGTTACAAAAGGTTCCCTAATGTAGAAATCAAGTGGGATAATAATGGAATTATAAAAAGCTTATTTTATTTCACTTTATTTTTTTCAAATAATGCGACATAGAAGATATATATTCTTTCTGGTTAGGCAGAAATGGATATCTCCAAAAAATGGTAGGGAGGTTAGAGGGTTAAACAAGTTTGACCAATGAGGGCATTGTTTTCCATTAAATATTATTACTAGATATCAAAAGTTACCATTAAAAACTAGAAGAGCACAAAAATTATATGAGGATGGTTAAACAAGTTTGACCAAAATGATTCTTCCATAAATGTAATAGTGTACGTCTCAATAAAAATTACTAATATCTTATAGAGGAATGGTGGATTTCAGTTGAGTTAATCTCTAAAATTAATCCTCACTAGATGGATTTTTTTAGATGAAGAGAAATACCATTAAATATTTATTATAATGAAAATATAAATAGCGATTTCCAATATATGTAAGAAAATTTATCTGAACCATGTAGATATATATTCCCTTTATCAGTTTTTATCTTGATTATTTTTATGAGTGAGTTTTCTTGAAAATATGTAATGATGAATTTGGTGTAGTGCGTAGGGTGTGTGGATTCAAATATTCTAGTAACCCATTTGTTTGTAAGTGTTTCTATAAACACTAGATACAATATGTTTAATTTTTTGGTGGTTTGGGTATAGTAATCAGAAACTAGGGTAGATTCTATAAAATATTCATGTCTCAAATTATGTAATTCAAGTTCCAAGATAATGATATTAAGGAAAACTCAACATCTTTCTTATCCATCCTTTCACATTTTTCTTTCATCATCATATCCAAATTGGTACACATCAATGATATATCATGAACCTTTAAGATTAGACTAGCCTCTATCTACATTTTACAAAATTAAAAATTATCTTCCATTAAATTACCCACCTAGGAAAACCCCTTATCCAATTCTAATATATATTGAGATTGTGATCTCCCATTAAATTCTAAAACATGTAAGAGGGATCATGAACTACTTACTATAATTTATCTTTATGGAAAAGGGGTAGAATAATACTACTAAAATTATCTCTAAAACAATGTCACCAAGTCTGGTAATCTAAAAATCTTTCATCTATTCTCTGATACAACTTTTCAAGCCCAATATAACTAATGAAAAAACCACCAAATGTTATACCAATGGATTTTACAAGGTAAAAAAATTCCTAGAATGAATTCTCATTCACAATGCATCGAAACATTGAAGATAATCACACCTAAGACACATCATTCAAATTTAGACATTTTAACATCCTATATAATGACATTAACAAGATGATTATTGAAATAAAACAATAAAAATAAAAACCTAAGATTTACAGGGTTCGGAATTAGTCATACACCATGGGGGGATTTAATTTTCTATTAATCAAGGAATTAGAATATTATATGAATGTAATATGATTTTAAATCAAAAATTATTTCTCAATATTAAAATTTTATTTATAACCAATACAATGAATCACAACAAAATTTAAACACTCATGAAGAGAAGTCACTATTATCTGATATACCTAGGAAACCCTTCACTCTATCAAATACTACAACCACCTCGACTCCATATTTTTATATATAGTGTTCAATTTTTAAAATATTATATTATTAATCCTAATTTTATGGAGTAAATATTTCATATTCTTGAATTTACATTCATACAATTACTTTTCACTTTTCACTTATCATTCACTTGGAGTCAAGAGATATCTTACAATCACTAGATTTTAATTGATATCAACCAGTTTGACTACATTAAAATGATTAAAATCACATTATATTTATCCATCATATATATCCATAATCAACAAATATATTAACATACTCAATACTTATGCTAGTTCTATAACTGAATGAAAAAATTATTATAACAAAAAAAACATTTTCTACTTTAGTTTTAAAGGCAAATTTCTTATAGTAAATTTATATGTAACAATAAAATGTAATTTTATACTTTTTTTTGTTTTTTCTTTTACTCTTAATTATAGGTTTAATTTACATACATGTAACTTTAAAGGACCCATAAATAGTTTTACATAACATGTTATATTATAATGATGCATCACATAATGTCAAACCATTATCAAAAATGATGTTTGATTATACAAAATATGTTCATTACTTTTTGTTAGAATACTAAGGGATAAATGGATTTAGGGTTTTATTTCAATATAAAAATAAAATAAATAAATTCCTTTACTTATCAATTTATTCTTGTCGAGTTATAGAAAACAAGGGAGTAACATGGTTGGTAAGTGTGTTTCTTTGGTAAATCATTCTAATATAGTGACATAAAAAAAAATCCAGAATATACGAAGATAAATTTATTTAAATGAACAAAATATGAATGAAATATTTTTAAGGTAGAGAATAATCATCCATTTCAAAGTTCAGAATCCATATATATGATTATATCCCAAATAAATATAATAATAGTACAAGAAATATACTTGGATGTAAATTATTTAACAAGCATTAAGCTATAAAAATTATTTTCATTGGTGACAACTATAGTAATAGTCTAGATATTATTGGAAATACATGTTTTTATCAATTGAATTTTCAAGGTTATAATGATAAATATATTTAGTTATTGAGAATGAAACATTCATGTTAAATAACATGGAAATAGAATATTGGGAAATCTATCTTTTTTTCTACAATATGATGATTTATGTGTTTAAATAGATTAGAAATAGGTTTTGTCCAAATAAAAAAAATAGAATAGTGTAAGAGTATGGTAAAAAAAATTATTTAAGACCCCACTTTCTATATGAATAATGATTAATAGCTTTACATGTGTTTTTCAGATTTGATTATCATAATGAGATAATGGTTTGGAGGAGTTTCATTATTATACGACGAAACCAGAAGCTTATTTACTTGGTTATTTTAGATATTCTTGGATGTTCATAATTATATAGTACTAATGTCTTTTTATACCAATCATGATGATTAAAAAAAAGAAATTTATTTATTTGTTTACCAATACTATACATTACCCCTATAAATGAAATTTTATACGAAATTGAATAATATATTTAAGAAATTTAATTAATGATGGATCTTGCTTTTTGACATGATTTAATAATTTTATGTTTGTATGTCACGATTAATTTTTCTATGCATAATGGTATGTATTAAAAAGAAAAATATGGATATAGAAAATCTACCAGGGGATATTATGCTTTTATTTTTCAGGTAAAGTTGTCTCACTTTTTTTGAAAAAATATTTCACTTTTAGAATTGATTTCAATTAACTAAGTGAATGTTACAATAAATTGTCAAATGAATATGTTAATAAAAGGTTATCTATTATTGAACTTTTCAATCAGTTTGAGTGTGAATTTTAAAAATTAAAAATTGAGAAATGAAAGATGAATTTGAGATGAAACAGAAATTACCATATAATGTATTCTCATATCGCACAGTCATGTGTTACGTTAATAAAATATATATAAAATATATATTTTATTTCTTTCAACAAGAATATCAGCTTACCATGAATTTTTATAGGATATATTTATTTTAATGTGAGGTTCCAAGTTCATATATCACCATGATGAAGGGTCATGAATATGAGTTTATTATTATATATAATGATGCCAAAGATATAATTCATTTTTTTGGAAACTTGATTCCATTAGTTATATATGTTATCATGATGTAAAAAATATTATCGATTTTATGTGAGGTCAATTCAGGAAAAAATATTATGAAGAGATGGAAAAAATATGCTCTCAATGTGTTCGATGGTTGACATGGATGTGGTCACAGAGGCATTAAAATACTAATATTGAAATGGTATAAATATTTTACTCAAATGGCACTAAAGTGGTTAATAGCGGCATGTGTGACGAATGATGGTTGTATAATTACCTTCAGAAATATAGGCATGTTAACTAAATTAATGGGTAATATGAAAGAAAAATTCAAAATGAAGACTTAATATGATATAAAACACAATTTTGTTAGACATTAAATATTTAAGAACATAAAAAGGGGGTTATAGATTAAAATTTTTATATGGAAAACAACTCACAAACAAACATAATTAAAATTAGAAACTAGTAATGGTTCTTATATAATACTAGTAACGATTACTGAACCATAACTAACTCCCACTCATCAAATTTATAACTCTTTTAGTTTCTTCAATTTACTTTTCCCTTTTTGTAGGGGATCTTAGTAAGTAAAGAATTATCATAAAATTATACCAACATAATTAATTTATGATAATTTTAATGATTTACAAGAATCAATATAGGTTAGATTATTTTTTTATGTTAAAGATCAAAATTTTGGGATTTTATTTTAATATTATTATTACATGTGTTGAAGAAAACATCTCCTTAGAGTCTAACTTCATATTTTCAAGTAACTTATAGTAATGATATATTATCTTTCTTCATTTATGAGTTTATTTAATTACAATACTTGTAACATCTTGGATTTACATGTAATCTTTAGATATTATATGTATTGATTTCGAGACCAAGTGTTGAGATGGTGTGTGATTCGGAGGGCTAGGGTGCGTGAAACAATTGTTTGAATAATATTAAAACATTATATAGCATGTGCTTGTAGTTTTCCAAAAATAAAGAAGAATAACTTCTAAATAGGTACCGAAATCAGAAGTCCAAGGGAATTGTTGCATTCATAGCACTAACTTTACCTTAGGAGAGGCCTAACATTGACCAACGTGGGTCGACAATCAAATGTAATTTAAAGAAATTTTAAAAAATAAAATAAATTAAGTTTTATTTTATTTAACATTACATGACAATTAAAATATGTTTCCATTTGAATAATCCTTTTTCATAGAATTCAGGGTTATTACCATAACCCTAGAATTCCTCTGAAGCATAGAGAAAGAACCCTCTCTAACAAATGATGATGGATTAGATATCGGATCGTGGATCGTCGTGCCGACAAAGTTAGAGGATCTCGATAATGATGGAAAATCACATTCTCCTCATCAACGACCTATCCATCTCGAGGTAGGGTGTTTATTTTTCTTTTTGTTTTACCCATTTTAAAATTGAATGATGAACGTAAACCAAACCATGTAAACGTGGATCCATGGCTCAATCTTTTGCGGGGTGGATATTTGTTGGAGGGTTTTAATGGGAGAGAGATCATTGTGATAATTATATCTCTTCATTTATCCTTGAAACAAGAACGAATCAAGGCCGATATGAACAAAGGTTGAGTTTTGTTCCTCAAATGTTCATGCTGCTTTTCTCTTCCCCACTTCAAGGAGTTCTTCGATGTTGGACCCTCTTTATCACAACTCGAATTTTCGGGAGACTCCAAATGTGATCGGACCCCCAGATTTGTGGTAAGATGAAACCATGGCCAGATAGATTTATCTAGTGACCATAGAATCACATATGAGTTTTGGATTTAGAGTTTCAACCATCGGAGGAGGCATGGCGCCACGAGGAAGGATCCACTAAGAGAAAAATGGCCGTTTGCGATTGGTTATTTGTGATAGGAATATATCTCGTCGCAAACAGTCCGTCAAAAATATTATTTGTGATGAGGACATCACCCCGTCACAAACAATTAGTTATTTGGGACGAGATAAGGGGTCACATCGCAAAACGTTTGGTGGGGTGTACACACCAAACTATGGGAAGGGTATTTGCGATGGGGTTGCCTCCCCCCATCGCAAATACCCAGTGGCGGTGAAAGCTATTTGTGACGAGATATTCTCCTGTCAAAAATAGTGTGTTAGCAGGTCACTATTTGGGACAAGACTCATTGCAAATACCCTTTTAACTGTCGAAAGTAATTAATGCGGATGAAGTTATTTGCGATGGGAGTCTCGTAGCAAATAGTCCCGTTGCAAATAATCTAACCTATATATACCCTGCATTTGTTTTTTCGTTCTTCCTCTTTATTTATACTTTCTATATCCCTTTAAACTCTAATTTTAGAGGAAAAATTTTTCTGAGTTAATTTTTTTTCTACGAACAGGTTTTGAAGTCGTCTACAGCTATAAGAGATCATGTTTAAAGGTATTTATGTTTTATCTAATTTAATATTTATTTCATATTTTATATTAATTTTAATTATTGGAAATTAGTGGTAATTAAATTAGATTTAGATTGTTTTGTTATCAGTATTTATTGGTAGTAATAAATTGAAATTTTTAGTGCTAATTATTAATTATTAGTCGTAATTGGAAATTATTAATGATAAATAGTAATGAATATAAATATTTAATAGAAATTCGTAATTAGTAGTGGTAATTAGAAGTAATTAATAGTAATTAATGTTAATTAGTAATAATAAGTTGTAATTAGTAATAACTAGGAATTAATAGTAATAATTAGTAAAAAATAGTAATAAAGACTAATAATTAGTAATAAATACTACTAATTAGTAATAATTAGTAATAATTAGTAATAATTAGTAATAATTAGTAATAATTAGTAATAATTACTAATAACTACTAAATGATTATTAATAATTACTAATAATTACTAATAATTACTAATAATTAGTAAAAATTGTAAAAAATAGTCAATACTAGTAACAAATAGTAATAAATACTAATAAAAAGTAACAAATAGTAATAAATGTAATAAATAGTTATAAAATATAATAATTAGTAAAAATAGTAATAATTAGTAAAAAATAGTAATAATTGCTAATGAATAGAAATAATTACTTATAAATATTAATAATTAATAATAAATAGTAATAATTACTAATAATTAGTTATAATTACTAATAATTTGTAATAATTACTGTTAAATAGTAATAATAACTAATAATTAGTAAAAAATAGTAAGAAACAATAATAATTTGTAATAATTAGTGAAAATAGTAAATATTAGTAAATATTAGTAATAAATTGTACTAAATAGTACTAAATAGTAATAAATAGTAATAAATGCAATAAATAGAAATAAATAGTAACAATTAGTAAAAAATAATAAAAATAGTAAAAAATAATAACAATTACAAATAAATAGCAATAATTACTTAAAAAAGTAATAATTACTAATAATTAGTAATAATTATAAATAATTTGTAAAAAATATTAAAAAATATTAAATATTAGTAATAAATAGTATTAATTGGTATAAATTAGTAATAATAGTAATAATTAGAAATAAATAGTAATAAATATCAATAAATATTAATAATTATTAACAAATAGTAATAAATAGTAATAATTGTAAAAAATGGCAATAGTTAGTAAAAATATTAATAATTAGTAAAAAATAGTAATAATTACTAATAAATAGTTTTATTTACTAATAAATAGTAGTAATTACTAATAATTATTAATAATTACTAATAATTAGTACTAAATACGAATAATTAGAAATAAATATGAATAATTAGAAATAAATATAAATAAATACTAATAATTAGCAATAAATAGTAATAATTAGCAATAAATAGTAATAATTAGTAAAAAATAGTAAAAAATAGGAAAAATAGATATAAATACGAATAATTAGTAATAATTAGTAATAATTAGTAATAATTTTTAATAATTATTAATAATTAGTAATAATTTAGTATTAATGAGTAATAATGAGTAATAGTTAGTAATAAATATTAATAATTAGTAATAAATACTAATAATTAGAAATAAATACTAATAATTAGTAATAGTTAGTAATAAATACAAATAATTAGTAATAATTACTAATAAATAGTAATAATTAGAAATATTTAGAAAAAATTAGAAATAATTAGTAATAATTAGAAATAATTAGTAATAATTAGTAATAATTAGTAATAATTATGAATAATTTCTAATAAATATGAATAAATTGTATTAATTATGAATAAATTGCAATAATCAGCAATAATTAGCTTGAATTAGCAATATTTAGAAATAATTAGAAATAATTATCAATAATTAGCAATAATTAGCAATGAATAGCAATAAATTGAAATAATTAGCGATAACTACCAATAATTAGCAATAATTAGAAATAATTAATAATAATTAGGAAAAATTAAGAATAATTAGGAATAATTAGGAATAATTAGGGATTGTTAGGAATAATTAGTAATAAAGTAATAATTAGTAATAAATATGAATAATTAGGAAAAATTATAAATAATGGGTAATAATTAGCAAAATTTAGTAATAATTAGTAATTAATAAAAATAAATTCCAATATATAGAAATAAATAGCATTAATTAGTAATAATTAAGAATTATTAATAATTAATAATAATAATTACTATTGATTATGAATAATTTGTAATAAATAGTAATAAATAGTAATAAATAGTAATAAATAGTGATAATTAGCGGTATGTTGTAGTAATTAGGAATAACTAGTAATAAGTATGAATAATTAGAAATAATTAGTAATAAATAGTAATAATTCTTATTAAATTGAATGAATTAGTAATAAATTGAAAATTTCATAATAAATTGGGATAATTGTAATAAAATGTATGAACATTGCCCACTTTCTAGGGGATTGGCGGTGCTCCTTTTTTTCGATAACTCCTCTCCTTTTAACTCTCACCAATTAAAAAAATTATGAAAAATGTGATCCTGCATATGAATATTCAATATCATATGCATGAGATTAGATATGAATTCATAGGACCACGTTCTTTAAAAAAATTTCAGGAGGTGACAGTTGCAAGAAAATGATTTTTCGATGAAAAGGGGGATCTTTTGTCAGATAACTCATTTACATGCATGTTTCTCACACTGAAATCACAATGAAGAATCTAGTCATAGGTTTGATTATGCATTCTAGTATTCACGCGAATGGATATGTGTAACTCCATGAATATTCTTCATTTTGATTTCAGTGTGAGAAAGTTGCAAGTAAATGAGCCTTCAGATAGAAGAGAAGATTCCAATCCACAAGAAATTGTGTTTCCTGTAATTAGTGGTAATTAGTAATAAGTATATGTGATTATTTATCTTATCATTTTTCGATAGTGTTTTTATTATATCAAATTATTCAAAAAAACTAATAATTTTATATTTTGTAGAAAAATATGGAATAAAGGAAGTCCACAATAGTCATTGTTAGATGACCGCGCTAGGATAAATCAGCACAGAAATCCAAACAGTTCTGGTTTAAATCATGTATATATTGAGGGTGTTGAAGCTTTCTTATCATTTGCATCATCAAAAACATAATTTTTTCCGGAAGGAAAAATTATGTGTCCTTGTAAAAAGCATGCTTTAAAAACGTTTGACACATTTGAAAACATTGGGGGATATCTCTTGCGTTTTGGTTTTCAACTAGATTATGTATTTTTGTATCAAGACGGCGAACGCAGTTCCAGAGAAGATACTAAAAATTCTATTCTGGATCTATCACAGTTTAAAAATTTAGTACATGATGTTGCAGGTCCATCTATTCAACAAACTAAAACTCTGGATGATATAGATTTAACTTCTGAGTTGACACAATTTGAAATTTATGAGTTGATCAGGTCTGCTGAGGATACATTATATCCTGGTTGTAAGATAAGATAATTTGAAGTGGTTTCAAAATTAATTGATGTTAAATAAGAAAATGGAATGTAAAACAACTTTTTTATCTGATATTTTCTTTGGTTAAAACATTGTTACTAGAAAAAACACGTTGCTCATAAATTACTATCAGAGTAAGAGACTGGTTTGTAATATGGGTATTAGTAATCAGAATATTCATGCATGTTAAAATGATTGCATATTTTATTTTGGGGAAAATGATTTGTTGTATAGTTTCCCCACATGTGAATAATAGATGTATAAAGAAGCTCAACCGGGGAAGTCTGGATTGATTCCTGTAAAATAGTTAATATATTTCCCGCTTACAGCAAGGTTGCAGTGTTTATGTATATCTCAGAACACATCAAAAATGATGTCATGGAATAAAACCTATATTTCAAACGATAAAATCTTGAATCATCCATCTGATGGTGATTCATTGAAACATTTTTATTGAGTGCATCCTTATTTTGTCTTGGAAGCCTATAACATAATATTGATTGATGGTTTCTATCTGTTTGGTTGTTATGGTAGTTAGTATTCATGTTGGCCTATCTTTATAACTCTGTAAAATTTACCTCCATAGATGTTGTTAAAGGAGACTTATATCTTTTTACCCTTATTAATCCTATGAAATAAAAAAAAGAATATTTATGTTTATTTGAAATCTTTCATTGATGAGTTAAATTCATTATGGAGTAATGGTGTTAGCACACATGATGTTACTGTGAAAAAAAATTTCCTACTAAAAGCTGCATTGATGTGTAAAATTAGTGACTTTCCGGCATATGGCATGTTATTTGGCTGGAGTACACATGGTCCGAAATCATGTCCTTATTATATAGGAGAAAACAAATCATTTAGGCTCATTAATGAAAAAACAAACTTGCTATTTTGACTGGCATCATAGATTTCTTTCAACCGATCATCCTTTTTGGAGGAACAAATCTCATTTCAGAAAATGAAAAATTGAAAGAGATGTACCTCCAAAAATAAACTCAGGTACATTGTTAAAATTAGTTATATTTTCATTACATCCCATCACATTTGGACCAACAATAAACCAACAAAAAATTCAGGTCTTTGGAAAAGAACATGTTGGGATCCTCATGTATTAATAATGTTTTAATGATCACAAATCCAATTCAGTCTATAAAACATGTTAACTCTATGTAATCTATCACACATCAAATGTACAGTTGTTTAGTAAAATCTATATAAAGCTCTTAAGTGGTATACACACAGTTTGGTTACTATACACTATCATTTTATTTGCTTCATAATGATTTTTCTAACAAATGATTAAGTTTAATTCATTCCATAAATATCTCTGCTTAAGTATGAATACATATATTTTCCTAAGTATGAGACACCGTGAGCATGAGACACTGTGACCACGAGACACCGTGACCATGAGATACCGTGACATCCAAACACCGTGACATCCAGACACTGTGAAATCTAAACATCGTGACGTACAGACACCATGGCATCTAGAAACCTTGAAATCCAGACATTGTGCCATCCAGACACCATGACATCCAGACACCATGACATCCAGACACCCTGAACAGGACACCATGAACCAGACACCGTGTGAAGGAGAAACCATTTTCATGACATACTGTGAGACAATTTATTATAATGTTTTTTCATCTTTAAATTTAATCTCTAGCGGTCATATTTGAAGATTTTAATGCACTAACATAATTAATATTTATTTGGTAGACAATACGAGGTATGAGGTGCATAATACATGCAACCTATCAGCTCAAACACATGCATGCCAAGATAAAAGAGTAATGCAGCCCAAAAAAAATAAGTGTGTGGAAAGATACTAAAAAGTAAAACAAGCTGGTGTCCATGAGCACAACAACTAATAATACACTTAGATAATTCATGAAGATAGAATTGCATCATGCAAATTGATGTTGCTGAAGAACACACGAAGCATACTAGAATTCCAAGAATATCTTCATGCTGTCAAAAATCATGAAGAACACAAGCCAGATCTGTCTGACTTATGACACTCTGTTTTCCATAGGAGGACATGAGTTATGCATCTGATTCATCTCAAAAAGTCCAGAGCTATAAATACTAACACTCAGAGAACTTCTAAACCTCTCTCAATATTTCTACTCTGTTGTGTATCATTTTATAAACTTTAAAACAGTGTGTGTATCTATATAACAACAAACTCTATATCCTATATTAAACTGAAGGATATATGATATCCTTACTCAAACATCATTTTACACTTGTGAATACCCACAAATAAGTGTCGAAGAGGTCCCTGTGTGGCCTGGTTGTTTGTACCCACAAAGAACTATAGAAGAGGTCCCTGTGTGACCTGGACAGTCTTGTATACTGTTGTTAACCCCGATACAGGGTGTGGATCATGTTTATTTATATAAACTGCTTTGTGGAAGGTGATCACCAAATGGAGTAGATTAGGTCTCATCTTGAGAATGAACCACTTTTTTCATATCCGTTGTGCTACTTAATTTAGTCTTCTTTGTTTTACTGCTTTACTGTATAATTCAGATATCACTAAATTCACTTTGATAGTTACTCTTGGAAAAAGTTATAATTGGTTTTCCTTAGTATAATAGCTTCAAAAGTAATATTAATTTCCAACATTAAGATTACTGAGAGCTAATCAGTCTTCTAAGAAGTTATTTAAACAGTTAAACTCTTAAAACAGTATAACCTTGATTAAATGGGTTGTTTTTAATCTTTTGGGGATAACTTTTAGAAATAAATTTTAACCAGAAATTTTTGTAGTTACTCAATTCAACCCCCTCTTGAGTAATCTACTCTGACCAACAGAACACAATTCGATAAAACATATCATTTTTTGGGATCTTCAATATCAGTCTAAATTGATGGTCTACCACATGTTGGATGTCATTCATGTAGAAAAGAACTAAATATAATGTAAAAGCATGATTTGATCTTGCCCAAATTTGCAGGTGAACAGAACATGTACTGTTTGAAAATTTTAGATCATAGAGGTTAATGAAAACCGAAGTAGCTTATACGCTATCCCAAGAGATTCACTTTTTATTTTGTCAGTGGATTGTAGATTTGAGACTTTCAAATGGCTATGCTTCCAATTTGGGCAGATGTGTTAAGAATGGCCATATTACCAAATAAAAAATTAATGATTCTCATGTTATACTGGAAAGAATTATTAAGATTGGATTAATAGGTTTGTTGAATTATATAATTTGTGATTCAATAAACGATATATCATATTTTTTTGAAGACATTTGTGTGGTGACATGAGACTATAATGAACTGAGAAAACTGGAAGAAGATGTTGTTGTATTTATATGTAAACTGGAAAAAATATTTATGTCGTCTTTCTTTGACTCGATAAAACATTTGATATTACATTTTCCACATGAGAAAAAATGTTGAGGTCTAGTACAGTTTCGATGGATGTACCCATCTGAGAGATGCATATATAAATTGAAGAAAAAAGTACGTAACAAAGCATTAGATGAAGGCTCAATTACTAAATCTAATTTTTAAGAGGAAACTGGTTTTTTATGCTCTCATTATTTTGAATCTGAATATCCCTAAAAACACTACCGCATACGACTGAACGAGGGGAATTTTGATGATGAAGTGGGAAATAAATTATCAGTTTTTAATTAGCCAGATCTTGGCATCAGTGGAGATCATGTATAATGGCTTTCAAATGATGAACATCGCAGAGCTTATACATATGTTCTAATAAACTTTGAAGAAATGACATCATTTTTACAATGAGTGCTTCTATCAATTATTCTATAATTTATGTTATAGTAAGTAAACTTATTTTATTATTAGGTTATATGATAATCACATAAAGAAACATCTTCCACAAATTACAGCAAGTGCTCTTGAAGAAATCTGGAAAAAATTCTCAATGGTTTCAAAAACCAGTAACATAAATTATTGATGGTTTAACATATTAATTTAGTTTCTTATTTATTATGTTGATAATTGTTTTACAAATTTTCATGTGTCTAAACATGATGATAAAATAATAAGAGACCGTGTATATTGAGTTACCCACCATAAAAAATGGTTAAATCTAATAATGAATATACGGTGAATGGTTTTTGATTTCATACTCGTGTATATGGATAATAAAAAACAATGAATAGTGAAGTCTTCTTGAGAGGATCTCATCATAGAGAAATTGAAGCTGTCTTTTATATCATGTTGGATGAAATTATTGAACTATGTTATCTAAGACAAAATAACATAACGATGTTTAAATGTCAGTGGTTGGATACTGAGAGAGGCTTGCATGTATATTTGACTAATGAAATCGTTGATATTAATCATAAAAAGTATTCTTGTAGTAAATTAACCTTTTTTACAGGCTCAACAAAAACATTAAATTTATTACACAAAGTACTATGCTACTTTAAGAGACCTGAGTGACTGGTGGAGCATTATAAAATTCAAATTTTGGGAAATTGATTTTAGTCAAAGTGAATGTGTTTTCAATGAAGTTCATGGAATTGAAAATTTTCAAGAGACTACTCAAAATCCATCTTTTTCACAAGGAGACTATAATATCTATAATGAAACCCCAAAATTAAGGGTCGATGGTGATGATGATGTTAATGATGTGACAAATGAATTTGAAATGGACAGAGATGACGAAATTGAAATTCATATAGATATTGATTATGCCAAGAATAAATATAAAGAAATTGACATCGTCAGATATGAAGATGAAGATGAAGGTAAAAATCTACACAGTTAAATTCTAGTTATAATCATAACTAATATATATCTATATATAATAGTTATTTTCAACTATTTGTTAACAAAAATAATTTTGTGGTTCAGATGGACAATGATCTATTTAGTCAGTTGCAGGAGGGTGAGCTATCTTTGGATGAGGATGATTTGGGATCATCTGAGCCTCATCCTACTGGATGTACAGTGGGTACATAGAGGGGGCACAATCATGCACGACTGATGATTCCTGACCCTATCCCCGAGTGACGTCCACATCTTGTCTTTGATCCACGCACGTTGAGGTATGGTAACCTGTATATTTTAGTTAGCTTTCATTAATTTATTTATATACTAAATGTTTGATTATTGGTTCTTTTTTCACAGTTTCATGCATATAGTTATTGGGAATGGGAGTGCTATCTTTTACAAATATTTTTCTCAGGCATTGGTCACATGAGAACAAATTCTCATCGATGTGAAGCTCGACATTTTTGATCATCGGATGGTTTGTAAATAAATAAAATTTATTTTGAAATTTATTTCATTAATAACATGATATTATAAATTATTTTCAGGGTTTATGGAATCCCATAGTGGATAGCATGCATGACGCTACCCGAAAATCATGGGAGGTGTCTACGTGTGACCGTTTCCATCAGTTTTTCCACAATTTGAGGACAACCATGAAGAAAGTAGGAGTGGAAGAATTTTATGAGTCATGAATAACCCTCCTATTAGTGTATAATTCATATCATGTTTGGGATGGATTATGTTCACACTAGTTGGGTGGTGGATTTTAGAGGAGATCATCATTGGGTTGACAAAACTGAGGGAGACAAGAGGTGATGCATCAGGCCGGTAGCCATATATTCGTTACACATAGAGAGTATCTGGTAAGTAATTTTTTTAAAATATTTTACATGAAATAAAATATAAAAATTTTATTTTATATTCATAGAGGTAGTAGATCAGAATGATATTATAGAGTACAATGTTTATCGGAGGATGTATAGTGATCTAGCCACTGGAGATATTAGAGGTGATCACTAGTGTCAGATTGTGGTTAGTATTATTTCCTTTTCAGTTCGAAAATTAACTGCATATAATATTTTCACTATTTTAATTTCAAATTGGAACTTAAGGAGTCATATGAGCCCACAACCTCGCAGACACAGACTGAGAGTTAGGACGAGACGACTGATTAGACTAGTGCCCCCAATTTTAATGAGGTGACCTGGATGTAGGCGACCTAGTATGCCTTCGAGAAGGGATGAGTAGTTGATATTGGCTATAGATTGACTCATGGGACATATTTATGGTACTAATGTGATGTCAGCATTAAGCTCGAGAGGAGCTTGTGAAGAGACATCATATTCTGGCTCATGACATCGGGAGGAGCTGCGATCTCAGAGTGAGCTTATAGGAAGATTGCTTAAGGAGAGGAAGAAGATGTGTCAGCAGAAACATCATCATGAGCATGAGTGTTGATGACAACAACATCATTACAAGAAGTAGATACATTGATGGTAGTAGCAGCAATATGAGAAGATGGAGTACATGCGCTATCTGACTCATAATTAAGGGATGAAGTTTCCTCCACCATCTCTTCCTGCTCCCCCACCTCCTCTAGAAGACCACCCTAGTGATTTTTTTGTTATGTTAAAAACATATTAATTCCAGTTTTGTTGTAATATTAAATATTTATAGTTTATGTCTTTTATATTGGTGAGAATATTGCATCATTTAATTTTTTTATTTTTTTTTAATATTTTTTTATTTTTTTATTTATAATTAGAAATATTTTTTTAATGTTTTTTTATTTTACTAATAATAATAATTATATATTATTATTATTTTTTTTGAAAATATTGAGAATTTAAATATTTTTTATTATTTTTTATTATTTTATTAGTAATATTATAATAATATAATTTTTTATATAATTAATATTAGTATTATTATTATATAATATTATATTTTTTATATTAATAGTATTAAAATTATAATTATTTTCTAATATTAAAATTTCATAAATTTAATGAATATATATATTTTATTTTATTAATTATTTGTGACGGGACCTTTTGAGATGGGTTTCAGCCGTAAATAGTTTATATATTTTTTAAATAACTATTTGCAATGGGAAAATGGGCCCGTCAAAAATAGTTTTTTGTGAGGGGCCTGTCATAATAGGTTTTCATTATATAAACAGATAACTATTTCCGACGATGTTTTCTATAACGGGATATTTGCGATGGGACCCCGTCACAAAAGATCTTTTACAACAGGATCCCATCTCAAATACCTTAAATTCTAATAGTGATTGAAGGTGGATAACAGTATGCAACAACGGTCATGTGCGAGCCGATGGAGATAGCGAGCACCAAGGCCATAGGACACGATGACACACCACATGGACTGGACCTAACAATAGGATGGGATGTCCTGATAGTGTGAGAGGAAAAAGTGGGTCGAGCCTTATCGAAGTGGGCCAGGCCCAAAAATCTAGTCTGAACGATCTGACTGGGTCAGAATTGGCGAATCGGGTCAGACCCCAGGTCATGTCGGACCCCTGGTCAGTTCAAACCCTGGTCAGACCCAGCCGGATGGACCGAGCCATGGTCAACTGAGCTTCCTCTACATGGTCGACCACAAGGGGTGGTCGGACCGGGTGGTCAACCATGGCAGTCAACCGCTACGATCTGTCCATGAGCTAGTGGACCCCCTTCAGAATGTTCAAACAACCGTAACTTTCAAACCATCCATCTGTTTGACAAATCATCTATTACGTTGGGACCATTCAGACCAGGTGGTCCTTCTGAGATATCCTGAGTGGGTTTTTGGGGCGGTTTTCATATAAACTAGTTGATTGGGGAGTAAGTTCTCCTTTAATGATCATTGTTGAGGGGAATCATAAGATTGTGTGTCTCATAGAGGTTGTGTGTCTCATGGAGAATGTGGGACTCACAAAGATTGTTTTTTATAGATTATGTGTTTCTTATGGAGACTATGTGACTCCAAAAATTGTGTGACTCAATGATACTATGTGTCTCATGGAGATTGTTTGTTTCATTGAAGAGAATATATCTGGATATTCATTATATATGGGATGTGGGTGTAAATATTTACGTAGATGACTATACTATTCTAGTGTTGAATTTTCATGTATGGTATTTCTATTGTGTAATTTCCTTGGTGGTATTTCCTTCTTGGTATTTCATATGTGGTATTTCCTCTGTGGTATTTGTTGTGTGGTATTTCCTTTGTTGTATTTCCTATGAGGTACTTCCTTTGTGCTATTTCCTTTTAGGTATTTCTTTGTGGTTTTAGGGTGCCTTCCTTATTATTGTTTTACTCACCACTATATGGGATTTTCCAACAAGTGTCATGTCTTGTGTATAAGAGAAACCTTTTGAGAGAGTCTAAGGAGGACCACGACCAGACATAGATTTGCAAGTTTAGGTAGACCTAGGTGTTCCTACAGATTCGAGTAGCTGTCCCAGTAACCTTGAAAATAGGGTAGACTTTGTGGTTTATGACATTTCATTTGGTGGGCTTGTATTATAGCCTATTTTACATTACTACACTTTATATTCCTATTATACTCGGTTGGTTGGGATATATTGTATGCGTGCATTTTTCTACATAGTGTTTTTACATTTCATTATATGTGGATTGGAGATGTGTGTGTGTGTTTACATGTACTTAGGGAAATGCCTCCCATTCTATGGACATGCCTTCCTTTTTCTAGTCCCTAGACCATGGCCTATTGGAGGAGGGCTTGGGATAGTCATTAAATGGACCCTTTTGGGATGGGTCATGACAAAGTGGTATTATCGGAGGTCGTTTCTACCTTAGGTCAGGAGACGATTATTTCGGTTTGGGAATATAGTGTTATGTGTTTTGAGTTTGGCTATCTGGATAAGGAATCCTATGATGGTGCGGCAGCCAACATATCCTTACACTAGGATTACGATTTCTACATTTCGAATCATTACATGAAAAAACATGTTATATGAATAAAAAATGGTACATGCATCATATAGGAATCAGTTGTGTTTACCATGTTCTTATTGATTCAGCTCTCCAGATATACTCTATTGATTTTGGTACATCATTCATTATTATAGGAAGCCTCCACAAATAAATCCATCAAATATTCCATTGAATGATCACTATGATGATGTTCTTAGAGATGAGGCATCGGTATAGGGGCATGTACTAGAGATAAAACCTCAGAGTTGTTTTCCAGTGATTCAAGCACCCGTCAAGTTGCAGTTACTTTCATCATTACTGGATAAGGATACATATATACCGAGTGCATTTCATGAGTATTAGAGGTAGTGACATTCCAATTTTTAGGGTGATCCTGACCCCCATGTAGTTGATGATTGGATAGAGGAAGTTACATGTGTCTTCCACCTTTTGAGGATTCCATCTAACCATATGGAAGACCGTGCCACGAGTCTTTTTGAGGGATCAGTAGGGTAATGGTGGTGATTAGTGACCTAGACACATGATTATATGACTATATCTCAGAAATACTTCAAGAAAATCTTTAGAGAGTAGTTCATACAACTATATTTTGATTAGTGTTCATTTAAGAGATTCTGTATATGCAGTAGGGTATTCTGATTGTGGTGGAGTACTCATTGAGGTTTACCAGTCTTTTGTGTTGCTCCATGAATATGGTACGAGACCAGTTCCCCAGGGATCATAACATTAAACATGGCTAATATACGAGATCAAGGCATCCTTGATATCCCTTATCATTCCTACTTATGATGGTGTACTTGATTGAGCTTTTCTTGTGGAAGGATTCTAGCAAAGAAGACACCGGAAGTGGGAGATACCAGCAGACACCAGGTAGTTGAGACCTCGATAGTAAGTAAATGATGGATATTTTAGGGACCCAAGTGGGACATGCACATCTAGGGACAATCCCATGGCTCATGATCAGTAGTGAGGGTCTCCCAAGGTGGCTCAATTCAGCCTAGGGACATTATGGGTTACACATGCGGCGGCTGGGGAAATCAAGCATGAGAATGATTGACCTATAATATAGCCAATAGGGAAATGGTTGAAAGACCAATGAGGTAGAGGTAGAGAATGGAGAAGGATTTTCCATAGAGTGGAAGATGTGGGCGAGGATAAATAAGGGTAGTATGTGGTGGGTAGAGGTTCGACATGCTCCCACCTCCACCCCAGGTGGTCCGTGATAGGCTCAGAGAGTTGGTGGACAAGGATGAGGCCAGATAAAGGTAGTGGAGTCTTATGAACTTGGAGATACAAGGATGGTTAGAGGTATGATCTGTGTCTTTTTCACTTTAGCTTCAATTTTTATAGACATGAGTTTTAGTCATTATTTTCTTAACACATACCTTATTTGAGACTCAGAGACTTTGGTTGAACCATTGACTCGATGATTACACTTAGAGAATCTTGCGGGAGAATATTCAATGATCACACATTGGTGCCGATAGTGTGACCTTACTCTTGGAGGCAAGAATTTAGGTTGAGATCACTTGTTAGAGGCATTATGGCCTTATGGTGTCATTCTTAGTATGGATTGTTTATCCACAGTCAATGTTCAGATTGACTGTTTTAGGCATGGAGTGTAAAGTATCTGAAGTAATGGGGCCTAATTTTTCTTTTGGGAAAAAAATAAAACCAAGTAGTGTTGGATGTACTCACACATAAGAGGGTGTCTGATCACTCATCATTTGGCTATCCCGATCCTTAGTTCAATGGATGATATTAGTCATTCATTTCTTACAGTGGTGGAGGAGTATGGGGACATCTTTACTGGGGATATTCTAGAATTACCTCCCCACAGGGAGGTAAACATATGCATTGATCTATAACTAGTGAAGGAATTGACATATATACCTATATATCATATGCCTCTTGTAGAACTTCATGAGTTGAGGGTATAGTTGGAGGACTTGTAGAGGAAGGGATTTGTGAGACCTAATATTTCACCCTCAGTAGCCCCAATTTTTTTTGTTAAGAAGGAAACTGGGAGATTGAGGTAATGAGTGGAATTCTAGTTCTTGAACCAAGTGATTATGAAGAAAAAGTATCCACTATCGAGGATTGATGAACTCTTTTATATATTGAAATGGGTGTTGGGGTTCTTAAAGATTGATCCTAGATCTATAAATCACCATCTATGAGTACGGGATGAGGATATAGAGAATAGGAACATCAGATGTGTTTATGGTCACTTTTATTACATGGTGACACCATTTTTCTTGACAAACACCCTAGTAATGTTCATGGGACTCATGAGATGGATCATCCAGCCTTACCTAGATTGGACCATGGAATTATTCATTGATGACATCTTAGTGTACTTGGCATCTGAGGAGGAGCATGTGAGAAACTTGAGAATGGTCTTGGATACACTCTAAGAGAACCAATTTTTAAGAAGCTCTCAAAGTTTCAATTCTAGATTTGAGAGATCCATCTTAAGGGACACCTCATTTCAGTGGATAGAGTTGTAGTGGATCCAGTGAAGCTTGAGGGGGTTCTTTCTTGGGAGCCACCCATGATGTTACCAAGGTGTGCAGTTTCCTTAGTTTTCTTGGGAACTATCAGAGGTTTCTAAATGAATTTTCCAGAGTAGAATCATTCTTTACATCTTTGACAAGAAAGGGTAAGTCTTTCATGTGTATAGAAAACTTTTGGGAGATCTTTTAGCCTTTGATAAAAATATTGATGTGTGATCCCATATTGAGAATTCCTGAAAAGGGTGCAAGGTATGTATTGTCCTGTGATTCATCAAGAATCGGGGTTCATTTTTTCCTAATGTAGGGATAATCAGTGATTACCTATGGTTCATGGTAGTTTAGACAAGTCGAGAAAAACTACATGACCCATGATCTTAAGGTAGTAGTGGTAGTATTTACGTTGAAGATGTGCGGACACTGCCTAATGAGAGATCATTTTATCATCTACTTTGACCACAAGATTATCAATGATATGTTCCCTCATAAGGATCTTAACTTGAGAGAGAGGTGATGGATAGAGTTCCTCTAGGACTTTGACTTGGAGAGTTTCTATACTCCTAGGAATGGGAACTTAGTTGTCGATGCACTCAGTAGTATATCCAGTTCATAGTTTCTAAAAGAGGCATCAGAGAATCTGACTTCATTGCAGATATTCGTTGTGGATGGAAATGGATCATCTTACATTAAGTTGATGGTTGTAACCCCTACACTCTTATAGCATGTCAGGGACAAATAGCTTGGGGATACCAAATTCGAGACTCTACATGTTTAAATGTCCAAAGGGTATGCCCTGGAAGGATATTTGAATGGTGTGGATCAAACCATTCTTTTTAGAGAATTCTTAGTAGTACTGATGGAGTTACATGAGGACATTTTGAGGGAGTTTCATATATCCCCTTTGGTGAAACATTCATGAAGGTAGAAGATATACTGAGACCTTTTTCATCAGTTCTAGTAGATGATAATGAAGAATGGAGTTAAGGATATTTTTCTCGATGCCTCACTTGTTAGAAATTGAAGATTGAGAACTAGGTTCCAGTGGGTTTGATTCAACCCTCAGGGGTTCCATAATGGATGTGGTACATATTATCAATGGTATTATTGAGGTGTTTACCCAGAACGTATAGGGGACATTATAGCATCTGGGTGATGGTTGATCGACATGCCAAGTTGGCCCACTTATATGCTATTCTGGAGTAGAGTTTAGCAGAGAGACTAGGATGAATCTACGTAAGGACATAGTTCGACTCTATAGAGTTCCATCAATGATAGTATTGGCTTTTGATGTTTATTTTATATCCCAATTGTGGAAGGGATTTCAAGAGTCATTTGGGACTCAGTTATTCTTGAGAACAATGTTTCACCCATTGAAGGATGGAAAAACTGAGTGGACCATTCATGTTCCATAGGACAAGATACATGATTTCATCTTGTATTTTTTTCCACAGATGGATTACCTCCCCCTAGTGGATTTTTCATACAAAAATAGCTACTATTACACCATCAGTATGAAACCATTTGAGGCCTTGTAGGGGAAGTTCGGCTGGTCGCCACTTTTCCATATGGGCCCAGGAGATTCCACACTCATAAGAACAAAGTTGGTGGAGGTGACTACAGAGAAGGTGCATGTCACACTGAAGCAGATGAAGAATTCACATATCCATTATAAGTCTTAAGATGATAAGCAGAAGAGGCCTTTGGATTTAGAGGAAGGAGACCATGTGTTCTTTTGGGTATCACCTCAATACAGATTATGGATATTTGGTTAGCGAAACAATCCATTTCTATGGTTTATAAGTCCTTTCATAATACGATGTATATTTGGTGAGGTTGTGTATCACAAGTATCTACCTTCTTTGTTAGAGTGGGTATATGACGTCTTCCCTTTTTTGATAGTGTGGAGGTATGTGCATGACCCATCACACTTCATATACTGTGGATATCTATACATTGATGAAGAGGTGAATTTTACTGAGTACTTGGTGGAGATTGAGAATTTAAAGGAGATAATACCCCATGGGTGGTTGATTCCTCTGGTGTGCGTTTGGTTGCACCGTGGGAATCTCAAGGAGAGAACTTGGGAGAGGGAGGTTTAGATTCATGATCAGTACCATCTTTCTTTGAGTAAACATTTTGTTATAGTTTTTGGGGTTGAAAATACCCATAGTCGGGAGAATGTAACATCTAATATTTTCCATTTATTATTTTTAAATAGTATATGGATTGATTTTGAGACTAGGCAATGAGAAGTGGTGCGATTCCAAGGTCCGATGTGCCCAAAATAATTGTTTTAATAATATTAAAATATTATATATCATGTGCACATAGTATTCCTAAAATTAGTGCAATAAATTATAAATGGGTTCTAGGATAATAAATATGAGGGCACTGTTTCATTCATAAAAGTGACTTTACCTTATTCACGGCCTGAAATCGACTAGCGTGGGTCAGCTGTGAAAAGTAATTTTTGGACATTTTATAGAATAAAATAAATTATGTTTTATTTTAGTTAATTATAAAAAATAAATAAATTATTTTTCCTTTTGAATAATCATTTTTCATATAATTTAGGTTTATCTCTATAAACATAAAATACATCTAAAGCATGGAGAAAGAAGACTCTCCAACGAATGATGACAGATCATAGATCAGATCATGGATCGTTGCACCAACGGAGTTGGAGGATCTCATCAACGATGGAAAAGAAACCTCTCCTCATCAAACTCCAATCCAAATCATGTTAGTTCATTTTTTCCCTTCATGTTTCCCAGATCATAAATTCTACGACGACTGTGGACCAGCACATGAACAAGTTGATCCATGGTTCGATCGTTTTGTTAGATGGATATTTTTTGTGGGGTTTTAAGAGGAGACAAATCATTGTGATAATTATTGGTCTCCATTTATCATTCTTACAAGAATTAATTGAGGCTGATAAGAATAAGGACCTAAGTTCATTCCTTGGGTGTTCATGGTTCTTTTATCTTCCCCCGTTCATGGTATTCTTTGTTGTTAAACCCTCGTGGTCACAACTCGAATTGTTGGGAGGCTATGAACATGATCTGACACCTAGATTGGTGGTAACAATAAACTGATGTAAGATTGATGTAGATCGTTACCTAAGGATCACATATGATTTTCCTTTTTCGTGTTCAAACATTGGATCTGTAGTGGGGGCCCACAGAAGTAGAGAGGGCAGGGAGCAGTGGTGGTGTAGTGTGGGACGCTACGCCTGCAGACCAAGGAGGCATACTATGTGGACTGTAATCGACAATGGGCCTTCATGTTATATTGGAATATTAATTTGGGTCTAGCTAGGCCATGTGGGATGGGTCCACTCAGTGGACTGGGTAAGACTCAGCAGGTCGGATCGAACCCCTTGTCAGTTTAAAATTTGGTCAGACCTGCGTGGCAGGAAAAGGCCATAGTCGACCGAGATATAATGGCATGGTTGGCCACAGGGGTGGTCAGACTAAGAGATTAACAGTGGGGTGAAGTTTGACCAAGAGGTTGATAGCCACTATCATTCCACGAGTTATTGGACCCACTTCTGAATTTTCAAACACCCGTAACTTCAAAGCTGGGTGTCCATTTGATTAACCATCTACTATATTAGGACCCTTGTTATGAGATATTACTTTTGATATAAATTAATTGGGGGGGGGGTCATTTTTGAATTTTTGATATGACCTTATGTCTTGAGTATTAGGTTATCCTCGAACGAGCGTGCTTGAGCAGAATCCTATGGATGGATGTGATATAGAGACTAGGTGTCTCATGAAGACTGTGTGACTCCCAAAGTCTATGTGTCTTATAGAGATTGTGTGACTCCAAAATACTATGTTCCTTATAGATACTTTGTGTCTTGTGGATAATGTGTGACTCCCAAAGACTGTGTGTCTTACTGATACTGTGTGTCTCATGGAGACTGTGTGTCTCATGGAGGCTGTGTGTCTCCTAGTGATTTTGTGTCTCATAGAGAATACGTGTCTCATGGATATTATGTGTCTCAATGAGACTGTACGTCTCATGGAGACTGCATGTCACATTTGAGAGATTATATCTGGATATGGTTGATATATAGGTCGTGGGTGTATATCATTAAGGATCTGACTGTATAATTCCTTTGTGGTATTTCCTATGTGGTATTTACTTTGTTGTATTTTTTGTGTGGTGTTTTCTTGTGTGTTTTTCCTTTTTGGTATTACTTTCTGGTTTTGGGGTGCCTTACCGAGTGTTGTTTTACTCACCCATACATGGTATTTTCCCACATGGGTCGTGTCTTGTGCAAATGAATGAACTTTTGAAAGTGTCCAGGACTGACCATGATTAGATAGAGCTTTGTGGGTTCAGTCAGGATGTGGTGTTACTATGCCTTTGAGTAATAGTCCTAGTATTTTTACCTATAGGATAGACATTGTGGTTTACAGAATTATTTGTGGGCCTATATTCTGGCCCAATTTACTTTACTGCACTTTACTTTTTTGTCATAATGTATTGGTTTGGATATATGGAATGTGTGCATTTGTTTACTTAGTGTTTTTACATTTCAGCATTTGTGGATTGGAGACGTGTGCATGTATACAAGAACATAGGAAAATCCCTCCCACTTGTGGGATATTTCTTCATGTTTCTAGTCACCAACCCCTGGCCTATTGTATGTAGGCTTTAGATAGTCACGATATGAACCTCTTTGGGGAAAGTCTTTAAAATAATTGTTTGTGGTTTCATTCCATTGTAGGAAAACAATTATCCATATTTTGTATGAGTACATAATTTTTTTTATTGTTACTGTTATCAGTTCAAGATAAATTTTATTTTGATATGTTAGAGATTTACCTTTTGAGAATTTATTTTTACATTATCACTGTCTATGTTATAGGACTCACTGTTGGTAGGTCTGACATCATATTTATTTGTATATTATAATAAAGATAAGTTAATTCCCATCCTATTGTTAATTGGTTTAATTATTATTGATTTCAATTTGTGGGGTTTTCAATAGGAAAATAATTTTTATAATGTTATGTCAACACATGGAAATCGTCCTAATGTTAAATATTTACCTACATCAATAATAGTAAAATTGATTTTTGATTTGTTAAGGATTCAGTAATTTAGATTTAATTTTAGAATTATAATTTTATAGGTCACAAAACAATCATTATCTTAGTCTAGAGTAATATTTATTGGTACAATATAGTAACTATATGTTAATGTTCATCCTATTTTTAGTTGGTTTCACTGTTATAAATCGTTTTATTAGATTTGTTTAATAGAATTCATTATCATTAAATTATTCTAATTATTGGTAATATGATACAAATTAAACTAATATGGAACTAAACCTTCAAAGATAAATTAGATATATAATTCAGACAAGGATCTAGGTATGAATGTTTTGTAATCATGACCTACTCAAATGATATGTTTTAGAAGTAACTGATTGTTAATAGTTATAGACATAATATTTTTATATTCTAACTACAAAATTTTTAAACATAATAATTCATGTTTACAAATATTTAATTTTTTAAATTTAAGGTTATATATATGTTTTAATGTTTATGGAAATATTAATGATTAATATTAACACATAATTTATATTGGTTTCCATGTATTTTGTTATAGTGCATACATATTTCGTTATTACAAGTATTTGGGTGATATATGGTTTGTTATTATTGAGATATGTTCATACTAGAAAATTGTTTATCTAGAAAAGGCTTGTTGTATGGATACTCTCATCCCATGTATTTTTTCGAGCATATTTTTTTAAAAAAATTAATACAAGAACCTTTAAATACAAATAAAAAGTGCAATCAAACTATTCAGTATAACGAGATTCTAATAATATTGAAGAAAAAAGTTTAACGAACTTCAAAAATTTCTAGTGTTGTAGTTAATTCCCAACATTGAAATGTGTAATTAACCATCTTAACAACTTGAAGCTCAATATCCCCATGTAAATTTTCATCCACTAACTAACATATATACTATCACAAAAAAATATTTCTACGAATCCTTCCTTTAGTCGATGTTTGATATTATTTTCTTTAAAACAATACAATATATTCATTTGAAAATCATGAATTTCTTCTTGATAAATATTTATCATTAGTACCTAGATTGTTTCTAACTTCAATATTACATGGGAAATTAATATATCACAGTATGCAATAACCCTATCTTTCTAGGGAGAATACTCTACATTCAATTTCAGTTTCAATTTATCAAAAAATATTTTTCTTCATAATAAACCTATGAATGTAAATTAGTTATATTAGTTCATAGGTTACAATAATATAATAAAATATATATAGTAACAAAATAATTTTTTATGTAAACACCAAAAAAGGATACTGTACCAAAACTATAACATCACTTGCTAATACAAAACAACATGAATTGAATGGGTGAGATATCATTGAATTAGTGAAATGATATAATATTTTATCTATTTTAAAAAAATGTGTTAAAATATATGTTGGTATTATTAATGAGTATAAAAATGTTTCCCTATAATTCACAACACTACATCAATAGAGTTTTATGAAAAAAATCATCCATTATTTTATTATTCCAAAAAAATATTCTTTTTTAGTATGATATCATTTTTAATATGTATTACCCAATATTATTATGCTTAAAAATGAAAATATATTGGTACTCAATGAAATTTTTTCCATAATAAATATTTAATTCAGATGGAATATTCTATTCAACCAACCTATCAAATATTTCTTCTTAAATTTAGTTTGTAGGCATTAATTTCCTAGTATTTTTTAATGTGGAATAACATAAAACAATGCGTGAGGGGGAATATAAAATATATTGGATTAAAAAATTAGTACCAATAAGACATATTAAAATAATTTTCATTTTTTATTTAGATTCCCAAATATATAATCAAGTGAAACAATATGTTTCATGATTCAAGTCTCCCATACAACACTATATTCATTAGAAGAAAATTATTTAAACTTCTCATAAAATTTAATTATAAATAATATTTATTGAATAATTTAAGATAAATCAGACTAGTTGTGATACTATTTTGTAATATATGATATTAAATTGAAATTTTATTTTTTCAATCTATTATTTTCATTGACCTATTTTTATATATTAATGTAAATGGAAAACATCTTCCATGCTACCCAATTCTATAAAAAACTACCATAAATTAAAACCAAATTGGGACATTATCTTTCTCAAATCAATATTTTCCATTGTATCCATTATTTTTCTTCTTATTTATTCATAAATATATATTTAGTCATATTTCTTTTTATTTCTTTCTCTCTAGAGAAAATTTATTATCATCGATCATGTTTCAGTTGAACATTCATTCTAGGTGTGGGAGATGTGGATAATTTCATCTTACCTTTTCAAATAAAGTATCATTGATCATAACATATTACTATTCCATATATTCTAAATGTTGTTATAAAAACATCCTATTTAACCATTACGGTCACATCCTATTAACTCCATACTTCATTAAAAAATAACCCCTTTTTATTAACATTTATAAAACATAATTTCGCCCTTATCCTTAAACTTAACTTCATCTCTCTTCTATTCCACATCCGTTGATCCAATATAAGCATTATCTTATGGTTTTTTAATTATATTTTCATGTTTTTTAGAATTAACTTTAATATTTTTAAATTTCCATTGTTAATTTCCCACTTTAATTTTGATGTATTTGAAAAAAATTGTCACTACAACCACTTCTCCAACCTCTATAATCAAAACATTTCTTCAAATTTGTCACCTCAGGTGGCTGGGGTTCATAAGATGATCCATCAACATTAGTATTAACACCATGAATAACCTATTTTCATTTTTTATGTTAATAAAAATTATTATATATTATTAAAAAGAATATATGATTTAAAAAACATACATAATCAAATGAAAATGACACATCATTTATACAATTATTTGTTTTTATATCTAAGTCTATTAGACTCCGCTTATTAAATAGTACATCCACACTTTATTTATCCATATTCATAGTTCTTATTTCCTCATAAAACCAATACTCCATTTAGAATTTAATAATTTTATAGTTATTTTGTATGACACAATAACATCAATTTTATGGAGAAAAGTACACTGATAATGATGAAATAAACCGAGATGCATTCAATAGGTTTTGGGAATATTCCCTAAGAGACTGAATTAGTTGGTCATATATTACAAAAGACTAGGATAGAATTCAATTTTCAATCAAACCATTAACGAAATTAAATTATTCATTACCCAAATAACAATCAGTTTCACTGAAAAACTACATCCTGCAAGCATAAAAACCCAACACCCTATATGTATCTGAATATTCCCTTGGATTTTCATCTATAAACTCCTCTGGTATATCTACTATAATAGCCTCTTATTTTGAAAAATTTCAAGAGTTTTCCAATGTCCTTTAAAATAGTGGTAACTTAATGGGACCATATTTATATGATTCAATAATTTTAGTTTTTTCGTCTATTATCCCAAACAACATACTTAGGTAATCTTCATTAAATTTTGAACACAACCAACTGAAAAGAGATATGGATGTTTCTTCATCATACTTCCTTAACACATACATGAATTAGGATTCTAATTTATTTTTTTCTAATGATGAAACATTATTACAAAGTAAAGAATTTATCAAATCCAAATATATTGTCTCACTTAAGGATTCAATAAGTCCTTATTTTATATATAGTTAATTTTTTTAATGTAGTAACTATATAGACGTTATCTTTAATATAAATTATGTAAAACCCCCATAAGATTTGTTTTTAATCATAAAACATAACCAATATATACTATAACATTCTCCATATAAAATTTTATTAGAAACATATTCCAATGAAAAATTCTAGTGTAACATTACTAAGGAAAATAATAGTATAAGATTATAATAAAAAGATAAAACTATGTGGGTATATTTAAATAATTTAAGGAAATGTGTTTTGATGAAAGTTGAATATAAACATCAATTAAACTATAAAATGATGTCACGTATTTCCCAATAATCTAATCTCTTAACCAGTCCATTCCATTTAAACTCACGTGTAATACATTTGAAGGGGCCATTGGGGTTTTCCATGGTTAATGAAAACCAGAATTCTATTTATCATTTATTATTCTAAAGAAAACTAGATGAAATACAATATAATTTTATATTCACATAAAAATAACATTTAGCTATATTTTTTTGAAAAATTAGGCCCTATCACTTATGTGCTAAGTTCGTCACATTTAATAACACCTATAAATTCAATTATATATTTAAAAGATTTGATTTCAAATTAAGGCTTATAAGATGGATTATAATTCACTTATAAATTTTACTTGACATTAGGGAAAACACTAGAATAGAAAACCCTATTATAGATCAATTGAGAACAATTTATAGTTTCTATAATTAATTTTTTTTGTGAATTCACAACTGTTTAATTTTCATCTCTCACTCTAAAATCACCATGGTATGACCTAATTGTAAATTAATTAGTTGATATTATTTTTCCTTAAATCTTAAAAACAGAAAAAATAAAAATTAGGAATTCAATTAAAATAATATTTTTGGGAATATAATAAACTTTTGGAAATAGGGATTGACATAGTAATTTGGATACATGTTTATTAAGATGGACATTCCTCAATATTTTTTATTCATCCAATCATTACCTTAAAGTGACCAATTTTGACCATATAGGTACTCCCCAAATATATTTGAATCTAGTTTATTTTAGTCATGTCTCTTTAAATACTCATATGAGTTCTATCAATATTATCCCACATTCCAAATTTTTTTAAAAACTTCAACAAATTAGATTCTCTAATAGCACTTAATATATTTAAAATCATTAATTAGAATGTCCTTTATTTCACGAGATCATTACCTCAATACAATTACATCACATACATTCTTCTTGAAATTAACTATCTTTCTAAGCAGAACAAGGATAAATCATCTAAAAATGATTATTCTCTTACCATGAGATAACTTCACAAAACACATATCTTTCATATATGTGGAACCCCACATGACTTTGTGAGTCACTTTAAATCTCATTTATCTAATCAAACCAAGGATTATCATTTAAAAAAACATATTTTCGTGCATAAAAAATCAATTATATATCATCCCTACAAATAAATGGATTATATGAAATTTCAAATAGGGAAGTTAAAAAGTTATTTAGAGAATTGTAAATACCAAAATAAAATATTTGTTATAAAAACATGGTGAAGAAATTTGATAATATTAGACTACCTATAATACACCCACTATGATTTTTTCAATTACGCAATTTTTTGTTAATGAAATCCATCTAACTATAAAATTTAATTATATTTATTTAGTTATAAAAACATGTAAACATGATTATGAAAAAGTATTTGAGGCAATGTTTTTTAATTTAATTATTTAGAGGATCTTATATATAATTCATAGGATAATTATAATCTCTAGAATTAAAAGGATAGATCACTCTAAGATGAATTCATCCTCTCAAATTCATGTCATGAATTTGGTAAGGTAATCCTCTTTATTTAAAACATTCTCATTATTTTTGGTAAGATTAATACTTTATGGGAAGTTCAATTTATTTATACTAATGTTTACCCATTTAGTGAATTTCATTTTCAAAATCCTTCAAAAAATGAATTTAAAATTAATGGAAATCAATTAAATCATTATCACATGGGGAAATGTGAATCGGGTACTGTCTCAACATTCATTAAACCAACTTCTACATTTATATACTCACCACTAGATTTAGTGGGAGACCCACCTAATCCAAACATTGAAAAGAATCTATACTCAAATATCCCGCTCTCACACCTCTTTCATAATTTCTTCCTTTCTCCTTCATTATTTCTTTATTTTTCTTCAAATTAATTTATATAATATTTCAATTTTTTTATTTTTTTATCTTTATGTGTTCATGTTTTTTAATTTTAAAAAATATATTAATTACTAATTTTAAAATGGGAATATTTTCTAATCATTTTCAATTAGTTAAGAGACATTATTTTCATAATTGTTTTTTATTTTAACCAAAAAATTGTATAAATGATTTTACATTGACACTAATATGTTTTAAATTCATAATTTCATATGAAAAAACTACCCCCTGCCAAATTATGAGGATGAACATATGATTTAACACAAATATCATCAATGGATTAATTTTCTTTTTTATTCTCTACCTCAATTTGTGATTAGAAAGTTTATTTAACTTTGAGAATATTTTTTTAACTATCATCATAATTCAAATGATATTGGAATTTTTTAAAAGACCATATGAGAATCAAATAAGACAAATAGAATCCTTGTACCGTCACATCAAATATTCTTTATAAATAATTTTCAGCTAATGAAGACCAATTTTTTGATATCCATATTACTACCCTAATTCATTGAAACAAAAAAAATTACATGTATTATTATTTCATTATTTTTTAAATTAAATTTTGTGGGTAATGGACTTCATTTATGAACTAATTTCATAAATTTTTAATTTGATTACAAATAATTTCAAATAAGAATGATTTTATGTGTGGGGGAAACATTTTTAATCATTTAATTTTGGGAAATAAATTTTTTTAATGTCATTTTCTAATTTTTTTTAAAAAATATTTTGAGAACGGGAAAAATATGAAAATATTTATATTGGGGAATAATGATAAAAAATAATTCCTGAATTTTCTTTACTTCTTTTTTAATATTGAGAGGTTTTATTATTTTATATATTCTATATTTTTTTATATTCCATTCCAATAACTTATGTCTTACTTTATAAATTTAATCCATTTTAAATATGTCTATCCATATCATTTTATATCATATTTCATTAATTTTTCATTTTTTTCTATGCTTATGTTTTTACCACTCTATACTCTTTTGGTTGTTTTTCCAAAAAAACCTCCTTAAGAATAAAACTTTATTTTTATGCACATTAGTAATAGATTGGAAGCTATGATATATTAAAATCCCATTGGATATCATTTTTGGTTCTCAAATAAGTGAACCTCATTGATATATTTGCGTTATTATGAGAGGAAAGAGTTTTCGATAACTTTATTTTATGATTCCCGTTTTCAGATTGAAAAAGTAATTTTTTCGACATATAATTATTATAACAATATCTTTTGGAATAAATTATTTCTGATTGAACTATCTTATCCCTTCATATTGAAGATTTTTTTATATTTTTTGGCAAGTAAAAATGATTTTGTTTTTGTTTATATTTTTTCTTCTTGGGGGAAGGAACAAGTATATAATTTGGTGGAACTGATGATATATATTTAATTATGATTTTAATTACACCCCTTACTATTTTTTCACTAAAAAATAAATAATTCTCAATCAATTTTCATGTCACCCAAATATATGTATATGTAGAGCATCATTTAAATTAATTTAGTTATCGTATGGTTTTTAATTTTAGTCATAAAATATATTTTTCTAAAACAAATTATATTAGTCCTATATTATATTATTCTTGATTCACATTATAATGGTTCATCCAACTAATGATTTGGTAAATTTGGAAATTCTATGGATAATTTGAATCATACAACATAGACAAATGAATCTTTCAAGACAACTAGAATAGAGTAGATCTTTAATTTTTTTCGTATCAATCCAAATATTAAAAATAAAATACATTTCACTATATATTATAATATGTTTCAATCCAAATTATATAAATACTTCATGTCCTAACTTAATATATAATTGGAACAACATGGGTACAAATCTCAGGAACATAATTCTATTTCATATTTAAGAACCGATCATTAATCATTCATTTGATCTGAATATACTCATCTGATAATGATTTAAATTAATTTGAATTAATAACTACATTTGGAAAACATTTTTTATAATATTTGGTTTTTATATGGTTCTATTTTTTTCTTAAAACCTATTTATACAGAATCCATGGAATAAAAAATAGTCTATGATTGGAGAACATGGTTTACTAAAATATACATATCATTTGGTAGAATACTCCAATGGCTGTAAAATATGGGGGATATATTGAGAAAAAGTTATCTAAAAGTTTTTAGGATAATATATTTTGATAAAATAAATTCTTTAGGGTGAAATAAAAAATAAAAAATAGTGTATTTATTTAGAGTGAAATTAGTCTACCCACTTTACTATTAATTTATGTTCAAAAATCCCATGTAGGGAGTTGGAAATACAAATTATTAGTATAATAATTGGAAAGACCAAACCCTTTTCAAAGGATTTAGAGGACCGTACCTACTCATATATTAACAAGAGAAACCAATTCCTTAATTTTATTCCTCATGTTCTTATTCATTATTTTATTATAATATTGTATTGTTTTTTCATAATGTTTCTTAAAAATTAATAAAATTTCAGTTATAAAATCTTATTCGAAGATTCCTGCAATATTTTTAGTATTAATGTATTAAAATCACTTTCAATTATATTTTAATCCCTTTCCTTTTCAACTTTTTATTTTTTCATGAGTGTGTGTAATTTTATCTAGGTTCATGTTTGTGTTTTTTGTTCACATAATTATTCAATTTTATCATTGTTTTTATATCCTTTTTTCCCATAAAAATATCATTGAAAAATATATTTATCATTTTAATGGATATATAAATCATCCACTAGAGAGATTAATTAGGTTGGTAATTAAATTTCAGTAAGATTATTATATGTTTAATGTTATAAAAAACCATTGTGTATCATAATTAGATTTGTCATGGGTAAGTGAAATATTTATTTACTTATGTGGATTCCATGGATTGTTAAGGACACTTAAAAAATGCAGGGATTATTGGAACAACTTACAAAATATTTTATGTATTATTAATCTTTTTATGAATGATATTAGATTATGATTAAACCCCATTCGAGTCTTTTATTAAAGACTACCCTATTTATTCCAATATAAACAATCCATTGAAATAAATGTTTACTTTATGAAATATATTATAATAATCAATGATATCAAAAGGCTTAAAATTATAAATATTAACATCTCCCCAATTCATATAATTTTTTTAATTTAAATTCATTCTTCAATCAATTGGTATAATCTCTTAAAAAAACCCACCCACTAACATTAAAAAGAAAATAATTAGTTAAAAACCAGCAATTCCATCTTAGAGGATTCAACCTATGTTTTGTGATATGAATTATAGAAAATAATATAAGGTTTTTATGTTTATATAATATAATAATACATTTTTCATCCATACTAGGGAATATTCCACACTCAAATCACATTTTACTAATACCTTATGATTTTCCAAGAGTTTCTATAATCAAGTACATTACTATCACATTTTCCATATCAATGTAATAAATCATTTAATATCATGTATATGTAATCAAATAAAATGTTATCATCAAATGAAAATAAAAATAGAGAAATATGAAAACATAATATCCATATGGAGAATATAATATATCACAAAAAATGTAGCCATAGATATTTATAAGTAGTATCATCTACGATACCCTGGCTCCACCCACCTGAACAATGACCATGATAGAGATGTTATCAGACCTATGGAGCATGTCTATATATGCTAGGGGATTCTAACTAGTGAAGAATGTCCAATATTAACATTCCCAAGATAATAATCATAGTATCATAATATAAATATAAAATATATATAACACAAATCTGCATCCATAATATAATATCTCAAGATCTAGAATTAATGTTATGAGATGACCACAAACCTATTAAAACTACACCCACTTTGTAATATATGTATTATTTCTGTCCGAGAATTTATGCATCAACATAAAATCCCTACAAGGTTGGTAATAAAAAAAATAAAAAAACCTAATATAAAAAAACATAAGGGAACATAACTACCAAATCCTTATATTCTCCTCAGTCTTATCTCTAACCAAATCAAGCTAATCCAACATGATCACCAATAAAACATTATTTTAATACTATAGTTTAAATATATAGTGTAAACATCCACTAATATTCATGTTCATGGTGTGAGAATAAATCTTAATAGAGAACCAGTAATGGTTCCCCTGATATGTGATGCAATATATATGTGTAGGGATAAAAAAAATGTCATTCTACTCAACATACAAGAAACTGTATCACTTCATCTTTAATTAACAAGACCACTACTAAATCCAAACCTATTTTTTGGAAATTGATGGTTAATATAGAAATAGAATCTATGAGACTAAAACAGGGTCTCTAATACCCACAATTTAGGAACCATGAAGCGTTATGTCTGGGATCCTTAATGGGAAACCTGAGAAAAAAATAATTTCATGATATGGACCCAAAGAGAATCATATAAAACTATGTAATGACAATACTGATCCACTAAGAGAAACAAATAATAACCACATAATTATATAACCATATCTCTAAAATAAAACCCATATAAACCTTGAAACACCGTGTCTTTCCCCCTATTAGGAAATTCCATGAACTAAAAATTCCATAACTGAGACCCTCTAAAAAAACAACATAAATGATGAAATATGATGACAAATATCCTAAAATAATAACATTATGAACTAAAAAACACTATAGTTACTCCTCTATAAGAAAATAAATGTAACTTCCTAATCAAATGATAAGAATCTGGTTCAAATAAAGCCAATATACTCCAGGTATAAAAAACCCAAAACCCTCTATTTATTCTTTTATCATTTACATTCAATGTTTCCATACCCCAACTAAAAGCCTAGTATATAATGATATACATAAATAGAATTATTTTCAAAAAATACAACCTACCATTGATTATTTCATATACACTATCTTCATCATAACATATACTCTAAATCATGTATTTTTTTAACTCAAATGATATATAATTTCCCCTCCATAAATGGAATCCAATCTACTTGGTTACATTGGATCTACACCTAGACCACACTCATTGAAACTTACCCATAAATATCAACTTTTTATTGACTATTAAATTTATAGTAATTAAACAATTTGGACTCAAGGAACTTACCCAGTTCTCACTTTTTTAGCCCAATTATTTCTATAGAGGTCACAATAGTGTGAGGGTTAACCCCAAGGTAAAAGAATGCATTAAAATCATTGGTGGAATCATTTCAAATACAATTTTTTATCCTTCAATAATGTAGTATGTTCTCCCCCACTCACTAATCCATACTAGACATTTCTTCAATCCCACCCCTTAAAACACATACTATTCTTATCATAGAGATCCCAAGATCTATAATCCTACTTTTCCTTTATCACCCTAAGGTTGTTTCCACCAAGGGAAACTATAATTAGTAGATAACCAACGAGAAAAACACAAGGGATCCTCTTTAGTAGGATTTACTATGCCTTTTTAATTATTTCTCTCTCATAACAATGTTTAATACTCTAATTGTCTATAAGGGGACGTTTTTAATATTCCATAATGTAATCTGGTAAACCCAAAACCATATAAAGGAATAAACTCACTCAACATCTATACAAGACCAGTGTAATCTATACTAGAGTACAAATAAATTATTTTATGCAAAAAATTAAAACTCAAGATACATTATAGATAACTAGTTTCTGCAACCCATAGATATGTAGCAATTAGATAGTCCTAAAATCCCTTGAAAAGGGTGGAGTTCCATTTTTAGTCATAAGAGAACTTACGTAAACTAAATCCCCATTTAATGTAATCCATCATGAAATAACATGTAATAAAATAAAAACAAATGATATATTTATTTATATATAAGTTTTCCCCAACCTCGTCCTAGAGTAAACCCTCAAGTTATTATCATTCATCCTCATCCAAGACTATTCCAATTCATACCCATGCCATGAGATCTTAACTCAAGTCACAATCATCATAATATTAATTATAAAAATCATAATTAATTTATAAAATCAGTCTATTTATGTATAAACCATGAAAAATAATTATATGGAACCCAAAAATTAAACATATAGTGATGACATGATATTAATTTCTAGAAATCCTACAGTATCCCTGTGATAAAAAAAATCATGATTTGTAAATAAATAAATCATTAATTTAATATAAATTGATTAAATACCTATAAAAAATAAAAGTCAACTGACTTGTATAGAAATAATGTAATATATAATGTGTTCCCCCATTCTCAAATTCCTTTATTCAAAAAATTGGAGATGAGCCCATAATGGGTGTGCTCCACTAGGGTTTCCTCACCTTTCGCCACCTCCTTCCCCACCTCAGGTTAACTTAGGCTCCTTCCATGTGATTCTTTACAGTGATTTCGGGGTGGTTTATCCTTCAGCGGAAGCGTTCCCATTGTGACCTCGGCTGTCGCGGCTTCTCCACTGTTTGATGGCCCGTTCCATGCCCTTTGCCTCCTTCCTTGGCTAGTGTTTCTTTGGCGGTGCGGTGATATCCAGTGGTTGAGCTCCATCTTGTTGTCCAAGGGTTGTTGTCTCGGGTGTCAGCCGAGAGTGCGGGGGGTGGTTCGCGATGGTCTCCGCGGTGGATGTGATGGTGGCAATGGGTCATGTTCATGAATTGTGGTGTTTCTTTTCCAGCGCGGATTGGCGTTAGGTGTTTTGTGGTGATGCTTTCTGTTTGCATTTTCTGTCTGAGTGATTTGGATCTCGATTGTTTGTTCCTGATGTGTGATTTCACGGAGGGACAACTAATTTTGGCTTCAGTGGTGTGTTTTGAATTTTTTGATGGTTTGATGTGCTTGATGTTGTCCTACGGCCTGCATTTGAGGCTGTTGGCAGAGGATGCGGCATTTGATTGCTTCAGACTTGGTGAAGGAAGGAATTCCTTCTGGTTTCTGGTTGCCTGTGTGATTTAATGAGGCCGATGGCATGCGTTTTCGAGGACGAGTTGGTTAATGGTTTTTTTTTATGGTAACGACAGTGTGGTGGATGTTTTCTTGGAACGACTGACATCGAATATGGTGATGGATTGCAGCCTGTGGTGGTTTGTGGTGCCTGGTTTGAGGTTCACTTTTTAATTTTGAATTCACAGTTTTGGGCTGATTTGGGTACTGTTTGTTTAAATTTTTAATTTGGTTTCCTTCTTGGATGATGTGGTCATGTTTTATTTGGGTTTTGGGCGGTTCCCACTAACCCACAAAGTGGATTTACCAAAATACAAGAAAATGGATTAGGCTCAAATTCCTCTATTCATATAACATAATAACCCCTAAACATTAGTCAGATATCACAATGATTTAGTTTAATTATACATAAATCCCAAACTAAAACATAACCAAATTATAGGGAATACAAGAAGAATTAATGCTAATGAGTGAAGGAAGAAATATGAGAGATATATTTTCCTAAAAAGTACATAAATCAACCTAAAATCAATTTATATTGTTGGGGAACCAAGGGAGGAAGTGGAGGGGGAGTGTCCAATGGAATTATCCCCCTTATAAGACCCCTTTATATTGAAACCATGCATACAATGTGTATAAAATAATTATTTTTACCCCAATAAAACGTTTCCCAGAACCACCTTTGATACTTAGTGGATTTT
Source organism: Viscum album (assembly GCA_963277665.1). Lineage (NCBI taxonomy): Eukaryota > Viridiplantae > Streptophyta > Magnoliopsida > Santalales > Viscaceae > Viscum > Viscum album. Next base: position 1,856,785,163 of record OY728138.1, read on the forward strand.
CACTAAAACATTACTGGTAAAGAGAGAGAGATTATACTTATGTCCAATTCAAAAAAAATTATTGGTGTATTTCCACCAGGATTATAGTTACATCGATTTATAATACTAAATATAGTTAATTAATCAATGTTATTAATTTTTATTGAGGTCTCATATATCTTCGTGGTCACCTCTGAAACATTTATTTGGGATTCCAAATCCTTTTTAAAGAATCCTCACTCTAGTTGATATTCTAAAGATTAAAAATTCCCATATATTTCAGTACACTAAGACTCAAAAGGATACAATTTTTTTGATATGAAATGATTTAGAAAATTATATCATTATTAATGTATATAATCAATGAATTGACATCAAATAAATGCATCTCCACCCTGAAGAATTCAACCGGTATCTGTACTTTCAGTCACTACCAAAACTCAGGAACACCTCACCATAAAATAGGGGGTTATGACTAATAGTGGTGGTCTAGGGTGTTACCATTGGAGAATATACCATCATATTATAGTGAAAAAAGAGCTGTAAGATAACATATTATCTCCCATAATAAATAATCATCAATGGAACCATAACCAATAAACCAAAACCCTATTGTAATAGATTTTAAATGTGGAAGAATATCATATTACATCCCAATTTTCACCCACTAGTCCAATGACATATACTAATAAATATAATGATAAAATATTGGTGGCTCTACTACCCTCATTGAGACTCATATCATATATCTCCTAAACCAGCCTATGTTATCTAGATGAACATTCAAATCCTAGGCCTCCACCCTACTTCATCCTATGATTAATGAGGTCTAATAAAGTACCAATGTTCCATTTTCAACATTGTAGAGTATGAGTATAACAAAGTAGGGTACCAAAGATAGGGTCCCAACTATAAAAATTAAATCAGCGCATGAACTTTCCACACATTTTAAAAAATAAACAATAACTATATAATATTAATTTAATAATCCCAATCAATCCACATGTTCTAATGTGAAACTTCTGACTGATTATACCTACTTCAGAACGTTTCAAGGTGTCTCTATGAAGATGGAATTATAATTACAATGGTTTAGTAAACACCTTCCAATAATATCACCATAATAATATAAGATTTATATAAGTATATAGTATCCCACCTGATTATCTCATAATACGCCAAATGCATATCAAGTGAAAATGATATATTATTGGATGTGTTATAGGAATCCCACATATTATAAATCATAAACACTAGATCTCAAAAAAGTATCATTAGAATATATATAGTATTAGGCTCACCATTAGATCATAAAGAGTGTCATAAGAATTCATATATCATAAGTCTAATAACTAGATTCTAGGGAGTATCATGGGTATCCCGTAAGCCATCAAGAATAATTATAAATCCTATGAATTATACTAGTCATCCCATTGTCAAAATCAACAAATAGAAATCCTAGAAATCAATATAGACAAACCTTAGTCATCACGTGTAAACCCAATATCCCAAAATGTCACCTAGGAATATCAATCTTAAAAAATCAAGGGTAGTGTCTCTCTCTTGTAATATCTCATGTAAAAATGATAGCGGACAATATCCACTTGAACATACAACACAAAAATAAGGTTCGACTCTAAATAATGCATCCCATTATCATCATTGTATCCACCTTAGAACACACTATAATTCATTTAGTTCAAAGGTTACACCCAAAGTAGATAATACATACCAATGAAACTAACATTCACTTGGGTAAACATAAACCTAGGAAACCCATTGAGGTATTGTAGGGAAAATCTATGCTTGGTAACCCTACATGGGATCCACTATCCCAATATAATATCTCAGAACAATCACATCCCACATAGGTTTTAACATCCCTAAACATTTACATGAACATATACCAACATTACATTACTTATAAGAATATCCACACCACCAAAACTCTACAGAGATAGTGTAGTTCCCATCAAACTTCCCATTTCAACCTAGAACAGTCCACTCACTCATCCATTCCTTAACTTTATAGGGTATACCTATCCAGGTACTCACATACTAGTGTATGATGAACACTCTTCCCACTATATGGTTTATCTAACCCAAATTCCAAAAGGAAACTCAGAGTTCTCTCATGATCTGCTCAAGAAAATCATCCAAGTCCTGCTCTCTCCTCTATAAGGCTGTGTCTAAGGGTACCTATACCAGGGCCACTACATTCATATTTTTCATTTAATTCATACTTCTAAGGGTCCATATATCTCAATGAATATATTTTATAATCAAGACCTCAACCATCAGTGGCTGAGGAATCTAGTTAATTCCCAGGGTCCATCCATGGTCCATGACACTTGTATCCATCCATTGGAATTTTATTATAAAGAAAAAAAATTCTTTTATATAAAATTTCAATTCCCCTTGATGGTGATATCACATATAACATTAAATATATCAAAATAATTAACTAATGGAGTCTTATCAAGGTACCACATACCATATACATTGAGTTACTTCATTAATAAATCCTAACTAGTATTTCTTGAGATCAACCATGCTTCTCGCCATCTCCTGAGCACATATCTCTTTCCAAAAATAATAATTAATAGTAAATAATAAGCCACAATAAATTGTACAATATAATTTACATATGTTTAATTTTTTAGAATCTCATTGAGAAACACCCACATTATTAAATGTCAAGTAACATGGTGCATTCCACTCTTAACATGAACTCTAACCTAAAACATGAAAAATATCTAACATTAATTACCAATTACAAATCTAATATCATCAATATATATTGAAAATAATTAAAAAATATGTAAGGAAAATAACATAAAAATAGAATGAAAAAATACTTATACATTCTTTATGAGTGTCTTATATCCTTTTCAAGCAAAATACCCTTCATATTTGGTGGATTCCACTATGCTATGGTGGAATTGTCTCAGAACCCATAATCTAAATTGCCCAAAAATCTACGGTCACCAATGGGAGAGAAACATAGAAATAGGTAGAGGATAACATACCTTAATCCATCATAGAAATTAAAATAATATCCCCATATGTAGTGTAATAGAATGGATGGGGATATAGAGAGAAGGCTACATGATTGCCCCTCCATAACACCCCATCACCAAAAACCTGAGGGGTCGATTGAAAAAACATTAGCATGGACCTAGTTTAAAAAATAGAAAACCCATGACCATGTATTAGTCATGGGGATACTTCTTTGATGCCTTAGTTTTTTGTCAAAATGCGGCATGCCTTTCCTAACTATAGCATGTACAACCCCCAAAAGGTTGTAGGTTAGCCCTATGGGCTACCAACAAGTTAGGGCCCTTTTGGGGGACATCATTTTCTCCAATGATTAGGGCCATTCTTTGGTGTGTCCTTTGAGATACAACACAACACTCCCCTAGGGGTAATTCTAACCTCCTAGCCACATTGGAACCCAACATGAATTATTATTAGGGCGATGATGGAGTGATTTCCCTCATAGCACCTTTATAGTGAATCCCTCATTGTAGTATTGATTCCACCTTGGATACAATCCACCACACCCCAGTTCCCAATAACCATACCATGGTGGCTACCTACAACTCAAATTTCAATTTTAGGGAAACCCCAAACACTATCATTGAAGAACAAAAACCACCAAACATGTCTCATTAAACCATTAAAAAACACCTCCATGAGATGTATCAATGTTCAAATGACTTATTTGATTCATAATTAACCAAATGAGCATGACTTCATATCCAAAATTATAATTCCTTTATAATTTAAAAAACTACGTGTCTTTACAACCACCCAACCAATGTTCTTTATTCCACATAAAATAATTGATGTTTATTCAACCATTAATCAAGACCTACCTGAACCTTCAATTCATGACTGACTCATCACATTATACCTTAGAATACCATAGTGGTTTGTTTTTGTGAAATTACAAACACAAGGATTTTATTCATAAAAAACTAATCAACCACTCACCATAATCACAAAATCATTGAGTTGGAAATTAGATGAACCATTCTATCAAGAGACATTGAGTGGTTATAGACTCACTCATCATTGTATGTTCTAATTATATCACATGGTACTCCATACTATTTTAATTTCTTATTGTAGATCATTCTTAGTGGTCCAAAAATAATATTGGTGTGGTTTACATCTCACCACACAGAGTCACCCAAAAAAACTATTCGATATTATTCTTGTTGAACATTGATAAAAAAATAGTATCACCCACTGATTCACTATAAGATCACTCAAGTAGTCATTATATCATCCAACACCCACACTAAAGTCGAAAATTGATACTTGGTGTAATTCCATGGTTGGTTCCTCAAATAATCAAACCAGACATGATTTCACCCTGATAACCAACACACATCTAAGGTGAATCAAAACCTGATCTCATCCAATTCCATTCCCAACCCAAATATAACATTTATAATCCACATGAATAAAATATAAATAAAAATTTAATATTCAAGAAAGAATCAGTTGAAACCTAGTTTACTTGTTCAGTAGTATCCCGGTTCCATCTCAGCCATCAAATGACTATTCTCATCACATCCATGAACCATTCAGCATAAATTTTATACCTCTATGTCTAATAATCCATATATTTCTATAGGTAATTATAGGATGTGACCATAAAAATAATAAACTAGTTCCTATTGAAAATATTTGTCGCTGCCCAATCATGAATCCCTTGTAACATCATCATCAATTACTTTCAAAATTACATCCGCAATGAGGGTCACACCCTCCAAAGACCAATGGTAATCACCCCACTATATAGTTTCCCTATACAACTACTCCATCATAACATAAATAAATTATAATATCATTATAATCTAAATACTTCCAATCCACACTCCCCAATTTTTTCCATCACTAAATCCTTCTATCCATGATTTCAGTACACATTGTAGAGGCTACACCTCTCATTCTCATATAAAACCCTCATTCGACCAATACAAGAATAATTTAATCGAAATGATTGATCCTCATCCAGCACAAAACTTCTCACCAATATTTAACTCAGTAGTCACCACATGTAACCTGAACTATCTGAATCTCATCAACACCCAGATGGAGTTTTCTTCCACACCACCTCATCAGAGAACCTTACTCATGCACCCTTGAGTCATACACTGTCAAACCTAGTATCACACACATAAACACTAACCACGACCCACAAAATGTCAAAATCATTGAATTAGAATAATCCTTAGTTATACTTTTAAAAATCAAGCCACATAACATATGCCATGGTATACCATATGATCTTGTACCACTGAGAAATCATTAGAAAACTTGAAGTATCTACACACTCTCTAACCATATTAGATCCAACAATCTTGGATCATAAGCTGAATCTTCACTTGGAATCACACTAAAAATCAATAGATTCTCATATCCCAAAGATCTTTTACTTGAAATCCATCCTTGATACTAAATTAATACAAGTGAGTTACATCTTGAAAGCTAATGTGTAACATCATGGCACAACCCATTGGACTAGTAGGAAGAAAATACAACAAATTTTGGGGTATCCTTTTGACACCAAAGGATGGAATTAAATTCAAATAGTATATAAAATAGTCAAGTATTGATTTACCTATATATAATATCCAATAGAAAAAATGGTGTAACATAAATATGATTCCTGATATAAGGTTAAATAACATCCAAATTATATAACACAACCATAATCAAAGTTACAATAATATACCAAACACCCATAAGTCTTCAAAACCGAGTTATACAAAAAACATCTATGGAAATGATGTAGAACCATGTCCATCTTCAAAACTAGAACACATCAAATATCTTCCTAAATTTGATCATGATTTTATAATCAAAACGCTCCTCTATAAATATTTGATATCTTTCCATTTCCTGTATCATGATAAACAACATCTGTATGTGAACCATAGAGCATATACATGGGGAAAATGTAAAATTGAATATGAAAACCCCTGTCACTCCTCCAACATGTCACTGGACTTAAAAAGAGTTAGATCACATCAACAAATATATAATAATGTAGGTAATATAAAAACTATAGAATTAAATATATAGTGAGTAAAAAATAAGTAACACACACAAATGTTCCCATCCATATCATGAACAAAAACACCCATACAAGAACCCATCCCTCCATTCTAGGAGTCATATTTCATATCCAATTATTCCCCCATACAATAGTTATCTACCAATTCCAAAAACATGTGAAAAACATGCCACTTCATGATCTGTTCTTCAGTAGTTTTTATTATCTAGTGTGACCCCAATTTGGATCCACATCTGAGACCAAAGAAACAAACCCCATGATATGAATCATGAATTCACATCACTCATGCCCATTCTATGTTTAAGCACTCAAAAAAGTCATGAAAAAATATTATTTATGTATTTTTTAAAACACATTGTAGGAATCACCCAAAACCATTATTTTCAGAATCCAAAGGCATTAAGGATTTCATCAAACAGTGTAACCAAATATATTCCATCAACAAAATCATATTTAAATATGTAGTCACTAAAATGTTATAATTAATGTTATAAGTAGAGTGAGATAGAATAAACCATCCTATAATGGTACCATCCTATATAAGCATACCATGATCTAGCTTATTATCAATCTTACTAAATTCTTATTTTTAATCCACAATAAAATGACAAAAAACAATCCCCAAAAAATATGCACCTATAATCCCCAATCTCAGTTTCCTCCTAATAAAAAACGAAAATTAGAGGATGTAGAAATAAAAATAGGTAGTGTAACATTGATTCATATGGAAAATGATCATATATTTATGATATTGAGTTATAGAGTGAAGGAAATCACCAAAACTTCCAGAGGACCCTTAAGGTTTGTTATCCCCTGATACAAGAGAAATAATTAGAGTTTAAAAGGAGAAATGGGGAATAAATATTAATTTTATAGAGTTCCAAAATTGAAAGGTAAATCTAGGTTCATGGTAAGAGATAATTGATTTATATACACCATGAACTCTCACCAATTTCTAGATATAAGCCTTTAGGAAATTATTTTTTATATCAGTCTATTGAATTGAAATGAAGTGTTCCAATATGGTGAGTTAGTCCACATTCAACTAATTGTATTCATGTATTTAAATTGTTCATAGAATACAAGTGATGGAGTCTATAGTAATATTTTATAATTTCCATATATATTTGTCCAATGATTGTAATATACTAGATAATAATCGATGTTCACACATGACCATTGTATAGGTGAGTAATTTCATTACATATGGTGACCTTGTACCTTAATTGGACTGCTAAAAAGGTCCTGCACTACTATATAATTTTTTTTAATACTCATATTATCATAATACATTGAATTGTGCTAAACAAAAATAAGCTATTTGGGAAAGATAGAGTATCTAAATTTCATTCTCAAAAGTGAATCACATAATTTTCATCCTCTTTCTAACCATAAATGGCCCCCCACTGTTTTGGTATAACATAATTTTAATATAATTAGAGTCTAACTTTTGAGTCTCTCTAACTTGGTTATCCAAGATAGGATTAAGAGTGAAAATAAGAAAAACTACATTATCATTCTACTCAGTAAATTCCATGTTCATTTCATCAATTAACCCCATTAGCTACAATTAATATTAGGAGTATCTAACCACTTGACTATATAACATATGGAACAATGTATTGAATAATAAATTTTATTTAATGGGGATAAAAATAAAACCATATTTTAACATATTTATAGTTCAACAAAAATAATTTTCTCATGTTCAGGTTCTATTTTAAGAAGTTATTCTTCTAGATTTTATGATCTGTGAACACAGTGAACTTTTTAACAAAGAGAGAGTGTAACCGTGTTTTTTAAGTATGGACCATCAAACCTAATTCCAAATCATGTTTTGGATAGTTATTTTTTTGTTTATTCAATTTTCTTGAGTTGTGGGCTACAACATGTTATCCTTATATGCGAACACATCCCAATACAGATATAGACACTTCACAAACCATTTAATAGCATTCAATGGTTCTATAAATATAAGTATAAGAGTTCATGCAAGCCAGTCCTTAATATCCTTGAATATTTTTGAAAACCATCACTCTAATAGAATTAAACTTCCTTCCTTGTCAACATAGTCATGTAAAAATAAAGACATGAGAAATCACAATAAAATGATAATAACTTTCTAATACTAAAAATCTATTTATCTTAAAAACGTTTCATGATGTTTGATAATAAAGAATGGCCTTGGTTTTATCAAGATTAATCGATATGACATTTTACAAAATTTTATTCCCATGGAAGTGAAATTATTCTTTATATAAGTCAAACATTGAGAGTTTTTCATAAATATAGTAATCTCAAAATGTACTTAATACAATATCTAATATCCTTTCAGGGTTATTTAAATGTGATAGTAAATTGAAATGTCTTTAAAAAATAAAAAAATGATGAAATATAGGTATCAATTAGAATATATTATTCATCAAATAAGTGAATAAAATTAGTTCCTCCATTATATCAAAGGGAATGAATAAGTATTCATATCGATTTTAACATATTATAAACATTTTATTATGAATATCTTCCATCCTGACTCAAAGTTATAGGTACCCCAATCTGAGATCAGTTTTGGAGAACAACTAGGATTTTATAAATTGATTAAACAGTTCATAAATAAATGGATGATTATATCAATTAATGTTCTTGACTCAATTTGGTTTATGATAATAAACATAAATTAGAATAATATCCTATACTATATTAATAAATATAATCATATTAGCTCAAAGCCATTAACTGGGTCTTATAAAGAGCATACATTCTAATTATTTTAGCCGGTCTTTTAGTTCTCATAATTTTATTGGTTCCATTCTATGAGATGTAAGTGAAATATGAATAAATTCATAGATTAATGTAACACCCCAAAAATCCACGGTACACTTCTCTTTGAATAATACAGTAACGTGTGTTGTACGAAACTTTGAGTTTTAACACACTACAACTAATCAAACTAACCATTATGAATAGTAATACCCACTTTTTGAAATTTTATAAATTTTATATTTCAAAATGGACTTCATTTTTGGATTTGGAATATCAAAATTAGCTTAGGGTGAAGTTTTGGTACTTTTCTGATAACTTTCATATTTTGACGAATAGTGAAAATTACTAAATTTTAATTAAAAACAACTTTTTTAATCGAAATAATTAATAGTTATAAATTATTAATTTGAGTGATTTCAAAGAAAAATTAGATTATATTTTTACCATTTAATCCAATGTTGGTCATTGGACATAATTTCACATTTAAACTGGATATAAGCAAGTGCCAAACTTTTAAAAGTTATTATTTCTTAAAAACACACTTTTTTGTTTTGAAAACGGGAATTAATTTTAAATTAATTTCTTCCACTTCTGTATTTTGAATTTAGAAAAATGGACTCCATATTTATAATCAGGAGTTCCAAATTGTGTAAATAGGTAAATTTTATTTTTAGACATTTTGAATAATTACTTCGATAAATATATTATTTACCATGGTTAAAGGCTAAATCCGGTAAATAAGGGTAAAAAAATAATATTATAATAATATTAAATTACCATAAAACGTGTCATAACCTTATTTGTGGATACATATCCGACCATGGTCATATTTTGGTCGATTGGGGGACCCCATGGATCCACTTGTAAGTGATAATGACACTTTATATTAATTAAGTTAAATTAAATACAAAAATGACATAAACATATATCTTTTAGTAAACCAATTTTTACATAGGGTTATATATGTTATATTTTCGACTATAAATATTCATTATAAAGATAAAATGATTTCATACTTAATGGTATTTTATTTATAATTTTTAGACATTGAACAATTAAATTTATTTATGACACAATAATGATGTAGTATTTTCCTTATTAATGATAGAATCAAATAATTGGTATTATAAATGTTAAAATAAATATACTTTGATAGTTTTTATGACATAAACGAATTTTATTAGTTAATATGACATTTTAGGATTGCTTAAATTATTTTTTTTGAATTAATAAAATTTTTAAGACTTTAACAAAAATCAATTATTAAATAGTGTCAAAATTGACAAAAATGAGTTTTTAAAACAAATATTATATTATTAATTGATATTCAATTCTTAAAAATATAAGATTCGGCCAAAGGACTTGTATAATGATATTTTTATCATTAATATACCACTTGGGGGTCTCTTGGAAGTATATATTATATTTATTAACTATATAATATTAAAATAAAAAGAGACATGGTAAATGTCAAATTATTTAACAAAGAGTTAAGTCAAAAATATAAAGTTAATATAGTGACCCTAACCTTTCTAAAACCTATTGGATGAGTTTTTTATACCTATACCCACCTTATATTTTAAATAATCCTCTTCGTATCCATTATAAACCGAATATGAATTTATTACAAAATAATATTTCTAGCTTTTCATAAGGTGCCCCTCACCCCTCTTATAAAAGGGCACTCCCCCTTCTCAATAATTCACACATTCAAAGCCATTTTGCTCAGCAAAAATCTACCCAAATACCCTCTAAACTACCCTACCTTCATCCTAGAGGCCTTCCTATAGTCATAAATCCATCATAAGGAGCCCTTTTTATCAAATCAAAAGGAAGAACCCAAAGAAGAAGTAATGTTTTCACCACCCTCTTTCAAGTTCCATTCTTCTTCCACTTTTTCTTTCTTTGTTTTTTCCATTCTAAAATAATAAATCCAGTATTTTATATATAATTTGATGTTATTATAAATATTTTACAACCATTTTCAGTATTCTATCCATCCTTTGAATGACATTTCACCATATGTGCGTACGTACGACTTACTGTCTCCACGTCATGGTGTAATTGTTATTCAATACATTATTATTTGGATGGGTTTAATAATGATGTGTAATTCCTGTAAATAATAAATATAAAATGATAATTATTATGTATATATGATATAACATCCAATTGTATATAATTTTAATATCAAAAGAATGATATTGTCGCTCGTGCGTACGTACGGATTACCGTCTCCACGAACGTGATGAGATTAATTCCCCATCGTATCCATTCAAGACTAAATTTCATTTGATGATTAAAAATAATGTTTAGAGACATGATATATTTCTGGATATGAAAAATATACATCCCATACATAACAAATATGGCTCACATAACAAATAATATAATGGAAAATGAATCCGTTAACACCCGAAACGACGATAATACTAAGATATTATTAACAAATAAATTTTAAAAGATCTTATATGATATCATATTAATGTATATAATTCTTGTATAATTCAATAAAAATTATTTCACCATTATACATGAGGTTAACCTACCCTCAACCAAGGAAAACGTACAAAGTAAGGGGTTTCTTATCTCACTTTTAATTCCGTGAGATTTCCATTATTCACCACTTATTTATTGCATGTGGTGTGTGTACTGCCCATGATTGTATTCATTGTGTAATATATTTTAATTTATGGATATTTACATCATCATTTTATGATCCTTATTTCCTGGGTGTATGTTTCGTATGTTACCAAATTGATAAGGGAATTTGAAATTTCAATTTCCACTCATTCGGATTTAGACATACTTCATTGATTATTTTACTCCAAGATTATGTGTGGAATCACTATTCATTTGCTTATGTCATAATTTCCACTCCCCTTTATGTGAATATACATTTGATACACATAATCACTCCATTGATAAATTCTCAAGTCATCGATATGAACTTGTTAAGAGTAATTTTAACTCAATATCTATTTATTGAGTTAAATAACAAATTCAGTGGTGTTGTTTTTACAAGAATATGTGTGAATGTCCTATAATTGATTTACCCTAAATATCCAATCATATTGAGTGTATTTATATTTTTCACACATAATTATGTCATTGTTTTATCCTTAACCTAAGGATACAGTCTTTATAAGAGATTTAATCTCAGTTTACATTCCATCGAGACTTCTTTGTTATTATACACCAATTCACTTTTATATCGTGAATATAATGTACTTTAAAATAGTATATAATGAATTATTTTATTCTCATAATATTATAATTTTTTGATTACCTCAATTATTTGTAACCAAGTGTCTCTCTTTTGGTTAGGAACTTTAACTAAAATATCATTTTAAATGTTTTAAAGATTTATTATTCTAAATCTTTCACATTAATGTCCATGTTTTAAAAATTGTTTTAATAATTTATTTATAAGGACATTAAAGTTTTAAAATTAAAATTCCTTTTAAATGTTTCAAATTGGTATGAGAGACTTTTATTCAAAAAATTATATTTTTAAATAGCTTCTTGACAAATAGTGTGACTTTTAAATGTTTTCCAGAAAAGGAGGATATTTCTCTCAAATAGTTTTGATGATTATTTTAATCTATGTCAATATCCTTCATTATTCTTGATTAAGGTTGATATATTACAATACAATCTTCCATATTATATTGAACGAGTTATGTTTGACTGTGGATGTGTTATTTTTATACCATTCATGGTTTGTGGATAAAGTATTGACATTTCATATGCTAGTTTTAATACAAATGTTTATGTTATGTTTCAAACTTTTCATATGAGGAATGAATTGGACTTAGTAAGTGATGGGTGGAGCCCGCTACAGCTCCTTGATGCATCGGTAGCTCTCATTAAACAAACTAGTGTCTTGGCCCAAGGCCTTGACAAAATCTTATTTGTAGTCCTGGCACAAGGCCTTGACTATGTGGTTATGATATTCTGGCATTATGCATTCCATCATTATGAAAGTGGTTATTGATATTGCATGTGATTATTTTACTAGTAGAGTATCCATGTGATTATGTAAATGGCATTATTTCATTTTATTTTTGATATATTATGTTGAAGTTTAAGTTTAAAAGGCTTTTGTTTTAGTTATACATTGCCTTAAATGTTTATGCTTATTTATGAATGTTTCCGCTATATTGTTATCCTTACTGAGCATCTGAGCTCAGCCATTTCTATGTTTTATTTTTCCCAGAATGTGAAGAAGTATTTTATGACTTACCTGCAGGGATAGTCTGAGGGGATATGAGTGTGGTTTGTGGAAACAATGTTGTTGTAGTTTTTTATTTTATGATGTAATGTAAACCTTATAAATGTATCTAGTACTTCTAAGGCTACTAAACTAATCGGTCTTTAGAGACTTGATATTTTGTAATCATGATAATGATACGTAATATTGCATCAAATCTGGGCTTTTGGGGTCGGTGTGTTACAGTTGGTATCAGAGGAAGTTTAGTACAAACTTTGGAAACTAGATTTAGATAAACTCTGATTAGAGCACATAGACCTAAGATGGACTTTGAGGATTAGTATAGAAGAACATCCTATAATTTTGGTATTATAACGATTTTGTGAGTTTTCCGAGCAATACATCTATGTCTGGATATGTGCAGGTATAGGCATCTTTGGTACAGATGTACCTAGGGGTAAAACCCTAAAACACTGCTTTGATCTAGACTTGAACGGAAACTGGTGCATGACAACAGGTCTTGCTGCACTCTTGGTTACGACACTCCTGGGGGATATGCTTAGGATAATTTACATTTTATTTACAAACCTATTTGAAGTATTTTAATATAAGATGAGAATAAATGACCTTGGTTAATCCTAAGGTGTTTCAAATTAAGAATATGGTGTCATGATATTCTGTAAATGATTTTATGACTACTGTTACTAACACAATGCTTTATGGTTTTAGTCAATTGCTAGATTCTAAGGAAGTCATAGTAACTTTGAGAATGATGTACAAGGTGGGAATGGTGGTGTAAATGAGCAAAAAAATTGAATGTTGATAGGTGTAAAAGATATCGTGTTCATTCCAAATCAGTTTTCCAAAAATATGATCAACAACATATATATTAACCAACCCCTGGACTCAACAAAGAAGAGAAAGGTGATGAATGATAAGAGCTATAGAAGTGGAGACCATGGAGAGAAGAATCCTCAATTTCCATCATAAAGGAAATGTGGAAGGAGACAACCAGGGAAGTGTCTCAATAGAACAAAGAAATGCTTTACTTGCTGGAAAGAAGGACATAAAGTGAAGAATTTCCAAAGAAAAAATGAAGTTGGAAGAAAATAAAAATGGTCCTAAGAATCCATTTACAGTTATTTTCCGTAAATTTTGGGGACCTAGGCAATACCTGAGTGAATTCCCAATTCTATTGGATATTTTCTGGGCTAAAGAAGAATCTATGTGGAAATAAATGGTTGGAGAAATTTTTAAAAGTACTAGTACTCCTTGTTGATGGGATTACTTTGGAATAATTTTCTCTTGTATCTGTAACCCTGTAGTTTGTCATGTGAAAATGATATTTGAGGAATACTTATCTTTTCTCTTGTAGATATAGTTATAAATAACCATTTGGTTTTATATGATAATTGGGTCTGAGGCAATTACAAGTTATTATATTTTGGGATGAAAATGAAAGGTATGAGATAAAATTTGTGGTTGAATTATGTTATAGTTATTTTGAGGAATTTATCTCATTTTGGAAATGTTATAAAATATAGTTTTTGAAAATGGATAACACACAGACCGTGTGACAACCTGTCACGTCGGACAAAGCTGTGGGAATCGAACCCACAACCAAAGTGCGATTGTGATTTATTACCTACCACTGGACTATGTGAAGTCCCTAGTTGGTGTGACTAATTATTTTTAGTTAAATGATTTTATTGCTCAATAATAAGTTGATTTGGGATCTTATGTCTTATCAAATTAATATCCTTAGTATAGGAAAATGATTCAGTGATTATGTGATAAATGTTATTTTGGAAGATGTTCGCTTTGTTGGGAACACTATATGCCCAAGGAAAATAGAATACTATGGGATTTCATTTGAGTAGTAATGGTTGATTTTTATCTATGTTTTTATTGTGGATTTATAGGGATTTGGGTTATTTATGGAAATGATTAACCAATAATAGAGAATATGTGATTAGTTTAATTACTTTTAAGTATGTGACTTTAAGAGTAGTTGATGTCATTTGGAGATAAAATTTAACGTGGAATACTAAATAACCAAATTATTCTATGTTTTGGGTTTCAATTTTAGTTTGGATTATATTGAAGGATTTTAAGGACAATTGTTTATTGAATGGTATTTATTTAACTTTGGGGAATTGTTGGTTTAGTTTTAGAAATTATGATTAGTGTTTCTTTTTCTAATGGAATATCCTTTTGGGTGATCATAATATCTTTTAATTACCATTTTGGTTTTGATTAATCTCTAAAGACAAGGTAAATATATAGTTTATCCTTCATGGATCATGTGATTCTATAGAAGATTATTCTAGCTCTTCCAGTGTGACCCTGTCTTCTTGAATACTCATAGTTTAACGAAAAATGAGTTAGTAGTAGAAATTTATTAAAAAAATAAAACTCTACTTAAAAAGTAAGTATATCTATTTATGTTCTTATTAAATCTCATAAATTAATTCCTTATCTTTATGTAATGTAACATAAAACAATAAAATGTTGTCCGTTTTCTTTTCCTACTAGGAGACTAATGACCGTTTGTTCCATCAAAAGTTTGTAGTTTTATTGTTGTTAACTTTCTCCTGATCATGTTTTCTATCCCTCTCCATTAGAACATGACACTTAGTTTATAATCCATATCCATGTTTTCCTACATGGAATCCTAGTAGGGGTTATCTTGGGTGACCTTTGTACTTCACTTTCTTTCTTTTAAAGTGATAGTTTTATTGACTCTTTTTTCGATGTGGGACTTTCCATTATATTCCCAATCCCAATTTTAAGAATTTTGAGGTTGCAATTTATTGAAGGAGGGGAGAATGTAACACCCCAAGCTTCCACAGTACACTTCTCTTTTAATAATACAGTAGCGTGTGTTGTATGGAACTTCGAGTTCTAACACACTACAACCAATAAAACTAACCATTATTAATAGTAATACCAAATTTTTGAATTTTTATAAATTTTATCTTTCAAAATGGACTTCAGTTTTGGATTTGGAATATTGAAATTAGCTTAGGGTGAATTTTTGGTACATTCCTGATAACTCTCATATTTTGATGAATAGTGAAAATTACTAAATTTTAATTAAAAACAACTTTTTTAATCGAAATAATTAATAGTGATAAATTATGAATTTGAGTGATTTTAAAGTATAATTAGATTATATTTTTACCATTTAATCCAATGTTGGTCATTGGAAATAATTTCACATTTAAACTGGACATAAAAAAATGCCAAACTTTTGATAGTTATTATTTCTTAAAAACACGCTTTTTGTTTTGACAACGAACATTAATTTTAAATTAATTTCTGACATTTCTGTGTTTTGAATTTATAAAAATGGATTAAATCTTTAGAATCAGGTGGTACAAATTGTGTAAATAGGTAACCTTTATTTTTATACATTTTGATTAATTACTTCGGTAAATATTTTATTTACCATGGTTAATGGGTAAATCCGGTAAATAAGGGTAAAAAATAATATTATAATAATATTAAAATACCCTAAAACATGTCCTAACCTTATTGGTTGATACATTTCAGACCATGGGAATCTTTGGGTCGATTTTGGGACCCCAGGGAGCCACTTGTAAGTGATAATGATACTTTATATTAATTAAGTTAAAGTAAATACAAAAATGACTTAAGCATATATCTTTTAGCAAAACAATTTTTACATAGGGTTATATATGTTATATTTTAGACTATAAATATTCATTAGAAATATAAAACAATTTCCTACATAATGGTATTTTATTTATAATTTTTAGACATTGAATAATTAAATTTATTTATGTCACAATAATGATGCAGTATTTTTCTTATTAATGAAAGAATCAAATAATTGGTATTATAAATGATACAATAAAAATAATTTTACAGTTTTGATGACCTCCATGAATTTTATTGGTTAATATTACATGTTATTATTTCTAAAATTATTTTTTTTCGAATTAATAATGTTTTTAAGACTTTAACAAAAATAAACTATTAAATAGTATCAAAATTGACATAAATGAATTTTTAAAACAAATATTATATTATTAATTGATATTCTATTCCTAAAAATCTAAGGTTCAGAAAAAGGACATATATAATGATATTTTTATCATTAATATACCACTAGGGGGTCTCTTGGAAGTATATAGTAAGTTTATTAACTATATAATATAAAATTACAAAGAGGCATTGTAAATGTCAAACTATTTAACTAAGAGTTAAATAAAAAAGATAAAGTTAATATAGTGACCCAAACCTGTCTAAAACCAATTTTTTGAGTGGTGTTTGACCTATACCAACCTTATACATTAAATGATACTCTTTGGAGCCATTATAAACCTAATATGAATTTATTAGAAAATAATATTTCTAGCTTTTCCTATGGTGCCCCTCACCCCTCTTATAAAAGGGTACTCGCCCTTCTCACTAATTCACACATTCAAAGCCATTTGGATCGGCCAAAATCTTCCAAAATACCCTATAAAATATCCTAAATTCATCACAGAGGCCTTAATTTAGTCATAAATCCAACCTAAGGATCCCTTTTGATCAAATCATAAGGAAGAACCCGAAGAAGAGGTAATGTTTTCACCACCCTCTTTCAAGTTCCTTTCTTCTTCCACTTTTTCTTTCTTTGTTATTTCCATTATAAAATATTAACTCCATTATATTATATATATTTTTATTTTATTATAAATATGTTACAACCATATTCCGTATTCTATCCACACTTTGAATGACTTGTCACCATACGTGCGTATGTACGGCTTACCGTCTCCACGTCGTGGTGTAATTGTTATTCAATACATTATTATTTGGATGGGTATAATAATGATGTGTAATTCCTATAAAAAATAAATATAAAGTTATAATTATTCATTATATTTGATATAACGTCCAATTATATATTATTTTAATATCAAAAGAATGATATTGTCGCTCGTGTGTACGTACGAATTACTGTCACCACGAACGCGATGAGATTAATTCCCTATCCTATTCATTCAAGACTAAATTTCATTTTATGATTAAAAATAATGTTTATATACATGATATAATTCTGGATATGAACAATATACATCCCATCCATAACAAATATGGCTCAAATAACAAATAATATAAAGGAAAATGAATCTGTTAACACTAGAAACGATGATAATACTAAGATATTATTAAAAAATCAATGTTAAAAGATCATATATGATATAATATTAATTTATATAATTCTTGTATAATTAAATAACAATTATTTCATCATTATATAGGAGTTTTACCTTCCCTCAACCAAGAAAAAATTAAAAAGTCAGTGGTTTCTTATCTCACTTTTAATTCCGTGAGATTTCCATTGTTTGCCACTTATTTATTTCATGTGGTGTGTGTACTTACCATGATTGTATTCATTGTGTAATATATTTTAATTTATGGATATTTAAATCATCATTGTATGATCCTTATTTCATGGGTGTATTTCTCGTAAGTTACCAAAATGATAAGGGAATTTCAAATTTCAATTTCCACTCATTCGGCTTTACGCATACTTCATTGATTATTGTACTCCAAGATTATGTGTGGAATAACTATTAATTTTCTTATGTCAAAATTTCCACTCCCCTTTATATGTATATACTATTTATACACATAATCACTCCATTGATAAATTCTCACGTCATCGATATGAACTTGTTAAGAGTAATTTTAACTAAATCTCCATTTGTTGAGTTAAATAACCAATTCATTGGTACTGTTTTTACAAGAATATGTGTGAATGTACTCTGATTGATTTACCCTAAATATCCAATCATATTGAGTGTATTTATATTTTTCACACATAATTATGTCATTGTTTTATCCCTAACCTAAGGATGCGGTCTTTATAAGAGATTTCATCTCAATTTACATTCCATCGAGACTTCTTTGTTGTTATACACCAATTCACTTTTATATGGTGTATATAATGTACTTTGACATAGTATATCATGAATTCCTTTATTCTCATGATATTATAATGTTTTTATTATCTCAATTATTTGTAATCAAGTCTCTCTCTTTTGGTTAGGAAATCTAACTAAAATATCATTTTAAATGTTTTAAATATTTATTATTCTAAATCTTTCACATTAATGTCCATGTTTTAAAAATGGTTTTAATGATTTATTTATATGGTCATTAAAGTTTTAAAATTAAAATTCATTTTAAAAGTGTAAAAGTGGTATGGGACACTTTTATTCAAAAAAATCTATTCTTAAACGGCTTCTTGACAAATAGTGCGACTTTTAAATGTTTTCAAGAAAAGGGGGATATTTCTCTCAAATTGTTTTGATGATTATTTTCATCTATGTCAATATCCTTCATTATTCTCGATTAAGGTTAATATATTACAATACAATCTTCCAAATGTTATTGAACGAGTTATTTTTGACTGTGGATGTGCTATTTTTATACCATTCATGATTTGTGGATAAAGTATTGACATTTTGTAAGCTCGTTTTAATACGAATGTTTCTGTTATGTTTCAAACTTTTTGTATGAGGAATTCATTGGACTTATTAAGTGATGGGTGGAGCCCGCTATAGCTCATAGATGGATCGTTTGGTCTCATGAGACAAAGTATTGTCTTGGCACAAGGCCTTTACAAAATCTTATTTGTAGTCTTGGCAAAAGGCCTTGACTATGTGGTTATGATAGTATGTCATTATGCATTCCATCATTTTGATAGCGGTTATTGATATTGCATGTGATTATTCGACTAGTAGAATATCCATGTGATTAAGTAAATGGAATTATATCATTTTATTTTTTCCATATTATGCTGAAGTTCAAGTTTAAGAGGATTTTGTTTTAGTTATACATTGCCTTAAAAGTTTATGCTTATTTATGAAAGTTTCCGCTATACTATTATCCTTACTGAGAATCTAAGCTCACCCATTTCTATTTTTTATTTTTTCCAGGATATGAAGAAGTATTTTATGACTTATCTATAGGGATAGTTTGAGGGGATATGAGTGTGGTCAATGGAAACAATGTTTTTGTAGTTTTTCATTTTATGATGTAATGTAAACCTTATAAATGTATCTAGTACTTCCAAGGGTACTAAACTAATTGGTCTTTTGAGACTTGATCTTTTGTGATCATACCAATGATACGTAATAATGCACCGACTCTGGGCTTTTGGGGTCAGGGTGTTATAATTAAGTTCCTAGAAAACTCAACTTCACATTTAGGTGGTAGTCTAAAGAGGTTATCTGGAAAGTGGTCAGGGTATCAGTTGACTATGCAGGAAAAATTAAAATTTTCATTTTCATCAATATTCCCTATCATTATCTTATCAAATTAACAATATATGATCTAAAACACTATCACAAATATTCATTTTATACCCACTTTCATGTCGTATTCCACATTAAATATATTAAAAAATACTTCATCATTTGTAAAATTGACTAATTGATCATATTATTCATTTCAAACATCAATTTCTACCAACCAGTCCATCCGCAAGATTAAATCAAATAATCACATGTGTAATAAATTAAATTACCATAAAAATGATATTGTTTCAATGGTTATGGGACATATTTAATACATAAATCCCTTTTATTCACTTTATGTAATCGATAGGTTTTCTTTTTAAGAATCAATAAAATCCATAGTTTCTGATACTCGGAAGGTGTTATAGTAAAATATATTGTTAAAAATACCTCAAATATATCTTAAGGAATACCTTGATAAATATTTTCTTGTAAAACTACATCCCACCATTTTTGTGTAAGGTTCTCAAGCATATAAACTTCTATATTTACATTATTTTTAACTATTGTTCCATGGAATTAAAAAATCTATTCTATTTTCATTACATAATTCTTATTTCTTATGTTTAGATTCATTTCCAACAAATAGAGGGTTTTTCCTTTGTAATTATATTGAGTGGTACACATAATGTGGTTCCTATAGACAATTTCATTTTTCAATAGCATGGAACACCTCTATAATTATTCAATTAATATTTTGTTTAACTTGTCATTTGGGTGGAGCCAAGTTTCCTGTTTCACCCCCACATTGATTCATAGGTATCCTTACTAAAGAAATTTAATTATATCTATAGAAAAATAACTACTCAATTAAAAATAATTATATTAAAGATAAAAAATAACATATGAATCATGGAATTGTATTTTTGAGTTTTATTATTAATAAATGATACTCATCTCTCATCATTTAAACCCATGATGATGAGTTGTAACATTCCTAGAATTTTATAATAACAGTTTTTATACTAAAAATAAATTGGTAAAATTATGTTGAACAAAATAGCTTATTTATACCTTATATACTCTATATTTAAATTACCTACACATCATATCTCCATGAATAAAAAATCGTAGTAAACACAAAATCGACACTACTTGTAACATCCCAACCCCAACCCAATGATGTGGGAAGGACCAAAATACCACTGACCTTCGTTTCATCACCTAGACACCAAAGGATAGAAATAAATTCCAAGGTTATACCAATTCATTGGGGTTTGATTTTCCCATAAAAATGAAACATGAAATAAATGAATGAAAATAGTGTAACATAAATATGATGCATGATATAAATTCGAACTAAATATAAATGGAATAGTAAAACATTAATTAGAGTCACAACTAAAACATGACATCCACATGTCTACAATCCCAAGGAAACAAAAAGACACAATGTTACCGATGTGGAAGAACTTCCAACTCCACAATAATACCATCTCTATGCTCCACCTCCAATTGATCCTGACTAAAACTCTAAGATACTCTATTAGAAAAGTATGATATATATCCCTTTAATTTATCATCATAAACAGAATATACATAAACACCAATATTTATATGATGAGGGTGAGTTTACAACCTATAAGGAAAACACCAAAAACATCCCACACATTCCACTATAATAAGAGCATGTTACATCACATTAATAATTATATGAAACAACTAGAAATATAAAAACTTGTGAACTAGACATACTTGTGAAAGAATAAAATTACCATGCAGCAAAGACCATACCAATATCATGAATTCAAAGTCCCATGAAATCACCAATTCCTCCTAAACTAGAGTAATGTTACCTAGTTATTTCATCCCTAGTACAATAAGTCTTTTGAACTACCCAAGTACAAGATAGCTTTCCCTCAAGACATAATATGTCACTTGGTGGTACCGTCTAATGATACCCAAATTCAGTATGGTGGCCAAGTCTAAACCAATAAGGCTATCAAATAATCATTATTAAATCATGCCACCTATACTCATGAAATTCCCACACACAAAAAAATCCATTGAAAATATAAACACCATTTATAGTTGTCATCAAACATATTTTGGGGTTCACCTATAACCTATGAGATATTTTTCCAAATAGGGTTACCAAATATTCTCCATTAATGAAACAATAATTAAATATTTGAAAACCAAATATCTCTTATTTGAGGTAATATTAGAGTGAGAGAGAAGACACGAATCACCAATATTATCATACAAAAGATTCATATTATGATATCATAGATTTGGGATCTTATCACCTTCCTCTAATGAATCCCCTTGAAAACCCCATCCAAATACACCTTACACCCAATGGAATATTAATCTATATAGAATATATTCAATAGCACTTACCATGAACCGATCTCATACCATAAAACATCTAACTATGATTCTTGTCTCTTAGGAACTAACAATTCCATGTAAACCCTTCTATTGGATTACCCTCTCATATGACACATGGATCACTAATACCATAAGTCACATAAAAATCCCTTAGAGTCTACATTTAATCTCATAAATCATATGTCACATAGCTCAAATCCCATGAAAAACATTTCTTCTCTTGTGTCAAATATCAAATGGGAACACATGTGTCAAAACACCAAATCTAGGTTTTCCATGTATATACATATATTATGAAATACATTATTAAGAAACATGTGTTTACATTTGATAATGAGGTTCCAGTAGAAACTTAAAATATGATATAATATTTTTTATATGTTACATATGTTCATTATCACCATCCTTTATATGTTCCATGTATGGTATGAATGAGTCATATCACTTTGAAGGGGTGGTAGTCCGCACTTCCTCAAATGAAATTATCATATAAATACCACATGAAAAGAATAAAGGTATGATATAAAAGAGATTTACAGAATCTTATAGATAAAACAAATATCATAAGTATCATATATAATTACAGTTCCATCATAATGGCCACTATAAGAGGTGGTAGTAGAAGATTGAATAATCATCGTTTCATGAGGCAGTAGTTTCACATCCACAGAACCATTATGTTCTATAACCATTAGATTGATGTTTGTTTAAGTGTAGTTCAAATACTTCTCATAAAAACACCCTATTATACTAAGTTTACTGTTGTTTCTATAAAATAAAATAATAATGAGTGTTTATGGGGTTGGAGAATTAAAATAAAAGAAACCAACTTAAAAGGAGATGTTACATTTAAATCAGGTAAATCCTTTTTGTTTGAAACAAAAGGCTTCATCGAAGTTCCTTCAGCATAATATAAGGATTATAAAAGGAATAGAGAGATGCTGGTAGCCTAATTGGTCCGAGGTAGGATGATCCAAGGAACTTGAGAGGTGTGAGAAATGGGTTAGAGGTGATGGCTTTTTATAAAGGAAAGGAGGGGCTCTTTAGGAATGTTTGAAAATATTATTTTATTATATAATAATTTATAGTTTGTAAAGGTCCAAAACTAATTAAAGTCTAAGATACGATGACTCATGTTCGAAATAAAATCATTTAATAAGAATAGGATAGGTTTTGGATATTGTTTTAATTTTTATAATCTCATTTATTTAAATCATTCTTTAATGAGGTAAACAATGAATCATTTTGGTGTCATAAGTTATTTTGTTTATTTAATGTCTAAAAATTATAAAACAAATACCATGATGTAATAAATCTTATTGGATTTCAAATTAATATTTATAGTCGAAAAGATAACTTATATAACACTTTGTAAAAATTATTTTACTAAAAGAAAAATGTTTTTTTTTCATTTTGTCTTTACATTAAAATAATTAATATAATGTGTCATTATAACTATCAAGTGGATCCATGGGGTCCCAAAATTGACCCAATGATGCCCATGGTCAGAAATGTATCAACCAATAGGAATAGGACACATGTTAGGTAATGTAATATTATTTTAATAATATTTTTTTACACTTATTTACCAGATTTACCCTTATACCATGGTAAATAAAATATTTACTGAAATAAATATTCATAATGTCTAAAAATAAAAGTTACCTATTTATAAAATTTAGAACTACGGATTCCAAATATAGAATCAATTTTTTCAAATTCAAAACACAGAAGTGGCAGAAATTTATTTAAAATTAACTCCAGTTGTCAAAACAAAAAGCGTGTTTTTAAGAAATAATAACTATAAAAAAATTGACACTTGTTTATGTACAGTTTAAATGTAAAATAAAATAATATGACATAAATTATATTAAATAATAAAAATATAATCTAATGATACTTTAAAATCCCTCAAATTTATAATTTAACACTATAAATTATTTCTATTAAAAAAAGTTGTTTTTAATTAAACTTTAGTATTTTTCACTATTCATCAAAAAATTGAGTGTGTTTAGAAAATTACCAAAAATTCACCATAAGCTAATTTTGATATTCTGAATCCAAAAATGAAGTCCATTTTAAAAAATAAAATTTATAAAATTTCAAAAAGTGGTTATTACTATTCAAAATGGCTTGTTTGATTGGGCGTGGTGTGTTAGAATCTTGAAGTTGCATACAATGCAAGATATTGCATTATTCAAAGGGAAACATACCATAGAATCTTGGGGTGTTACATTTTCCATCCTTCAATTAATTTTGTCCTCGAAATTTCAAAAATACTGCTTCATAAAAAGATTCGGGTGGTTCTTCATCATAAGTTCCCCAGGCTCCCATGTTGCCTCTTCCATTTTATGATTTCTCCATAGAACTTTTACTAGATGAGTCATCCAGTTTCTCAACACTTTTTCTTAGATATCAAGAATTCTAATAGGCTCTTGGAAATAATATAGATCAGGTTCCCGTTGAATTTCATCATAGGTGAGCACATGAGTTGGTTCTGGCATGTATTTTCTCAACAGTGACACGTGGAACACATCATGAACTTTGGAGAGACATGGCAGCATTTCCAAACAGTAAACTACAACTCCAATTCGTTCTAGAATTTTGAAAGGTCTGATATACCTAGGACATAATGTTCTTTTCTTACCAAATCGTATAACACCATTCCATAGAGATACCATCAAGAAAACATGATCTACTACATAAAATTCCAAATCTTTCCTTTGGTTATCAACATAGCACTTTTTCCTATTTTGAGCTGCTTTGATGTGGGTTTGGATAACCTTCACCTTTTCCATTGTCTCCTCAACATGTTTGGGGCCTACAAGTTTTCATTCACCAATATCAGCCCAACAATTTGGTGTGAGACATCTATTTCCATATAATGCTCCATATGGTCCCATCTGAATACTTGAATGAAAGTTATTATTATAGTGAAATTATACCTGAGGTATATAATGATCCCACATACCATGAAAGTATATTGATCAAGATATCAACATTTCTTATACATTTTGAATAGTCTATTCTGATTGTCCATCAGTTTGAGGGTGGTAGGCGGTTCTCAAACGAAGTTTAATATCCAAGGCCTTCTAAAGTCTTTTCCAGAATCCTGATGTAAAATGGGGATCATGATTAGAAAAAATCAATAGGGGTACTCCATGATGTCCTACAACTTCATTAATATATAGTCTTTCCAGACGTTCATGTGGTAAATATTCTCTTATAGCATGAAAATGAGCTGACTTGGTAAGACAATCAACAATGACCCATATTGCATCATTCCTTCTAGGAGTCTTTGGTAGCCCTATGACAAAGTCTATCATAATATCATCCCATTTACACTCAGATATGGGAAGAGGTTACATGATTCCTCTAGGATGTGGTATTCTAGCTTTCACTTGTTGAAAAACCATACATCATGAAACATAATCAACAATCTCTCTCTTTATGTTTTCCCAATAGAACCATTCCTTCAAATCTTTATACATCTTAGTGTTATCGGGGTGTATAGAGATTAATCTCCCATCATTCACAGCTCTAATTTTCTTGTGAAACACCTTGTCAATAGTCTGAGAACTTTTTATCTTTTCTATTAAAGATGGTTTAGAAACCATTTGAAAAGGTATTGATGTTTCACCTTCAATGATTATTCTTATATCCATATTTACTAGATCTATGAACATAGGCTCCCTTTAAACACTTATCTTATTCTAAAATCCATGATCCTTTCTGCTCAAAGCATCTGCCACCTTATTTACCTTGCTTGGGTGGTAGTGTATAGTAAAATTATACTCCTTTAGTAGTTTGATCCATCTCCTTTGCCTCATGTTGAGTTCTTTTTGTGAGAAAATACACTACAAACTCTTGTGATCAGTATAAATCTCACATTTTTCACCATAGAGATAGTGTCTCCATATATTCAGAGAAAAGATTACAAATGTTTACTCAAGATCATGAGTGGGATAGTTTTGTTCATGAATTTTTAGCTGTTGTGATACATATTCAATAACCCTATCATTCTTCATAAGGACACAACCAGGTCTCTTCTTTAAAGCATCACTATAAATAACAAACCCCTTATTCCCCGATCATAGAGTCAATATATAAGAATTGACTAATCATCTCTTCAGTTTTTCATAACATTATTCACACTCTTTTTTCAAAACAAATTTAACCCCTTTACATGTGTGCTTGGTTAATGGGTTATCCAATGAGAAAATTTTTGGAGGAAACACTGATAATAACCTGATAAACCAATAAAACTGCATACCTCAGTTATACTTGTCAGTGCTGGATATTCTTGTATTGCCTTGGTCTTTGAAGGGTCAACAAAGATTCCATCCTTTGAGACAATATGGCCAGGAAATGAAATCTCCTAAATCCATAATTCACACTTGTTGAACTTCCCATATAATTCATTTCTTCAAAGTGTATTTAGAATAGTGCACAAGTGATTTTCATGATCTTCGTAACTTTTGGAGTATACCAAGATATCATCAATAAATACCACTACAAAGTCATAAAGACATTCCTTGAAAATCTGTTAATTAAATCCATGAGGATAGAGGGTTCATTAGTCAGTCCAAAATGTATTACTGTAAACACGTAATTCCCGTAACTAGGTTGAAATGATGTCTTTGGAATGTCTTCATTCTTCACACACAACTAATGATATCCAGATCGAATGTCAATCTTTGAAAATTATTGATCTCCATGAAGTTGATCAAATAAATCATCAATGCAAGGTAGGAAATACATGTTCTTTATTATTATTACATTGATCTCCATGTGGTCAATGCACAACATCATAGATCTATATCTCCTATAAACAAAAAGAAAAAGGGATCCCCATAGAGAAACACTAGGGAGAATAAATCCTTTATTACTCAACTCCTCTAGTTGTTTCTTTAGCACCACTAATTCCACAATGTCCATTCTATAAGGGGTCTTTGATATGGGCCTTGAACAAGGAATTAAATCAATGGAAAACTCAATTTATCATTTTGAAGGATATATTGGTAAATCCTATGGAAATACATCAATATATTCTTGTACAATAGGTATATACTAGATTTGAACATTCCTTTCCTCACCCTTAGTTATTTCACTCTCTTACTCCCCAATAATTGAATTTAGTAGAGCTACTGGGGGTGGATCTAGATAAGAATCAGATGGTGATGTTTCTCCTCTAAAGATAAGGTATTACTTATCATCATCAAAAATTGTAACCTCCTTATTCTTACAATAAATTATCACATCATGGTCCGAAATCCAATCCAAACCAAGGATTATATCAAATTCAATAATGGGTATGGAGATGAGATCAATGAATAAAGAACATTTATATGCCCTAATGGGGACTCATTCACAATTTTTTTTTGTAATGATACTTCTCTTAAAATATTTTACTGATAAATACCTTGATAAATCAAATTGGAAATATCTAATTTTCTAAGAAAACTAGGATGATATGAAATAATGTGATGATCCAGAATCAAAAAAAGCATTGGATAAACTTGAGGAAACCATTAAATTACCTGCAACCACATCTTTAGGATCATCAACCTCAGCAGTAGTGAATGAATAATCATAGCCTTCCTCCCTTTCCATTTTTTGAGGTAAGTTTCCTTGGAACTTAGGAAATTCATCTGCATAATTCCTAATTTCTTTATAATTGCAGCATTCAACATTGACAGCCTATTTCTTTCCCTTTCAATTTGGAGCTTGGTGGCCTTTTTCACCACACATATAACAGACTCACATTTCCTTCAAGCAAGAACCGAGGTATTTCTTCCCACATTTACCACAAGATGGATATTCAACTTTTATCTTCTTCCCCTTATTTATATTTCTAGAGTGTTAAGAAGATATCTTCTTCTCTTTTTTTCTTTAAAGTTATAAGACTTAGATAATGTCTTTTTTATCTTGATATAACATGAGACAATATCTTCTTTTGATATGAAGTATTGTGAGACTAATTCTCGATGGAGAAATGGTTCTAACCCATCAAATAATCGATCAATCTTACTCCTTGGGTTACATATATAATCTGATTCATGCCTTGATAACCTTGTAAATTTATCCTCATACTTCGTGAAATTCTCATCCTTCTTTTTCCTCAGACTCAGAAATTGTCTTTCCATATCCGCTTTAAGGTCACGAGAAATGTATTTTTCTATGAAAATCTCATTAAACTCCCTCCAATCCCTATTTGATACTTCTTCATCTTCCTATATGTTTTGAATTAATTACCACCATTGATCTGCATCTGCCATGGGGCGATAAACTGCAATGAAAACTTTTTCCCTTTCGCTACTCCCCAAAGCATGAAATATTTTCTCCAAGGAACTTATCCATTGTTCAGAAACAAATGGATTTTTATTACCATTGAATGCTGGTGGTTGTTTTCTCATGAATCAGTATAACATTGATCCTCCGCATTGTGGATCATGGCACTCCATATGGGTAAGGTTATTATTCATAACCTGAGTGAGTTGTCCCAGTATGGTGATAAGCTGATTAGCACCAGTTGCATCACTAGATTAACTATAATTATCTTGAGAAGGAGGGAAATCCCTACATGGATTATGTGCATTGATATAGTTCCCATTCCTTCCACTAGGTGCCATTTCTAAACAATGGCATACACTAGATTAGTTTATGAATCATAATACATATTTCCAAAATTGTAAAGCACATAACATAAATTGAACAGTTTATGGATATAATCCATAATCATAAAAAAAATTCTTTGAGGAGTTATATACTCATAAATCTTTACAAATGGGTTTTAAAGAAAATGATAATTATCCTAATAATATTCCTCAAGAGTGTCGTAACCAAGAGTACAACAAGTCCCATTGTCATGTACCACAATACCCCGTGTCAAGCCTGAAACTACTTGTCAGAGTTTTTACTCCTAGGTACATCTGTTCCAGAGCTGCCTCTACCTGCTCATATCCAGATAGGGGTTTATTGCTTGAAATATACACAAAATCTCTATATTACCAAAATTTAGAAAAGTCTTCTATACTAATATTCAAAGTCCATCATAGGGTAGTGTACTCTAATCAGTGTTTATCTAAATCTAGTTTCCAAGGTTTGTACTAAACTTCCTCTAATACCAACTGTAATGCCCTGACCCTAGTTACCCAGATTCGGTGCATTATTACATAACATTGGCATGATACAAGGAATCATGTTCTAAAAGACTTATTAGTTTAGTAGCCTTGGAAGTACTAGATACATACATAAGTTTTACATTACATCATGATATAAAAAAACAAGATCATTTTTCCCCATTGAACACACTTATACCCCTTAGCCTATCCCTGTAGGTCAACCATAAAAAACATCTTCAAATCCTAGGAAAAATAAAACCTAGTAAGGGGTGAGCTTAGATTCTCAGTAAGGATAACAATATGGCGGAAACTTCATAAATAAGCATAAACATTTAAGGCAATGTATAAAACTAAAACAAAAACTTATTATACATAAACATAAACATAATATGGAAAAGATAAATCTAATAATTCCATTTAATTATTCACATGGATATTTTACTAGTCGAATAATCACCTGTAATATCAATATCTAATTGCATAATGATGGAATGCATAATGTCAGACATCATAACCACATAGTCAAGGGCATGTGCCAAGACTTCAAATAAAATCTTTTCAAGGCCTAGTTACAAGAAAATATTTCTTCTCATGATACCTACTGATGCTCAAGGAGCTATAGCAGGCTCCACCAGTCACTTACTAAGTCCTATGAATTCCTCATATGAAAAGGATGAAACATAACATAAACATTCATATAAAAACTAGCATAAGAAATGTAAATACATTAACCATAAACCATGAATGATATAAAAATAACACATCCATAGTCAAACATATCAAAAAACCATCAATACAATGTAGAAGATTTTTATCATAATAAATCAACTTCAAACAAGTATAAAATCCAATAAAGGATGTTGACATATATGAAATCAAAACTATTTGAGAGAAATATATCTTTCTATTTTGAAATCATTTAAAAGTCATGTAATTATAAAAGAAAACATTTATTTTGAAAATATTTTTATAATATCCTAAGGAAATCTTAAAAGGTGTTATAACTGTAGAGAATAACCCCACCCACCGTATATGTTAAAAAACATTCTTACATTAATTTGTCCAAAAGGTCATAAGGTACCTTCTTTAGAAAATGACGAAAAGATTCCATTCAAACCATTTTATAAAAAGTCAAAAAGGGTATAAATGAATTTAACCCATATTCTAGTAAATAATAAAAATGTTTTGAAATACATTTTTAAGAAACAAGGATGTGGATGATAAAGAGGTTTTAGTAGACACTTACGTAAAAACAACCTCAGATAATAAAGAGATTGTGAAATTAACCCTTACCTTGTACATTTCCTTGGTCGAGGGTATGTTAACCTCCTGTATAATAGTTAAATTATTTTCATTAAAGTATATAAGAACTGCATACAAAAATATGATATCATATATTATCTTCTAATAATGTTTTGTTAATAATATTTTAGTATTATCATTGTGTAGGGTGTTAACTGATTCGATTTCCTTTATATGTTTTGATATGTAAGTCTTGATTCTTATGGTTAGAATATATTTGATTCATATAAAAAAAGATATTATGTAATTAAATATTATTTTTTATAATCAAATAAAAATTATTCTTTAATGGTTACAACGGGGAATGAATCTCATCGTGTACGTGGAGACGGTAATCCGTACGTACACACAAACACTACTTCCATATCATTTTTTTATTTTAATAGGAAAGAAAACCAAGTGATAAAATTTATATATTTTTTCCAGAATAATATAATATTTTATATAAGTTACGTAAGTTCATTATGACCATCCTTTAAATGTTCTAAGAATGGTATTAACAAGTCATATCACTTTGAGGGGGTGGTAGTCCGCACGTCCTCAAATGGAAATATTGTACATATACAACATGAAAAGAATAAAGGTACGATATAAAAGAGAATTATAGAAGATTATATATAAAACAAATATCATAAATATCATATATAAGTACAGTGTCATCATAATGTCCATCATAAGAGGTGGTAGTAGAAGATTGAACAATCATCGTTTCGTGAGGCAGTAGTTCACCGTCCACAGAAACAATATGTTCTATACCTATTAGATGGAGTTGTGTGTAAGTGTAGTTCAAATAAATATCATAAAAATAACCTAGTATATTGAGGATACATTTTTTTATTAAATAAATTAATAAAGAGATTTTATGGGTTTTGAGATGTAAAATAAAAGAAAAGAACTTAAGAAGAGATGTTACCTTTAAATCGGGTTACTCCTTTTGGTTTGAAACAAAAGGCTTCCTTGTAGTGCCTTATGCCTAAGGTAAGGATTATAAGTGGAATATAGTAATGTAGGGAGATTAATTAGGTAGAGTTTGGATGAGACAATGGGCCAGAGAGGTGTGAGAAACAGGTTAGAGTTGAGGGCTTTTTATAAGGGGGGGGGGAAGGGATCTTTTGGAATGTTTGAAAATATTATTTTATTATATAATGATTTTTGGTATCTAAAGGTCAAAAACTCATTAACATCGAAGATTAGATGACTAATGTTCTAAATAAAATCATCCAATAAGAATAGGATAGGTTTTGGATATTTTTTTAATTTTTATAATCTCATTTATTTAAATCATTCTTTAATGAGGTAAAGAATGCATCATTTTTGTGTCATAAATAATTTCATTTATTTGATGTATAAAAATTATAAAACAAATACCATGATGTGAGAAATATTATTGTATTTCAGATAAATATTTATAGTCAAAAAGATAACTTATATAACCCCTTTTGAAAATTATTTTACTAAAATATATATGTTTATGTCATTTTGTCTTTACTTTAAGTTAATTAATATTAAGTGTCGTTATCACTCTCAAGTGACTCCATGAGGTCCCAAAATCTACCCAAGGATGCCAATGGTCAGACATGTATCAACTAAGAGGAATATGACACATGTTAGGATAATTTAACATTATTATAATAATATTTTTGTACCATTATTTACCAGATTTACCCTTTAACCATGGTAAATAAAATATTTACTAAAGTTAATATTAATATTGTCTAAAAATAAAAGATACCAATTTACACAATTTGGACCTCCTGATTCAAAATATGGAATTCATTTGTCCAAATTCAAAACACATAAGTTGCAAAAATCTATTTAAAATTAATTCCTATTTTCAAAATAAAAAGCGTGTTTTTAAGAAATAATATCTATCAAAAGATTGGCACTTGTTTATGTCCAGTTTAAATGTGAAATTACATACAATGACCTAAATTATATTAAATTATAATATTATAATATAATTATACTTGTAAATATCTCAAATGTAATATTTAACCCTATAATTTATTTTGAGTAAAAAGGTTTTTTTAATTAAAATTTAGTATTTTTCACTATTCATCAAAAATTGAATGTTTTCAGAAAAGTACCAAAAATTCACCCTAAGATAATATTTATATTAAGAATCCAAAACTAAAGTCCATTTTGAAAAATAAAATTTATTAAATTTCAAAAAGTAGGTATTACTATTCATAATAGCTAGTCTGATTGGTCGTGGTGTGTTAGAATCTTGAAGTTGCGTACAACGCAAGCTATTGCATTATTCAAAGGGAAATGTACTATGGAAGCTTGGGGTGTTACATGGATGATGAATGGTCAATGGGATTCATGAGAATAAGGATAAATTCATAAGGATATCCATCACCATTTCTATTATATGTGTTCTTTTCTAATAATAGATCCATTCATGAGGCAGGGATCATTTTTTTTATATATGACTTTTTGATTCAATTTGTGAGCACAAAGTACATATCCGAACATTCATTTCATCATCATTTATATCATGAGCCAAGATTTAGTTAGTGTTATTTAACCTAAATACCTATATCTATTTCAACCATGATTCACCATATTTTTCAGAAGTATGTAATCATTGGCTAGGATTTCATCTTCCAATGATGATCTCCTTTGTTATTATATTTTTATCATCTTTTCACTTTTCATTCATTGTCATTGGCCCTTAGTGCCAGTGATTTGAAATTTTTGAGTCACTTTGAGTGTTTTCAAACCCCCTGAATCCTGAAATACTTGTGAATTACATACATATTGATTCATGGAAAATGGTTTCAGGTGTATTTTCAGAATTTGGGTGTTGAATTCATCCAATAGGAACCCAAATGGTTATGATACATTCAATGGATATCGCTCGAAAAATTGGAGTTCAGTTTTTGG
Source organism: Viscum album (assembly GCA_963277665.1). Taxonomy (NCBI): domain Eukaryota; kingdom Viridiplantae; phylum Streptophyta; class Magnoliopsida; order Santalales; family Viscaceae; genus Viscum; species Viscum album. Next base: position 1,856,819,177 of record OY728138.1, read on the forward strand.
AAATCAAAGTCCAAGAATTGATTATTGAGGAATTTCCCATACATTTTTGGTGGATTTGAGTGGTCAAATATTGTTAAGGATGATGATAATTTTAAATCTAGAATCCTTGTGAGGAACCAACTTCACTTTCCTTGTAACACCTGACTACACGCTATGTCATCTATAGGAAAACATGCAATGTATATTGTACTCTCATAATATCTAGTTATTCATTCATGTTAAGAATCACACATAATGTCTCATGTTTTACAAGCTATGTGACAATACCCAGGTTGTCGATCTGTTTGTCTAGGGAACACACCTGGGACCTCGGGTGAGTAGACACATCGTGTCCCCATTGGGAAACGTCGTGTAGAGATACATGACTGGATGAGTAGTGTGCTAAGGGAACGCAACTTAGCCCCATGTTATAAAGACTGAGACTATTATCAATTAAATTTATCCTTTGAATATATAACTTTGTAATTTTTAATTATACTTTATTATATAATGCACATTCAACACATGATAAATCCCACTACATTTTGTTATAATAATTTGAACATTGTATTTAGATAATAATGGTGACAATAAGAATTTAAAATTTTATAGTGCGATAAAAAATAAAAAATATGATAACTAACATATAAAAATATTTATTTTCTTAGTCTACTTGAATAACTACACTCACAAAAATTATAGAAGAAATGAAGCAGAATATTATAAATTAAATATAAATTTTGAAATTGGAAATATAAATAACCTTTAATTAAGGTGGATTATAATTAAGAATTAATGAAATATGATGTATTTATAGGAAGTGGGTAGACTATATGGACATTACAAATCTAACCACTAGAATATTAATATGGCTATTAAAATAATAACCTGAGTGTTGGAATATTTATTTGACTGTTTGGAAAAGTAAATTAACTATTAGAATAATATCCACACCTATGAAATGAAAAATAATTTTTAGGTATCTAATAAAATGAGAATATTTTATATTTATACCATCGTAAAATTAAATAGATGTTTTATAAGGATAAATTATGTGATTATATTTTTTAAGACATAATGTTATAATTGCACTATAATAAAACATATACTATTTTAATAGAAATTAATTTTCATAAAATGTATATATAAATTTATATTAATTTCTATTATAATTTAACAAAATTTTTAGAGACCATAAGTAAATTTTCAATGGGTTTGAAAATTGATCATAATGTGAAAATTTGTATTTTTTCAAATAAATGAAGTTTTTATTTAGAAATTAAATTTATCATATTTATATAATCATTTTCATAAAATGGATTTTATTTTTTCAATCTATACATAAAATAATGTTTAAGGTTAATTTTTTTTACTTTTAAAAAATAATTGATTTTTTTGAAAAGTTGAGTACTATAAAACATGGTATTTAAAATTATACGCTAAATAAATTATTTTTTGGGTCATTTATTATGTATGAACCTATTATTTTAAACCAAAATTTACTATTTACTATATATAGTCAAATTAATAAATATTTTTTGAAGTCCCGAGTGAAAATAATAGTCTAATTAACATAAAACTCAAAACACCCCTCTCCTCCCCTTATAAATACCACCCCTCCCAACCCCTTCTCATAAAAACATTTAAATCTTATAGTTTTACAAATTTCTATAAAATTGATTTCCAAATCATCTTCGTCGTGTCTTATTGCATCATGAAAAGACCAATTACCAATTCCTTAAGGAAAATTTCATGGAGACGACATTTAAGAGGTAATATTATCTATTTACCTTTTTAAAATTCATTAATTATTTTACCTTCTCCCAAAATCCCTCATCAAATATGATAGAATGAATCTATTATAATAATTATAATAGATTGTTTTTGTGTTAATGGTATACCCATATTATACCCTCCATTAATTTATTTATTAAACAACAGTTTTATTTACAATATGGTGGGTTCACTGCCTCTAGGAACAACACACTTCATTTTTCTCCAACACATGCAATGATCATCATAAAAAAATAATATTTTTAATTAAAATAATAATATTATTATTAAAACTTATATCTCATTCTGAAATCTTTTAAATACCATTTTATTAAACAATACAAAATTTTTTGGTGGCGCTTGGTAAATCCTCTTAAATGAACTAACCGAATAACATAAATATTTTTACTAAATGAATCATACCTATGTAAGAAAAAAATAGATATTGAACTATTTTAATTTATGTAAGTGTATGAATATAGTTTCATTTCACTTCTATATTTTAATTACCATTTATAAAGAACGTAAATAATTATCTACAAGTGATCCGACCATGGAACAACAAAGTGAGCGCTCTTTAAACAATTACCTCAATATATTTTTTATTTTATTATCAAACACTTTTAAGGAAAAAGTGAAAAACAATAAGTTCAAACATAAAATGATGATACCATGCCATTAAAATAAAAGTGAAGCATATTAGTTTTAGTCTCCCTGGATAATTTCTAAGAGATAGTGTTCACCTGAGTGTCTGGTTCCCTCTTCAGGTGATCTTTGAACTGAAAAGCCGTCTTGTCCCAAGACTGCATGTACTCCTCTATACTGATTATCCCGTTTTTTAATACACGTATTAGGATGAGATCATATTTATCAATCCATTTGCATTTATCCTCATTTCCAGGTACCCTTATACTTCTTTACATCATTCTTTCAGCCTCTATAGCAGTAGAACTAATTGTCAGAACCGATTCATCCACAACCTCTTCCGAACTCAAAAGCAGTTACAAAGAGTGTTCAATCATAGCATCAGACATCCAATGCTAGAAAGACGATATGGAGAGGTTGGGGGAATTTTCTATCTACTTGGCCTTCATCTTCTTCATGGATCTGGTCTCCATAGGTAAATGTGAGTAGTCTTTCCTTACTTTACGATTGCCCCTCCTGCTTTTGCATCTCCACGGGCTTAGATTCCTACTGCCCTGAGTCCCATCCTCTAAGTCACCTGCATAAGAGCTATAACATTCATCACTGGACCCATGCACCTCTTTCTCATCCATGGAGATTTGGATCAAATCTGTAGAGGCCTGGATCGGATCATCATTGGTCAGAAGCTCAAAACGATTACCCAGCACAAGGCCTTCCACCTGACTTGTCCTGCATAAGGTCTCACCCCTGCATCTTGTTCCAGGGCCTTGCAACCGGTATTGGGATTCCGAGTCACTGCCTAGCCACAATCACTACTATCCTTTCTTAAGCACACCACCTCAGCATAAGAAGGGCCTGATGGAGTATGACCTCCCTTAAGTGCCTGTTCATAATGGAACCATACATGAGGCATGGGATCCTTCTGGACCACCATTTTTTATTAGGTTATGACCTTTCTCTATATTACATAATTTCTCTCTCTGTCTATATTTTATATTATGAATTTATTCTACATTTTTTATATATTTATATTATATATATACATATCGTATTTTTTCTTCTTTTTGTGGGGTAATGAATGCCTTATTAATTTCTAAAAATGGATTCTTTAGAAACAAATCCGATTCTGGGGAACTTTTCTATCCCTTAATACTTATATACAATTATAATTTAATGTATTAATTCTTAAATGAACACAATATTTTGATACCTATTCTTATTTAATTCAATAATAATGTCCATATTATTTACATCCATTTCTATTTGGAATCATTATCAAGTCTTAGTTGATTATGATATGTTGTAAGATTATGAAACTCATTTCATTGCATGTTTAATTGTTATGTTTATTCACTATGATGTATTTTCTTTTTGGAACACTTAATCATGTATGAGTTGTTATGGGTTCACCTAGATACAACATTAATACATTGGGTAATATTTCTGTCTCCAGATATGTCATGTATAGGATTAGTTAGTGAACTTAATATTTGGTCGGACTCTGTCCACCATGTGATGTATCCTTAGCTATTAGTCTTGAATTATTCTTATGTCATGTTATATGTTGTTGTAACATTACTATGTTTCCATGATCTTATGATACAATTATATTTATGTTATTCTACTAGTAAATATTCATGATGATCATCATTTATAATATAATGTTCTATTAGTTTACTCATATGTTATGAATTGTTGTCATGTTTATTACCTTACTAGAAGTTATAAATCACCCTATTTTTTATGTATTCCCCAGGTTATCTAATCTAGTTTCTGGAGATCAAAGGGTTTTATAAGATCTCTATGTAGGATAAAAAAAATATGTTATGATTTAGTTTCTTTTTATTTATTACGATCCTAGTAATCTAAATACACAAGGTATTGTGGTATGTAGGTTGGGTTTATTGGCTATTTATGTTAAAAAACATGTAATAATCTATGTAAATTGTTTGGGTTGCTATAATTGGTATTAGAGAAAGGTATAATTATTTTTAGATATTATAATTATAATAATTTACTAAGAAAACTATGTATATTTCTAAGTATAAGAAATAACCATACTTCATTTTGAAGTATATAGTTAGTTGTTTCTAAGAAATTACATCCATGTTTGGATATTGTAAGTGGATTTGGCTCTCGATTAGTTGTACCTAGGGGTAATAAAACCAAAAGGGAGGAATTGGTATTAAATCCATCATCATCGGGTTCATGACAAATATTCCATGCTTCACAATAGGTTTGAAACTCTTAGGGCCTATGATTCAAGAAAATTCAAAAACATTTTACCAAACATTATAAATGACTTGAATTGATTAATATGTAAAAAATATAAACGGAAATTATACTATATACAACCTATATTAAAAATTATATAATTATATGTTATTATATTCAGTTCATATATATTTTATTTCTTTTATGTACATAATATACCTTTTATCATTGTTTTTAGTTTGAGTGTTCTCATTCTAATTTTTTTGGATATAGTAAATGACTCCAAACATAATCATATAGTGGGAAGGGTTCTCACTACCCATTCATGAGATTTAAATTACTTATATGATTATAATTCTATGTAGTCTTTTGTATCATTCAGTTTTTGTACATATATCCAAACAACATATCGAAACATGGATTTTGAGAAATTTGTGATAATAGTAAATGGAGCAATAATTTCTTCTCAAGTATATAATGCTTCCCCAATCAATATTTTTGGACTGATCCTCCAATGAAATATTTTCATAATTCCATGAGTTTATTATTATTATATATTGGGAATGGATTATATATCCTTATATAAATACATAACCAACTGTCCGGATAGGGAGATTACTATTCCCATCCTGACTCATCCTATGATTTTGTACAAGTGTATGGAGGATGATTAATATCATTTTAAATATTATTCTTGGGATTAGATGTATTTTCCTTATGAGCATGAATAAATTTCTAAAATTACTAATAAAAAGTATAGAATCATTTTTTAATGCATTCCCATTGTAAAGGATTATACTGATGTATTCTCTAAAGAATTGTTTGGTCTTCCACTTTCCTGAGAGGTTGAGTTTTCAATTATACTTATACCTGGATATCTTCCCATATACAAGAATTCATATAAAATATCCTCCATTTTGGAATTGGAATTAAATAATCTATTAAAAGAGACTCAAGACGAGGAATTTATATTCTAGAGTGCTTAATCGTGGGGTTTTTTGGTACATTTTGTGAAGAAAAAGAGTGGGTACATATGCCTATGCATGGATTATCATAAACTAAAAAAATAACAATATTGAACAAGTACCACCTTACACAGATAAAACATTTATTCAATCAACTAAATGGGTCTCAATATTCCCCAAATGTTTACCTTTGGTTAGGATATCACTAATTAAAGGTTAAGAAATAATTTATTCCCAATATTTCATTTCAGACATTGTAGGGACACAATGATACTCACTAATTATTGATTAATATTAATCAGAATAATGGATACAGTATTTAGATGATATCCTAAATATTTTTGGGTATTATTTTTAGAGTATATTATAATATACTTCAAAAGAAATGAGTATCATGAGGATCATTTTAATATTAAGATAAACGTTTTCCAAAAGGATTCTCTATACACAAAGTACAAAAAATTTGAGTTTTGGATATACAATGTATCATTATTGGGGCACATTATCAATAGAAAATGGATATCTCTAGAACCTTATAAGATAAAGGTGTTGAGGAGTGGACCAGACCAACTTTTATAATTAGGATCCACAGTTTCCATGGTGGATCTAGGTATTACTGATGATTTATGATAATGTTCTCATGATTATCAAACCATAAAACCCAGATGACTAAGAAGGGACTGAATATTTTTTAGACCAATGTGTGATGAAATGGATTCAAATAATTGAGAAAGGACTACCACTACATCATTCCTCAGGCTTCGCTCCTGTATATATCATTTTTTAGTAAATAATGATGCTGAAAATAAGGTTTTAGGATATATATTAATGAAAAATGAAAAATTGATGGAATATGCTTGAAGGGAGATGAAATTCCATAAGAATAAATATCCAACACATGATCTGGGGCTAGTCATAGTAATATTTGAATTCAAAATCTTGTGGAATTGTATCTTTGTGGTGAATTGTGTGATATATATTGATCATAAGAACCAAAAATATAAATCCATAAAGAGATATCATAATATGAACTAATGAATATGGTTACAAACAATCAAGTACTATGACTAATCCATCAATTACCACCCTAGGAAAAAAATAATGTGAATATGATCTATGTATACAATATCATTCACCCTTATAAATGTTGATAATTGAGAGGGATTACATATTTAGTAAAATCAAAGGATTAACATGGAAATTATAATGGAAGGAACACCATCATACCTATCTCAAATGATTGTTCAACCATACCATATGTATAAGATAAAGGATGTTCAAATATAAGAATTTGAAAAGATGAAGAAGGAAGAATTTATAAGAAAAGGTAAAACCATGGAGTTCATATTTCATGAAGATAGAGTTTTAATATTTGGGTTATGATTATGTTTATCATTAAATACTATGATATATAATGAGTTATTTAATGATTCACATAGCTCAACCTTCTCTATCCACCAAGGGAGAAATAATATTTATCAAGATCTAAGAGGGTACTATTGGTGGGATAATATGATGAAGGATATTATGGAATATACATAATAATTTCTGACATGTTAGTAGGTAAAGGTTGAAAGGAAAATGTGAAAGGGAATAATGCTTCTGTTACCCATACCAATATGGAAGTGGGGAAACATCACCATGGACTATGTCACTAGTTTTATAGATACATTAATATGAAATAATGTTATATCGGTTGAGTTGGATTTTCTTACAATGACTGGTCCTTTCAGTGAAATTCAAGAGGACTCTAATCTCCATAAACATGCAAGCATTTATATCAAAGAATTATTGACGTTGTATGGAACACCACTATCCATTGAATCTCATTGTGATCCAATATTTTCCTCTAAATTTAATAATAATATCCAACATGATATAAAAACTAAAATAAACTTCAGTATGGATTAACGCCACTAAATTATTGTACAATCTGAACAGACAATCCATAAAATGGAATACATGTTGAGATCATACTAAATAGACTTTAATGGTGGATTCTACCAGTATCTTAAATTGGTTTAGTTATCATATAATAATAGTTTCATAAAAATCATCAAAATTTCTAAATAATAAGATCATTATGAGAATAAATTTAGAACACCTATGTTTTGGGATAATATTTTTGAGTGAAAGCTAGTTAGACCTAAAATTGTCAATGAAATTGTTGAAAATATTAGGATTATTCGACAACACATTATAGTTTCTCAATTTCAATAGAATATTTATACTGCCAATAATTTTTTACACTCCTTAGTTAGAAAAAAAGGCTATGAATGTGGCCCCTAGATATTTCAAAATATTAAGAAAAAATTCAAATAATTAAAATGAAAGACAATTTTCCAAGGACCTGTGTGGTAGAACTACGTGGAAGACATGTGTGGCAGACCTGCACAGCAGACCTGCGCAACAGACATGCACGACAGTCCTGCACTACAGACCTGCACAATCGACCTATGTGGAGGACCTGCGCAGCAGTTGACTTTCTATACACCTAAGCGTCAAAACTATGCGGAGGTGCTGCATGGCAGACCTCCACCACCAAATTGATTTCAACTATCCCCCATCATTGCCTATAAATCATACCCTTTGGATCCCCATTTAAAAAATGAAAAAGTTAAAAAGACTTATTGATACTCTCATTGCATAGCTATTTCACCCAGATCCCTCAAACTCTCTCAGGTAGCTCTCTAAAAACACTAGAGAAGAGATAAATGTATGAGATAAGCATGTTTGGAAAGTATTTCACAATTTGAAGCTTTAATAAGATTGGTTTCCCTATTTTAAATCATTTTATTTAGTCATCACTAAGGCCTACATGGTACACCTATGAGGCACAACTACACGAGGCACCTACGCGACATACCAATGCGGGGTACCTATGCTTCATAACTACACACAAGGCCTACACATCATCTTTTAAACCCTCTTCAAAGCTACTCATGGAATGGTATTTCCTTCCTTGGTTCCCTTATCTAAAATGGACTAAGTTTAATCCTCCTATAAAACCTACTAAATTACCAGACCTTTGGGAAAGACACATTAGTGTGTCTCGTCTTCGGGTTTGAATATCTGCAGTCAGAGGTTTCCCACATTTTTTTTGCAATGGGGATATGATTCATGGTGTATTTGTGGGTTTGTATATTTGCAGTCACATAGACCATTCTCTCTGTAAAAGTGTTGGGAAGTTCCCATTTTGGAGGATTAGGGTTTCGGTACTGCCCTCCCCTTTTTGTCTCTAAAACCTTGGACCTCAGGTATCTGGTTGGGATGGTATGGTTAACACTTGCTTTTCCAAAAAATAAAATGAGAACTCTCCCTACCCTCTTAATATCTACTAGGGTAGCCATCCTGGTGTAGGCCCCTAAACTTTCAAGTAGAAGGTTGAGTCATTCTCATCTCTACTTCCTTCACCTTCATCCCTTCCTCACATTGGACCCTTGTCCAATGTAAATAGAATATAGGGAAGGCTATTTGCCTCACCCTCTTCCTCGGTCATCTCGCTCTTGTCCACCCTCACCTCCGTTCACACATCCACTTCCACCCATAGAGAAAGATAAGTGTGGGTACCTTTGTTGAATCTTTCAAATCCTCTTGTTTCCCACACTGAACACAACCCACATGGGCTTAGAGATTTTTGATGATCCCAACATCCACACAATATCTCACATTCTTAAACTAGGAGAACTCTGATTCCCACCATAATTGGGACACGTAGGAAGCCTTCATCAAGGCCTGAGATCACTAGATATCCTCTTTAAGAATCCAACCCTGATTCCCTTAATTTGGGAACCCCCCTTAGGTTTAAACCCTGAATTAACCCCCAAAATCACCAAGGAATCCTTTTCAAGAATTAATCCCAAACACATTTATCTCAAAAGACTAAACTCTCATATGAGACTCATCGAACTACGTAGGCTTTTATTCCCATCCAAATGGGATATGTTGGAAGCCTCCATGAGGTTCAAACCTAAGACATCAAATCCATTGTGTTTTTCTTGGTCCATATTCCCAAAAAGGTCTAATATTACTTGGAAACCCATATTTATTCCATGTTCCATGGGATGCTTAGGCATAAGTCCCACACCAATCCTTGGCTAAGCACATTTCTCTTGGATGTACTAACCACATGAAGGTTTGTTTTTATGTTTGTATCGTACCCTTAAATGGGATACCTACGTATCCTTGTGAAAAGTATCATATCCCTCATAGTTCAGTTCTAGGAAATAGGAAACATCATACCTTTTATGTTTGAACCTCATAGAGGCTTCCAGATATAAATCACATTTCACATTGAGGGAAATTCAGCCTTTATCCCTCTAACATAATCACACAAAGGGATTAAATCTTCTTTTAGATAGAATAATCCCCATTGATTTATTTGATTACCAAATATGAATCAACTTTCACTTTTAGGTTGTTCACCTATACCTGGAGCACCAATTCCAGGTAACACATGGTTTTCCAAACAATAAAATGAGAAGTCTCCCTCCCCTCCTAAGATCCAATAGGGTATCCATCCTGGTGTAGGCCCCTAACCATTCAAGTAGAAGGTTGAGTTTTTCTCCTCTCTACTTCCTTCACCTTCACCCCTTCCTCACATGGGACCCTTGTCCAATGTAAATCAAATATAGGGAAGGCTTGTTTCCTCGCCCTCTTCCCCGGTCACCTCGCCGTCGTCCACCCTTGCCTCCATTGGCACATCCACTTCCACCCTCAGAGAAGGAGAAGTGTGGATATTTTTGTTGAATCTTTCAAATCCTTCTGTTTCCCACACTAAACATGACCCACATGGGCTTAGAGATTTGTGATGATCACAACATCCACTCAAAAACTCACATTCTTGAACTAGGAGAACTCTGATTCCCACCATAATTGGGACATGTAGGAAGCCTTAATCAAGGCCCAAGATAAATGGATATCCTATTCGGGAATCCAACCCTAATTAGTTTAATTTGGGCATCCTACTTAGTTGTAAACCCTGAATTAACCCCCAGAATCCCCAAGGCATCCTTTTCAAGAAGTAATCCCAAAATCATTTCTCTCAAAGGACTAAACTATCTTATGAGACTCACCAAACTATGTAAGCTTCAATTACCATCCAAAACGGATATGTTGGAAGCCTCTATGAGGTTCAAGAATAAAACATCAAATCCATTGCATTTATCTTGGTCCATATTCCCAAAAAGGTCTAATCTTACTTGGAAACCCATATTTATTCCATGTTTCTTGGGATGATTAGGCATAAGTCCCACACCAATCCTTGGCTAAGAACATTTCTCTTAGATGTACATACCACATGACATTAAAAAATATGGTTAGGTCATTATCATATGAACTCAAAAGGTATGATGTGTCTGATTAACTGGCATTGAACTATGAGGGTTATGACACCTTTCACAAGGATACCTATGTAGCCCATTTATGGGTATGATACTAAATTCATGTTCTTAAGTATCATAAGTTCAAACTCAGCGAATGCCTTCCTTTGGAAAGCAGGTCCCTTTTGGATGAAGAACTATTGGATGTTTCTAGTTCCATAATTAAATCCATTGGAAACAGCCTCGAAGCAGTGTTTCCTAACTATAACACACATTCTAAGGAACTATGAAAAAATTGTTATCCCTACATGATTCCTTACCCAAGTTGATAGTGATACCCATATTTCGGTACCCTATAAATTGATAAAGGATGTATAGACAAAGGAATCAATCATTCATGTATCCAACTAAAAGATATACTTTAATGGAGTTCATTATTTTTCTTAGTGTTCTCAGAACTCCCTTCACTTCAAATGGATTCCTTCATGTTTTCACCCCATGAATACCCCAGCTACTGCCCATTATGGATCCTCATCTTATGGAAGGAAGTCATCACCAACACAACATCTTCAATACTGGGCCTCCAATGTACTTTTAAGGTAATACCATCTGCATAGTACTATACTAACATTGGAGGCTTCCCGATAGGCTCTACAGGTTAACAATAACCCCCGATCGTCTGTTCGGCGGTGACTGATGGTCAAGAAGTAGACAGTGCCCACCACCACATTCGACTATTTCAGATCCTTATCCCAAGAAAGAAAAAAGTCCCTCTCATACTAGAGGGATATTGATCAAGAGTTCACTCATGGACTCAATTGAATGAAGCCGGTGTTCTTCCTGAGGACTCCCACCAACAATCGCCGCCAGCAGGATCATGCAGCAGTAAACTGTCAACATGATGGGGGTGTTGCCTTCAGTTGTTTATCCCAAGTCCCTCAAACCCGCGTAGGCATGATGAACCACCGGGGATAGTTTTCGTCCAATAGGGAGTAGGTTATTACCTTTTTTAACTCTAGATAAGTCCATCAACCTAGCACGAGGGAAAACAAAAAGTGGGACATACACCCATCTATCCTAATTCTGCTGGACAACAAACTCATCTGGAAGCAACCAACCAATCCTACTAGTTAAATCCGGTGGAGTACCATGAATAGGAATATACACCTAATTACAAAATATCAGCCAGTTAGCAGTCTCGTCTGACTTCATTCATGGAAACTCGCCAATATAATGTGGTGGAAACTAGTAAACATGAACATACACCTACTTACACTCACCAATTCTACCATCAGTCTCATCAATCTGTGTTGAATAAAATTTGTCAACCATTCTTGGTGGGAAATATCCAATTGGCACATACACCTTCATGTATTCATCAAGCCTACCTAGATTCTTATTTGGCAGCACATGGAGAAGTCAGTCAGAAAGCTCCAATGACAAACCCAGAAAAGACTCAACTCTTTTCTCCCATACATGAGTATTTTCAGTACCCATTGATAGGAAAAAGAGGACATGAGCCATCAGATAAACCTACCCAAAATACATAATAGACATATATTCCCATTTTGTCCACTAATGTCACTAAACAAATATTAGAAATGGTGAAAGGGAAGACACAAATTCTTACCAATATTCTGGAAGCATGCCAGAAAATCATAACAAAAACTTCAACAGTACAAGAGAACAGACATGTAACTCTATCCCCACACCTGGTATGACCCATAGACATGCCATCCCAGAGTAGATATGTACATCTATTCCATTCTTGGAGGGTTATGAGGCATACTCTCGCATATCATATGCACAATCGGATCAGGAACATACAACCATTCCAATTGGAGATAATTGGCCCTTTCATGTGACCACTCCAAGGAAAGCACATACACCTGCCCATGATAACCACTTCTCCCAGTAAGTGGATCCAACTACATGTAAAAGGGAATCCAAGAAGAAGTCTTTACAAGCACATTTGGAAAATCAAGATCCAATCTGTGATCTGGATCCTCTTAATGAAGGAGTTTTTGAAGCCCTTAGACATTTATATGTTGTAGCTCAAGATCCTACCCTCTAATTACCAAATTATGGGAGTAGTTATAGTAATTCAGAATTTCCCCATCGAACACTTCATCATGAAGGCATGCTACATGAAATTTTGATCAATCTAAAGAGCCTATCTCTTGACGAGAGACATGAAAAACCTCCATGTGTCTAGAAGACTAAGGATAAAGAGGATTTATCCCTCACTATAATCCACCGTGGTGGTCCACCCCATGATGGAATTTGCTACCAAATTTCTCCCCATAGTAGTGCTTTACATTATCCAGAAAATTCCAAAATTGATAATGGTGTAATGAGAAAGACCTCTTACCTCAAGGTACTTTCCAACACAATGCCAGTCATGTCTGATGCCTTGTCATTAATGGGTGAAATAATTTCTCAACCAAAAATCATAATAAGGGGATTTTCATTCTCCGAACCTCCCTTGGGTCATTTATCTTCCAATGTAATAGAGGAAAAATCGACTGATTCCATTGTTTGTAATAAAACAATCAAGAAGCGTCCACTTTGGTCTGACCAGGTGGAGAAACCTCTAGAAAAAGGTGATGAAGACATGTTGAACATGAGAATACAATTGGCTAAACGAGAATTACCAGTCATGTTATGCCCTTTGGAAAACTCTCAATTCAACATTCAAAATTTGATGGGATAATATTTCATTCATGATGTCTACCTCAACATATGGAAAAATATTTGTCATTTGAAAACCAATGTACCACAATATGATGAATATAAAAATCATGTAAAGGTAATAGAAAGGTTGCGACACCAAATCAACTTAGAATCTCTCTTAGTTTGCTGAAATCCATTTGTTGGAAAGCAGTAGAGAACACTTCAACATGCATGCCTTGATGCACTAAAGAGGTTGTCCCAGTTAATTTATGACACTCCATCTGGTGTTCGTATCGGAGGATGGGGTGCACACAATGTATTGCATTTTCCTGTGATCCAAAATCTATAAATCCCATAAAAAGTGGTCTCATGTAATGTTATTTCCCATGTATGGCTACAATCAACTTATTTTGTGTATAATCAAGTATACGCTCAAGAAGAGGCCTTAGCTATCTCTCATCGGGGTCATTCCCAAAGAATAAAAGCTGTTGAGATACGGTTGCATCAAGAATATGAGAAACTTAAGAAGGACTCCTTCTTAGAGGATGTCAGCCATCAGATGGCACAAATTTCTGAAATAACCTAATGGTATTTCAAACTGGTAATTTGAGTGGTTTTAGGATAATGCACATATCCAATGTTCATATCAAAATTCACAAAATCAGAAGAGCAGCTACGCGAATCTCAGCTACAGAAGTTCAAGATCCACCCCATCCTATAGGGCAGTGGGATTATTTAATTCAACCTTCAAATTCAATAAAAATGTAATAAGGTTTGAAGAAAAAGAATAGGAATATCCCCAGCCTGCAGGGTTGAGGGCTTTTTTACATCTATAATCCCCTCCTCAATATATGTTAGTTTTCTCTTGATTAGGGAAGAATCCACAAAGTGAACACACAACTAAACTATCCACGGATTCCATTTAGGCTACTGTCTTCCAAATAGGTCCTAATAATTCATCATATAGGATAACAAGGTCTCATGGAAGACATAGAATGAGGTGGTCTTACAAAGATACTGACAGAATTTCATCAAAGCATTATGTGTATGTAAATGTCCTTAATACCATTACAGAATATCTTCTAGAGAATGAGTCTGGTTCAAGGTAATTATAATATGAAGTTATTATCCATAATATGGTAAAAACTTATGAAAATGAAGGTGGTGTGTGTACCTGAAATCAGAGGCTTACCAAAAATCTTGGTATTCCCTCAAGTAAACAACTCCCTCCCCTTTGAAAGGCATCTAACAAGGGGAAAGGTAAAAGTCAAATCACATCTCCCTTTTCCACTGGATAAGGTCAATCTTCTTCTCTTGAAGAAATATTTTATTAGCAAGAAGAGGATATGAAATAGTTTAAGATACTCAATACAGAGTTACTTCGATGCAGTATTTATGCTGGACATGCTCCCCAAGAAGATCCTCAACATGAAAATCCTATAGGAACTCCTCAATAAAGAGGATTTTTTTAACTATAGTTGAAAATAATGAATTCTGTCCATTGGGTACAGAGCCATGGTAGGATAAAACACATCCTCATAGGCATGTCTTCATGGGTTATCCAAGACAAATACTAGCAGCACCAGCATTAGTGGTTTTTCTGGTCATCGCACCTGTTCAAGCTCTAGTTGTTATACTATTAAAGGTCCCATATCATTCAAATATTCCCCAAATGATTATTATCACAATTGAAGAATTAACAGCCCGATTTAAAGCTATGAAAGAATGGTGTCTTCTAGAACAGACAGAAAAGAGATCTTAACCTAAATGGGTGGATATGAAACCTCCCCCAGCAAACATTGTGAATACTACATCTCCAATCATTAACGGTTCTGGAGAGCTGGAACAACACTTAACTCATTATATTTTTCATTGTGATCCCATTATGGGGACTCCTCAACAATAAGAAGCAGTAAATATTAGATTCTTTAAGAAATCATTGTAGGGACCAGATTTTTTCTGTTATAAAAGTTTTCAATCGCGATCAATTACAGGATTGGAAGATCTGTGTCAAAAATTCCTTCTTCAATTCATCTCAATGCTATTGAAGACAATATTTTTTGATTTTACCAATTGAAAAAAATGTAAAATGAAAGAGTTTTAGATTAAATTTCTAGATGTAAAGTATTAATATATTCCACAAATTTGGAATTCCTTCAGGAAGATTTGCTGCCAATTTTTGTGGAAAATCTGCATGATGAGTTACACACACCACTGATTCTTGTGAAATACAATGGAGCATTTTGAGACCTTGCTTCAATATCAGAATAGATAGAGGATTCTATTGTGGAAACTAAGACTTAATCTCATGTAATTACATCATCTCTGGGAAAGAGAACATGGAAATTATAGGCTACTAAAGTCACACTCAAACAAGCACATGTACCTACTCCTACTTCAAAACCTTCCTCATATCGAAGGGCTCTGCCTTCTGAGCATCATCAACATTGATTTCCTCATAAATATGATAAAAAAGATAAAAGTATGAATCATTTTGAGGACTTAAAGAAAAAATATTATACTTTCCAGAATAAATAGGTTTCTAGTCACTTTATGTTAGCTTTGGTAAACAATTTGGTTCATCTGATGAGGCTGATGAAACCAAGAAAAGTTAATGATGATCTTCCAAAGCATTGTAAATTTCACCAAATGTTGGGGAATCCCATTAAAGAGTGTTTTGTTTTTAGAGACCTCTTACAAAAAATGGTAGACTCGAGACAAGTGGAACTGAAAATTTCATTAGCCCAAGTAGCATGTGTTACTGCTACTAACCCAGAGAAAGAAGACAAGCGGTGGGAAGTCAAAAACAATGCACATAAGTATGGTGATTGGATGAATAGTAAAATAATAAATTGAACTCATTCCATTCTAGGAACATCGTTGAAACAACCAATTATGTCATCTTCCCCTTCTGCTGCAACAAAACCACCTTCGTGAAAATATTAGTCCTCAAAAGGTCAATCCTCAAAGAAGAGATGTGACCAGAAGGATAAATAGCAGTCAGAAGAATATGAGCACGTGTGAAGGCCAATTTTTTCCTTGACTTTGGCAGATTTCATTCCATTTGTTTCAGAAGAACAGGAACCTCCCTACAAAACTGCACAACAAGAACTGACCTGTCAAGATAAATCTTCATCAGATGAAGAATTGATCATTGGTTCCATTAATGTTATCCACTTAACAGATCCCAGTGAAAATGATTATTTTGGTTATAATGAACCTAAATTCTCGATACCTAACTTTGGAACAAAAGGAAGAATCCAAATTCGATGATACAGTGGAAGACATGTTATGATAGTATCCACTCTTTTAACTCTACCCCTACTCAAACCATATATGTGGTAGAAACTCATGGGAGAGCCCTTCAGCAGGCTAAATAAGAACAAGGATGTGCTCCCGCACTTGATAGGATTGCTCCTGACATGATTATTTTGGAGGACCGATTAGAGGATACACCCTCATTCTCTCATCAAGTAGATACACCTAGTCTTTCTGGTCTAGAAAAACTAAAAGTATTTCCACCTTCTACTCTAATAGAAGGTACATCTACATTAGGAGCATAAACATCCAAGATGCCTACAAAACTGCAACTCCATGCTGGGAAACACAGACCTGTGGTAAAAAATTATTATGTTTTGAAATAGATATCCCAAGTATAAAACATGTATTCAATATTGGATACCATAAATCTATCAAAAGGTCTTTTAGAAGAACTTATTAAGGCCTTTTCAAGTCCCCAAGAGTTTATAACTTACGTTGTTGTTGCTGAAGATTATCGTATAGAGAATGATTCTATAGAATTTCAAGAAGTTATATATTTTACAGATGAAGATGAAGATGATATTGAACATGGACATATCAGGCCCTTGTATCTATCTGGTAGGGTTAATGATGTAAACATATAACGATCCTTTATTGATAATAGCTCAGAATTCAACCTCATTCCTATACGTAAACATCGTCTATTGGGCCTCACATAATTTCACTTATCTCTATCCACTTTAATGTTACAAGGATATGAAAATAATGAGAAAGAACCTCTAGGAGAGATTACACTCAAAACTCAGTTTATAGATCTTGTGTCTAATTCATATTTTATGTTTATTCATCAAGACACAAACTTTAACATTCTTCTTTAAGTCCTTGGCTACATAAACATGCTACCGTTACCTTTTCATACCACTAATGTCTCATGTATTGTTTCGATGGTCAAATAGGGACATTGTATGGTGGCAAGGCTCTGTTCAAAATGTGTAAATACCAGTATATTGAATATGAATTCTATCACATGAAGGGAATGAGGTATGTGAAAAAAAATATAACCATAATAAATGCTCTAAATGGCCTAGAAAAGATCCCAACAAACCCATTAAAACAATTAAGTATAGATAATGTGTTACCTATCTATCAAATTGAAAGGATAAACCCAAATTTGAGAACTCATCTAGTGACTTCCATAATTTCAATTATGACAATAAAGCCTAACCACATGATGGAAATTGTTGATTGAAAAAGTAGTGGTGAATGATTAAATGGAAATGTTTTCATTTCATCCGTCGAACATCAAAAAGTCTTTGCTTCACCAATCAAATTGGAAGAAGTTGTAGCAATACTAGAAGAAGATATGGTTGTTGATTCCCAACCCATAATGTAACATCCCAAGTAGGTAATGAATAATAGATATTTTTATCTATGTCTATTAATTAATTAGATAGTGTTTTAGAGGCTTAAAATGAAAATTAATACAATCTTATACATGGAATACACTAATATTCTTAAAAGATTGTTTTACTGCCCTTTGATGACAAACCATTTTTAAATCTATCTTTTGACAATTTTATAAGCTATGTTTGTCAAAATAAACTTATTCTTTATGATTGGGACATAAAAATTTACTTTGTGTGAATTTTTGGTATGTTTCAGACAATGTTGATTTTTTAATGAATAGTGAAAAATACTGCATTTTACATCAAAACTGCTTTTTAATATAATTTATTTATATGATTAGATTGTCTTTTGAATTGGTTTTGAAGTGAAATTAGAATATTTTTTTACCATTTAATCCAATGGTGGTCATTGGAATCAATTTTACTTTGAAATTGGACTTAAACTGGTTTCAATCTTTTGATACTTATTGTTTCATAAAAACACGCTATTTGTCATGACAGCGGGAATTAATTATTAAATTAATTAATGTGACTTATATGTTTTGAATTTTTTAAAATAGACTTCATTTTTGAATTCTGAATATCAAATATATCTTAGGGTGAATTTTTGTATTTTTCTGAAAAACTTCAATTTTTGATGAATAGTGAAACCACTAAGTGGTACTTATAAAAACTGATTTTTCGTTTAAATGAAATTTTACCACTTCTGTGTTTTGAATTTCAAAAATTAAACATACATGGTTTTCATTAAGAAGTAAAATGTGGTTCAATGAGATTAAAATAATTTTTTTGTGAATGGTAACTCTTAAGTTCTTAATCGCGATTAGAGGTAATTAGTTTAGTTTAAGGTAAAAATAATGCTTTAATAAAATGAGATGAGCTTGAAACATGTTCTACCCTCATTTGATGTGTCATTTCCGACCAAGAAAATCCATGGGTCAACTTGGGGACCCCATGGAGCCACTTTGGTTGGGAAATGACATAAATAACTTTTTATTTAATGTAAAAGTAAAAATGACACAAACATGTGATGTTTTACTAAAACAATTTTTACATGGGGTTATAAAGATAAGATTTTTGATTATAAATACTAATTGGAAAGATAAAAAGATTTCCTACATCATAGTATTTTCTTTATAATTTTTAGACTTTAAATAAATTAAATTATTTATGACATCATGATGATGCAGCGATGACCTAATTATTTAACGATTTAAATAAAATGGAATGATAATGTAAAATATAAGACCTACACATGGCCAAAACCTATTGGATGGGTGGATTTCGAACCCTTATCACATTATACTCTAAACACATCAATTTGGGACCTCTTAAATCCGAATACCATTTTAAAATAAAGTGACTTTTCTTTACCTTCCAAGAGTGCCCCTCCTCTCCTCTTATAAAAGGGCCCCACCTCTACCTCCTTATCCACACTCCCAAAGCCTTTGGATCGGCCAAACCCTGCCCATTTTGACTCTCCCCATCCCTCTCTTACTACTTGAAGCCTCACTTTGGGAAGAAGTCTTCCCAAGTAAGCCTTTGAGCTCAAATCTAAGAGAGTTACCCGATTTTAAGGTAATGTCTTCTTTTGAGTCCTTTTGTTTGATTTTGCTTCTCCAACCCCCTAAAATATTTTTATTCTTTTCTTTTGTAAAAAATATAGTATCCTCAATATACTAGGATGTTTTTATAAGATGTATTAGAGCTACACTTACACACACCTACATCTAATGGTTAAAGGACATATTGTTTCTGTGGATGGTGAATTTATGCCTCCCAAAACGATGATTGTTCAACATTCTTTTAACACCTTCAAAGGTGACCATTAAGATGTCACTATATTTATATATGATATATAATATGTTTATGTTTTCCTTAAGCTTCTGTTTTTTTCATTTTGGTCATACCTTTATGGTTTCCATTATGGGTAAACGTGATATCTTCATTTAAGGAAGTGCGGACTACCGCCCCCTCAAAGTGATTTGATTCGTTAAATACCATATGTGGGATGTATAAAGGGTGGAAATATGATATTATATATGATATTATACTGGAATTATAATATACCTTTATATCATTATGATTCTATTCTATAAAATAGGAAATATAAATGAAAGTAGCGTTCATGCGTACGTACGGCTTACTGTCTCCATGAACGGTGCATTTCATTTCTTACCTCTAAATGATTATGTAATATTATAAATGCATGTATATACTAGATATATATGATATATACATAATGATTATAATTCTGGATATAATGGATACATGAACAACATGTAATTATAAAGGGTTTATTTTTGACTCAAGTACCAATGATCGTTAAAATGATCGTTATTAACTTAAATAATTACATAGTGTTCATGACATGGAAATAAGTGATATAAAAGGAATAATGAACTTGAAAAAGGTTATTAAACAAGTATAAATTAACTCAAGTTTATTATTCAGGATATTAAAGAACAATCGAGTCAAGTCGGACCCGAGGTATGGGACTTCGTCTCAATCTCCTTTAATTGAGGCATATTTTGTTTTATACACAACCTTATTTTATAAGGTGTATAAACCCCTTTGAATTTTATGTTTAATCAAAAGGAATATTTTTTTTATATGAATAGTTTACTAAACAACAAAAGGGAATGTTTTTGTCATACGTATGCGGCGGCAACGACTTATCCGCCGCCGTGACCATTATTTGAGTTTCGGCTTCCTCTACAAGCCATACTTTTTTTAAAAGAAAAATAAATACCATGTTTTACTTTTATTTTATTTTGGTATTGAAAATGGTTTTCATAATGTTTTTATATCAATGTGTTGTATTTATATCTTGTGATTGAAAGGTGGAAATGTTATGTTTCCTTTATGCATGTTTTATGTGATACGATTATGTTGAGGTTCTTGGGCATTATTATGAAGATGGGTGGTTTCATGATAAACTAAGGGCGGGTGAGCCCGATATAGCTCTCCAATGCATTGGGTAACACGAAGGAGTGTAACATTAAGGTTTCTCTGAAGAGATTTAGGGAATATACTGTGATGGGTATTCCAAACGTAACCAAGAGGGTTACTCCCTACGTAAGAATGTTATGAATGCCTCAAGTTACCTTTATGTCTTATGATTTCTATGATTTATTCATGATTTGATGAGGTATGTTGAAGTGCTTATGTTTTATGGGTAAAGTATTATTTCATTCTTATGTATATATGTACCCATGTTTCCTTTCCATATATATTTTATATCCCTTACTGAGCTTTTTATGCTCATCCCAAGTTTTTTTGAAATGTTTTTCACAGGTCAAGAGAAAGGTACATGATATGATGATAGTGTCAAGGGAGTGTCAAGAAAGAATCCATGTTTTATTTTAAATATGTTTCCATTGATGGGAAAAAATAATACTATCTTTATGTAACCACTTTGTTTAAATGTGGAATGTAATGCATGTTTTATGATCTAATTCTCTAAAACTCTAAACCTGAAAAGATCCTCAAGGTGTAATCTTGTAATAACTCAATATTAAGTAAGGTTTAAGGCTGGGGCCTTATATTTGGTATCAGAAGTTGGTTTAGATAACTTTAGGAGTTAGAATTCTATTAAATGATTATCCAAAAAAATTTATAGTCAAATTGAAGTGATATAGTATTTGAAGATTACCATGTTGCTTCATCTAAGAAATGTTTGTTCAGAATGGTTTTTCTTGGAGGAAACAGAACATATTTCTTGGGAAGGCATACAAAGGGAAATGGCCTTTCAAATCAGAATCCTGATATGGTCAGAATCAGAACTAAATAGTTTGTTGCAGTGATGGCTTAGTTGAATCAGGTGAAAAATGTTGGTTGTTTTTATTCATGATATTTTGGGGTTTTCTAAAAGTAAAGAGGAGCATGAAAGACATTTAAGGGTTACTTTGTAAACCTTAAAAGAAAAGAAATTGTATGGAAAATTAAGCAAGTGTGAGTTTTGGATGCAACAAATTTCTTTCCTTGGTCATATTGTTTCTAAAGATGGGATAACTATTGATCCTTCAAAAAAAGGTTGTTGAAGAATGGACAAGACCCACAAATGTAACTGAAATTCGTAGCTTCCTTGGTTTGGCAGGCTATTACCGAAGGTTTGTTAGAAATTTTTCACGGTTATCTAGTCCAATGACTATGCTAAATTGGA
Organism: Viscum album; assembly: GCA_963277665.1. Lineage (NCBI taxonomy): Eukaryota > Viridiplantae > Streptophyta > Magnoliopsida > Santalales > Viscaceae > Viscum > Viscum album. The sequence continues at coordinate 1,856,841,579 of OY728138.1, forward strand.
AGGGTGGTAAGTTTATCTGGACAAAAGAATGTGATGATTTTTTTCAGGAATTGAAAAGAAGATTGGTGAATGCTCCAGTTTTGGAACTACCTTCCAGGAATGGTGAGTTTGTTATATACAGTGATGCTTCATTGAAAGGACTTGGTTGCGTCCTAATGCAGAATGATCAGGTAATTGCTTATGCTTCACGACAGTTGAAAAATCATGAGGTAAATTACCCTACACATGATTTGGAATTAGCTGCTGTTGTTTTCGCTTTAAAAATTTGGAGGCATAATTTGTATGGAGTAAAGTGTGAAATATATACTGACCACAAAAGTTTAAAGTATATATTCACCCAGAAAGAGTTAAACATGAGATAGAGGAGATGGCTGGAATTAATCAAGGATTACGATTGTACCATTCATTACCATCTGGGAAAAGCAAATAAAGTGGCTGATGCTTTGAGTCGAAAAAGTAATGCTTCGTTAGCAATGTTGCGTTTGGAACGTGATCCTTTGGTTAAGGATTTGATGAACTTTGGCATAGAAGTTGTTGGTGCAGGAAGTTCTTCTGTTTTGTTTCAGGTATCAGTGAGATCATCTCTATCATATAGAATCAAGCAAGCACAGAAGCAAGACAGTGAGTTGCAGAAAAAGGTAGAGCTGGTTCTGAAAGGTAAGTTGCCTGAATTCAACATTGATAATGATTGAGTTTTGAGATTTGGGAAGAGATTGTGTATTCCTTGTGATTCACAGTTGAAGAGAGAGTTGTTATGTGAAGCTCATAGTTCTCCGTTTTTAGTTCATCCTGGCAGTACTAAGATGTACAGAGATCTGCGGGAGTATTACTGGTGGGATGGAATGAAAAGAGATATTGCTGATTTTACTGTGAAGTGTTTGACATGTCAACAGGTTAAAGCAGAGCGGCAGTTACCGAAATGGATGCTTCAGCCTTTACCATTGCCAGAGTGGAAATGGGAGAATATATCCATGGAAATTGTTGTGGGATTACCGAAGACATCTCGAGGTAATAATGCAATCTGGGTTATTGTTGATCGCTTGACTAAATCTGCTCATTTCCTTTCTATACGAGATACTTTTTCCCTAGATCAACTTTCCCGTTTGTATCTTAAATAGATAGTCAGGTTACATGGAGTTCCCCTCTCCATTGTATCTGATCGTGATCCCAGGTTCACTTCTAACTTTTGGAAAGGCCTTCAGAAGTCGTTGGGTACTGAATTAAATTTTAGTACAGCATTTCATCCTCAATCAGATGGGCAGTTAGAACGAACAATTCAGACCTTGGAGGATATTCTATGAGCTTGTTCGATGGATTATCAGGGAAGTTGGGACCAACATCTTTCTTTGGTTGAATTTTCATATAATAACAGTTTTCATTCTAGTATACAGATGGCACCATTTGAGGCGTTATATGGGAAGCGGTGTCGAACTCCAGCTTTCTGGGATGAAGTGGGTGAAAGGAAGTTGATGAGACCAGAATTGGTAGAAGAGATGGCAGAAAAGGTTCAGCTGATTCAGAAACACATGAGAACAGCTCAGAGTAGGCAGAAGAGTTATGCAGACAATATGAGGAAGGATCTAACTTTTGAGGTAGGTGATAATGTTTTCTCAAAGTCTCACCATGGAAAAGTGTGATGAGATTTGGTAAGAATGGAAAGCTGAATCCAAGGTTCATTGGACCATATAAAATTCTGGAGAGATTTGGATCAGTTGCATACCGGGTGGCTTTACCTCCGAGTTTATCTCAGGTAAACAATGTTTTTCACGTTTCGATGTTAAGAAAGTATATGCCAGATCCATCTCATGTTTTGAGTCCAGAGGTAGTTCAGCTGGAAGAGAACTTATCTTATGAGGAACAACCGGTCCAGATTCTTGACCATAGGGAGCAAGTGTTACGAAATAAGATGATTAATTAGGTAAAGGTTTTGTGGAAAAACCACATGATGGAAGAGGCAACATGGGAATCTGAAAATGCAATGAGGGATAAGTATCCCCATTTATTCGATAAGTAAATTGCGGGGACGCAATTTTCTAAAGGGGGGAAGGATGTAACATCCCAAGTAAGTAATGAATAATAGATATGTTTATCTATGTCTATTAATGAATTAGATAGTGTTTTAGAGGCTTAAAATGAAAATAAATACAATCTTATGCATGGAATACACTAATATTCTTAAAAGACTGTTTTACTGCCTTTTGATGGAAAACCATTTTTAAATCTATCTTTTGAAAATTTTATAAGCTATGTTTGTCAAAATAAACTTATTCTTTATGATTGGGACATCAAAATTTACTTTGTGTGATTTTTTGGTATTTTTCAGACAATGTTCATTTTTTAATGAATAGTGAAAAATACTGCATTTTACATCAAAACTGCTTTTTAATGTAATTTATTTATATGATTAGATTATCTTTTGAATTGGTTTTGAAGTGAAATTAGAATATATTTTTTCCATTTAATCCAATGGTGGTCATTGGAATCAATTTCACTTTGAAATTGGACATAAACTGGTGTCAATCTTTTGATACTTATTGTTTCATAAAAACACGCTATTTGTCATGACAGTGGGAATTAATTATTAAATTAATTAATGTGACTTATATGTTTTCAATTTTGTAAAATAGACTTAATTTTTGAATTCGGAATATCAAGTATAGCTTAGGGTGAATTTTTGGTATTTTTCTGAAAAACTTCAATTTTTGATGAATAGTGAAACCACTAAGTGGTACTTATAAAAACTGATTTTTCGTTTAAATGAAATTTTACCACTTCTGTGTTTTGAATTTCAAAAATCCGACATACATGGTTGTCATTAAGAAGTAAAATGTGGTTCAATGAGATTAGAATAATTTTTTGTTGAATAGTAACTCTTAAGTTCTTAATCGCGTTTAGAGGCAATTAGTGTAGTTTAAGGTAAAAATAATGCTTTAATAAAATGAGATGAGCTTGACACATGTCCTACCCTCATTGGATGTGTCATGGCCGACCAAGACAATCCATGGGTCAACTTGGGGACCCCATGGAGCCACTTTGGTTCGGAAAAGACATAAATAAATTTTTATTTAATGTAAAAGTAAAAATGACACAAACATGTGATGGTTTACTAAAACAATTTTTACATGGGGTTATAAAGATAAGATTTTTTATTATAAATATTAATTGAAAATATAAAAATATTTCCTACATCATAGTATTTTTTTTATAATTTTTAGACTTTAAATAAATTAAATTATTTATGACATCATGATGATGCAGCGATGACCTCATTATTTAACGATTTAAATAAAATGGAATGATAATGTAAAATCTAAGACCTACACATGGACAAAACCTATTGGATGGGTTGATTTTGAACCCTTATCACCTTATCCTCGAAACACATAAATGTGGGACCTCTTAAATCTGAATACCATTTTAAAATAAAGTGACTTTTCTTTACCTTCCAAGAGTGCCCCTCCTCTCCTCTTATAAAAAGCCCCTACCTCTACCTCCTTACCCACACTCCCAAAGCCTTTGGCTCGGCCAACCCCTGCCCATTTTGTCTCTACACATCCCTCTCTTACTCCTTGAAGCCTCACTTTGGGCATAAGTCTTCCCAAGGAAGCCTTTGAGCTCAAATCTAAGAGAGTTACCCGATTTTAAGGTAATGTCTTCTTTTGAGTCCTTTTGTTTGATTTTGCTTCTCCAACCCCCTAAACTCTTTTTATTCTTTTCTTTTGTAACAAATCCAGTATCCTCAATATACTAGGATGTTTTTATAAGATGTATTCGAGCTACACTTACACACACCTACATCTAATGGTTAAAGGACATACTGTTTCCGTGGATGGTGAATTTATGCCTCCCGAAACGATGATTGTTCAACATTCTTTTAACACCTTCAAAGGTGGCCATTAAGATGTAACTATATTTACATATGATATATAATATGTTTATGTTTTCCTTAAGATTCTTTATTTTTCATTTTGGTCATACCTTTATGGTTTCCATTATGGGTAAACGCGATATCTTCATTTAAGGAAGTGCGGACTACCGCCCCCTCAAAGTGATTTGATTCGTTAAATACCATATGTGGGACGTATAAAGGATGGAACTATGATATTATATATGATATTATACTGTAATTATAATATACCTTTATATCATTATGATTCCATTCTATAAAATACGAAATAGAAATGAAAGTAGCGTTCATGCGTACGTACGGCTTACCGTCTCCATGAACGGTGCATTTCATTTCTTACCTCTAAATGATTATGTAATATTATAAATGCATGTATATACTGGATATATATGATATATACATAATGATTATAATTCTGGATATAATGGATACATGAACAACATGTAATTATAAAGGGTTTATTTTTTACTCAAGTACCAATGATCGTTAAAACAACCATTATTAACTTAAATAATTACATAGTGTTCATGACATGGCAATAAGTGATATAAAAGGAATAATTAACTTGAAAAAGGTTCTTAAACAAGTAGAAATTAACTCAAGTTTATTATTCAGGAGATTAAAGAACGACCGAGTCAAGTTGGACCCGAGTTATGGGACTTCGTCTCAATCTCCTTTCATTGAGGCATATTTTGTTTTATACACAACCTTCTTTTATACGGTGTATAAACCCCTTTGACTTTTACGTTTATTCAAAAGGAATATTTGTTTTATATGAATCATTTACTAAACGACAAAAGGGAATGTTTTTGTCATACGTATGCGGCGACAACGACTTCTCCGCCGCCGTGACCATTATTTGAGTTTCAGCTTCCTCTACAAGCCATACTTTTTTTTAAAAGAAAAATAAATACCATGTTTTACTTTTATTTTATTTTGGTATTGAAAATGGTTTTCATAATGTTTTTATATGAATGTGTTGTATTGATATCTTGTGATCGAAAGGTGAAAATGTTATGTTTCCTTTATGCATGTTTTATGTGATACGATTATGTTGAGGTTCTTGGGCATTATTATTAAGACGGGTGGTTCCGTGATAAACTAAGGGTGGGTGAGCCCGATATATCTCTCCAATGCATTGGGTAACGCGAAGGAGTGTAACATTAAGGTTTCTACGAAGAGATTTAGGGAATATACTGTGATGGGTATTCCAAACGTAACCAATAGGGTTACTCCCTACGTAAGAATGTTAAGAATGCTTCAATTTACCTTTATGTCTTATGATTTCTATGATTTATTCATGGTTTTATGAGGTATGTTTAAGTGATTATGTTTTATGGGTAAAGTATGATTTCATTCTTATGTATATATGTACCCATTTTTCCTTTCCATATATATTTTATATCCCTTTCTGAGCTTTTTATGCTCATCCCAAGTGTTTTTGAAATGTTTTTCACAGGTCAAGGGAAAGGTACACGATATGATGATAGTGTCAAGGGAGTGTCAAGAAAGAATCCATGTTTTATTTTAAATAGGTTTCCATTGATGGGAAAAAAGAATACTATCTTTATGTAACCACTTTGTTTAAATGTGGAATGTAATGCATGTTTTATGATCTAATTCTCTAAAACTCTAAACCTGAAAAGATCCTCAAGGTGTAATCTTGTAATAACTCAAGATTAAGTAAGGTTTAAGGCTGGGGCCTTATAGTTGGTATCAGAGGTCGGTTTAGATAACTTTAGGAGTTAGAATTCTATTAAATGATTATCCAAAAATATTTTTTTTATGGTCAAATTGAAGTGATATAGTATTTGAATATTACCATGTTGCTTCATCTAAGACATGTTTGTTCAGAATGGGTTTTCTTGGAGGAAATAGAACATATTTCTTGGGAAGGCATACAGAGGGAAATGGCCTTTCAAATCAGAATCCTGATATGTTCAGAATCAGAACTAAATAGTTTGTTGCAGTGATGGCTCAGTTGAATCAGGTGAAAAATGTTGGTTGTTTTTATTGATGATATTTTGGGGTTTTCTAAAAGTAAAGAGGAGCATGAAAGACATTTAAGGGTTACTTTTCAAACCTTAAAAGAAAATAAATTGTATGGAAAATTAAGCAAGTGTGAGTTTTGGTTGCAAAAAATTTCTTTCCTTGGTCATATTGTTTCCAAAGATGGGATAACTGTTGATCCTGCAAAAACAAAGGTTGTTGAAGAATGGCCAAGACCCAAAAATGTAACTGAGATTCGTAGCTTCCTTGGTTTGGCAAGCTATTACCAAAGGTTTGTTAGAAATTTTTCACGGTTATATAGTCCAATGACTAATCTAACTTGGAAGGGTGTTAAGTTTATCTGGACAAAAGAATGTGATGATTGTTTTCAAGAATTGAAAAGAAGATTGGTGAATGCTCCAGTTTTGGAACTACCTTCCAGGAATGGTGAGTTTGTTATATACAGTGATGGTTCATTTAAAGGACTTGGTTGCGTCCTAATGCAGAATGATCAGGTAATTGCTTATGCTTCACGACAGTTGAGAACTCATGAGGTAAATTACCCTACACATGATTTGGAATTAGCTACTGTTGTTTTTACTTTAAAAATTTGGAGGCATCATTTGTATGGAGTAAAGTGTGAAATATATACTGACCACAAAAGTTTAAAGTATATATTCACTCAGAAAGAGTTAAACATGAGACAAAGGAGATGGCTGGAATTAATCAAGGATTATGATTGTACAATTCATTACCATCCGGGAAAAGAAAATAAAGTGGCTGATGCTTTGAGTCGAAAAAGTAATGCTTCATTAGCAATGTTGTGTTTGGAACGTGATCCTTTGGTTAAGGACTTGATGAACTTTGGAATAGAAGTTGTTGGTGCAGGAAGTTCTTCTGTTTTTTTTCAGGTATCTGTGAGATCATCTCTATCAGATAGAATCAAGCAAGTACAGAAGCAAGACAGTGAGTTGCAGAAAAAGGTAGAGATGTTTCAGACAGGTAAGTTGCCTGAATTCAACATTGATAATTATTGCGTTTTGAGATTTGGGAAGAGATTGTGTGTGCCTTGTGATTCACAGTTGAAGAGAGAGTTGTTATGTGAAGCTCATAGTTCTCCGTTTTCAGTTCATCCTAGCAGTACTAAGATGTAAAGAGATCTGCGGGAGTATTACTAGTGAGATGGAATGAAAATAGATATTGCTGATTTTACTGTGAAGTGTTTGACATGTCAACAGGTTAAAGCAGAGCAGAAATTACTGAAAGGGATGCTTCAGCCTTTACCAGTGCCAGAGTGGAAATTGGAGAATATATCCATGGACTTTATTGTGGGATTACCGAAGACATCTCGAGGTAATAATGCAATCTGGGTTATTGTTGATCGTTTGACTAAATCTGCTAATTTCCTTGCTATACGAGATACTTTTTCCCTAGATCAAATTTCCCGTTTGTATCTTAAAGAGATAGTCAGGTTACATGGAGTTCCCCTCTCCATTGTATCTGATCGTGATCCCAGGTTCACTTCGAACTTTTTTAAAGTCCTTCAGAAGTCGTTGGGTACTGAATTAAATTTTAGTACAGCATTTCATCTTCAATCAGATGGGCAGTCAGAACGAACAATTCAGACCTTGGAGGATATGCTACGAGCTTGTTCGATGGATTATCAGGGAAGTTGGGACCAACATCTTTCTTTGGATGAATTTTCATATAATAACAGTTTTCATTCCAATATATAGATGGCACAATTTGAGGCGTTATATGGGAAGCGGTGTCGAACTCCAGATTTCTGGGATGAAGTGGGTGAAAGGAAGTTGATGGGACCAGAATTGGTAGAAGAGATGGCAGAAAAAGTTCAGCTGATTCAGAAACACAGGAGAATAGCTCAGAGTAGGCAGAAGAGTTATGCAGACAACAGGAGGAAGGATCTAACTTTTGAGGTAGGTGATCATGTTTTCTCAGAGTCTCACCATGGAAAAGTGTGATGCGATTTGGTAAGAAAGGAAAGCTGAATCCAAGGTTCATTGGACCATATAAAATTCTGTAAAGAGTTGGATCAGTTGCATACCAGGTGGCTTTACCTCCGAGTTTATCTCAGGTACACAATGTTTTTCATATTTCGATGTTGAGAAAGTATATGCCAGATCCATCTCATGTTTTGAGTCGAGAGGTGGTTCAGCTGGAAGAGAACTTATCTTATGAGGAACAACCGGTCCAGATTCTTGACCATAGGGAGCAAGTGTTACGAAATAAGTTGATTAATCAGGTAAAGGTTTTGTGGAAAAACCACATGATGGAAGAGGCAACATGGGAATCTGAAAATGCAATGAGGGATAAGTACCCCCATTTATTCGATAAGTAAATTGCAGGGACGCAATTTTCTAAAGGGGGGAAGGATGTAACATCCCAAGTAAGTAATGAATAATAGATATGTTTATCTATGTCTATTAATGAATTAGATAGTGTTTTAGAGGCTTAAAATGAAAATAAATAAAATCTTATGCATGGAATACACTAATATTCTTAAAAGATTGTTTTACTGCCTTTTGATGGCAAACCATTTTTAAATCTATCTTTTGACAATTTTATAAGATATTTTTGTCAAAATAAACTTATTATTTATGATTGGGACATCAAAATTTACTTTGTGTGAATTTTTGGTATTTTTTAGACAATGTTCATTTTTTATTGAATAGTGAAAAATACTGCATTTTACATCAAAACTGCTTTTTAATCTAATTTATTTATATGATTAGATTATCGTTTGAATTGTTTTTGAAGTGAAATTAGAATATATTTTTACCATTTAATCCAATGGTGGTCATTGGAATCAATTTCACTTTGAAATTGGACTTAAACTGGTGTCAATCTTTTGATACTTATTGTTTCATAAAAACACGCTATTTGTCATGACAGCGGGAATTAATTATTAAATTAATTAATGTGACGTATATGTTTTGAATTTTGTAAAATAGACTTCATTTTTGAATTCGGAATATCAAATATATCTTAGGGTGAATTTTTGGTATTTTTTCGAAAAACTTCAATTTTTGATGAATAGTGAAACCACTAAGTGGTACTTATAAAAACTGATTTTTCGTTTAAATGAAAATTTACCATTTCTGTGTTTTGAATTTCATAAATCCGACATACATGGTTTTCATTAAGAAGTAAAATGTGGTTCAATGAGATTAAAATAATTTTTTGGTGAATAGTAACTCTTAACTTCTTAATCGCGATTAGAGGCAATTAGTGTAGTTTAAGGTAAAAATAATGCTTTAATAAAATGAGATGAGCTTGACACATGTCCTACCCTCATTGGATGTGTCATGGCCGACCATGAAAATCCATGGGTCAACTTGGGGACCCCATGGAGCCACTTTGGTGCGGAAATGACATAAACAACTTTTTATTTAATGTAAAAGTAAAAAATGACACAAACATGAGATGTTTTACTAAAACAATTTTTTACATGGGGTTATAAAGATAATATTTTTGATTATAAATATTCATTGGAAAGATAAAAAGATTTAATACATAATAGTATTTTTTTATAATTTTTAGACTTTAAATAAATTAAATTATTTATGACATCATGATGATGCAGCGATGACCTCATTATTTAACGATTTAAATAAAATGGAATGATAATGTAAAATCTAAGACCTATACATGGAAAAAACCTATTGGATGGGTGGATTTCGAAACCTTATCATCTTATCCTCAAAACACATCAATGTGGGACCTCTTAAATCCGAATACCATTTTAAAATAAAGTGACTTTTCTTTACCTTCCAAGAGTGCCCCTCATCTCCTCTTATAAAAGGCCCCCACCTCTACCTCCTTACCCACACTCCCAAAGCCTTTGGCTTGGACAAACCCTGCCCATTTTGTCTCTCCACATCCCTCTCTTACTCATTGAAGCCTCACTTTGGGCAGAAGTCTTCCCAAGGAAGCCTTTGAGCTCAAATCTAAGAGAGTTACCCGATTTTAAGGTAATGTCTTCTTTTGAGTCCTTTTGTTTGATTTTTCTTCTCCAACCCCTTAAACTCTTTTTATTCTTTTATTTTGTAACAAATACAGTATCATAAATATACTAGGATGTTGTTATAAGAAGGATTCGAGATACACTTACACACACCTACATCTAATGGTTAAAGGACATACTGTTTCCGTGGATGGTGAATTTATGCCTCCTGAAACGATGATTGTTCAACATTATTTTAACACCTTAAAAGGTGGCCACTAAGATGTCACTATATTTATATATGATATATAATATGTTTATGTTTTCCTTAAGCTTCTGTATTTTTCATTTTGGGCATACCTTTATGGTTTCCATTATGGGTAAACGCGATATCTTCATTTAAGGAAGTGCGGACTACCGCCCCCTCAAAGTCATTTGATTCGTTAAATACCATATGTGGGACGTATATAGGATGGAACTATGATATTATATATGATATTATACTGGAATTATAATATACCTTTATATCATTATGATTCCATTCTATAAAATACGAAATAGAAATGAAAGTAGCATTCAAGCATACGTACGGCTTACCGTCTTCATGAACGGTGCATTTCATTTCTTACCTCTAAATGATTATGTAATATTATAAATGCATGTATATACTAGATATATCTGATATATACATAATGATTATAATTCTGGATATAATGGATACATGAACAACATGTAATTATAAAGGGTTTATTTTTGACTCAAGTACCAATGATCGTTAAAACGACCGTTATTAACTTAAATAATTACATAGTGTTCATGACATGGAAATAAGTGATATAAAAGGAATAATGGACTTGAAAAAGGTTCTTAAACAAGTAAAAATTAACTCAAGTTTATTATTCAGGAGATTAAAGAACGACCGAGTCAAGTCGGACCCGAGGTATGGGACTTCGTCTCAATCTCCTTTCATTGAGGAATATTTTGTTTTATACACAACCTTCTTTTATACGGTGTATAACCCCCTTTGAATTTTTACGTTTATTCAAAAGGAATATTTTTTTATACGAAGCGTTTACTAAACGACAAAAGGGAATGTTTTTGTCATACATATGCGGCGACAACGACTTCTCCACCGTCGTGACCATTATTTGAGTTTCAGCTTCCTCTACAAGCCATACTTTTTTTTAAAAGAAAAATAAATACCATGTTTTACTTTTATTTTATTTTGGTATTGAAAATGGTTTTCATAATGTTTTTATATCAATGTGTTGTATTGATATCCTGTGATTGAAAGGTGGAAATGTTATGTTTCTTTTATGCATGTTTTATGTGATACAATTATGTTGAGGTTCTTGGGCATTATTATGAATACGGGTGGTTCCGTGATAAACTAAGGGTGGGTGAGCCCGATATAGCTCTCCAATGCATTGGGTAACGCGAAGGAGTGTAACGTTAAGGTTTCTCCGAAGAGATTTAGGGAATATACTGTGATGGGTATTCCAAACGTAACCAAGAGGGTTACTCCCTACGTAAGAATGTTATGAATGCCTCATGTTACCTTTATGTCTTATGATTTCTATGATTCATTCATGATTTGATGAGGTATTTTGAAGTGCTTATGTTTTATGGGTAAAGTTTGATTTCATTCTTATGTATATATGTACCCATGTTTCCTTTCCATATATATTTTATATCCCTTACTGAGCTTTTTATGGTCATCCCAAGTTTTTTTGAAATGTTTTTCACAGGTCAAGGGAAAGGTACATGGTATGATGATAGTGTCAAGGGAGTGTCAAGAAAGAATCCATGTTTTATTTTAAATATGTTTCCATTGATGGAAAAAAAGAATACTATCTTTATGTAACCACTTTTTTTAAATGTGGAATGTAATGCATGTTTTATGATCTAATTCTCTAAAACTCTAAACCTGAAAAGATCCTCAAGGTGTAATCTTGTAATAACTCAAGATTAAGTAAGGTTTAAGGCTGGGGCCTTATACATCATCTCTTCTTTTATACTCCCTGAAGACCCTTCATCATCACTATGGTAAGAAATAGTGGCTTATTCTTCAGGATGTTCAACTACTGATTCCTCCCCAAGCTTTGAATGCTCTTCATCATCACCTACTATGCATGAAGAAATAAAAGGAGTGACACATAAGGAATAAAAAGAAGAATATCTCAGGGATGTGCCTCCAACATTTGTGGATGGTGACTCCATCACTGTGGATGAGCTCTAAAAAATAAATATGTGTACAAAAGAAGATCCACGCCCCACTTGAATTTGTGTGGCCATGAGATCTAAAGAGAAAGATATGTATATAAATTTCTAAAAAACATAAAGATTTATTTTTTGGAACTATACATAAAGTCCAGACCTTAATCCTGATATGACCACTCATCATTTGGGTTTTCTAGAAGAGCATTGAGGATTCAAACAGGCAGAAAGAAGAACACACACAAATCATGGACTTGAAATTGAAGTTGAATTAGATAAGAAAATCAAGGAAAACTTATTTAGGGAGGTTCAATATCCCAACTGGCTAGCCAAAATTGTCTTAGTGGAAAAGAAGAATGGTAAAATCATTGTTTTCATTGATTTCAGAGATCTTAACTATAATTTTCCCAAATATGACTTTCTAATTATGATCATAGAGCTTTTAATTTATACAACAGCTAGCTATAATTCTATTTTCTTCATGGATGGTTACTCTTGGAACAATCATATCCAAATGGACCTAAAGGATGAAGAATCTATATCCTTTTGAGTCCCTCAAGGTGCGTTTTTCAATAAGGTAATTCCCTTTGGATTAATGATTATAGGTGCAACATATCAACGTTCCATGAATCATATCTTCAAACCCTGCATTGGAAAATTTTCTGAATGTTAAGTGGATGATCTGTACTTAAACCTACATAACATTTAGATCACCTAACTGATTTGGAGATCATATTCAATAATCATTGGAAACATAGTCTGAAGATGATTCCCTAGAAATGTTCTTTCAAGGTAACTTTAGGAAAATTTCTAGGTTTCTTTGTATGCCATCATGGCATCAAAGTTGATCTTGAGAAGACAAAATAAATTCTTTGATATGTTACCCCTAGAAATTTGAAAGAATTAAGAGGACTTCGAGGAAACATTGCCAATATTTGGTGATTTATCACTAATTTGGTAGGCAAGTGTTTACCCTTACCTAGATTAATGTAGAAGAGAATCACCTATCAATGGACAGAAGACTGCCTAGAGTCATTATATACCCTCAAGGAATATCTATTGAGTCCTCCAGTGTTAATGCCACATGTTGAAGGAAATCCACTTATTCTCTATATTCCGTCTTTAAAGTGATCACTGGGTGCCTTAGTTTCCCAAAAAAATGATGCTAGGAATGAAACTATCCTTTACTATCTCAGTCAAACTATGCTTGACACATAGTCTCGATATTTAAGTATTAAAATGTTCTGTATGGCATTAATCTTAATAGTAAAGAAATTGAGGCACTACCTGTAACATCATGAGTTCCAACTGGTATCTCCCAATAAACCGCTCAAATTTATCCTTAGTTTTCCTATGCTTATAGGGCGTTTTCCACGATGGGAATTTATTTTTCAATAGTTTGATATCCATTTTGTTCCTCAAAAGGGAATAAAATGCCATTATTAGGTAGATTTCCTTGTTGAAAATACATCTGTAAAAGATACATCATTGTATACTGAACATCCTGATGAAGAGGTCTTCTCTATTCAAGACAATCCCCAAACATGGGAAATGTACTTTGATGGTGCCTCAATAAGTTCAATGGGGAAGATAATGGAAGACCCTAATCTCAAAAAAATTGAGTTAGTAATTTTAATAATCTCCCAAGAAAAGGTAGTCATTCTATATTCCATCATGCTGTCAGAAGTCGGTACCAACAATGAGGCAAAATATCAAGCTCTCATCGCAGGCCTGAAATTGGTGCTCCAGGTACAGGTGAACCACCTAAAAGTGACAGGTGATTCATATTTGGTAATCAAACAAATCAATGGAGATTATTCTATCTAAAAAAGAAGATTTAATCCCTTTGTGTGATTATGTCAGAGGGCTAATGGCTGAATTTCCCTAAACGCCAACATTTTCCTATGTCCCCGATCACAAAATACCTAAGGTGGTGCATTGGATAATGAATCCATAGCCCTGGAAGATCCAAATTGGGATGAAACAATCATCAGTATTCCTCATTGTCATGTGGTTACACCTTTCATTAAAACTAGAATAGGGGAAATTAATGAAATTAACCCTTTTTCTAAGCCACATGGTCATACCAAGGGATTGATTACACCCATCATGGAATACCTTTAAAATGGAGTACTTCCACCAGATAGAGATGAAAAAGAGCAAATCTGATGATGAGTGGCCAATTTTACTCTTTATGATAGTCTAGATCACCAAAATATCCTCTACAAGTGAGGCTTTGATGGAAACCTCTTTAGGTGTATTGACAAAGAAGAAGCCACAACTATCATGAATGAAGTACATGATAGAGCTTGTGGTGCTCACCAGTCTGGGAACAAGATTTATTATCAAATCTGAATTCTTGGATACATTTTGCTTTCATTGACATAGGAGTGCACATATTTCACCTAGAAATGCCATACCTACCTAGTTCATTCCATTTTCATTCATCAAACCCCAGAGTTGTTACAAATAGCTAAATACTCTGGGCCATTTTCCACATGGGGAATAGATGTAGTATGACCTTATCCTCCTGCTACAGCTACATAGTTCATGTATATTCTTACTGCTACTGATTTATTCTCCAAATGGGAAGAGGCAATAATTCTCAATGAATTTGGAGCCAAAATCATTGTTAGGTTAGTCAGAACTATCATTATCACCAGATTCAGTGTCCCTCATACTATATTAATGAATAACGACCCCAATTTTGGTTTTGTGGATGTAAAGAAGTTATATCAAGAGAACAATATCAAATACAACAATTCATCTCACTATCGTGAAATGACCAATGGATATATAGAGGATTTTAATAAGACCCTATAAAATATACTCCAGATGATGGTGTATAAATATAATAAATCTTTCCCTGATAAAATTTTGAATGATTTACGAGTTTATCAGACTATTACCCTTACTTCCACTCAGGCAACCCCATATTCATTGGTGTACAGAATAGAAGTATTTTTCCAATTGAAATCCATATGCCTTCACACCAAGTTGCAATATATGAGAAGTTATCTAAATATGAAAAGTCTCAAAAACGATTTGATGATCTAGACTATTTAGACGAAAATAGATTTCGTATTTTTCATAATTTAAAAGTATATCAAAATAGAATAACACAATAATTTAATAGAAAAAATCTCGTCCACTCATTTCTTCAATGAGAATTTGTATTGGTCCTCAGGAGTCCAATGATTCCATGAAAGAAGCCTCCAAATCTTGAGTTAATGTGGGAGGGACCTTATTTCAAAAATAACCTCTACTCAAATGGATCTTATTACCTAATCTCAATGGATTGAGAGCTTATTACAAATCCAAACAATGAAATATTCTTGAAGAAGTACTTTTTGTAAATGCACATCACAATGTCCTCATTGTATGACTCAAAACTACACAACACAAAGTCCTAGTTGCATGACATTGAACTACATAACAACCATAAGAATCCATGTTGTACGATGAAAAAATACATGGAATCTTTGTCCTTGTTGCATGGAATTAAACTATATGACATCATTTTTTCCTTGTTAAATGACATTAAATTGTAGGATTAACATCTTCTATATCTGATGTTAAGAGCTTCCATATTCAAGCATCATTGACATCATTTCTACTCCTTAGTGGTACATGAGATCCATTTTCTCCCTATGTTTGAATCAGATCTTCATAGGGGCCTCATTTCAAGAACTATGTGTGGTTTGATTCTCATTTTCAATGAGATACATAGAGATTGTTGGATCTCCAATCTTGGTCCCAACAACAACCTCAAAATTCATTATTTCCCTTTTTTACTCTTTTATATGAACCAGATCTATACAAAGTGATCTTTTAGGATTCATGGTTTGATCTTCATGCTATTTTGTGTTTTAAGTTTGAACTATTCTTCCAGAATGTGTTAAAATCCCCTGTCTTCCACATAAACCTCAATTGGGGTGCGAAAAGATTGTTTCAAGAACTATTTTTGGATTTATTCTCATTTAAAAGGGATACATAGAGATTTCTAGATCACAAATCTTGGGCCCAACCATGATAAACCCCCTTTATTCCCTATTTATAAATCAAACCTGTATAGGGAATGTTAAAAGATCTATGTATGGATTGATTCTCATCCCAATGAGATTCATATTGAAAAATTAGTCCTTAACTCATAGCCCTAGTAACATGAAACTTTTTTACCTCTCTTCCACATATAATTAACAGTCTATGTGGGAGTCTTCATTTTGGGTTTTCTCTTTAGAGATCCCACAAAGGAAACAAGAAATGATCCGCTTTTATATATGAGTCATATCTATATAAGGGACATCAAACTCATGGCCAATATTGATTCAAATATTTCTCATGTGCATTGAGAATTACCCATTTCATATTTCACACTCTTAATCTTGAATATTTATAGATATTCATAATTTTTATTATTTTTTATGGTGGTAGTATTTTGGATATATGAGAACTGTTTTTTCCTAACTATGCAGTATGTGCCCCTAGGTGGCCTTGCATAAGTTGCCTACATAATGAGAATTTCACTCAAAAGATGCCACTATTTGACTATGCAGCACATGACCCAATTGGACCTTCATAATTAAACCCCAATAATGGGTTTTTTAAAATATTGGTAACTTTGTTCTTTGTTATAATGTATTTTTTCCCTTCAAACATTTATGTAAATATATAGGAATCTGTATTTTTAAAGTATTCATCCATGTATATTTGTCACACTACCTTTCTCTAAATCTAAGAGTCTTTAATACCATGGTTTACACATTTCCCACTCCATGTGTTCAAAGAAATATGAAATAACTATGGATCATTTGACCACATATCATATAATTTTTCCATTTTTGGTCCTATTCATATGAACTAAAACGAAATAAACCATATTTTTTACATTTTGGTTAGACCTTCATAGAAATATTATTCCTCTGATTCTTTGGAAATCATGATTGGAAATAATCTCTCTATATTCAGGTACCTTTCTCCATAAAACGGTCACTGTGTTGGAAAAAAATATGAATCTATACAAACTTTCTTCATATTTTAGAAATAGAATTTCAAACTTTTGAGAGATCTTTTTCCGAACTATACAGTATGTTACCTTAGGTGGCCTTATATAAGTCTCCAACATAACAGGCCTGTCACTCAAATGAGGCAACTATTTGTCTATGCAGCATATGCCCTAGCTAGCCCAACATAATTCAATCCCCATAATGGTTTCGTCAAATAATGGTAACTTTGTTATTGGGAATGATTGTCTCTAATGACTTTTAGCCTTTTTCCCATATCATTCTTCATATCCAGAAATTCCCAAATCACAGTTTATAATTATTCCCTTACATTCTTGAACATGGTAGGATGTTTCCAAAAAAATTATCAAAAAATTTAAGTGTCTCAAAACATTGGTCAAAGATAAAGACCTTAAATTAAAGCCACCTAATATCCTCACTGCATGACTTGGAATTTCACAGTATAATGTCCTCAGTGCATGACTTAAAACTGCGTAGTCTGATATTAGAAATCCCCCTTTATAAAAAAATTAACCATTCCTCATACACCAAATTTGTGTAGAAGGGGTTTTATTATTCATGAAAAATGTTGGCATAGATAACCCTTTATTCTTAGAATCATTTTCCTTAAGCAAATCCACCCACTATGGTCATGATTTACACAAATGTTATTTTCCATTGTTTATCAACAATAAAATGTAAAACCATGAGGGATCTTTTTCCTGACAATGCAGTAAATGCCCCTAGGTGGCATTTCATAAATTTCCTACATAACAGGCCTGCCAGTCAAGAGTTTCCATGGTTTGGCTATGCAGTATTTGAATTAGTTGGCTCGATATAATAAATCCCCCATAACAGGTTTGTAAAATAATGGTAACTTCATTATTGGGAGAGACTTCCCCTATGTTTATACAAGTTTTAAATTTTGTGATAAAAAAATGATGACACAAGATTCCACTTATAAGTATTTGTGGAATATTAGAACAATTCCTATCCACTAAGCCTTATTTGGGTTCTAATTTCAAAATTTATGGTCAAAGCTATTCGACCTTAAACACTAGTCTTTTTAGTCTGATGTGTATGAATATAAACCTTAAAAAAAGAGTTGTGGTACTTACATGATTGGAAACCCACAACGGGCACTCTCGATAGAAGTCATGCCTCAGCTCACTAAACATGCATTTTTGTACAGTTTAGGTAATATTGAGCAATAAAAAGTCAAAAGATTCAACGTTTGTGGGGTTTCTCTATATAAACTTAGCAAAAAATCATACTATGCTCATTATTCCCGTCAGTATAATAAGAAAATTCAGAGCAACCTCATTCATGTTATTGTAATTATGATTATCTGACATAAAGGTTGGATGTTAAAAAATACTCATCATCACCTTCGATATTGTAATTACATAAAGCAATAATGAAGACACATATGATTGGAGACAAAATTTATTTCATTTATATGTTAAATTAGAGGGACATACACAAAACATTGACTTTTTTTCATGTGTTAAAAGAAACATTCAACATGATTCCTCATTTTTTGAACAGCTCCATGAGCCTTATCTACTACCTATTGAAGTTGGGACAGTTGAGTGACTTCAGCCTCCTCATCTTGATGAAGTACTTCTTTAGTAGTTGAAATGGAGGATATCCAATCCAAATGGGAGTTTCCCAATAATGGGTTCAACTTCTTGAGTTTTTCATGAAAAAAATTAATATGCAATCGAAGATACATCGGATCCTTCGTTGCTTCTTTAATTTCTTGGCCAACTTCAATCAACTTATTTATATGATTGGCCTCTGCCTCAACTACTACAATATGAAAACTCTCAATATTAATAAGTCTTTTATACTCTTCAATATCATTCATCAGATTATGTTTTTTATCCCATCGGAAAATGGTATCTTTCATTGCATCATAGATTGGATGATGATTAAATCCACCAAATCCCAATATGCTAAATAGTGTTATGAGTTTTTCAAAATGGGACTGCAGCTCATCCGAAGGTTTCTTAGTAATTATTCTCTATATATGTCATCATTTATTCTTATGTTCCATGCAAAGATAATACTATATATCTAAGTATGAGTCTTATTCACAACCATGGGGTAGAATGTACTCTAGAAACATATCACTTAAAAAGTTTCCATGTTTATCTTCTCTTGGAATAGTGAAGGCTTCACCTTCTACTAATTCTTAATCCAACACAGAAGCTTCACCTTCTGATCTAGCTGTGGAAGCAGATAACCCTAAATTATGAATCAAGATCATTTTCAATATCAAAAAATTGGCTAAAACGTAGCATGATTTAGATAGTCAATAATATTTACCCAATAATAAGTCAGCCACTTGATTAGATTTATCCAAATTGTTCTCATCTTTATCCATTTGAGTAAATGTTTCTGGTGGTGAGGCATTATCCTGAGTTTTCCATGTTTTTATATTTGAAGTATCTGGAATGTCTCTCAACATGGGGTCTTTAGTTAGTATTTCTCTAACTTCATCCAAATAAGGATAGAGTGTAATGTCCCATTCTTAAAGGGCCTTTGCAACATTTTCTAAGGACAAGGCTGCATAACATGAACATTGATTTAATGTATCAAGTAAAAGAAGAATATTTATGTGTGTAAAATGCGAGAATGAGTAAATACATCCTAGAAATTCCTCATTAAAACCCCAAACTCCTTTATGGAACTTGGAATATCAATGTTTGGATTAAGGGCATTCATTATTTTAGTGTATGTGGCATGGAATGTTATAGCATCCTCGCCATTTAAGTTATCAAAAAATGTGGTTGATACCACAATTGGGTATTCTGGCATTCTGTTCTATCATATCATCAATTAGTACAAAATCATTTGATCTTTCCAGTATTTGATCAGCACTCGTATCTACTTTAGACTACCCCAGATCTTCATTCCATCCTTCTGGAGTGATAGGAATATTAGCATTGATTACTGTAGGATCCATTGTCAAGGGAAACTAGTCTAAGATATGTTGAAAAGATGAATATTAACAAATAATTTAATATATAATAGAATTTTATTACACATTGCCACATCTTATCCCTTTATAAATAGAATCTGGAGTAGGTACAATTGAACATTTTGATATTTTATCATTTAAGGTAGTTGATTCGTCAACATAAAATTGTGTATCTCTTGGGGTTTCCTTCTCTTGTCTTGAGGGATCAGCTCTTAATCCCATGAGAGAGGATAGAGATTCAGATCCTTCAATAGGATAAATGTGATTAATAAATTATATCAATCAATTTATAGTTTTTGAGGAAAGTATAAATACTTACTTCATCGACGAACACTTCATACTAATCTGATTGCTTTCTTGCGTTTATTTTAATAAGCCTGAGGAGAAATTGACACACTCTTATTGGTAGGTGAAACCTGAGGTAATGGCTGAGGATTATCTCTCACCATTACTCCAATCATGATTCTCACTCCTGGAGAGAGTTTTGGAGACTTGGGAGGATCATTTTATGTGTTTATGGGAAAACATGTAGGTCCATACATTAGTGACCCAACAACCTGTCTGGAGGTTCCTTCCTTGAATTCAAGATGCAAAATGCAATTTCATCAAGATTAATTATGGGGAATGATAAAGAAGAATTGAGAAAAAAGAAAAGGGAAATATTTTCTTAGTATTAACATAAATGTCTCATTCATCCTCAGGGTTAATAATTACCCCCTTCTATATCCCAAATTCCATCATTTGGGATACTCGTTTAAAGGATGAGATTTGTTCATAAGTTTAATTTATAAAGGCCTATAGCTCTATAATATACTCTTGTACTTCTTTTAGTTTATTATCTTGATGAAAATCAGAATTTTCATTAATGTCACCCACATCCAGTATCCAAAGTCCATGTTGGAGGAATTCCCATGCATCCCTATGTTCACGGGTCAAGCTCTCCCAAAATTGAATGGATGAAGGCTGCACAAAATTAGATCCTAGTATGGTTGGTTGTAGATAAAATTCAACATCTTCTATCTGGTGAGCCCCTTCTATCCTCCCTTCTTATTCAGAAAGGTTAATAGATGGGATATAAATCTCTTTCTGATGGTGGTGGCCGCATCGCCTTGGTGCAATAGGTATTACTTCTCTTTCCATAGTGTTTCTGTTATACCTTCTGCAATGATGTTTTTAAGGCTCTGAAACTTATAAAACTTCTAAATCATATTTGGATTTGGACTTCTTAACATGATTACTATAAACAACAATCATTATGAACACCACTCAATATATTCCTTTTGTAAAATCCCATAGAGGTTCTGAATAAGCCCAAGCATTAGCATATCAAGATTCCAATCAAATTGATTCATCTGATGGATGTAACATAATTGATAATTTGGATGTATCTAATGCCATCAAAATACTAAATTGTCTCTCAACCATCAAGAATTTCTTGTTTCTAACATACGTGGGAGGGAAAGTGTTTGATTGTTGAAGACATCTAAACTGGTGAGAAAACCCACATGGAACATAAGCCTCACATATAATTTCATCATCAATCCTGGTCGATAATACTCCATCCCTAAATGACATCAAGTAAGACATCAACACATAGTTTTCTTCCTTACTATCATCAATAAATGTTTTAGTTGGTGGGTTACCCAAAAGAAAGAAGTTGAATTCACCCGATGCATTCAATGCCCTTAACACTACATCAGGTCTCATGTTATGAGACTGAATACCAATAAACATTCTGTATAAATGGGGTGAATTAACCTTTGGGGAATCTAACTGAATTCAACACTGAGTACGAAGAAATTTTTTCTGCAATCTATTCCCACAACACTTGTAATATCCCTACACGTCCATAGGTGGGACCTTTCTATATTGTTGGTTCTAGAAAGGCTTCCATCCATACTATGGAATGAATATATTTCTAGTATTTGGGAAATTTCATTAATATTTTGAATAGTTCATGATCCAATGGTTGTGTAATTGTAACATTACCCCTTTTCGTAATTGGAAAAATAAACACGTCATATATTTCCCCAAGAATGGGAACCCCAACTATTTGGTAGATATCCTATAAACTAATTCCAACCTCACCATGCATCAGGTGGAAGGTATTATTTTGTAGACTCCATCGACTTAGAAATTAAAAAATGAAATCCTTTTTATCAACATATGTTTGTCCCATATAGACAGCTTCATAAATGTAAACATATGATAGCTCTTTCCTGAATTCTGCAGAAGTCTGGTGTAAGAAAAACAAACATTTCCATTCTAGTTTAACACCTCCTTCAGAATTATGATCCTAACCATCCATCTAACCATTAGAATAATCTATTTGAGAAGCACAAAATATTGAATCATAGGAATGTGCCCTTGGAACTACAACATGGTCTTTCATGTCAGGAGTACAACCACTATGATGTAGGATACAACCAATAGGGAATATTCCTTTATGAACTGGCATACCCCATACTATAATATTCATGCAATGACAATTGGAATATTGAAGAAACCAATTTTTTGGAAAATATTTCCTAATAGATGGAATGTGGGAATCTTGTAAAAGCCCATGTTCATACAAGGGAAGGTAGTGACTTCATAGATATTCTTGTTGATATGGAATAAAAAATTTCCATAGTCCAGGAAGTGTAAATTCCACAATGTCATAATAGTCTGGTCTAATGATATTCATCATTGCATTTTGAAGAGCCTTATATTATTCATTACATTTTAACAATTGAACCATTTAGTATAAAAGATTACCAAACTCCCCCCTATTAGGTTGGAATTTTGACTTCAGAAAATTCTAATCTCAACTTAAAGGAATCTAAAAATTTGTAAAAAAGAATTATTCATGTTGGTCCTTCAATGAGGTCAGCCACGCAAGTCCTTCGACAGGGGTCATAGTACAACTCCTTTAAGGAAGTAATTCAGAATATCTCAATTTCTCAAGTAGTTTTACCTTGAGAAAATTTCAAGGAAGCTACACGAGAGAATAATGCGGTGAGGCTAGATGAAAAAGCTATGCAACAAGAGGTGAAAATGTGAAGGCACGCGTAAAGAAAAATCACAAATGATCAAACCTATTTATAGAAATTATCAGACCAACATGTCATTCCTATTATAAAGAGATACAAGAAATACCTATGCAAAATAGCTACACGGAAAACCTAAACGGTTCAGTAATTACTCCATAGTATTTTCCCCACAATTTTAACTCAGGACTCGACCCTCTTTCTAATAGGATCCAATCTTGTGGGGGAATTTTGTTGGAAATAATTATTAATACCAAAAATACTATGATGGATGACCCTAGATATTTCAAAATATCATGATTAAGTTCAATGAATCAAAAGGAAAGACAAATTCTCAAGGACCTAGGTGGCAGACCTGCGAGGCAGACCTGTGCGGTGGACCTGCACGACAGTCGACTTTCTGTACACCTACATGGCGTAACTACACAGAGGTGATGTGTGGAAGACCTACACCACCAAATTGATTTTTACTAGCACCCTTCATGCATATAAATAGGACCATTGGTATTCTTATTTTAAATACATAAAATTTGAAAGACATCCTGACGCTCCCATTTCATAGCTATTTCTCCCAGATGCCTCATCTTGTCCCAGGAAGCTCTCTAAAAATATGAGAGATGATATAATTAGATTGGATAAACATGTTTTGAAAGTATTAAAAAGTTTTAAGCTTGTATAGGCTTGGTCTCCCTATGTTATATCTTTTTTTAGTCATCACTAAGTCCTACGTGGTACACCTACATGGCACACCTATGTGAGGTACCTACACATGGTACCTATGCTGCATAACAACACATAAGGACTAAACATCATATTGTAAAGCCTATCAAATAAACTCATGGTAGGATATTTATTTCTATGGTTATTTTATCTTTAATGTACTTAGTTGATGCCTCCACCAAAACCTCTTGAATTATCAAACCATTGGGAAAGACACATCAACGTGTCTCCTATTTCGGTTTTTATATCTGTAGTCAGATGTTTCCCACATTTGTTTCATAATGGGGTTAAGATTCATAGAGTTTTTGTGGGTTTGTATATATGTATTCACATATAAATTTATCCCATGAATAGTGTTGGGAAGTTCTCAGTTTAGAGGATTAGGGTTCGGGTTCTATCCTCCAGTTTTCTTCTGTAAAACCCAGAACCCCAGGTCTATGGTAGGGAAGGTATGGTTCACACTTGATTTTCCATACAAGAAAATGATAAGTCTCCCTCCCCTATTGATATGAACTAAGGTATCCATCCTAGTGTAATCCCTAACCTTTTATGTAGAAGGTTGTAGTCCGGCTCCTCTCTACTTCGTTAACCTTCACTCCTTCCTTACATTAGACCCTTGTCCAATGTAAAGAGAATAGAGGGAAGGCTCATAGTCTCTCTCTCTTCCCTGGTCACCTCTCTCTCATCCACCATCACTATTGTAGGCACATCCTATGCCACCAGTGGAGGAGGAAATGTGTGGGTGTCTTTGTTGAATCATTCACATTGTTTTGTTTCTCACACAGAGCATGACTCACGTGGGGTAAGAGATTTGTGATGATCACAACATCTGCACAATCACTCTTATTATTGAACTATGAGAAATCTGATTCCCACCTTAACTGGGATACATAAGAAGGATTCATCAAGGCCTAATCTCATTGGATATCCTCTTCAGAAATCCAACCCTAATTCCCTTAATCCGAGCATCCTTTTTAGGAGTGATCCCCGAATTAATCCCCCCAATCACCATGGAATCATTTTCAGGAAGTAATCCCAAACTCATTTCTCTCAAAGGACTACACTCTCCTATGAGACTCATCGAACTATGTGGGCTTTGATTCCCATCCAAATGGGATATGTAGGAATCCTCCTTGAGGCCCAAACACAACACTTCAAATAAACCCTATTTTTCTTGGGCCATATTCCCAACATGGTCTAATCTTACCTGGAAACCAATATTCATTCCAAGT
Organism: Viscum album; assembly: GCA_963277665.1. Lineage (NCBI taxonomy): Eukaryota > Viridiplantae > Streptophyta > Magnoliopsida > Santalales > Viscaceae > Viscum > Viscum album. The sequence continues at coordinate 1,856,866,626 of OY728138.1, forward strand.
TCTTTGGGCTGCTTAGGCATAAGTCCCACACCAAACCTTGACTAATCACCTTTCTCTTAGATGTCCTAACAACATGACATTAAACTATACGGTTAGGTCCTTATCACATGACATTAAAAGGTATGATGTGTCCCATTAAGTGGCACTAAACTACAAGGGTTCTAATTTTTTTCAAAAGGATACATATATATCCAATTAATGGGTATGATCCCAACATCAAAACAAAACTTCAACTTCCTAGAAGACAATAAATTCCAGATTTTCCCACTGAGTGCATTGAAACATGTATCATCATAATGATGGTTCAAAGAATCTAAAATAGTATATGAGAGGATACCATTGATGGAGAAATTGAATTCATACATATATCTCCATTAATGAAGAACCTTGAATACATACAGATGATTATAAATATCACACTTTCTAATAATTCATTGAAAATTAAATGGGAAACTTTTTTTATACTTTGTGAATTAGTAAGGATTCATGAAAATATCTCAAATCTATATGAGAGTCCCGATGTAGATAATAATTCCCCCCAAAAGGGTGTGATGAGTCCAAACTCCCATCCTCTCTCCCAATTCATGTTCTTAATTATCATAAGTTCAAACTTAACAATATGATGCCTTTGGAAAGCAGGTCCCTTTTAGAAAAAGAACTGTTGGATGTTTCTTGTTCCATAAAAAATCCAATGGAAATCACCTGGAAGTAATGATTCCTAACTAGAACACACATTCTGAGAAACTACAAAACAATAATCAACAAGAGATAGAGTTTTAGGTATGATATTAGGTGTTCTTATAGATATCTCTATGGGATATGATAATGAGATTTGGGAATAAGTGTACACTAATTATTATGAACATTGACCCCTTTGATATTTTTGATCACATCAGAGTTGTGGCATGTCAACTAGCATTCCTAGTAACCCTATATCATGTACATGATGTATTATATGTATCCCTATTGTGTAAGTACATACCAGAGCACCCACATGAAATGAATTATAGGGTGGTATAGTTGGAAGATGATCTCACAAAAGACGAGCAGTCAGTGAAGATCTTGGACTGTAGAGATAATGATCTACAAAACATCAAATTTAACGTAGTCAAAGTACAATGGAAAAACCATATATACCTGGACGTGATGTGGGAACTAGAGTAATCCATGAATCAGAAGTTCCCTTATATATTTTTATTTCAATATGTAAAATTACATTTCAATTGAGATTTTTTTAAAGTTGGAAGAATATAATGAAGCCTAATATTATTAATGTAATTTTTATTCTGAATATAGAATTACATTATATACAGTATTAAAATATTATACAATGCACATTCCCCACATGATAAAACCATATAAATTTTATTATAATAATTTTAACATTGAATTTAGTTAATTATAATGGGTATAAGAATGAAGAATATTATAATGATATAAAAAATAAAATAAGATAACTAAATTATGAAAATTTAGATATACTTGATAAACTAGAATAAAAGAACTCATGAACAACACTATAGAAATAAATAAAACTATTATTAATGAAATTTAAATTTTTAAATTAAAATAGAAATAACCTTAAGTGAAAAAAGTAAGTGAAATAATATTTAGTGAAATATTGGGTATTTATAATAAGTTGGGAGCACATATATCTATTATAAATTTGACATTTGGAATGTAATCTGATGGAAGAAATAGTAACATGACTATTGAAGTAGTAATAAGACTGTTATGAATAGTAACCTAACCATTATAATATTATTATCACCTATGGAAGTATAAAATAGTAATTAGGTATCTTATAAAATGAAAACATTACAAATTTACACCACGGTTAAAGAAAAAAATGTTTTAAAATGATAAATTAAGTGTTTGTATTTTTGTGAAATATAAATATTTTAATTTCAATTTTATAATAAATATAATGATTTAAAATAAATTTTATTTACATAATATATATTTATTAGTTATTATTATTTTTTATAATAATGGTATAATAAATTTATGATATCGTAAGAAATTTTTCAATGGGTAGGAAAATAGATCATAATATTAAAATTATTATTTTTAAATAATTGAGTATTTTATTAAATAATTAACATTATCATATATATATATATATATCCATAAATTGGGCTTCATTTTTAGAATCAATACATCAAAAAATGGTTTGGGTTATTTTTTGGTATTTTTCTAAAATAGGTGCATTTTTAGTGAATAGTGAAATATGGAATTTTACTTTATAAGATAAATGCATGAAATTTTTATCCATGGATGATATAATCACTCATATGTTCAAACTCACATCCACCATTTACATAATATAGTCACATGAATCAATATTTCTTCCATTCTTGAGCTAAAATATTAAACTAATGAATATAATATTCAAAAACACCTCCCCCCTTTATAAATACCACCCCTCACAACCACTTCTCCTCACAACATCTTAGTCTTAGAGATTACCCAATCTCTTCTCAATTTCATTTTAAATCCTCTACCGCACGTCTTAGTGATTTTTTCTCACCAAAAGATAAATTCCATGATCTTTATGGAGTATTTCAAGGAGAGGGTATTGAAGACATAATATTCTATATTTACCTTTTTTAAATTCATTTCCTATTCCAGATTCTCCCCACCTCCCTTAATTAACATTAAATATTGAATACTGTATCATAATTCTACTATAATTTTATGGCTTTAATGTAATATCAATATCCTATCCTCCATTATTTTATTTCTAAAATGAAATTATATTTTAAAATATGGTTGGTTCACTACCTCCCTCAACAACACAATCCACATTTCTCTTCCACATTCAAGGTAGTTCAAAAAAAATATTTATAATTCAATAAGATTATAATAAGTATAATATAAATTATTTATGTAATTTCAATATTTTAATGATTATTTAGTTAAATACTAATTTAGTTTGTGATGGTTGTTAAATCTTCTTTAAATGAACTTACAGAATTATGTTAATTCATTTTCTTAAAGAATAAAAACAATATTAACAAAAGTATATTTAGTACCATTAAAATTTATATAATTATATTAATTCCATATCATTTAAATTAAATATTTTTAGTCTAATTTAAAAATTACATCAACAATTATTCACAAGTGATCCATCTTTGGAACCCTGAGACGAACACTCATAGAATAATGAAAATCATCTTTATATCTCAAATAAATTTTTATAAAAGAACATAAAAAATAATAAATAAAACATTTATGGATAAGGTTATGAAATGTGTAATCAATTATTGAATTTTTTTTATCTAGAACATGAATTGAAAGTACGAAAAATATCATGAACTTTTGTAAGGGACCTCACTGAACCCCACTTTTGATTTAGGTTATGAACATTCTCTTTCTAAATATCTGCATCTCTGTTTGATTTTATTAATTGATTATAAAATATCTATAAATACCTCTTAAATATGTACCTATATTATTCTCCCTTCCATTCATTCAGTAATACATTCATTAATTTATTATGACAAATGTCTTCCTTAAAATAAAACCTGATTAAGGGATGTTTTCTATCCCTTAATACTTTTATTTATCTTTCATTTACATTATTTATTCCAAGATAAAAATATAATTTTATAAGATATTATTAGGCACTCAGTCATTAACATTAATATTATTTAATTCCTTCTTATCATTGGAATCATTATGAAATCTCTATTTATTAATATATGAGTAAATATTATAAAACCCATTTTTATGGTAAATTCTTATGTTTTTATTTTATGATTGATTTATTTTTGTGGGAAAAAAAATTTAGAGTCCCAAATCTTGACGTACATGGAAATTACATTACTTTTTCGGAATACTTAATACATAACAAAAATAGACACCGAAGGACCGTAATAGTTTTGTGTCTTTGGAAAATTGGAACATAATCTCTTAATCTTGGTGAAAGATCTTCAAGATCTCCCATAAAGATCATCCCATTTTTTCTTACCTAAAACCTTTCTTTATATCCTGGGGAAAATAAAACATATAAAGGGTGAGCTCAAATGCTCAGTAAGGGTAAGCATGAAAAACAAACAAACCATATACATTTTAACTTCAAAACATGAACATAAAGTTTAAACATCAAAATCTTTAGTTGTGAAATACATTTTGGTAGTACATAAGGTATAGATCATAAATGAACATCAATCATGATAAAATAACATGGGAATAAAACATTTAATTGTGTAAAAACCTTAATTACATGATATGATTTCCATAGTAGCCAAGGCATTGCTGTCATGACCATCTTAGTGGACAAAGTCTCTTCCTGAATCAAGTTCACTCCTCGTTCTAGTCCTGTATCACTGAACCTGATTAACTTACTGTTTCATCCATGTCTATCTCATGAGATATAAATCTTTACCCAATGCATTGGAGTGAGATATAGGTCCCACCCATCTCATAATGAAATCATTCTTTCGTGTGCCACAAAATAAACACACATCATTCATAATAACCCAACGAATAAAATGGGTTTCATAAACATCATCCCATTATAACATAATCCATATAAAAGAAATGGATATCATTTAATCATAAGAAAACTAAAACCATGTAGATAATAGATACATTATACTTGAAACATAAACATACTTAATAATGTCATCTTAGATGGAAAACAGTTTTGATAAAACACTTGAAATGAATTCTTGAGGAAAATATCCTTTCTTCTTAAAAATAATTTTCTTTTCAAAAAATTCCATGAAATTTTAAAAGAAAAGGATTTTATTGAAAATAACCATGATATATTTTAGATTAAACTTCATGAAACTAAGGTGTTATGAAACCGTAAAAATACGTTCATGCCGTATAAGTTAAAGGAAACATTCTTCTCGTACTTTTGCTGGAAAAGTCAAAAAACACCTCATATGGGAATCAAAAGAAAGATTCCTTACATACCATGTAGAAAAAGTAAAAAATGGGTAAAAAGGACTTTAAAAATACATGAAACCATTTTTATAAAACAGGGACATGGATGATAAATATAACCCTAGTAAATACTTACGAATAAACAATCTCGGATAAAAATGAGATTGGAAAAGTTATCGCTTACCTTAGGTCTGATATGCTTCGTACGTATCCGAACCTCAAGTATAATGATTCAAATAATGTAACTTAATTATTAAAGAATCTTATTCATTGTTATGATACCATATATGGTTCACTTATGACTTTATATTATCCGTTCTTTTGTAAGTTCCATGTTAAAGCAGCATTTTGGGTAAAATCGTTTTATTTATAGTACGTGTTTGGACTTGTTGTTCTTGATATTATTATTAATTATATCTTTATTTAATTACTTCTAGAATTTAAATCATGATTTATATATCATATATATATTATGTATATATATATAATAGATATATAAATGAAATGAAATACACGGTTCATGGAGACGGTAGGGCGTACGTATGCATGAACGATGTTTTCGTTTCCTTATTAAATTAAATGGAATAAAAAAATGAAACATATATGTACATAAATCCAGTATCATTATTATTTAATATCTTTAATGATTATTTATTATATATAATTTATCATCATACTTGAATAGTTAATCATGGAAAATGAATCTCATCGCGTTCGTGGAGACGGTTGTCCGTACGTACATACGAGCGATGATATCATTCCCATGATCGTGGAATTGTATTGAAGTGTATGTATAATATTTAAGAATCACTAACACTTTAAAATAAACATATATAGATATTTATTTACACCATTATACCCATCCAAGTAAGGTGGTGGTGGAAAACAGAATACACCACGGTGTGGAGACGATATTCCGTACGTACGCACACGTGATGATTTTGTTTCCGTAGGATGGATAGAAAATGAAATTGGGTTGTTTCATATTAATATTAACATATAAGTATATGATTTATACTTATGTTATTAATTTATGATGAAAAAAAAGAAGAATAAGTAGAAAAAGAAATAAATTGGAAAGAATCGGTAAAGGATATTACCTCTTCTTTGACACGCCTCTTCTTAACCTCCTATTAAGGCGCTAGGTTTGGTCTTTTGAGGAGACCAAAAACTCTATAATGTTTTTAGGGGAGATGATAAGGGAAATGTTCAGGGTTTGTCCGAGCTTCAAGGCTCAAAACGGTGTGAAGAGAAGAGGGAAGGGGTGCCTTTTTATAAGGGAGGAGAGGGGCACTTTAGGAAAAACGTAAAATATTATTTTATAATAAAGTCATATTCGGTTTATAATAGCTCCAAATTGATTTTTATCTAATATAAAGTGGGTATGGGTGGAAATACTCTCTACCAATAGGTTTTATACAAGTTTAGGTTACTATTTTAACCTTATCATTTAGATTTAACTCTAAGTTAAATAATTTAACCTTTACCATGTCTTCTTGTTTTCTTACACTATATGGTTAATAAACTCACTATAACAAGCCAAACGAACCCCAAGTGGTTCATTATTAATATATATAACCTTATATAAGTCATTTGGCAGAACCTTAGATTTTTAGGAATATAATAACAATTAATAATATAATATTTGTTTTAAAAACTATTTTATGTCAATTTTGACACTATTTGGTAATTGATTTTTGTGAAAATCATAACAGAATGATTAGTTCTAAAAAAGTTAATTAACTAAATAATAACATGTCATATTAACCTATAAAATTAGTGGAATTCATAAAAAGTCTAAAATTACATTTATTTGGGTATTTATAATATCAATTATTTTAATATTTCATTATTTAGGTAATTATTGCATCACCATTGTGTCATAAATAAATTATATTATTTAATGTCTAAAAATTATAAATAAAATATCATTATGTAGGAAATATTTTTATTTTCTAATAAATATTTAAAATTGAATTTATCTTATGTATAACTCTATATTAAAAATGTTTTAGTAATTAAACCTTGATTTTAACTCTTTTAACGCTTCTTTGAATTAAATAATAATAAATTTCCTAATCTAATCCAAGTGGACCTAAATGATAATATTTTATTCCTAAGGATTTTTGGTCAAGATACACTTGTCCAATAAGATTATGACATGTGTTAGGGTAATATTAATCTCATTTTTACCCTTAATTACCCAATTTACTTTTAACCGTGGCATATAAAAGTAAAACGTTACTATTCACCATAAATTATTTTCATTTTATTGATCCACATTTTACTCCTTGATATTAACTGTGTCTCTCAGATTTTGTAAATTCTACTCACAGAAGTGGTAAAATTACGTTTTATATAAATTTTCAAATTCTCATAGGAGGTGGGTAAAAGACGGTAAAAAGTTCAATAAAATTTTTATATATCTAAAATTATTATAAAATGACTCCGATGAATTAAATTGAACTTATATAGGTATTATGTATCAATTTTGACCTAAAATAAATTTAAATATCACAAATAATTATTTAAATAAAAATTTGGTTTTTAAATAGTAACCAAGTGTTTTCACTATTCATCAAAAATTGAATGTTTTCAGAAAAATTCCAAAAATTCACCCTATGATAATTTTGATATTCCAAATCCAAAAATGAAGTCCATTTTGAAAGATAAAATTTATAAAATTTCAAAAAGTGGGTATTACTATTCATAACGGCTAGTTTATATGACATATCATTGTTTAGTGAAACTGGGTATTGCGTACAACACACACTATTGTGGAATGTCGTGATTACATGTAATGAAATCCAATTCAGGGATGCATGTAGTGCTAGCTCCTTTTGGTGTAGCATACAACACAAGACAACAATGAAATTAAAAAGAATATTTTTCATAAAATCTCGGGGTGTTACATTCTACCCCCCTTAAAATGAATTTTGCCCTCGAAATTCATCAGGGTTATAAATGGTTTCCTACTCGAAAGTTTCTTTAATAGAAACCCACATCGTAAAAAGGAATACCAAAACTTATCTTTAAAAACTAAAGTATGAAACAGAATGGTTACCCAAATTAACTAATCACTGGGTTTCCACAAAAGAGAACATAGGTGAAAATATGGATATGGAAGAGAAACCTAACAATCATGTAGTGATGGAGAATGGTAGAGAACATGGCTATGAAAAAGACAAAAATCACAAAGACATAAATTTGGGATGATTTAAGGTACCATATGATTCATCAGATATAAGGACACTACAACACTATTTTTTTGTATTCAAGATCATTTCCCTAAAGTTAAAGAATTGTTGAATTAAAAGAAATACTTACCTGATTTTGGTACAATCATACTGTTGTTTCTGCCTTGAACAATTTCCACATCATCTCTTAAAGAAATGAAGTTGAATTTCTCTTCCATGAAGTGTTAGCAGATCATGCGATAGAATGATAGGTCATTCCATTTGTCTCAAACAAAAGGATAGTAAAAGTTATTAAATATACATAAGTCCATCTATAATGTGATTAATAGTATATGGTTCCTAAAGTGGACTTATACTTCATATATCATACCGCTTAATATAATAAAACTATCTTCTACTAACCAAAGACTTCTTGTAGGCCAGTGGTAGGTGATAAAGGCCTGTCACACTTCGATTGTGGGTTCGATTCCCATAGCCTTGTTCGACGTGATGGGTTGTCACCCATTCTGCATGTTGTCCCTTTTCTTAAACTACACTATTATAACATTCAATCAATAATATCGAAAAAAGTTCTAGGCTTAAACAATACTAACTTATGTCCAACATAATTCAATCCAATCATTAGGCTTATCTAAAATACTTCTGTCCAAGCTCATAGTATAATGAAAACAATTACTAGAAATGTTATCTACCGATCATGTGAATACCATCATTTATCCCCCATATATCATACGATATATCTTTTTGGTCACATTCCAAACATGTGAATACCTTAATCATGTATTCTCTTGAAACATAAATTACCATAGAACCTTAGTGAAAACATGAGTGTTGTCAAAAGTTAACTCTTTCCACATACCAAAATCCCAAAAATTCTATATACTCAAACCAGGATATCACTTAGTCCTTATATCAATCATGAGCTCATTTCATTTTTTTCTTTATCACTTCATTATGTGCATATCATCTTCTTTAAAAAAATATTTCAATCACTTTTCATGGTTACCGGTACCATATAATTATTGAAAACCAATACATAGATATTCCAAAATTCCACGATACCATAAATGAGATTCCATGATTCTATTTTGAAATCCCATTACATAAACACTTAATAATTCCACAACATCATTGTCATACTCAACATCACAAATAGTGATCACATGTGACTTCCCTTTATCCTTTTCCTTAAGAGGTTTCTCACGTCGATCATCATTAACCCTTGGATTAGGTCATTGATTAGCATAATGCCCCATTTTTCTTGCACATGAAGCATTGAAGTGTTGGTGGTGCGTTCTCTGCAGTATTTTCCTTATTCACATCATTAACAAACCTTTTTCCATTACTTCGACACTCAATTGCTCGATGACCTTCTTTTCCACACTTAAAACATTTTCTAGTCCCTTTAAGACAATCTCCACCATGCTTCTTTCCACACTTTGAGCATAAAGAAACATTCATCTTCTTTTCACCATTATTCTGAGATTTCTCCTTGAACTCGATCTTTCGTTTCGTGTCAAAACCATGAGATGTATATGCAACACCAACTTCAATTTCTACCTTGATAGCACAATGCACAATTTCTTCATAGCTACTGAAGTCTCTTATAGCAAATTCCCTTCGAAGACTTGATTTTAATCCACTAAAAAATCGATCAACTTTACTTTCAGGTTGGATGATAAAACCAGATGCATACCCTTCATGTCTTGTTAAATTCGCTTCATATGTACCAACAAATTTACCATCCTTCTACTTAAGTTCAAGGAACTCCTTTTCCATCTTTTTTCGAAGAATATGAGGTAAGTACTAATTGAAAAATAAGTTCTTAAACTCATCCCATTCCATGGATTCAATTTCATCTCGGGGCCTCGTATTCTTAATTAGAGTCCACCATTGATCTTCTTCACCTTCTAAACAGTAAATAGCCAGAATTACTTTTCATGTTCCGAACAGCGAAGAATGGAAAATATCATTTCAATGGTACTGATCCATTATTCTACAACAAGTGGATCTGAAGGCCCACTGAAAGAAAGTGGACGTTGCCTCATGAAGGACTCAATAGAATATTGTTCCCTTATCTGCACATTTGGAAGTCCAGAATGATTCATAGCTTGTGTAAGTATAGTAATAAGATTCCTCACTCCATCTCCCATAACATTGGTTTGTTCAGGAGGACAATCATTGCATTGTCCATTACATTGATCAACACGGTTCCTTCGGGTTCCAGCTATCGTCTAAAACCCAAAAAGAATAGTGTGAGAGGCAAAAATCATGCTAGGGAAAACAACATAATAAAGGGGGAGTACCTTCAATATATAACATATTAGGGTTAATTCTAAGATTGTTTCCATAATTCTAGGACTATAACCTATACTTATACTTAACCTTAGGGACATCCCTAGACATACCTTAGAAATATCTCTAGGGATCTCACTAAACTTTTCGCATCCTAGATTCCAAAGGTTAACTAAACCTTTCCTCTGATACCCACTGTAGAGACCCAAAGCTTGACGTACATGGAAATTACATTAATTTTGTGGAATAGTTAATACATAACAAAAACATACACCAAAGGACCGTAATAGTTTAGTGTCTTTGGAAACTTGGAACATAATCTTCTAATCCTGGTGAAAGATCTTCAACATCTCCCATAAATATCTTCCCTTTTTTTTCCTTACCTAAAACCTTTCTTTATATCCTGGGGAAAAGAAAACATATAAAGGGTGAGCTCAAATTCTTATTAAGGGTAAGCATGAAAAAAAAAACCATATACATTTGAACTTCAAAACATGAACATAAAGTTTAAACATCAAAATCTTGAGTTGTGAAATAAATCTTGGCAGTACATAAGGAATAGATCATAAAGAAACATCAATCATGATAAAATAACATGGTAATAAAAAATTTAATTGTGGGAAAACATTAATCACATGATATGATTTCTATAGTAGCCAAGGAATTGCTGCCATGACCATCTTAGTGGACAACGTCTCTTCCTGAATCGAGTTCACTCCTCGTTCCAGTCCTGTATCACTAAACCGGATTATCTTAAAGTTTCAGCCATGTCTATATCATGAGATATAAATCTTTACCCAATGCATTGGAGGGAGATACAGGTCCCACCCATCTCATAATGAAATAATTCTTTCGTGTTCCAAAAAATAAACATACATCATTCATAATAACCCAATGAATAAAATGGGTTTCATAAACATCATCCCATCATAACATAATCCATATAAAATAAATGGATATAATTTCATCATAAGAAAACTCAAACCATGTAAATAATAGATACATTATACAAGAAACATAAACATACTTAATAATGTCATCTTAGATGGAAAATAGTTTTGATAAAACACTTGAAATGAATTCTTGAGGAAAATATCCTTTCTTATTAAAAATCATTTTATTTTCACAAAATGCCTCGCAATTTTAAAATAAAAGTATTTTATTGAAAATAACCATGAAATATTGTAGATTAAACTTCATTAAAATAAGGCATTATGAAACCGTAAAAAAATTTTCATGCCGTATAAGTTAAAGAAAACATTTTTCTCGTACTTTTGCTGGAAAAGTCAAAAAGTTCCTCGTATGAGAATCAAAAGAAAGATTCTTTATATACCATGTAGTAAAAGTAAAAAATGGGTAAAAAAGAATTTTAAAATACATGAATCCATTTTTAGAAAACAGGGACATGGATGATAAATATAACCCCAATAAATACTTATGAATAAACAATCTCGGATAAAAACGAGATTAGAAAAGTTATCCCTTACCTTAGGTCTGATATGCTTCATACGTATCTGAACCTCCTGTATAATGATTTAAATAATGTCATTGACTTATTATAGAATCATATTCACTATTATGATATCATATATGCTTCACATATGACTTTATATTACTCGTTCTTTTGTAAGTTCCAGGTTAAAGCAATGTTTTGGGTAAAATCGTTTTATTTATCGTACGTGTTTGGACTTGTTGTTCTTGATATTATTGTTACTTATATATTGATTTAATCACTTATATAATGTAAATCATGATTTATATATCATTTATATACTCTATATATATATATAATAAATATATAAATGAAATAAAACACACCGTTCATGGAGACGGTAGGCCGTACGTACGCATGAACGCTGTTTTCGTTTCCTTATTGAATTAAATGGAATTAAGTAAATGAAAAACATATGTACATAAATACAGTATCATTATTATGTAATATATTTCATGATTATATATTATATATAATTTATAATCATACTTGAATGGTTAATCATGGAAAATGAATCTCATCACGTTCGTGGAGACAATAGTCTGTACGTACGCACGAGCGATGATATCATTCCCATGATCATAGAATTGTATTGAAGTGTATGTATAATATTTGATAATCAATATCACTTTACAATCATCATATATAGATATTTATTTACACCATTATACCCATCCAAGTAAGGTGGTGGTGGAAAATAGATTACACCACGATGTGGAGACGGTATTTCGTACGTACGCATGCACGGTGGTTTCGTTTCCATAGGATAGATAGAAGATGAAATTTGGTTGTTTAATATTTATAATAACATATCCGTATATGAGTGATACTGATGTTATTAATTTATGATGAAACAAATAAAGAATAAGAAGTAGAAGAAGAAATAAATTGGAAAGAATCGATAAAGGATATTACCTCTTCTTTGACGCGCCTCTTCTTAACCTCCTCTTAAGGCACTAGGGTTGGTCTTTTGAGGAGACAAAAACCTCTATAATGTTTTTAGGGAAGATGATAAGGTAAATGGGTAGGGGTTTTCCGAGCTTCAAGGTTCAAAAGGGTGTGAAGAGAAGAGGGAAGGGGTTCCCTTTTTATAACAGAGGAGAGGGGCACTTTAGAAAAACATAAACTATTATTTTATAATAAAGCCATATTCTCTTTATAATAGCTCCAAATTGATTTATTTACAAGATAATGTGGGGATGGGTCTAAATCCTCTCAAAAAATAGGTTTTATACAAGTCTAGGTTTCTATTTTAACCTTATAATTTAGATTTTACTCTAAGTTAAATAATTTAACCTTTGCATTGTCTTCTTGTTTTCTTACACTATATGGTTAATAAAATTACTATAACAAGCCAAAATAACCCCATGTGGTTCATTATTAATATATATAACCTTGTCTAAGTAATTTGGCCGAACCATATATTTTTAGGAATATAATAACAATTAATAATATAATATTTGTTTTAAAAACTATTTTACAACAATTTTGACACTATTTGGTAATGGATTTTTGGGAAAATCATAACATAATTATTAGTTCAAAAAAAGTTAATTAAATAAATACTAACATGTCATATTAATCTATAAAATTATTGTAATTCATAAAAAGTCTCAAATTACATTTATTTGGGTATTTATAATATTGATTATTTTAATATTTCATTATTTAGGTAATTACTGTATCACCATAGTGTCATAAATAAATTAAATTATTTAATCTATAAAAATTATAAATAAAATACCATTATGTAGGAAATATTTTTATATTTCTAATTAATATTTACAATTGAATTTATCTTATGTATAACTCTATATTAAAAATGTTTTAGTAATTAAACCTTGATTTTAACTCTTTTAACTCTTCTTTGAATTAAATAAAAATAAATGTTCTAATTTAATCCAAGTGGACCTAAATGATAATATTTTATTCCTAAGGTTGTTTTTGGTCGAGATACAGTTGTACAATATAATTAGGACATGTGTTAGGGTAATATTAATCTCATTTTTACACTTCATTACCCTATTTTCTTTTAACTGTGGTAAATAAAAGTAAAAAGTTACTATTCACCAAAAAATATTTTCATCTTATTGAACCACATTTTACTCCTTGGTATTAACGGTGTATCTCGGATTTTCAAAATTCCACTCAAAGAAGTGGTAAAATTACGTTTTATTTAAATTTTCGAATTCTCCTAGGAGGTGGGTAAAAGACGGTGAAAAGTTCAATAAAATTTTTATATATCTAAAATTATTATAAAATGACTCCAATAAATTAAATTGAACTTATATAGGTATTATGTATCAATTTTGACCTAAAATAAATTTAAATAAAATAAATAATTATTTAAAAAAAATACGATTTTTAAATAGTAACCTAGTGTTTTCACTATTCATCAAAAATTGAAAGTTTTCAGAAAAATACCAAAAATTCACCCTAGGCTAATTTCGGTATTCCAAATCCAAAAATGAATTCTATTTCAAAAGATTAAATTTATAAAATTTCAAAAATTGGGTATTACTATTCATAACGACTATTTTATATAACATATCATTGTTTAGTGAAACTCGGTATTGCGTACAACACATGCTATCATGGAAGGTCGCGATTGTGTGTAATGTAAGCCAAGTTAGGGATGCATGTAGTGCAAGCTCTTTTTGGTGTAGCGTACAACACAAGACATCAATGAAATTAAAAATAATATTTTTCATAAAATCTCAGGGTGTTACACATAATCATGTAAATTTTATGATAGGTGCACTTAAATAGAGTACCAATGCATTGGGTAATATTTTTGTATCATGGGATGTCATGTTTTTTATTGGCGGGTAAACCAAATCCATGATGGGGGTATTTCCACCTTGTGATGTTTTCCTACTTGTTAGTCTTGACATATTCCTAGATCATGTTATATGATTATTACACTTTCTTATGTGTCCATAACCATATGATACAATTCTATTTATACTATTATCCCATGTTATTATTATTGATCCTCCTTTTTATGATATAATGTCCATTCCCTTATTGGTCTTTAGAGATCAGTCCTTTTTTATCTATTCCCCAGGTTATCATATAAAATTTTAGAAGTTAAAATGGATTTAGTATGTCATTATGGATGATAAAATAAAGATTATATGTTTATTTTCGTTTTGAATTATTATGAACCATGTCTTCAAAAGAAACTTGGCCTTATGATATTTGGGTTGTGTGTATTGGTTGTTTAGGTTAGAAAATATGTAATAATCTATGTAAAATGACTGGGTCTCTATACTGGGTGAACATACATGACATGTTCCTATAGGGAAAAATAATATTGAGCACCATGGATACTTGATCTATGTATAGGTAAGGATACACCAAGGCATTTGAGTGAAGTCACATACCATGTCATCCAATTTACATGTTGTGTATTTTTCCACAGATTTCATAGATTTTGCATCTCCTTCTTAAAGACCTACATTTGTCCTAAAAGTATCCAATCCTGAGTATTATTTTACAAAGTCTATTACGGTAGCCTTTATTTTGGAATTATAGAGATGGCATGAAGTTTTATGAGCGAGATGCTTCTTCTAGAAATGGTTCGTCAATGGAAGTGATCATCTTTGATCATCATAGAGATGAAAAGGTTGGTACTCCCATGACACACCATGGAATTATTCCTCCTTAATAATTATATATATATATCAGTACTACCCCACACTACAATGGGTGTGGGTCCTCTATCGATAGAGTGGTACTCCCCGGTCATCAATCACTAGCATAGATATGTCCCTCCACTCTGATTCATGTGAGGATCCACATCGTTCTTAACATTTTAGACATGACCTTTTTAGCTATAGGGAGACTCATCATCATCCTTAGCTAGATGTGGAGAGGTACATTTTTCTCCATATTACTAGTGTTTTTATTATGTTCATATCTAATATTGGGTTCCTCTTTCCTCTTGATTTATTTATTGAGATTACTATTTTATTATATTTCTTCTATCTTGATTTTTGGGGTGTCCTACTGGGACTTTTGAAACTCACCAATGTATGGGTTATGATCGCATGTGTTGTGTATTATTAAGATGAAAGGTAGATCAATAGTTACCTTGGTAGATCTAGTAATAATGGATTATAGAAAAACATGTAGGCACTAACTATGTTCAATGTTCATTATAAGAGATTATGAGTTAGGATCACATCAACTTCCCTATTTTCTGGTTTTCCCTAGGTTGGGACTTCTTTTCTGGTTGGGTGTCTTTTTTTACATTTTTATCCTTTATATTCTATTTATGTACTTTGATGGATTTCCACGAGGTTGTTTCATACATTTTCTACTCTATATATGTTTTAGATCTTTTATACCTCTCCATTGTTCCATATAGTTGTATGTGTGTGTGAGTACATGTAAATTAGGCTAAGGGAACCCATTTCATTGTTTTCCTACTCGTCACTTGTTTCAAACACCTATCTTATTGGAGGTGGTCTTGGGGAGTCACTTTCACCTTACTATCAGCCTGGGAGGGCCCCTAGTGGTTTAGGTCATGAAAAAGTGGTATCAAAGGATGGTTTTCGATGGTTCAATGTTTGGAGTTGGATATTTCCTTATGATTGATTTGGAAACTTAGGGAAATTATTTCAATGTATATCACGTTCAGATCTAAGGATAGGGAATACAATGATGTTATGGAAGACAATGTATCCATATACCAAGATTCTTATTACCTACTTGTCTACTCTGAATTTTGATGCTTAAGTTGTAAGGAAAACAATGTATATAAATCATAAAGACTCAAGTCTTGTGATTTCCATGAACTTCTTGAGATAGTGTTCTGTATATTCTCATCAATCTATGGTACATATTATTAACTTTTATTTTGCCTCTATAATGATATCCATCTTGGATACTGATACATTCTCAAAGTGATTAATAGCTCGGTAGTGAAGCCTTTGTATGATGACATGCCCATGAGGTGTTCCCTCTAAGAGAGCATAGAGTAGTGATTCCACCTAATGGGATCTGTGTGGATCCACCTTTGTTGGTCTAAGTGAATGATTGACTATATTTTGGGAATTTGATAAACTTAGTAGGTTAGAAAATTGTTGTGTATAGGATAACTACCTTTTGAAAATACCATTTATAGACAATAATTGGGTTTCATGGAGTGTTAGACCCTCAGGGAGTAGAGGATTGGATCTAAGTAGAGGGATGAGTTTTCCATCTGGTTCAAAGACCACCAAATTATATGGTTGTTCTTGCAACCAATATTATTAAAGAAGAATAAGGGTTCTGGTGTGGTCTGATCACTCAGAATCATAATGATATGATAGTCTTTTTTTAAACAAAATGTAATTTTTATATGATTAGTATTACACTTAAATATTTTACTCTATTGCAATCCATATACTTCTCAAGTTTCCATTAGGTGATATGTTTTTTTCTCAATATTACTTTGGGTTTACTAACTTCACAATCTATTATATTGACATGGTGTGGGATGGATACCAATTATCATGGATGTTTGAACATGTCCTTCATAAGAACATCTGAGTTAATGTAGCCTCCTTATCAATTCTCACTTTTTATAGAGTACTGGATTATCCTTTGGATATTGAGAATATTATAGTAGGGGGATGTTAGGTATAAGTAGTTGAGAGTGGACATCAATGAGCTAATTAATCTACAAGATATTATAGGGGTAATTTATTAGGGTCAAAACATGGGGGACATACCAATGCTCGGACTCATACATGGGGATCTATGGTGTTGGGTTCACACAGTGAATCCAATTGGGAAGAAGAGGGGTGATGTTATTCTTATGATGGGTGAGGCAACATTGATAAGAATTTTTATACTCATCATGCTACAGATGGTGGACCTATATTGTATGGGAATCCATGTTATAGGATGTATCAATATCAATTAGCTACATATGTTGTTAAAGGGGGCCCCCAAGGAGCCGATGTTGAAAGAGGGCCATGTGGATCCCTAGAGGGGGGCACCACAGGAGGTGGATAATGCTACAACTTACTCCCACTACCACCACCACTAAGAAGAAACTTCCATGAAAAAATGGATGTAAGTAAATGATGTGGTCTGTTTCAGGATATAGAGGGATATGAACGGGATATTCATGGGATGATTTGATGTATGATTTTGGTCCTCTCTACTTTATCTCAGGTACATGTTGACACAAGATCGAGTCATTAATTTATCACCAAATACATATTTTTGGAGCTATATCCTCTAGTAGAGTTTTTTTCCTTTAATGTATGGCTATAGGTACCTATAGGGAATGATTATTCTATATCTTACATACTCTGATAGTAGGATTTTTTGTTCACTGGATAAATTTTCTCATTAGATAGATTGTCCATTAAGGTGAAACCTTATGATATCATCCTGAGCATGGAATGGTCAACTATGGTGTATTCCCAAAGATATTATCATCATAGGAGAGTTACATGTCTTAATACATATTAGATGTTATTATCCATTGGGTGTGATATGTATCTTATGGAAGAATTAATGGGGATTGTGAGAAAGAAGTTCTAACCTATCACCCACTAGTAGTAAAGATTATCTCATAGTGCAATATACTCGGTAGGAGTCTAGATTCGAGTCGTATTGTTGGATTATATGGATATATATTCTGAATATGTTCTGGGAATACCTATATAGTGGGATATTAAATTATGCATTGACTTTCACCCAAGGACCACACCTATACCTTTTATAATATATCATATTTCCTTTATCAAACTTTTGGAGTAGGGGTACAATTGGATGAATTTTGAGAGAATGGTTTAATGAGACCATATCTATCCCACTGGGTAGCTCTAGTATTGTTCATGAAAAATTCATAAGATAGATTGAGGGTTTTCATTGATTACCATCTCCTGAACTTGGTGAAAATTCAATACAATTAATTCTTATGGAAGATTAATGACCTTTTCGACTAGTTTAATTGTGCAAGATTCATTTCAATGATAGATTATAGGTTTATCTAGAATCGTTTGAGTGTTTACAAGGATGATATTATGATTATGACATTCTAATTTTGTTACAGGCATTAGCATTTCTGGTGATTCCTTTTAGTGTGATTAATTTACCTATTTTTTCAATGAACACATGAACTAGATCTTAAAACCATACATGGACTGATTATTATTTTACTTCATTGATGAAATTCTTGTATACTATACATATGAGTAGTAACATGTAAATAATCTGAGGGTGTTCCTAGACTTACTACTGGAACACTAACTTTATCATAATCTCGAAATGTGTCAATTATTTATTCAATAGGTTCTCTTTCTAAGGCATTTCATCTCAGGTAATAATATTGTTATGGATCCATAAAATATTTACATGGATCTCATTTGGGAACCACCTGAGAGTGTTCCATAAGTACAGAGTTTCCTCAGTTTAGATAGATTGTATCAAAGGTTCAGTTAATAATTTTCTAGGATTGTATCACATTTGACTACCCTAACATGGAAATGGTAGTTATTTTCCTAGACTAAGTATTTTTATAGAACCATTAAAGAGTTGAGGTAGAGGTTGTCCATTTCTTCTATACAAAGACAACTAAAAGAGGAAATCAAGTACACATCGTTTTATGATTCCTTTGAAGATGGGATAAGATACATATTGATGTTGAGGATATTGGTGATATGTTATAGTTTCAGGTAGTTGATATCACAAGTGAAGAATTATGTGACCCCTATCATAGAGTTGGAATTTGTATTCATCTCCCTAATGATGTGAGGGAATTATATTTTTCATTATAATTTCATTGTTTACATAGACCACCGTTGTTTCAGGTACATCTTCACCATGAGGGATCATAACCTAAAACATAAGCATTGGTTGGACTTCTTATAGGAATGTGAATTTGATATAGTCTACTCTCTAGGTAAGGAAAATGTGGTGGTAGATTCCCTTATAAGGAAATCCAATTCTTTCATGGTGGAGAAGGCACCAGAGCAATTGGATTTGTCATAGCTGATCATGGTGGAGGATAGGGGTGAATATTACCTTCCATCAATGGTGTTTACTCCAATGATTACTTGGTATTTGAGAGAAGCTCTATGGGTAGATGTCGACTCTGAGGTTTTTAATTACTAGATATCCTTAAGAGATATAATGGATATATTTTCTAAACATGGGGAGTATGTCATTCCTTTTTAAGGGTGGAAGGTAGTTCCAGTCATGTTTCATGAAGAGGTGTTGATGGTGTTTCATACCTCCCCTTTGGATAAATAATAGGACATAGAAAAGATGTATAATGACATTTTAAATTATTTTTGGTAGGATATCATGAGGTGGTGTGTTTACAAGCTTATTTCCAAATTTTTCACAGGTATGTAAGTGAAGTCTTAACATCAAGTTTTATAAGGTTTCAATAAACCACTTTAGGATTATGGTATATAAGTGGGATGGTATATCAAAGGATTTTTTGATCAAATATTCATAGATAAAGAGAGTCTATATAGATATTTGGGTGATTATCGATAAAATTACAAAGTCATCACACATTATTTTCATCAAGGAGAAGTGTTTAGTTAATATTTTCGGGAAGTTGTATCTTCTTGTGATCATTCATCTTCATAGGGTTCCAATGATGATCATCTCTGACTAGAATTATAATTTCACGTCATGGATGTTGATAGGTATTTAGGAGGCTTTTGGGGCCCAGTCATAGATGTAATCTATGTTCCACCCTAATAGAGGTATCTAGACCTAGAGAACCATCCATGTTTTGGAGGATATGTTGAGATCCTATGTTTTGAACTTCATCTGAAGCTTCTAGGATAACATTAAATTGGTTTACTTTATATATAATAATCTTTTTCACTCCAATATCAGTATTGAACCCTTAGAGGATCTATATGGGATACCCTATAGATCACCCTTATTCTAGATTTTGATTGGTGAGATATATCTTATTAGGCCAAAAAATGGTTCAGGAAATACTAGATAAGGTTTATATAATCTTTATCTATTTAATTATGGATCAAAATCTAAAAAATTACTATATAATTGGACCTCATAATCCTTTTTTTATGTATAGGGAGACTATGTTTTCCTTAGAGTATCACCAGGATGATTATTTTTGAGATTTTGATATGGAAGAAAGATATCGTGAAGGTTTATTAGGTCTTTCAAAATCCTATGGATGGTTGGAAAGGTTGTTTTCAACTTGGTCTTTCAAACAGTGTTAGACAGATCACATGACATCTTCCATGTTTTAAAAAAGAGGAGGTACATTCATTACCCATCATATGTCATCAAATGGGGAAATCCATTCATCGAATATGGAGAAACCTTCTCAGAGTATCTAGTGGTGATCGAGGAATGACATGATAAAATCATTTGTGGATGGAACAATACTCAGGTTCAAATTTTTTGGTATCTTGGGCACATACAAGAGATATCCTAGGAGCATTAAAGTCAAATATGGTTTCATTAACTCCACCTTTTTTGTACCTTTTTCTCTTTAAGGAGAAAATAGTAGCTGTATGGTATAAATTTACAGCTCTGGTTTTCAAATATTTATCTTTTAATAATTTGTACATATATCATTGTATTTTCCTCATAGTAGGAATCGTATTTTGGTAGCACATGACCCTAGGTTTAATATATGAAATGTATTAATATATTTTAAAGTTGAAAATCATATCTCTTCAGAATAAATGATTATCCATTTGATTTGGAGAACATATCATAAATATGTTATCATAGTTTATCTACGTGATGTAGGGTTTACCCTAAGTGTGGAATAAGGTTTTCCAACATCACATGTTATGTAGGAATGATTTTTTGGGTGCATTAAGAAATTTAAATAAATAAATAAATTACTATATTTAATTTAAAGAAAACTAATTTACTATATATATATATATATTATTGTGACGAATCTATAGGGTTGTATTTGTATCCCTATGAGATTATAGAGAATGAAAGGGAGCACTATCAGATTTTAAAAAATGGAATTTGTATCGATTCTAAATGATAATGGGGATTACTATGATAAATGAATAATGATTCAAGATATCCATTATCATCACTAGCGGACAAGTTATTCACTAATGATCAATCCATTATTGGGTTAAGGATATTATTTCTTTCATTTTCACCCTTTAGATTCAATTGATGAGAATCAATTACATATTTTCTTATCCATTCGATCGATATTCATTACATTATCCCATAAATAATTAGGGTTCTTGATCGTAATTATTTATGATGACTACACCCCTAATTCACCCACTTGTTTCAATAATATGTAATTATTGGTCAAGATCACATCATTCAACCATATTCTCTCATCATTATTGTGATTTTCTAACCATAATTCATAAATTTCGTTATCATTGTACTATGAGTTTGGTGATTTAACATTTTTAAGTGAGTTCAAGAATTATCGAACACCCAAATTCATAAAAATATTAGAACAATTAAAGGATCAAATGTTTAAATATGGTTTGAGTTTGATTTGTGGAATGAAAGTGTTGTCTTTATTATTCAGGACATCCAATGGGAATAAGAGGCATGGAGGATGCCACATAGAAGAATCAAGTTTTTTTACAGCCAAAAAAGGTGGGAAATTAGAGATCTAGGACTTTGTCCTTACATTTTTAGTAGATTTAGGTATCCAAATGAAATGAAGTGTTGTGGAAATCATGGATCCGACATACATGTGAAGGCTTGAATTCAATATCTCCATAAAAAACAACTACAATCTATGTAATACAAGATAAAAATTGTCATGTATCTTAAATTCTCATTGTAGCTATGGTTTATACCTAGATCAGTATAACACACTATGTGATTAGGTACACACATCATACGGCAGTACCTGGGGTACTGAGTCACATGCCGATATCACATGCCAAAAACCTCTTGTGATAAAATATTTTATGTCCCAAAATGGACATGTCATGTTCACATAAGTACATTCTATGTTGAGAGACATGGATACCCAATCCATTCCCAGGTAAGGACATTCTTATGAATTCGGGAAAAGTCACATGTGAGGTAAACCTATATACACTCCATGTAATTTTCCTCAGAATTTATACCTTGTCTATCTATTTCGTTAAGACATGAATTTGGACTTGTGAGTGTCCTATATTGAGTTGTGTTCTATGAAATACCTTATTTTATCCTTAATTTTGGAACTAATGATAATACATGAGGTGTTACCAATGGGACACTTCTTCTAGTGATGCTCGGAAATTGGTTGTGATAAGATTGGATCAAAAAAAGATATAAGGGGAAAAAATCCACTCATGTAGTAGGGAACATATAAAAATATACTTTATATATGTTGATTTGGTACTGAAAATAATAATAGATTGTACAATTATTATATCTATAGATTGTTACTCCCCCATCATTGGGCTTTGGTAGGGAGAGTTTCCTCCACCAAAGATTGTGCTCCCTAAATTGTGGAGTGCAACAATAAGGAGTAGGCCCTATACTCTGATTCTTTTTAGGTATCATGTCATTCTTGGAATTACATTTCATTATTTTAGATCTTCATGAAGACTCATCATCATACTTATATGAATGGGGAGATTTTTACTTCTCTATTTTTTGAATGGGTCTTTTAGTTTGATCATATCTTAGGATGGGTTTCTCTATCCTCTTGATCTAATGGATGAGAAAAATATTTTATTCTATTTCTCCCCTATTGGTTTTTTGTGAATCTTAATGGGTATTTTTATACTGACACCTGCATTGGACATGTGTAAATGTATTGTGTCTTATACAGATGATAGATAGATCGACGATGACCTTGGTGGACCTAGTATCAGTGTATCATAGCAGTACTTGGAGGCACTGACCCAGTTTGGTCCATAGTCTTAGAGATTATAAGATGATCCCTCTTCAGTTACCCAATTTTTTGTAATATTTTTAGGTTGGTAATTACTTATTTCATTGGGTGTGTGTTTTTTCATTTTATATCTTTTATATTCCCTTACTGAACATTGATGTATTTCCTGTAGATATTGGAGTGTATTGTTCACTCTTTATATGTTTCAGTTATTTTATATCTCTACACTGTTGAATAGAATTGTACAAGTCCATTTGTATAGGTACATTAGGGTAATACCTCTCATTTCATTGTTTTCCTACCCATCTCTTATTTCATTCCCCTAGACAATTGGATGTAAGCTCAGGGGGTCACTCTCAACTTATAGCAAGCCTTGGTAGGGGCTCAGTGGGTGGGTTGTGATAGTGTTGTCATATATATATGACCATCTTTCAGCTTCAGATTATTTCTAAATAATTTATTTAAATTTGTTTTTAATTTCTATATCAAAGATTATTTTACTTATGACAATAAATTTAATTCACTAATCATTTAAATATTTCTTTACTCCTTTAGAGCCATGTTTACCTCCTTCCAGAAGACCTACATTTGAGAAGCTTCCAAATTACAATTTATTATATGATAATCTATTTTTTTTTTCAATTTCTAGTTTACTCTTTAAGAAAACAACTTCTTATTTAAGGAATACAATATTTTAGCTTTCCCCTTCATCCTTGATGTAAGATCATTGATAACTTCGGTTTTATTTTTAATTTTTAGTATAACCCCACATCCTCTCCTAATAATTCATTTGTTTTCAATTGTTCTTCTTACACTCCATGTATTTAATCAATATTTACCTAAGTTTATCCATATAATATTATTATTATCTTAACAAATAAACAATCTTTAAATTCTAATTTCTATGAATTAAAACCACGTCAATATTACCCCCAATATCCATCTTGAGATCGATAGCATCGTATGACTGATTATCTTCCTCTTGCATAAGTTCTACCTTTTAAACTATAGCCATTATAGAATCTTCAATGATAGAAATATAATATATTTATACATACTCTAAAAAGTCACAATATTCCTGCTTCTATTGTCTAACGATGATCTTCCTCTACACATTATTTCCTGATATGAAGCTTCATTTTTACAAGATCCTCCTCCTAGGACTCAATATTTTTTATGATTCAGTTTCTTTGTCATAAATTATTTTTAAGAATCTTTCATAAACGTTATATACATTTCCACATCCAAAAAATCAAAGGGATTTGCATTTAATTCACCCTTTTCCTCTACTGAATTTTCTAGAAGTAAGAGAAACATAGTCATCATCCACATCTTCAGTAACATCACTACATTTATTAATGGCATGTTTATTCATTAATTTTAATTCCAACCCATCGTTTCTTGAATTGGTGTCTCTTTTAGTTAAAATATCATCTCATAGGATGTTAGAAAACTTAACAGATCCTAAAGATAAAGCATAGACAGATCTCATTCCCTAGGTGAGAAAACATTCAGATTTTACAGAGGTTTAAATATCATCAACATTTTATTTACAATTTCAATAAATATAAAGCTTTCACCAAGACCTTGAAACACTCTAAAACATCAAAAATTCCATGAAACCAACTATATTTATTTTTAATAGGATTTATTTTCAAATTTTCAAACATATTATAAAAAAAAACAAGATTTTTTCCTCTTTCACATTATGATTTCCTTCATATATATTTTTTGGTTTCTCCAACATGGAATTTTATATAATAAAACTCAACAAATTCATATCTATTTGGTATGATTGAGCTTCAGTATGAAAGTTTTGGTCATTGGAATCTATATATAGCATTTTCCTTCATGATTCAATCATAGATAGTCTTTTCGCATCACTAAACTCAATCACTTGGACTTTGTAAAAGAGAAAATCTATCAAAGAGATCATGGATGAGATGATATTATATTATTCCAAATATTGATTTTTTTTCCACAAAAAATGGTATGTCCTTTTATGTTTACTTAATTCATAATCTTAAATAATAAGAAGAAAACTTTAATTTCCACAACCTCCCTATAATACAACTTTTTGGACCCTGAACAACCTGAGATGGGAGGGATGATTCAGGTTGTGAAATTTTTCATTAAAATAAATTGATCTTGTCCCAAAATTGTTTGGTAGTTATAAAAATATTCAAATAGAATGATTCGATTACAAAAAACACATATCTAAAAATGGAAACACAACATAATAGTTTTACTTGATTCACCACTAAGAGTTGCTACAAGAAGATTACATCGATAATATATGAGTCATACTATAATCCACTTATATTGAATAGATTTTTTGGATTACAAATGATTTATTAGGTTGAATTATTTTCAAGTTCCCTACCTTTATAATAATTTTTGGAGAGCACAATTCATCACTGAAGTCACTTCGGATTAATCTCCCTTTTTCATAGCATTGGGTGAAACCTTCCTATGTTTAATTACTTGATGGAATACTCCATATTTATTAAAATTTTTGTAGTGTTTTTCAGCATGATGTTTAAAATTTTATTCTTCAATAAATTCAACACACTTTTCCCAAATAATACTATTTTTGAAAAATTAATATTTCTATGAAATTTCCTCTTTTATAAAACTCCATTATTTTCCCCTAAAATTGAAAACCATTATGAATGGTAATACTTTTTTGAGACTTCATGTTTTCATGATGCTCCTACCATTCATGAAACTCCCTTCTCTAAAATTCCATTATACCAATTAGTTATTATCCATTATTTTCACTAAATATCTTATCATGTAATGTGAAAGGTCGCATATTTTCATGATGATATAGGTAATTTGTCTTATAATTTGAATCCCTTATTTAATATTTTTGAATCACAACTACAACCTTTGGAAGAGCCTATGAGTCTTTGGGAAATTTTAAGATCCTAGAGTATTGGAAAATGGAAAAAATGTTAGGTCTCATGGTCACCACTCAATTCGTACTAACTATGTAGGAAACCTTTAGATTAATAGGGGACACACCATTTTTCTCCTACCGTGCGACCTATGGAACACACCCATTTGGGCCATATTTTGTTTTTGACAGAGGATATTTGCACATTTTGTGCATGGTTAGGGGAACCATGCACCTTAATCATGTAGTGTATCTCCTTGGATAGTGGGTTAAGCATAGTTTCCACATGGTTTGGTCAAACTATGAGGCCAAATAGTTCCACCCTATTTTTAGGGTGAAATTTCATTTTTTCCTTAATGAATTTTATAAAATTATTCCTATTTTTCTCCTCTTCATTTTAGTGTATGAATTTGGTTTTCTTCCCCCATGTATTTCCCTAAATCTGTCCAAGGTATTGAGATATCACTTCGATCTAAAGTCCAAATTTAGTTGATGTTTTTGATACCTAGTGGTATTCCCTATAATCCTATTCATTCCATTATATGTTTATCTATGGGTCCATTGTGCTATTATAGTTAAATATCTATTTCACTATTTTCAAGGTGTTGAACCATTTCTTTGATTTATATGAATATACTTCTAATATACGGTAAATATTGGATGAGGATCCATCAATGTCCTGAAGTTAGGTGTTCTCATCATTTTCCCCAAAGGTTTTGGTTTTTTCATAGTCGTGTGATTATACATCACACACTACTTTATAATACATATCCTTAAATTTGATTTATTTGATATAAATTGATATATGAACCTTATTATACTCCCAAAGATCATTTTTTAGTAATTAGATGATTTCTTCCTCGATCATGGACACCCCTTTGGTGTTCATAATTAAAAATCCCCATTATAATTTAATGATCAAATTTTCAGAACCCATATTATGCATTCAACTGGGATTGTACATTGAAGTTCCCACTTTTAAATATATGTATTTTGAACCAAAGCACATCTAAAGGGATTGTCTTAACTTATAAATGGAATTTACAAAGTTTGTAATTTCCCAATTTACAATGGCCCATTTTATGTTCTTTATAGAGAGTTATAAAATGAATTTACATTTTTTTTAATTTAATGGATTGATAATTTGGAATGGATTTCAGCATGTTGGATTTCTAAATTAAAAAATTAGACGGATTAATTGAAATAGTTTATAAAGGGTGGAAAGTCTATGTTGGTAATTGTATGTATTATTAAATGTTTTAATTGATTTATAATTCCTTGTTTGTAATGGGATTGGGGAATATAATTCATGATATGTGATGCATCATGGATATTATCATAATTATGATTATGTTATTTATATTGGCTGTAATACCCTAAGATTTTTTATGTGATATTTTTTTTAATTTCATGTATTTATATTTTGTGCAATAAACTAATATAATTTTACAGAATAAGAAACATCATATTATATTTCAGTATATAAAAAACTATTCTTGGCTACTGTTTCACAAATTTTTATGTTATTTTTGATAGGAATAATTTCACGTAAGATAGTGTTTAAGCAAACAACTTAATATTATTATGATACCTAATGACCAAGCCATTATAATGGCATGTATGAATGGTATTACCTAAATTATAAAAATATTATTTACACATGTATATATATATAATTATTTGGTGAACTATTAATTATTAATGAAAATAAAACCCTTTTTGTTTAAATAAATGATCTTCTAAAAAAATTAATAAAAAAATATGACTTTATAAAATAGTAAAATCGATATTGAGGGATTTTATTAAGGAAATATATATGAAATATATTTAAAATAATGTATAAGATTAATCTTATATATTTTTTAGTAATTATATAAGAACAAATTTAATTTTTCAAATAAAATAATTATTTTTCAAAAAATGCAATTTTGGAATATTTTGATGGTTCATCCATTTTAAATATTGTTTTGAACAGTTTTTATATTTAATTTGATAAAATAAACATTATATTTTAATTAGGGGTATCAATATTAACTTTGGTTGAATTTTTGGTACTTTTCTGATAAGTTTCTTGTTTTGATTCATAATAAACAAATAATGCATTTTAATTGAAAATTGCTTCTTCGTAAAATATATTTATTTTGTTAAAATATATATTTGGATGTTTTAAAATATAAATGGAATATATTTGTTTAATTTAATATAATATAGGTTATTGGAAATAATTTCACATTGATTTTATATTTAAATCTATTTCAATCTTTTTCATGTTTTAACTTTTAGAGTACATTTTTAATTCCGACAAGGACAATAATTTTAAATTAATTACTAAAACTTATATTTTTAAATTATTTAAAAAATTATTTATTATTGGGTATCAGTGGTTCCAAATGATTTAAATATCTTTCTTTTAGTTTTTGGAAATATGAATAGTAACTTCTGTATTTTTTATTAATACAGTAAAAAAGGTCAATTGGGTAATTAAGGGTAACAAAAATATTATAAAATTCCTTTAACACTTGTCCTAATATAATTAGATGGGTGTGTTTCCGCATAAATAATAATTGGGTAAAAATGGCATCCTTTGGATGCCACTTGGATGAGATTCAAATATTTAATATATTTTATTTAGAGAAAAGTTAAATATATATTACTAAAATTTTAATAAATATATTATTTATTATAGAAAGTTATATTGAAGATAAATTCGACTATAAATACTAATTTTTTATATAAAGTGTTTATCTTTATCATTGTTATCTATTTTTAATTTTTTGAATATAAATAATTGAATTAATTTTTTATACAATGATGATGAAAAAATAATTTAATTTATGAAAAATTGATAACATAATTTTAATTAAAATTATAATAATTATTAAAAGACCAAAAAATTGGCAAAATATTACTGGCCAAGTATATATCTACCATAATAATCCAAGGGTCTAATTATTGACCATTTTTATACACATAAAAAATATTATGCCACTTATAATATTTTATCTAAAGTAAAGTTAAAGTTATCACATTCATGTTTTAATAAATATAACATTTTTAATAAATGACTTTCAAGATGGTATATTCGATTATGAATATTTCCCCAAATTATAGAAGATTTATTTTTATTGTAGTATTTTATTTTTAAATTTTACCCAGTAAATAAGTATATTAACTAATTACACCAACTGGTGTAATAATTATTTTATTAATGGAAGTATAAAATTAATCATATTAAAAATGTTCAATGAATTATAATTTAAAAAATTAATATATCCAAATAATTTTAGAGATTACCTTGACCCATTTGGGATAAAAGAAAATATTGTTTTCAAGGTTATCATATTATCTTGATATTTTCAAAAATCCCAGAAATGAATACTATCAATATTGACACTATTTATATTTTAACGAAATAATCTTTTATTAAATTATTTTAAATATATATATTTATAAAAATTTAAAATAATATATATATGGATTAAAATATTCTATAGGTTTAATTTATGGTTTAATTGACATAATAATAGTAAAAATTTCACTCTTTTAATATAGAAAAATTTGTTACATTTGATAAAATTAAAATAGAATAACTCGGGGTTAATTTAAACTATAAGGTATAAATTTACATAAAAACCTGTTTAAAATTTATTGGTTATTGATATTAAAACCCTATATCATATTGTATTTAAAAATATTATGTTTTTTTTGTCTTTATATGGGTATTTATTTTATTAGAAATTAATATTTTTGGAGATTCTAAAAGTTCTCGTCAACTAAATTATAAAAGAGAACCTCTTACATCACTTATTCACATGGAATTGAGCATTCAATATCAACCATACCCTGACCCTTTAAATTATATACTTCTTTAGTCACATTATATTGGTTCAGTTATTCTCAATGGACCAAATCTAGTGCCTTTAAGTTGATATCTAGTGGGAGATTGTCAAAGAATAAATAATCTTATGTACCAATTCTTTCAAAATTAGTTCTTCTTCTACTTTCTCTTCATGAGTTTTTTCAATTATAAAGTAATTAACACACTATCAGTTATATTCTGAGTTGTTATTATGATTATGTAACAACAAAACTCCACCTTCCATCCATCCTATTAAAATAGAAATCACCACGTGTGCGTACAAACAACTTACTGTCTCCACATTGTGGTGTAATAAGTTTTTCATCACCACATTTACGTGGGTGTATATAATGATGGAAATAATAATTAATTATGATGATTAGATTTTTTTATTTATTTTATAAAAATATATATACCATCCACATCAATACCATTTCTTAATTAAAGTAATGACATCATCACTCATTCGTACATACGACCTACCCTCTCCAAGACACGATGCAATTCATTCTCCATTATCACATTTAAAGCACAATTATATAAATATATAGAATGAATAAATATGATATATATTACATTAAAATAATTTTTTAAATGATATAACTATAACGTAATAAAAATAATAAGAACTTATATGACAAAACATTCATAAGAAAATGAAGAAGTTAGTTCCTGAAAAACGAGTAACAATGAAATGTTATTAATAAATAGCTGATAATATGATCATATTTAATATAATGGTTCTATAATAAGTTAATTACATTATTTAAACCATTATAAATGAGGATTGGATGAATATTAGTGGAATTAGATGAAATTTTAGGAATTATTTTTTGTCTCACCATTATTTCTGTGAGACACATTCTAAATACGCTACTTGTTTTTTCTATGTGGTGTATATATTTCCTGTGGATGACTTTTTTGAGTCTTATATAAAATATTATGTTATTTTCATAATTCAAATTATTTCATAAGGAATATAATTCTATTGATTATTCCTTGATGAGTATTTATTTCACAATCTCTTCAATATTTATAACTGTTTCGTTTTAAGTCTCTGTTGAGGGATATTTATCATCCATTCCATTGTTTTCTAAAAATGATTTAATAAAATGTTTAAATATTATTATATGGATATTTAAATTCATTTTACCCATTTATTTATTTTTACTATACTTTTTTAATGTAATCTTTCTTTATTTTTTGAAATGAGGTTTATTTTTACTTTTCGGACAAAAGTATATGAGGAATGTTTTCTTTTAACTTTTATGACATGAATGAAATTTTACACTTTCATAACTGTTTAATTTCATAAATATTACCATAAAATATTACAATGTTATATTCAATGAAATTATTTTCTATTAAAATTGTGTTTCCTCTTGAGAAGAAAATATTTTCTAAGAGGAAATAATATTTTACTGAATAATTATTTTTTAAGTGTTCTATAAAAAATGTTTTCCATTTAATATTACATTATTTGATGTTATATGTGATTTAATGGGGAAATTGTTTCAAGGACATTATCCCTATTATTTCTATGACTTATTTATTTTTATAATTTAATGATATTATTAAATCCATTTAATTTTCATGGATTATGTTCTAATGTAACGATGATTATGATCCCCATTTTCCAATGATATGATGAATGATTCATGTTCTTATGGGACACATATGTATGTTTTTATCATGAGAGGTTGAGTACTTATATTTTCATCTAATTAATTGGGTATAGATTTATATCTTATAATATATACATGAATTCAATAGGAAATGATCCTGGTTCAGAAATGTAATGCTGGAATGTGAAATGATCTCAGTTAAGTAATAAAGGGCTATAACACTAAGTATACATGGTTCAATAATACAGGGATGGATTAAGGATTAAACTCAGTTAAGTAACGTAATTTTTCCACTATTATGGTCTTTCAAATAAGCCTTTTCTAATGTGGAAATGACTCGATATTATTATGTGTTTTCTACAATTCCATGTTTTAGGCCAATTCTATTTTCTCATGCCTCATGTTCCTTTATGATTTATTCCTATGAACTGCCAATATCTGTTCTATAACTAAATATTTAGATATACGTTATATATGATATAATTTTCAAAAGTAATTTTCATTATTCTACATTTTTATGTTCATGTTATGTTTGACATTTTTCTTATTTACTGTTACTAGGAATCTAATATCAGCCTTTTCATATGATTCTTTTCCCCAGATATAAATAATTTTTTCTATAAGAAAAATAAAGGGGAATATATTTATGAGAGATGTTGAAGACCTTTCCCTAAATTAGAATAATGTTTTCTATGTTTCCAATGTCACTAAAATAATATGGTATTTGGGCTTGTGTTTGTGTAATGTATAAGAGATTCCATAAAAATAATGTAATGTCTTTATACGCCAACCATGGGTTGTTAATGTTGGTATCAAAGTGAAGGTTTAGTCAACCTTTGGAAACTTGGATGGAAAAAAATTAGTGAGATACATAGAGATATTTTTAATGATATTTATAGGTATTTCCTAATGATAGGTCTAATTATAGTTTAAAATGTATTAATTTTTTTATTTATTATGAATAAACTAGGATTAAACATATGATATCATCGATTGGAATATTATTAGTAATTTACCTTGTTTATATGTTTTTCATATATGATAAGTGTTTCTCACACTTTGATTTATGATCTTATTCAATATCCATAACTGGATAGAACATATATAACATTGAATGTTTCATATGGGGAAAGTGCTAGAATTATATGTCCCAAATGGAAATCTCATGAAGAGAATCAAGATGGTGGTGCCAATATTGGTAATATATATAAAAACCCTCCTCTTTAAAAATTGGGTACAACTGCGAAAGTGGCACATGATGCAAGGAATAAAATTACATTAAATTGCAAGCTCGGGGACTTGACCCCCCGACCTTCCCCTTACCCCTCCAAACCCTTACCACCCCACCACCAATGGTGGGGAAACCACCCTCCTCTTTTTTACCAACATAAACATGATTTATTATATAAACTCTTCACTTGATACAACATGGAATATTTAGAGGTCTAGAGTCTTTAGGGATTAGGATCATTACACAACAACTTAAAACATGAAATACAGTATCATTATTGAAACTTCCTTTACATGACCACTATATTCCCTCATACTTAGCATTG
The DNA here is from genome assembly GCA_963277665.1 of Viscum album. Taxonomy (NCBI): domain Eukaryota; kingdom Viridiplantae; phylum Streptophyta; class Magnoliopsida; order Santalales; family Viscaceae; genus Viscum; species Viscum album. The sequence goes on from OY728138.1 coordinate 1,856,900,281, forward strand.
GATGGGATAAACCGAGGACATGCATAAGAAAAGGGTGGTCTATAAAGCCCAGTAAAGAAATGAACATGGAATAAAATGTGGAATACAATACATGTTAGTCAATAGGAATATCAATGGATCACAAGAAAAAACATGAACATAAAGGCATGATAATCATAACATGGAAATGGGGTAACACCACTTTACATGGAATTAGCAGGAGCCAAGTCTCATTGCCCATGGAGCATGAGTAAACCCTCATTTCACATGAAGCACGAGTAAAACCTTGTTGAAATTGATTTATCATGATTCAACATCCATTGCACATGACGTATCATGATACTATACTTTACCCAATACATTGGAGCGCTATCAGGGCACACCCTTCTTAAACATTACATTTCATGAAAAAGTGTGCTACATTGATCATGGAATCAATCAACATCAAAAGTTATTCTACAATTATGTAATGTGGAATAAATACATTAAATTACCATTAAGTATGTATATGTGTATAAAGGTGAATACCCTTGATAGTGACACAAGTATGGTATTCACTACATAATGATCTTGGCTTGGAAAAACGCGGTGCAATTTCGGCAGCATAACGACGTGACATAAGGATATATGAAAATGGTTGATGAAATACAAATGAGTGTCTCACCATATTTAAATGAAATTTAATGTAATGGGGTTATATAGATATATTTTCCAATAAATATAATGGAATTTAGAAGCATAATACAAAATAATTACATGGATGTGAAAGGGGAGAGAGAAATCCCTCAAGGAATTTCGGCATAGTAACATGTGTACATGAGAGGCATTAATGCGATAGAAAGGGGTTTCCCATAATCAAAACATAAAGACAGATGTATGGGGAAGGTGAGAAATCATACTCCAAGTTTTTTAATTGATAAAAACGGCATAAAAACTTAAAGAAAATTGGACAAAATGAGAAAGGAAGAAATCCCTTACATGGAAGTGTGATCCCAAAAGCTTGGGAGAGGCTTGAGAGAGGCTTCTTGAAATATTGGGGCACTATGGTAGAATTATAAAGAGATGATGGTAGGGTTTGTAAAAATAAAAAGGCTTTTAGTGAAGAGGAAGTGGGATCTTGGATGGGATTATATAGGAAATGGGAGGGAATTCTTTATTATTTAGGATTGGGACACCTCACATTAAAATAATAAAAACCACAAACCATACCATTGTTTTGCCCATAGTTTTATATAAAGGGGATTGAAAAAAATATTTTATATGGATAATGGACGAACTTCTTAAAATAATTGGGTTTCTTATGTGGAGGTGAGTCACACTCTCAAGAAAAACAATTTAAAAAGACAAAATGTTTTATAAGCCGTGAAGGGTCCACTAAAGCTTTGTAAAATAAATCAAACAGACCCAAAATATAATTATTTTAATTTTAAAACATATATTGGCATAACATAATGTTTATATTATATTATTACATCACTATTCGGTCATTATGATGTCATAAAACACATTATATATTTAAACGGTATTTAATTTTTACCCAAAAATTCGACTGTCTTCGAAAATTATGAAAAATTCACCATTGGATAATTTTGACTTCCTGATTCCCAAAATAATCTTAATTTTATCTAAATAATTTTATAAATATGTTAATTTTTACATTTAAAATTAAAAAAGACATTTACTGAAAATTAAGGGGTTTTGACAAAAACAGCTTTCAAACATTAATAAAAATTAAAATTGTATTCATAAAATTATATGATCATTTATATTTAATAAAAATTAATTTAATTATAATAATATTCTATTAAAATAATATTTAATTAAAAAATCCATTAATTCATCAAAATAGATTTCTTAGTTTAATTTTAACTAAGAATACTATTTGTTATTTAAAAACTATTTACAAAGTAACAATAATAAAATGAATGCACATTTTTTATAAAAATATAATGAACATAGAAATAGTACTAGGGTCTTGTTACATAACCCCTTATAACACCCGCATATGACCGAAGGGTAATGTGTGTGATGATGACATACTCTTGGGGTGGCTCAGATAACATCGCTCGGGTGGTAATCTCTATTAACTTCCACCTCTACCAAAGTCAATTCCGCTCAATCTTAACATGTTCAAGATCAACATGGGCTTGTACAAGAGAGAATCCTAATGATGCCACCACCTTTCCGATCTCCAAAAAATGGGCTTCGTATGAGGCAAGCCTACAGGATAAGGCATCACTTCCCTTGTCTGAGTAAATTGGATTTGTTAAAGCCCTATATTTATTCTAATCATGTGGTCACTGTTAAACAACTATATTAACAATGGACACAATTCATAATGGTATTTTAAAATCCAGAAACATAAAACCAATGAAGTTCACATTTTAAATAACAATAATAAATATTTAATTAGATCAAGAGGAATTTCCATTAATGAATGTTTGGGTCGTTACAATCTTCCCCCTTAAGAAAATTTTCCCTCAAAATTTCCTTTTCCCACTCTAAAACAAATGTGGGTTACTCTGCTTCATCACTTCCTATGATTCCCTCATCACTTCTTCAAACTTGTGGTTTCACCATAACATCCTGACGAGGGGAATTGTCTTATTTCATAGAAGTTTTTCTCTATGATCTAAGATCTTCACTGGTTTCTCCTCGTAAGAATGATCCTCCTCAATTTTTACTACTTATGAAGAGAGTACATGTGAAGGGTCTGGTATGTACTTTCTTAATAAGGATATATGAAGATATCATGTACTTTGGCTAGGTAGGTGGAAGTTCTAGTCGATAGGCCACAGCCCCAACACGATCAAGAATCTAGAAGGGGATGATATACCTAGTAATTAACTTCCCTTTCTATCCAAACCTCATGACCTTATTCCATAGAGATATGTGTTGAAATACCATGTATCCAACTTTAAACTCAAGGTCTCATTGATGGTTATCTGCATAAATATTTTGTCGACTCTGGGCTACCTTGATATGATACTGAATGGTTTTCACCTTCTCTACCATTTCTTCGACCATTTTTGGCCCTAGTATCTTACGTTCACCGACTTCATCCCAACATGCCGATGTTCTACACCTCTTCCCATATAGGGATTCATAAGGTTCCATTCGGATGCTCGAGTGGAAACTGTTATTGTAGAAGAATTCAACCAGTGAAAGATGTTGGTCCCACCCACCATTGATGTCAATAGAACATGATCTTAACATATCCTCTAGTGTTCGAATAGTTTTCTTAGATTGGCCATTAGTTTTAGGATGATAGGCCGTACTGAAGTTCAGTTCAGTATCCAGAGTATGTTGAAGACTCTTCCAAAACATAGAGGTGAATCTTGGATCTTGATCAGATATAACAGATAGTGGTACACCATGCAGCCTTGCCACTTCACACACACACACACACACACACACACACACATATATATATATATACGTGCTAGTTGATCTAATAAAAAATACTCCCAAATTGAAACAAAGTGTGCAGACTTTGTAAGATGATCCCCAACAACCTTTATTACATTATTTTCTTTGGATGTCTTCAGATGTCCGGTGAAAAAGTCCATGGTTATGTTCTCCCATTTCCAGGCTGTTATGGAAAATGGTTTCATCATCCCCTTAGACTTCTGCCTCTCTGCCTTCACTTGTTGACACACCATGCATTTTGATGTATACTCAGCGATCTCCTTCTTCATATTATCCCACCAATGATTCTCTTGGAGATCTCGATACATCTTTGTGTTTCCTGGGTGAATAGAAAAATTTGAACTATGTGCCTTATCCAAAAGTTCCTTCTTAAACTCTAGACTTGATGGAACATATAGTCATTTCCCAAATCTCACAATTCCTTCTTCATTAACATTGAACTCTGAGGATTTTCATTTTCTAATAGCTTCCACTTTCTTCTGAATTCAAATATCATCCATTTAAGCATCCTTTAGCCTTTTCAAAAGAGACGGTTGAGAAATAATTTGTGAAAGGTTTGATGATGTCCCCTTATTTATGATTCCCATGTCCATCTTCATCAAATCTAAGAATATTGGATCCTTTTCAATTCCCCTTAGTGAATGAATTGCTGGGTCCTTTCTACTTAGATCATTCGCCACCTTGTTCTCTTTCCCAAGGCGGTAATGGATTGAGAAGTCATAGTTTTGATAATCTCTAACCATCTTCGTTGGTTCATGTTCAACTATTTTAGTGTGAATATATACTTGAGGCTTTTGTGGTGCGTATATATTTCACACTTCTCCCCAAAGTGATAATTCCACCAAATTTTTAAAGTGAAGATCACCACAGAAAACTCCAAATCATTTGTTGGATAATTCTGCTCATGAACATTCAATTGCCTTGAAGCATTGAAAATTAATTTTTCACTTTGCATCAACACATAGCCCAGACCTTTCTTTGAAGCATCACTAAATACGACAAAAAGTTCCCCACTTGTGGGTAAAGTGAGCACAGGTGTAGTGATAAACATCCTTTTTTAACTCCTTGAATATTTCTTCGCATTCATCACTCTAGGAAAACATTACTCCCTTCTGAGTTATCTTGGTAAGAGAGTTGGACAATCGTGAGAAATTTCTCACAAATCGTCGATAATATCCTACTAACCCTAATAAGTAACAGATAGTCGTTACCTATTTTGGCCTCGACCATCCATCAATTGTATCTATTTTGGAGGGATCCATAGAAATCCCATTTCTTGAGATGATATGGCCCAAGAATGAGACCTCCTTTGACCAGAACTCACACTTTCTATCTTTTTCATTGATATTCTCCTTCCGCAAGGTCTCTAGTATAGTTCTTAGATGTTCCTCATAATCCTCCTTTGTCTTAGAGTATATCAGAATATCACCTATAAAGACTACCGAAAATTTATTGAGGTAATCACTAAAGACTCTATTCATCATGTCCATAAAGATTTCTGGTGCATTAGTGAGTTTTAAATGCATTACTATGAATTCATAGGGCCTGTCTATTATATGAAAAGTAGTCTTGGAGATATCTTCCTTCTTCACCATTACTTGATATTATCCTGACCGCAATTCCACATTGGAGAAGTATTGTGCTTCATGTAGCTGATCGAACAACTCATCGATTCATGGGAGAGGATACTTTTTCTTTATCGTGATTTTTTTAAGTTCATGATAATCGATGCAAAGGCGCATTGACCCATATTTCTTCTTGATGTAGAAGACTGGTGCACCCCATGGTAAATCACCTGGGCATATAAACCCTTCACCTAGATTCTATTGTAGTTGTTTCTTCAGCTCCTCAAGATCCAAAACAACCATTCTATATGGAGTCTTGGATATTGGCAATTCACCAGGTATAAGATCAATTGAGAATTCAACATCTCTTCTAGGAGGAAGACCAGACAATTCATTGGGAAACGCTTCCACGAATTCCCTCACAATATGAATGTATTCAAGGATGGCTGCCTCCTTAGACTTAATCATCTGAACCAGATACATGTGATCATAGGGAAGTAATCTCTACTCTTGAGATGATTAATCTAAATAAGATTCATCTTCCTCCTTGAACATGTATAGAATCGGGGGTCGATTCTCCACATGGAGGGTGATTTCCCTCTCACGTCAATTTATACTGGCTCAATATAAGGAAATCCAATCCATGCTAATAATTGTATCAAATTCCACCAGAAGGAGTATGGAGAGGTTTTCTGGGAAATTAAATCCACAAATTATGATAGGGGAGGAGTTTTATCCAGGGATTCAATGATTTCCCATTAGTCATACTCATTAACATCATTACATCCATGATTTGTGGTGGTGCTGGGATTGTTATACAAAACGTTTGGGATATAAAAGAATGCTTAGAACCTGAATAAAAAAGTATGTTCTCTATTCATGAATGAATAACTAGCGTACCTATCACCACTTCATTTTCAGGGTTCAATTTGGTAGTAGTGATGGCAAAATCGCTCCCTTCCGGCCTTGTAGGTTGTTGGTTTCCTCTGAAAACCTTTGTCTTAGGGCATTGATTTGCAAGATGCCCTGGATCTTTTCAATTGTAGAAATGAACAATGCGTTGAGGTTCGAATAGAGCGTTCCTCTCTTATGTTGCAACTGTGGGTTTTTATTATTGGCATTTAACAGCTATGTGCCCCTCTCTTCCACACCTAAAGCATTTCCTCATCCCCTTCAGGCAATTTACAGGGAGCTTCTTTCCACACCAGTGGCAAGTTGGGTGGGGGATCTTCTTAGCACCGTTGTATTTTTCAATCAGACCGCCAGTATTGAAGTCCAACTTACATTTCTTTTCCCCATGATACCCATGAGATTCTCTGATCTCTATTTCTACCTTGAGGTCTAATCAGACAATTTCCTCCTAGCTATTGTAGTCACAGATCACCAGCAAATTCCGTAGGCTAGGTTTCATCCCACCAAAGAAGCGGTCAACCTTGTATTCGAGGGTAATGATAAATCCGGAGGCGTATCGTGAAATCCTTGTGATGTTTTCATTGTACGCTCCAACTAATTTGTCATATTTTTTCTTGAGGTCAAGGAAGGACCTTTCCATCTTATGTCGAAGGGTGCACAGAAAATATTTATTGAAAAACATCTTTCAGAAATCCTTCCATTCCAACACCTCGATCACCTCCTCAGGATTCATATTTTTTATCAACGTCTATAATTGATCAGCTTCACCCTCTATACAATAAGCAATTAGGAGAACCTTCTCTTGTTCAGAACAATGAAGGATGGATAAGATATTTTCAATAGAGTTGATCCATTGTTCGACGATTGAGGGATCATAGGATCCATTAAAAGAAGAAGGCATTTGTCTCATGAATCTCTCAATAGCGACTTGTTCTTTATTTTGGGGGGGGGGGTTGAAAATTCTTCTTGAACCATGTTTCTAGTCAAATCTTGAGTTATCTGAGAGAGAAGTGTCACAAAGTTCACGATTCTCACTCCCATCATTTTGGGTATCTCATTAGCACAATCATCACATTGATCTTCAATCAGTTGTTAGCCTGAGTCCTCCTATTACCGACCATTGGCTGGAATAAAAGGAATGTTAGGGGTAACACATTAAGGGTAATCCATGGACAAAATTGATGACTTATAAATAAATTTTATTTCCATATATTATGAATCCATAGGCTCCAATCTATGTTATTTATGATCTATTTTCTATCATATATTCTTGGGGGAATTTTTTATTATTCCCTTAATAAGGTTGAAACTAAGCTTGTGAATTTACCAATGCATTTCCACTGGGAGTGTCGTAACCAAGAGTACAGCAAGGCCCATTGTCATGCACCAGTTCCTATTCGAGTCTATCTCAAAATGGTGTTTTTGGGTTTTACACCTAGGATACATCTGTGCCAGAGCCACCTCTACCTGCTCGTATCCAGACAGGGATTTATTTGCTTGATAAACCACTTACTCAATACTCACCAATACTTAGGGATATTTTAATTATATTTATTATTGTCTTTAACTCTTTACTATGGTTTTCTAATCCTAATCCCAAAAATAACTAAACCTATCCTCTGATACCAACTATAGCAACCCTTCTCTTTATTACAAACTTAAACATGATTTATTACAAAAACTCTTAACTTGAAACAACATGGAATATCGAGAGGTATAGTGTCTTTGGAGATTATTATCATTACATAACAACTTAAAAAATTAAATACAATATCTTTATTGAAATCTTCCTTTACATGACTACTACATTCCCTCATTTATGGCATTGAATGGGATAACCCAAGGACATGCATAAGAAAAGGGTGAGCTATAAAGCCCAGTAAGGGAATGAAAATGGAGTAACATGAGGAATACAATACATGTTAGTCAATAGGAATATCAATGGAGAACAAGAGAAACATGAACATAAAGACATGACAAAGTATGATAATCCTAACATGGAAATGTGACAACAACACTTTACATGGAATTAGCATTAGCCAAGGATCATTGCACATGGAGCATGAGTGAACCCTCATTGCACATGAATCATGAGTAAAACCTTGTTGCACATGAATTATCATGAGTCAACACCCATTGCACATGACTTATCATGATACTATACTTTACACAATGCATTGGAGCGCTATCAGGGCACACCCTTCATAAACATTTCATTTCATGCATAAGTGTGCCACATGGATCATAGAATCAATCAACATCATAAATTCTTCCGTGATTAAGTAATGTGGAAAAAATACATGAAATTATCATTCAATATGTATATGTGTATAAAGGTGAATACCCTTGATAAAGACATGGTTATGGTATTTACTACACAATGATCCAGGCTTGGGAAAACGCGGTGCAATTTTGGCATTATAACGATGTGACATAAGGATATATGAAAATGGTTGATGAAAGAGAAATGGGTGTCTCATCACATTTACATGAAATGGACATTAGTAAGGTCATATATATACATGTCCTAACAAACATAGTGTCATTTAGATGCATAATACAAAAGAATTACTTGGATATAAAAGAGGAGAGAGAAATCTGTCACAAAATTTCAGCATGGTAACAGGTGTACATGAGAGGCATTAATGAGAGAGAAAGGGGTCTCTCATAATACAAAACTAAAGAGTGACATATGGGGGATGTGTGAAATTATACCCCAACATTTGTAATTGATAAAAAAAGGGCATAACAACTTAAATAAAATTTGACAAAAATGAGAAAGGAAGAAATCCCTTACTTGGAAGTGTGATCCCAAAAGCTTGGGAGAGGCTTGCGAGAGTATTCATGGGAGATTGGGGAACCATGTAAGGATTATAGAGAGAGGGGTTCAGGGTTTGGTTAAACTCCAAAGGCTTTGAGTGAAAAGGAAGTTGGATCTTTGGTGGGATTATATAGGAAAGATGAGGGAATTCTTTATTATTTATTTTTGGGACACCTCACATTAAACAAATCAAAACCACAAACCGGCCCATGGTTTTTTCCCATAGTTTTTTATAAAGGGGAGTGGGAAATAATATTTTATAGGGACAAAGGCCTAAATTTTTAAAATAATAGGGTTGCTTATGTGGAGGTGAGTAACACTCTCAAGGAAAACAATTTAAAAAGACAAAATGTTTATAAGCTTTGAACGGTCAACTAAAGCTTTGTAAAATAAATCAAATAAACCCAAAATTACATTATATTAATGGTAAAACATATATTGGCCGAACATAATATTTATATTTTTTATTACATCACTATTTGGTCATTATGATGCCATAAAACACTTTATATATTTAATAGGTATTTAATTTTTACCCAAAAATTTGACTCTCACAGAAAATTATGAAAAATTAAGTGATGGAAAATTTCGATGTCCTAATTCCAAAAAAAATATTAATTTTATCTAAATAATTTTATAAATTTGTGAACTTTTACTTTTAAAATAAAAACCAACATTTACCGAAAATTCACGGGTTTTGACAAAAACAGATTTCAAACCTCAATAAAAATTAAAATTGCTTTCGTAAATTTATATGATCATTTATATTTAATAAAATTTAATTTAATTATAATAATATTTCATTAAAATATTATTTAATTCAAAAATCCATTAATTAATCAAAATATATTTATTTGTTGAATATTAACTAAAAATACTATGTGTGCTTTAAAAACTATTTACAAAGTAACAATAATAAAATGAATTCACATTCTTTATACAAAAATAATGTACATAGTCATAGTGCTAGGGTATTGTTACATAACCCCTTATAACACCCACATAATACCGAAGGGTATGGTGTGTGATGGTGACAGACTCGTAGGGAGGCTCAGATAACATCGCTTGGGTGGTAATCTCTATTAACTTCCACTTCTCTCGTAGTCGGTTCCGCTCAAGCTTAACATGTTCAAGCTCAGCTTGAGCTTGGTCAAGAGGGAAGCATAATGATGCCACCTCCTTTATGATCTCCAAAAAATGGGCTTCGTATGGGGAAAGTCTACTGGATGACTCCATCGCTTCCTTTGTCTGAGTTAACTCGATTTTTTAAAGCCCTATATTTATAATAATCATGTGATCATAGTTCAATGGCTATATTAGAAATGGTCACAATTCATAACAGTAATTTAAAATCCAGAAACATAAAACCCATTAATTTCACATTTTATATAACCATAATAAAAATTTAATTAGATCAAGATAAATTTCCATTAATGAAAGATTGGGTCGTTACAATATAACTGAGTATAATGAGACTTAAAATTAAATGTGAAAGGTTTGGGATTATATAACTATATTTTAACCTTAAATAAAAGAAGCATGATTAGATTATGGTTGAGTAACCATAATAAATTATTCATATTTCATATTATTGGAATAAATAACATAATGATTCAGGTGTAATGTGTTAAGAATATAGTTCTATGATTGAAGTGTATATGTTTTTTTAATTAAATGATTATGTATAAGTATTTTTATTATAAGTTTTTAATTAAGGATTGAAAAGGATATGTTGAATGGTGATGATGAATTACAAAATTTATTTAAGATAAAGGTAATATTTTTATCAAGGGAAGGTAACACTTAATGTGTTAATGATGTGGAGATTTTTTTTATCTTGGATAAAGATATGTTGAATATGATTAATTGGATGATACTATTGAATTATTTTGTGTCAAATGGGTTATGCTATCATGGATGAAGTTTAAAACTTTTTGGACTTAAGGAATATATCCAATAAACATTGGAATAATGAAAATGAATGTTTTCAATAAGTATTTATGGCAATTCATGTTATTACCATGTTTTAAGAGAATACATGATGAATGTATTCATATGTTTATAATGTGACCAACATGAGCTACTTTATGATATATGGGAGAAAATATTAAGATGATTTACTACACATATTCCTAAAGTTTTTTATTTCCATAATTTAGAAGGATTGTAAGATTATCCATTTATTTAATGTTTATGTTAAATTCATATAATGTTCGTGAGATTAATTTACTATCTCACCATAGGAAGATTTTTTCCTTTTTGATAACTTGTGCAAACATTCCTATTGTAAAAACTGATGGAATAGCTTATCAATATATTTATAGATCTCATGATCTTTTAGTATTTTAGGATTTAAAAATTAAAATTATTTTATTAGAATAAGAGATGAATTATAAATTAATCAAGGCGTGAAATATTGTAAGATTGTGCAAAAATAATGTAAGTATTTATTCTCATGAAAATTATTTAACATTAGAAAAAAAGACCTTGTTGTAAAAAGGTCATCCTGTTATCATCATTTTGATGATATTAATGAGCACATTCATATTTCATTAGTATATGGTTTTTTGATTGTTAACTTTCTCAAGATCACCCACTTTTTTGTGATCGATGATCTTTATAAATATGTATGCATATTTACACTTTTCCTCGATGCCCAAATATCTCCTATGTTGAAAAATATTTATTGTTATACTTTGGGTAACAATTATGTTTCTAAAATTCCTTTTTAAAAGTATACTTATTTTTCAATTTTTACAAAGTGGGTTTCGAAGAAATAATATTTCAAGAATTTATTCTTTTTCAACCTAAAGGAATTTTGAGAGAGAAATTCATTTTATAGGAGGGGGGTTTGAGTGTAATACACTATGATTTTTATGAGATATAATTTTTAAATTTATTTGATTTATTTTGTAATAATTTACACCAAGATAATATTTTTTCTACACACAACACAAGCTTTTCTTATGGTATACACTACACTATGCTCGACTTGTGTTATACACAAGTTCATGTTATTTTGATAGAATTCATTTCACACAGCATAGAGTTCAAGCCAACAACTAAATATTATTTTGTTATCTTATAACCTAGCCATTATAAAGGAATGTATAAATAGTGTTAATTGAGTTATGAAAATATTATATACATGTGTATATATAGTTAATTATTTTCTGAACAATTAATTATAAATGAAAATAAAACCATTTTTAAATAAAATGAAAATATTTTCTAAAAATCTATTTAAATGAAAAATAAATGAGTTTATAAAATAATAACAAAACTCTTATTGATTTTATTATGAAATAAACCATTATTATGTTAAATATAATTTTAAAATTCATCTTGTAAGTATTTTATCTGTTATATAACAACAAATTCAATTTTCTGAAGAAAAAAAATAATTGTTTTTCAAAAAATGATGTTTTCCACCTTTTGATGGCATACTCATTTAAAATATATTTTTTTGAAATTTTATTATATTCTACTTGAAAAAATAACTTCTTATTTGAAATTGGTGTATCAAAATTTACTTGGGTTGAATTTTTGGTATTTTTTGATAAGTTTCACATTAATTTGAATAGCAGAAAAATAATTTATTTTAATTGAAAAAAACTGCTTTGTAAAATTTATTTATAGTGTTAAATTATATATTTTAATGTTTTCAAATGATAAATAGATTATATTTTGAACATTCAATATTATGTAGGTCATTCAAATTAATTTTACACTTAATTTAGCTGTAAAAACAATTCAATCTTTTGAATGTTTTAACTATTAAAAGGTATTTTATCATTCCAACAACAACATTAATTTTAAGTAAATTACTAAAACATCTGTGTTTAGATTTTATAAAAAGAGATTCAATATTTTTAATCTATGTGTTCAAATTATATAAATATATTTCTTATATTTTTTGAGAATATGAATAGTAAATTTAGTAATTTTTATAAATATGGTAAAAGGGTAAATTTACTAATTAAAGTTGAAAATAATATTATAAAATTATCCTAAAACTATTAAAAATATAATTTTTTGATTATTTTTTAACATAAATCATCCTTGGGTTAAAATGGTATCCTCTTGAGGCCACTTAGATGACATGAAGACATTTAATATATTCTATTTAAATAAAAGTTAAAGATGTCTTAATCAAATTTTAAATAATGTATTATTTTTAATATAAGGTAATATAGAAGATAAATTCTACAATAAATAATAATTTTAAAGATAAAATTCATTTATTTCTCAATGTTATTTATTTATATTTTTTTATAAAATAAATAAATCACTTAAAGGCTTATACAATAATGATGAATAAATTATTTAATTAATGAAAAATTAATAAAATAATTTTAATTAAAATGATAGAAGCCATTAAAAGACCTAAAAACATCGAAAAATCTTATTGGTCATGTATATATCGGCCATAATAATCCAAATATCTAATTATTGACCATTTAGAGCAGCATGGAAATGATTATGACACTTATAATTTTTTAATCTAATGTAATGTTAAAGGTGTCACATTTAGGTTTTAAAAAATATAACATTTTTAACATAATATTTTCCAGAAGATATATTAAACTATAAATATTCATATAAAATATAGAAGAGTTATTTTAGTCATGGTATTTTTTTATTATTTTTACCCAAAAAAACTATATTAAATAATTACACAAAATTGATGTAGTAATTATTTTATTAATTTAAATTTAAAATTAATTTTTTTTAAAAATTTAAATCCAATATAATTTTAGATAATAAATATATCCAATTAATTTTATTGATTAACTTAAACCCTTAGGGATATAATAATGTATTTATTTTTAGTTTAAAGTATTATCATTATATTTATAAAATTGGAATAATTAAATAATTTCAAAATTGATGCAACTGATATATTTTGAAAATAATGTTTCATTAAATTATTTAAAAATAATAAAATATTTTTAAATATAAACTACTTATTAGATGGTAGAAACTATTATATATGTTTCATTTATGCTATAATTGATATAAAATTAGTAAAAAACATACTCTTTTAATATTGAAACATTTGTTACCTTTAAATAGAATAACTAAGGGTTAATTAATAAGATAAGGTATAAATTAATAGAAAAACAAGACTAAATTTTTTTTGTTAAGGTTATTAAAACCCTATATCATTTATTATTATAAAATATTGCATTTTTATGGTTTTTAGGGGTTTTATATTATTACAAATTAATATGTCTGGAGATTCCAAAATTACCCCTCACCTCAATTATAAAAGGGAACCTCTTCCCTCACTTATTCACTTCACATTGATCCTTTAGGCTCAACCATACCTGACCTATTTCAATTCTAAACATCCCTTTTCATTTTTTAGAGGTTATTTTATTCTCAAATGACAAACTCTAGTTCCATTAAGAGGAGTTCTACAGGGAGCTCGTCAAAGAAGAGGTAATCTTCTATACCAATTCATTCAAAATTATTTTTTTTCTACATCCACTTAATGTGTTGTTCCAATCTGTATATAATAACTCTTGTATCTAATTTATTTTGAGATATTATTATTATTATGGAAAACCATATTCCACCTTCTAACCATTCTTTGGAAAACAAAATCACCATGCATGCGTAGGTACGACTTACTGTCACCAAGACATGGTGTAATCTATTTTTCACCACCACTTTTACATATATGGATGTAATGATGAAAATAGTAATTACATGTGATGATAATAACACTACATTTATTCTATTAAAATATAAGTATCATCCATTTCAATATAATTTCCTAATGAAAGGAATGATATCATCGTTATTGTGTGTGTACAACCTACAATATCCACTACGTGATGTGATTAATTCTCCATGATCACATTTAAAGAATGATTATATAAAAGTATAGAATGAATAAATATTATATATATTATATTAATATTTTTTTTCAATGATATAACTATATCTTGGGGTGATGAACTAGAACATATACGACAAAACACACATAAGAAAATGAAGTAGTTAATACATGAAAGACGAGTAATAATGAAATATTATTAACATACAAGTGATAAAATGATCATATTTAATATAATGGCTCTGGAATCAGATAATGATATTATTTAGACCATAATACATGAGGTTAGGAAATATATCAATGAAATTTTACGAAATTTGATGTATTATTTTTATCTCACCTTTATTTTTGTGAGATAAGTTCCATATACACTAATTTTTTATTCTATGTGTTGTAATTACTATCCTTGCCTATATTTTATGAGTCTTATACTAAAGAGTATGTTATTTTCATAATATTATTTCCTTTATAGGGAATACAGTTCAATTTTTTAGACATTAATGATTATTTATTTGACAATCTCTTTAATAATTATCCTTTTTTCATTTTATGTCACCATTGTGGGATATTTATCATTCATATCCATGTTTTCTAAAAATGTTTTCATAAAATGTTTTACCATTATCCTATAGATATTTAGATTCATTTTTACCCAGTTTTACTTTTTAATACATATTTTGAAGGGAATATTTCTATTATTTTCCAAACAAGGTAATTTTTTATTTTTCTAGAAAATGTACAAGAATAATGTTTAATTTTAACTTACATGGAAGGAATGGTATTTTACCCTTTCATAATGATTTATTTCCTTGAATATTCCCTTACAATATTAAAAGATTATTTTCAAAGAAGTTATTTCCTTTAAAATTGAATGTCCTTATAATAATGAAATCATTTTCGAATAATAAAGGATATTTTCCTTAATAATTATTTTCAAGTGTTATATAAAAATTATTTTCCATCTAATATCCCATTATTTGATGTTATAAATTCTTTAATGGGGTATTTTTTTAGGTATATTATCCCTATTATTTTTTGTCTTTATGATGGAATGAATTTTTTGAAATCCATTTCATTTTCAGGGATTAGGTTTTGATGGAATGATGTTTATAAAACCAATTTTGCTATGATATGGTGAAGGATTTATGTTCTTGTGGAAAAAATATGTATAGTTTTCATTATGATATAGATGTGACCTATATCTCACTCCAATTTATACGGTAATGGTATATATTTCATGTTATAGATAGTTCTATAATGAGAAATGATCAATGTTCAGTAATATAGGGATGGAATGGTAAATAAACCATGTTCATTAATACATGGCTAAAATGATGAGTGAAATTGGTTCAGTAAAAGACTTTTTCAACTATGAAGGGATTGAAAGAAATCCTTGGATAAAATGGAAATGATTTTCTATTCTTATGTGTTTTCCACAATTCTACGTTTAATGCCAATGCTATTTTCTCATGGATCATGTTCCTTTATTATTTATTCCTTTTAACTTACCAAGATTTAATCCATGAATCGTTATTTTGATATATTTTATACATGGTATGATTTTCAAATGTTTTGATCATGTATTTTTATTATTAGGTTTAGTTTTTGTTTGATATTTTCCTTGTTTACCATTACTGAGCATCTAAGATCCACTTTTTCATATGATTTATTTTTCTGAGGATATAAATAAATTTTTTAGATAGGGAAAAAAAGTGGAATATTTTTATTTGATATATTGAAGACTTTTCACCAAATTATAATAATGTGTACCATGTATCAATAGGAAATGAACTAATATGGTCTTCAGTTGTGTGTTTGTGTATTATATGAAGGATTATAAAAATTTAATGTAAATAATTTTTACATCATTCCTGGGTCATTAGTTTTGTTGTTGAAGGACAATTAATGGAATTCTTGATAATGATGAATCAATATCACTTACATCAGATGTTGACAATTATGTCTCACACTATTGATATTATTTAGAAAACGGGAATGGTGCACCACATCCCCTGTTTCAAGGTGTTGACATGATGAATCACCCAGAAACATGAGGGTTGATCATGGATTCTATCATTAATTATGAAATGCAGGGAAATTGTGCTTTTATTGGAGCATATAGGCTCATTCAAATTGGGTATGGATGGATGACTTATGCTCAGGTCCATCCAACACCTATTATTACAAGTATATGGTGACTTGTGTCTTAAAATACATTTTCCATAGAGGTGGATCATGTATATTACTATACTGTGTATATATTATTACTATATACAAATAGTTACCAATTAATTTTCATTCTGACCTTGAGTAGAAGTAGGTAGAGCTACCAGGTGTCATTGGGGAACCTGAGTAGGATCATTATTTATTCATAACTATTTTTTATTCTCTTTATACCTACATACGTCTATTTATATGTACACCGCAAGGATTACCTCAAGACACTATTGGTTGTAGACTATTGGAATTTTATCTCACCCATTACTAGAGAAACAATTTGTACCTAGGTAAATTACATGTCTATAGGTATGTATGGTGGAAAGTTCCCTAATATAGATATTTGAGATTATTTACCTAAAGACGGAGAATAGGATTGGAGGACCAAAAAAATTCTAGAGATTATAGTGAAGAAGTATTTTTGCATTTTTTTTGTACAACATGTTGCTTATCCCTATCCCATGTTTACCTTTTATATCATCATGCCATGGATTAATGTATTTGAAACTTTATAGTGGATTTTAAAAGTTATTATTCAGTTTTTTAGTTATTTTTTCTTTGTTGGGTTACTATTATGAAATTAGTTGTATGATATTCTTCTATAAGGAATTACTAGTCTAGTATTTTGTTCCTATTTATATCATGCTTCTATTATCAAAAGTTTACTTATTATTTCTATTATGCCACTCTAGTATGAGGGTATAGTCTCCCACCTACCACTTTTATATCCTCAATTCTAGTTATCAGCCTCCGGGGTATGGTGAATCCGAGAAATCAGTGCTAAAAAACTATGATACTTTAAATAAAATTGATAGTACTATTTGTCGGTTAAAAGATACCTTTTGATAAATTACACACCTTTTGAAAAAAATATATGTTTTCCAAGAAATATTTCACACCTAATTCGCTAACATAAATATATTCAACAAACATGATATTTCATGAGATTACATTACTTTATCATTCATGACCCTATTGAATTTTACAGATTTAATGACTGTTCCAATATTTTGTGAAATGCTACCTTCAACATGGAATGACTTCATTTAACATGGGAACATTAATTTTTTAAAACATTTCCATTTCTCTATATTTTCCTACCAAAATTTATTTTAAAAATTTAGATACTATAACCACCTTCAATAGTCAAACCTCTTTGAGTGATTATATCACTTTTCTTGTGAAATCCTCGATCAACCCAATTTAGATGGAAAATAAACCCAACAATACAACAACATCCAACTTTAAATAACCTTGGGTACTACACCACCCTATCCCAACCTCATTCATAGTCTAGCATCCAGTTATAACCTCAATTATCATCAAATAATAACCTTATCACATCACAACCTCCTCACATAACAAGGTATTTAGGGTATCATGAATGTGATGGACATCATCCTTATTTAATCCTCCCACCCTTAATGAACCGCACAATATATCGCATCTTCAACATAGTTAGGTAATACCAATACCAACCTATATCATCAATGGGTAATCTCCAAAACCAACACAGATCATCACTACTACTTAAGGATGTGAGAGGAATAGTGGGTAGATAGCTATCCAAATTACCATTATCTTGTATGGTAATGAAAACACTCTAAATCCAAAAACATTATGTGATGGTTATGCTATCCAACTGAGGTGGGACAAAAATAGGGATAACATAAAAATACATAATAGATAGATATCACAAAACACCTGACCTATGGTTTAACATGAACTACACTAACATAGTCCACATCACGACTCCTCCACCAAAAAATAACTATCACAATTTCTATCACTAATAAATGCATCACACAAAACATCTTCCACACAAAGCCATATAATTTTCACATTAAATTAAATGTTCCAAAAATTTTGAAAATTAAAAATATTTTATTAACTCTCATTTAAAAAGTCTTTTTTTCACATTAAGACACCCCATTTATTATATAAAATTCCAACACATGTTTATTACTTTACCAACAAATATCATTTCATTTTCTCAATTTTAAATTAATTCAATGGGTAACTAATAAAATAATACAACCACACCATATAATGGATCACACATCCCAAAACAAGTTATATCAGAAGCCATAATATCAACCCAACCATCTCACAACAACAACTACACATTACAACCATCAGACACTAACCCATTGGCATCGCATGAAAACTATCCTCCACTTCACTACCCAATATATTCCACACCCCGAGTAGTCACATATACCCCTAATAAAATATCTTATTAAAGAAGGAAACATAAAAATCACATCTACACATAGAAACATACCCTATATTGCACAACACCACATTCCCAATTCAAAAAAAAGCCATTAATTACATCACTTTATTAAATAGCATGGGTATTATCAACCAATTTTATCTCTCCATGAGAAAACAATTAATTGTCCATATATAAGAGATTATAAATTTCATTATAGGTGAGATCAAATAATCCAAATAGTAATGTTTTCAGAATAATCACACTACATCACAAGAAAGTCACCTAGCTTCCATGATTTCTTGATATGGAAAAAAGAATGTATAATTACAATGGCAATATAATCAAAAGTAGTAAAACATGTAATTTATCCACATTTCCCTAAAATTCAAAATTATTTATTAATATTATTTTTAGTATGATCCTTAAAATCCATATAAATAAATAAATAAACATGAAATCCCCATATATTCATGGAAATAATAATAGAACATGGATCCCCTACATTAAAGATGCTTTTTAATAATCTGTGCACAACTAGGTAAAAGAGAAATAACCATAAAATCACAACTTCACAAGGAAACCCTAAAAATATGAAGAAAACATTGGGATATACTCAACACTTATAGGGAGGCTAAAAGAGTGATAAAAACATTTTCACCAATTATATCTTTTATCCAGTTTACCTCTTAGACCTATTAGGATTTTGAGTCTCTTATTCTCTGTTTTTTATTTTATAAAAGCATATGAAAATAGATAATGATGGAACATGATAGTTTTACAAAATTAACTACTCAATAACTATATCTGGTCCTTGAAATGGTTTTTAAATAATCAAATACCACACAACCACTAAGAAATAATTCTATATAAAATGTATTAGAAAGCTGAAATTATCATTTCACATGCATCTAAATATTATCAATCAATAGTTCTTGTAATAATTTCACATTGTTAATACAAAAATTATAGATATCCAACAACTTCTTAAATGTAATTTTTAGACACATTAATGTATTCCACCAGATGAGACTTCTGTTGGATGTCATAGTTATTATTAGTTATCATCTTCCTTCTTCCCAACATTGTTTCTTCCACAACATTGGGAAATAAAATTTCCTTATTCATGTTATAAAAATAAAATATGCTCAATCTTTATATTCTTATTTCTATTCCTATGATACCAAATGATAAAAAAATACAATTCTGTTATTATTTTGAACATTTATTATTCTTTATTATATGGTACCTATCAATTTCATACAATTTCTCTATTTCCTAACTTCAACATTGTTTGTTACGTTTATGTCTAATACATTCTTCCTTTAATATCAAGAAAATCACAAATATTTTTAGTGATTATAAAAATGATGAATATTCATCTCAAAATATTCATAATTACTTATTCTACTTTTGGTCTTCAAAAAACAACATGATATATTAAATTGCAATGTAAGATTCCCCAAACGCTTCTGAAATATGTTATCATGTATGTATACATATTTGAATGGATTACATAATTTTGTGAACCTAAGTACATAAACATTTATTAATCTTATAATTGTATTTGTGTTTTAGGTTTTGTTTCAAAATGGTTTTCCCAACCTGACTTCATGCTACCATATATGATTCTATTTCATTTTATAGAAATGGCATAATTATCTCAATCCACATGCATGTAATCCAGGATCACATGAATTTATTGATTCATGAAGGTTTATGTACACTATATTAAATATCTATGTTTTTTCTTATTGTGTAAATAATAACACCCAATGTCTTATCCACCTCTATCTTCACTACACTAAAATAGGTATGTGTAACATCTTATTTATTTAAGAATCAACAATTGTGTGATACATCTTATTCTTAATATATTATTGTATGCATACTTTATGAAAATAAACTTCACACAAACTATGAATATTTTGTCAAACTGTACATAGATAATTCGTGTGACATAGTGGTAGTATATTAATAAATCACTAACCAATGGAACAATACTTCACCAAACCCCTTCTGTGTTCTTCGAATAAGAAAGGGTACATAGTTCTTCTTCATACAATATGTCTGTGGTTCTTATTATTCATTAAAGATATGTGAAGGAAACTTCTTCGATATAAAGAG
This sequence comes from Viscum album, assembly GCA_963277665.1. Lineage (NCBI taxonomy): Eukaryota > Viridiplantae > Streptophyta > Magnoliopsida > Santalales > Viscaceae > Viscum > Viscum album. The sequence goes on from OY728138.1 coordinate 1,856,921,391, forward strand.
TGGCTTATGGTTCCTCTTCATGAAATAATAATTTCATTGATTTGTTATGGAGTCCTTGTTTTTTAGTGATATCTCCCATGAGACATCAGTGTGGCTCGGCTTGGGTACCCTGGTATTTATAAATACTGAACCACTACCTCTCCTTCATTAATTCACTAACATAGAATTTTATGTTTTATTCTATGCTAATCACCAAGAATTATGATATGTCAAGGCTTGAATAAAACTCCAAAAAATGATCTATGTCATGGTTTTTATACACTTAAATTATCTAAGTTATTTTGAAATAATGGTACTCCCAAAAACATAGAGTATTTGTGATACTAGATTCTTCCATGATACTAGAATCAAATGCATGATATAATATCAAATGCATCATCTCATTCTTGAATCCTTCTTTTGGAAGTTTCATTTTTTTATTTAATAGTATCGTGTTCTTCAAGAAGAATCATACATAGATTTAGGGATGATTGATCATATTTCATATCGTCTATTTCATCCAATACTCTATCAATGATCATCATATCATACTCACTAGATATGGTAAAAATTAAGAAATACCAATTTAAGGGATTCTAGTAACGAGGGAGGAAAAATTCATTGCAACTAGTTTAAAATCATGTAGCAAGGAAGATTATATGACATAGATTGATCTCATTTCATGGTTCGTGTTTTATCAATATTCTTTAAATATGGATAAATAGAACAGTGCATGTGATCATCCCACATTAAAATTCCCTGATGCTAGGTTCTACAATATAAAAATATTCTTTTCATTTATATTTTAATCCATAAATTTTACTGTTACCCATAACACTTCACACACACCAAACACAGGCCACACCACACCTTTGTATTCCACCTTGGAATGCTCTTACACATCACTATAGGCATTTAGTTTCCACCCACTTGTGATTCATTTATTGAAATCATGGATGATTTTTTCCTATCGAACATTCAATATTTCAATACTTAGCTAATGTTTATAATAACACTTGGGTCGAATCCTCGACGATGATACTTTTTTTAGTCCATTGTTTTTAGTTGATTGTATTTTGATTTGGGGGGGGGTGTTGGAAGAGATTAAATGAAGTGATTAATATTTGGTATTTGATTTAACAATTTGATAAATATTGGGGTTATTTTATTATTAAGGAGTTAATCATGTGATATCCTTGAGCTTTGATTTATATTGCATTAAATTAACATCCACTTCACAAGATGATGTTGATTGGAATTCCTAAGTGTTAAGGATTTAATCTAAGGCATAACAAAACATAGGGTTCTAATCTCAATCAGTGCATGTTTATGGTAGTGTATTTATGGTTCGAATAATCAATAGAAACCACATATTAATACAAACTAGTCATTAATCCATGACATGTTAAGTCCAACATACCCAATGTAAAATTAAAGAATACTCATTGAGAAAAAGCTCTCAATCGCTTAACATCCCTAAATATTGAATCAGACCAATGAAATATTTACTCAAAAATTGAAATGAATAGTAATATAGTTTTTTATGTTTATGATAATGAATTAATAATAGATGAAAAATAAAGTGATAAGAAAACAGTGGTGCACCGAACAAACACACACAAAAAGTGAAAGGAATTAAATACAGAATTTAGATTGAATGAGGAAGAAAAATAAGGGAAGAGGATTACACTATATTTAAACTATTTTGATAACATTAATATTATTTAATATAAGGTTTATGAGAATAATAGATGAATAAGGAGAAACATGCAATAAAATTATATTGAAATGAAAACAAACTTATACGATTAAAAATAAGAACTAAAAAAAACATGAAAACAAAGAGATGAGGAATGGTATTTCAAGTGAAAACTTGAGTATGGAAGGTCCTCCCAATCATTTAGAAAGTATTTGTTCATGCCTATGTATTCAACTCTATTATGAAATTGCAACCTATTTCATGGAGAGGAGGGGGATGTACTTATTTCCCAATGTTGTGGGCTGTTTGAATTCCAAAACTACACCTCCACTTGCATCACCAATTTTATATTTCATACAGTTGAATATGGAGAAATATTCTTATTAAAAATTGTAGATATTGATTTTTTTAGTTGGTTCTGTACATTTGGAGGCATTTGGACTTATGGAGCCAGAGTTATGGAATTTTTCATAAACAATGTTAAATTGTCCATTTCTCTCAATTAGTTTTTGATGGAAAAAATGTGAAGGGATTTGTGAATAGGAATATGGCTTCAAATATGAATTATTTCTTCAACAATTTCGGCCACCTATATCTCCTCTTTCAAAATAAAAAATACCGGCTCAAATAGATGTCTACATAACGAGTAATGTAAAATATGTTGTGCAGATCTCGATTCTAAGAAAGTATTCTTTGATGGATTTCAAAGCATCATTTGGGCCCCTTTTTTGGATTTGGTCCTTGAAATTTTTATACAATAATACCTTAATTTTTATCCGAATTTTGGATGAGAATAGATTAATTTGGACTTCTGGATAGATCCCAGTAATTCAAGCTTGATGAATTGTCCAGTTTCTTCACAGATTCTATGGGTCTTCTTGTGTGGATCATATGACCCTCAAAATGGATGATTTGGCAAATGTCCCTTAAAATGAAATGTTTTGATTTGAGTAAGGACCCATACAATAAAATATTAATAAAATTTAGATATGTATGGTGAGAGTTATAATTAAAATAGTAAAATGATGGGATTTTTTTAATTCAAATAATGCTCAAAAATTACATTTAATATTAAAACATGAGTATTTCACACAAATCATGCAAAATGCATGTGGTCATCCCACAATAAAATTCCATGATGTTGGGTTATACAATATAAACATCTTCTTTTCATCAATATTTCAATCTATAAATGTTATTTTCACCCATAACACTTCACACACACCCTATACAGGCCACTCTTCACCTTTGTATTCCACTTGAGAATCCTCTTACACATCTCTATGGGCGTTCGGTTTCCACACACTTGTGATACCTTTATATACTCATTGTGGTTTTTATAATCCCCTTATTTGACTTTGTGGATTTACATGCATGGGATTTCTCCCATGTGGCTTTTCATAGATTCTATAGCTACTTTGAACAATCCCTTATTGGGTGGATATGGTTGGACTTATATTTTTTCTAAAGGCCTACAATCATAAAATAAATAGAATTATTCTATGTATAGAATTTAATATCAAGAAACTAAATTTTATTCTTCATAAATTCTTGTTTGGTCATTAAATAACTCATTGTGCAATAATATTTGTATTTCTAGGCCGTTTTCAAATTCTTCAATTTTTTTTCCAAAATCTACTTTTAACATTTCATGAAATAATAAAATATTGAATAGACATTATTTAACATCCTCAAACATCATCCAATCAGAAACACTATTGGATATAACATCTTCTTTCTTCATTGTAGTAGTTAATGTTCAAATACTAAACACTATTATCAAAAGTCCTTGAGAATTAAGAATGGTTAAACAATCGTCATATTGAAAATCAATGTATTCCAATGATCTTACTTAAGATAATAGGATTCAATTAATTAATTTCTTAACCATCCATTCAACCAAGCTACTTCAACATCATTATCAAGCTTTGATATCTTGAATAGTTCAACAAAACTTATAACAACCACTTTTTTGACATCTTGAACATATTGACATCAATAAAATTACACTTTTTCATGGACATAAATCGACAACCAATAATGAAAATTTACACTAAATGAAACTCATAAAAAAGTGGGATGTTAAAGGGTAAGAATAATCAAACAATAGTTTTGTCAAAATGAATCTAAAAAATTTCCCTAACAAAAATAAAATCCCCACCAAAAATTTAAAAAGAGGAATATAATAAATCATTGAATAATAGGGGATGTACTCACCAAGAACTTCCTAATATCAACCTTCATATAATAATGGTCAAATAGAGAGGAATGGTGCTAAGAGATCCATGAAAATCACATAGGTTTCACCTAATGTTTGAGGGAAATGGGAAATGAAATAAATAAATCCAATGATATCTATAATTTATAAACAAGTCATTCCTTGACACATTCACAATATGAAACACTATTTCGTGGCATGAGTTTTCATGAGGCCCACAAATTAAATATATAAAACTGATTCGGGATATGACTTCCACAAACATGAATACAGATTATTATCCTTTAATTTTCATTGCATCTCAATAGATAATTAATTCACACTATGAATTATTCTTTCACATAATTTTCAGCTATGAAAACAATCACATTCAAATGTTTCGATCCATGAAACTATAGCCTCCATGATACCGAAAACCTATCATGATTTAAACACAAATTCATATTATAGACCCCCACTATAGTATAATTGCATCTTGAGACACCATAAAATAATCATAATTATTCCATTAAACACTACATACTCCAAAAATAACAACATAATAAGTGAAAAAGGAATGGATAGATACATTAGGTACCATAAAATTATTTCCATCACTGAGAATCAAAACTGTACTCGAAAAGTAATGGGAGGGGTCTAAAAATCTGTTTCATGAGATACCTCTAAGGAATTTTATTACAAACAAAGAACTACCACAATACAATAACATTTATCCAATCCAAAACATCCACAACAAACCCCACACAACCACATCACCGTCCTCCACCAAGCATAACATTGCACCATCCCCTTTTATCCATAGTCCACATCTATTCCACATATCCATTAAAACCACTTTTCAAAATCAATATACCCCAATACTATAACAACCAAAACTATCAAAAAATACAACCCAAGGAACAAGAATCAAAGAAAAACACCCTCAATATCAAGATATTTTTCCCTTTCAAAAAAACTGACTCACCCAAACAATTTTAAAATGTGTCTTAAATATAACATGTCTTGATTAGTAAGGGGTTTTCCCATTTTCATATGAATTAATCCATAACATATCACACCAATAATAGATAAAGGTACGCCTCATAAACCATGAAAATTAAAATGTAACACCATAAAATAAAAAAAGAACTCTACAAAACTAAAAAAAATCTATGTACTAAGCATGTATCTTCATATTACACTCTCATGCACTCTCCTTCAAGACATGTATAAACTTCTATCAATGATCCTAGATCTCTACTAGTCGAACCACTAATGTCGTTTCTTCCTCGATATCCGACTCCCCCAGTAAATGATGTGAGATTTATTGTTGATATACCGATGAAGATGGGGAATCTAGAATACATCATGTATAATGTCCATCCATAGTGGTTGATCCAAAAGATATCTAACAACACTAACATTCCCAGATACCTCAAAAGTTCCTATGAATTAGAGGTAACAGTTACCCCCTCTTCCAAACCTCTATAACCCACTACAAGTGGACACTCTCAAGAACCCATAGTCTCAAAACTGAAAATCCATGTTCCACTAGTTATAATAAATATTATCTTCTAGATGTTATTTTTTTACCACAATAACTTCTTGGGAAATCTATATTTTATTCATTATTCTCTTCACTACATTAGGACTATAGACATTGGACTCTCCAACCTCTATCGAACATAATGGTGAATAAAACAGTCGACTGTACAATACCTCAAGAATATTAATTCCAATGGTTGAGTGAAAAATGTTGTTTTAGGAATGTTTAATTAAATTTATGTGCATTTCCCATGAATCACCAAGATAAATATGAATGCTGCAAAATTTCTTCCAACATTTGGTTCATTCACACCATCGGCCCATCTGTCCGAGTGTTTGAAGAGGTGCTACGGTGCAACTAGGACCCGAAGAAATCAAGAAATACCTTCAAGGAATAGAGGTAAAAATAAGGTCCTAATTATATAGGATGTTCCTCAGTAACCTATAATCCATAAACAAATCATCCACATACTTTTTGACAAAACAATCCACAATACTCAATTCACATATCATAAGAAAGTGGTAAAACATTATCAATTGTTCTTTAATCCCCCATACTGCATCACATCCTACCTATTCTTAGGGAAAACCAATGATAAAACCCATTTATCTTTACTCTATTTTTTAATTGGGTACATAAAATGGTAGAAAAAATCACAGAATAAGGATGTTATCTTTGGACTATTGAGAAACTAGAAACTTCTCCACAAACCCTACCACCAATACCTTCACCCAAGGCTAGAAAAATAGCATCCTCAATCCACGATGCATCTTTGTCACACCAATTTGTAAAAATAAGTGTGTGTGGGAAAAATGATTGAGAAACCATCATTTATTTCCAATAGAACAAACAACTTACCTTGAAATAGTATCCTATTCTAACTATCCTCTGACTATGCCTATGAAGCATCACCATGGAAACAAAGGTCCAGAATCACCTTTAACTATGAGTCTCCCCATGGAGACTCATCCAAATGTTTCATCAGGGTTGACTCAACGATAACCATATAAGTAAAACCATAGTAAATTATTTTCCCCCATTAATATGCATCACTTCAATCTCCTCCATCCCTTTACAAACATACTTAGACTGTCAAACCACATATCATTTTGATTTTTAACTTAACACATACGGAACTATATTACCCATTCCAATGTGTAGGAGATCTAAAAATCATAATCATGGAGAATATATGTTCAACTAAAATGGTGTATATTTAGGTTATAGTGGGATAAAACATATTTTATGCTCTTGTGGTTTGTGAAAACCAAAAACCAATATTTTTTATGTAATGTCACTACAACTTTAGGAAAAACACTATTGTCACAAACTCTAAATCGTGGTTGCAATAGTTATAGTCATGGGGGGATAAAATTCTATACCTATAAAAGATCACATAGCTCTACTACATAAAGACACATCCAAAATCATGATGGGGAATATAAAAAACACCTATAACATCTCAACCTCCTCAAACAATTGAAAAATTGGGGCATTGTTCATTCTCTCCATTAGGTAACCAAATGCATCCTCGAAATGATCAATCCACGTGAATGCCTAGTCTTTATTTGTCAAATAAATTAGTGAAGTTGTAATCTATGAAAATTCAGAAATAGTCCTCTAGTAATATCCCAAAAGACTAAGAAAATAGAAAACCTCCCCCACATTATTAGATACTACCCAAGGAACAACTTCATTGAAATTTTATATTTACATGAAAAAACCCTACTTAGATTATATATTCCAAACTAAATACATCTCTCATATAAAAAAAATCACTTGGAAAATTTTCAATATAGACGATGGTGTTAAATAACATATAACATAGCTCAAAAAAGATTAGAATGATCATATTCTGACTTCAAGTAGATTAATTTGTCATAAATGAACCAAACTATAAAATAGTCTAGAAACTTAGGGAATATGGAGTTCATGAGCTCCAAAAACATAGCTGGTGTATTTGTGACACCGATTGGTAATAAAAATAATATAAGGTGCCTATATCTACACATGAAGGAAGGAATTAGGATATCTTCATCTTTTACCGTCATATTTTGATATTGAAACTATAAATTGATCCTTGAAAACCAACTGTTTCCCTTAATCTATTCTAACATATCATAAATCATTGGTAGGGTGTAATAGTTATTAAATGTCACCAGATTAAACCTCTAATAGTCTTTGAAAAATTGTACAATACCATCCAATTTATTGGTGAACAACACCATAAAACCCTCCTGAGATACAAAAAGCCTAATGAATCCCCCTTCATTACACCACCAATGGGAATCCTTAACTCATATAGTTCCATACAATCCATTAAACAAGGAGCCATCAAAATCAGATATATAACAAACTGTATCTCCATCCCAAAATTGATATTGTTTTGGGGTTATGGTCACTATATCATATAAGAATTTCATAAGATACTCATCCACAATCTGGAGAATAGCCTCCAATATGGAATCTATGATCATAGTATATAATTGATATAAATGGGATTCCACTTACCTAAGACTCTTTAAACTACTCAGGTCACCAATTAATTCCACCCACTATCCCTCCACAAAAATATAAAACTCTCCATCAGATGTAATAGATGATTATGTTAATGGAATATAGCTGATCCATCACAAGGATATTATCATATAAATATATCTAAAGTAAAATGATACCCCCACTGACTAGATCTACCCCATCACTACTCTATCACCCTAGAACACATAAAAAACAAGCATGGACTCCAATTGGAATAGATATCAGCAATGGATGGGGAAGTCTCTACACCAGTAGTTCAAAATATTGGACCAAATTAGGAGGAACAAAGGAGTTTGAGATTCCATAATCAAACAAGTCACATATAAGGGTATATGATAAAGTGATCATACCTCATACAACCTATTTCCCATATAGAACAGTCGCCTTCACCACATGTATCTGGCCACACCTGGATCCTATGCCTCTCTACTAACAAAATCTAGAACAATTCTATAGTATACGTTTCTAATAATGGGATCCATTTTAAGGATACCTCTATAAAACCCATATTACCTCATCTATTGAATAAGAATATGTCATCTCTACTACTGAAACAACCTCAAAGGAAACTACTGCTACTGAAAAAAAGGGTCCCAGTCACCCATTTGATATTGTGTTAGATAAGATGTTGACCATTGATCCTTTTAGTGTCCATCATCCCTGTAGATGTCTCTTGAAAATAGGAATCCATCGATATATACTCAGGATCCTCCAACAATTGAATTTTTTGTAAAGGTATTTTGGGTTTGGAACTCTTCTAGTCAGAACCCCAACTATCTTGACATCCATGATTCACTTCATGAATCCCCACTCTTCACGAAACCCTACTAGACACTATCTTAAGTCTCACCACCCAAACTAATCATTTTTCTATAACATTTACCTTCTTCTATATCTTCATATATAATGGAAACTTTAATGGGTTGACTACATACCTGATTTTTGGGCATAGTGAAACCTCCATAAATTACTCTCCAGACTAATCATATTGAAATAAATCAATGGAAATTTTTAGTAGGTCCTTTAAAATGATCCCAAACATCAACACAATCATGCTCCCCAACTAAAGGGATAAAAAATCCTACCATTTATCTTCCATGATCTTCAATTAAAGGAACTCCAAATGGGACTCCTTATGTAATTCTGTCAACAGCACTTCTACCTCCTTCTAGTTTAAATTATATAATATCCACCCCTGATGCATAACTAACCACATCTTGATAACCACCAATGGTTCCCAACACTCATCTGAATATCGAACCAGACTGACAAAAATTTTAAGATCCTCAAACTAGCACTCTGTCTCCAGATTATAGATTCACCCCTTATACATCCCCAAGTTATGACACTAAAATTAATGCAGGGTTCTCTAAAACAAATCCTCTTCCTAGGCCTGGTTTAACCACTGAATATCAACCGATCAGACTATAAAACCTCTACCATCTAATATTAATGTAGATGAAAACCGAAGTAAATTCCTGAAATACATAGAGAAACTCTATGGTTAGTATGAGTAATTGTATCAAGTTTTATTTAATCAAATAATTTTATTTTCCCAAAACCACCTAATACAGACATGAATACAATCAATCATGATTCATGTACATCTTTTAGGTCTCTACATGGAAAACAGATCCTCCTCACTTTTTTTCAATAAGATTAGAGTTCTTTCATCATATCATAGGGTGGGATAACATATCTAAGTTTTTCTCTTTATCCTCTATCAGACACTAAGATTAACTATACTATTAACCTATCAATCAACTATATCCTCATAGTTCCTTACACTAAAATCAACCCTATCCATCAACTCAAACCTCTGATTCTAATCTATCATGATCCCTTCGGTTCAAACATACCTCTCTATGTATGACAATGAAAGAAGAGAGATAATATCCCTTAAGTACTTCCTCTACTAGGCCTCTAGTTGGAAACTAGAACTGAGGATACACAAGTCACCAACACAGAAAAGATTAGTTCTATTAATATTATCGAATTGAGAGATATAATGAATAAACTCCAGGAAATGCCATCACATAATATAAAATTGATCCAAAAAATTCCCCAAAATTCATGAAAAATTTCAAAAAATATAGATAAATTCTTTAAATAAATACAAAAAAGATAATTCCTACATTATTAAATCAACAGTTGGCCCAAATGCCAATCTAATAACATCCAGATTGGTCACCAAAATCATCCGAAAACCAAAAAAGTATATTATATATATATAGGGTGAGAATAAAATATATACTCTATAGGATCATAAACAAGGTCTCTCATACACATGTCAAAAGAGAATAAAAATGATATAATGAATAAATAGTAAAAGCAACATGCACCTATACATGTCAACTATTAAAGTAGTGGGTGTCATAGAACCAATTATGCAGTACTTTGGATTACCACATTAGGTGTAACGTTCATTATACATGATGTCATATTACCATTATAGTGTATAATTTTATGCGTCCACTATTGAAATGGTAATTTACAAAGATTAATTTTCGTATTGAGAGGTTATAGCATATATAGGCTATAATGAGAACCTTGAGATACTATATCATTAATCTTAAATATATGTTCTATAGTCTAGATACATATTACTGACTGGACATAGTAGATTATTGACTATCAGGTTCTGGGGGCTCATAAGCATTGAGAATTTTTTTCATGAAGTTTATACTTGCTGATCTCTAGTAGTGAGATCATGATGACAGACCCGCCAATAGGAAAACCACATGTTTTGGGTGTCATTGGTTGTTTTTATCTAAGGTCATGTGTATTGATCTCCTGACATGAGACCATTATCAACGTGTATCATTTTATTGTGTACTTTGATGAAAGGTAAAAACCCTGGTATTGAAATCGTGGCGAGTTTTCTTGTATTGAGTGCGTCGTTGGTGGTCAGACATTGGTTGAATGGTCAGGAAAGGATTTGTCACTTCTATGTCTAGGAAGGTGTATATCTCATACCTGGTTGATCAAGATGGGGATGCCTTCATAATTCTTTGGCCAAATCAGTCAAAAGAAAAATCCATCAGGATATATCAACAAATAATAATGCTAGAAAAGGATGATTACACAAGTGTGTGTTCTTCTTTATGAGATATTTAATGACAATGATATTATAGTACATAATTAGTGTTCATAGGTTGGTAGTTGTTTCTATGACACTGTTTATCTTTTTAGGGTCTATGATGAGTCTTTAGACTCCACTTTTGGTCTATGGATTTATTCACTCATATTGAGATATGGGCCTATAGTGTCACAAACAATAGCGTATTCAAGAATCTTCCTTATTCTGTTGAATAGGTATATGGACATAGTTGGCCTTGCCACGAGGCCCGATTTCTGTCCATGTTTTCAATCACCAATAAAAATAAATAAATTCATTAATATTCAAGTTATGGATAGTTGGGATTAAATTTTTGAATGTATCTAAAAGTTTTGTAAATGTGAGAAAATATTAATCGAATGAATATTATTTTTATATTCAAGGTTTGTTTAATATTAAGCGGGACATCATGTTAAGATAAATGGCTCGGTTTTTATCACGCAACATATTTTATATACATTAAATGTATGTGATAAAATAATAAAAAATATTTACTTAGTTTATTTCATCATTATTATTTATTTAGTAGATGTTGAAATAAACGGTGTCCTGTGAACCCTATCGGGTATTTTATCAACTCCACTAAAAATATAAGAGGAGGCTCTCAATCATGGGTGAATTTTAACTATTAATTCATTCCATGGAACGGAATCTAGAACATCTCTCTCATCTTGCACTCTATAGAGATATTCCCTTGATCCAACTTGTTCAGATCAAGATCTCTCTCAAGAATCAAAGGGCTCTTGAGGTGGTGATTGTCAGGACGTCGAAGATATCATCGGATCGCCGCACTAGCACCTGGAATTTGATGATCGACGTTCCAAAAGATTATTAAAACACGTGTGGATGATCTAGAGGGATTGTGTTATGGATTATTCAAGTGATGATAACTAAGGACAAGTTACAGTCGACCATGTCTTTAGATTTGAAATGGGTATGTTTTCAATTTAATTTTATGATCTTTTGAATTTATATGAGATCCTCAGACGTTACCGAGGCTCAGATCATTGGTGATGAAAAGTTATATCATCCCTTCGGTGAAAAATTGTAAAATCCCCAACCCACCAGCTTCTACTGTGGGACCCAGAACCATTCAGTGGTAACAAATAGATCACATAAATTTTAGCGTAGAAAAATAAATTTTCATTACAATTACATATAGGGTTCAAAAACGGTCTCATATGTTCAAACTACACATCGATCTGATCTTGAACAGACATGATATGACCATTTTAAATTCTGTGATTAGACCGAATATGCGATTTAATTTCGGGTTCTAAAATTTCATTTCATTTAGTAGAACAGATCATGTTTAGATCAGTTCGTCAGATATAAATAAAAAATCTGTGAAAATTATAATTTTTTTTTTCTATTTTAAATAATATTTATATTGTTATAATAATATTTATTTTTTATTATAATGATAATATTACAATAAATTATTATATTATTATAATATTCATATTATCATTTTATTTAAAAGGATAGCATTAAGAATTTGGAAAATAAAGAGGAGGCTTGGAATGTTTTTGGAATAAGATCTAAATTAAAATAAATGGAGGGACCATGAACTTAAAAAAATGGGGTGGAATAGACTTCAAAAATAAGCCGGAAAATTTTACTAAATATCCCAATAGGGTTTTGGGGAGGGGCTCGACGTTGTGGAAAAGCAAAGACAAAAATGGTGAAAAAGGGGGCCTGAGCGGACCCAACAAGAAGCTTCCTCTGCACACTGCAGCAGAGGAGCCGAAAACCACACCTCTAGAGTTCGGAGCTCTGCTCCCCACCCGCAGCGGCCGACATACTTCCTCAACTCACCACCCTCCTCGCGCTGCCGATGCGGCTTAGCCACCTAGTCAGAATGGATCTCCTTCTCACGCCCCACCTCAAACCCATGCTCCTTCCACTTCTTATACGCCAAACTGAGCTATCCCCCACTCCAACACCTGTCTCCTCTCGGCCGCCACCTCCCTTGAAGGCTGCTCTTGGATGCGGCCACCCCCCCACCATGGCTAGCGCCGCTGCCCCGCTCCTCACTAGCACCCCCACCCAAGCAGCACCCCAGGCTGGTGACCCTTGGTCTGTCCACTACCGAGCCCTGCACAGGAGACCTGTAAGAGGCACCCTCACCTGCACCGGCAGCCACGGTCCTGGAGTCCTCCTACCGTTCCACCCACAGCATGCATCGACCCCAATTGGCATCCTACCTTCCCAGAACTGGCCTTTGGCCTCCGTCCCTGGCACAGCCGGCTCGCCGTCCCTGCTGACCCACGCCAAAGCCACCTCCCGCCTGTCAGTCTCGAGCGTTGGCCAACCCCTAAGCATCGTCGTGCTCCCACCGAAGGCTGCCACCCAGACTGCCGACTTGCGTCCAGCCACCACTGACATCGTGCAGAATCATCTTCAATGCTGCTGCCATCCTTCACTCCCCTCCAACTATCCGAGAGGTATTACTTAATTTTGTTTGTATGTTTTTTATGCAAAGAAAATTTTGCCTCTTTGTAGTCTGGGCTGACTTTCCCTACTCAGAACGGGTTTGAGCGGATCGGTCTGGCCCAGTTTGGCCCTACACTGCCTGGCAGTGCCCTGCGCGGGTTTGCCCCAACCTGCACAGTCCCTGCAGTGACGTTTCAGGAACAGACCATTTAAATTAATCAAAATTAATAAAATTAATTTTAGTTTTCTAAATTAAATTAATTGAAATTAATTTGGGTTAATAATTTTAATACACAAATGAAAAATAATTTAATTATATTATTTAATTGAAATTAGTTAAATTAAAAAAAAATTGATATTAAAATTAAATTAATTAATGGACCGATAATTAATTAAATTATTTGAAATTTTTAATTCATTTAATGTAATTAAATAACCCTCATACTTATTTAATGCATTTTAATTTTATCGTGCAATTTTACCCATCTACTGGTCTTGAGCAGTGGCCCTTGTCTATTTGCATTTAATTAATTATTTAATTAATTTTTTAACAGCATGTGATGATTATATTTAATTAAATTATTGTATGTGTATCATCTTTTTCATTAAAAATGTATAAGAGCATGCGTGCGAAATATTTACATGATGTAAATTTATTCTCAAGTCCCCCTGGCATGTGCGTAAGTATTTTTATACCTCGAACAAAGACTATTCAAGATGAGGCGGTACTCCAAGATGACATTTGGATCCCCCCAAGATTAGGCAGTACTCCATGACGTGATGTTGACCCCTCTAAGACGAGGTGATACTCCAGATTACAAGAGAACATACATGATAGGGAGATCAGCATTGTGAGTCAATCTTCGACTTAGGAACCATGACCGTAGGTCGTTTAGATAATCAAGACCATTGGGGTAGTAGTTTACCTTTATGCATTAATTTATTAATTTATGCATTTTAAAACCGCGGGAAAATAAAAAAATAATAGATAATAAAATGAAAACTGAAGAGGAATATGTTTTTCTATTAAATATCAGTTGTGTGCATGGTAACATAGATAAACTAGTTTAATATAAATGGATTTCATTCGTCGAGGGAAACCAATAAAACCCTCAAATAAATATTAAGTCACCAATGTATTCTATCATTCATGTTTGAAGAAAATAGTGTGTTTGGGGTGCCAGTCATGCCATAGCTAAGGGTGTATCTTACGACTTGGGAGTTCTTATTAGGGTGATGGGTTGACTTAACTAAAATTGGAGCAAAGAAATAGTCATAACTACATTGTCTTAATTTTAGAGGAAAGATTTAAGTAAATCAAGTTAATATTTTTGAAGTTGGGACTTCACTCAATAGATCAAGGAACCGCGAGTTAATGCGGTTGGCTAGCCAATAGTCTACCATGGACTCTCCGAGTAGTGGCATAACCATAGCTTTTAGACTATGACTGAGGTTCTGAGTTCCTTTCCACTAGAATAATCCTACGCTAAAGTATTCTTATTTTCATACAGAGGGTTCCAAGAATAAAAAAATTTAGTGTGAGACATCTAATTATTAATTTAATTTCTAATGTCACATTTGGTAATCGGCATAAAAGTACAATATTCTAATTTTTGTATTTACAGAAAAATGGAAAGTAATACCACATGTAAAGACTCTAATAAATATTTGACAAAGTTAATGACCAAACATGAATGAAATTCTAAGTGTAGTAAAGTCACTTGCGCACATTACTATAATGAAAATTCAAGGTGCTTGGGTCCCAACCAGTTAAGCCACCTCAGCATGCGAGGGTGTAAATGCTTACAGGAGACTCATGAGTTAAGAATATGATGGTTCTATTATAATTCTATAATAAAGTTCTGATGTTATTTGTGGTCGTTACATCATGACATGGGTGATGTTACATGTAGTCTCATCTCCAAGAAGTTTCCAAGGAGAATGTGAAGCAAGCTTTTAATGTGATGGTTGAGCTCGGTTTGTGTAATGTAAAAGAACTTTCACAATCTTTCATGCCCTCCCATTCTTATACATTTTACACCCTGTTACTCTAGTTTCATGTAAGGATACAAATGAACAGTACAGAGTAAGCGCTTCATTACCTTTAAGGTAACATTGGCCATCTAATAAAAATATTAAAAATAGTACCATATTTTGTTCTTATGGAGAATAAATCGAAAGGCAAGGCAAAAAAGGCCTATGTAAAGTTATGACAAAGTCACCTTCATAATTTCCTTCAATAAAATGGTTGGTTATTTGATAAGAGGTTATTTTTGTCACATAATGAAATAAATTTACAGAATATTAAGAATGGAATGAACTGAAATATAAGAATAAAGTACCTTCTTCGCATTCAGGTATATTCATCAATATAAATAAATTTTTGTAACATAATTCTTGGGTATTGAATACAATATTCCAATAACATATGTGTATTTAAATATAGTAACCAAGTAAGCATAAGAACATTATAAAAAGTAAATTTTCTTCTCCAAGCAGCTAAGAAAGGGTGATTCCTAAGTCAGTGGTGAGAAACACATAACTTCTAATTGCTATGTGAATTATTCTAGATGAACATGTTGTTAAGGATAACCAAAAAAATTATCTCACAATCCCTTTGGACATAATGACACATTATTCTATGTTTTGGAATGAATATTGTTTATGGTGTCTCTACTCAACAAATAGTTTAGTTATACTTGAATTATACGCAATACATGATGAATATAAAATGTAAGACCTACCCAATTGTGGAAATATAGTAATTTTTCCAGTAAAACTAAATGTGGATGTCAAGAATATAACCAGTATGGTATTTAGGCTCAGCACATCTAAAAACCTTTGGTATTATTGATATCCTTAGTTTAGGCAAAGAAACCTTTAGAAATAATGGTATACCACAAAGCATATGAGGTTAGTTCCACAAGAGTGTGTGAACTATTCAAAAGAAAGATAGAGGTGAAGACACTTCATAGTATTCCTTTAATTTATTAAGGAATGTAATAGCGAAGTATATGATCAGTAAGAAGATATGAGTTGCTTCAGATCATCACACCGAAGAATATCAGGACCAAACATTCATCGATCATGATAATGTAGTGTGAAGTAATTCCTAAGCGCATGTTACCATATCTACATCACAACATTGATGTTCATAAGGTAGATCGATGAAAAATTATTACATGTTAACATTGATCAACAAAAGGTAGCGTGGAGATATTTCTATATTCACATTTTATACATCGAAGTTGTGATGTATGGAGTTTCATTGTTACAACCAGTAGTAAATTCCATCATATTTCAACAAGTTCTTTGGAAATAATTGCATAAACCCATAACTAATATGCCAACTAGAATGAAAAATGGATATCATACAAGTCATAGTATGATAAAAATACATTATGTCATAGATAATGTGTTAATGAGGCGATGTGTTTGTTAAGGATTTAAACAAATATGTATCAAGTTAAACACGTTTTGCATCTAAGGTAATTATCCTTATTGTTTTATAGAATATTACATAAATCCATAAGATTGAAAATATCTAGTCAAGTATTAGAATACATTTCCATATAATGGTACACATCTCTATTAGAGATAGTGGGAGCTTAATTCACTTGGAATTTGTCAATGCTCGAGATGCAAAAATGGTTGGCATAAGAACAAGTTCAACAAGAGCATGTGGAATATGAGTGTTCTAGTGACACAAACTGCATAGGAAAAATGGAACCATGGTGATTGTTTTATATTCCCTGTGGCTAGTGATAAATTATTCATTGAGAATAATAAATCCTATAAGTAATCAGTATGTGGCAATAATCTAAGATTTGAAAGACTAATCTAAAAATAAATAATAGATTTCATGTATTAAATTTCTATGGGGCTTATAAATTGAATACTGTAGTGGGTTTTCAATTGAAATGATACATGGATGGTACATGCCTATTTCCAATAAGGCTCAAGTGGTTATACCAAGTCGGTATGCCTAAATTCATTTTAATTTTACTTGTCAAAGATAAACATCTAAGATCATTCTATTTTTCATTCTATGTCAAGATAATATTTCAAGGAAGGTGTCTATATGACACAACCAGAAATGGATGATGACACCATCAAAGGCCAATGAAGGTTGTTAGTTACTAAAATCTAGTTTTGTATTAAAGAAAACAAAAAGATCTTAGAGCATTCATTTCGAATGAATCATTGCCTTGTCTCTACTAAAGGTTAGTGGGAACACTATAGTTTTCAAGAGAAATATGATTAGAAACATATTGAAAACATATATTTATCTTACATTTAGATAATATCAGGTTAAAAGTAATTCTCCAATGATTAACATAATATAGAAACCTATATTCTAGGTAATAGGATCTACTAAGGTAGATCAAATGGTTGCTTGGACCTATTCAACAGTACATAAAGTGAAAATGTATTGAAAAATAAAAGTTTGAACAATTCAAGTTCAGAATTGTTTCCAATGTCACATGGCTTAATATCTCCAAGTTAACATGTTTGGAACATGGGAAGAGATTAATGTTCTGAGTTGAGTACCATGAACTTCAACGATGGATCAATCACATATTCCATAATATGTACAATAATTTATACTACCAGGATATACTTTATAGTAGGCATATAAGAATTATTTCCATGATCAATTCAAGTGATTTAGTCAGAACTATCATCTTGTACTTTGGTGAGTACAAATGATATATGCCTGGTATTTGGAGAAGAAGGTATACTGGTCTTTGTGGGACACAAACTAGTAATCCTTAGATCAATTTTATCTAGTATCACAGTTAGGATAATGAGATGAGTGAGTCATGCTCATAAAAGCCAATAGTAGTCATACCTACAAACACTGAGTACGACGCAGCTTCTAAGGAAGCTAATAAACTGTTATCAAATGCAATGATTTTTTCCCGTTCATGAAATCTCACCTAGTGAAAAATGTATTATCATTATGTAAATTATGATATTCTTACTAGCCATGTTTTTATGTTTTGACAAAGGAAAAATGTGATATACTCAGGGACAACTTATCTTGAGAAGTTTTACTTAAGGAAATGAGGTCACATATAACAGATATTCCACGCAATGAAAACGTGACAGGACCAACAGTTAAATCCATTACTCTGTAGAAGCATAATCTTTATCATGTGATTATAAAATAAGATTGGTTTTTAAGCTGGATCTAGTGAAAGTGGGAGTGTTGAAAAAGTGGGTTCCGTAGACATAACTATGCAGTAATGTTTCTTACCATATCATGGGTAAAGTTAGTTATATATGTCTTCATCTTAACATTATAGTGTAGAATTTTCTGAGTCTACTATTGAATTGGTAATTTCTAATGATTAATTGATGTATCAAGAGGTTATAGTACATCTCATGATATAATGAGAACCTAGAGATACTATGACATTAATCTTAAATATATGTTCTATACTGTAGATACATCTTACAAACTAGACATAGTAGATGTTTGACTATCAGATGTTGGGGGCTCATAATCATTTATACTTCTTTTCATTATGTTCTCACTTAGTTATCTCTAGTAATGAGATCATAAGTATAGACCCGCCAATAGGAACACCAATTGTTTTGGGTGTCATTAGTCATTCATATCTATGGATAGGTGTATTGGTCTCCTGACTTGAGACCATTATCAATATGTATCATTTGATTGTGTACTTTGATGCAAGGAAAAAACCATGCTATTGAAATTGGGGTGAGGTAGCTTGTGTTGGGTGCGTTGTTGGTGGTATGACATTGGTTGAATGGTCAAGAAAGGATTTGTCACTTCCATGTTTAAGAAGTTGTATATCTCAGGTATGGTTGATCAGGATGGCGCCGCCTTCATAAGTCTTTGGCCAAATAAGTCAAAAGGCATATCCATCCAAATATATCAATAAATAATAAAGCAAGAAAAGGATGATGAAACAAGTTTTCATCCTTCTTTATGAGATATTTAATGAAAAGTGATTATAATACATAGTCGGTGTTCGTAGGTTGGCATTCATTGATATGAAAATCCTTATTTCATTAGGGGCCATGATGAGTTGCTAGACTCCGCTCTTGGTTTATGGATTTATTCACTGCAATTGAGATATGGGCCTAGAGGGTGACCCACAATAGCGTATTCAAGAATCTTCCATATTCAATTGAATAAGTATATGGGCATAGTGGGCCCCACCACGGGGTCCGAGTGTTGTCCGGGTTTTTGATCACCAAAAGAATTAAATAAATTCATTAATATTCAAGTTATGAATATTTGGGATTGAATTAATTAATTTATTTACATGTTTAGTAAATTTGAGAAAATATTAATCAAAAAATATTATTTTAATATTTAATGTTAGTTTAATATTAAGAAGGAAAATAATTCGTGTTAAAGGGAATGGTTTTTTTCACATAATTATATATATATATATATATATATATATATATATTAAAGTTTTTGATAAAATAATAAATAATATTAACTCAGTTTAGTTCATCGTTATTATTTATTTACTGGATATGGAAATAAATTGGGTCGAGTAACCCTACGGAGTATTTTATCAACTCCATTATAAATATTAGAGGAGGATTTCTCTGATGGGTGAATTGCCACTATTTATTCATTACATGGAATGAAATACAGAGCATCTCTCTCCTCATGCTCTCTAGAGAGAGAAGCTCTCAACCCAAGAAGTTAGGATCAAGATCTCTCTAAGCATCAAAGGGATCTCAATGTGTTGATCGTCGGGACGTTGAAGACATCATTGGATCACCGCTCTAGCACATGGAATTTGACATTCGACATTCCAACGGATTTTTGAAGCACATGTGGACAATCTTGAGGGATCATGTCATGGATTCTTCAAGCGACAATCATAAGTGATGAGTTTCAGTCGACCATGGATTTAGATTTGAAACGGGTATGTTTTCAATTAAATTCTGTGCTCTTTACAATTTATTCTAGATCCTCAAACCTTACTGGGGATCAGATCATTGGATATGAAAAGTTCTATCATCCCTTCGATGGAAATTTTTAAAATCCTTGGCCCACTGAATTCCACTACGGGCCCCATAACCTTTTATCAACTAACAAAACCTATTATCACATTCATATGCTCACCAATTAACACATCCAAAGTTTTAATAATAATGTCAATAATATTTATAAATTAAAGGCACGTCGAAACCTGTTCACAACTATTTTTCTACTCTCACACCCCAATTTCAAACATCTTGTGCTCCCATTCCTTCCATGCATATCACTTCACATATCCATCAATCACTATTGTCCTTTGGGACACCTCCCATCCTATAGTAACTTTACACAAGGTCTATAATCTTTCCCTAACATCATTCATCATCAAACCATTACCTTAACAAATCATAGCCTCATCACATCAAAAAGTCATCTCGTAAATTGGGAAATAGGGTATCATGAACATGAAGGACATAACTATATGACCTCCTTACACCACACATTACCCCCTCACATTTCACGTCTTCATTATAATAGGGTAATATATGAAACCAACATGTTTTATTAGTGGGTAATCTCTTAGGGAAACCCATATCATCACTACTATTGATGAAAGAGTGGGGACGATGGAATATCCAGCCATCCAAATCATCACCAACCTGGAAGCTAATGAAAACTACTAAACACCAAAGTACATGGTTGTGGGTAATGTTGTCTAACTCGAGAAGGGTGGGTAATGAAATAAAATAAAAATTTAGGATATATAGATATCACAAAACAACTAGACTATGGGTTAAAATACACTACAATACTATACTCTACCTCACCACCACTACATCACAAGATATTCATGGAAACTATTACAGATACTCAATCCATTGAACAATACTACAACTACACACAACCACACAATTTATACATTCAATTATAGGTTCAACCATTTTCATGAATTAATGAGTTTTGAATAACTCTCATTTACTAATCCATTTCATTTCTCATTAACCTGTCCCTTTCATTATATTTAATTATAGCCCATTATTATTCATTTACCCACGCATTTAATTTCAGTTTTATCATTTATTTTTCATTTCATGGATAACCGAGAAACTAATGAAACCACACCACCGGAAATATCATCCTTCTAGAAACATAACATATGTTAATCCATCACTACAACCCATACTTATCACCATAATAACCACACGTCACAACAATCTCACATCATCCCATTCACATCACATGCCGACTATAATTCACTTTACTACCCAATTTATTTTGAAGCCCAATCGGCCACCACTATCATCACACAAAATCCCTCATCATACAAGGAAACATGCCATGGATAGACACACATAACAACACATCATGGATTCCACAACACCACACTCCAGATTTAACCAAAAGATCTTTCATTGCTTTATTTTATTATATAGAATTTGAAATATAAGTCAATTCCATATTTCCATGGGAAACTAATTCATTATCCATATATAAGTGACTATACATTTCATTCATTATTATATCAAATAATCCACACAAAAATGGCTTCACAATTATACCATCTATAGTATAAGAAAGGATCCTAAGAACCATGATTTTGAAATAAGGAAACTAGAATGTACAATTACATAATAAATATAATCAAAAGTAGTAAAACATGTAATTTCTACACATTTACGTAAACTTATTATTTATCCAATTAATTACCTTATTATTTTTAGCATTACTATCCACCCAAAGGATGAAAAAATCATGTAGTTCACAGACATTCACATAAATATGGGGATACAAAGGATCCTCTTCCTTAAAGAGGATTTCTGAACTGTTTCATAAAATTGGAAGATAGGGAAAGAACCATAAGATCACAACAAAATAAGAAAAAATTAGATCAACTTGAGTCACACTAATGGTTCATCAAAAAAAATCCCAAACACCCTCATAACCAAAAAAATTCCCCACTAATAATTCACAAAGAGGAAACATATAAATCAAGTAAGATAAGGGGTTGTATTCACCACATATTTCAGAAGACTGACCTCCAAACCCAGAGGATCCAATTAAGAAGAAATGGGTTGAGAGATCCTCCAAATATTATCATTTTTTGAAGAAGGTTTGAGGTAAAATAAATAGGAATTAAATAAATAAAGAGTGTTAAATAATTTTTAAACAAGTTGAACACATTCATGGTTTGACAAACTAGTTCAAAAAATGTTTTTTCATGAGGCCCAAAAAATTAAAGATATGAAAAACATTCAGTTGATGTATTCCATGCACTCAAATACTAATTTTTATCTAATTATTTTTACTGAATATTATCCTTTAATTAATTCACACAAGGAAAACTTCTTTCAGGATATGAGTCACTTAAGAAGAAAATCCTATTTTTTAGTTTCAATCCATAAATAGCCAACCTCTATTCCACAAGAAAATTATAATTTCATGAACATGTATTCATGTGATGGACCAATATAAATTGCATAATCCCTATTACAAACACATTCAAACCATCATATATCCTCTACTAAAAGCCTACAACTCCCAAACCAATATTGTAATGGGTTGAAAAGGCACATACCATTACATTGGATACCTATCAAATAATTATCAACCTCAAGAATAAAAAATGTTCATGTAAAGGATATGGAATGGTATAAACAATATTTCTATGAGATATCTAATAGAGATATTATTACAATTGGAAGAATACCTCTATCCAAGCACATCATGCCAAGAAAAAAATCTACAAAACTACCCCACCTAACCACATCACTATCCTTCATCAGGAACTGCACCACAATTATTCTATATAGCCACTAGATACATATCTAACACATAACCATTTCACAAACATTTAAAACAATACATATTACAATACAAAATCCACCATAACTATCATTCAACCCTAAACCAGGAAAAATATTCTAAGAAACTCACCCTCTATATCAATATATTTTTGGTTTTTGGTGGCACTGACTTGGTTGCACAATTTTAAAACGTGTCATATATATAATGGGTCATCATTATAAACGGATTTTACCCTCTTAATATACGTTTTTCCATCACACAAGACACTAATAAGGGAAAAAGTAAGATCTCATATACAATAAATATTCAAAAATCACATCATCAAAGAAAATAAGAAATAGACAAAACTAAAAATAACATCTACTACTGGGCATGCATAGGTGTCTCAACCTCCCAGTTACTCTCCTCCAAAACACCATAACTCCATAGAACATGAACTAGGTGGATGTTTTATCCATTTATAAATTTTCATTGACGTTTATATATCTCTACCACTCACCCCAATAAAAATCCATCATCCTTGACATCCAATTCCCATTGTTCCAGGATTTGAGAGTCATTGTGGATATTCTATTGAATCTAGGACATGTGGTAGACATCATGGATCAAATAGCTAAGTCAGATGCGACGTATGATATTCCACCACTACAACATTCCCCAACACCTCAAAAGTATCAACGAACCTCAGATAAATTTTACTTCCTCTTCCAAAACATTACTTCCCTAATAAGTGGAGATTCTCACGAACACATGGTCCTCAACTCCTAAACCAAAAAAGTAACGGTTCAAGAAGGAATAGACCATTTTAGAGGCTCTCTAAAACCCCATTATAATATTATACAGCACGATAACACTAATTGGTCTCTTGGTTAGTGGTATAGAAGACCTCTATTATGCCTCACCTTATTCTAGAGGCTACTGATTAGCAATGATAATAAAAAATAATTTATAATAAGTAATAATAATAGTATTCAAAATTAATAGAAAAAAACCATGATAAAATATAATGAAATTAGAAATAATATAGTCATACATTCTAACTAGTCTCCATCTAGACTAACTATATATAAAAATACATAAATGAATAAATTATAGGATTCACTACCACCATCCTCGAGCATTATCACATCAATATTAAAACTCATTCTAAAATATCTTACTAAATGATACAATCATATTCATCTACCCTACCTAAAACTAAAATAAATTAGGAATTCAAATGAATTAATAAACTATGGCTACCTGATCAGGGTGTGATTATGACAGAGGTGGGAACCACCGATGGGCCCCCAACTATAACCAGTAAAGAAATGTATGTTCGTGTGACAAAAAAAAACAATAACTATGAAATTGTAAGTAAATAATAACAATTGATCAATGGGTTAAAATATGATAACCTATATCAACTATAATGGATTTAGTCAACACTAGAGTGTCATTAATCATATTCAATAATCAAGACAACTATTCGGTAAACACCCACCCATAATATCATCATATGTTTATACGATCACTCATAGGGTAGATCATACCACACATATGATATCATAATAAACAAGAAATGTATCAGGTGTAAATACCATTTCTTTGTATGTATCCTAGGTATACCGCATAGTAGAAAGAATAAATTTTGGATCCTAGGAGGTATCTTATGCATCTATATAATATCCTGATCATGTTTGATCCTATGGAGTATCACAGGAATCCAAATGTCATTAGCTTTATTTATAGATACTAGGGAGTACATTAGGCATTCTATAAATCATCATTCATATAGATAAATCCTAAGAAGTTTCCTAAGCATCCCATATCTAACCGGTATAATATTGGGTCTATGCAAATATCATATCCAACCCATTTTCAGCAGGTGTAAACACTAGATACTAGGATATCTCCTATGTATATCATTCCAAAACACTCGTGGGAAGTGTTTCCCTCCTATAATATCTCATGTGACAATATTCGGAGTCCATCATTCACCATAACGCAGTACACAAAACTAAGGTTTTACTCCAAATAACACAAAAAATCATTACCAATATAGCCACCTTGG
Organism: Viscum album; assembly: GCA_963277665.1. Taxonomy (NCBI): domain Eukaryota; kingdom Viridiplantae; phylum Streptophyta; class Magnoliopsida; order Santalales; family Viscaceae; genus Viscum; species Viscum album. The sequence continues at coordinate 1,856,946,738 of OY728138.1, forward strand.
TTCACACAATTTATCTACAGTTTCAACGGAGACATCTATAGTTGAAAATATAGACCTATCATCACAAAACCTCACTAGGGTCAATATGAAATTGGAGCACTCAAAAAGGTACCTTAGGACAAATATATAGTCAAACACCCTACGTGGTTTCCACTATCCCATACAAATTATCTAGAAAATATTATTTCTCAAAGAGTTTAACATCTATCAATATTACCTGGATTTTATATCACTATCACATGACTTATAAGAAATCCACACTGAAATCACTCTAGAGAGATGACAAAATTCTCATCACACTTCCCAAGTCATCTTATATTGGTCTACTCAATAAACCTATCATAACTCACATAGGGAAAACCCATATGAGTACTGACATACTAATAGTGGTGGAATACTTATCCCACTCTATGGTCTTATAAACCAAAGGCTATAAGGCATATCATGGTTATCTAATGGTCTAGTTTATCCATTTATCTTAATCACATAGTAAAATAATTTTTGCAGGTTAACTATACTAGGGATACTATGTTCATGAATTCTATTTAAATTATACCCTTCAAAGAGTATTTATCTCAAAGAATATATTTCACAATAAACTCACTATTCATTGGAATATGAGTCATCAATTCATTTATACAGGTTTATTTCTAACACTTGATACTTGAACTAATATATATAAGGATTAGTTTAATGGTATAATCATTTAAATAAAAGGTGGATCAACCTCTTGAATAAACCCATATATCACATGCTATATATCAAAAGTATAAACCAAAGGTGTTTGATAAAGGGAAAAACTAACTCAAACATGGAGTAACTCCTTTAAGAAACACCAACCACTCTTGTCTGAGAACATCCATGCTTCAGACCATCTCTCAAGAAACAATTCCATTACATAAAAATTATCTACATAATTATAAAATTTTATAATAAATTTTCAATATTACTTAAAATAATAACAATTGTTTAAAATATAACTGAGAAAACACTATCACTGAATCCTCAAGTAACGTGTTGTGGTACACTGCTAAAATTCACTCAATCATAAGACACTTAAAATCCCCATTTCTCCTCACTAATTACATTGAAAATTTCATTAATTTAAATTCAAAAACCCTAGAAAATACGTAGAGTGGTGTACCTTAGCTGATAAAGAATTGATGGCTTGTAGAAATCCTTCTGAGATATTCTTTATCTATATTGAAAAAAAGACACAAAATATCATGAAAATTATGCAATTATTAAATGGAAATGTATCTTGAAACCTAATCCAAATACCACTAAAAATAAAGGTGATCAAAGGGAATAAGATCTGTGGGAGGAAAATGATCCATTCATTAAATTTTCTTGGAAACCACTACAATTATACACCTCTCATGGGTGAAATAAATTGGAGTAGTTAATGAGGGAGGTAAATATGATTAACCCAACCCTAACACCCACACTCACCTCATATTAGGGGGGGGGGGTCTAGAAAATTATCAATCTTCCCTAGTTTAAAAAGATACCCAACACTGAGACCGTAGTGTGGTCCTGAGGAATACATCATGTCACCTCAGCAGTAGGATATGATGTGGCTTGGCCACCCTATCAATAGCATGACTGGCCCCCAATAGAAAGGGGTTAACCCCATAGGCCTCCACCATATTGTAGAACTCGGGGCTATGTCATGGTTCCCTTGATTAAGCCTAGGACATGACATAGCTTCTAGGTTGTGGGGAAACCTACCTCTTAGGGGTAGCCTAACCCTATATCCTCTTGGGAACCCACCACTACACCAACGTAGTGTTATTGTGTAGGTATATCCCTTATATAAACACTGTGGTGTAGCCATTAACTACTATGACATGGCCTCCTTCGCTATGGGCCATCATGCCATAGTTCTCATCCATTACACCATAGGGGATACCTATAGTTGAAATTTCAGTTTCAATACCACCCCAACCATTCTCAAATGATCACCTTACCACCCCGATAATAAAATAATTCTCATTACATGTACAAAAAAAATATTTAAGATATCTCAATGCACATCTTCTCTATTTATATACCAATTCACCAAACGAACCCTAATCCTGAGCCAAAATTAAAATTTCTTCTAACATTTACAAACTAATTTTTTTTACAGTCTATTACATTCTATTCAAAACATATGTATCAATACATTCTATTGCAAGGATTCACACCCTAGGTATATGTAATAGTTATCTTGGTCATGTATTCAAAATTGTAAATCTATGTGCTATCATAAAAAAAAATAGAAAAAATAGTATAACCTTTTAAGATTTTATCTCAACAATTAATTAACAAAATAAAAATCAAATAATCATTCTAGTATAATAAGAAATTAATTATGATTTACTGATATATATAAAAATATTCTAAATAATGAATAAAAAATAACCCTTTTCACTTTTCCTTCAATTTATATATTATGAAGGGATTATTAAAATATCTTATTAAATCTTTTTACATTTATCTAATAAAAAAAATACCCAATCGGGATTAATTATTTCTCCCGAAAAAAATTGTTCATATAAGACCCTATGATTTTATAATAAGTATTTCTCTTTATTAAATTTGATACCTTTTACATCTTTTTTTACATACAAAAATGAACTTAAACAAACCATGATTGACATATTATATTACATATGATATTGAAATTAGATTAGATGATATTAATTTGACTAACCAAATTATGAAATATATAAATAAAATATTTCATTAAATCACATGTATTGTATGATGCAAAGGAAACTGAGTGCTCAATTAAAAATGTAAGGAATACATTCATTTAAAAATAAATTATCTATTTTTCAACATATTTTATTTATTCTATACATTATTAATCATAATAAATATTCAAATTTTATTTTATGAAAATATAATTGTAATTAATTAATAATATTCCATAGATTGGTTATCAATTTCCTAGAAAAAACAAAATAATTTGAATGTAAAGGGACATTTTTCATTATTATATTTTTTAGGGCGCAATTTATTTCACATTAATAAATAATAATGATCTATATAGATGAATTATTTCACTGAAATGCGTATAGTATATATTTCATGAAATAAATATAAATTTATAAAATGATGATTACTTGGAAAAGAATTATAGTAAGTTCATTTTATACCTAAAAATTCCTTTTTATAAAAATTAAATTTCAACACATTTTATGGTTTTATTTTTAAATTAAGTTTTATAATTTTTAGGATTTATATTTAATAAAATGGTAAAAAAGTTTTAAATCATAATTTCTATATTTTTTAAAATATAAATTACATTTTGGGTCAAAATTAATACTATCTGCATTAAAAATCAATATTACGGTTAAGGTTATATGCGTTAATGAGGGTCCAAACTAAATAAAAAAGGATAAAATTACATAAAGGATTTTATAAATAAAATAAGTTGAATATATATTTTTCAAATATAAACCATATTATAAATAGACCCATTTTTGAGCAACATGACCTTGAGAGTGACTGTATTATATTCTAATGATCTTAATATTTACATGTTTTTCACTCACCTCACTTATAAAAAGGTACATCGTCTTTTATATTCTTCACACCTTCATAAAACAAATAGATGAAAAAAATTCCATAATATATTCTCAAATTACATATACATATTTTTATGTTTCTTTAATTCCTTAAAATTATAATACAAGGTTTTTAATAAAGAGATCTAAATGAGTTTTCTTAAGTAAGTGTTATAACTCTTAACTAGGTGTTTTAATATTTATTTTTTCTTAAAAATCCTTAAAATATTCTACAACCATTATTATATAATAATATATGTATATTAAATGTAATTTAATTTTATTATGTTGATTGAACTAAAAATTTTCATCTCCATTTTTCATCCGATTGGAATAAAAAGCATCACTCGTGCATATGTATAGACTACCATCTCTAAATTACTTTTTCATAACCATATCATTAATTGTAATGTTAATGGAATTAATTGTTATATATTATTATTTTTAATTATTATTATATATTAAGTATAAAATATTATATACCTTATTACCCTTCCAATTGTTTGAAAAGGACAACAATTCTCTTTTGTATGTGTTGACTGCCCCCTCCATGAGGTAATGTGATACATTTTTCATCTATTAATTGAATGGATGGTGATAAATAGAGATTTAATGAATATAAATGATATTTAGGATATAAATATGATTCAAAAAAGAATAATTATTATTGAACTTTCTTTCATTTCATCCATCAAAAAGTGGAAACGTCACTTTCTTGTACATACAGACTATAGTCTCAAAAATGTGATGTAATTATTTTTTCATAACCACTTCATATAGATTGTATTAAAATAATATATAATTAAAAAATATCTTAATTATTACATGATTATTATATATATATATATTTTTAAAGCATAACTAATTTGCAAGGACTAGAACCAATGGGTAAAAACAAGCATGGAAAATGGAATATTTTCACCGAAATAATCTTTTGAATAAAAAATTACTAAAATATGGGAAATTATAAATTATAAATGGATTAAATATAGTGATATATGTTTGAATAATTATCTATAATATATTTATAATAAAAATATATTTATTATACTAGAGGTTGGAATGCGCATGAAGTAAGATAAGACTTGAGGTAAGGGCTCTTCATCTCCGTATTATTTCATTCAGACATGATTCATGTTGTGAAACTATTGGTGTTTATATAGTTTATATAATACCACTTTTGACATATAATATCATGAATATCTTGATATATATGGACTTTAAATATTCATATTCAATTATTTCTTTCAATGGGATTATTATTTAAAATTTACCAAAGTGGTACCGGTTTATGATAAAATCTCATTTATTTTTAGGATTTTTTATGTAAAATTTACATTGAGGAAGAATTTATGATACATATCCAATAAAAAAATTTATTTTACTCTAATTTTACAATATTGGTAAATTTCATGTATTTTTACAATTTTCCCCAATTTGGTGCCAGAAATGATTGATAGAATTTTTTTAAGAAAAGCTAACCTCATTTAATCTTTAGTTTATGAACTTATTCTTCCATGTCTATGTTATTAAAACAAATTTATGGAGATTGTAGTATATAAATATTTTTTTTGAGATATATTGTTTTTACTAACATTAAATTTTCTTACAATTTATAAAAATTAATCTCTTCAAATTTTTTATGAATGGATTATTTTTTTCATTTTAAAACATTGAAAATAATTCTTTATTATAAGATATATGGAATGAAGGTATTTTACCACCATCAAGACTATTATTTTATTTAAGGATTATATTACAAGTATATATGTTTATTTTAAAATAAAATATTTTCTATATAATCTATACCTTTTTAGTTTTTAAATATACTAATAGAAAGATAAATTTTCACTATTCTCAAATAAATAATCAAATGATATTTTAAAGGTATTTTTTATTTATTTCAACATCCTGTAAGGATTATTATACTTCAATAGGGATATGTTATTATGTTACCATCCACTTTCTTTCTCTGTATTTCTTATGATGACGATGTTTTAAGGATTATTCTATGAGACCTATTTATTTCCCTCTAGTTAATTTAATTACGAAGAAATTTTTATGAAACTCATTTTTAATATGGGTAATGATATGATTATTTTTATAATATTTTTGTGATCTTGTTCCTTTCTTATGTATTTTTTTGTGTTAAAATTGTTCATAGAATTATGTTTCCCACCAATAAATTGGTTAATGTGATATAGATATCCCTTGAGGAATAATGATAATCATGTAAAAGGTTCTTAAAGGCTACGTTTGATGTTTGATGTGTGAGTATGTATGTTACTATCTATTATAACAATATTATATATATAAATTATTATGAATATATTTTTCATTATATTTTTCAAGGAACTGATTTGAGAAAAGCTATGTATACAAGATTTTGGAAGTTAATTATTATGAATAGTTATATTTATAAGATTATGTGTAGACCTGATTAAGAATAAATATGTTCATGAGATTATGATTTCTAATGTTTATGTTTCCAAATATCTACATTATGAATCTGGAATGGTGATTTATGATTTAAAACTCTTATTAATCATTATTCTGGATATTCCATAATTTTGTTGTAATGATATATGTTTTTATAGGCATGAATGTTTTATGTTGATAACATAATCTTTATTATGTTATCATAAAAATATGATCATATTATTCTCACTTACACATGATTTCTCCCATTTATAGATTTATTACGAGTTTCAGCTCACCCTTTCTTAGGTTTCCCTTTCCCAAGTAATGGAAGAAGTTTCTATGTATGATATGTATATAAGAACAGTAAATATAAATAATATTTATGGGATATATTGAAGGTTTTTCATAAATATATTGATTATGTATCTGATCTCAAAAGAAACTAAAAATTTTCCATTTTGGTGAATGTTTGTCTTAAAAATTCAACTAATGTAATGTAATATTTATTTGTAATACATAGTTTACCTCAGTTGGAATTAGAGTAGAGTTTAGTAATTCATAGAGATTAAGTTATAAAGATAAAATAAAAGACAACCTATTACAAGAGAAAATTAATATAGGATGAAAATGAACTTAAATAGGCTGGTAATAAGGTGTCATATATTATTCCATATTAGGTATGACTTTCTTATGAATTTTTACTTCAATTATTGTTTCTTAGAACTTACGTTGGCTATTTTTTTGTTAGTAAAAAGATTTATCTAGATGCAATCATGCTATTAATGAATGTGATGGGAATTGAAATGGTCTTCCTTGTGAGAAACCAAATGGCTTGGTAGCTAGGATGAAATATATTATGACTACTCACTCAAATTCCTCTTGTTATGTGAAAAAAATAACTCAAATTATGATTATTAATACAATAATGATGGAAAAAAATTCATCTATCCTTTTACGTAATAATGTTTACCCTCCTTCTGTGGTTCTTTTAATCCACTAGTTGTAACTAAATTGAGCACTATAATTAAAAAAATATTTTTATTCGTCTATACCCTATTAATGAGATATTTGTTATGGTTTCTTTATCATTTGAAAGTTGAAGAGAATAAATAGTGGACTATTTTCAAGAATACAAGGCATGACAAATAAATTAACATCATTGAATATGAGGTGATTATGAGGGTATTTTTTAATAACAAATTAAATTCAACATATTCTTACTAAGCTAGATAGAGACTTTTCGGAGCTAAATAAGAAGGAGGATGAATCCATTTATACTGCTGGAGAAATCATTATAATATATTAAATGTATCCTTCTAATTTTATAATATAACCTAGGGAAAAAATTTATTGATTCATCAGTGAGTTGAAAATAATTCTTAGATAGGTTTTATTTATAATAGAATTTTATGGTTAGGCATAAATTTTACAACATTCTATAAAGATAGAAATAGAGAGTTGAAACTCCTATTATTGTTATAGTTTTAGTGATTAAAAATAAAAATGGAGCATCATAGAAAATTGAATGGTCAATCCCATGGATGAAATAAATTCCAACCACTTACATGCAAAAAATATATGGTTAAGAACTAATGAATTTATCTAAAAGAAACTAGGAAATGATTCATATTTTTAAAATGATGGTCATTGAGCTAGTGATGTTTGATGAAGGATGAAGCGGTCAGAAAATGAATATTAGATATCAAATATTCAATAGATTGTGTTTATTTTTTTATGTAAGGAGATTAATAATTATACGGATAAAGTTAATGTAATTTTTATCACAACTAACATTGGTTAGGAGAATAATGTGGTGAAAAGTAAACATATCATCCACTCTAGAATTGAAAACATCTTATTTAATTTCTGTTGTTCCCATTATATTATATCTATAAAATCATATATTGCTAATACATCATGACCAGAATGGTTAAAAATTGAGTGAAATTATTAGAACATTAATAATTTTTAATTATAATTCATTTTATAAACATTTTATGGTGATGAAATAAAAATTGATAAATCAATTGATATAAAAGTGTGGTGAGAACCAGAACCTCATAAGACATTTTCAATTATAAAGCATGATAATCATTTGTGGTTTGTATTTAAGACCATGAGGAATGAGAATATATATATATATAATTTACCATGTGTTATTTTTATCTATATAAAGTTTCATTCATGGGTTCTATAATATGAATTTAGGGTATATTGATTGATGCTTTAAAGATCGATGATTCTGAGAAATGGTCTAGACTAACCATTGTGAATGAGATCCATATATTTCTTGGGATGGTTGGATACTATCGATACATTTACAAAAACTTTATCATACCTGTATAATGCGGTACCCATGTTTATTTAGATGGGTGGAAATTTACATTAGTTCTATGAAGGTGGAAATAATTTAAAAGATCTTAAGAGAAGGTTGGTCTTTACACTTAGGCTAACACTACCCTATAGTGGAGAAGGGGTTTTCATCTATATTCATGATCAAATTGTGGAATGAGATGTTATTTTATTTTTGATTATATGGTGATATAATATACCTCAAAAAAATTTATATTTCATGAGAAAATTTACCAAACTCAGTATTTTGAGTGGGCATCGATAAATTTTTATTGATTATATTGGTGACTTATCATTATGGTGAAAAGTGTGATGTATATAATTTTCATAAAATCTTAAATTATATATTAAAACATAAATAATTTAATATGTGTAAAATGATATGGTTTGAGTTGATTAGTGATTATGATTTCTTAAAACATTACCTTCCAAGGAAGGTGTACAAAATAGTTGGTGCCCCGAGTCAGAAGGACCATTCTAGTTTATCCATGATGAGGACTAAAATAGATCAAATAATTATATATTTGTAAAATATGGATCTTGAAATCATATTTAAAAGGGATATAAGCTATATTTTTTAGATTAATGTTCAACCATCCATCCATTCGAGGATTAAGGAGGCACAGAAGAGTGTTATGGAACTATAAGAAATGATGAGGAATTTTTTTAGTTCAACCATGATTATGATAGAAAGATAAGTTTCAAAAAAAAATTATTTTAGACTTATAACATGATATACTGGTGGAATCCCATAGTTCATAATTTTCTATTAATATTATAGATTATTATATATTTAGAGACATTGAAAAATATTTGTAGTGGGACAAAATAAAATGAGATATTACAGAGTATGTATCTTATTATATGTATGATAGTATGTTTTGAATAATAGATTTATGTGTCAGAGTATGTTTTAACTGTTACCCATACTAGATATTAAATTGAAAAACATAAAAACATATTTCATCATTAGACTCTCCAAATAATTTAAATGATATATTTTTATTTGGGCTATAGTTGATTTCCTTTTGAAGTCATAAAATTTCATTAAAATCAATAAAAATAAATTTCTTGATCATATTTATAGGATATTGGTTATGTAAATTGTAATGTTTCATGGGGTTCCACATTCTATTCTATTATATCATGATATGAAGTTTATATATATATATATATATATATATTCAAGAGAAGTATTTAGAATTATTTGAATAGAAAATTAAACTTTATAATTTCATGTCATCCACTGATACATTTATACTCACATAGTAGCATGAAAATACCAAAATATATTTTGAGATATTACTTTAAAGAATTTATAGGTGGTTATGATCAGAAACTTTCTTTGTTCATGTTTTCATAAAAAAATATCTTCCACATCCAAATTTAGATGGTCCTCATAAATACATCTATTGTACGAAGTACATTACGCCCAATGTGTTTGGATAATGTTGGGGAAAGAAATATATTGAGACCTAATATTGCTAAAGAAATGGAAAATAATGTTCGGTCCATTCCTTAGTACATCAATATATTTTAGAATTTAAAGAAAAGAAGGGATGAAAATCATCTATGAGATATAGAGATGAAAGAGAGTGAAAAAGAATTCATGTGAATTTTTACATTGAAGAAGGTTATGAGATTTGGTAATAAGGCCATGTTGAGGCCTATATATTGTATTTCTTATGATATTTTTTTATTGTATCAGGATTGTAGTGTACCACTTGGTGCTTCTATATAACCTATCTCGGGTTCATGATGTCTTCCATGTATCACTTTTGAGGAATTACATACATAATCCTTCACATTTACTATAACTATAGTTTATAACACTTGAAAATGATCTTCGTTATGAATAAAAACTAGTTGGTATTTTAGATCATAGATAGAATGTGATATATAAAATTACCACTTGCATGTTCAGTTTTTTCTGGTGAAACCATTAATTTGAGGAAGCTATGTGGGAACCCTAGGATGTGATGAGGAATAAGTAGCATCAATTTTTTGTATCAGAGAAACCTAATTTCAAGAGTGAAATTATTATAATGGTTCTATAATGTAACAAATTAATATTTTAGAATACATATTTATCTTTAGTAAATTTGATTCTTCAATAGCTTTCTTTACACGTACCATAGAACATAAACAAACCAAAGTTTAAATATTATATAATATATTACCAAGTAATTGGATTGGATGGTATGAATTGGACTAACCAAATTATGAAATATATGAATAAAATATTTCCTTAATACAAAATTATTGAGCAATTCCAATGAAAATTATTGCTCAATGCGATATAATAAGAATAAAATCATTTAATGTTAAGGTATATACATTTCAATATGTCGAATTTTTATGACACATTATGTATCATAGTCATTAATAAAATATTATTTTAATAAAATTTATTTTAATGAATAAAAAATAATTCATACATTAGTCATGGATTTGATATAAATAATGACAAAATCAATTTAATGTAAAATAAACATTTTTCATAAACATATTTCAAGGCGCACAATATATTTCTATTTTATGATATTATAATAAACACTTATGATGAAATAATTTAATGAAATGGGTATATTATATATTTAAAAATGTAGATTTAAATATATCTAAATTTTATTATTTATAAAATAATTATAGTAAATCCAATGTATCCATGAAAAATTATTCCTTTTAAAAAATGGTTTTCATAATTGTTTTTGGGGTTTTTAAAATTAATTTATTCCACTTATAGGAATTTAATTTCATAAAATGGTTTCCATATTTCATAGTTATTTTTCTAAATTAGGTATATGGGTCAATTTAATTGTTGGGATTTACGAATAATAATTGATTTAATATGTAATTATTATGGTAAGGGTTAAAAGGGTTCATGAGGGGTCAAACTAAATATATAATTATTAAAATAACATAAGAATTTTTATAAATAAAATTATTTGAATGGATTTAAAAACTATATCATCCCATATGTTAAATATATCAAATTTTAAGACACTTTATCATGAGTGAATCTTTATTATATTTTAATGATCTTAATATTTACAAATCTTCCACCCAATTCACTTATAAAAGAGAACCTCCTATCCAATTTTTTTCAAAATTTATTAACTCTCATTTATTGAAAAAAATATTTCCAAAGCCCTTTCAATAATACCTCTAAAAATTAAAAATGTGTTGTCTTCTTAAAGGACAAACAGGAGGGTCCTAAATTAGAAATCCAAATGTGGTATCTCAATGAAGTGACATCACTCTTAACCAAGTGGTTTTTGATTTATTTATTCCTTCAAATCCTTCAAATATTCTATAATAGAGATTATATAATACAATAAATATCATCCATATTAAAAAATTTATTATTTTAATGGTAAAAATATTTTTCATCTTCTTTTACACCAATGGGAAATGTAAGTATCGCTTGTGTGTACGTATGGACTATCATGTCCACATATCGTTATAATTGATTTTTTATCGTCGTCTCGTAGATTTTTATATTGATGGATTTAATGGTTATAAATATTTTTCTGAAATTATTATGATTTATTAATTATAAAACATTATCTACCTTATTACTCTAAAATCCATTAGAAAATTATAATGTTGGTCTTCTGCATGTGTGGACTATGACCTCTATGAGTAAATGTGATCATTTTTCATTTCATCTTTAAATGAATGAAAATGAATATAAATGTAATTAATATATATAATATTTATAATATAAATATGATTCCATAAAGGTAAATTTGTATTTACCATTCTTTTACTTCATTCATTGAAAAGTAGAAACCACACTCATGTATGTGTATGGACTACTATCTCCACGATCTAATGTAAATCATTTTTTATCACCCACATATACAGATGGTCATAAAAGTGAAAATAATGAATAAATATTATAAATATGAAATTATTATGATTTTTTAGATTATGAAACCATGACCAATGTAAAAATAGTAGAACCATCAAACCAAAAAATCTATGGGAAACTATCCATGTTTCACATAAATAATAATTTTAATAAATAAATTTTATTGAATTGGCCATTAAAAATTATAATTGAATTATATATAATAAGATATGTATTAATGTGGTTCATTAATATATTTATAACACATTTATATTTATTATACATTATTTTTGAAAGAGTATGAAACAATATAGTCAATGAGTAAGGGTTCTTCATTTTAATATTATTTCATTATGACATGATTTATATTATGCACCTATTGGTGTTTATATAGTGTATATACTACCTATTCACACATATTATTTAATGAAAATATTTATATTCATGTTTTTTAAATATTCATTAAAGGTTTTTTATTTTCATTGTATTATGAATCCAAAGTTACTAAAATGGTAAGGGTTTATGTTATAATCTAATTTTATTTCAGGACTGCCGATGTAAAATTTACATTGAGGAAAATATGTGATATTTATCCTATACAACTCATATATTTTCATATTATATGGTTATTAATTTACTTTAATATTATTAGTATCATTTTTATCTCTTTTATACTTAAAATGATTAATAAATTGTTTTTATAAAAAATTTAACTTATAACCTCTTTGGTTGATAAATTTTCATTCATTGTCCATTTTATTAAAAAAACATTATGGATTTTTTTATCTATAAATAAATGATTGAGAAAAATATTTTAACCACAATTTAATTTATTTTCAAATGATTAAAAATAATATTTTCTAAAAAATTAAATATGATTCACTTTTGACCTGTTATAACGGTGGGAATGGATTGCTTTCTATTAAGATAAACAATGTACATTAATTTTATGGCTATCATGACCATTACATTCATTGAGGATTACATTAAAAGATTCAAAGGTTATTTTAAATGAAAATAATTTTTAAAATGTTCTTTTAATGTATATTTATTTAATATACAAAAATAAAAGGATATTTTCCAGTTTTCAAAGAAATGTTAAAATTTTCTTTTAAAGGTATTCTTTAACTATGTCAAAATCCATTAAATATCATTATACATCATTGGGGATGTGTTTTTATAATACTATTGTTATAAATATGATCCAATTATAATATGTTAAAATATTAGTTATTGAATCAATTAAACAATGAACATTTTAATATTTCATGGAAATAAAATTCTAATTTAATAAGACGAATATCAATTTTGAAATCATTATTTCAAAATAATCCTTGAATTATTTTTTTTAAAATTTCCCTTAAAAGTATGATTTTAATTGATATTTTAGTATTTAGATAATCTTTATTATATTTATAATTTTTTTATAAAATATGTTTAATCAAATAAATATTGATATAAATATGATATAAATAAGTATAAGATTATTTTGTGGAAAAGTGATATTTTTCAGATAACCATTTTTTATTGCATAATGATTTTCTATTTAAATTATTTAAAATAACCCGTAATGAATAATAAATTCAATTAAATGTATAAATTATATATCTATTTCAATTCATATAATTATTATTACTCATCAAATCATTGATATAAAATCATCTTATGCATGAAAAATATATTTTCATAAAAACCCATTTTTTATCACATTTTGAGGGTATACTTTTTAATTAATTTCATACACTTATAGAAATTTATTTTAAAAAAATTAATTTAACATTTGGAATCAGTATTCTCAAATATCTTAAATGCATCCCTTTTATTTTTATGTATTATGAATAATAACCATGATAAATTCTATCAACATGATAAATGGTAAAATATGGGGAAAGGGTTAAAATGTAGATTTAATCTTCAAAATCTTCCATAAACATGAATATATTTCATTAGATGAGTTTTGTTCCACCCTACACTTCATATATTCTAAAATATGGAAACTTGGATCCAATTTCCTTTGTTATAGTCCTTTATATTATTTATGTGATGGAAAAATCCATATTGTCACTCTCTTAGTTTTAATTAATATTATATATTCACTTAGAGATAATAAGATCTAATGGATGAATATAATTTGTTTCAGAATAAGTTATTTATTTTGAAGTTAGTAATTTATTTTTTATTTTAAATGATGGTATAATTCCCATAAATGCTTATAAAACACTAACTCTGTTCTTGTGGAAGTAGTATAAAAATAAACGTAAATGATTTTAAAAACATAACAAGTACTATTTTTTGGATTAATTATGGTTGATATTTAATTTTTTGTTAATAATTATTTTTAAAGAGTTTATATTGAAATTTCATACCTATATTTATTTCACTAATAACAAAATATGTAAATTGTTTTTTGAATTAATTTATGGGTATTTAATGTTAAATTATATTCTATTAATTGATTTAAAATCATAAGAATAATGAAATTGGATGAGAGGGATAATATAGGGTAATAATATTCATACTTTTTCCTTTTTTGTTCCAATTATTTCATTATATATAAATGTAAAAACCTTTAAAAATAGAAATGTTTTTACCATTGTTAAGGTTAGGTTTAAACCAAAAGACAATGTTTAAAATTCTATATAAAACAATCCAAATATTATTGGTTTATTGTATTTCAACTTTAAAATAGCTTATAATTGAAAAAATTTCAACTTATCTTCACTTTTACATGAAATGTAATTTATAATATTTAAATATTTTATATAATTCCAATTGTGTCATTTCCCTCACTTATAAAAGGAAAAGACCTTTCTTATATTCCTCACACCTCATGAGATGTTCATCTCTACCAAACCCAATAAAAATTCCTTATTAAATTCTTTTGTGACATTATATATATGATTTTATTATTAAATGAAAGTCCCTAGAGTCCTTATGTAGATATCCAAAAGATTTTCTTGAAAGAGGAGATAATAGTGTTAACCGATCATTTTGATTTTAATTCATCTTCATACTCAATAAAATATTATATAATGATTAAAATTTAGTAAAATGACTAAATTAAATTCATTAAAAGTTTATTATTCTAGTTTCACTACCCTTTTTCATCTCCTTTCCATCCTATGGAAAATGATAACATCACTTGTGTGTACGTATGGCATGTCTTCTCCACATAGCGGTGTATTTGTTTTCATCACCAATTTAAATGGATGGTTTTAATGACGTAAATAACTAACATATATGATATTTATGACATAATTATTACTATATATTTATAATGTATAATTTCCATTATTACCTTCCACCTGTTAAAAATGATAATGTCACTAATGTGTAGATGTGCAATATTACTTCCACAAAGTGATGTGATTCATTTTTCATATCCACATTTAGTTAAAGATAAAAAATATATATAATGAATAAATATAATAATTAACACATGAATATAAATATGTATATTATGAAACTATAACCAGTGAAAAATTTAAAAAGAACTTTTGTGATGAAAATTGCAAGTGAAAACTATAAAGTTAATAAATGATGATTGATTTGACTAGGAATTGGAAATGAATGGGTAAAAAAATATATAAAATTTTTCAAATATTAATATTATTATCATATGAATTTAAAAAAAGTTTAAAAACATTATATGGGTAGTAAAAGCATATTAAATTAAGTTGAAGTGTGATGTAAGAAGTATTTATCTCAATTTCTACTTTATGGTGACATATTCTAGTATTAGGCACTTATTTTATTTTATGTGTTGTATTTATATCCCATTTATTTTATTTACCACGAATCTATATTTATTCATGGTATTTAAAGTTCCAATCTAATTTTAATGTTTCAATGTGTCACATACATGACTTATTTTAATGATATTTTTCATTTCATTTCTTTTCTTTCTTTGTTATCGGGGGGTTTCTCATACATTTTTGGAAGAAATTCTGAGTTTTCATGATTTGTGCCAAACCACAAGCCCATTTTTAGATTTAAAAAACAATTTGGTTTCTTTAATAACTATTTCATTTTTCAAAATTTTTTACTCATTCCACTTCTAACATGACTCTACTAACATATTAACACCACCATAACAATTTGGACCCTCGAGGAATCCATAATCATGGTGGATTTGGGTTTTTATTTAAAGAATTGGGCCATCCCCCAAGATCATTTGTATTTTTTTAATATGTATATTTAATATCATATTAATTTTTTAGTATTTTTTAGTGATTCCACATCCCAATCTAATACAATAGCCATAGACGCACCCCCATCTTTGTGTCTTCCTTTTTGGAGAAAATATCCATCACGGATTAGGGCTAAACTTCTAAGGCATTCTCAAATCGTCCATATTTGCAGAGGTTATTTGTTTCTTTCATAACTCATTAATTTTTTACTATTATTCCCCATTATAGTTTTTACATGACCTCCTCATCCATATTTGAACCTAAATTTCATTTTTGGTTGTTTGTAAATTCATCAACTGGTGTATTTGGGGCGTTTTTTTTTCAGTATATCTCAAGTTAGTGGGTTTCCTCTCATGTTCCATCTATTTTCGTACGGTTTCATCCACTTTTCTTGAGGTTCAAAATTTTTCAAAATCTAGGGTTCATACCTATGATTTTATTTGGTGTCATTTTAGTGAAATATTTTGGGTTAGGGATTGATTTCACTTCCTTGTGGTGCAGCGGTGGTGCGATTGAAGTTTCACACAATAGTTTGGAGTTTTTGGCACAAATGGTAGATGGTTCCATGTGTAAGCATTATTAGATATGTTAGTTTATCTTGATTTATATTTTTATCATGATTCTATTCTATTGTTTTTGGTGCATAAATTATATTTGGTATCCTTTTTTAAGCATTTGATTTTGGGTTATATTTTTGTGTAAAAATGAATATTTTTGGTGTGTATTTCATGTTGTGTTCATTGGGGTTGTTTTATGATTCATGGAATTGTTTTACTAATTTATGTTATGACTGAAAATTATGGTTTTATGTGATATTTGTAGGATTTTTTTCTTCAAAGGAGATTATTATAAGGATTATATGTGCAAAGAACAGTTACACTCATTGGAATTGTTTTGTGATGGTTTTAAATGGTTTTATGATTTATGTAAGAGGTGAAATTATGTTGCCAAACTATTTTGGTAGGTGTGTACATTTGAAATGGTCTATTTTAATTTGAAAGGGTTTTTATATGTTGTGAAACATCTTGTAAAGGTTTTATAAAACTGTTTAAAGGATTTGTTGAAGTGTGAAAGAGAGGTGAAATGTGTTGTGGGATGTTTTGGGGTGAGTATGACTTCCAAAATGAATTTGAATGAAAAAGGGGATCATGTGACTTGTGTGTGTGTTACTTAGATGTGGTATTTTCATATAAAAATTGTATTTTATGACTTGTGGAACTTGTTTGAGAACAAGATAGAAAACCTCAGAATCTTGGTGAGTGGATGTGTACTAGTATGCCGGTGATCCCATGTGATTTAGCCCCTGTTTCAAGTAGAATGTTTGAAAATGAAAAAACTAACTAATATATGATGATGATGATGATTATGGGGGTACCACTAGGTTATGGGTATGATACCTAATAGTGGCTCGTGTGCTTGGGAAAAATATTTGTATGGTTACATTAATTGAGTACGAGGTACCTGTGACCCACATCGAGATAGTGCCTATGATTGTTTTCTGATTTCTAGTGCTCAGTAGAAATTTTAAACATACCACTCGAATATGGTATGTTAGGATGGAGAATGTCAGTAAATTTTCCATTATATTTAAAAGTGTTTATTTCTTTTAATTTATCCCACTTGAAAACTGATTTTATTTAAAGTTGCATCTTCTAATGATTTCTGTACTTGCATTTCTTGTTTACAAAACATGCAATATTTTTGTCTTATAATGATTATCACACGGAATATTTTTGTGGTGGAATCATACTGTGATTTCACTCACACCCTACATACACCATTTGTTGTAAGTAGACCTAGTTATCATTGTTGTAGGTTGGGTAATGATTTTAGTGAATGTGGTATGGGTTTCTAGCATCCTTCATGATGCAGTGATTTAGAGATGTATTGTGGGCGTTACCCCGTGAAATGAGGTGGTTCATGGGCTTTAATTTTTGGTTTTTTTCTTTTGTAATAGTTTTTATACATTATTTTAAATTGTGTAACTCAATTATGATATTTTGTAAAAGATAATTTGGTTTAAAAAAAACAGTTTTGTTTTATTGGATTTATTTCTTTTTTTTATGTTTATAAAATCCTGTAAATAGTTCAAAAAATTTATTTTATGATACCCCAGAACTTGTGCCAATGCATGGGGATCGTGAATTCCCTTCAGATCATTCCATGGACCGGTTCAGGTGCTCGTTCCAGATTCGGTTCGTGAAACAAATCATATAAGAGAATCATGATCACTCTCATTGGTCATGTTATTTTGGGAAGAGTTGGGATAGTCCAGAGTAAGGGGTGTCAAGACTTGACATTCCAATTAAAAGTTGGGTTTTTGGCCAGCAAAACGCATGAAGGGATTCAATTCACCAGGGGAAGTTAGGTTTTATCTGGGTCCTTTTGATTTCATGGTTCATCAATAATTGGGGAAATGAAAAGAGAGTTGGTTCAATGGTCTCAGTTAGCTCGTAGGGCCTAGAAATCCATATGGAGTAGGGTGTATTGTCCTAGAAAACTCTCTGTTATGGTGAAGTTATTAGTACATGGACACCCTATATATGTCCAAGTCACCCACCAAAACTAGTTTCCTCTTGCATTGTCTTCTGTCAATTTGTTGTGGAATCCTGGAAGCTTGCTTTTAAAATTAGAAATATGAATTTTTATGAAATGACTTTTCATTAATGCAGAAGTGTATAGAATTATAACATGGTGGAAATGAATTTTCAGAACTATTTTGAAATGGTAAATGGTGTGATTAAACCTATTTTAAAAGTATGAATTATTTTAGAGTGGGTTTGGAAAATCTATTCCAAATATACTTCGCTGAAGTTTTGACAAGTGTTTTAAGTTGAATGAAGTTTATTTGGAATTTATATGTGGGGTTTTAAGATAAAATTTGACCTGGTAATAATAAATAATTTTAAAAGTTTTATGAATCATTTTAATCTTGTTTAAATAATAAGATATGTGTTTCTAAATGGATGGGTGTTGATTAAAGGGAGTTTTTTTCATAAAACTGGGAGTATTTTCAAATGGGTTGAAATGTTTTGAAATTAATGTATGGATTGAAAGGGAGTTTTTATTTGAATGATTTTTTCTTTCAAAAATGTTTTTTAATATTTAAATTAGGTTTTTATTTTATGGTTAGTGTTTTTGAGAAAAAGGGAAATGTCGATTGAATGTTTTTGTTTTGAAAAGTGGAAGGAATTTTTTATTTTAACCATTGGTATTTATGTGATTGACCATAAGCAAGGGGTTATATGGGATGATGGATGGTTAATGGCAGAATGGATGAGTGGTGGGATGGATATGCGGAGGGTGCTTAGTGTGGAATGGAAACATTCATGTGTGAGTCCCATAGGATACCATTGGTGGGTACACTAACCACCGACCTGTTTATTTTCAATGAAGTGACATATATTAAATGAAAACATGATGTCCTGATGAATGTATTGGGTGGTGTGTCTTATGTGTTTTTGGAAATGTTTTTTGTTGTGGGATGATTTGTGTTTAAGATCCCCTCTTGTTTGAATGATGTTTTGGGTTTGTGTTTGGTCGATATGTCGGGTTAAAGGGCTGATCAGGGGCCTATTCTGAGAAAAGTTCATGAAGCCCTTATGGTGGATCCCCTTATGTGTTTGGTTATAACTAGTGATATTTTTTGACCAATGGACCATCTTGGTTGGGTAATTGGGTTATATCATTGGATAGGGTACGCCCCCATAAATATTTAATGCATGACTGTAGTGGAGAACAAATTGCTTCTCCATTGGAAAGTCCTCCAGTTACTCAATAAAAATAGTATTTTACCCTAGCATTGGAGGCTAAGTCCACATCAGTTCCTTTAATGGTTTTGTGGATCCTCTTGTAGCGGGATAGTGGTCATGGAATGTTGAAATAGACCTCAGTTCCTTTAGTTACCTTTGTCACCATAGGTGGGAGCGGTTTGTGGTTGTTAGTGTAAAATGTTATCTAAGAGGGCCTCTGGGTATTTCATCTGTATCTCAAAAATGCATGTTCATGTTAAACCACAGGTGTTTGGAATATGGTCAAGAGGGGCTGATATATCCTTTTGTAAGAAATAGTGTGCTATTTGGGACTCAACATAAGGTCCCTATCTATATGTTGTTTCCATCATTTGCAAGGGTCATGTTTAGTGACACCTTGAGATGTCATGTGCTAGTTTCACTATAAAATTGAAGGTTTTGTAATCTTATAAGAGTCTTTGTTTTGTTGGAAGTGTGCCTCCCTTCGAAAAATCTTGACATCCTCTATTTAGAGGAAGGTATTTTGATATGTCCTTTTCTCTTTCCATTTCTCATCTAAAGAAATAGGGGGTTATGTGTGTGCATATTCTAAGCACTTGTTTCTATAAAATTTTTGGTTTTGGTAAAGTGAGTTTGTAGTGTGTTATGTCTCATTGAACCAATTTGGGATCATAGTGTAGTTGTTTTTGGAACCGAAATAATAATTTATGTTTGGGGGTTTTTGATGGCCTGACTGTGAGGCCGAAGATTCTTCAATCATCTGATCTCTAGAAATAGGTCCTGGAGTGAAGCTAGTGTGTAGTCGTGGAAGACCCAGGGTTTTTAAAAATTGGTTGTCTAATTTCCATACTTCATATGAATGTTGGAAATAGTTTAAACCTTTGTTATTTTCATATTTCTCTAGTTATTATCATTCAGTGGAAATAGGTGGGGGAATCTTGTTCAAACGTTATCTCCTAAGATCATTCTTTCCCTCCTTTGGTTTACATTTAATTTTAAGAGAAAAGTATGAAAATTGGGCTAGGAAGAGGGTAGCACACTGTTTGCACACAATTAATAGTAACAGTTTGCCAACCTAGGAAACTGTACGATAAGAGACAGTAGCTATCACACGATGTCCTCATGGCCATGCGCCTTGGGCCATGTAACTATGAAAAGTTTCCCCTTTGGATAGAATGCTCCACATGGTAATCCCATGGTTTCCCTAACTGTGTGAACTAACCGTGCAGCTGTGCCAACTCTTAAAATTTTGGGGTCTTCTCATGATGGATCGTGCTAATGGTTTAAGATGGTCGGATTTTATGGTGGGGAGACCCACTTTGGGTCTCATGTGAGTTATTTTGGAAAATTATAATGAATGCATACCCCTTATGTCAGGGAGTTTGTTCGGATCTCCCCTATTACTGTCTCAATTCTATATCAGGAAAAATTGAGTTTCCCTTTATGGTGGGGAGTCTGTTTATGTCTCCCTGTATCAGTAACTTTTTTTCCCTAGTATTGGTATGACAATATGTAGTCTTATCCCATGTTGTTTAACCAGAAACTTCCTCCTTGAGTAAACATTGGTATGGGAGTGTGCCAAATAGTTTTTTTGAAGTAAGACTATAGTCACCTTATTTGTTTTTATTGTTCATTCTAGGTAAGTTGCTTGAGTATTGTTCGGATAGTGTTTGAGCTCCTCTATTTTGGGATATAGTTGGAATATGTCTGATCATTTCAAGAAGTGGTGTATGTTTTGGTTGGTGAGAGTATTCCTACCTCGATTTATCATTTGGAGTTGTTTTGGCCTTTTGGGGGCATGTGAAACTTGGCAAAGGAGTCCATTTTGGCATATCAGCTGGGTTTGGTTTTCGATTTTCCCTTTATTGTGGCTTTCTGAGGGAGGAAAGATATATGGTGGAGAGAATTGTAACATACATGAACTATTTTAAATTTATTCTTCATTTAATTACCATTCTTGATGTATTGTGGGGGTTTCCCATACATTTTTTGAGGAAAGGGTGAGTTTTCATGATTTCGGCCAAATTGTGAGCCTATTTCCAGATTTAAATACCAATTGTGTTTCTTTTATAAATCTTTTATTTATCAAACTTTTCCACCCATTCCACTTCTAACATGTCCTCACCTAACCTATTTACACCACAATATCAATTTGGGATCCCTATGAATCCATAATCATAGTGGATTTCTATTTTTATTTAACGAATTGGGCCATCCCAAAAGCCCATTTCTGATGTTTTAAATTTTTTTATCTAATATATCATTAATTATTTACTCTTTTTTGGTGGTTATACCTCCCACTCAAAGCCACCTTCACTAAGTGTTCCCCCATATTCATGTCTCCCTCTTTGGAGCTCATTTCCATCGTGGATTAGGGAACATCTTCTCAATATTTCTCAAATCATCTTGATTTGAAGAGGTAATTTGTTTCCTTCATAACCCGTTCATTTTTACTATTCCACCCCCCATTATAGTTCCTACATGATCTACTCAGCCTTACATGAACCTAGCATGCATTTTTTCAAGTTTGTAAATTCGTCTACCAGGGTATTTGGAGTGTTTTATTCAAGATATCTCATGTAAGTGGGTTTCCTCTCATGTTCTTCCCATTTACATATGGTTTCTTCTACTTTACATGAGATTATAAATTATCTATATTCTATAGTTAAAACCTAGGGTTTTATTTTATGTCATATTGGTAAAATATTATGGATTAGGGGCGGATTTTACTTCATTTTGGTGTGTTGGTGGTGTGATTGATGTTTCACACAACGATGTGGAATTTTTTGAACAAATGGAAGGTGGTTCCATGTGTAAGCATTGTTAGATGAGTTAGTTTCTCATGATTTATATTTTTATCATGATTATATTCAATTTTTTTGGTGAAAAATTATATTTGGTATCATTTGTTAAGTGGTTGGTTTTTAAGAGGATTATTTGAGCAAAAATAAATATTTGTGGTATGTATTCCATGTTGTGTTCATTGGGGTTATTTTATGATTCATGGAATATTTTTTACTAAATGATGTTATGGCTAAAAATTCTGGTTTTATGTGATATTGATATGATTTTGGTCTTCAAAGAGGTTTTTTAGAAGTATTTTTTTGTGAAAAACGCGGTTACACTCCTTGGAAGTGTTTTGTGAAGGTTTTAAATGGTTTCTTGATTTATGTAAGTTGTGAAACTATGTTGCCAAACTATTTTGGTAGGAGTGTAATTTTGAAATGGTCAATTTAATTTGAAAGAGATTTTATGCGATGTGTACTATCATGGAAAGGTTTTATAATATTGTTTAAAGGATTAGTTGAAGTGTGAAAGAGAGATGAAACATGTTGTGGGCTATTTTGATGTGAGTATGATTTCCAAAATGAATTTGAATAAAAAGGGGATCATGTGAAATGTGTGAGGTCCATTTGGTGTGTGAGTGACTTAAAAAAGGTATTTTCATGTGAAAATTGTATTTCAGGTCTTGTGGATATTTTTTGAGAAGAATAGAGAAAACCTGGGTATCTAGGTGGGCAGACATTTACTAGTATGCTAGTGATCCCATGGGGTTTGGCCTCTATTTCACATATCAAGTTTGATAATGAAAATACTAACTAAAGTATGATGATGATGATGTTGGGGGAATAATATTTTATGGGTCTAATCTCTAATACTAGATTGTGTGAATGAGAACAAATATTGGTGTGGTTACTTTCACTGAGTATAAGGTACTTGGGACCCACAACGAGATAATGACTATTGTTGTTTTCCCATTGCTAGTGCTCATTAGATATTTCATACATGCTGTTGGAATATGGTATGTTTGGCTAGAGAAATTCAGTATATTTTTCATTCTTTTTAGAAGTGTTGATTTTTTTTAAAGTATCCCACTTGAAAACATATTTTATTTAATGTTTCATATTCTAAATATTTTTTTACTAGCATGTATTGTCTACAAATCATTCAATATTTTTGTATTATAATGATTATCACATGGAATATTCTTGTGGTGGAATCCTACTAGGATTTGGATCACAACCTAATTAAACCTTTGGGTGTAAGTAGACTTGGTATCATTGTTGCAGGTTGGGTAAAGCTTTTAGTGCTTGTGGTCTGGGTTTCTTAAACCCTTCATGATGCGGTTTTCTGGAGATTGATTATGGGTGTTTCCCCTTGTAATGAGGTGTTTCATGGGATGTCCTATTTTGGTTTTGTTCCTTTTTAATTTTTTTTAAACATTAATTTTAATTTTGTAACTCAATTATCAATTTTTTTGAAATATAATTTGGTTTGAAAAATCCCAATTTATTTTATTTGATTTGTTTGTTGTTTTATGTTTATAAACTAAGGTAAATTGTTCCGAAATTTAATTTTATAATACCTGTACACTTTTGATAACCTTAAAGGATTAGTAATTCCCTTTGGATCTTTCCATAGTCCTAGTTAGGTGCCGATTTCAGATCTGGTTTGTGTCATAAGGGGTTAAAATTCAAATGTTTCCCAAGAGGATAGAATTTATTTTTACCACCCTATTTTTTGGAATGATTAAATATTAATTAAAGAAAAATTATAATAAATACATAATAAAACACATATATATTATTTCAATATGGATATTTAGAGAATTTAAATGTTTTATTGTAAAATTTTCTTCTCTTTTTAACCCAAATCAATCAAATAATTTTTTTAATGAGAATATAATCTTATTTCTCTTCTTAATCATGAATATTTTATTCAATATTAATAATTTCCTAAAATTACATTAAAATCCATATTTATTTAGATTTTATAATTTACTAAATAAATTATATTTTATCATTGAGTTACATTATTTGTTTTGAAAGTAATATTTCTAATGTTCATGAAATGGGACGTCTTTGAATTTCTTTTCTAAAATTCAAGCGGAATGTTTCCATTTAAGGTATATAATGTTAATAGATTTTCCCACTTATATAAATATTTTTTTATATTTTTCTTATATAATAGTTTTTCTATTGTTTTAAAAGGAAAATTAATTATTAAAAATTTGTTAAAAATTTATTTTTAATTTTTTCTATTCTCTAAAATATTTTATCTAATTAGAAAACCTATATTTATAAAGAATTTAAGGCCATATTTTATCTTTTATTAATTGTTTGGTCATGAAATTTATCTTGAATAATTGAATTACTTATGATCATATTTCATATGATATATCCATGTTTATTATATCATCATTATTCTTAATTTCTTAAACCATATTTCATTTCGACATATAATTTTTTACTATGAAATTTATTTGATTTACTAGGAAAATACGGATGTTCTATATTATTTAATCATTATATATGTTTGTCGATAAGGAATATTGTTTATTAATTAAATTTAAAATTCAATATATGAATAATGAATTAGATATGAAGTTATAGGTGGGGGCCAATTATAGATAACCTCTCGATACATCAACATGTATTAGGAGACAAATCAATTAGTTGTACTTGTTTAATGGGTTTTTGTGTATACCTATCAATATTTGAAAGTTTTCTGACATAGGGACTTGTTAAATAAATCCCACATTATTCATTTCCTTCACTGCAAATTTAGTTATTATTATCCTTGGGATTAGTATATTTATATTATCAAGGGATAAATTTAATTCACATGTTATTGATTAAATAGAACGTGTTTTTAATTATCTATTATTCCATGTGGATTATTCATTATTTACACATGGTATATCCAATTTTACATTTCCCCAATTAGTCATTTGAGATCAAAAACCAATTACATCACCTTGTTTAATGGGTTTTTGTGTATACCTACCAATACTTGCAAGTATCTCAACATTGGGACTTTATCAAGAATTACAACATTATTCATTTCCTTCACTTAAAATTTATTTAATATTATCCATGGGATTACTAAATTTATATTTTCCATAGATATATTTCCTTCCCATGTTATTTTTTAAATATAAAGAGTTTTTAATTATCTATCTTTCCATATGCATTGTTCATTATTTACTCATGATATATCCTATTGTACGTTTCCATTATTGAGCATTTGAGATCATGACTATTATATTTTACTTTAAATGGGTCATTAAGATGGAATATTTGAGTGAGTTTAAGGATGTCTAATATTTAAATTTACAATGTTTTATATTTTATTTCCTGTATAAAATGGGAATCATATATGTATTTGGTTTTTTAAGACTACATAACACGTCATTACAAGGTTATGGGATACCTTGTATCCTATTCTAATTTAATAATGTAGACATTGGATTAGTGTTACTAGAGTTGGGTTCTTTATAGTTTGTTTTAGAAAATATTTTATATAAACCATTTGAAATAAATTCAATAATTCATAGAAAATATAACATAACCCTATGAAAGTCTATGAGGATAAGTCTAAGTATGTGATTATATCAAAAATTTGGTAAAATGTAATTTGTTTTTATTTTCCTAGAAAAAAATACATATCTAGATACTAGTAAGTGGATACAACCGGGTCATAGATTTACCTAGTAGTATAAACCTTAAATGGGGTGGATTAGGTATTAACATTATCGGTATTGGTGCGCGATGAGTGAGACAAAGACAAAAAAATAGATCTAAACTCCTGGAAATTTGATCTGGTTGATCGATAACATATCTATGAAAAATTAAAATATATTTTAACATATTTTTATGATTTAAATATATTACCAAATAAATGATCTTTGTAATTTTAATATTATCTATGCATAATTTTTTATTTTTTGTTAATGGTTACTCCATATTTAGAATTATATGAAATAATTTAAATTTGATTTTGTTATCAGCTAATTAAATATATTATAGTGTTTAGAAGTGGACCCTTGTGGAAGTAATGATATCAATACTCATGGACATTATAGATATTACCTTGTTGAGGAAATCAATAAAACTAGTGTTAGAGTTGAGTAGATCATAGCCATATTGAGGAATATCACCCTAGTTAGGACTATTAACCTTTCACATATAGATAAACATGATGTTCCATAATATGGTAAACCTATATTGGATCATTTCATATAATTCAAGACTCCCTATTTCGATGGAAATAATAATCCCTTAGAAAATGAATAATGGATTTAGTCCCTTGAAAAGATATTTCTGGACTTGCGATATTGTGGGAGGGAAAAGGTTATACTAGTAGTATATTATGATATATATAATACTAATAAAATGGTGTCATTGACCTAGATTACAAGGGAGGAATAAGAAATAGAACATAAGGAATGTATATATTTAAAACAACAATATTTGATAAATATTTCCTTCATGATCAATGAACTGAAACTAAGATAAAGTTACCCAACATAAATAAAAAGGAAGAGGAAAGTGTTGTAGAGTATGTTGATAAATTTAAAAGAATATCTAGGCATACTGTGAATTAAATATGTAATAGGAAAAAAACAGTAGTCTATTTCTATTAAAGGATTACGAAAAACCTCCGATGGTAACCAGTTTATCAAACAATCTAATCATGTAATTAAATATGTTAATGTACCATAAAAATAGAAAAATAATTTTTTAGATTTTATATCGTTAATAGAAATAAGCAGAAGAAGAGGTTGGTTTATTAATAAGATATCATGTCAAATTAGAAGAAGGTAATTAATGAATTTTCATTCTCAAATAATTGTGGGAAGAAATATCTAGACAAAACCTTGATGGGAATCAAATTTTGTTATAATAGAGGAGATACAGGTCATCGAGATAATGAGTGTAAAGGAAATAAAGAAATCACTTACATCCAATTCTTCAATTATAAAAAATGGTTTATTTTTAAAACCAAATTCTCATGTGTTATAGAAACCATCAATAGAATATTCCATGGGTAGAATTCAATTCTTACATAATCACAAAAATTGATGTTGAATTTCATAAATATGTAGTGGATGGTGCATCTATTAGAGCATAATTTTAGCTATTTAATTGTTTTATTCTTGATCTACGAACTCTTTTATATATTTTGTCTTTTACAATAAAATGAAATATTTTCCTAGAACCAGAAGAATGTAATTTTAATTAATACTTCTAGTTGAAATCTAACACAGATAAGGATGTTTCAATCATTTCCCATTATAACACATAGTTTTATATAATTTGAATACTTTATTAATAAACATGTGGGTGAATTTGATATAATATTTTTTATGGAATGAATTTCAAATTATAATTAAAAATTTTATTTCTTAGAGAAGGAGACTATGATTTATGTTGGAGATGTTGAAACTATAGTCTTCATAGGGGATATTTAATTATCTGGGTCATGTTTAGATGCACCTCCAGTAGCTCCTCTAAATGGGATTCCTAGGGACGAAAAGCAAACAAAATATGCAAATGGAAAAGTATGTATTCAAATTAATTATGTACTTATTTTATATGAATAAATTTAGTCCTTTCCTAAGAAATTACAAGGATAAAAACTAGAGTTAAAAGATGAGATTTCTGAGGTTTTAATTCTAGTTTCAATACCTCTATCAAATAATCGATATAATGTGACCACCATTGAATAATTGGAATTGATGAAATGAAATCTTGAGTTGCGTCATAGGGGACTTATATCAATTAGTGTTTTACCTTGGGGAGAACCTGTTCATTTCATTAATAATAAGTATAAATTGATGAGGTTGTGAATTGAATATATGGTAATCAACACTATTAATATAAATAAAAAGTATCATTAACCTCCCATTTATGAAATGTTTGATAAACTTTAAGAAGCTTAATATTTCTCAAATACATGGATTTGTTTTGTGTGTAATAAGTTGTACGTATATAAAAATGATATTTGAATGACAATATATCGAATGAGGTATAAATATCATGGGATTAAAGAAGTGTCACATAGATTAAATAATTTACCCTCAATTTTTATTTTTATGATGAACAAGATCACATGAGCCTCAACCCAGTTGGGGAGCTTTCTTTAAGTGCATCAAAGAGACCCAGGTTCAAAACCAGGCAGAGGCATAATTTCGGGTGTTATAGCAGCACTATAATACGTACTGTATATAACTCCCCAACCCCAATTACACAGATTCAGTGCTTTATTACATAACATAGGAATGATATAAGGAATCATGTCCCGAAAGACCGATCAATTTAGTATTATTCAAAACAAGATACATATATAAGTTCAACATTGCAACTTAAAAAGAAATACAACACTAATTTGTTCCATTAGAAAAATAAAAGTAACATAGATTATGCCTTCAAGTCCCTCATAACTAACTTCTTCATATCTTGGGAAAATGAAACATAAGAAAGGGGTGAGCTCAAATGATCAGTAAGGGTAAGCAATCCAGCGGAAGATAACATACACATTAGGTATGATGAATAATTAAAAACACATGCATTTACAAATAAAAAACATAAACACTTTATAAGAGTAATATGAGTTGAGTAAATAATTCCAAAATAAAACATAGTCATGGGTATTCTACTCGTCGAATATCCACATGAACCATCAATATTATTTTCATAACGAGGGAATGTATAATGACAGATATTTTGAAACATCTTGTCAAGGCCTCGACCAAGACATCTAAAAATTATTTATGCCTTGGCCAAAACCATATATCAAATTTGGAAAAACCTCGGCCAATTCCCTGTCTAATTGTCTCATGAGACCTACTGAGGAGCTATAATAGGCTCCAACCGTCACATACTAAGTCCAGTACATTCCTCATATTAAAATGTTAAAACATAAAATTGACATTCGTATTAAAACAAGCATAAAAAATTTCAACAATTTTAACATAAACCATGAATGGTATAAAAGTAACACATCCATAGTGAAAAATATCACAAAACCATCAATACAGTATGGAAGATTTGTATCATAATAAATCAACTTCAAACATGTTTAAAATCCATCAAAGGATGTTGACATTGATGAAATTAAATTATTTGAAAGAAATATTTCATTCGATTTTGAAACCATTTAAGAGTCACTTAATTATAAAATAAATCATTTATTTTGAAAATATTCTTACAATCTTGTAAGGGAAGCTTCGATGATGTTATAATGGCTAAAAATAGGCGCATTTTCTGTATAAGTTAAAAAACATTCTTACCTTAATTTTGTCGAAAAGGTCATAAGGTAACTTGTTTAGAAAACGACAGAAAGATTTATTTCAAAAAATATATGGTTAAATGAGGATATTGATGAATTTAACCCAGATTATAGTAAATAGTAAAAATCTTTTGAAATACATTTCTAAGAAAACATGGATGTGGATGATAAAGAGGCCCCATTAGATACTTACGTAAAAACAACCTCGGGTAATAAAGATATTGTGAAATTAACCCTTACCTTGTACATTTCCATAGTCGATGGTATTTTAACCTCCACTATAATAGTTAAAAAATTGTTATTAAATTATAAAATAACTATATATATAAGTATGATATCATATATGATCCTTTAATATTTCTTTGTTAATAATATTTCAGCAGTATCATCGTTTCAGGTGTTAACTGATTCCTTTTCCTTTATATTATTGGTTATGTAAGCCATGTTTGTTATGTATAGGATGTATTTGATACATATGAATAAATATATTATGTTCTTAAACATTATTTTTAATCATTATATGGGAGTTAGTCTTTAATGGTTACAATGGGGAAATGAATCTCATCGCGTTTGTGGAGACGGTAATGCGTACGTACGCACGAGCGACAATATCTTTGATGGTGAAATCATATACAATTGGATGTTATATAATATATATAGTATCATTAACACGTTATATTTATTATTTCAGTCAGTTATACTCATTATTATACCCATACAAATATTGAAGTGTTCGAATAACAAACTACACCACGACATGGAGACGGTAAGCTGTATGTACGCACGTATGGTCACATTTTCATTTATAGGATTCATAGAATAATGAAAAATGTTGTACCATTTTTATAATAACATAATAGTATATATAAGATACTGGAGTTATTATTTTAGAATGTAAACAACAAAGTAATAGGAAGTGGAAGAAGAAAAGAACTTGAAAGAGGTGGTGAAATATTTACCTCTCATTCAGATTCTTCCTTTTGATTTTATCAAAAGGGATCCATAGGTAGGATTTATGACCAAAGGAAGGCCTCTATAATTAAGGGAGGAAATTTGGGAGGAAATTTGGGTAGGTTTTGGACGATTCAATAGGCTTTGGAGGTGTTAAATTAAGAGAAGGGGAGTACCCTTTTATAAGATAGGTGAGGGTCACATTAGAAAAAACATGAAATATTATTTTATACTAAAATAATTTTCGGTTTATAATGGCTCTAAAATTAATTATTTATAGTATAAGGTTGGTATGGGTCTAAAACCTATAAACCCATAGGTTTTTTATAGGTTTAGGTCACCATATTAATGTGATCTTTTAGATTTTACTCTTAGTTAAATAGTTTGACATTTAACATGTCTCTTTGTATTTTTATATTGTATAGTTTATAAACATATTATAGCAAGCCAAGAGAACCCAATATGGTTCATTATTAATATATATATTACCTTATCAAAGTGTTTTTTCTGATCATTAGTTTTTTTGGAATATTATAACAATTAATAATATAGTATTTGTTTTCAAAAATCAATTATTTCAATTTGTACACTATTTAGTAATTGATTTTTCTAAAAGCCATAAACACTTTATTACTTTGAATAATTTTTTTAACTAACCCTAACATGTCATATTAACCTATAAAATTAGTGTAGTTTATCAGAAGTTTCAATTTACATTTATTTGGATATTTATAATATCAATTATTTTAATATTTCGTTATTAAGGTAATTACTGCATCATCATTGTGTCAAAAACAAATTAAATTATATAATGTCTAAATATTATAAATAAAATAAAATTATGTAGGAAATATTTTAATATTTTTAATGAATATTTATAGTCGAATTGATCAATTTTATAACCCCATATAAAAATGTTTTACTAAAAGATACATTCTTTTGTTATTTTGGTCTTTACATTAAATTAATTAATGTAAAATGTCATTATCACTCCCATGTGGCTCCATGGGGTCTCAAAATCGCCCCAATGATGCCCATGGTTGAACATGTATTACCCAATAAGAATATGACACATGTTATGGAAATTTAATATTATTATAATATTATTTTTTACCGTTATTTACCAGATTTACCCTTTAACCACGGTAAATAAAATATTTACCGAAGTAATTATTCATAATGTATAAAAATAAAAGTTATATATTTTCACAATTTGGACCTCTTGATTCCAAATATGGAATCCATTATTGCAAATTCAAAACATAGAAGTGGAATAAATTAATTTAAAATTAATTCTCGTAGTAAAAACAAAACATCTGTTTTTAAGAAATAATAAATATCAAAAGATTGACAGTTGTTTATATTCAGTTTAAATGAGGAATTACACACAATAACGAAAATTATATTAAATGATAAAAATATAATCTAATAATAATTTAAAACCGCTCAAATTTATAATTTAACACTATAAATTATTTTGATTAAAAATTTTTTTTTTAATTAAAATTTAGTACTATTCATAAAAAATTGAATGTTTTCAGAAAATTACCAAAAATTCACCCTATGATAATTTTTATATTTCTAAATAAAAAATTAAGTCCATTTTGAAAAATAAAATTTATAAGATTTCAATAAGTGCATATTACTATTCATAACAGCTTGATTGATTGGTCGCGGTGTGTTAGAATCTCAAAGTTGCATACAATGCAAGCTATTTCATTATTCGAAGGGAAAAATACTGTGGAAGCTTGGGGTGTTACATTCTTCTATCCTTCAAATAATTTAGCCTTCAAAATTTCAAGAATACTACCACAAAAAAAGATTCGGGTTGTTTTTCATCATAAGTTCCTCTAGTTCCCACGTTGCCTCTTCCATCTTATCTTTTATCCATAGAAATTTTACTAGGCTGGTCATCTGTTTTCTCAATACTTGTTCTATGGTATCAAGAATCTTAAAAGGCTCTTCACAATAAGACAAATCTGGTTCCAGTTCAATTTCCTCATAGGAGAATACATGCGTTGGGTTAGGCATTTATTTTCTCAATAGTGATACGTGGAACACATCTTGAACTTTGGAGAGACTTGGTGGAATTTCCAAATAGTAATCTATAACCCCAATTTGTTCTAGAATTTCTAAAGGTCTTATGTACCTGGGACTTAATTTATCCTTCTTACCAAATCGTATAACTTCCTTCCATGGAGATACTTTAAAGAGAACACGATCTTCTACAGGAAATTCCAAATCCTTCCTTCAGTTATCGGTTTATCTCTTCTACCTACTTTGTGATGCTTTGATGTGGGTTTGGATAACCTTCACATTTTCCATTGTTTCCTCAAAAAGTTCTGGTCCTACGAGTTTTCCTTCACCAACATCATCCTGACAAGTTGGTGTGCGACACCTCTTTCCATATAACGCTTCATATGGTTCGATCTAAATACTTGAATCAAAGCTTTTGTAATAGGAAAATTCTATCTAAGGTAAATATTGGTGCCACATACCTTGATAGTCATGTGAGCAAGATCTCAAAATGTATTCTAATGTTTGAATAGTCTATTCTGATTGTCCATCAGTTTGAGGGTGGTGGGCAGTGCTCAAACGCTGTTCAGTATCCAAGGTTTTCTGAAGAATTTTCCAGAATATTGATGTAAAATGGGTATCACGATAAAAACAAATCAATAGGGGTACTCCATAATGTCTTAAAACTTCATTAATATACCGTCTTTCTAAACGTTCAAGTGGTAATTCTTCTCTTATAGTAAAAAAATGTGCTGACTTGGTAAGACAATCAATAATGAACCATATTGCATCATTACTTCTAGGAGTCTTTGGTATCCCCATGAAAAATTCCATTATAATATTATCCCATTTCCACTCAGGTATGGGAAAAGGTTGCATGACTCCTCCACGTTGTTGCCTTCCAGCTTTCACTTGTTGAAAAACTATACACCTCCATACAAAATTAGTAATCTCTCTCTCTTCATATTGTCCCACCAAAAATGTTCATTCAAATATCTATACATCAAGGTGCTCCCAGGGTGTATAGGGAAATTGGAGTAATGAGCATCATCCAACAGTTCCCATTTTATATCAGGTATGTTAGGAACACAAAGTCTCTTCCCAAATTTCAAAATCCCATCTTCATATATGAAGTCACTCAATCACCCATCATTCATAGAATTAATCTTCTTTTAAAACTCCTCATTATTAGTATGAGAACTCTTTATCCTTTATAGTAAATATGGTTTGTCAACCATTTGAAAAAGTATTCATGTTTCACCTTACATGGTTATTCCCATATCCATCTTTAATAGATCTATGAAAATAGGATCCCTTTCAAATATCATCTTGTTCAAAACTCCATGATCCTTTATACTCAAAGCATTTTCCACTTTATTTTCTTTCCCCAAGTGGTAGTTTATAGTGAAATCACAATCCTTGAGTAGTTCAAGACATTTTATTTGCCTCATAATAAGTTCTTTTTGTGAGAAAATATACATCAAACTCTTGTGATCAGTATAAATATCACATTTTTCACCATAGAGATAGTGTCTCCATATCTTCATAGTGAAGATTACAGCTTCTAACTCAAGATCACGAGTGGGAAAATTTTTCTCATGATTTTTTAGTTGTCATGATGCATTGGCAATAACTCTATTATTTTTCATAAGGACACAACCAAGTATTTATTTGAAGCACCACTATAAATAACAAACCCATCGTTCCCTGATGGTAGAGTCAAGACAAAATAGTTGACTAATCTTGTATTCAGTTCTTCAAAACATTCTTCACACTCTTTTCTCCAAACAAATTTAACCCCTTTACGTGTGAACTTGGATAACGGGTTTGCCAACCGAGCAAAATTCTAGACAAAACGTCGATAATAACCAGCTAAAATAATAAAATTTTGTACCTCAGTTATACTCATCAGTGATGGACATTCATAGATTATCTTTGTCATTGAAGGATCAACAGAGTTTCCATCCTTAGAGACAATATGGTCAAGAAAAGAAATCTCTTGAATCCATAATTCACATTTGCTAAATATCCCATATAATTTATTTCTACTAAGAGTATTTATAATAATGCACAAGTGAATTTCATGATCTTCGTAGATTTTGAATTATACCGGGATATCATCAATAAATACCACTAGAAATTCATCATGATATTCCATGAAAACTCTATTCATTAGATACATAAAGATAGAGGGTGTATTTTTCAATCCAAAAGGCATTACTGTAAACTTGTAATGCCCATACCTAGTTTGAAATGTTGTTTTCATAATGTATTTTTTCTTCATACACAACTGATGATATCCAAATCGAAGGTCAATCTTTGAAAAATATTGAGCTCCATGAAGTTTGTCGAATAAATCATCAATGTGAGGTACCAGATACGTGTTATTGATTGTTATAGCATTGATCTCCATGTAGTAAATCCACAACCTCATAGATCCTTCAGTATTCTTAACAAAAAGGACAGGGGCTCTCTATGGAGAAACAATAGGGTGAATAAAAACCTTATTTCTCACTTCCTCTAGTTGATTCTTTAGTTACACTAATTCCACAGTGGCCATTCTATAAGGGGTCTTTGATATGGTCCTTTACCCATGAATTAAATCAATGGAAAAATCAATTTCTAATTCCAGAGGCTACCCAGGTATATCCTCTGGAAACACATCAACATATTCTTGAACAATAGGTACATCCTCTATTCGAACATTTTTTTCCTCACCCATAATTATTTCATTCTCATCCTCCCTAATAATTGAATTTAGTAGAGCTACTTGGGGTGGATCTAGATAAGAATCATATGGTGACGTTTCTACTCTAAAGATAAGGTACTCCTTATCATCATCAAGAATTGTAACCTTTTTCTTCTTACAATAAATTTTCGTATCATGGTTCGAAAGCCAATCCATACTGAGGATTATATCAAATTTGATCATTGGTATAATGATTACATCAGCAGATAAATATCATTTATATTCCTTAATGGGGACTGATTCACAAAACATTGTTGCAATGATACTTACCTTAAGAGTTTTGACGGACAACTACCTTGTTAAATCAAATTTGAAATATCCGATTTTCTTAGAAAATTGGGAATATATGAAACAATGCGATGATACATAATCAAATAAAGCATTGGATAAACATGAGGAATCCTTTAAATTACCTACCACCATGTCTTTCAGAGCTTCAACCTCAGCAGTAGTGATCACATAATCTTGGCCATGATCCCTTGGCCTCTTCTGAGGTATGTTTCCATAACACTTAATAAATTAATTTGAATAATGTCCCATCTCCCTGTAATTGTAGCATTAAACATTGGTTGTTCCATTATACCCCTTACAATCACTGGAAATATGGCATTTCTTTCCACATTTGTAGCATACTCCATTTCCATTTAGATAGTCACCAGGGTGATTCCTTCCACAATTATCATAGGGTAGTAATTTAACTCTTCCCTTCTTCCCTGTTTCCTTATTTCCTTTACCAAAGTGTTCAGTAGATCTCTTCTTCTCTTTCTTTTCTTTAAAGTTGTAATACTTAGAGAATTCCTTTTCTGTCTTGATAGCACATGACACAATATCTTCATACTATGAAAAGGATTATGAGACTAATGCTTTATGGAGAAATTGGTTTAACCCATCAAATATATTATCAATCTTACATCTTGAGTTATGTATATAATTTGCAGCATGCCTTGCTAACCTTGTAAAGTTAGCTTCATAATTTGTGAAATTATCATCTTCTTTTTGTCTCAGACTCAGAAATTGTCTTTCCATACCTACTCGATGGTCATGAGGAATGTATTTTTTCTAAGAAAAGATCTTTATACTCCATCCATTCCATAATTGATACTTCTTTATCCTCCTTTGTATTTTGAATTAATTACCACCATTGATTTGTATCTCCAGCGAGGCGATAAACATCCATGACAACTTTTTCCTTTTCGTTACTATCTAAAGCATGAAATATTTTTTGTAAGGAATTTATCCATTTTCATCTACAAATGGATTTGTAGACCCATTGAATGTTAGTTCTTGTTGCCTCATGAAGAGATATAACATTGATCTTATGCATTGTGGATCAGGGTGCTCCATATGGGTAAGTTTATTATTTATAACCTATGTGAGTTGTCCCAGTATGGTGATAAGTTGATCAGCACCAGTTGCATTACCATCTCTTCTATAATTATCTTGATCATGAGGGAAATCCATATATGGAATACGTGTGTTGATACGGTTTCCATTACTTTGACTAGGTTCCATTTCTAAATAATGGCATACAATAGATTAGTTTATGAACCACAATACATAATTCTGAACATTTAAAACACTTAACAAACATTGAACAGTTTATGGATATAATTCATCATAATAAAAAAAAATTTCTTTGAGGAAGTATATACTCATAAACCCTTCATAATAGTTGGTAAAGAAAATGATAATTATCCTAAGCATATCCCCTAGGAGTGTCGTAACCAAGAGTGAAGCAAGGCCCATTGTTGTGCACCAGTTACCGTTCGAGTCTAGATCAAAGCTGTGTTTTTGGGTTTTACAACTAGGTACATCTATGCCAGAGTTGCCTCAAACTACTCATATCCAGATACAAATTTATTTTTTTGAAAACTCACAAAGTCTATATAGTACAAAAATTCTAGGAAGTTCTTATATACTAATCCTCAAAGTCTATATTAGGGTAATGTGCTCTGACCAGAGTTTCTCAAAATCAAGTCTCCAAGGTTTGTATTAAACTTCCTCTAATACCAACTATAATGGCCTGACCCTAGTTACCCAGAGTCGGTGCTTTATTACATTAAATTGGCATGATATAAGGAATTATGTCCCAAAATACCAATCAGTTTAGTATAATTGGAAACAAGATATATACATAAGTTCAACATTACAACTTAAAAAGAAATAGAACACAAATTTGTTCCATTAGAAACATCCAAGTATCCTTGATTATGCTTGAAATTCACTCAAAACTACCTTCTTCATAACAAGGGAAAATGAAACATAAGAAAGGGGGGAGCTCAAACGATCAGTAAGGGTAAGCAATATTGTAGGATATAACCTACAAATTAGGCATGATGAATAATTAAAAACTTAAGCCTTTATAAATAATAAACATGAACACTTTATTGTAGGAATATGAGCTGAGTAAATAATTCCATAATAAAGCATAGTCATGGGTATTCTACTAGTCGAATAACCACATGAACTATCAATATTATTTTTATAATGAGGGAATGTTTAATGCCGGACATTCTGAAACATCTTGTCTAGGCCTTGAACAAGGTGTATAAAAATGATTTAAGCCTCTGTAAAAATCATATATCAAATTGGGAAAGGCCTCGGCCAATTCCACATCTAATTGTCTCATGAGACCAACCGATCCACCGAGGAGCTATAGAGGGATCCACCCATCACATACTAAGTAAAATACAATCCTCATATAAAAAGGTTGAAACATAACATAAACATTCGTATTAAAACTAGCATACGAAATGTTAATAATTTTACCATAAACCATGAATGGTATTAAAATAACACATCTACAGTCAAACACATCACAAAACCTTCAATAAAATATGTAATATTTGAATCATAATTAAAGAACTTTAAACAAGTTTAAAATCCATCAATGGATGTTGATATAGATGAAATAAAAACTATTTGAAAGAAATACATCTTTCTATTTTGAAAACATTTAAGAGTCACATAATTATAAAATAAAACATTTATTTTTAAAATATTCTTATAATCTGGTTAGGGAAGCTTCGATGATGTTATACTGGCCGAAAATAGCCGCAACCTCTATATAAGTTAAAAAACATTGTTACCTTAATTTTGTCGAAAAGGACATAATGTACCTTGTTTGGAAAACGACGGAAAGATTCTTTAAAAAAAATATAAGACAAATAAGGGTATAAATGAATTTAAAACATAGTCTAGTAAATAGTAAAAATGTTTTGAAATACATTTTTATGTAAACATGGATGTGGAAGATAAAGAGGTTCTAGTAGATACTTATGTAAAAACAACCTCAGATAATAAATAGATTGTGAAGTTAACCCCTACCCTGTACATTTCCTTAGTTTATGGTATGTTATCCTCCTGTATAATAGTTAAAACATTGTTATTAAATTATACAAGAATTACAAACATAGATATGATATCATATATGATCCTCTAATATTACTTTGTTAATAATATTTCAGAAGTATCACCGTTTCGGGTGTTAACTGATTCATTTAAATTTATATGCTTGGTTACATAAGCCATGTTTGTTAGGGATATGATGTATTTGATTCATATATAGAATTATTTTAAGATCTCAAACATTATTTTTAATCATCAAATGAATATTAATTTTGAATGGTTACGATGGGAAATGAATCTCATCGCATTCGTAGAGACGGTAATCCATATGTACGCACAAGTTACAATATCATTGATGGAGAAATCATATGTAATTTCATGGTATATTATATATACAGAATCATTAAAATGTTATATGTATTATTTACATCGGTTATACTCATTATTATACCCCTACAAATAATGATGTGTTTGAATAACAGACTACACCACGACATGGAGACGGTAAGCTATACGTACGCATGTATGGTGACTTTTTCCTTTATAAGATAGACTGAATAATGAATATGATTGTACCATTTTTATAATAACATCAAAATATATAGAATATACTGGAATTATTATTTTATAATGGAAACAAAAAATAAAGAGGAAGTGGAATTAGAAAAGAACTTGAAAGAGGTGGTGAAATATTTATCTCTTCTTCGGGTACTTCCTTTTGATTTGATCAAAATGGATCCTTAGGCAGGCTTTATGACCAAAGGAAGGACTTTATGATGAAGGGAGTAAAGTTGGGATGATATTTAGGTAGGGTTTGTCTGATCCAAAAGGCTTTGGAGGTGTGAAAGTAAGAGAAGGGGAAGTGCAATTTTATAAGAGTGGAGAGGGTTACTTTAGGAAGAGTTTGAAATATTATTTTATAATAAAATCATTTTCAGTTTCTAATGGCCCCAAAATTAATTATTTAGAGGATAAGGTGGGTATGGGTTGAAAACCTCTCAACCAATAGGTTTTGGATAGATTTATGTCACCATATTAACCTTATAATTTAGATTTAACTCTTAGTTAAATAGTTTGACATTTACCATGTCTCTTGGTATTTTTATATTATATGGTTAATAAAATAACTATAAAATGACAAGAGAACCTCATGTGGTTATTTATTAATATATATAATATTATCTAAGTATTATGGCTAAACCTTTTATTTTTATGAATATTATATCAATTAATAATATAGTATTTTTTTTAGAAACTCAATTATGTCAATTTTGACACTATTTAGTATTTGATTTTTTGAAAGCCATATAAACATTATTACTTAGAATAAATTTTCTTTAACCAACCCTAACATGTCATTTTAATCTAAAAAATTATTTTAATATATCATTAGTTTCAATTTACATTTATTTGTATATTTATAATATCAATTAATTTTATATTTCTTTATGAAGGTAATTACTGCATCCTCAATGTGTCATAAATAAATTAAATTATTTAATATCTAAAAATTATAAATAAAATACCATTATGTATGAAATTGTTTTATATTTATAATGAATATTTATACTCAAATATATCAATTATATAATCCCATATAAAAATGTTTTACTAAAATATACATGCTTTGGTTATTTTTGCCTTTACTTTAGATTAATTAATGTAAAATGACATTATCACTTCCATGTGGCTCCATGGGGTCCCAAAATCGACCCAATGATGAAAATGGTCAAAAATGTATCACCCAATATGAATATGACTCATGTTTGGGTAATTTAATATTATTATAATATTATTTTTTACCCTTATTTACTGGATTTACCCTTTAACCATGGTAAATAAAATATTTACCGAAGAAATTATTCATAATATCAAAGAATAAAATTTTCCTATTTACATAATTTGGACCTCTTGATTCCAAATATAGAATCCATTTTTCCAAATTTAAAACATAGAAGTGGTAGAAATTAATTTAAAATTAATTCCCATTCTCAAAAAAAAAGTTTTTTAAGAAATATTAACAATCAAAAGATCAACACTTGTTTATGTTCAGTTTAAATGTGAAATTACACAAAATGACCTAAATTATATTAACTGATAAAAATATAATCTAATGATACTTTAAAACCATTCAAATTTATAATTTAACACTATATATTATTTCAGGTATGATTCGGTACTCTAGAAACTAAAACTATTCCCCATGGTCCAAAGTAGCCGTTACTATAGAAGGTAATATAGCAGTTACTGTAGTAGGTATGATTCAGTACTCTAGCTGCCGAATATATTCCCCTTAATCCACTAGTTTTTTATTAGATTATTTAAGGCCTATAGGCCACCTAGGCCTTCAGGTCAGTAAGGATTTCAAGCCACCTTTAAGGCCTTTGGGCCTCCTCAAAGACTTTGGGCCACCTCAAGGCCTTTGGGCCACAAGATCGGTGCAGTTTCCCCAGACTGAATCTACAAAAAAAAAGAATCCTCATAGGAGGATTCAGAGCAGGTGCACTCACCAGAGAAGTGAAAATAAATTTGGAAGAATGGGAGGGTATATCTATGCCATGGGGACTAGCCTTTTCTCGAACAGGAAGCTTAGCCAAACGGCCATGTGAAGGTGTAGAGCTACCATCATGATGTAGATGATGGGGAGGGGTAGTTGCTTGTAGTTATAGTCTGGTTGAATTCCCTAAGACCTTTGGGTAAGGTTATGTTTCTTAAGCCTAAGTTCCATGCATTCTCTAATCATATGAGCTTTTTAAGGGTAATCCATCATCCTTTTAAAGGGGGGTTATCAAAAATCAATAAAAATGAAGGCCTTCGGG
Source organism: Viscum album (assembly GCA_963277665.1). NCBI lineage: Eukaryota > Viridiplantae > Streptophyta > Magnoliopsida > Santalales > Viscaceae > Viscum > Viscum album. The sequence continues at coordinate 1,856,988,823 of OY728138.1, forward strand.
CCATTTGGGTGATAGAAAAAATATTCAATGAATATTATGATATTTTTTGTGGTATTTATTTTTGACATCTTAGTGTAATATAAAATATATGAAGGCCCTGAGAACCACATTTGAATAATTATTGAGACTCTTAGAGAAAATTAGTTCAATTTGAAATTTAGTATGTGTAATTCTTGGCTTCTAAAAATATGTTTTCTTTTCTATCTTGTGTTTAGTGATAGAATAACAGTTAATACTATGATGAAGAAGACATTAAAAGAATGGCCCAAATCGATGAACATACAAAATGTATATATTTTTCATGGTTTCACCAGTTATTATAAGTGATTTTTTAAACATTTTTCTTATTGGATAATCAGTTATAAAATTTAATATGTAAATGGGTTAAGATTATAGGACAAAATTAATGTGAAGATATTATTGAGGAATTAAAGTTGATATTGGTCAATGCATTAATATTGAAACTACTATTAGGAAGGGATGCATTTTTAATATATTATGATAAATCAAGGAAATAAACTAAGTGTTTCTGTATGAAAGATGATAATGTTATTTACTATTAATCACATTCATTAAATATAATAAATAAAATTATCCAACCCATGATCTTGAGTTAAAATTCATAATCTTTTCTTTAAAGATATTGATTTGTTATCTATATTGTGAAATATTCAATGCATAATCATATCATAAGAGTATAAAATTCATATTTTCATAGAAAAAGGTCAACATGAGGTAATTGTTAGAGGTTAAGTTACCCAAGGATTATGATTTCTCAATACACTACCACCCCTGGATGAAAAAAAGGTTGTTGATGCATTATGTATGAAAGATCATAGAGTCCTATCTAAAATAATGATTTAAAAGGATCTTATGTTAGAGTATCTATTAAAAATTGAAACATTAATTATTAGTGAAGGGGAAACAACTCCCATTTTCCAAATTATTTTTATACCATATTTATTATAAATGATAAGAATGTATCATCATGATGATGATATTTTGCAAAAGAAAATAATAGTTTTGGTTGATTGGATGTTGGAAGACTTTGTTTATATATATTGTTCTCTAAAATTTTATAAGATGTTATTTGTTTCATCTACACCTGTTCTAAAAGGGGAATAATTAGTTGATTATCATAGATCAAATTTATCTATATATCTTGGTAAAACCAATATGTATAGGGATATGAAGGAACATTTTTCTGGGATAATATGAAGTGATAAATGTATGATTATGTATCATGATTATTTATTTTTCAATAAGAAAATATTGATAGAAAAATAGTAAAGGATTTATGCAACCTATAAAAATTTCTATGTGCAAATGGAATGATGTCAATATGGAATATGAAACTAGGTTTAAAAAGACTCCTATAAATAGTAATTTTATATGGGTTATTATTTATCATCATTCCATATATGGAGATTTCCCCTCTCTAAGAATAGAACTCCCCCATGATCATCATGCATAAAGATGTATTAATGAAGTTATAAGACTTTATGGTGCTCCTATTTTGATTGTATATAATCATGATCCATGGTTTATATTGAATTTATGGAATATTATATTTATGTATAATGATACTATGATTTATTTGAGCACTCCCTATCATCCTCAAACTGATATACAATCTTAAAAGGGAATTAAAACTTTAGAAGACTTGTTAAGTTCATGCTTACTTAACTTTTAAGGAATTTTTGGCCATTAATATTCTTAGGTTTAGTTTTTAATTACAATAGATTCCATCCATTTATTCAAAAGAAATCATATGAATCCTTATATAGAAAGATATAGCATACTAATAATTTTTGGGATGAAGCTAGTGAATGGAAACCTGAAGGACTGGACCTTGTTGAGGAGACAATGAAGAAGGTAAAGAATATTCAGAACCATATTAAAGAATCCCAAATTAGGAAAAAGATATATTAAAATAACAAAAGGAAACATTTAAAAATTTAAATTGGATATCACATTTTCTTCAATGTATCTATGTTGAAGGGTGTTATAATGTTCAGTAATAAATTGAAACTAGTCCTCATGTACATTTAAACATTTCAAATTCTAGAAATAATAGATTTATGGCTTACTATGTTTAAGTCTACCAAGTCTCTATAATGTACATGATTTATTCTATACCTAATTTTTAAGGAAGTTTATTCCATCCCCAATGCATGTTCTCAAATCTAAATAAATAGAATTTAAACCTCATCTATCCTAATATGAAGTTCATATCAAGACTGTTGACAATAGAGAAAAAGTTTCATAGAAATAGATGAATCTATTGGTAATGGTTATTTTATTAAATCCTAAAACAAGTGATGAAATTTCGGCATCTTTGGATTTTATCAATATCCACCCTCATTTATTTAGAAAGTAATCTCCAGGTAAATTTTGATGAGGAAGTTTTTAAATGCTGGAATAATATAACACATGAGATTCAATTATAGTAAGTGAACATTTTAAATTAATAAAACTATAAAATATTGAATATTTTTATCTTCCATTGAATAAAAATTCTAATTTTATAGGATTAATTTCTTTTTTAACATACTTTGTCCAAATAATCATAGAATTAATTTTTAAAATTTTCACTATGAAATTTGATTTTAATGTAAAATGTAGTATTTGGATAGTCCTTGATTTATTTTTAATAATGTGTTATAATATGGATAATTAAACACATATATTTAATAGATTTTATATAAATAATTATAATGTCATATTGAGATAAAAGAGATATTTATATAAAATCAAGTTTATAATGATTTTAAATTTAAATTAACCAAAATGAACCCATATGATGAATGATTTAAATGAAATGTATATATAATATATCTATTTCCTTTCATATAATTATTATTAGTAGTCATAGAGTAAATTCATAGTTTTACTATTCATGAAAAAAAATCATTTTACTCAAATTCATTTTTCATTATGTTTTATGGGTTTATTTTAGAATTAATTTCCAAAAATTATAGAAATTTATTTTGATAAAATGGATCCCACATTTGGAATTAGTAGGATCAAATTTTTTTAGATATTTATCTTTTATTTTTAGGAATTATAAATATTAACAATGGAAAAATTTATCACCTTTTTAATGTGTGAAACATGATAAATAATGTTAAAGCTTTAGAATAAGGCTTTAAAGTCATACATAAAATTGCCTATATTTCTTTGGATAAGTGTAATTGCACAACCCTTTATTATATTCCAAATATGAAATCATAGTTCCATTTTTCTTTGATAAAGGAATTTATATTATTTTAATGAAATGAACATTCCAAAATTATGCTCTCTATATTTTAATTTTTATTATATGATCATATATGGATAATAAGATTTTATAAGTGATCATATAAGTATTTATTTTTATAATTAACGTATTTTTATGATTTTGATTTATTTTTATTTTTTCATGAAACAAAAATTTCCTTAAATTCTTACTGAATGTTGAAATAGTTATTGTGCATGTAATATAAAAATCAAAGTAAATGATTTAAAAAAAAGTAATATTTTTTAGACTAATTATGATGAAACATGAATTTATGGTTAATAATAATTCATAATTTATGGTTAAAGAGTTTATATTATAATTATATTTATGACTTGTTATATTTAATGTTAGAATATGTGTATAGTTCATAATATTATATTAATGGTATTTTATGTTATATAATATTCTATTTAATGATTGAAATAATCATAAAAATATTGAACTATGAAAACATGGATAGAATATAGTCAAGGCAATTTATCCCTTTACCATCTATGAGTAAATTTTTTCCCTATTTTTAAATGTATAACCCTTTATGAAGGGAAAATTAATTACCACAATTAAGGTTAAAATTTGTTAATGAAAGGGTTAAACCAAAAAGTAATATTAACAATGCCCCAAGAATGAGTTTGAATTTTTCTTGATATAGGTATTTCAACAATAAAATAACTTATATTTTATTTGTTTTCACTTTATTCATATTTCACCTGAAAATACAATATATTTAAACATTTTAATTAATTACAAGTGTGTCCTTTTTTATCACTTATAAAAGGACAACACCACTCCTCTATTCATCACACTTGCTAAGCCACTTTTGTAACATCCTCTATTCATTCACTCTGTAACATGGCCAAAATGGGTCAGTGACCAGACCTCAATCACGTCTTCCAATACACCAGAGGCTACCGACAAGCACTGAGGGTGTAAAGAACATAGTAGGGAGACTATACCTCTCAGTATTTATTAGTAACACCATCAAAATAGTATCAAAATAATTAATATTCCACAATGTATATCAATGAAATGGATGTAGTAAAAACTATAAAAAAATTAATAAAACAAATAGTGAAAGTAACTAATCAATCCAAAAATACGAGAATAATGTAATCCCTGGATAGAATGTAACTATCTGTCGCACAGATAGAAATGTAGATAAAAGACCATGATGACACAAATAAAATAAAAAAACCCTGATATTGAACCCCATATTAGTCCAATATCCATGCTCTAACCCAACTGGAATGAAAAAATCAATAACAAGGTTATTTTACCTTGTCTAAAATTAAATCTATCTAATCTTCTAGGGTACTAAATGGAATCCCAATTAGGGTGTGAGTATAACCTGGTAGTTCTACACCACCACGTATAAACAAAACAAGTTTTATATTAACTGCACGCAGTAAAGTGAGAAACATCTGTATTTATTAACTAATTAATATAGTATAAAAATGAAATAGATTTAACACCATGCTGGAATATCTCTAAACATGTAGCATAACAATGCCAACTGTAACCACATGTTTGTGGAATGATCACTTAACCGAGAAAAGGCCTTTGTATAATCATTTCACCATAACTAGTCTAATAACTATAAGAATTATATAATAATTGGTTCATTCCCTATAAGAATTACATCATAACCATTATAATCCCTATAAGAATTACAAAATAACTATGGAAAGCATTATTAGAATTTATAGTGTAATCAAGCAAAACCCTATAAACATTACATCGTAACTATTCCAATCCCTATAAAAATTATAGTATAACCCGACCATGACCTATAAGCATTATAACATAACTGAGCAATGACCTATTTACATAACTCCACTACCAGGGAAATCCATATAAGCATTACAACATAATCGGGACAAGACCTATATATATTACAATATAAGATAAAAAACGATTCATAATGGAAAGAGGAATAAAAAATTATGTCATAAAACGCATTGGTCAATTCATAAAGTTACCTTTTATCTTGAAATTACCTTTCATTCATCATGTTTTATCATCAAACATCAATAAGACAATGTAAACAACCATATCATATCAAAGTATCGTTAGTCATTTTAATAATCAAGTACACCATTTTAAAAAGTTATCTTAGAAAAAGAAATCACCTAAGATCTTATGTCATTCTAAATATTGTTTTAAGATAATAAAAAGTTTATTATTCTTCAAGGGTTGGATCACCCTTTGTGTGGATACAATATAGTGCTCAACACTATTAGATCCAAATAGACTTGATGAGTTGTCCAAAAGATTGATTATCATAATCCATTAATCCATTATTTATTGGGCACATTGTGTGATCTCAATTTCATGGTATTCCACATACATAAAAAATTATTAATAGGAAATAGGACATTATTATAGACCAACTAAATTTTTCTGGACATCAATGGAAAACTCTCAACATGGAATAGAAATGAAGAAGAAAATAAAATGATATCATTAGGAAAAATTATACAGCACAAACATCATTCTCAGACCCAATTTTAAGATGTTAATATACTACCCTGCTATAATACAGGATAACCAAATAAAGGAGAAAAAAAGAGAGAAGGAACTCACAAAATATAAAATTCAATATTGAGACATATGGGGGGAAGTAACCACCGAAAAATTAACTAGATTAACCCTAGGGTTTGAGAGAGGAGGCCTCAAGATTAACTTAAAATGAATTATATGTGAAGCATGGTTAAAACCACTCATTCCAAACACATTTATGACAAGAAAACCTTTCATGAAATGAATTTCACAACTAATAATACACACCAAAAAATGTTCCCCCTAGGGTTATATTAACACCAATAGAACATTTTCACAATTTGAAATAGTATCATGGTGTGTAAAAATTTCACACTTTATCCATTCAAGGAATCTATCCAAAAAATTATTAATGTCATGTAACCTATTAACTCACTAAAAAATTAATTTTTATTAACAAATATAATGATATAAGGTCTAAAGTGATTAACACCATGACCATCACCAGTGAAAATTAAATTAAATTCATTTATAAGATATCTTATATCATGTAACATAATGATACATTCATTCAGATATCTTTTTCTTTCATGAGTTTTATAGTGATGTTCCCCTCCCTCTATGTGTGATAAATCACTATGTTGTTTCTTAGAAGAGAACTTCACTTCCTAATGACGTACACTATAAGACAAGGGACATTTTTATTACCTATTAAGAAACCTAAAATAAGTTGATAGTCATAATCAATTGAATTAAAATGGATGTTGTGTAGACTGTAGATAAGAAGACCACTGCTCATAGATTCAACTTCAACTTCCATAGAATTGACCAGCCCAACAAAGGAAAAAAAACTAAGTATTACCTATTCCATGTTATCCTAAACCAAGACACCTCCCTACATGACACTACGACTATAAGATTTCCCATATAAATCTTATATCATGTATGATGAGTCCTCTATATGACCCGGACTCTATGAGACAAAAGATTCGTACTTTTCAGACCCATCACTGAATAGTAACTCAGCCCTCTACATCAGAGTACATTTATGGACTTTGAATGCATAACGATCACATATTTAATAAATAATAAACTATTTACCTTAATAAAAAATAAGAGATCACATCATATATAACCTTTTCAACTTTTGAGCCTCCCATTGAATCTAACAAACATAATAAAAATCCATTCCATGAATCCAGGATGCCTGGGATCATTACTTAGACCCATGAAACCATGAGGTCAAAAAATAATTCATGACATCACACTATATAAGAAAAACCATATTTATCCTAATGGAGTTCCAAGAAAAGGAATCCCAATATCTCTTAAAAATGATATTCCATGTAGTATCAGTAGTGGGCTTCTCACAATATAAGTAGGAAGAAGCCAGCTTCACGCTATTCCACTGGATAATTTACTGAGTTTGAATTTCTTGGTTTCATAATCTCCAAACAAGGAAACTCATTTTTGATGGAACATTCTTGAACCATAATTTGGTCTCCAAAATATCTGACTCTCTTTTTCCTTCCCACTATAACCTATAGTCTATGGAATAGAAATTACTAGTTAAAGGGAGACGGAAATAATCTTTTTATGGATGATTCAATTAAATATTCCTGCCAAAAATACTCTTTTTCTCCTCAAAAAGGGTGGTTGAAATAATTCTCGGGAGGGATATAGCCTCGTGGAAAGTGATATAAAGAACTAGGTATCTAGGAAAATATAGCGTATATCTTTCCCAATTATACTTCCAATAAGTAATGTATCCTCTCGCAACCACCCATCATATACCGTCCTTCAACTTTTCTAAGTGATTGACCATACACCTAGTTAGGCTATAGAGTTTACCAGAATGTTCATCCAACATTATTCATTATTCTCTATACCGATACATTATAAATTTGGCCCACAATAATAATCCTTCATCAATATACCATGGTATTTTCCCTTACAGTCCATGCATAATCATCTCCACATTTCTAATATTACCACCACCCACCATTAGAGGCCTCACCATTTTTTCCATGATTCCCAATAACTTCTCCATTCCATTTTAAAGTAATAGATAAAAAAATTCATAATATTTTCTAGCACCATAGTGATGAATTTTTGGTCTTTAAGAATATAGTAAATATGCATTGTCATTGAAGTCAGAATGTTATTGACTAGTTCTATCCAACTTCCAAATGATATCATTTTATTTTTGAAATCACAAATACGACATATCACATGACTAACTAAATCATAAAAATCACATGTTTGATTTCTTCCATCAGAAATTTGGGCACCATGATAAGTCATTAGTAGTTATATTATTTGGATGAAATGGATCAATTGAATTTGACTTGAACCATGATATGGAAACCACATAAATATATATATATATATACATATATATAAATTTTCAAGAGACTAATATTTTCCCACTCAAAGAACCTAATTTTTGAAATATATTTTTAAATCCCTCAATGGAGTACTTATTGTAATTTAGAAACAATAACATATCATCAAAAAACATTATATGAGACATGTTACTTATCCCAGACCTATTCTTGACTGGAATAAAATCTTTGTAGGTTGTCCAATGATTATAGTTCCTTGATAGAACTGCATGAAAAATAATGAAATGACTGGGAAAATCTAGATCCCCCAGTCAATGTCACCTAACTGATTTGAAGAAACCAAAGTTCCAACCCAAGTGGGAATTAATAATACATGACGATTCATAACACCTAAACAATAGATTAAATGACTAAACTCTGAAACCAAAACATCTCTTAACTTTTATAATATAATCACACTCCATCCTATCATAATCATTGTCCATGCCAACCTTGACCCAGATGTTAGTACAAATTGATTTCCTAAGATTGTCCATCATCTCTTTCGCAATGGCCACCACCCCACGAATACATCTTACATTAATAAACCCTTGTTGTTCTTATGAAATTACCTAAGGTTAAAATTTTCCAAATCTCTTGTTGAAGATAATAGTAAGAATTGTTTAAGTGAAATTAAAAATACATATCGACTTGTATTGAATAATATTAACCATATCATTTACATTATGAATGAGAAACAACATTGAAGCATAAAAAACTATTGGAAGATAGACCCCACTAAAAAATTATTCCATCACATCACACAACTAAAAGAATATATTAACACAACAAGAAACATATAAGGAGTTCAGAAATCCATCTGGCCCCGAACACTCCCAATATTCAAAGAAAATATAGCTTTTATGATATCTTCCTCAGTCATAATTCACAATAAAACATCATTATCTATATATTTAACCAATATATGAAATATGAAAAATATATATCCTCTAATGGGATTCTCATCATGAATTAGTCACCATCTAATATGTAACCCATTGAGGTTTTTGAAATGATTTTTAGTTATATTTATAGCCACTTCCACATCCACTATGTATGAACCATCCTCTATCAAAAGATTTATTTTTCTCGACGACTTACTCTCTTTAAAGAAGACATTGATATACCCTTATTTTATATCAAACGTTTTTAGATAAATATCCCTTGATTCCTCTTATTATATTCTCTCAATTTAAAATGTATTCCCAAAGAGAATGTTTTGTTTCTCCATCATCAAGCAAAACACACCATCATCCCAACTCTCCGGAAGCTTTTCCTACAATCATTCAATTTTATATTTTAAATATTCAAGGGAAAATTTATTTATTGTCTTAGAGGAGATAAAATCCTAAAGGTGACCTCCTAAACATTTCAATCGATCAACTAGATCATCCTAGTCCCTTTTACTCATAGATTTATCCTACAATTTCATAATATAAAATGAAAATCCTCCTTCCAGGTCTATCTAGTTGAGAACCCAACATTAGGTGGCCCTTCATCCTCCCTATTGATGATAATAATAATGGGATCATGATAAAAATGAAAAATATATAAATTTTTTATTGTAGAATATGGGAAATAGTAATGACCATGTGGGTTGGAAAGGAACCTATCCAATTTTTTCAAGATTCTTTATGTCCATTTTTTTGTTGCACCACGTAAATGGGACACCCTAATAACCCATATACATGAGACCAAATGAGGATAAAAGTCTATTAAATTCCAACATTTATATAGAGAAATATTTTAAACCTCATTTATTTTCTAACCTGTCATCTGTAGTAATAAATTCCACACCCATAAACTGGGAAAGATTACCTGGTTGAAAGTAGGACAAATGGTGCCACAAATATTTTTCCACTTCCATATCAAAACTAGAGTATACTAAGGAAAAGATAAAAGTATAGTTTTTCATTTATATCATTTTACTTATATCCTGATGGTATGTTTCCACTTTATCAATAGTAACATTACTCTTCCAGATAATCTAGACAAGAGTGTTTCTGGATGACCATGCACTATGTGAGTGAAGTATATCCTCCTTGAGAGAGTATGTAATGATTACTTATTTAGGTTTGGTTCCAAAATGGAAAAGATGTAAACATGATTCTTCCTGAACTCATCAACTATAAAGTCACTTTTGACCCACACATTCATACCCCTTTCATTCCACATAATAATGGATGGAATTAAACAAATGTCACTTTGGCCTTACAACACTTCGACCTGTTGTAGGGGAAAATCAAGATATAGAGGACCTAGTGGCCTCTCTAAAATTGGATCAACTGATTATACATTTAGATTAAAAATACTGAACTTTTTTGAGACTATTATTATGAGTCAACCCGTCAACAATATCCCTATTATCATCCTTAGTAGAAAAATGTAATACCACAAAGCGGTTAAGAGGGAATGGAAAAATTTTACCTAAAACCCATTAATCCAAAAAAAGTACATCCCCAAAAATTAAGTAATTTTATTTAAATAAATATCAATATCCCTAAAATTATCATCCACAATGGATTAAGAGACAAAAATCTCACTAAAAGAGACATAACCCAACATGGTCAACGAGGGAGGTACCTGTAAAAATATGGGATCTTTCAACTTACCTCAACTAACCCATTATATATCCTCTAATTAACTTATTTAGATATTTTATATTGGTTATTTGATTATAAACAAATAATATATAGATTTATTAATGATAGATCCAAAGGAGGTTCTTCGAAGATGAGGAAATCATTTTAATGAAATATTTTAATTTTACTTATTCTTATACCTATTTTAAATATTTTATAACCACGATCATATAATTACATAAATATCTTACATAAATTTATAATTTATTATGTTTTTTAATAAAGCTTATTCATATATTTTCCAATATATAGATAATAGAAATATCAATCATGCATATGTGTGGCCTACTGTCTACATATGGACTACCACCTCCACGATACGATGTGATTCATTTTTCATGTCTACCTTTCCAAAATGATTTTAAAATTTGAAAAATGAATAAAATCCTATTTTTAACATGAATATCATTATAGATACAATGAATCTATCACTTATTCACAAGGGCTATAACTTTCACGTTGAAGCATGAATGAGAAAACTAAATAGTTAACACCCGGTTATTTATTTTACAAAGAATTAGTAATGAATGGGTGGTGACAATTTATATTAAAGAAGATAAACATGAATATTGTTTTATTATGAATTAATAACAACATTACGACCATTATATTGGAGGTTAAATCATTTCAACTAAGTGTAAGTGTGAGGTAATGAGTTTCCATCTAAATTTACACACTATTGAGATATGTTTTTGTATTATGCACATATTTTCCTTTTTGTGTTGTATCTACTAGACCATTTTCATATTTAAATTGAATATCTATTTATTCATGGTATCTAAAGTTTAAATTTATATTTAATATTCCAAGTAGTTTAAATTAAAATTTTACTAATGTTATATGAATTTATTTTTACAATCTCATTTTTTCGGATTGTTAGTATTTTCATTGAAAGAATCATATAATATATCCTTTATAAATATAATATATATTATTAAATTTGAATATTTTACAGGATTTACTTTTTTTATTATATGTTATGATATATTTAATAGTTAAATCATGAAATAATATATTTAAAAAAGGATGAACCTTTTTCTTCTTGACTTGGAATATTTTCTTCAAAATCTATATTTTTATTAGCTTTAAAAAAATACATTTATATTTAATTATATAATTTTTTAAGGGAATAATATGTCAAATATTACTTCCAATATAAGGTTTTAAGGGAATATTTTCAATGTTCTACAAAAGGTATATTTTTTGATTTCTTTTCAAAAATTGAATAAGAATGTTTGTTTTTCACGTGTTCGACTATAATTCATTTTCCCAGTTCCATAACAGTTTTATGTTATTTATATTATTAAACTAGTTTACCATTGTTTTATAAAAAAATTATATTTCAATGATTTTTTAAATTTTTTATCTAATTTATTATATTCTCTAAAAGTCATAATTTTATTACAAAAAACTACATTTCTAATGAATTGATGCTCTTATTTTATCTATTATTACTCTTTTTGTTATTAACATTCTCTTGATGTATTTAATTTTCTGTCATCACCTTCAATTATACATATATATATTCTTTGTATCATAGGTATGATTATTTTCTGTGGCAAATAAGATTTTTACATACTGTGTTTTACATTTAATGTTTTTTCATTGACTGTGGAAATCATGAGATTCTTTATTATTTACTCAATATGTATATTTATTGATTATAAATATTTTATATATGTTAAATTGATAATTCATTATATAAGTAATTCATTGTATATATAGTTATAGGTGGGTATAATTATAAACAGTCTCTAGATGCATCCATAAATCTCATGAGACAAACCATTTGTTTATCCCTATTAAATGTTCATTAGTGTACACTTACCTATATTTGAATGTATAACAGAAAAAGGACTTGATCAATACATCTAACATTATGAATTTACTTTGTTATAAATTAGGTTATTATTATCCATGAGATTAATAATTTGGTATTATATATATATATATTTAATTCTCAATTTGTTGATTTAATATATTTTGTTTTTAGTAATCTACCTTTCCATATTGATTATGCCAAAGTTAATCAAGATATATTACATTTTACGTAACCCTTAATAAGTATTTGGGATCAATATTTTTTATTTCCTTTTCCCCATGTAATTAATAATTAATATATGAATGAGTTATAAGGATGAATAATATTTCCTATTTCAATGTTTTATATTTTATTTCCAATTTAAAATGGGAATCATATATTTATCTGGATTATCAAGACTACTAAACTAATCAGCCCTTTGTGATGCGATCAGATCTATCTTATTTCAATGTAATAAAGTCTACATCAGATCTAGGTTACTAGTATTGGGATCATTACAACCATTAACATTCTTTCTCTATATGTATTATAATAATGAAGTTTTAAGTATTATTAAACGAAACCCATTTTCTCATTATTAAATTAAATTATAATGAAATCCATTTGAAAATTATTTCTTCACCACATGTTATTGTATGATGAGTTGATGAATATTTTTTAAAATATTGTAGTATAGTTATGTATGGGTTTTATTATGTGATGGGTGGCCTTGGAATTATATCTCTATCCCATGCATTGAGTAATTTGATATAGATATCCCATTATATTATGATGATAATTTTGGACTTGATTATGAATAGATATATAAACATATTTATGGTTAGTATGATTCCTACTGTTTATGATCCAATACCATCCATTGGTAGGATTATGAATAGCTAAGATCAAATGATTATGAATTTAAATGAATGTCTATATAAATGTTCATAATATATTTCATGGAAATGATTGTGAATATCTATTTTCAAAATACTATTCATAGACATGATTATGAATTGCTATATTCCCAAGATTAGGATTTTATATATATATGATACCACATGTCTATTTTTGACTCATGAACTATGATTTAGGATTTAACACTATTATGAATCATTCTTTTAGATATGCCTTGAATTTTTATTAATGATTTATGTTTTATAATTGGTAATCTTTTACATTGAGAATGTGCACTTGATTATGTTATCACACCCTTATGAGCATCTTATGCCTACATATGATTGAGATATCCCATTTTTACCCTTATAAATAACATGATATCACTATTTATTATGTTTTTCCACATTTCGAAGAATGATATATCTATAAGAGTAATAAATATATACCTGTTTATGGGAAACAATTGAGGTTGTTTAAAAATAAGTTTATTATGTATGTAGTCTCCAATGAAACTAAAACTTTTTTTTTCTAGGATATTTTGGTATTAAAAATTTATCTAAAATTGTGTAATATTTATGTATGTAATGATTGGGTCACCTCAACCATGGATTGTATATTGAGTTACATGCACCCATCCCCTTAATATGTGAACTTACATTTGTAAAAATTAAGTAATAATAAAAAGGCTGAAAAAAACTTCCATTTATTGTTTTCTATCAACCTATTTAATATTTTTTATTGAAATAATTTCATTTCACATATTCTAATGGAACCTATAATAAATAAAAAAATGAACAATATATCTTGTTATAATGAGAAAATATTACAGTAAGTATAAATAATTATAGTGTTTACCATGGATGTTATTCCCTAATCACACAGTCACAGATGTCAAAAATATTTAAAAATAAATAGAGGATAAATCTAAGTGGTAATCAATTAAAATGGATAAATTAATGTTAGTAAACCTAATTGTTCTTTTTCACAATGGGAGAATAAATTCAAGGATATTTATTAAAATATTCTATTGAAAAGTATATCATTTCATTTCAATAAATGAGGCTTGGGTTATACCATAAAAATCCTAATAACCTACCACCAATATCTTGTTTGCCACCAGATTCTTGAGAGTGTGGAAATATAGTCCCAATTAAATAAATCACAAAACTTCTAGTTAGCACAAATAAATATTTTGGTTATATATAGTTAAGTATAATGACCCCTTTTCAATTCTATATTATCTAAAACCTTCTCAGATTAATTTTAAATCAATATATGCATATATAAACTAAATTAAAAAACAAAATTTAAATATAATAAAATATTACTAAATTTCTCTAAATTAAGGGAAATTTATAGAATAAATATTTATCCTAATATTTAAATTGAGTAGTTTATAATTTAAGAATAGTAATTATTTTCAAACTTCTAGAATTATCCACAATAAAGATATAGATCAAAGGTCTATATGATAAATGTTTTAACTTCATATCCATTTATAACATGTATATATAGTCATCCATTAGTAAATATTATTTTACATCTATGTTAGTGAAAATATGTATATATGTTGGACGCATAACCAATATCCAATACCCTTAAATTATAATCGAAAAATATGATCTTTATAACTTTTTCATTAATATGCTAAAAAATGCTTATCTTTATAACTATGACTAATTATCATGTGTTACTATTCTTATTGACATGGTTATAAAACCAACTTATAATGAACTCTAAATTTATGATAGGTTTTGTGTTTGTGGAAATTTTATTCTGAAATAGAAACATATTTTCTAGATCATTATCACTCATTACAAAGGTATTTAATATGTAATTTTATTGAATACATTCTCATGAAAATAATGACCTCTGACGACAAAACAATTACTAGGTCAATATCCATATTTTATAATACTTTGAGTAAGATATCCATTTTTCATCAAAATATAATAATTCAAGTATTCAATTACATCAATTAAATAAAATATAATTATGGGATAGTTAGGTGAACCCCAACTTTTATTAATTAATTATATAACCAAATTATTCATAAATCCTTACTCTATGTTATTTACTGTTATAAAATAGTTTTAAATAAAATTATAAAATTATGCTTTTAAATAAACATATACATTATATCAATAAAAAACAAAAAAATAATCATATTTTAACTAAATTAAATCATATAAAATATAAATCGTGAAACTTCATAAATACAATGTATGGAATTTAGGGGAACAATTTAAATATTTTTAATTAAGTGTATAAATCTTCAAACACAAATTCATCACCTAATATTAATATTAATATGTGAAAAAAATGAACACTTTATAAAATTAGAATGATATTTATGAATAATTCATAATGAATTTATATATTTGAAAAATATATTTTCTTTGAAACATTTATTCTGATGAATATGTTTTTAAAATTGTGTTTTTTATGGGTTTTATGGTCAAAATATTTTTTAAATTATAATACCCCATAATTTTGAAATAAAGTAATACATGGTTTCTAAAACTATGGTAAAATCACATCATATATGAACCACTATAAACAGTATAGTAACAACATCAAATGAAGTCTAGAAAAATATTTCTCAAAAATATTTTCATATTTCTATATAGTAAAATATTTCATTCCTCTATAAGTAATGAAAAATTTATTTAAAATGAGGCGAAACATGAAAAATTGATTTCCTTTAGACATCATTTTATTATGGATTATCAATATTCTAGAGATGCAATTTTAAAAATAGAATTTTTTAAATAAACCATGACCTTTCAAAATAATGATTTTATGATACCTTATTTTCTAATAACATTTTATAGGTTCATCTTTCATAATAAGACCATTATTTTAAAAAATTCAATATAAACTATGAATTTAGAATCGAGGGTCCCAAAAATACCATAAGAGGGGGATCAGTTATGGAGTTGGGGTTTTTCAAAATTTCCTTATTTCAGATAATATCCCCATGTTTTAAGGAAAATAAACATCTCTTATACATACTCATCAATCATATTGACCAAATAAAGAAAATTAAATTATAATAACATGAATCATTTTACTTGGTTCACCCATTGGGATAAATCTAATAATCATATACATGGTTGGGTAGTGGGGTTATAAAGAATCATCAATCTATTAATGAGCGTTTAAAATGTTTAGGGATGATTCACTACTGGTTCCTATGAACATGCTCTATTTTTCATTTTATAAAATATTTTGATCTAGGATAACCAATGATTTTGAATCACAATCTATTAAATTAAAAGATTAGTTATAAAAAATAAACATTTGTAATAATTGTTCTTATCAGAATCTCCATGTCATCACTAAAAATTTATATATATCCTTATATATATTAATTATTCAATTTAATATTGTCCAGTAACATGTTTTAAAATAAACTCTATTTACCCTATAATTATTTTTTCTCTATTTTTTTTTGTAAAATCACGAGGTGATGAATTTTTCCTCAAATTAATATTCATGATCCTTTAACCCTATAAAGTATAACCTAAGATACCTCTAACATCTTTTCCAACAATCTCCTTATTACATACCCATTAAAAGGTATTAAAACATCTATATCATTTTAATTAAATATCCCTAACTATTCTTTTTATTTTATAAATTTTAACGAGATATATAACATAGTTATTATCAATATTAAATAACTATTTCATGGTTGTGTTCCACAATGGGAATGGTTATACAGGTTAATGAGTTTACTCTTCAATCTAGGTAGTGTATCAAATAATTTCCAAAAATCCCTATTTTTAATATATAAAAAAATTATATACCTCATCTCTACCATGAAACTCTCTTTTCCACTATGTAATTTCTTTTATTATGATATATATTTTATGTGCGGTTCTTGGTAAATAACAAACTCTAAAAGACATGATCATCTTCAACTCCATGTGAAATATATTATTATAATCCTAAAAAATATATGAAATTCCCAAGGTTCTAGGAATAGTAATTCATTTATGTTATTTTAGACAAATAATGCATCAAAAAAACTTTTTGAAATTCTTTTAGTAAGGGCATAATCTCCTAGGTATGTCATTTTGAAAAGGATATCTCTAATTTTTTCACTATGGATAGATCTAAGAAATGATTATACTATGATGTAATTTTAGATAATGAGATTGAAAAAACATATTAATAAAAATTAAAATACACAAAAAAAATCATTCCATATTATTCAGTAGTTAACAACACCATTAACCATCCATAAAATTAATCATGACCCAATAAATGGACACCAACATTGTGTTATTTTTCCTCTATTCATATAGTGATCGCCTTCCAGCTTCAATAATGTAATAAATAAATTACACCCACAAATAAAATTCCTCGTCCATATAAAATATCTAGTTATCAATAAATTTAAATAAACACAACAAAAAATATTAACTACTTTGGGTGAACCAATACTTCCAACATTCTTCCCCTTTTTAATTATGATTCAAACATTCTCTACGTTGGGTTTTATTATCAATTATGGTATATTTTATTATTTTATAAATAATTTCATAACTTTTATGAATAATTATAGAGAAAATTTAATTTACTAAAGAGTTATTCTCCAAAAAAATATAGGCCTACTTGAGTCGTGAATGATGTAGAGAAAAATTATGATTAGAATTATTATAAAGTATAACACTTATCAAACCAAAAATGATCTAGGGGAAATACCACTTTTCAAGAGTTCATTTATATATTATTTTAACATATAACTCATTATATAAAAACCAAATAAAATAATAATATACCTAGTATTGTATTGATTTTTGTTTATTAATTTATGTTTTAGTTTTTACTGCCTTGAATATACGTCACATATTTCCCTATGACAATTAACATGATCATCATATCACAACACATTATCTACTCCCTATAGACCATATAACCCTATTATTTATTTCCAAATTTCTTAAACAAATGTTAATTTTATCCCTTATTAAATAATGATAATATATTTATATTAAATTTTAACCCACATCAATAATAAATTAAAAGGTAATCCCCTCTTAAAATCTGAAAACTCAATAAAAATGAATTTAAATTATAAAACAATATGATAGAAGATTTTTAAAAACTTATTAAGTTCAGGGGCTGATTGAACTCTAAAATTCAATATAAACATATCAAATACAATAAAAATAAGTAGTTTTATAAGATTATATGTCACTTTATATTCATTCCAATATGCTTTAGATTGAAAATTTTTTTCTCCACTATCTCCTTAATTAACTAATACAAAATATCAATATATTTCATGTATAATTGTTTTACTATATTTTTTTTAAGTTTCATTGAACTCTTATTGTATAATTATATTAACATGGGTATCTTTTCTTGTTCAATAATATTTTAGAATTATTTCTTTATCCTAGTCAGTTGGGTACAATCATTTTTTACTATATTGTATTATACATCAAATTTTCTAATATAATTACTCTCTTGTTTCATTATTATCCATCCAATTAACATAGTTCCAACATAAAATTATCCTCTACTTTGGGATTTTCTATCTATAAAATCTCTAACAAAATTACCCCCACTATATAGAATAATCTTTTTTCTCTTTTCATTATTTACAGATCAACTAATTATAAATTATTCTCTTAATATACAATATGATCCAACTTTATTTATAAAACATTAAACTTTTATATTGCCTTATAATAAGTCTTATATGAGTATTTATTATACTATATTATTTTTTCTTGTCATTAAGAAAATAAAACTTTTAATTAATTTCTAAAATAACATTTAATCAACTAATTTTCCATCATAATTCTTCTCCGATTTATTTATAACCATTATCTGTGTTGAAAATATCTTGCAATAATGTATTCTAACCTTATTCAGTAGCTTATTTTTATACATTATGAATTTATAATTACATTAATAGTTTAATTATATCCTAAAAAATTAATTATTTTATAAAATCATTAGCATTTTAAACTCTGATCTCAATAGTAAAAAATATTTATTGCACGATAATTCGTTTGTTATACCTAATTTCGTATTCTCAATATAAATGACTACCTTGAACTATCCATACTATATGTTTTCACATAATGATTGTTGCCGACACCACCTCTATAAATTCTATTTTCTTCAAATAAGAATCCAATCAGGTATACCCAAATCAAGGAACTTGTTTTATGTAATAAAAGTCCCTATTTAGATTTAATTAAATGTCATAACTATCATAAAGTAAAAATGTAATATGGTTTTCAATGGAAATATCTTTCATGTAAACTAAATTTAATAATTTTATCTTCACATTTTGATAAATATAAAACCTACTTTTAATTTCCACAATAAAGAATAAAAATATTATTTCAATAAATTTGACCTGTCAATAATGTTAATTTCATTTTATCTTTGAAAAAAAAATATGACTTTTTTTGTAGTCACATTTCCATATTCATCCAGTGTGCTCTAAAACTTCCACATTTCAATAATTATATTATGGTCATTAATAATAATATTAATATCATATGTCTTGTTTTTTTATTTTTATTAATATCTTTATTAATGAAAATAACCCATGAATGATCCTCACCTACTACTATAAATGATGAAAGAAAAACTTGAAATTATAATTTAGGTTTATTAATGTTCATTATCCTCTTAATTTAAGTTTGTGTAATTTTGTCACCAAGAATATTTGAATACCCAACTTCATCCATTCTCATTTTCAAACCTAATCAATTATATGAATTAATCATATCAAATCCATGTTCAACATTTGATTTTATTTTAGAGACATTTTAATTTGATGAATAATGAGGTTTCTTAAGAAAATATCTACGATCATTCTCAGCATTAAAAGTTTCTTTCTAATATGAACCTCTTGTTGGGATTTTGAATTTATCTTCAATCACATTCACATTGTTTCTCTTATAAATTTTGAATAGCCTCTTGATAAATAATTTCTACTTTTTTTATATTGGTAAGTTAAGATGTTAATTTTTCTTCATCCATTACACGTCTATATTTTCCATGTGTTCTTTATTTGTTTGCAATGAATCATTTTCTTGCAAAAATCCTAATTTTTTTAGACATGGTTTCCATATATTCCACATTAAAAAATCCTTAAAATAATCTCTTAGAATTAAGAAATAAATTTCAAACAAATTTTTTTAAATAAACCTTTCCTTCTAATAGATGCTCCATGTGAATTGTTTTCTACTGTTTTTTACTATGATACTCAATCATTTAACCATTCCACATTATTGTAGAGTTCATATCACATGTTTAATTCTATGTTTCTCAAAATAGTTTTCAAAATTTATTGAGGTAAACTTCACAAATTATCTAATCATAAGATATTTATAATCATTAAAAACTATTTATTAGTAGGACTTTGATGCCTCGTAATATATCATATAACCTCTTTCTTTTAGTTCCTAAAAATGATTCAAATTATTATATTATAATCATGAATAGATAAAATGTAATTCATTTCTCCTTAAGACTCATTTTACTCATGGAACTATAATCGTTAGTGTATACCAAGTAAATAATGTGTGATGATCTCTTAATATTTGGGTTATAAGGATTATAACCAATAACCAATTTACCTGGAAGGCTTAGCCAGAGACAATGCCCCAGACCATTTATTAAAATAAAAGAAAAGTACACAAATAAATCAACACAAGATAGAAAAATAGCTACATGTCATAGAAATCATGTCCATCCCCATAACCATGATCCATTACTTCATCCACAGTAGCTGACTGCCAATCCGAGTATTCATATTGTGTCGGAGTCTTGACGTACTTCCTTCTGAGATTTAAATTTTTCAAAATATAGGAACTCCTCAGAGGACCACATTCCTTTTGCTTTGCTGATAGAGGACCTAGTAGTCATCGGCTTCGGCATAGAAGAGTAATCCTTCCTCTGCTTCCTTCTTGGCAAAGCAGTCCCAGCTTTCTCATTCCCCGACACATTCTTCTTCCCTCAATGAATAATCTCACTATAAGAGAGACAGGTCTTGCCACCAGTATTCTCCTTTTCATTATAATATAGATCCCCCCATTTTCTAGAGATGTGCACCTCCTGGTAACCATAAATTTCTCATCTCTCTATCTCAAAATGACTATTAGTATAAATCATTTCTAGGTATTTCATGTTTTCCCCACAATGATAAATACTAGGATCAACAAAATACTCCCTCTCTATTGTATCTTCAACTTATCCTCCTTTGTTAGTGACAAAATCCTGCAAGAAACCACATTCAGTCACCTGGGGACCACCATCATCAGCGGCAGCTCCCCAGACTCTAGACTCTCAAACCGATTTCAGTTCATAACTCTATTGGAGCCAGGGGTACCCATATTCTTAGAACCCAAAGCTGATTTGGCCAAAGATTCCTGAGATATAGAAACCAAATGTAGTTGGCATGACTTGTACACTACAGATCAGGACTTAACTTCAAGGTCACCTTTCAGCCTGTCAAAAACCTGCAACACTGTTGGATTTATAGACACCTTCATTGCCATCATACTAAAAGAAGGACTTGACACAGTAGTAATAAGAACCTTCCTCATCTCCCTCTCCAACTTCCCATCAGAATTATCCTTAACTAGCACCATAATCATGAAAGAATCCACCAACTGAGCTCCCTTACCAGTAGAATCTCCTGCATTGGAACACACTGCAGTTTATATAGGAGAACTCAGATCCCCATTCACATTTTCATACCCTACCAGATTTGACCCAATTCCACCCTTCACAACCTCTTGAGGCAGCCTCTCATCAATACCGAGATCACATCTACCACTACACTGCATCTCCACAACCAGTGAGATAACACCCACCTTTCCACTTCGACAAACATCCTCCAAGTTCCCAAACCATCAACATCCTACACAGAACATCATCCACGATTCAAAGACTACCTCCTACATCTAGCGGAACTCCATCCCATCAGTAATCCAAACAAAATGCAAAGGCATCTTGGGAACATCGACCTCGACAATGATCCACTGGAAGATTGGGTGAGCCACAAACATAGTCCATTGATCCGAGCATAAATACCTCCCAGTCATGTTACCAATGGCATAGGGAATAAGAGGATTTTTAAACGAAAGCGGAAGACCAGGGAGAATTACCCAAGTTGCAACCAATGAAGGATTCTGCCGCATATGAAAATCAAAGCTCCGCCAAAATAAATAGAAGGAAGATTAACTGCACCTCCGAGGATCCCTGGACCAAGTGGAAACCAAATATTCCTCAGAGACAAAATGCACCATTATGTGTCTTTGGTCAAGAAACCCAACGACTGCTCAGTCATTAAGCTTCCATGAATCAGAGACAAACTGGGTAAACAATTCTACTGAGGGTTGATGAGGACGAAATCGATCCACCAAGGTATATTTTCACAGATCCTTAGTGCTATTAAGCTCGGTCGGAAGTAGAGATAACTGTGGTGCCTCTCGGGAAGAGATCTGGGACTTTTAGAAAAATAGATACCCTAGGGTAGGGCAGAGAACGATCAGAGGATGGTTCATCCTTCCTAAACGCTGACGAACGTGAGGTAAAATGTATTTTTCTTTATTATCAGCATTATAAATAATATATAACTTATTACATGGATATAAGATTCACCATTATTAAATTTGTGAATCATACCTGCTTATTTAATGAATCATTTATCCCAAATCCAAATAATTAAACTATGGTAAGGTGAATCTGAATAATTTATTCCCTAAAGAGAAAATTGATGTTTCTATCTTTTTTATAGAATTATTTTCTATTCTATTTCCTTTGATTTTTAAATCTCTAAAAATTGAAAATTATATCATTTTATCCAAATGAAGATTCATGTTTTTAAATTATCATCAATTTCTAATTATGTGAAATGAACAACCAGTTTAAAGGATCCATGTTCTATTATTATTTCATTTCATTAAAAAACTATAATTAAGGTAACTTTATTTCCATATTATATTATATCCAAGACATTCCATTGAGATTTGGGATATGTTTTTATTTCTTATTTATGTTTATTATGTGTTTAAAATTTTCAAATTATTTTACTTTGAGAATGTATAAATATTTATAGAAAAGAATAACATTAATATCCCTTCTTTTTTAAGCTTTACTGATGTTTTTAATGATTTCATTTTAATTCACTTTCTCATATAATCAAATTCCTTATTTCTATATTTAGTATTATTAAAAAATATCATTTGAGATAATTTATCCTCTATTTTAATGGATATATTATTATTATTCCTTATATATTGACAATTACATAACCCCACAAGTATCTTATTTTAACTAATCAATATATAATTTTGTAACCACATATGCTAAAATATGTTTCATCAAATAATAGTAGAAAACCTAATTTTTTTATATAATTT
This sequence comes from Viscum album, assembly GCA_963277665.1. Taxonomy (NCBI): domain Eukaryota; kingdom Viridiplantae; phylum Streptophyta; class Magnoliopsida; order Santalales; family Viscaceae; genus Viscum; species Viscum album. The sequence goes on from OY728138.1 coordinate 1,857,012,732, forward strand.
TATTTGTATAGCTTCAATATATTTGGAATAATCCTGATGATACTTCTTGAGAGTTCACTCCAATATTTTGATTTATTTTTATCATATCACCTATTGAAAAAATATTTAATATCTTATCATCTTATGAATCAACTTTGTTCCCAAATATACACATTTCAATGTATAATGTTTTTTTAATAATTATTTAATTTATCTTAAAATTTATTTGTGTTTCTATTTATTCACATCACTATTATTTCTTATAAAGTATCACTTATTTTCATGTTTTATGGATTTTTTTAATATTAAAAATTATATTAAAATTATTCATAACTTTTCGAAGAGATACAATTCAATTTTCTTATTATTCAATAAATGTACTCAATTAATCATTCACCTTATATTTTTTTCAATATTTATAATGACATCAATTATGTTATATAAAATTTATTGAGTATAAAATTGATTAAAAAAAATCAATGGAATTAATTTAACCTTAAATATTACCAATGTATTTAGAATATTTATTTTACAAGACACTTATAATTTTATTCTTGTTCCAATGAATTCTATATCTTTTTCTATTTTAAAACATAACTTATTTTATTGATATTATTTATAGTTTTGTTATAAAATATTTATTTTGAAATTATTTTAGTGAGAATCTTATTTTTTATACTCTCTAAAAATATAATCTCACCGTATTTAAACTCCATTATATGTTTATGACCATACTGAGAAGGGGTCGAATCTGTGTGACATGATTTTTATAGGTTTATCCTCTTGAAATTATATTTATAACTTTTAATGATGGTATTTAAATTGATTCTTAATGACATTGAATCTTGTAACCTAAAGATATTGTTTACATTATTTCATTTGTAAAAGATTAAAGGGAGCATAACATGAAGGATTGATCAGTTTACTAGTCTTGGGAGACAAGAATAATATATGATTTTAAAAACACATTATAAAAAATAAAAAATGGAACAAAAGCATTAATTTAAAACTTATGATCTTTAAAAATTTACTTCTTTATATCCTGTGTAAATGGAAAACAAAATAAAGGGTGATCACATACACTCAGTAATGTAAAGAGTATAATGGAATATATCTTGAGTAGATGCAGAATTAATAATATGCTAGAGTGAAAAATAAATACATATGTATTTTAATTAATAATGTGAGCTTAAAAATTTATCAATGAAAAAAAACATAACAAACACCTGGATAATAATTACAAAAATTTTAAGGGAAAAAATGAATAATTATTGATGTCATGATATAATCATCTATGCCTCATTTAAAGACAACATGAATATTATCATTATGGAAGTATGTTAAGAAATTTCAGTAAATGGGTAGCTTTATACCCAATTCACAACTAAATTTCCCACTACTTTTTCTCATGATACCTATTAATGCATTAAGGTGATATCTAAAATAGGGTCACACCCATAACTTATATATGTCCAATAAATATTAAATATGTTGAATAAAAAATATAATATATATTCAATAATTTTTTTCAAAATATAAATATAAATATTTAATCAATAATATGGAACATCAATATTTACCGTGAAAATAAAATAACATTCGAAATAATATTCCTTCATCTAACATCATATATTCAAATGGAATATGGTTAAGAAAAAATTGAACAAATATAGATGATACGAAATATATCAATGATTCTAAGAATATGGACATAAAGAAGAAAAATAATGTCCAATTAATATTGGTTAGTGATAGAGAACATGACCAAAATAAATTGAATGATCAAAAGAATTTCATAACTTATAATTCAGTAATGGATGATAGAATACCATTAATTCATCAGAAAATTATGGTTTGAAATATTGGAAATGTAACATCCCTAGTAATTTTAGAATAATTATTTTCTATTTATATTATTATTTATGAATTATAAAGTAATTTATCTTTAATGCTATGGTATGTTTTATAGTCTACCTGACACTGAATATTGAGTTTCTCTACAATCTTACATTGCATGCAAGACTATGTTATACCAAAAAAAATATTGTTAATATTTTTATTTTAAGTTGTAGTTATCTCCTAGACTTTGTATCAATGAGAATTAATTGTAATAAAATATCATGTTTAAACTAGTTTATATATTTTTAACTTTCATCTAATAAATTTTATAAGAAAAAGATAATAATAAATCTAGTTTTATGCATAAAATGGTATTTTTCTAAAAAGATTTTTTGTATCATTTTAATAGTACACCTATTTTAAATCAAAAATTATAAAATATTTTTTTATAAGAATAAATCGACTTCTTATTTGAAATTTAAAAAAAATCAAAATTTACTTTGGGTGAATATTTGGAATTTTTCTGAGAACTCTCACATTTTGTTGAATAGTGAATAATACTGAATTTTATTTCGAAACATCTATTTCTTCCAATTTATTTATGTAGATAAATTATGTTTTCAGTTGGTTTAAAAGTATAATTATATCATTTTTATATAAATTCATATAATTTAGGCCATTTTATTTAATTTCACATTGAATTTAGATATAAATACATAGCAAACGTTTGAATAATTTTACTTTAGAAACCCACTTCATCATCCTGTTTGTGGGATTATATTTAAATTAATTTCTTCCACTAATGTGATTGGAATTTTGAAAAATAGATTCAATATTTGGAATTATAATAATTTATAATTTTAAATAAATTCAACATAGTTTTTACCATTAATATGAGTGAAGGTAATTAAAATAATTACAACGATTAAGAGGAAAATTAGCTTAACTAGGGACAAAACCTTGAAGTTAAGCTACATATTTACACAAAACATACCCAAAATACATTGTATGTTGGTTTTTAACTTATAATCCCATGGATATATTATTTAACATTATTTTATCCACTTTACATGGGGAAAACATGGTTGGAATTTAAATTTAAAAAATTCACAAAAATTTCACTCCACCTCCACTTTAAAATGGAACCCACCCATTATATTTCTTTACACGTCTAAATCCCATTTGGGTAATCCAAAACATAAAAAATGAATCTCCCAAAATCTATCCCCTAACCCTAGATACCCCACCTTTTGTATAATTATAACCGAGAAGTCTTTTGTTTCAAACCAAATGGAGTTACCTAAAAAATGTGGTAACATTCATCAATGTAAATTTTTTATTATTACATTATCCACTCCAAAATTTATTATAATTAAATGATTATATAATAACTTATGTATCATAAATATAAAGATATTTTTTTAATATTTTTTACCTACACCTATCCACACTCCCATCAAATGGGTAACGAATATACAGTTCATATATGATGAACTACTGCCTCGTGAATTGATATTATTAATTTTTTATTTTATCACCTCTCGTGGTGTGTAATTATGATAGAAAAAATGTTTTTATATGATATATATGATTTCTTAATTCTTATATTATTTTTAATAACAAAAACCATTATGATTTTCATTTTTTGTAAATATGATAACATCATTTGTGGACATCTTGACCATAGCCTCTTTAAAGCAATGTGATACGCTTAAACATACATGGAATGTGTTAAGGGTGGATTTAATTAATCATATATGACATCAATAACATCCAAATCATATTAATTACATAATTTACTTTCTATAAATACAATATATCATTTTATTTTACACCATTTCACACACTGAAATGGTGATAACGTCATTTGTGGATGTGAGGACTACCACCTTCTCAACATGATGTGACTCTGTTTACTCATGCGTACATACAACCTACCATCTCTATGATTGTAATTTTGGTTTGATTTTCATATTCATGTTTCATTATTTTATTTACAAATATAAATTTATCAGTAAATATGATAATTTTTTCATGATTATTATTCTATAGATATTTATATAATGAACTGTTTTCCCATAGTTGACAGTCATTTTTGATACATAAACCAAATAGGGTAAAAAAAACTGATTTAAACATAATTTTTTAAGTAGATTCTTACAAAATTGTAATATGAAAAAAGATTGATGATAAACATGAAAACAGTTATCATGAAATTAGATAATTAGTATAATTTTATTATTCAGGAAGATGAAAAAACATGTGATACATTGGACTCAAGGTAAGGGATTTTATCACAATATTCTTTAATTGATCCATTTTATGATGATTTGATCCATTATTATTTTATAAGGTGTATATATAGACCCTATGACATTATATATCCATATTTTATCTTTTATGATTTTATTTAATGTTTATTTAAATATTAATATTTCATAGGGATTATGATTTAAATGTTAAAAGTTTTATTTGACACAAAGGATTTTAAGATATTTAATTTACAAATCATTTCCCCATATAAATATTCTTTATATTATTTTACTTATTTATCTATATGGATATAAATGGGGTATAAAGTAAATTTTGTGTCTATTTTGAGTTTCATTAAAAAAATCAAGAAAGAATTTTTTTAGGTGTTTTATTTGGAACGTTTTGAGAAAATACATAAGGAAGGTACTATTATTACTTTATATGGGGATAATGAATTTATCTCCACCATGGCTAGTCTTTTATTTTTAGACTTTTTTTCAAGATTCTGTGTTTCCTTAAATAAACAAACCTTCATTCATTTTTTTGGGAATTTTATTATTGAAAATGGTTCTCCAAAAGAAAGGTGTATTTTTTATTTAAAATGAGATTTTTAAATGAAAATGGTATTTTAATATCGCAAGGTGATTTAAATTTGATTTTAAAAGATTTTTTTCTAATGTGGAAATGTTTTATTTTGTGGTGTGTTTATTTGACATTATAAATGATGGGTGTGCTCAAATAGCATCAGGTGATCTCATTATAGATTAAATTATGGGTTCACCAAAATATTCTTCCAATGTATTATGTAATGGTTATATTATCAAGAGAATTATATTTGATGTTAGTAATATGGTTAATTCAATCTTTATGTGTTCTATAATGTTTCTGTAAGGGTTCAATGTAATGATGTCGCAAGGTACCTACATTAATGTTCGATGTTTTCTAATGAGTTTTTCATGTTAATCATCTTTTTTCACAAGGTAAAATAAATCATATTTATTAATGAGTGATATTTATCTTTTTTGGTAAAATTTTATGTTTTTTAAAAATTATTTTAATGTGTTTTATTATTTATCAATGGACTAATAGTTGCCTTATTTTTATATACCATAATAATTTTTTCATGATAAAGCCACATTATTAAATGTTTTTCATATGAATTAAGGATTATTAAGGGATTGGAGTAATTCTTGTTGAAAGTTGTGAATAGTTTTTAAAAAAGAGATCATGCTTAAAATTTTAAAATTTTAAATTATGGAAGAAATGGATACTGTTTGGAACTGTCCACTTTTTATTTTATGACTTTTTATGTATTATTTATGGCCTAATTCTCAAAAACACTAAACCTAAACATATCCTTAACGTGAGAGAAATTATAATTCTTGAATTAACATAATATAACTTTAGGTTTAATTTTCATTCCTTATAACTGGTATCAAAGGTAAGTTTGGATAACATTATAGGTTAGGTTAATATTAATAACATTACCATAAATGATTTTACCTTATGGTCAAGTTAAATTTTCATTTAATGTGAACATTACCACATTGGTTTGTAAAAATTTTGTATTTTTAGAAAGTATTTCTCTAAAGGAAACATGTTATAGATAGTGGGAGGGAACCGAGAGGATGATATCCTTCGAAATCAGCATCCTGAGATGGTTAAAATCAGAATAGAATATCTTTTTGCAGTGACGAATCAGGAGACTCATTTATTGATTGGTGGAGAAATACATGAAATATTTGAAATAGATCTACCATGTAGGATCATTAATATATTGGATAATGTTACGAGACACAATCTCCCATCATTTATAGGATCATTTAACCATGTGTTACTTGAAGGATGGATTAAATCCCTATAAAAGATATTTGACATCATTGGTTGTTTGTATCACCAAACAAAAAAAATTATAAAGTATTTTTTTGTAGGAAAATCTAATTAGTGGTTTAAAATCCTTAGGAATATTATAGAATGTGAAAATATTGATTCCTAGTCATTCAGTGAATTTAAGAAAAATTGTTTTATCGAATTGGGATTGATAGACCAATTCTTGGATAAGTTTGGGGTTGAGTTCAGAGATGATATTTTGGTATACTATCAAATTCATGAGGAATATAAAAGTAACTCTATGATTGTTTTGATAACCTTAAAATAAAATAAACTACATAGATAGATTATTTTCAGTGAATTATGGTTTTATCCACTTTAATTATCTTAACATAGATTCTCTAAATATGGATGAACTGCTGATACTTCTAAAAAGAGATTTTCTGAAAAATGGAAAATACCCACAAATGTCACCAAGATTATTAGTTTTCGTGGATTAGTGTGTTTATAAAAACATTTTTTTAATGTTATTCCATTTATCAACCCCACTAACTATGTTCAATTGAAAAGGAGTTATGTTCATCTAGATAATATAATGTGGTTATTGTTTTCAGGAAATAAGAAAAACATTGTTGAATTGTTCGGTTTTTCCTTGCATTTTAGAAATAGTTGATTCATCATCTACAGTTATGCCTCATTGAAAGGATGTTTTTTATCCTAATATAGAATGATACAGTGATTTATTATGCTTCACAATAGATGAAACCTCCTGATTTTAATTAATCTACACATGATTTGGAATTAGGTGCTTTTGTTTTTTTCTTCACAAATTTGGAAGAATTATTTATTGGAGTAAATTGTGAAATATATTATGATAAAAAATTTAAAGTATATATTCACTCATAACTAATTGAACATCATATATAGAAGATGGATATAACTAATCAAGGATTATGATTGCACGATTCATTTTCTTCTTGGAAAAGAAAACATTGTGGTTGATGCTTTGAGTCTAAAATGTAATTCCACATTAACCATGTTACTTTTGGAATGTGATATTTTGGATAATTATTACATGAAAATTATATTATAAGGTGTGGATTCAAGGAAAACAAATAATTTATTTTAGGTTTCAGTGAAGTCAAAGTTGTTAGAGAAAATTAAGATGACATAGAAGGTGGATAATTATTTGTAAGACAAAGGTAGAATCTATAATGAATGGTGTGTTTTCTGATTTTAATATTTATGAAGAAGGTGTTATATGATTTTGAAATAGATTATGTGTGCCTTGTGATTCATAGTTTAGTATAGTGTTTTTGAAAAAATCTCATATCTCTCTATTTTCCATTCATCTGGGTAGTAGTATGATGTACATAGACCTTATAGAGTATTGAAGGTGGGATAAAATGAAAAGAGATATTGCTGAATTTATAGTGGTGTGTTTAACTTTGAAACTCGTTAAAGTAGAGGAATAATTACCCAAGGGTATGATTAAACTCTAACTAGTGGTTGAGTGAAAATAAGAAAACATATCAATGGATTTCATTGTACAATTTTCTATGACTTCTCAAGGTAATAATGAAATTTGAGTTATTATTGACTGATTAACTAAATGAGTACATTTTCCTCCCATTATAAATATGATTTATTTAGATTATATATATATACTATATCTAAAATAGACAATCACATTACATGGAGTTCCTCTCATAGTTCTATCATACATTGATCATATGTTCACATCCAATTTTTGGAAAGGATTTAGAATTCATTATGTATTGAATTAAATTGTAGTATATATTTTCATCTGAAATCTGATGGATAATCAAAAAATGAAATTTAGAGAATGTAATATATGATTCATTCTTTCTCAATGGATTATCAGGGAAGTTGGGATCAACATCTTGATTAGGTTGAGTTTTTTTTATAAAAATAGTATTAATTATAATATATAAATGGAAACATTTTTGGAATTATAAGAAAAGAGGTGTCAGACAAAATCTTTATGGGATGAGGAATGATAAAGGAAGTTGATGAGACCAAATTTGTGGGGGGGAAAAGTATAGAATGTTCAGGTTATTTGGATACAGATAAGGGTGTATCCAAGTGGGTAAAAAAGTTATGAAAATAACCAATGAAAAGATATTTCTTTTAAGGTAGGTGAACATGTGTTTTTACAAGTTTATCCATGAAAATGGTTGATGTATTTTCATAAGAAGGGGAAGTTGATTCCACAGTTTATTAGACCACATAAAATTAAGGATAATGTTGGATCATTTTCCCATCTATTGGATTAATATCTATATTTATACTAGGTAGATAATGTATTTCATGTTTCCATATTAAGGAAGTATTTACCAGATTCATCTCACATTTTGAGCCCTAATGTAGTTCTGTAATAATAGAATAATTCTTATAAGGAGAAACTATTTCAGGATCAGAACCATATAGAGAAAGTTTTTCCAGAATTAGTTTATTCATGTTAATGTTTTGTGATAAGGAAACATAGGAATCAGAAAATTCTATGTGGGTAAAATATTCCCACTTATTTGAAAATTGAATAAAATTTCATGGATTCAATTTCCAAAAATTGAATAAAATTTCATGGATTCAATTTCCAAAAATTGGGAGGATGTAACATCCCATATAATTACAGAATAATTATTTTCAATATCAATTAATATTTATAAAAGAGATATTATGTTTACTTTAAATGTAATGTTATTTATGATCATTTACCTGACACACAATAATGATTTTCAAGAAATATTATGTTTCTTGCAAGCCTGAGTTATATAGAAAAATAATATATTGTTAATATTAATATTTTAAGTTGTAGTTAAATCATAGTTATTGTATAATGTGGAAGTAATAAGAATAAATATTATATTTAAACATTTTTATAAAATTTCTTAACTTTCATATAATAAATTTTCTATTTTAAATATAATAATATTTATTGTTTTATGATTAAAAAACATATATTTTTTAAAACAATTTTACCTCCTTTCAAAGGGGAAACTATATTAAATAATTTATTTGAAACATTTATAATTATTATATGAAAAAATAAACATCATTTTTAAAATTGAATTATCAAAATTTACTTTTGCGTGAAATTTTGGTATTTTTCTGAGAACTCTCACATTTTGATGAATAATGAATAATACTAAATATTAGTTTAAAAATTAATTTTAATAGAATTAATTTCTATACATAAATTGTGTTTTAAATTATCTTTAAATTATAATTGGATCATTTATATATCATTTATACCAATTTAGGTCATTGGAATCAATTTCACATTGAATTGAGATAACAACATATCAAAAATTTGAATATATTTCCATCAAACCCCTACTTTGTCGTCCCATCTACATGATCAAATTTAAATTAATTTCTACCAATTTTTATTGGAATTTAGAAAATTGGATTACCTATTTGAAATAATAATAAGTTTTAATTTTTAATTAGGTAAAATGTTTTTTGAAAAGTAATATTACTGAATATAATTAAAATTAATTACATTGATTTAGAGAAAAATTAGCTTAATAAGGGTCTGAACCTTAAAATTTAGAGTCATGATGTCATAAAAACTTGTCAAAAAGCCATGATGTTTTCATATTTTGACGCCACCATCCATTTTATCTAATTTTTACCATTAATTGACACACATGACATGGGAAAATGCGTGTGGAATTCCCTTTACAAAAATTTACAGGAATGCCACTCCTCCTCCACTACAAAAAGGTACTAACGCTTCCCATTACTTCATGCATATAACGACCATTTAGCTCATCCGAAACGTGTACATATAATCTCCCAAAATATCTCCCCAAACCGTAGAGGCATAAAATTGTTTATAAATCCAACCAAGAAGTCATTTGGGGAAAACCAAAAAGGAGTTACTTGAAAAAAGATGTAACATTCTTAAATGTGCATTTAATTTTATTTTTTTTCTCTATGCCTTAATTACTTATTATTACATGATTATATAATGACATAATTTTTCAAAATATAAATATATGTTTTTATGTTATTTTTGTGTACCTACACTGACACAAACTTCCATAAAATAGTTAACGGACATAATATTTGTCACTACGGGAAAAGGGGTTTTTGCGACGGGTTATTTGCGACGGGAATAAATCCCATCGGAAATAAACTTATTTACGATGGGGGTATTTTCCCGTCGCAAATAACCACTTATTTGCGACAGGGGTATTTTCCTGTCGCAAATAACCACTTATTTGCGACGGGGAAATCTCACCCGTCGCAAAAGGCTTGGCGCGCAAAGCGCGCCAAACCGCAGGAAAGTTATTTGTGACGGGTGGTTACCACCCGTCGCAAATAACCGGCGACGGTAAAAACTATTTGCGATGGGAATATACCCCGTCGCAAATACCCGGCGGCGGTAAAAACTATTTGCGACGGGAATATACCCCCCGTCGCAAATAGTATGTCAGCGGGTTAATATTTGCGACGGGACCCATCGCAAATAACTATTTAACCGTTGACCGTGATAAATGCGGGCTCAAGTATTTGCGATGGGACCCGTCGCAAATAATACTATTTCCGACGGGTATCCTGTCGCAAATACTCCCGTCGCAAATAATCTAACCTATAAATACCCCCACCCGTTTTTTTCCATTCATTTTAAACTTCTCTCAAAACTCTATTTTTAGAGTTCATAGTTTCTTAAGTTTAATTTTTATTTTCAGATTTGATATTTATGTCTTCAACAATTATCAGAGATCAACCTCAGATCAATTTTAAAGGTATTTATTTTCTTTTTAATTTAATATTTAATTTAAAATTTTTATTAGTTTTATTCATTTTTAATTAGTTGTAATTTAATTGTGTTTATATTGTTTTGTTATTTAATAAATTTAAATTATTAGTATTAATTGTTCATAGTTAATGGTAATTAGTAGTAATTAATAATAATTAGAAATAATTAATAATAAATAGGAATAAACCTCTCCCATGCGCGCATTAACCTTTACAACTAATCCATTTCATTTTTTTATACATTTAATGATCTATCTATATATATAGTTATATTTATTCGTATATTAATATAGATTTATATTAATATAAATATATTTGGTTATATAAATATATATATATATATATATTTATTCGTATATTAATATATATTTATTATATATATATATATATATGAAGTTATAAGTTTTTATTCGTATATTTATTTGTATATTAATTAATATATATTTATAAGCTTAGTTTTAAATAAGTTTATGAAATATGTGTTTTTATGTATATGTATAAATAAATAAATAAATAAATAAATACATATATACAATAGATACACACACACACACACACACATATATATATATATATATGTATAGTTATGAATGAATACATAGGAATGGGGGGTGAAAATCCACCAAGAATGTTAAAACGGCTATAAATTCTAATCCGTAAGTCCATTACAACTCCACAACCAGTAAAATCGAAGAACATGAAACGATCTTCGATATGATATGCGGTACATGCCAAACAGACATCCGGATCGGATGTTATAGCCATTTGAATGTTTAAACGACCATAACTTCTAATCCAGAAGTCCGTTTCAGCTCCACAATCAGTCAAATCGAAGAACATGAAACGATCTTCGATATGATATATGGTAGAGGTTTATCGGACATCGGGAGCAGAAGTTATAGCTATTTAACTGGTGACAAACTGGGGTACCCCGACTAAAAACTCAGTTTTGGAGGCCTTCTGGGCCTTTTTTGGCCTTGAAAAAACCTTGGACGAGTTCCACCGATCCATAGCGCTGTAGAGCTCATCGCAGGCTTCGATGTGATATGCTATGGAGCTCAAATGGAGTCTCGGATCAAAAGTTATGGCCATTTGAAGTTTGGGTTTCATTTTTAACTTATTTTCCATCTTTCATTAATTTTTTTATTTTTTTTATATTCAAAGAGTTATTAAATGACTATTAATTGATAAAAATTACATAATTACTAATTAAAAATATTTTTTAATTTATTTTATAAGCCTCTTTTACTGAACATCTTATACATTCATATTTGATTTTCATTCTTCTTTTCTAAAACATATTTAAAAAATAAATATTATATTTATATCAATATAAATAGGTTTCTTGATTTATATAATAATAAATAAATTTTTAATTTTTTTTTAATTTTTTATTATTATTTGCGACGGGCCCGTCGCAAATACCCGCTTCGAAGCAACCATTTGCGACCGGAATATGGCCCGTCGCAAAAAGTATTTGCGACGGGCCCGTCGCTAATTTTTTTTAAAAAAAAACCATAAACCTATTTGCGACGGGCCAATTTCCCGTCGCAAATACGTGTTTTTGCGACGGGCACGTTGCAAAAAAAAATTAGTTGCGACAGCGTTTTCTGCAACGTGCGATTTGCGACGGGGCCCCGTCGCAAATGACCCGTTGCAAATATCTATATTTCCCGTAGTGTGTGTATGATGAACTACCGCCTCGGGAAACGATGTCATTCATTTTTCCTTTACCACCTCTCATGGTTGGAAACTATGATTAGAATAATATTTTAATATTATATCTATGATATATTAATTCTTATTTATTTTTTATATAACACACACCTTCATTCATTCCATTTTGTGTAAATACAATAACATCATTTATGGACAAGTAGACTACAACCTCACTACTATAAAAATGACCTTTAACAGCGTCGGCATTTATGAGTGCTAGAAAAATGAACTGAGAAAGTTCATCTTTATTATCAAATTTTTTTTACAGCTGATAAATGTTACCATTTATGAGCACTACCAATAAAGCTCTTATTAATGGTAACCTTTATCAGTGCTTTATTACATGATAATGGTTCATAAAATATTTTTTTTACAAAATTAACAATTTTATCAATTAAATTATTATTATGAAAAATAAATAAACACACATATATATATTAGAAATTAATAAATAATATATAATAAATATACAAATATAATAAATGAATAAAATGAAATAATTATAAAATAAAAATTTTAAAGGAGAAAATTAGGAAAAATATTAAATATTTTTTTAATTAAATTATTATTTTAAAAAATGAATAAATTTATTATATATTTATATATATATATATCATAAATATTTTTAAATATTCTATATTAAATGTAGATATATAAATGAATATATAATTAAAAAAACTAAAAATGAATAAATTACAAAATTGTATAAAAATTTATTAATGAAGCAATTATTAATAAAAATGAATAAGTATAATATATATATATATATATATTAATAATAAATAGTAAAAAATAATATATATTAAACATAAATATATATTAATTGAAGAAATTTTTTATTAAAAATATTTTAATGTCAAATACATTTTTAATATTGTTTGATTTTTTAATTTAAAAAATATCAAACATCGTATGTAACATTGATTTCATGTACATACATACATATATACATACACACATGCATATATATATATATATAATTAATGCATTTTATATATAGATGCATATAAAAATATATTTAGGCAATATATAGAAACACATACAATCAATATTTATTTAATTTATTCAAATTTCAGTATATTTTAGAAAATAATTATTAAAATGATACATTTAATATATTATGTTTTTAATTTTTCAATTTTATTTATTTATATTTCATACTATTATAGTTAGGGTATTTAATTTTAATACTTTTTTATTTTTTATTTTATTTTTTTGATTATTTTCAATTATTTATTTATATTTATTTATTTATTATATTTTTTTATTTTCAATATGTAATAATAATTAATTTAATATATATATATTAATATATTTTAGTAGTTTATATTTAATTAATAAAATTCATCGATCTTTTTCAAATTTTTATAGTGCACTCATTTGAATTATTCAATTTCACTCATTTTTAAAATGCATGTATTTAATGTTATATATCCACTAATAATGTTAAAAACATATTTCTAAATAAATTTGTATATATAAATATATTTGTACATTAATATTTACTATATTTAGAAATTTAGAAATTTATAATTATTATAAATAAATAAATATTACTTTTTTAACAAGTATTTATTTAATTATAATGAATTATATATATATATTTAATAATTATAAATTTATAATAAATTTATTTAAATAATTTTATTATCATCACTAAAATTTTTGTGATGATAAAGATTGATATTTACCAGCGCTAAAAACAGACTGTTAATAATAATTTTTATCACCGCTAAAATATGAGTCCTGATAAATATATTTTTTATCAGCATTGGTAATGATCCATTTATTCAGTGCTTATCAATTTTGACCCTAATAAACGGGATCTTCATTAGTGATATTTTAGAAGTGTTGTTAAAAGTGTTCTCACTCTATTTTATAAAAACCCTAACTGGTATTCACTCGTCACGATTCTGAAGCCCTCACGAAACTCATCTATTGCCTATGCACCTCCACATCGATCCATTAGATGAATCAAGGATAGAATCCAATGGCTGTTATTTTCTACTTTTCCTATATCATTATTTGAAATTTTCAGTTCCGTGTTTTGTGTTTTTACACTGTTTTTAACCTTGATGAACCCTATATCTAATCTCATCACTGTTTCTAGTGTGAATCCTCTATGCATTTTAATGTCTTGTTCACAAGATGAATATCTGTGGTATAACTTCATACAACTAGGATGGGATACACTATACAATTTATATTTGTAATAACAAGATGAATTTATGTAGTTTGATGTCACGAAACCAAGAGGAGAGATGCTGCAAAGTTTAACATCTTTTATCTAGAATGATATTGTGTAGTTTAACATCCTATAACTAAGATTATATACATGGTGTAGTTTATCACTTTTCTTCGAGGTTGAATTTTTTTAGTTTAACATAATGAAAATAGGATGAGATACAATATGATGTTTAATATCTTTCTTCTTGGATGAATTTGTGTAGTTTAACATCGTTGAAACATGGTGAGAAATGATTGATAACCACTGTGAAAATTATTTCAAGATAAATATTGTATTATTGTGGGTTTTGACTCGTTACTCATACATTAGGGCCAATGTGCATTCTTTTATTGTGGATCATCTTGGCTTGGTTTTCAAAATTGAGTTTTTAAAGGTGAAAAATGATTTCTGGAATTGGATTTTCTTAGAAAAATGTGTGTTATTATGTTTTCAAATGTTTTCTTAGAAGAATTTGGTTTGAAATTGAAAATGAAATAGTTGTTTTCAAAGTGAAAATTCTTATTTTGTTATTAATTTTGGATTGTTGCCAGTTTTTTTTACCTAAGATGCTCATTTCAGTTTTGTTTCAGACTTGTTATGAACCTGATTTTATGATTTTTATATTATTCAGAATATGCCACCAAGAATGTTCCCTGATGTTTCTAGTGGTTATCTCCCTATTTCTAGTTCTCCTCAGTTTCT
Source organism: Viscum album (assembly GCA_963277665.1). Lineage (NCBI taxonomy): Eukaryota > Viridiplantae > Streptophyta > Magnoliopsida > Santalales > Viscaceae > Viscum > Viscum album. Next base: position 1,857,028,072 of record OY728138.1, read on the forward strand.
GCCCATCTTATGTGGAAATAAAGGTCCATTATAGGTAGTGAAGTGTCTAAAGGACGTTGAGCATCCCTTCAGAGTGTTTGGTACTCCCAATGCTATTTTAATTTGTATTGTTCTGGTTCTTCTTGGTGGTCTATCTTTGGAATAATGAGTGTTTTCCCACCAATTATGAAGGTTGGGATGATGTGGGAAGATTTTAAGTCCCTCTTTTTTCAACAGTTTATAACTTATGGGGTGAATATAACGAAAATTGAAGAGCTCATGAGTGTCCAATATGGTCAACGGATGGTGAAGGCCTATTTTGAACACTTCAAAGAGTTGGTTTCCTTTTTTTCTAGAGTTAGTGTAGCAGGATCTATTGAAATATTCTATTTTTATTGGGTGTCTTCTTCGATAGATCAAGGAGAAAGTCCTATTCTCCAGGGATCTCTATTTGGAGAAGTTGGTGGAGTAATCAGTTTTGGATGAGTTGTTATGAATGAAGAATAAACACATTTATTGAGTTATTGTCTCCCGTTTTGGGGTGAGAATGTTCAATGTTTCCTTGTTTTTTCATTATGGTTATTGTAAGTTCATCGTTCATTATAAAAATATAATGAAATTATACATTCATTGTTAAATGGTTTTTTTAATGTGAACATTTAAATGGAAATATTTTTCTAAATTACTTCCCCTATTTCTGTCGTGATTGTTTTGAGAGGTCTATTTTTTATGGAAATTACTAATTGTGCCTTTTTTGTGGGTTCATTTACATTGTGTATTGTGGTCATTTTTTTGTCATTTTTACTGATTTAGTGTGTCAAAATAATATTAATATCTATTTGTATCCATTAATCAATTAATCCAAAACATGGATTGGTCATTCATCACTCACAAATTAAAAAACAAAACTAATGATTCTTTAGTCACTACGCTACTATTGGTTAATTACTTCTTAGAATATAATTTGATATGGACATCATACTTGGTGTCCGCATAACGGTCTCATATCACACATGCTTTCCACCATCTGTTTCACATCACCATTCCATATTCACTTTTCCTTCTCTTCATGCTGCCATTTAATATATGCATGAAGCTGCATACATCATGCATCGTGAAATGTAATAAATGGGTAAAAGAAGAGAATGAAAAGTGAATGATAAATGGTGACTTTATATTGATAGGTGAGAACACGCATGGTATGAGATCATCTTGGGTATGTTGAGCAAGAATTTTAGGTCATATTCTTTGCTAGGTGGTTGTTAACCTAGAATAGTGAAGTAGACAAAGAATCCTTAGCTTTGTTATTAACGTATATCTGGACCAAATAAACCTTTGAAAAAGATATAAAGGTAATTTTACGATATACTTTCTCTATTTTACTAAATAAATTATATAATGAAACATTTATTTAATTTTCATTATTCCTTAAATAGTTTGTTTACTTTAAATGATTTTTTTCATGTGTCATGCCTTTATGGGAAGACCAATGACGTTGTCTCTACTCAATCCCAGAGGTAATCATGATGTTTTCATAATAAAATCATTTTCCTTATAATTAATGAATAGTTTCATATTTTTGTTTAATTTATATATTTTTTATTTTACTTATATAAATATTGTTTTCTAATACAGGTGTATTCTTTTGTTCGAGTTGGGGTGTTCATTCCAATTTCCATGCTTCTTATCCCTCAATACTTTTTCACCCCTGTAGTGTTTCTTTAATTAATTTCTTTCTGGTTCACTCTGATACCTTTATTGGAAGAGAAACACCACTACCTCTACTCAATTACATAGGCAATCTTGATATTTTCATAGTAAAATCATTACCCATATAATTAATGTAATATTTAATATTTATGTTTAATTTACTTATTTTTATTATTACTCAAAATAATTGTTTTCTTATACAAGTGGATTCTTTTTTTATTTGACGTGGTTTTTTTATCATACACATGCAATATAGGCAGTTCAACAAAAAAAGTCGAGGGAAATCATGGTAATATTGACCGTTTTTATTTTTTTAATGTATGTAATAATTTAATTTATTTAATTGTAGAAACAAATGTTTAAAATGTTTATAATATAGTTTTCTTCTAGTATCTGTGTTTTATATTTTATTTTTTTTAAAATCTATATTGGGACTTCATTTGTTGATATCTTTTGTGTTTTTTGTTTTTTTTTTGTGTTTTTGGTGTATTTCTGGTGCTTTTAGTGATGTTTTGTGCTATTAGAGCACAATGTAGTATTGCCCTTTATCATCACTTTTATAGGCACAGATAAAGGACACATTTATCAACACTTCTATATGTGTTGATAAAGGTATAATTAATTTGTGCTTATAAAAGCACTGATAAGGGATTCCTTTAGTAGCGCTAATTAAAAGAGCCAATAAATGTGACCTTTGTCACTGCTTTTAAAATCGCTGAAAAAATTTAAATTTATCAACACTTTTTTTAGTGCAGATAAATTTCCTCTTTATCAGCTCTTTATCGTACCTAAAAAATTCATAGGCTTTTAATGTCTCTCACATAGTTACCACTTTTTTAGCACTGATAAATTCCATTTCAAGCAATGTTAAAGAACAATTTGGTAGTAGTGCCTCCTCAAAGAGATCTGATATGTTTTCACATACAATGAATGTATTAAAGGTGGGTTTAATTAAAAATATAAGACATAAATGACATCCATATTATGTTTATTAAATAATTATCCTTTTGTAAATAAAATTTATCATTCTCTTTAAGACATTTTCACATATTGAAAATGTGATAGCACCTTTCGTGGACGTGTGGACTACCATCTCCTCGCTGTGACTTGATTCCTTTTATAATAATAGGATTTATATATATAAGTATACATAATTAAATAACACGGTATTTATGATACAATAATCATCTTGCAATTATAAATTTCATGTACCTTCTTTCTATAATGATCGTTAAAAAATGGGAACATTACTCATGTGTATGCACGTCCTACCATCTTCATGATTGTAACATTGTTTTATTTTTCATAAACATGTTTCATGATTTGTTTTTAAAGTAGAATTTATTAATAATAATGATAATTATTTAATTATTATTATTCTATATATTTTTATATAATGAAACATTTGACCGCAATTGACCTACCAAATTCATTTTTGACACATAAACTGAATATAGTGAAAACACCCAAGTTATACTTAATTTTTTTAAGTAGGTGTTTACAACATTGTAACAAGATAAATAAATATAATTATAAATTTGAAAATGGTTTTCAAGAAATTATATAATTAATTTTTTTTATTTAGGTAGATAAGGGTACATGTGAAAAATCAGACTCTTGGTAAGAAATTTCATCTCATTCTCATTTCATTAAGGAATTTTTTGATTATATGGACCTTTATTATTTTATAGAGTGTATATACATCCCATTTGAAAATATATATCCATATTCTATCTATTCACATGTTATTTAATGTTTTTTAAAATTTTAATCTTTCTTGGGGATTACTATTTAAATGTTTAAAGTGGTTTGGGACACTTTGAATGTTTAAATATTTATTTTTCAAATCATTTCTCCATATCAATATTGTTGATATTATTTTACATATTTATTTAAATGGATATAAAAGTATTATAATGGAAATATTATTTTTATTTTTAATTTCATTCAAATTTTTTCAAAAAGTAATCTTTGTATGTTTTTTAACAGAAAATATTTACAAATAATAAATAGAATATAAAATTTTTAATGTACATGATGATGATGAAATTTATGCCGTCATGGCCATTATTTTAATTTTGGATTCCTTTGAAAGATTCCATATTTTATTAAATGAAAAACCTTCTTTCATTTTAAGTGGGTTTTTATTGAAAATGGTATTTTTGGAAGAAATTTATATTTTAATATCTAAAATTTATTTTCATATGGTTTTAAAGTATTTTTTCTTAGTTATTAATGTTTTATTTAATGTCGTGGTTCTAGGAAATTTTAAATGGTATGCATGCCAAGATAACACCAGGTGAGGTGATTAGGAGATCCCATATATCAATTAAATATAGTTGGTAACTATTATATTCTCTAGAGAATTATATTTTATATTTTCCATATGGTTATTCCAATCATTAAGGGTTTTATTATGTTTCATTGTGATGATGTCCCATGGTACCCATATAAATTTCCTTGGTTTTCAAATGAGGTTTCATAGAAATAATTTGTTTTCAAAAAGTAAAATAAATTATATTTATTAAAGAATTATATTTATTTTTTGGGTAAAATGTGATGTCTTCAAGAAATTGTTTTCATGGGTTTTAATTTTTATCAATGGACAAACATTTTCCTTCTTTTTATACCCCTTACTGATCTTCTTATCTTCATCCCACATCAGTAAGTTATTTTCAAAGGACATAAGGATGGGTAAGGGATGTGAATAATTCATGTTGAATGTCATCATGTTTTTATATAAAAGATAGCATTATTTTATTTTGAAATTTTTTCGATTATTGATGAAATGGATACCATTTAGAAGTTTCAACATTGTATTTTATTGTTTTGTTATGTATGAGTTCTGGACTAATTATCTAAAACACTAAACCTAAGAATATCATCATTTTGAGAGAGAGAGTAAAATTATTAAAATAACTAAATATTATGCTATTTTTATGTATAAGTAATTATAGGAAAGTATTTTGATAATTATATATGAAAATGGATGATAAGATTTAAAAATAACTTTCCTTAATTATTTTTTATGTTTTTTGTAAAAAAAAGTTACAAATCATTTTCAAATTTTCTTTAAAACTATTATAAAATGTTTTATTTATTATTTTAATATATAATCTAAAAAATTCATAGAATAATAGTAATTTATTTTCTCAAAAAAATATAGAAACTTATAGAGGGTAATGAATATTAAATAATGGTCATATATATGAGAAACTTTGTTCATTATGTATATGTTAAAAGTAACATTCCTTTCACACTTTTATAAAAAATAAAAATCACATATAAGAAAATGTTAAAAGGATTCAATTTATATATTTATAAATAAAATCAATAGTTGTATAAAATGACCATTACTAGTCATTTATTGTTATAGAAAACTTTTATAATACAATTTGAAAAAATATGGTTTGGAAGAAAAATGTCCCTAATAAAAGAGGGAATAAAAAAATTTCTCCTCTTAAATTCTTTCCGAATTTGAGTGTAATATAGAAGATAATTTGGATTAAAAATAAATAAACCTATGAAATAACAATAGGATAATAAAATATATGGGGTTAAATAAGTGAAATAACACATAATTATTCTAATACTAATTTAAACATGAGAAATATTGAATAAGACTATGATTATAAAATAGACCATTATTTAATTAATAACATTTGAATTGAAACCCCTTAAATGAAAAAAGCTAAATTAAAACATTAAATACTTTAAGTAAATGAATATTCATGATAAAAAAAATAAAATGTCTTTAATTGGAGATGAATTGAGATGAAAACCCCTTACATTGTATTCCTTCTTGGTCAGAAGAATTATATCCTCATGTGTAATTAATTTGTCTTTATAAAATAATCTAATAAAGTTCCTTTTCATATATATTAAATTTTTTGAGGCCCTTTTATAATCATTTTACATACATTCATTTAATAATTTGTTCTTACACTGACCACTTAATGTAGTTTGGTCAATTTCTCCGAAATTAATTCTGTGTATTGACCATCCCTAAATATGTTTTCAAATGGTTAGTTTATCTCATGAGTTTTAATAATTTAATGAATTTAATTTTTATTAATTATATAAAAAATCATAATCATACGTGAATGGTGGTAATATAAAAATAATAACAACACATTCTGGAGGTCGTAGTCCACATGTACGCATGAGAAACATTATCTTTTTCCAACGTATGGTGGGGATAAGGTTTCTCATATTGTATATTTTTTAGAATAATTATTATGTCAAATATATCATATATATTAATTAATTACATATAATATCTATAAATTTTATACGAAAAAGATATATTAGTTACACCGCTATGTGGAGATAGTAGTTCATATATACATATAACTGATGTATATATTTTCTATGGGATAAAAAAAGAAGATTGAAAATAGATTAACCATTAATATAAGAACATATTAGTATTTTAAATATACTTATTTTTTTATATCAATATGGATACTAAATATTTAGAAGGATTTTAAGAATAATTGAATTTGAAAATGATATGAATATATAACTCTTAATTTGGGTAGTTTCATTGGCTTACACCTTAATCCTTCTTAAAGTGGTACTTTAACAATGAAAAATTCCCCCAATTTGAGACTTTGGGACACTAATTTTAGCATATGTTTAACATCATAAGATTTTATTAATTTTTTATTCAAAAAAGTTTATATACTTTGATAGGTTGAGTGACAAACCACACTGAGTTTAAACAAACCATGATATAATATTAAAATATAGTTATTTAATGTTACATTTATCACATAACAATTTGATTGGTAGGTTTGAATATGAATAAAAAAATTAATAAATATTTATGGTTACATATGTATTAATTTAATTTATTTTTTATCAATTAATTTTAAATAAAACCAAAAATAAATTGAAAATTAAAAATCATTTTGTTCTGAAAAAACAATTTTTATGCATTCAATGTATATTTTTCATAATAAAACAGACTAATAATTTTTGGTGACTGATTTTAATGAAATTTATATATTATATATTCAATAAAATGATTTAAAATTCATTTAATATTTTTCCTAGTCATGATATAAAAATAAATATTTTTTTGTGCAGAAATTTGTTTTCAGAAAAATGAGTTTCATCCTGTTTTGTACACTTATTTGTAAAATTAATTTTCCACTTGTAGTTATTGAATTCTGTAAAATGGGTTTCATATTTTTAGTCATATCATATCCCATTAACTTTTTTCAGATAATTATTTACAATTTACTAACTCCTATTTTTTGGTAATTCTTCAAGGCTTTTAAAGATAGAGAGTGCTTGTCGGATATCTTGACCTAATGCTTAGGGAGATATGATTTTCGTAATTAATTATGTTTGGGTATAAATGTTTGGTAGGGAGTTGTGTTGTGGTGTATGGTCTATAGGGTGTAGATTCCAAGATACATCATGGACCATCAATCTATGGTGTACTTAAGGTTGGTTTATAGGGAAAATACCAATTTTAGTATAACTATAGTGGGGCGTTTAGGTTATTACATGTAGACATGGGTAGTGAATTTTGATGTTACTAATTATTAATTAAAAGTTGTGATGTGGGAGATAACAATGTCTTAAAAGGTTTTATATACACATCTAAATCATTTTGGATTATTTCTTGATGGTTTGGATGCACCATATCCCCTTATGAAAGGTAAATAGAATCTTGTGCAATTTGAATATTGGTTTAGGAGTCGATTGATCGTGAATTTCTACGATGTGGTTTAGGGTGTATGCACCATGGTCTGGATATTTTCATCCTTTTTGTGCCATGTCCTTGGGGGATATAGCATGTTCTATGTTTTTTCCTACATAAATTCCATGCCCTTTATTTCATTTTCTTCTTTCTCATACTCAAATATCATTTCAAATTTTGGCTCTTGAAGACTCTCAAGATGTTTATTGACTCCACTGAACTCCTTTATTATCATATTGAAGCAGCAATGATCATGTTATATCCACTTTTGATTAGAAAATCTCATATCTTGTGGTTTCTTATGATATCATATTCTCTTATTTCCTTTGAGTGTGAGGATTCCCTATGTCAATGATGGTTTAGATACTTGTTTGATGGATGGTGTTTATAATGATTCCTCTTGATCTTCCATTCATTTGACCCTCCATTTTCATTTCTAATTTAGATTTTTTATTATTTAATATCATATTAAAGCTATGTGGTTTTTACAATTATTATTCCATACAATTGTAAAATATTTTCTTGATTTATTCAAAGTTCATTTAAAATATGTTTATATGCTCTGAATTAATGTTTATTTGATATATGATTTCAAATTTATGTTTATATGAAATAAATCCACATTTTGGGTGTTTTTGAGTTTTGAAATGATTTTAGAAAATATGTCTTATGATGTAAATTACCTGGTGAAATGATTTTTATTAATTTTATAAAAATATATTTTAATGAATGATGATTTTAAAAGGAATGAATTTGATAAAAATATTTTATTTGGTTTTTCAAATAAGAAAAAATGTTAGAAATTGAATATGGGTAATAGTTTTTCGAACTGATTTGAAATGATTGAATTTCCCATGATTGATTGATTAATTTACTAAAGAACATGTGAGACTAGGTAGTTAGTGGGTGATTAGGAAAATCACACTAGAATCTAGTTCCTTATAACTGGATTGAAAATGAAAACACAGATATATATATACCATGGAATTATTTTTCCCCTATGGGGAGTTGATTCCTGATGGCATGAGTTGTGGGATGTGTAAACCCATTGAGTATTGTTCAATAATGAGATGTGTGATGATCTTATAACCAAAAAACTAACAGAGGATAGATTTTGATACATGGTTTTTTGATATACATGATTTTATGATTATATGACATTAATTTCAGGAAATATTTTTTTCATTCCAAATGTATTATATAAATATTTTATATAAAATGTTTATTTAATCCATTTTTGATATATATGTATCATCTCTTTTGTTTATGAAATAATTTTTTGTTAAAAAACATGATGAATCCATTCCATACATTATTTTGTTCAAATTTAACCTTATTTGTTTTAATATTATGTAATTGATTATGGAACACTTGGTAAGAATTTACTAGCCCTTATAGTTCACAACCTACCTTTGCCTTCTATCATTTATAGGTCTTTTTATTCCAAGACTAAGAGAAGGAAAAGTTCCACTTGGTTGTGGTATATGTTCTTGATCCTTGGGACCTATATTGAAAGAGGTGACTAGTGGATAGGTGATTCAATGGTTACATGATTTCATCATTAATATTTATCTCACTATACATGGTTTATTTTGATAATGTAAAATTTAGGTACTATTTGACCAGTTTTTTCTAGTATTTTCTCCCATTAGAGTGTTGAGAATACTGAATTTTATTATTTATCTTACAATATTTTGTGACATTAATAATTACCATTTTTTCATCTGTGATTCCATGTTCTAGTCAACAACCCATGGGGATAGTTATGTCCTTTAGGATACATCAGTGATGGATTAGGTATCTTAATAATAGGGCATCTTGGGTGATTCTAGAAATAGTGGTATTAAAGGTGTTGGTTTTTCATATTTTCTTATTATTAGTATGCAAAGGGTTATCCTGATAGATAGAAGGTGGGATAAAATATACATAGAATGTATTTTCGAGTGAGTGTCTGGCCATGTGTCATCATCAAGATCCTTAAGTCACCATGGATGTTTTGGTAAAGTGTATTGAACTTTTTTTGATATGATTCCTATACATTTCCCTTATTTTGATTTGAGAATGTTGAAGACCCTAATCTTGATTTATGCATAGTGTAATTGATATTATGATATAAAGTTTTTGATATATTGACATCTGTATCATTTATTATTATTATAGTATTTTCATTTGGTGTTTTGTAACATCATGCCTCTGAGAAAAAATTTGAATAGTCCATATGAGGAATCTATTGTTGAACCACAATATGTGAATCCACTGGTTGAATAGAATCTCATTGAGACAGTAGTGTGAAATTTCCCTGATTTTGGAAATGTATCATTACTCATTCCCATTTAGGTTTCTAGTAGTGGAACCTCTAAGGGATGAATATTAATATCATGATCAAATGTTTTATCATAAAAAAACCATATTTCTAGGTATCGAATAATCATCTGGAGGATAATTATTGGTTTTAAAAGATTGAACTTATTTTTAATTTCATGGAAATTTCATGAACTATAATAGTGAAATGTGTTACCATTATGCTTTATGGACCTAACATGAGATAGTGAGATTAGATGGTGGTGTAAAAGAAACACGATGTCTTCATGTAAAAACTTTTAGATTTATTTTCATTAATTATTTCTTTCCAAACATGATGGTTTTTTATAAATACATGGAGTTCTTATACATTTGTTAGGGAGAAAGAAACATGACACAATATGGGATCATTTTTTCAAATAATTTTCAGATTGCTCCAAGGGTTTTTATGGGAGCATGTTCAGATTTCACCTGATGTTTTCTTGAGATAGGTCTCTAACCATACATTCGATCACACATTTTCTTTTTAAATCCCAATTCTTATGATAATGAGATGGATAGAGAATTCATGGTTTAGCTTGATCTGGATGGTAAGTCAATATTAACAAGAATTCCTTTATCTCATAGTGGTATTTTATTAGTTCCATTAAAATAAATTGGAATTATAATGAGATTCATGGATATTTTAGATAATAGTTATCTTTTGTACCTCTTATAGTTCCTGGTAGAGGCCCTATGACTTACTAACACTATGAGAAGGGTGTGTATTCAAGATGGGTTTTTACTAAGGCACCTAAGATCTGTAGTTATTATGGTCTATCATGGCACCTAAAGAAGTTATTCAATTTATTTTTTTCTCTATATAGTGTAACATGATCATTATCACCAAATATTATAGTGGTTCCATCAAAAGATTCAATAATTAAGGGGTTCTAACGATATGTATCTGAAATAAAGCATCTTCAAAAAGTGGAAGAGACCCAAAAGGAATCTAATGTGTGTCTAGTGACTTTGAGAGGTACCATCACTCTAGATTATTTTTTAGTAACTTCTTTATTTGATATTGGTGCATCTCAATTTTTTTATCGATCCATGTCATGAATGTTTTGAATCTTCCTATTTATATTTTGTCTTATGTGATGGATATTACTACACCCCTCAAGAATTAAGAGAGTGAAGGGCATCATATGTCTTAATTATGTTTATTAATTTTCATAGATTTAGCTTACCTAGATATTTTTTTTGGTCTAATCATGAAATCCCTTGAAGTCATATTTGGGATAGATAGGATGATAAGTCATAAGTGTCGGATTGACCGTTACCTTTAGTGGGTCTCCATTACTATACTATATTGGGGTGTTCCATGTCTTTTAGGGAGAATTAAACTCAATGAAGAGTATATTAAAATCATATTTTTTAGAATCCTATAGGGAAATATAGGTGTTTTATTTCAAATTGGAGTGGGAATATTTGAATTTTTTCTTCCCGCTATTTATCATCTAGTTTCCTAAAATCTTTCCTTATGATTTATCTTGATTTAAATATGTAATTGATGTATATTTTTATATTTATTTGGTACCTAGTACATATATAGTTTATATTCCTTCTTAACATCTAGAACTGATTTATTTTAAAAATTTCGAATCACATTTGGATATTTTCTATATAATGGTTTTATATGTTCACGTGTGTCTACATAGGAATCACCTGTTCTCTTTTTGAAGAATACTGATGGGACTCTTAAAATATTTGTTCATTACCAGGATCTTAATGGAATCACAGTGAAAAATAAATATCTATTTACATGGATTTATGAAATTTTGGACATTTTTGTTATCCAATGCCCATGTATTTTTAATGTATTTAATTAAATGGATATTTCATGAGTACCTTGACTCATTCATGGAGATATTTCTAAATTAAATCCAAGTTCATTTTTTGACTGATGAAAACCATGTTCCTTATTTGATGGTTGTTTCGGAAACCTTGGAGAATCACCAAATTTATGATAATCATTTAAAATAAAATTTATAATATCAAAGAGCTATTGTATTGGGAATCATAGTCTCAAAACATGGTATTTTAGTTGATCTTAATAAGTTGTATTCTATTTTGACATGGGAGAAACCCTATATTTTTTTAAATATGTTATTTTTATTAGGGTTAGTAGGATATTATCACTAGTTCATAATATTTTTCTTCAACTTGGAATATATTATAATCTCTCTCACTTAGAAAGGAATAATGTTCGCTAGGGAGATAAAATCAGTGTTAGGTTTTAGCTAAAATGAGTTCTGAATTCTAGGTCAGTTTTAAATCTCCCCTAGGTTAGAAAAGTCTATGTGGTATTTTCTGATGCATCAAGTTCATGTTAGGGTTCAATTTTTATTTATCATGATCACATGGTAGTCTATGGCTCCATAAAGCTTAGGTAACATGATAATATTTATCTGAACCATGATCTTGAGCTCGTAGATGTGATGCATTCTCTAAAGAGTTAGTAGAGATACCTTTTTAGAGAAAGGTCAATTATTTTGTACAAAAAATCTTGAGATATATCTTCTCCCAAAAATATCTAAAACTCTAATAGATCCATTGAGTAGAGTAACTATAGTCTTTTGATTTTGATATTTTATACCCCCTAAAAGAGGAATTTCATTGTTCATGATTTGAGATGGAAACATCCAACCCATGCAATGATAAAATTAATAAAAAAGTGGAATCTTATATCTCCCTTTTCTCAGATGCATTTTAGATTCCTGTATAATGAGTCTGATGTTTTTTTAAGTTATCACATGACCTCATTTCTTCTTGAAATGATTCTTTGGGAACAATATCTTGATGATGAATTCTGATGCATTTAGGACACTCTTTATGATGGGGGACCATTGATGAGTGGTATTTCTCTTCTTATGGAATCCTATGTTTCCAAAATTAGTTTTATTATCATTTAATGTGATAAAGGTAGTGATCAGGTAATTCAATAATTAAAAATGTTTTATGAACCATAAAACATAAATATTTTCTATGATATACGATGATCATTATGGGGGCATGGTATGAGAGGAGACATCACTGAATTTTTTCTCATTGTAATACATACCAAAATGTAAAATCCCTGAACTGGATACATTTAGGTTTTCTTCAGCCACATCCATTTCCATATTTGAAGATGGATAAAATTTATATGGACTTAGTGTTTGGTTTTCCTCAAACCCCTTGACATAAGAACATGATATTAGTTGTGATCAATAAGTTGACCAAATAAGCTCACATTATACCCATTCAAAATGAAACCAAATTTATTGACATGGGTCATATCTACATGCAATATTTTATTAGATTTTATAGATTTCCATATGTTATATTCTTTTATAGTGATCCCCATTTAACTTATCACTTATGGATATTCCTATAGGAGGTCATGATATCCCATGTATTTTTGAGAATAGAATATCAAACAAAGTTGGATAGCTAGATAGAGTGAGCTATATAGATTCTTGAGGACCTGATATCTAATTATGTTCATGAATTTGGTGGATCTTGGGTTGACCATTTGGGATTGGTTGAGTTTTCCTAAAGTAATATATGGAATTCCACTATCATAATGGATCTTTTTGAGTCCATTTATGGCTAGTATTTCATGTCTCTGTTTTTTGTTCAGAGCTTCGAAAAAGTTCCTTGGTTGGACCAATTTTAGTCGAAGAGACAATGATAAGGATTTATTGGATTCATCAGTGGATGATAATGGTGTATATTTGATATAAATCCTATGTTGGACATCATCAAATCCATTAGATTTTTTTATTGGTGAGTAAGTATTTTTTAGATTTTCACCATGGGTTATTCGTAGATGAATCGAGAAATAGGGAAAACTTGCACTAATATTTCTTGATCTTTTTAGGATTGTTGAGGGAGTGGGGAAGAAGGACTACCAATTGGCACTTAAACCACATTTGACACCAATCCTTAATATGTTTAATGTATCAAAAATTTTAATGTATCTTTAAAACCATTGTCATGTGTTAATCTAGAAAGATACCGATTTTAATCATGATTTATCCATGACTAAGCATCAAGTTATGATCATTGATTCTAGGCCGATGGTTCTTCATGGGTAGAAAATAACCTTGTTATGTGTACTATAGAATCATGGTTCTTATTCCCAGGAGATGTGGGAGCATGAGGCACTAATGAGAGAGAAGTGGAATCATCTGTTTGGAATGGAATATTCTTGATGTGATTTTTGGGGACAAAAAATGATTATAGTTTGGAGATTGTAACATCTCATTACCTTATATCTTGTACTATTCGAATCTTACATTAATTCTATTTTTTGTGTGTTTTTTTCCATTCAATGATTGAAAGAGATTGTTGTGATCATGACATAATGTTTAGAATATATTTTTTTTTGGGAATTAATGGATTTTGAGTATAAATTTTTCATAAAGGAGATGTATCTTGGTATATGGGTTGTAGTGTGGAGAGTCCAAAATTCTTCATGAACCATCAAGTTCTTTCATAGGGGAGCTTGAGTTCAATTAACTAGAACACTTAAAATTACAAAAAATTTGTTACCTAGAGGTCATGTTGTGCTATAGATCCATGGGTAAGTGCATTTTGATGCTACTGTGTATTTAGGAATAACGATGATGTGTGAGATGTATGTGGTATATAGGACTTCAGATCCGCTACCAAATCAGACATGTATATTTCTCTATGGTTGGGTTTTACTATATCCCATCGTTCTTAGAAAATAGGATCAGTCATAATTTGATCTATGGTTTTTGGAGGTTGGTTGATAGGGAATTATTTCTGTGTGATCTAGGGTGGATGTTCCATGTCATGTCTATTTTGATCCTTTTTATGCCATATACATGGGGGTTGTGGAATTCTATGTGTTTTTAGAGACATAAATCACTTGATCCCTATTTTATATTTCTATTTTTCATGCTTAAATCTCGTTCAAACATTTGGATATTGAAGGCTCCAAGATGCATTTTCACTACTCTAAACTTTATTATTCTCATTGTAACATCTTGTTACTGATATATCAGGTATTAATTTAACCTCATCAGGGTTTTCCATTTTCTCTTTGTCTATATAGGGAAGAGATAGAATTGAGAGGATACCTATTATGATGAAATTAGAGATTTTGTGGGTTCTTATCTTTAATCGACTTTTTCTGCAGGATGCAAGATGATTTTATGTCTTGTAACTTGGTTACAAGACATGTAAGAGTCAATGGACGAATTTCTTGAATGCCTACATACTGTGAAATGTTAAATGGCATGAAGAGATTTTTCACATCATGAATGCTTTAAATAATGTATTTTATTATGAGGCGAAGGGTTTTCCAACGTAAGTGGGGCTTTGACGGTTACATTTTGTGTAACAAGGTTACAAATTGGGTAACATCCCACATAATGTTTTTAAAATAGGAGTACAACAATTTAGTTTTTGTTCCATCCCCAAACTCATTTTCTCTTGACCTAAGGAATTTCTCAGGAGATTTTGGGAGACTCCATCACTTCTATATTTATCCTTTCGACATTCAATCTGTATTTCAATTATGGTGTGTCTTTCTGGATACTTTGCATTATCTTGTACCATAGGAAATTATTTTTTTGGTTGTGGTGTGGAGGGAATTTTTTCTTGAGGTATTTCTTGTTTCCTATTCTCTGAAAACCCTCTTTCCCAATTGAGTAAATCCTAAGATGGGTGGATTTGTATTATAGGGCCATCATATATATTAATGGGTTTTCTTTTTTGGTTGATCATGTTGTGGGAATTTTTGACCCAAGTATCAAGGTATGTGTTTCCATATCTATCCTATGTTGATCAACAACATTTCACCTACATTATAAACTAATTTATAAAATGAACTGTATTGATTGATTTTTGTGTGTTAAAAAGGGTTTTTTGATGAAAATTTTTCCCTTGTTTTTGATAAATGGAAAAAAGGACATTTTAAAAATAATGAAAATGGTTTTCTGAAATGGTTTTGAAATGGCTTTGGAACATTGAAATTATTGTGAAAATGAGAACATGGTTTACCTTGGGTACATGGTGGAAGGGTTAGCATGAGGCCATCATCCATTGTGGAAGTTATCATTTTGGGATGTTCCTATTGTCCCAGAGTGTAGTTCATTGGATTTGGGTATGGATATGATATTTGGGTTTCTTATTATGGGGTGTCTCTCTGGTCCTGGAGTGTTAATCATTAGCTTCAGGTACCAAAGTGAACTATTTGACAGTAGTTATGAGTTTTTTATTCCTGACCTATTTATATTCCTTCATGTTGTGATGCATGGGTTTCTACTGTTGTTTTTATTGTATGGTTTTGTATTATTTTATCTTTGATATGCATGTAGATTTTTATAAAGGATGATATGGGAAAATATGCATTGAAATTGATACACCTACTTTTTTTTAGAACTATGATTAAAAGGGAAATGTTTACCATATTTCCTATGACACTAATTACCTTCTTATCATGCCATGTTTTATTTAAAATGAGAATACATGAATTTTTGTATAGATATTTGGTTATGTAACACTTGGTTGTGATCATACTAATCCTATTAGCTCACACACTACACAACTATTTTGTGGTGTGTATAAATTTGTATGTATTCCATTATAGGGAAAGGAAAGGCAATCTAGTGAGGAAAAAAGGTTTCATGTAAACTAAGCTGGGTTTCTAGATGTGAGATATTGGGAGTTCATCCACACCATCACATGGAGTAGCACTCTCATTTTTTTCTTTGTAGTTGGACTTGTCTTTCGGAATTTTAGCCACTTTTATAGTGGTTTGTTTGTGTTGTTTTCATACAGTTAAGACATATATTTATTATTATTCTATTTTTTCCTTCTTTTCAATGTGAATATATATTCCATGAGTTTGTCTTTTTTTGGAAAAATCATTCCCTCTAGGTTTTTGATCGATGCATGGGTGCTTTTCATCATCCCATTGGGATCATGAATGCACTTAGAATATACTATGAGTCAGGTCGGGTGCTAGTTTTGAGGGTAACCTAGGGCGGTACATTCCAAAATAGTATAATAGCATGTATGTACTCAAGATTTCTTATATTGGGATGTCTATTAGACTAGATATTGGATTTTTGGGAGTTGATAGGTATGATGTGATATGTTCTTGGATATGTATTGTTGTGATGAGACTCCAGTTACCATAAGATATTGGGATTTGTGTCTATAGAGTTGGATTTTATTTTAAATCTCAGTTTCTTCTAATTGGTTTTGTAACGTCTCAGATCTGGGTGCCACTCCACGGGTGCCCTGAACCCGGTTGGTCACATTACCTCAAACGCATTTCCCCAAACTCCAGAGGCTGCCGACTAGCTGCAAGGGCCCAGGTCTGATAGTGGGGAAACTATGCCCTCATTTTTCAAAGTGTAGTGCAACGGAATAAAATATACAAACATACAACAATAGAGGAAGCAATAAACTATACACATTTAAAATGAACAAATGTAGTAAAATATAACAAAAAATTATATAGATAATGATGCAACATGTCTCATGTTCTAAGAAAATAGCCAGAACATGTTACACAACAATATAATACAATACAATACAGAGCATAGAGTAAAAAAAACAAAAAAAAAACAAAGTAGACCGAACGCAGCAGCATCGCAAGCCTAAGCTCAGTCACATGCTCTCCAACTCCTCTTCTACAATCATTTACTTGTATATGGACCCTTGCCCCTGTCAACACCTACAGAAACGTAATCTTTTTGGGCCGAAGACATGAACCAAACAAGGTGTGAGAAATAAATCCCAGTAGGCACCCACCAAAGGTATGTGCCCAACTGTGTGAAAATATGCATTAACGGTATGCAGTAGTAAAATGCAATAAACTAAGCAGTACTCAATAGTGACTAAATTTACCAGTTATATTGTCATTTTATTATTCATTTAACCATTTAATTTAATAAAATTATGTGCTTAATAGAACCAAGACCTCAGGAAAAACAGAATCTTGCCCTCAGGCTAATATAGTAAAACCACACCCTCAGGCTTTATAATATCCACGCCCTCTGGCTATATAATATCTCACCATCAGGCCTCACCCCCAGGCTATATAATATCTCGCCCCCAGGCCTCGCCCTTAGGCTATATAATATATATATATATATATATATCCACGCCCTCAGGCTAATATAATATATATATATATACATACCCTCATGCTATATAATATCCATGCCCTCAGGCTAAACAAGTAACCTGGCCATTCCCAACATATAAACATGCAATTGTTTACAATTCCTCTCAAGGAAAAATTAATGGATAAAGTAAACATGGCATACCCTCGGGTATCCTGGCCAAACGGCTAAACAGGGGAACGCACCCCAGGGGTGGTCCTGGATCCATGCAGTGATCCCAAACAGCAGTTTATTATCCCATTTAATTACCTTTACAATTATAGGAATTCAAAATAGCCAAGGCCTCAGCCACACGACACCCCAACATGGGTTCGTAGCACAACGGTACACAAAAACGCACAATAGTTGGAATTTAAACACCAATCCACCTACCTCAAACGCCCCTGAGCGGTATACGCGAACAACGATCCTTGAATCATCTCAGAATGATGAAGATATGAGGTGAAAAAAATCCTGTTCAAATGTAAATAACTTCATGTTAGAAAAGAATTGGTAAGAACTGCATAAGGAGAAGGAAAGGCTTACCCGCATGGTTCCAACAAGATCGACCGAGGCAGAATATGATTCCTGATGTGTGATCTGGAGCTCCTCGAAGGTTCGGCCCTCTCTCCCGACTCTTCCTCCAATTCTAAGCCTTCCCTGTGAATAGGAGAGGCAACATCCCATTTTAAGCGAAAAAACAAACTACATGGCATGTACTATTGACTACACGACGGGTACTTTATTCATTTAACTATTCCTCTAGAGGCTACCTTTCCCATTGCTGCACTGTCCATCTATCGACATGAGTACATGACATGTAATCCATGAGTAGACAGCGTGTAATGTTGCTCAGCTGGCGGATACTTCCACTGCCTTACTATTCACATGTTGACTGACTACACATCGTGTACATACCCACGACACGACGTGTAGTTTGTTTTTACACCCTTCATTGTCATCATGGCTACATGCCCTATGTACTCATCCCACACGGCCAAAGTACGTGACGTGTGGAAAAGTACACGAAATGTAGTCCCAAAATTTTGAATTTTTCCCACTTTCCCTATTTTCTCAAAAACACTTATATAAAAGAGAAAAGAAGAAATTCGTCACCGAATTTCCCTACTAAGGGTGGGGAAGTTAAAGCCGTGAACAACTCAGGCCACTGAGCATGTACGTCAGTCTCCCACTCCCAGGTTTCGTCATGTACTCAGCCATGCTGCCATTGCACCCTTACGAGAGGAACTGACCGGCCTCGGAGAACCTTCGTGCTCCTATCAACGATACGAATCAGATGCTCCTCAAAGGATTCATTGACCTGAAGCTCAACCTCCTCAGGCTGAAAGATGTGAGACAGGTCTGAATGATAATGGAGCAACTGAGATATATGGAATATGTATTCCATGGCCTGGTACCTCTTTGGTAACTACAACCGATAGGCAACCAGCCCGACTCTCTCCTGAATCTCAAATGGCCCCACATACCTCGGTTAAAGTTTACCCTATCTCATGATCCTTCTGTGCCCCAACCTCGGTGAAACACGCAATAAAAACGGATCCCTGACCATGAAATCTAACGGTCATCTGCGGTGATCAACATAATATTTATGACGAGACTGTGTGGTAGCCATCCGCTTCTGAATCAACTGGACCTACTCAGAAGTCTCTTATACGGGGTGTGGTCCCAGTAAAGCTGCCTCACCTGCCCATAACCAGCACATGGGTGATCGGCATGGCCTACCATATAAATCCTCGTAAGGTGCCATATCAATAGTCACCTGAAACTCTTATTATAGGAAAACTCGACTAGGGGTATATGCTTCTCCAAGAGCCCCCAAAGTCTAGGATGCATGCACGCAGCATGTCCTCGAGCACCTGTATCGTACGCTCTAACTGGCCATCGGTCTGAGGGTGGTAAGCTATGCTCAGAAGCACCTGTGTACCCAGTACCCTCTAAAAACTCTTCTAGAAACGAGACGTAAAACATGCATCCCTATCTGAAATGATAGAACGAGGAACCCCATGAAGACGTACAACCTCTCAGATATAAAGCTTCCCGGTCTCATCAACACCAAAGGTCTCCTTGATCGGAAAAAAAATGTGCAACCTTTGTGAGTATGTCCACAACAACCCACACGACATCATTGCCATGAGGTGACCTCAGCAACCCAGTCACGAAGTCCATCGCGACATTATCTCATTTCCACTCTGGGATGGGTAACTGTTTTAACAGTCCGGCTGACCTATGATGCTCTTCCTTCACCTGCTGATAGGTGGAACATCTTGTAACAAAACTAGATACTTATATGTTCATACTCGGCCACCAGTACTGACGTCTCAAGTCACGGTACATCTTGGTAACTCTGGGATGAACTTCCCAAGATGAATCATGAAACTCCCGCATCATCTCCTCACG
Source organism: Viscum album (assembly GCA_963277665.1). Classification (NCBI taxonomy): domain Eukaryota; kingdom Viridiplantae; phylum Streptophyta; class Magnoliopsida; order Santalales; family Viscaceae; genus Viscum; species Viscum album. Next base: position 1,857,048,364 of record OY728138.1, read on the forward strand.
TATATCCTCTGGAACCCATACTCATCCATGGAAACATAGTACCTCATTATTTCATATCGTCCAACCAGAAAAAGGGTCCTCACTTGCCACCGACTCCCGTGAAACTAGTCCTTCTGAATCAGATAGTTGTCTCATCCTCACACTATCCAGGAGGGTAGAAGTCACAGGTAAAGATGAAAGATAGGTCTGCACCTGACTGTTGTGAACCTCTAAATGCATCTCAGAGAACAAGGTCATAAGCTTCCACTCACCACTGGCCTCTTGCACTACCTGTATCTGAGTCCTCCTGCTAAGTGCATAAACTACTGCATTACATTTTCTAGGTGTATAGGCAAGCTCAAAGTCGAAGGACTGAAGGTATTCAACCCACCTTTGCTGTCTCATGTTCAAGTAACACTGAGTAAAGATGTACTTGAGACTTTTGTGATCGGTGGAAACCACAAAATTCTCTCCCAAGAGATAATGTCTCCAACAGCGCAACACATGAGCAACTGTAGCCAACTAGAGATCATGCGTCGGGTAATTCCTCTCATGTGGCCTCAACTACTGAGAATCATACGCGACAACTAGATCACCCTATATCAACACTGCTCCCAGTCCGATACCTGATGTATCACAGTAGAATGTATAGCTCTTCCCTTGCTCTGGAAGTATCAGGACTCTTGCTAATTTCAATATTCCTTTCAGATCCTTAAAGGCTGTCTCACAAGCTTCTGACCAAAATAACTTCACACCCTTCTTAGTTAAACCTGTCAATGGTGCTTACAAGCAGGAGAAGTCCTGTATTAAGTGTTTTTAGTAACCATCCAGCCCCAAGAAACGTTGTATCTCAAACACATTCTTAGGCTGCTCCCAAGAAACTACTGCTCTCACCTTCTCTGGGTCCACGACAACTCCTGCCTCTGAGATGATATGACCCAGGTACTGAATCTGGTCCATCCAAAAGTGGCACTTTGAGAGCATATCATATAGATTATGCTCTCTCAGTGTACTAAATACGATCTCAACATGGGTTTCATGGTGGTGTTGAGTGTGAGAGTACACCAAGATATCGTCCAGGAATACTAGAAAAAAATAATCCAGATACGGATGGAACACATGATTCATCAGAGCCATGAAAACTACTGGCACATTCATGAGTCCGAATGGGATAACCAAGTACTCGTACAGACCATATCTGTTCCGAAAAGGCTGTAAGTGGTATGTCTGATGGTCTCATGCACAGCTGATGATATCCTGATCTCATGTAAATCTTCGAGAACACTCGTTCTCCACGAAGTTGATCAAAAATATCATCAATACTCAGCAAGAGATATCAGATCTTGACCATAAACTGGTTCAGCTTCCGATAATCCACATAGAGTCTGAGGGTACCATCTGCCTTCTTAGCAAAGAGGACATGCAAACCCCACAGAGAAGTACTGGGTCAGATAAAACCCTTTGACTGTAACTCCTCTAACTTCCTCTTGAGATCCTGAAACTCTGGTGTAGCCATCCTATAATGAGGAATGGACACTGGCACTACTCCTAGCACAAGATCAATAGAGAAGTCCACCTCACGCTCCGGAGGTAAACCCAAAAAATCATCTGGGAAAACATCCCTGAAACGATCAACCACTGGAGGGAAATCCTTCTAAAAAGTTCCCTGATCATCCAGATATAAGCTCATAATCTGGGATGTCACACCAACTCTCCCACGATGCTTTGGTCCATATCAACTTTCCTGAACATTCCATTCACCTTTGTATAGAAACTCTCTGCCCTCTGGTGACGTGAAACTCACCCTATGACGATAAAAATCCCCAAAGGATTGAAAGGGATCCAACCAGTCCATCCTGAGAATGAAATCATATCTTTTCATCTCTAAGACATAGAGGTCCCATAGATAGTGACATCCACCAACATCAAGGGGGAACTCCTTACACTGATGCACACCAGCTGTTCTAATTCCCAACGGAGTTTCTAGCATCATAACAACAGAAGAAAAAGAAACACAGAGCCCATGGATCTTCATAATGGGTACTGATATAAAGCTATGTATATCACCCATATAAAAGTGTACTGAAGATAATAAAGAAGCTACTAGAATAGTACCTCTGACATTAGAAGGTCCAGGATCCTGCTCCTGTTGGGTCTGTTGCACTGCATATGCCTGCCCAGTGTCACGACCATGTGACATTTCCTGGCTACCCTGAGCTGTCCGGCCTTGCTAGCTCTGAGATCCTGGTGTCTGAATACCTTGGCCATGACCACCACCTCTTCTTGTACGTCCTGATGTATCCCAATTTCCTGACTGGTAAGAAGTAGCTGGTCCTGCTCCCGCACGCGGAGTCTGCACAGAACCCCTCTCACTAGCCACTGGTGGTAACTCCCTTCAAAAGCACTGCAGATGACCCATATTTCTGCAAGATCGACACTCCACTGGGTCACGTGGACATTATGGTCTCTTTTTTCCCTTTTTACCACATTGGTAGCACCTGATCGGGTCACCTGAAGTAATCACCTGGCTATTACTACTACCGTGAGAGAAAATCATCTATCACTTCCTCTTCCCAGTAGAAATGGTACTAGAAACTAGTGCTAAACCGCCTTGTCCCACACCCCTAGCTTCCTGTAGGTTCTTCTCTATAATCATCATCTGGTTCACAATAACATGTACTATATGCAACCTAAAAACATTTTCCAGTGCTTGAATTTCATATCAAAGACCATCCTCAAAGCATCTGGACCTCAACGTCTCATCACCCACTAGAACAGGTGCAAAAAAATGAAGCTTGGTGAAGTGAGAAGAATAATCCATCACTGACATAGTGCCCTGCTGCAGATTCAAGAACTATTGAGCCCTAACTACCCTCAGCGTCTCTGGAAGAATAAGTCATACAATACTATCTGAAAATCTTCCAACTCCATGTCTCTGTGATGCTCTGTCTGAGTGGTAACATCCTACCACCTCTTGGCAGAATCACGCAGCATATAAGTAGCGAGCTTGACCCTCCACCCTGGAGGCATCTCATGATGCTCCAAAATAGTCTACATAGACCCCAGCCATGACTCCCTAGCCTGTGGTCCACCATCCCCTAAAAAATTTAGGTGGATGATGGTGATGGAAGATACGAGTCAGCTCAGCCATAGATGTGGCAGCCGATGGTGCTCCCTGAAAGGTTTTCGTGAACCGCATGAATCCTTTACAGAACTGCGCATCCATGCCTATGTCCAGTATTACGGCTGGCGTCGCATCTGGATCTACTGGAGGATCCACTGGTAGCCTGTGGTCCACTATCTCTGGAGTATAATCATTTCCACTCTCCAGGAGAACAACGCGTGGTCGTCTCGGTGGCATGACTCTACAAGGTCAAATGCACACCTTAGATCAAGATTATCACAGACTGAAAAATGAGGGGACCAAAAAGGAAACAGGAGGAAGAAGGAATTTCATGATTTGTAAAAAAAGACTACACAACATGTATAATGACTAAACGGCATGTACCTGACTTTTCTTCCCCTGCTCGGGTCCTTCCACACAGCTAAGCCACACGACTCCCATTGAACAAGACTACACGGCGTGTATATAACTACATGATGTTTATGGTGTAAATTCCAACTGCTCGTGTCATTCATGACACGGACGACTACTCGGATAAAACTACACAGCGTGTTACACCCGCACACGGCGTGTACACCAACCCATTTTCCCAGCCACACGGCTAAATCCACAGGGTCTGTCTTTGGACAAGACTACACGGTGTGTCCCACAGGTACATGACGTGTACTAGACGAGCTTCACTGACCCGTGTTGTTAGTTACATGGTCGGATACACGCCTCACACTACACAGCGTGTTCCAAATGGACACGGAATGTACACAAAAGGATTACACCGACTCGTGTTGTTAGTTACATGGCTGGATCCGAGGTCAGACTACACGACATGTTCTACAGTGGACACGACGTGTATGTTTTACGGACTCCTCCATCTGTGTTGTTAGTTACATGGCCAGACTCTGGGTCAACACTACACGGCATGTTCATCCGGTACACGACATGTTTTCTCCAAGCATTTCCCTTCCCCGTGTCCCCGCCCACACGGTCCTGGACACGGGAAGCGACTACACGGCGTGTACTGAGGCTAAAACAGCGTGTACTAAAAAAGTTTTCTTTTCTTCCCGAATAGAAGAACACACGGCGTCTGTCCGAGGAACTACACAGCGTGTATCCTAGGTTTTCTGGACAGTAATCCTCTGAAACTACTCTAGAACCTAGAAAATACAGAAAAAAATAACATCTAAGTGCCAAATTCCGACCCGTGAGGGCCCATACTCCCCACGAATCAATGTTTGGCAACTTATATATGTTATAAAAAAATAAACAGTCAATAATCCACCAAATTCCAGTCAATGAGGGCCCATACTCCCCAAAAAACCAAAGTTTGCAATCCATTATATCAATAACTCACACAAAAATACCCTATCACATAAGGTATTTATCAAAGCATCTATCACAACATCATGCTTTTCTAGCACAACAACTATCACAACAAAATGAAATTTCAAATGCACCTACATGGAATGGAACTATGCATGGCATATGATTCCTAGCATGTTCCTAAATGATGCATGATATGGAATACCCTCATCTCATAGAGTTGCAACTAAATAGAACTCTTGGATTAAATATAAATAGAACAATCACAAGTGTGTCACCCAACGGTAAAAATATAATCAACTGTAAAATTTTTAAAATCAAAAGAATTGAAAAAATACGAGGTAGACTAGATTTTCCCTATACACGGGTTAGCTACTCCCAGACATAGCTTATTACCAACTACCATTTCCATCCTATCCCTGACTAAGGCTCCAAACAGTAAGTCAAAGAAAAGAAACTCCTCTGATACAACTTTGTAACGTCCCGGATCCGGGTGCCACTCCATGGGTGCCCCGAACATGGTTGGTCACATGACCTCAAGTGCATTTCCACAAATGCAATAGGCTTCCGACTAGTAGCGAGGGCCCAGGTCTGATAGTGGGGAAACTATGCCCTAATTTGTCAAAGTGTTGCACAGCGGAATAAAATATACAAACATACAACAACAACAGAAGCAATAAACCATACACACTTAAAACGAACAACTGCAGTAAAAGATAACCAACCGTTATATGGATAATGATGAAACATGTCTCAAGTTCTAAGAAAATAGCCAAAACATGTTATACAACAATATAATACAATACAATACAAAGTACAGAGTACATCAAAGCAAAACAAAACAAAGTAGACAGAACGCAATAGCATCGCAAGCCTATGCTCGGTCCCATGCTCTCCCACTCCTCTGCTACAATCATGTACCTGTATAGGGACCCTTTCCCCTGTCAACACTTGCATAAATGTAATATGTTTGGGCCAAAGACATGACCCAAACAGGGTGTGAGAAATAAATCGTAGTAGGCACCCACCAAAGGCTCGTTCCGAACTATGTGAAAATATGCAACAATGGTGTGCAGTAGTAAAATTCAATAAACTAAGAAGTGCTCAAAAGTGACTAAATTTACCAGTTATATTTCCATTTTATTATTACTTTAACCATTTAATTTAATAACATTTTGTGCTAAACAGAACCAAGACATCAGGCCAAACATAATCTCTCCCTCAAGCTAATATAGTAAAACCATGCCCTCAGGCTTTATAGTATCCACACCCTCCGGCTATATAATATCTCTCCCTCAGGCCTCTCCCTCAGGCTATATAATATCTCACCATCAGGCCTCACCCTCAAGCTATATAATATCTCACCCTCAGGCCTCGCCCTCAGGCTATATAATATCTCGCCCTCAGGCCTCTCCCTCAGGATATAATATATATATATATATATATATCAATTCCCTCAGGATAATATAATATAATATATATATATATATATATATATCCACCCCCTCAGGATATATAATATCAATGCCCTCAGGCTAAACAAGTAATCGGGCCAAGACCAACATATAAACATGCAATTTTTTACAATTCATCTCAAGGAAAAAGTAATGTATAAAGTAAACGTGGCATACCAACGGGTATCCAAGCCAAACGGCTAAATAGAGGAACACATCCCAGGGGTGGTCCCTGATCCATGAAGCGATCCCAAATGGTATTTTGTTATCACATTTAATTACCTTTACAATTCTTGGCATTCAAAACAGCCAAGGCCTTAGCCACGCAACACCCCAACATGGGTTCTTAGAAAAACAGTACATGAAAACACACAACATTTGGAATTTAAACACCAAACCACCTACCTCAAATGCCCCTCAGCGGTATACGCGAACGACGATCCTTGAATCTTCCAAGAATGATGAAGATATGAGGTGAAAGAAATCCGGTTCAAATGTAAATAACTTCCCCTCGGGAAATAATTGGTAAGAAAAGATTAAGGAGAAGGAAAGGCTTACCCACACGGTTCCAACGAGATCGACCGAGGAGGAATCGGATTCCTGATGTGCGATCTAGAGCACCTCAAAGGTATGACCCTCTCTCCAGACTCTTCCTCTGGTTCTAAGACTTCCCTGTGAATAGGGGAGGCTACTGCCCATTTTATTAAAAAAGAAACAAACTACATAGCATGTACTATTGACTGCACAACGTGTACTTTACTCATTTAACTGTTCCTCTGGCGGCTACCTTTCCCACTGTCGCACTGTTCATCTGTCGACATGAGTACACGGAGTGTAATCCATGAGTACACGGCGTGTACTATCACTCAGCTAGAGGTTGCTTCCACTACCTTACTAATTTCCTGCAAACTGACTACACGGCGTGTACATACCCACTACCCGGCATGTAGTCAGTTTTTACACCCTTCATCATCAGCATGGCTACACGCCCTGTGTACTCATCCCACACGGCTAATGTACACAGCGTGTGGAAAAGTACATGGCGTGTAGTCCCAAAATTTAGGATTTTTCCCACTTTCCCTATTTTCACAAAAATAGTTAAGGAAAAGAGAATAGAAGAAACTCATACCTCAAGATTAAGAACCGATTTCTTATAGTTTTTCTTGTTTAAAATATGATTTAATCTATTGTATGATCATTCCTTCTATTTTGTAGTGCATTAGTATGCCTCTGAGGAATCTTCCATGTGTTCCTTAGGAAGGTGTAACTGATGCTCCATAAGGGAATCCTCCAGTGGATCAAAATTTCATCAATACTATCATATGGGCAGTTAATATTTTTTATCAAGATGTTCCATGAGTTCAAAACATGTTTGTTGAGGTATAGTAAGGAGATAAAGGAGAGAGAGATCGTTTGTGGGAATTCTTGCATGAGAATCCACCATCCATTAAGGGAATGAATGAACCTCAAAAGGCGAATGACTGGATGGATAAGATCGATCAAATATTCAAATTTCTAGAGACACCTGAGAATATCATGTTGATGTGTGAAACATTTAGGCTAGAGGATTCTGCAATTTTATTCTGGGACTATATAGTCTAGGAAGATAAGCACATTTTCCTAGATTGGAATAGTTTCAAAACCCCATTCATCTAGTAGATTTTTCTAGAGCCATTGATTTTGGAAAATTCTCTTTATTCCATGTATTTGCTATAGGGGGAGTGTTCGGTGTTGGCATACTCCAATAAATTTCTTCATCTTGTCGGTTTTTTTCCAAACATAGTGAAAAATGACCATATGAAGGCTCATAAGTACCTACAGGTTTTGTGAATAGATATTAGATTCTAAGTTTTTATTTTAAAATATTTTCTATGGGGAGATTTTATATATATATATATGAAAATAGATATGGATATGGTAGGAATGGTTCTCTATTCCTAATTCCTCTCTTTTATATATTGAAATATTTAGTGGCATGCATGATAAGAAGAGGAAGTGGTGGGATCATTGTAGAAGTGGTGGTTGTGGGTATCAATGGAGAGCCTCCACCACACTGTCTACTATAGGTAGAAGTGTCCATATAACTTTATATTATTGTGGTAGAGTTGTACACACCAGAAATTTTTTTCTTATACCAACAAATATGTGAAATCTTTGTGTACATGTCGTTCATATACAATGCTCCATTTAGGTTATGACTACGGCTCATTATGGTCAGTGTTCGTTGAATCCAAAAGCTAATATAGTGTAGTAAGAAGCCTCAAAGACTAAAAAGATCCATCCATAGGCATTGTAATTGAAGCACTTTCCCACAATATATGAGTGTCCATCAGAATTCGATGTAGGACCAGCAACAGTGATAGGTACAATCCTTGTTGTATCTTTAGTATTAATTTATTTGTTTTATACTAGTTCCTCTCACTTGATTAAATATTTACATTTTCATTATATGATAAAAATTCTAATGGAACATATTTCCTTTAAAATGTAGTTAATTACACCTCCTGGAATGAGGATTGATAAGGGGTTTCTATTTCCTTTTTGTTCGTTAACGGTTCCTGATACGAAATTAGTCTCAAATTTTCTCATTATTGATTTGGATCTATTTGATATCATCCTTGGTATAGATTTTCTTGTCTCTCATCAAGATAAGGTTGATTTTTATTGTTATAAAGTTTTATTTATTTTTTCCGATGAGAACTCTCATGTGTTTCAAAGGGATTGGAACCTGATATTAGGGCATGAAGGGCCTTACAACCTAAAGCTTAAAAGATTGTTGTCTACTATTTTGTTTTTGACTGATGATGTTTCCCCTATTGTTGATCTTACTATTATTGTTCGAGACATTCCTGATACTTTCCCAGATGATTTGTTTGGTCTTTACCCAGAGATAGAGTTAGATTTTATAGTTGGCCTAGTTCCAGGTATGTTTCTAAAATTTATACCATCATATCGTATGATACTAGAAGAGTTGTAGGAGCTCAAGATTCAGTTAGATGACATATTGGAAAAAGGTTTCATTCACCCCAGTGTTTCACCTTGGGTATCTCATGTTCTCTTTTCCAATAAATTAGATGGGTAACTTTGGCTGTGTCTGGATTATCTGAGGTTGAACTGCATAACAGTTAAGAAAAAATACCCTTGCTTCTCATAGAATATTTTTTTGATTAGTTAAATGGGAAAAGGTGGTTCTTGAAGATTGATCTTCATCTGGGTTAACATTAACTCTGGTTTTGAGAGTTTAGTGTACCAAAGACAGATTTCAGGATAATTTATTTCCATTATGAATATCTAGTAATTCATTTTGGTTTGACTAATACTCCTGCAGTTTTTATGGATTTGATGAATCAGATATTCCATCAATATCTAGACACTTTTTTGGTAGTGCTCTTCAATGATATTCTGGTATATTCTAAATCCATCAGGGATCATGAACATCATCAGAGTTTAGTAATTAAAATTCTAATAAATCGTTATTTGTATGAAAATAATTCTAATTGTAGTTTTCTAATTCAAGTAGTGAAGTTCTTATGGCACAAAATTTCTGAACCTTTCATATCTGTTGATCGGGAGAAGGTAAAGGTTATTTCAACATGGATGGAACCACATAATGTATTTGAAATTCTGAGCATCTTTTATCTTTATAGATACTAGAAAAGGGTCATTAATAATTTCTCTAAATGGAATCACTAATGAATTATCTTAGTAAAAAAGTGGTGAATTTCACCAAGGATACAATGTTTTATTCTTCTTTTGATGAACTGAAATGAATTCTAACACCGACTCTTATTTTGATTTACCTGAGCTCATTAATAGGTACATGGTATTTTGTGATACTTCTAGTGCTATGTTGAGATGTGTTCTAACATAGGATGAAAATGTGATAACTTACAGATCTCGTCATCTCCGACCACATGGGAAGAAATAACCAACTCTTGATTCAGAGATTATCATAGTTAAGAATGAGCTTAAATAGTGGTAGTACTATCTTTTTGGAGGATATGATAGTAGTACTCTCTGATCATAAGTGTTTCAATTGTATATTTTATTAGAAAAAAATAAATCTCATACAGAGATAATGGGTAGAATATCTTCAGATGGTTGACTTTGATATCTCCTACACCCTAGGGATGGGTAATGTCATTACAAACTCTCTTAGCAGGAAAGTACCATCATAGGCAATAGTAAAATTGAAGGAGGAGTGGAACCTGATGGGGATTTTTTCTTAGTTGCACTAGGATTATTAAAAGTATGTTGCTTTAATGGTTATGGACTATTTCAGTTATCCTCATCTATCCAAGATTCTTTTTTGCAGAGTCAGTTGTAGGATGTTGAGTTGTGTAAAGTTCAATAAATCTATTATGTTGGGGAGACAATTTCTTGTTGGTCTCTCTCTTTAGATGGTATACATCACTTAAGGAAGTGGGTTGTCATCCCATTATACTTTAAGAGTTTAGTCATGATTAATTTTCACAATTATTTTTGGGTCATCCATACAGGTGATAAAAATATGTATAATGGCATGCGGATAAGATTTAGGTGGTTAGGTATGAAGAGTGAAATTTCATATTAGGTGTCCCACAATTACAAATACCAATAGATAAAGGAAGTGTACTTGAATTTACCTAGTTTTCTTAACCCTATTCTAGTTACAGTCTAGAATTGGGAATAGGTATCCATGGATTTTGATTTTGGGTTACCAGAGACTCCTTGAGGAAGTAATGTTATCTGGGAGGTTTTTTATGGGTTGATGAAGTGTGCTAATTTTATTCTGATCAAGGATACCATTGAGGTTGAAGATAAGGGTAAGTTGTATGTGCATGTGATTTTTATGTTACATGGTAGTCCTTCTTCTATTGTTTCAGATAAGCACCTTAGGATTACCTCAAGGTTCTAGAGGAATATCTAAGAGGCAATGGAACTCTGGTGAAGTTGAGAAAACATACCATCTACAAATAGATGGTCATACAGAGCATGTGATTTAGATCTTGGAGGATATGCTTCATTCATGTGTATTGGAATTTGGTGGATCATAGGATATACATATTGGACTGGTTGATTTTGTTTAAAAATAGTTATTACTCTTCTATAAGAATGGATCCATTTGAGTCATTGTATCGTTTCCATTGCATATAACCACTTTGTGGGGTAGAGGGGTGCATAGTAGCTTAGGTTGGACCAAGTTTGGTCCAGGAGATGTTAGTAATGATTAATGAGGTGCATTGATGTCTGGTTATAGCTGATTGTTGACAAAAATTGTATGCGGATTGGCAGCGTCATCCTCAAAATTTTCTATTTGTGACTTGGTTTTCATAAAATTATATCCTAGGTGGGTCACATTAGACTTGGAAATCATAGAAAGTTGGATCTATGATATTTTAAACCGTTTGAGGTCACTGAGTTACATAGAATGGTTGCTTTTTGGTTACTATTTCTGGTTCAGTTGATAGGTATTCATAATGTTTTTTACATTTCTTAGCTTAGAGAGTACCATCCTAATCCTTCTCACTTTCTGAATTGGGTGGAAATTGAGTTGGACCCATATGTTATTGTTTTGGAGAATCCAGTTGATATCATTGACTGTCAAGTGAAATCCTTGCATGGGAAGTAGATTTATTTAGTGAGGGTACTATGGAAACATGGATCAGATTCTCATGAGACTTGGTAATAGGAGTCGATGATGAGGTAGGAGTGGCCTCATCTTTTTCCAATTATTACAACTTCTATATTACTTTTTGAGGCTGAAAAATATTTATGGTGGGGATTTTATAACATGTCATTACCGATCGACCAGGTACTTCTTTAACCGCGTCACGATTTTCCCTTTTATCATTATATGTATAGGGCCTAGAAGAAATTGGGAGGAAACCTGTAATGGATAAGTCATGGATTTTTTGGACTATTATATTTAACAAAAATTTTCTATAGGTTCCAAGATGATTTCAAGTCAGGTAACTAGGTTACACGACGTGTAAGAGTCATTGGATGAAAGTGGTGAAGGGATTAACATTGTGAAAGGATACACACCATGAAGAGATGTTTCACATTTTGAATGTTTTAAATAACTTATTTTAATCTAAGGTGATGGGTTTTTGCGAATACATGGGACTTTGACGATTACACGTCATGTAACTCCCTATGCATATTTTTTAAAATAGGTGTAGTTTTCTTTTGGATCCTTCCCCAAAATAATTTTCTCTTGAACCAGCTAAATTTATCGGAGATTTAGGTAGAATCCATTCCTTCTAGATTGTTCTTTTCATTATCCTATCTATATTATTATTGCATTTCATCTCTCCAGATCCATTATGAGACATTATTTCAGAGGCCATTCATTTGTTGGTTGTGGTGAAACGGGTGTTTATTCTTGAGGTATGAAGAGTTTCCAATCCTCTACCGATCTTGTTTCTCAATTAAAAAAATTCTATAATGTATGGATTTAGATTCTAGGGCCTTAATTAACATCATTGGGTTTTTATGTTGATGGATCTGATTATGGATGTGTGTGACCTGAGATTCCAGGTAGGTGGTTGACTCTCTTGATTATGTTGATGAACCTTTATATTTATGATTTATTAACGGACTTATACAGGGAATTAGAATGATTGATTTTTTTATTGAAAAGTGATTTTAAAGAGAAATGGGGTTTCCATGAGTTTTTATAAATGGAAAGAAAAGGGTATTTTTAAAGCATTGAAAATGATTTTGAAATTATTTTTGAAACATCGAATTGATTATGAAAACGAGAACACAGTTTACCTTGGGTACAAAGTGGAAGATTTAGCTTGAGGGATCATCCATTGTCGGGTTTACATTATGGGGTATTCCTATTATCATAGAGTGTAGATAACTTTCACTAGGAACATATATGACATCGGGATTTCACATTTTGGGGTATCTCTCTAGTCTTAGAGCGTAGATCATTTGCATCAGCTATCACAATGCAATGTTTCATAGATTAATGGGTACAAGTAGTTTAATTCTTGATGTGTTAGTATTCCATGGTATTTTGATTCATGTGATGCTACTTTTATTTTTGTATTTCATTGCATTCTACTATTTTAGACTTTATATTCATGTTGATTCTAGTGAAAGATGATATGAAAAAATGTGCTTTGAAATTGAAATAACTACTTTTGTTTTAGAACTGTGTTTAAAGGGGAAATGATTACCATGTTTTCTATAAAACTTATTTATTTCTTATCATGACATGTTTTATTTAAAATGATAGTAAAATAATTTTTTACATATATTGGTTTTGGAACACATATTTTGGATCTTATTGAGTTAGTTATCTCAAACCCCCTACACCACTTGGGTGGTTCGCAGACCTTTAAATTTCGTCCATTCTAGGGAAAGGAAAGGCGTCATAGTGAGGCAGATAGGATTCAAGTTAGCTGAGTTGGGTATATAGAGGTGAGATAGTGGGATTTAATCCATACTATCACTTAGATTAGATATATCATTTTGGTCATTTGTAGTTGGACATATCATTTTGAGTTGTAACAGATTTTATAGTTGTTTGTTTCCACTTTCTTCTTATAGTTATGTCATATATATATTAGTATTCTGCTGGTTTTTTCTTTTTTCCCTATGTATATATATTCCATGTGTTTTTAATTTTTGGGATAAAAGATTCCCTTTGGTTTTTATCAATGATAGAGTGCTTATTTCCCGCCCGTTGGGATCCAAAATTCCCTTCGGGTATGTGATGGATCGGGTCGGGTGCTAGTTTTGGGGGTAACCTGGGTCAATTTGTTACACTCACACTGAATACCTAGTGATTGTATCATATCCCCTTCCAATGAGTAAATATACTCTATTGTGGTTACTTTTTATATCCTATTTTTTCTCTATATTGAGATTAATAAATCCTCATGTTTATGATGTGTTTGATCCATTTTTAATGGATGGTTTTCATAGGGATTATTCCTGATCTTTTGTGACTTTGAAACTCTATTTTTCATTCCAATTTTGGGTATTTGATAATTTTATCTCATATTAAAGGTATGTGGTATATTGAAACCTTTATTTCATTATTTATTCGAATTGATTTTAAAACTGATCTTTTATTATTATAATTAAATTGTATTTTATGTATGATTTTAAAGGGATATTTTTGAGAAGTAAAACCTAGATTTGGGTGGTTTTGATGTATGGAAAGATTTGATAAAATATGGATTTTAATGGAAATAATTTTGGGAAATAATATTCCTTGATTGGATAAAAATGGATTTAAATGAAAGAATATTTGGAAAGGAATTATTTTGATGAAAACCTATGATTTATTTTCGAAATGAGAAGGGAATGTTAGAAACTGAAAGTGGGAAATTTTATTTTTAACTAGATTGAAATGATTAATTTTACAATGATTGATTGATTAAAATAGTCATTAAATTGAGATATTAGGTAGTTAGGTGGTGATTATTAAAATCATAGAAGGATCAGACCCCCTAACAATGGATTGAAAATGAAAACAGTGTTATAAACATGCAGCTGCATGATTTGTTTCCCAATAGATAGTTGAGACCTGATGACTTCAATCATGGGATGTGTGTACAAATCTAGGTGAGTTCACTAATCATAAGTGTAGGGATCCTATTACCAATAACCTAATGTAATATAGATATTGATACATGATGACATGATATACTTTATTCAATCATTACATGACATTGATTTATAAATCAGTTTCATTCATTCCAACTGATTTAAATAAATATTTTATGTAAAATATTAATTTTAAATTGTTTTGATATATCTTCTAATTATTTTGATTATAAAATAAGGTTCTGATAAAAATATATATCTTCAATTATATTTCTTGTTTTATTTTCATTAAGATAATATTTCGCTTAATTTTTATGGAGTTGATTATAGAACACTTGGTGAGACTCTACTGGGTTTTATAACTCACACCATGCCTTTTCCTTCAATAATTTAAAGATATTATTATAAAAATTCCAATAAGATGTAGATAAACCCCAAAAGGTGGTGGATATTCTTGATCCTAGGGACCCAAAATAATGGATGTAACTGGTGGATATGTGATCCACTTGTTACATAAGTTTTCATTAGACCTTTATCTTAGAAGACATAGTGTCTTTTGATGATGTATTGTTTGGGTAACTTTTTATCTGTCTATTTCCAGTACATTCTCCCTTTGGATTGTTTATCATACTAACTTGTATCATTTAGCATGCATAGTTTTTTGGCATAAATTATTCCCTCTTTATTCATTTGTGATGTCTTGTTTAGTCTCCAACTGATGTGGATTAGGAATGCACATAGATACATGTAAATTAAGGTTTAGGTATCTAGGTACCATTATATTAGAGTTATTTTGTGAAAAATAAGGAGGATCAATTTTGGTAAATAGGCCCCATTAATTTTTGGACAACATAAATAGTAACCTAGGTAAGAATTATCACCTTGATAAGGTGTAAAAAGGGATAATGTACTTTATAAATAAGCGATAAAGCCCTACTATATCATCTTAATTATTATATTATTAATGTAATTTGACCCTTATCACCTTAGTCACAAAACTGATTTTTAATGGTCACTTTTACATGAAAATGACGTATATAATATGTATGGAAAATGAAGTTACAAAATGTCACTCTATTAGTTTTAAATATTTTTTTTGTGTCTAAGAAGGGATAAAATAACGTTATTAATGAAAATAAATATATATTTTGAGCTATAGGAAATTATTTTCATAATTTAAAATTACTAATATTTTTTATAAATTATAGAATTACATTAAATCCTTCTGTAACACCAACACCGTATTTATTCACTTATTAGAAAAACAAAAAAATTGATTGTAAAAAAATTAAAAGTAATATAATATAATTTACTTATAGTCTTCCAAAAAATTTATAGATGGATATGACATATTAATATTTTTTAAGGGATTGTATTCTAATTATATCTTTTTCTATATTTATTTTATATCAAATTAAATTAATAGATTTAGAATTTAAATTAATGATATTTTATTGAAATAATATTTTATTAAATTGTTAAAAACTATAAAAATCATGGAAACAAAATTCTAGGATATGATATGTTAACAAATTATATCATTTTTCAATTTATTATTTGATATTTATCTTATAAGTAAAATTATAACTCTTTAAGAGTGAAACATTTTAACCTAGTTTAATGATAAGATTACTCGACTAATTGTTTACAAAAATATATAGTTTAGAAAACCAAATTTTAATTTCAAAATTTTAATTTTTTATGGCCTTTAAAGCCCATAATATATTATATTTAAAATTTTATCCTTTGTGAATTTTTTTCATGTTAATGAATTTATTATAGTTTAATATTTTAAGAAATCCCCAGAGTTCCCCACCCCAAAATTATAAAAGGGAACCTCTACTTTCTGTTATTGACACCACATTGAGTATTAAATCACTAAAATACAATTAAAAATGTCCTAAAATTCCCAATATAAATTATAGAGGATATTTTAAACCTAAAATACCAACCGTAGTATCCTTTATAGGATATCTAAAAGAGTTATTTTAAACAATAGGTTATCACCGTTACTGGTCACATTTTTTTTACTTCTTCTTTACCTCCACAAAATATATGGTAATATCCTAAAATAAAATCATAAGTAAACTAAATATACTAAAATTTTATTATTCTTTTTAAATCACTGTTGTCCACCCTCTATCATATTAAATGGTAAGTGAAAGTATCACATGTTCATACATACGGCATATCATCTCCACATACCAATACAAATCATTTTCAATCACCATATTTCATGAATTCTTATGATTATAGTTTTAATGTTTATATATGATATATATGAAATAGTTATACTTATACATTTTTATTATTAAATATTCCTTCTAACCATCAATTTTTTTTCAAAACCACAACATCTTTCATGCATTTGTGTGGACTTCTTGCTCCACGAAGTGATGTGATTTTTTTATTTCCATTTTACTTGGATGGTAATAAGGATAGGTTTAATTAATATAAATTTTTTATATGATATAATAATGACTCTATAAATGTTAATTTTTATTTAATATTCTTACATTACATCCTTCAAATAATTAAAACATCGTTCATATGTACTTATTCCATACTATCTCTAAGAACTGTACAATTCACTATTCTATCTCTACTTTTATGGATAACTATTAATATGAATATAATGAATATATAGGATATGTATATAATTATGAAAATTATGGAGATGATGGAGCCATGATCAATGTATAAGGATCAAAACTACCAAACCAAAACCTACATGAAAAATGTGGCAATTATGACACAAAATTGTGATTTTATTAAAGAATTGTTAATAACTATGTGATAAATGGTTATAAGAAAATAATATATTTTTATGATATATATTATTATGGTTATATAATTCATTAATAATAACCCTATATTTATTATACATTGGTATTAATCATGTGTGAGGAAATTTGAGACTTTGCATAATGGTTTATGTTTTAATCTGATTTTTAATCAAGATTATTTATTCATGAATTTATATTGAAAAAATTATATGATCCTTATATGATAAATCCATTTAATTTTTTTTATCATCAGGTTATTTACATAAAACATTTTTTCCCACTATTTTCCACTCTTTAATTACAAAAGATATGAGGTGTGTGATTTTAATGGAAAACCTACTTTGTTTCTCTCTTTAGTTGAAAATATTATCTTCTCAATATCAATTTTTTTCTAAAAATGATTTTTTTAATTATCCAATTATTTTTTAAATTCACTTTTACCCATGTATTTTATTTTTAAAAATAGTTTAAAAATAATCTTCTTACCTTTTTCAAATGGGGTAATTTTTTAAATTTTATGCAAATACGGAAGCAATGTTAAATTTTAACTTATATAGAAAGAATGGAAATTCACATAATTATGATTATTAAATATTTTTTATATTTTTTTCATGTTTTATTGGTTTTGTTAAAAGGAAATAATTTCCTTAATATTTGAAAAAATTAGATTTTAAATAAGTGATTTCAAAGTGAATATGTTGTTTTTTCAAGAATTGTACCATGTGGTCTTCCATCCAATGGCCCAAAGGCCTTCATTTTTTATTGATTTTTGATAATCCACGTTTCAAGGGGTGAGGTGGAACCCTTACAAGGCCTATAGGCATAAGTATTACATGGACCATGGGCCTTAGAAGAATTAATTTGCTCGTAGGCTTCAAACATTACATACAACACAGACAAAATACATGAAACTGCTCCTCCTCAGTATCTTCATCGTGAAATCGACTCTCCACCTTCACATGGTTGTTTGGCTAGGCATTCCCATGCATGCACTAGCTTGTCCCGATGTCCGGTGCCATACCCTCTCATTCTTGCAATTCGCTTAGCTTCTGCTATGGTGAAAGCTCTTTGATCATCCTCCTTGTAGAGATTTTTCTTTGTAGGTTGTCTGGTTTTCATATACACTTATGGGGGCCCGAAGGACTTACTGACCCGAAGGCCTGGGTGGCCCAAAGGCCTTAAAGGACTCGGGGACCAAATCGGTGGCCCGAAGGCCCAACCAGGGGCATATTCCTGGCTGCTATAGTGCCAAACAGTACCTTCTATAGTTCCTGCTATAGTACCAGCTACAGTAATGCTATAGTACTGCTACAGTACCCATAAATAATGTCTCCACCTGGATTTGATCTTGGGTCTCCCGGATGCACTTACAGAGTCCTTACCAACCAGGATAAGGCTCGTGTGCCTACTAAGTGGCCTTTAAAGCCGTTTTTCATCTATAACGATATAATTATATGAAACATAAGTTTCACTAGGTATATGATCCAATAATACCATTAGTATTATTTTTTAGATGGTTTATTTTTATTTGAAAAATATATTTATGTAACTCATTCCTTTTCAATAGGCTGTGCCATGAGAAAATGGTGAAATGTTTATGAATCTAGTTACTTTCCATGGGTTATTCTATGATGAAATGTTTATGAAAACCATTACTATTACATGGGTTATACTATGATGAAATTTTTATGAAACCCATTTCTATCGATGTTTTCTAATATGATGAATGTTTTATGATATTTTGGTGAACATTTGTTCAATTTTAATTATGTGATGGTTTGACCAATAATTTTATAGACCCCAATATATTGGGTTAATATTGATATATAGTGATATAAAAATTACTAGAATGGGGACTGAACATAGTTTATTAATGGAATCTTAACACTATGAAAATATTGGGAGAGAACTGTGACTACTATTATAGTTTGGGAGTAAACAAAATCAACTATGATAGTCTTAGGAGTGAACATTAACTGCTATGACGTTTTGGAGAGTGAACCCAATCCACTATGACTGTATTGGAAATAATACTTGACTACTAAATTTTTTTTTCTATTATTATGTGTATAAAAAAACTTATATATTATTAGATTTTTTTCCCTCATAGGCCATGTTATTTTATTTTTAAATTATTCATGTCTTATGAACAACCAATGGTGATTCCATGACTCATGATTTTGATATATGAAATTAAGGGTGTGGTTTTTAAATTGATATGTTAATGTTCTCATGCCCTTATACTCATGTTTATTTTATTTCCCTCATGTTTACCCTTAATTATAATCTGATCTCACCCTTTTTTATTTTTACATTCCTTAGGATATGATGAAAGGTATTAAGTATGATATTTATACGAATGGTGATAGGTAAGAAGAAATAAGTTGGAGATAATGTAGATATTTGATGAACTAATTTTTTATGTATACATGAATGAAAATAAACTAAACCTATATTATTAGGGTGGGGATCAATATATTATTTAATGAATATTCATCTATTAAGATGTAATATATATGTATGAAATTTACAGGTTTCTACAATTGGTGTTCATGGAAGCTTTAGTTATCTATTAGAAACTAGATTGAGAAACTTTTAGTGAAAATCCCTACAATAAGTGTACTTATAGGGTAACATCCAAATGTTTTGATAATGGATGACCTAGGTTAATCCTAAAGTTTCAGAGATTTAAAATAAAGTTCTTTAATTGAGACACTCTAAAAAATATGTTTCCTAATTATGTTGTTTTATACTATTATTATACTATCCAAAACATTGATTGTTGGTTTTAGTCAATGGATAGAACCTAAATTATTCATGTAAATTCTAAATATGATGGACATTGTAATGATTGTCTTCTAGATAAACTTAATATTATGGAATTTGTGATGTGAAATATCATTGTTATTCTCAATCAAATTTCTCAAGAGAATATTTTTAGTGAACATTAAAATGATAAAAAAGATGGAACAATGTTCTGTTGATTCCAATATGAGCCAACATATGCATTATTTTAGTGGTTCAACTAATCTACTAGTTGTTGAGAAATGGATCAGTGCCCTTTAAAAGATGTCTTATACTCTCTAGTGTCTATAGTATGAAAAATTCATTTTCATTGTCAATAATTTGGAAGTAATAAATGAATCAATCAGGTAATATTATCAAGAATATGAGGTAATAGGAATAAGTTTACTCCACTGAGTGGTATGATATTAAGATATGTTTTTAAAAGTACCTTCCTTGTATTATAAATAAAAAAATAGAGAAGGAATTCCCTAAGATAAAGTATAAGGATGGTGAATTTTTTGGTATATGTGGAGAAATTTTAATTATACTTGTGAGGACACTTCTGGTATTATAATCTAGCCTAAATTTAATGTAGATCAATTCTTTATTTTCAAAAAACTATTTCTCTAAAGTGATTTCAAGATAAGGGTCTTTAGTGTCTATGAAGAAATAATTTAGTGTGCTGGAATGGTGTAAATGGATATTATAACTACCTATCCATATAACCGTTTAATATAAAAAGAAATATTGAATTCAAAAGAAATTATGAAAAATATAGAGTGAAGAATATGTGATTTCCATTATGATCAAACTATGGAATGAAACAGTGTGTAAATTTTCTTAGGAGAAATTACAATGATTTTTATGGAAAGAAATGTCATCCGAAAATCGAATGCTGATGTTATAGGGTGAACTTAGATAAGTATGTGAATATTTGGAAAGCCCCACCAAATGAACCACCCACACTTTAGTATTTCAAATGCAACTAGAATGGTAATTATCATATCTAGTGCTAAAACATGAAGGGTAATGATGATGATTGATGTCTATAATCTCTTATGCCATGAGACAATGAGAAATATTATAAGATCACTATTAGTGATGTAGGATAAAATAAAAAAGTGATGAAAGGTTGACTAACAATACACTATAGTACTATTAATGTCTCATTTGATAATATATCTACCCACACATTTTTATCTAAAGAATATTCTATGGATATCAAAATGTCCACCCAATTAGTAGATGTTGGATTTTTAGTTGAAACACAGAATGGTGCGATAATCATATATCATGTTTTTGAATCTTTCCCAGTTGATGTTTGTGGGAATGTACTTCTTAAAAATATTATTATATCCATTTAGTTAAATAATACTTTATTATGGGAAATGATTTTATCTCTTTACATAAATCCCACATCCATTTTTGAGGAAGTTAATTCATGTTTAATATTCCAAACCATCCTATGATCATCTAATAGTGTGTTGATAAATATAAGCTTCTGATAGAAATTACAACCACTAAATGGGTCTTGATACCTATTCCAAGTGATTTTTTTATCTCATATGGTTTAGAAGAAATCCACCACTGATGATATTATTATTGTATGAGTGTTTTTTATGTATTTTTGGAATAATTTCTTAGTCTTCCGTTGAATAATGGTATTGATTTCACAATATAACTCATAACTAGATCTACAACTATTTCAAAAACACCATATATAATATCCCAAACTAAGTTGCAAGAATTGAAGAAGAAAATTTCAAAGAAACTTGAGAAGGGATATTCAGGTAATTGTGTCACCTTGGGGTAAACATATTCTTTTAATAATAATAGATATTGATTAATGTGACTATAAATTGATTATAAGTAAATAAATAAGATATAAATGAAGAAAACGTATCATATACCCTGTATTGATGCATTTTTTGATCATTTAATTGGAGCTCATTAATTTTCCAATTATGAAATTCATTTTGGATATTATTAATTGATGTTCAAGAAGGAGGATATACCCAAGACACTATTCCATACAATGTAAAGATACTATGAATATATAGTGATACCATTTGGTCTTACTAATTCACCTACCATCTTCATGGATCTAACGAATAAAGTATTTGCAAATTACCTTGATTAGTTTTCATTAGAATATATTTATTTTATTCTTATATGTTCCATATGAAAATAAGGGAATTAATCTCATTTGATAATTATATTTATGACCATAAACAAAGATAATCTTTATGAAAAAATTACCATGTAAAAATATTGGATTCATAAAATTTCATTCTTCAGTAATATAATATCAAGAGATGGTATATCAGTATATCCTAAAAATACATATAGTATCATAATTTTTTCCATACTGACCATTATGACAGAGAATTATAGTTTTCTTGGTTTTTCAAGATATTATTGGTGTTTCATGGAGAATATTTCTAAACAAAATAATTTACTTACAATGTTAACTTTTATGGAGATAAGTTCATTTAGATAGTTGAATGTGGAAAAAAATTCTTGGAAATAAAGAGATGCTTATTCAGCACAACTATACTTACTTTACCCAATAGTGGATAAGGGTTTTTGTAATACCCTAAGATTTTAAAAGTAGAACATTTTATTCAATAGCTTATATGACACGCAACACCGAGCTTAAAATAACCCATGTGATATATTAATTAAATAAAATATTTATAACTTATCCATTAAATTTACATGTATTAATTAGTATAATAATACTATGGAAATTATATGGTTTAAAAATATATGAAATAAATACATAGGATATCAATTTATCATTGGAAATAAAATTAAATATTTTTTTGGAAAACTATTTTTATACGTGCAATGTGATTTTATAATAATATTTTAAATTAATTAATACTAGTGAATTAATTTTATGATATTTATATATTTATATATATATATATTATTCAGTAAAATATTTTATAATTCATTTAATATTTTTTTCTGGGCATGGGATAAGGATAAAACGAGTTTTACGCTAAGAATATGTACTTTTCAAAAATAAGGTTTCATATACTTTTGTGCGCTACTTGGAAAACTGATTTATTCTAGATTTATAAAATTTATTTAAGAATGTGAAATTATTTTTTAAATAATTATTTTAAAATTACCTTACTTTATGATTTGATAATTATATGAAAAAATTAATTTTTTGATGAATAGTGAAAACTATTGCTTTTATTAAAACAATCTTCTCATTTCAAACATTGACATATTTAAATTTTTAAACATTTTTAAAAGTAAAATTTGTTCAAATATATTAATTTTAATCAAATTTAGGTAATTAGAATCAATTTTATTTTTAATTTTTATATAAAAACTTGTATACATAAGAGAAACATTTCATTGGAAAACCACATTTCCATCACGCTTATGGGATTAATTTGAAATTAAATTAAGAAACATCAATGTAAAAAAATTGATATAATTTATTATGTATATATAATCACAATCATTAATATTAGGTAATAAATTCTATATAATTTTCTATAACAATCAATAGTAAATATTGAAAAAAATTATTTACTGCGGTTAAGAATAAAACGGGGTTTTGTGCGTAACTTGTACCTATGTAAAAATTAATTTTAGATAAACATAAAAATTTTAATAGATAAAATTGAATTCATATTAATATTAATTGGGTATAAATTAACAAATATCGATAACTTATCTTAGTCTTAAAAGAAAAAATTTTCTAGCTAAATACAAAAAACAAGATACCATAGTGGAAACTAAAATGTCCAAAATAAGTATTCTTAAAGGATAAAGGAATAAACTGGTTAAAACGTATTTATTTTTAGAGTTAGAGGTTATTATAAACCATTTATTCTCACAACCCATTATTTATCAATTTTTTAGGCACTTTGGTTGATATTGACTTCACATTATTGAATGGTTTTTGGTATCTAAAAAAATGACACTTCACATGAACTAAAAAAGGGTACCCCTTACCCTCCCTCATCACAGATCAAAAAATATTTATCTCAACCAAAGGATGAATAAATTTTGACAAATTTTCCTTATACACATTATAGAGCTGCAGGTATTTACAAAATACCAACACTAGGGTCCTTAATAAGAGATCAATAGGAGGTTCTTCTATGCGAAGGTAATTGTCTTCGCCAAGATATATTTTTTACTTATTCTTTTGAAACATTAAATTATATATTATCAAATAAAATATATTAACACCAGTATATCCTATATAATAAAATTTTATTTTTTATATTTCATTGTATTTATCCATCTCTTTCTCCATTTAATGTGAAATGAAGTCGTTGCTCATGTGTATAGTGGACTACAACCTCACGAACTGATGTAATTTTGTTTCAATAAACGACTCACATGAATAATAATAATTATGTAATTTATTAATATATATTAATTATATAAAAATAAGTTATCATACACTTCCTTAAAATTTCACCCATTAGGGAAATTATATTATCCCTCAAGCTTATATATGAACTACTTTCTCCATAACGCGATGTGATTCATTTTACATGTGTAGAATTCAATAATTATTAGTCACGTATATAATGAATACATGTAATATTTATATCATGAATATAATTATATATATTATAGATCTATATCTTATACATAGGAACCAGAACATTTGTGACAAAACATGAATGAGAAAACGAAGCAGTTAACACCTAAAACAGTGGTAATAATGAAATGTTATTAATGAACGGGTGGTAAGATATTATAATAGGGTCATATATGATATTATAAATATGAATATTTTTATGAAATAAATTATTAACATGATTAAAAATATTATACACAAGGATAAATAAAGGCCAACTAAAAAAAGCATGAGGTAAGGGACTTCATCTCAATTTCCCTTTATTGAGGCATATTTTTATTTTAGTCACCTCCTTTGGGTTATATAGTGTATATACTGAATCTTTTACATGTAATATAATGAATATATAAAACATTATTATATTTTATGTTTCAATTTTAATCATATCATCCAAGAATATTTTACTTGAATGATATCAAGTTGTAAGAAAATTTCATAACTGAATTTCTTTTCATTGGGTTTTGGTATTTATATATTGTATTTTATATTATAGGATTTTTTTATGTTATTTGTTTTTATTATTTTATAGTGTATTTAATAATGTTTTTGTGGATTTAAATTGGATATAAATAATCAAATCATTGATTAATATTTATATCAACTTCATTATCATTGTAAGGGTTCTTTATTTGAAATTGTCATATTTGGGAAAAATATCATGTTTCCAACTTAACCTTTAAAATTGATCACTTTAATGAAATAAAAATATATTATTGAGAAACAAATTATGTTATACACCTATTTTATTTTATGAGTCATGTATAATACAAATTTTATATGTTTTATTATAACGACCCAAAGTTTTTCCAAAGAAATTCCTTTCTTATAAATATGTCATTAAATCACAGCATAATGAACTACTAAGTGCTAAGTAACATTTTAGCACGAGTTTGTCACTTATCTATTGGGAATTTTGGAAATCTGACTTACCCGATTGCAATCAATAAGTTATTTGAAGTCCGATAAGAAAAATATAATTTTAGTGAATAGTAACAAACTATTATGAGTAGTAACATACCCTTATTAATAGTGATATACCCAAATGAATAATAACCTTACCTCTGATGATATATAAATAATATTCATGTTGAAAGTATGATATACCTATATTTTAGAATAAGTAAATGAATGGTTTTTGATAATAAATTATGATTGTAATTAAATATTATAATAATCATATTTATAAAATTACTTTTGAAAAATGGAATTCATTTTTGGATTCTACATGTTGATAAATGGTTAGGGTGAATTTTTGAGATTTTTCTGAAATACTTGAATTTTTAATGAATAGTAAAATACATTAATTTACCATATAAATACACTATAGTGAAATATACTATTCTGAACATAAAAAGTGATATAAGCACCCTAATATCAAACTCACATGCATTTATTACTCTTCTTGGTCATTTAAAACTTACTATTCCTTGTCTTATGACGAAATAATAAACTAATGATTAAACAATTTTGAAAACCCTCCTCTCCTCCACTATAAAACCCCTCTTCACTCCCTCTTCTCTTCACTCCTCTCAAGCCATGAGACTTTCCATTATTCTTCCAAAATATCTCCCTAAGATCCCCCCCTACGTCCAAAATCTCCAACCCTCTCCAGAATACCAAAACCTCTCCCCTTAAGAGGTTATCAAAGGAGGAATTCTCAAGAGGTAAATTCCTCTTTCCAATTCCTTCATTTCATTTAAGTTATTTTCATTTTTGTTTCTTTCCTTACCTCTCTTCACACAAATAGTATGACAACTCCTGTAACATACATGTACCAGAATTTTTTCATGGTAATGGGATATTTCATTATCTTCTCTCCTTTCTACCCCTTTTATTTGAAAGAAATGAAAGCACCATTTGAGATGTGCTAATTTATCCCATTCAAGGACAACAATTTATCAATTTATATTACTATCTTTATTTATGGTCATGAAACCATTTGAGTTATGGTTGAACCAAATTATTATATAGTTAATATATCCTATTTTGGTTCGGTAATCCTCTGTTACAAATGGTATTAATTTATAAAGAAAAAACATGTTCTTTGTAATCAAACCCACCAATTTACAATAATAGTTGTCACTATGGTTTTATATAATAATTAGACTTCACTCTAAGTAACCAAATAAAATTTAAAACCATTTAATCTACTGGATGTTCACTAATATCATATAACTTCAATTATGGACAACCACTTTCATCTCACATGTTTATCCCAACATGAATATAATCGAACCGTTAATTAAAATAGAGTAAACAAATGAGCCTGAAAAAATGAAATTGAACATCATAACAAATCCAAACAGCTATAAATGAACATAAAATTATTATAATAAACAAATTACATATAGAACAGTTTCTATAATTATTAATTAATAAACCTAATTTTGTTATTCTGGTCTTTAATAACAAGTGGAGAACACCAACATATTTAAGGTAAGAGATCCACTTTATTTCACTCTTAATCTAGATTGTCTTCTATGTTATACCTTTTTATGTGAAATAGTAAATGATGGGGTATGATTTCTCACATCCACCATACTTCCATAATGATTTATAAGTTATGAGAAACCCCTTTTCTCTCTCATCAAGCCCTCTTAGGTACACTAGACACCATACCAATAAACCGTAATGAATTCTACTCGAACCCTTTTTGTTCATTCGGGGTTCCTTACCTTTCATTATATCAAAGTGGAGTTATCTTATCTATTTTTTTAAATATTCTGAATTATCTTTAGTTTTAAAAAATTCATCAATGAAGACCCTTTCATCACTCTCTTTTGGGGATATACATGTTATTAAGAGATTCCCTCCTCAGAACTTTCTGATATGCAAACCTATTTTAATGGAACTTCCCAAAATTTAACCCATTTTCATGTTAACTCTATCCTCTATTTTAAACCACCATTATCTATGTAAAATCATTTTTTCTGTTATGTAAAACTTCTTGGTTATATTTTGGTATCATATAAAATATTTTCCTCAATTCTATTTTAAAATCTCTATATTATTTTCCTTAAAACCACACTGAAATGTTTTAATGCTAATTTTACTAAAATATGTTTCATATATTTTTTCCCTTGTGTTTGACACCACTTACCATGTTATATGCCTATTTTACCCTATTAACATCCATGTTTTTTCTAATCCTTTTTTTTCATGGACACTTTCATGACATCCCCATTGGTTATGATTTATGTCATAGTTGTGGTACCCAATTCTTTCCATGGGTACCCTTATGTTTATGTATGGAAGATTATGTATGATTATTTATGTGGAAATAATATTTATGTGGTAATAATATTTATGTGGCAAGAATATTCATGAAAATGTTGAGATGGTTTCACCTAGGTAGCGCTCTAATGCATTGGTTAAACTTATGTCTCATGATATGTGATGTGAAACAGGATTGGCAGTCACCCTCGACCCGTACAAAAATGAGAAATGGGATTGGAGGTTAGCCTTGACATGTACTAAAGAAATTTTTTATGTTTCTGCCATAATTATATGATTTCATGTTTATATTGTCCCATGATTATATGATATGATTTCATATGTTCCATGCTTTGGATATTATTATGTCATGCCTCTTAACTCTTGTGCTTAAGATGTATCCTTATGTTCATTCCATTACTGGGCTTTTTCGCTCAATCCATTGTTGATATCTCCCCAAGGTACCCTATGCAGATGTAAGGGCTCAAAGTAAGTTTGGATATCTTTATGAATATTAAATAAAGAAGTGTTTTTAGCCCCTTATTTTATGTTTTATGTACCTAGTCTTCAAATATAGTAGTCTTAACAATTCTTGGATTTTAGTCTGATGAATAATTATGATTAAAATCACGAAATGTTATATGTAAAAGTCTTGGTTTGCTATACTTCGAATTAGAGGATGGTCTAGTTATTTTTGGAGATTGGGAATAAAGAACCTTAGGGAGAACCTTAAGGATGATACTAAGTATAAGAAAAAATTCTTAAATTTTACTTTGTAATGAGTTAGTGGTTTATCAAAAAGATATGTCCATATCAAGATATGAGAAAGTAGAGGTATCTCTGGAAATGATGTACCAAGGAGTGAAAACTTCTACAAATATTTTCAGGCTTGTCCTGGGGTATTCTGGTACATGACAATGGGCCTTACTGCACTCTTGCTTACGAAACTTCTAGGGGATATGCTTTGGTAGATTCACGAGCTTATTACAAGACATTATTAAGGGACAAAAAAATTCCCCTAAGAAGATATGTTTAGAAACTGATTGAAGATAACCAAGATTTAAACCTAAGGAATCACAAGTAAGGATATACTTCTTATTTATAAGTTTATACTTTTGTGTTTAATGTTTCCTTTTTATTCTCAATAGTTATGTATTCAAGACCTCTAATTAAACGTTATTTTTCTTTATTAATGGTGGGAAATAGAATAACACGTTCCAACAAACAATGGGATTAGAAATGTGAAGATTTCCCAAATGATATGCCTAATATGATGACAGTGGGTGCTCAAAACATCTTGACAGTACTTGCTCAGCTGGCTCGAGTTATGAATAATAACATAAATCAGGAATAATTCCCTCCTCCTCTAAGGAAATAGAAATTTTCAATAGAATCCTTCATGCGGCAAAGGCCTCCCATGTATAGCAGATCCTCTAATCCCCTCATCACAGAACAATGAATTAACTCCATTTAAAAGATATTATTCATCCTCTAGTGCTTAGATAAAGAGAAGGTGGTACTTCCAGTCTATCATTCTGATGGATTTGCAGATCATTGGTGGACACAGAACCAGAATACAAAGTCCGAAGAGTAAATTGATACAATGGATTGGTAGGAAATCAATAGGATTTTTTTCAACAAATATTTTCCTTAAACCCTCTATCTCAAGGTGGAAGGAGAGTTCCTTGGAATAAAGTAGAAGAAAGACTATTCCATCGTGGTGTATGAAGAAAACATTACAAGGCTCACAAGTTACGTTTGTGGCTTTGTTATGAACACCGAAAGAAAGGTGGATCATTTCTTTAGCGAACTAAAGCCAAGTCTATGAAAAGTGTTTAGAATTGGATACTTCAAAATATAGGAGGAGATTGTTCTTTGATCCCTCAATGTTGAAATAGAGATTGGAGACTCTCATTGGTCTCATGGTCTCTGTGATAAGAAGCAAAAATGGAGAACAATATGGGTGGTTCAGCAAACAAATACCATGATGGAAAAAACCTAACTTTTCCCCTTGTAAAAATTGTGGATAGAATTATCCTAGTAACTATCTAAAGGGAACCATGAATTGCTTAAAATATGGAAAGTGTGGTCATATGGACAATAACTGCCACCAAGATATGATGAATCCCACCAATGTGGAAGAAGAAAGGAAGGTTCAAATCAACACTCAGCCTGTAGTTGAGTGTAACAACTATATGGAGCATGGGCATTATGTGTATAATTTCCCTAAGCTGAGGGTTATCAGAGGCAATCAACAATATCCTCTAAGGAAAAAACTAAGGGCTTATGCTATCATTACTATTGATGTGGATCTAGACAAAAATGTGGTGATAGGTACGCTAGTTATTCAATCAAGAATAGAAAATGTACTATTTGATTCGGGTTCTATGAATTCGTTCATATCTTACAAGTTTATTAGAACTATTCAAACACCACCTCAAAATTTAAAGGAATAGTTATCTATCAGAATAGTGAATGGGGTAATCGTTTCATCCACGATTTATAACTCCTCCTTTGTTAATGTATTTGGATTGAACCACCCAGCACATATCATCATAATTCCTTTGGTGGAGTTTGACGCTATCATGGGAATGGATTTTCTGTCTTTATACAAATCCAATATCAAATTTTGGGAAAGGGAGATCACTCTTCAAATTACAAAGAATCCTCCAATTATTTACAAGTGTAAGTAGGGAGAAGAAACTATTTTCGAATCATCGTCTCATGTGTAGATATTTCTACCTTATGAGAAAGCATATTTATCTCAAATGATTGAGACAAGGGAGAGAATCATGCTTCAAGACATGCCCATAGTGAGGGATTACACTAATGTATTACATGAAGAGTTATTTGGTCTTCCTTCAGACCGAGAGGTTTAGTTCCAAATTAAACTTATCTCGGGATCTCTGCCTATCTCAAATAAGCCTTATATTATGGCCACTATAGAGCTAGAAGAGATGAAGAAGCTATTGCGGGAGAATATTGAGAAGGGATTTATATGCCCGAGTGCTTCACCGTGGGGTGATCCAGTCCACTTCATCAAGAATAAGGATGGATATATGCACCTCTGCATTGATTATCGTGAGGTCAATAAAATCACTATAAATAACATGTATCCCCTTCCATGGATAGATGACTTGTTCAATCATATTCGTGGGGATACTTATTTATCTAGGGTGGACCTTCAGTTGGGATATCACTAATTAAATGTGAGAAATGAATATATTCCAAAGACTACCATTCGAACGAGGTATGGACAATATGATTTCATAGTGATTCCCTTCGGACTCACTAATGCTCCATCAATTTTCATGGATTTAATGAATATAGTTTTTATATATTACCTCGACAAATTTGTGGTAGTATTTATTGGCGATATTTTAATATACTCCAAGGGAAAGGAGGAACATGAGGATCATTTTAATATTGTGTTAAAGACTTTTTGAATGGAGAAGTTGTATGAAAAGTAAAATAATGCGAGTTCTGGATAGAGGAGGTATCATTTGTAGGGCATGTCATCACCCGGAAAGGGATATCTGTGGACCCTTCCAAGACAAAGGCAATTGAATAGTGGAACGTGCCAACTTTTGTAATGGAGATCCACTGCATTTTGGGTCTAGCTGGGTATTATCAACGATTTTTGAAGAAAATTTCATGATTTTCAATCCAAATGACTAAGCTGACATGGACGGGAGTAAATTTTGTCTAGAAACAGGAATGTGAAGACTGTTTCAAGGAGATGAAAAGGAGGCGTATCACTGTTCCAGTACTCACACTACCTACAAGTGGAGAACTCTTTATGGTGTATAGTGATGCTTCTAAAAAGGGATTAGGCATTGTGGTATTTCAAAATGATAAAGTGGTAGCCTATGCATTAAGGAGGCAGAAAACCCATGAGAAAAACTATCCCACGCATGATCTAGAGTTAGTGGCGGTGAGCTTTACGTTGAAAATCTGGAAGCTTTATCTCTATAGGGAGAAATGTGAGATATATAATTTCCACAAGAGTCTAAAATATTTATTAACATATAAAGTGTATAATATGCGCCAATGATATGGATAGGTCTCATCAAGGATTATGAATGCTCAATCCACTACCATCCTAGTAAGGCAAAGAAGGTGGAAGATGCTCTAAGTGGAAAGGATCCTACATCTTTATCTATTATGAGAATTGAAAAGGATCTTATCTTCTTAGATTTTCAAATGATGGAAAAGGGAATCATTAAGGGAGGAACATTATCCATCATTTCTTAACTGATTTATCAACCATCCCCCTTGGAGATAATAAAGGATGCTCAAAGAAAGGATGTAGAACTTCTGAAAAGGGTGGAAGATGTTAAAAAAGGGAAATACCCAGATTTTAAAATAGATGAAGAATGAGTTGAAAGATTTGGGTCACAATTATGTGTACCATCAGATCAAGAGATAAAGAAGAAGATTATGAGTGACTCACATAGCTCAATCATCTCTATCCACCGAGGGAGCACACATGTAACACCCCAGGATTTCATAGTGTGTTATTTCTTAAAAATAATTCAATAACTTGCACTACACGCAACACCGAGTTCAATCACACCATGACGTACAAAAAAAAAGACATTAAAAGAGGTCATTAATAGTATTAACAACATTTTGAACTTTATATAATCCTTATAATTTTAGAATCCCTATTATGAGTTTCTTAGTCATAATGCAAGAACAGATTCATTTTCAGTATTGCACTTTTATCAACATTAATAGTGAAACCTTTTTAAATGAAATATTTTAAACTATCTGAATAAATTGGGACATCAAAAAAAAATTTAAATGAAACATCCCAAGCTTCCACGGTACGCTTTCCTTTGAATAAAATAATAGCGTGTGTTGTACGCAACCTTGAGTTTTAACACACGCCACAACCAATCAAACTAGCCGTTATGAATAGTAATACCTAAATTTTGAAATTATATATATTTTATATTTTAAAATGGACTTCATTTTTGGATTCGGAATATCGAATTTAGCCTAAGGTGAAATTTTGGTACTTTTCGGATAACTTTCATATTTTGATGAATAGTGAAAATTACTAAATTTTAATTAAAAAAAACTTTTTTAATCAAAATAATTAATAGTGATAAATTATGAATTTTAGTAGTTTTAAAGTATATTTAGAATATATTTTTACCATTTAATATAATGTTGGTCATTGGACATAATTTTACAATTAAACCGAACATAAACAAGTGTCAATCTTTTGATAGTTATTATCTCTTAAAAACACGCTTTTTGTTTTGACATCGGGAATTAATTTTAAATTAATTTCTGCCACTTCTGTGTTTTGAATTTAGAAAAATGGATTCCATATTTGGAATCAGGATGTCCAAATTGTGTAAATAGGTAACTTTTATTTTTAGACATTTTGAATAATTACTGTGGTAAATATTTTATTTACCATGGTTAAGGGTAAATCCGGTAAATAAGGGTTAAAAATTAATATTATAATAATACAAAATTACCCTAAAACGTGTCCTAACCTTATTGGTGGACACATACCCGACCATGAGCATCCTTGGGTCAATTTGGGGACCCCGTGGAGCCACTTGTATGTGGTAGGGACACTTTATATTAATAAAGTTAAAATAAAAATAAAAATGGCATAAGCTTACATCTTTTAGAAGAAAAATTTTTACATAGGGTTATACATGTTGGATTTTCGATAATAAATATTCATTAGAAAGCTAAAAATATTTCCTACATAATTATATTTTCTTTATAATTTTTAGACATCAAATAAGTTAAATTATTAATGACACAATAGTGATGCAATGTTTACCTCATTAATAAATCATTTAAATAAATAAGATTATAATGATTAAAATATTATCTACAACCTGTCCAATTCTTATTGGTTGATGTTATTTAGAATATGAGTCATCTTATCTTCGACCTCAATGATTTTTGGACCATTATAAACGGAATATAATTATATTATAAAGTAATACTTTCACTGTTTCCTAAAGAGCCCCTCCTCTCCCTTATAAAAGGAGACCACTTCTACTCATTCCTCACACCTCTAAAGCCACTTGGCTCGTCCAAACTCTACCCAACTAAGCTCCCCACATCCCTCTCCTCCTCCTTGAAGCTTCCCCTTAGGCAGAAAGCATTTCAAGAAGTCCTTTGGTTCCAACCAAAGTGAGTTACCTAAATTAAAGGTAACGATTTCTCTTAAATTATTTTCATTTATTTTGCTTCTCCAACCCCCAAAATCTTTTTATTTCCTTTCTTTTGTAACAACACCAGTATCCTCAATATACTAGGATGTTGTTATAAGAAGTATTCAAACTACACATACACACAACTCCATCTAATGGATGATGAACATAATGTTTCTGTGGATGGAAAACTAACGCCTCACGAAACGATGATTGTTCAAATACATCTTACCGCCTCTCATGGTGGCCATTATGATGGCACTGTAATTAAATATGATATTAATGATATATATTTTATATATAAGCTTCTGTAATTCCATTTTATTTCATACCATTATTCGTTTCATGTTGCATATACATACGATAATTTCATTTGAGGAAGTGCGGACTACCGCCCCCTTAAAATGATATGACTCGTTCATACCACACATGGAACGTATAAAGGATGGTGTTAATGAACTTAAGTAACATATATAAAATATTATATTATACTGTAATAGTAATATACCTAAGTATCATTTGGATTCAATTCTTTTAAAATAAAAATTAAATGGAAGTTGCGTTCGTGCGTACGTACGGACTACCGTCTCCACGAACGCGATGAGATTCATCCTCCATCGTATCCATTCAAGTATACTTATCATTTGATGATTTAAAAATTATGTTTAAGGACTTGATACCATTCTGGATTTGAATAATATACACCCTATCCTTTACAAACATGTCTTACGTAACAAAACATACAAAAGAAAACAAGTAAGTTAACACCCGAAACAACGATAATACTAAGATATTATTATCAAATCAATATTAAAAGATCATATATGATATCATATTAATATATATGATTCTTTTATAATTTAATAACAATTATTTCACCATTATATAGGAGGTTAACCTACCCCAAACAAGGAAAAGTACAAGGTAAGGGATTTTCTTATCTCACTTTCAATTCCGTGAGATTTCCATTATTCGCCACTAAATTATTGAAAGTGGTGTATTGTGTACTGCCATTTGATATATATTATCATGATTCTATTTATATTCATGTTATTCTGTAAATAATTTGGTGGTTATTAACTTTTGTCCATACGACTCAGTTGATTAACGTGGTAAGGGGTTTTCATCTCACTCCTTATTCTCATGAGATTCATGCCATATTGCCACCATTACCTTTTGTGTGGTGTATGTACTGCCCATAATTATATTCTTTGTGTAATACACTCTAATTTATGTGTACTTACATATTCATTGTATGATACCTCTTTCATGGGTTGTATGTTTCATAAGTTACCAAACTGGTAAGGGTTATTTCACAATCTCTTCATTATCCGAGGTTGTTTATATGTAATAATCTACTGGGATCTCTTTATCATCCACATCCATGTTTCTTAAAAATGTATTTCAAAACATTTTTACTATTTACTAGAATATGAGTTAAAGTCATTTATACCCTTTTTGACTTTTATAAGTGGTTTATAAAGGAATCTTTCCGTCGTTTTCAAAACAAGGTCCCTTTTTAACCTTTTCGACAGAATTAAGGTAAGAATGTTTTTTTTAACTTATACGGCGGGTGCGGCTAATTTCCGCCGTTATAAAATCTTCAAAACTTCCCTTACAAGCTTATAAGAATATTTTCAATGAAAATGTTTTATTTTATATGGATCTTAAATGATTTCAAAATAAAAAGAGATATTTATTTAAAAAGAATTTTGATTTCATCTATGTCAACATCCTTTGATGGATTTTACGCTTATTTGAAGTTGATTTATTGTAATACAAAACATCTATATTGTTTTGAAGGTTTTGTGATATGTTTGACTGTGGATGTGCTATTTTTATACCATTCATAGTTTATGGTGAAAGTATTGACATTTCGTATGCTAGTTCCAATAAGAATGTTTATGTTATATTTCAATCTTTACTTCATATGGATGTGTTGAACAAGTATGTTCCAGGTTGGGGACTGGTTAAAGTAAGCCCTCCAGGTTGGGGACTGGTAAAAGTAAGCCCTCCAGGTTGGGGACTGGTAAAAGTAAGCCCTCCAGGTTAGGGACTGGTAAAAGTAAGCCCTCCGGGTTGGTGTCCGGTTATTAGAGGCACTCCGGGTTGGTGTCCGGTTATTAGAGGCACTCCGGGTTGGTGTCCGGTTATTAGAGGCACTCCGGGTTGGGTTCCGGTTACAGTTAGCCCCAAGGTCTTGGGACGAGGCCTTGAAAAGTAATTAAAGTTTAGCATTATGCATTCCAACATTATGAAAGTGGTTATTTATTTTGCATGTGATTATTCGATTAGTAGAATATCCATGTGAACAAGTAAATGGAATTATTTCATTTTACTTTTTCCATACTATGTTGAAGTTCAAGTTTAAAAGGCTTTTGTTTTAGTAATTCATTGCCTTAAATGTTTATGCTTATTTTTGAATGTTCCGCTATATTTTTATCCTTACTGGGCATTTGAGCTCACCCCTTTTCTATGTTTTATTATTCCCAGGATGTGAAGATGTATGTTATGAATGACCTGCAGGGATATTATGAGGGGATTATAGTGTGGACTGTGGAAACATTATGTTGTTGTAGTAGTTTTTCATTTTATGATATAATGTAAAACTTATGAATATATCTAGTGTTTCCAAGGCTACTAAACCAATCGGTCTTTCGAGATTTGATCTTTCTTGTGATCATGCTAATGTTATGTAATAATGCACCGACTCTGGGTAACTGGGGTCGGGGCGTTACAGTTGGTATCAGAGGAAGTTTAGTACAAACCTTGGAAACTAGATTTAGATAAACTCTGATTAGATCACGTAGACCTAAGATGAACTTTCAGGATTAGTATAGAAGAACTTCCTAGAATTTTGGTATCGTAGAGATTTTGTGAGTTTTCCGAGCAATACATCCCTGTCTGGATACGAGCAGGTAGAGGCGGCTCTGGCACAGATGTACCTAGGGGTAAAACCCGAAAACACCGCTTTGAGCTAGACTCGAACGGGAACTGGTGCACGACAACGGGCCTCGTTGTACTCTTGGTTACGACACTCCCGGGGGATATGCTTAGGATAACTCTCATTTTCTTACAAATCATTATGAAGGGTTTATGAGTATATACTTCCTCAAAGAAAACATTTTTATGATTATGGATTATATCCATAAATAGTTCAATTTATGTTAAGTGTTTTATAAGTATGGGATTATGTATTTTGATTCATAAACTGATCTAGTTTATGCCATTGTTTAGAAATGGCGCCCAGTAGAAGGAATGAGAACTCCAGAAATGCACATGATCCAAAGAGAAGGAAGGATCATATATTTCATGGTCTTAAGCTAGAATTGATAAGAGAAATAGTCTCCCATGTATTATCACCATATGAAGAAATAATATCATGTGTTGATAAGATAAGTAAAGAGTTTACTGAGTCATATGGCTTTGAAGGGAAGCAAGAGAAGAAAAGGATGGAAGAGAGAAAAATGGATAAAGGGAAGAGGGAAAAGAAGAATTTTCCCATATGTGGTAACTGTGGGAAGAAACACCCTGGAACTTGCCTTAAAGGAATGGGAGTTTGTTATAAGTGTGGAGGAAAAGGGCACAAAGTACGTGACTGCAAGGGTGAGAAAATGGTTTCAAATGTACAATGCTTCATTTGCAAGGAGTTTGGACACTATGCGAACCTATGCCCCAGTCATCAGACTATGCCGCAAATGATGCTATTGGATAATAATCAAGTTATGATACTACCACAGATGAAGAGGAATGATTAGAGTTCTTATGTTGATTATGTCAATTGAGTGTTGTATCAACAATGTACTTGTTATAATAATTATGGAGTATATAAGGATTGTACTGCAGTACTATTTCATTAAGGACTTGAGATTGTGTGGAACAAAGAAAAGTGACTCAATAGCAGGATAAATTTTTGGAAAATATATGGTTGAGAGAAAGATAAACCATAATATGGTTCTGATACCGAGTTAGTGATTTTAGAATAATACATGATTGATTTGGATAAATTATGTTGGATATTCTTGACTACCTTGAAACTGATTAATGATTTGTATATTCCATCATTTTTTTGGGGTTTAAAACATTTTTGGATTGATGAAGTATATCCAGCATTCTATATGGAATAGGGGATCATGAATGTAATCAATAAGGAATATGGTAATTCAAGATGTTTCAGTTTATTAAAAGAATACAAGATGAAGGTATTCATATGCTATTACGGGGTAAAAAGGATCTATATTATGTTTACCTTCCTTATAAATGTTGGACTATGAGTTTGGACAGAAGTATTTTGGATAGTTCTAGTTTGGATTATTTTGGATTACCATAAAAGGACAACCCAGAGGTCGGGCGGCAACCCGTCGCGTCCGGCAAGGCTGCGAGACTTGAACCCGCAACCGAAGGGCGACAAGGGTGTATCACCTACCACTGGCCCACGAGATATCCTGGATTAAATAATGTTTTTTTTAAAGATCTGGTAGATGAATTATAAATTCATTTATTTTGGAACCCTGTACGAATAGTATAAATAAAAAAAATTACATTCTATTATCTTTTAGAGTGAAAGATGAGTTTGTGGTAGAAATTTATTAATGGATAAAACTCTAATTATAAAGTAAGTATATCTCCTTATGATCTTAGCCAATCTCATAAATATATTCCTCAACATTAATAAAAGGAACTTAGAACAAAAATGTTGTCCTAGATGGTACCTTAAATCATCACTAATTCATGGCTTTGGGATTGTTGGCCTTTTCATAGCCATGTTCTCTACCACTCTCCATCAAATAATTGATGGTTAGATTTCTCTTCCATATCCATATTTTCCTACATGGAACCCTAGTATGTGTTATTTTCGGTAATCTTCATACTTTCCACTCTTTATTTTAAATAGAGGCCTCGTTAATTCATTTTTCGATGTGGGATTTCAACTATGATATTTTGAAACGTCAAAAATGTGTTATCCCAATACCCTATGTTTTGTTGAACCGATGGTATTTCAAATCATCATAGATTGATGAATTTAAGGACCTCAATTATACACTTGTTTGTGATTGATGATCTCAATCACTACCTATAAATATTTACGTTTTTCCTCCAATTATATGTCTCTAATTTCCACCAATGTTCTCCTAATCGAGATCATAATTTGGTGGTGACTCTTTCATTTCTCTTTTCCTCATATTAAGACTAAATTTTAGTAACCTAATTTCCGATGTGGCTTTTCCCACAAAGATATTTTCTATTTTCAACCTTTTATTTTCGAAGAACAATTTCAAATTGCGAGGACACAATTTATTGAAGGAGGGGAGAATGTAACACCCCAGGATTTCATAGTGTGCTATTTCTTAAAAATAATTCAATAACTTGCACTACACGCAACACCGAGTTCAATCACACCATGACGTACAAAAAAAATCCATTAAAAGAGGTCATGAATAGTATTAACAACATTTTGAACTTTATATAATCCTTATAATTTTAGAATCCCTATTATGAGTTGCTTAGTCATAATGCAAGAACAGATTCATTTTCAGTATTGCACTTTTATCAACATTAATAGTGAAACCTTTTTAAATGAAATATTTTAAACTATCTGAATAAATTGGGACAACAAAAAAAAAATTTAAATGAAACATCCCAAGCTTCCACGGTACGCTTTCCTTTGAATAAAATAATAGCGTGTGTTGTACGCAACCTTGAGTTTTAACACACGCCACAACCAATCAAACTAGCCGTTATGAATAGTAATACCTAAATTTTGAAATTATATATATTTTATATTTTAAAATGGACTTCATTTTTGGATTCGGAATATCGAATTTAGCCTAAGGTGAAATTTTGGTACTTTTCGGATAACTTTCATATTTTGATGAATAGTGAAAATTACTAAATTTTAATTAAAAACAACTTTTTTAATCAAAATAATTAATAGTGATAAATTATGAATTTTAGTAGTTTTAAAGTATATTTAGAATATATTTTTACCATTTAATATAATGTTGGTCATTGGACATAATTTTACAATTAAACCGAACATAAACAAGTGTCAATCTTTTGATAGTTATTATCTCTTAAAAACACGCTTTTTGTTTTGACAGCGGGAATTAATTTTAAATTAATTTCTGCCACTTCTGTGTTTTGAATTTAGAAAAATGGATTCCATATTTTGAATCAGGATGTCCAAATTGTGTAAATAGGTAACTTTTATTTTTAGACATTTTGAATAATTACTGTGGTAAATATTTTATTTACCATGGTTAAGGGTAAATCCGGTAAATAAGGGTTAAAAAATAATATTATAATAATACAAAATTACCCTAAAACGTGTCCTAACCTTATTGGTGGACACATCCCCGACCATGAGCATCCTTGGGTCAATTTGGGGACCCCGTGGAGCCACTTGTATGTGGTAGGGACACTTTATATTAATAAAGTTAAAATAAAAATAAAAATGGCATAAGCTTACATCTTTTAGAAGAAAAATTTTTACATAGGGTTATACATGTTGGATTTTCGATTATAAATATTCATTAGAAAGCTAAAACGATTTCCTACATAATGAGATTTTATTTATAATTTTTAGACATCAAATAAGTTAAATTATTAATGACACAATAGTGATACAATGTTTACCTCATTAATAAATCATTTAAATAAATAAGATTATAATGATTAAAATATTATCTACAACCTGTCCAATTCTTATTGGTTGATTTTATTTAGAATATGAGTCATCTTATCTTCAACCTCAATGATTTTTGGACCATTATAAACCGAATATAATTATATTATAAAGTAATACTTTCACTCTTTCCTAAAGAGCCCCTCCTCTCCCTTATAAAAGGAGACCACTTCTACTCATTCCTCACACCTCTAAAGCCACTTGGCTCGTCCAAACTCTGCCCAACTAAGCTCCCCACATCCCTAGCCTCCTCCTTGAAGCTTCCCCTTAGGAAGAAAGCATTTCAATAAGTCCTTTGGTTCCAACCAAAGTGAGTTACCTAAATTAAAGGTAAAGATTTCTCTTAAATTATTTTCATTTATTTTGCTTCTCCAACCCCCAAACTCTTTTTATTTCCTTTATTTTGTAATAACACCAGTATCCTCAATATACTAGGATGTTGTTATAAGAAGTATTCAAACTACACATACACACAACTCCATCTAATGGATGATGAACATAATGTTTCTGTGGATGGCAAACTAACGCCTCACGAAACGATGATTGTTCAAATACATCTTACCGCCTCTCATGGTGGCCATTATGATGGCACTGTAATTAAGTATGATATTAATGATATATATTTTATATATAATCTTCTGTAATTCCATTTTATTTCATACCATTATTCGTTTCATGTTGCATATACATACGATAATTTCATTTGAGGAAGTGCGGACTACCGCCCCCTTAAAATGATATGACTCGTTCATACCACACATGGAACGTATAAAGGATGGTGTTAATGAACTTAAGTAACATATATAAAATATTATATTATACTGTAATAGTAATATACCTAAGTATCATTTGGATTCAATTCTTTTAAAATAAAAATTAAATGGAAGTTGCGTTCATGCGTACGTACGGACTACCGTCTCCACGAACGCGATGAGATTCATCCTCCATCGTATCCATTCAAGTATAATTATCATTTGATGATTTAAAAATTATGTTTAAGGACTTGATACCATTCTGGATTTGAATAATATACAACCTATCCTTTACAAACATGTCTTACGTAACAAAACATACAAAAGAAAACAAGTAAGTTAACACCCGAAACAACGATAATACTAAGATATTATTATCAAATCAATATTAAAAGATCATATATGATATCATATTAATATATATGATTCTTTTATAATTTAATAACAATTATTTCACCATTATACAGGAGGTTAACCTACCCCAACCAAGGAAAAGTACAAGGTAAGGGATTTTCTTATCTCACTTTCAATTCCGTGAGATTTCCATTATTCGCCACTAAATTATTGAAAGTGGTGTATTGTGTACTTACATTTGATATATATTATCATGATTCTATTTATATTCATGTTATTCTGTAAATAATTTGGTGGTTATTAACTTTTGTCCATACGACTCAGTTGATTAACGTGGTAAGGGGTTTTCATCTCACTCCTTATTCTCATGAGATTCATGCCATATTGCCACCATTACCTTTTGTGTGGTGTATGTACTGCCCATAATTATATTCTTTGTGTAATACACTCTAATTTATGTGTACTTACATATTCATTGTATGATACCTCTTTCATGGGTTGTATGTTTCATAAGTTACCAAACTGGTAAGGGTTATTTCACAATCTCTTCATTATCCGAGGTTGTTTATATGTAATAATCTACTGGGATCTCTTTATCATCCACATCCATGTTTCTTAAAAATGTATTTCAAAACATTTTTACTATTTACTAGAATATGAGTTAAAGTCATTTATACCCTTTTTGACTTTTATAAGTGGTTTATAAAGGAATCTTTCCGTCGTTTTCAAAACAAGGTCCCTTTTTAACCTTTTCGACAGAATTGAGGTAAGAATGTTTTTTTAACTTATACGGCGGGTGCGGCTAATTTCCGCCGTTATAAAATCTTCAAAACTTCCCTTACAAGCTTATAAGAATATTTTCAAAGAAAATGTTTTATTTTATATGGATCTTAAATGATTTCAAAATAAAAAGAGATATTTATTTAAAAAGAATTTTGATTTCATCTATGTCAACATCCTTTGATGGATTTTACGCTTATTTGAAGTTGATTTATTGTAATACAAAACTTCTATATTGTTTTGAAGGTTTTGTGATATGTTTGACTGTGGATGTGCTATTTTTATACCATTCATAGTTTATGGTGAAAGTATTGACATTTCGTATGCTAGTTCCAATAAGAATGTTTATGTAATATTTCAATCTTTACTTCATATGAATGGGTTGAACAAGTATGTTCCAGGTTGGGGAC
This sequence comes from Viscum album, assembly GCA_963277665.1. Classification (NCBI taxonomy): domain Eukaryota; kingdom Viridiplantae; phylum Streptophyta; class Magnoliopsida; order Santalales; family Viscaceae; genus Viscum; species Viscum album. The sequence goes on from OY728138.1 coordinate 1,857,091,367, forward strand.
TGGTTAAAGTAAGCCCTCCAGGTTGGGGACTGGTAAAAGTAAGCCCTCCAGGTTGGGGACTGGTAAAAGTAAGCCCTCCAGGTTAGGGACTGGTAAAAGTAAGCCCTCCGGGTTGGTGTCCGGTTATTAGAGGCACTCCGGGTTGGTGTCCAGTTATTAGAGGCACTCCGGGTTGGTGTCCGGTTATTAGAGGACTCCGGGTTGGGTTCCGGTTACAGTTAGCCCCAAGGTCTTGGGACGAGGCCTTGAAAAGTAATTAAAGTTTAGCATTATGCATTCCAACATTATGAAAGTGGTTATTTATTTTGCATGTGATTATTCGATTAGTAGAATATCCATGTGAACAAGTAAATGGCATTATTTCATTTTACTTTTGCCATAATATGTTGAAGTTCAAGTTTAAAAGGCTTTTGTTTTAGTAATTCATTGCCTTAAATGTTTATGCTTATTTTTGAATGTTCCGCTATATTGTTATCCTTACTGGGCATTTGAGCTCACCCCTTTTCTATGTTTTATTTTTCCCAGGATGTGAAGATGTAAGTTATGAATGACCTGCAGGGATATTATGAGGGGATTATAGTGTGGACTGTGGAAACATTATGTTGTTGTAGTAGTTTTTCATTTTATGATATAATGTAAAACTTATGAATATATCTAGTGTTTCCAAGGCTACTAAACCAATCGGTCTTTCGAGATTTGATCTTTCTTGTGATCATGCCAATGTTATGTAATAATGCACCGACTCTGGGTAACTGGGGTTGGGGCATTACAACACAGATGTATTGAGATCTCCGAGAAAAATTTTGGTGGGACAATATAAAAATGGAGATTTCAAAATATACTTCAAAGTTCCTAGTATGTTAGCAAGTGAAGGATAAGAAGCAAAAGTATAGGGGGATGATGAAACCACTACCCATATCATCAGGAAAGTGGGAGAAAATTACTATGGACATTGTCACTAGACTTGCAAGGAAATCCAGAGGAAATAATGCTATATGGGTCGTTGTGGACCATATTACAAAGACATCTCACATTATATTTGTTCTAGAAGAATTTTCATCGGATCAACTTGCACAAATTTACATCAATGAAGTGGTAAGCCTGCATGGAGTACCATTATCTATTGTATCCGACTGTGATTCGAGCATCACTTTGATGTTCTGGAAAATTCTCCATCATGCTCTGAGAACTGAACTAAACTTTATTATGGCCTATCATCATCAAACTGACGACCAATCTGAGCGAACTACTCAGACATTGGAAGACATGTTGAGAGTGTGTACTATGGAATTCAACAGAGGATGGGACCAACATCTTCCACTGGTTTAATTCTCCGACAACAACAGTTTCCTCTCAAGCATCTGAATGGAACCATATGAATCCCTTTATGGGAAAATATGAATAACACTGGTGTGTTGGGATGAGGTCAGTGACCGTAAGCTACTAGGACCTGAAATGGTTGAAGAAATGGTGAAGAAGGTGAAAACCATTTAGCAGCATATCAAGGCATCCCAATGTCGAAAGAAGAGTTATGCTGACAACTGTCGATGAGACCTTGTGTTCAAAGTTGGAGACATGGTATTTCAACACATTTCTACATGGAAGAAGTTCATCAGGTTCAGAAAGAAAAGTATGTTAAGTCCCAGGTACATCGGCCCCTTCAAGATCCTTGACCGAGTCAGAGCTGTGGTCTATCAACTGGCACTTCAACCTACCATGTCGAAAGTACATGAAGTAATTCATGTATCCCTCTTAAATAAGTATATACCATACCCTTCACATGTACTCTCTTTAGAGGTGGTACAGTTGGAGGATGATATTCTCTCTGAAGAGTCTCTAGTGAAGATAATAGATCATAGAGACAAAGTTCTACACAACAAGACCACTAATCCGGTCAAGGTACTATGGAGAAACCATAAGTATGAAGTGGTAACATGGGAATTGGAGGATGAAATGAAAGAAAAGTACCCCCACCTATTTTTTGCCTAGAATGTAAAATGAAATTTTGAGGGAAGAATGTCTTAAGGGAGGAACAATGTAATGACCCAATGTTTTTCAAAAGAAAATAAATTTATCATAAATATGTCATTAAATCACAACATAATGAACTACTGAGTTCTAAGTAACCTTTAAACTTATATTTTTTACTTCTATGTTTGGAATTTTGAAAATTTGACATAAATGGTTGCAATCAATATGTAATTTGGAGTCTGATAAGAAAATCATAATTTTGGCAAATAGTAACATACCCTTATGAATAGTAACACAAAATTATGAATAGTGATATAACATAATGAATAGTAACCTTACCTATGATAATATATAAATAATATTCATGTTGAAATTAATATATATCGATATTTTAGAATAAGTAAATGAATTGTTTTTTATAATAAATTATGATTTTAATTAAATATAAAAATAATCATATTTAGAAAATTATTTTTGAAACATGGACTTCATTTTTGGATTATATACATCGATAATTGGTTAAGGATAATTTTTGGGATTTTTCTGAAATACTCGATTTTTTAGTAAATAGTAAAATACATTAATTTACCGTATAAAAACACTATAGTGAAAATACACTATTCCTAACATCACAAGTCATGTAGGAACCCAAATATAGAACTCAGATGAATTTATTACTATTCTCAGTCATGAAATACTTACTATTACTTTTCTTGTGAAGAAATAATAAACTAATTATTAAACAATTATGAAAACTCTCCTCTCCTCCAAAATAAAACCACCCCTCACTCCCTTTTCTCTTCACTCCTCTCAAGATTTGTGCCTTGCCAATATTCTTCCCAAATCTCCCCCCAATATCATCCCCCACATCCAAAATCTCCTAACCTCTTCAAAATACTAAAACCTCTTTATTTATTAAGTTCTTAAAGGAGGAAGTCTCAAGAGGTAAATTCCTCTTTCCAATTCCTTCATTTCTTTTAAATTATTTTATTTTAGTTTTTCTTTCAGACCTACCTTCTCCAAAATTGTATGATAACTCCTTTAACATACATTTACAAGAGTTTTTTCATTCTAATGGGATTTTTCGTCATCTTCTCTCTTTTCCCCTCCATTTATTTGAAAGAAATGAAAGCACCGTTTGAGATGTGTTAATTTAGCCCATTCAATGACAACCGTTTATCAATTTCTATTATTATATTTTATTATGGTTGTGATACCATTTGTGTTATGTTTGAACCAAATTATTATATAAGTAATATATCCTATTTTGGTTATTTAGTCCTTTTTTACAAATGGTATTAATTTATAAAGCAAAAACATGTTCTTTGCAATCAAACCCACCGATTAACAAAAAAGTTGTCACAATGGTTTTATATAATAAGTTGACTTCACTCTAAGGAAAAAAATATAATTTATAACCATTTAATCTCCTATATGTTCACTAATTGTGTATAACTTCAATTCTGGACAACCACTTTCATCTTACATTTTTTTCCAAACATGAATATAAGTGAACCGGTCATTAAAACCAAGTAATCAAACAAGCATGAAAAATGAAATTGAACCTCATAACGAATCAAAAAGGTTATAAATGAACATGAAATGATTATTAAAAATGAATTACATATAAAATATGTTTTTTAATTATTATTTAATAAACATAATTTTTTTATTTGTGTATTTAATAACAAGTGGAGAACAACAAAAGATTTAAGGTAAGGGATCCTCTCTATTTCAATCTTAATGAAGATTTTCCTCTATGCTATGCCTTTTTTTGTGTAATAGAAAATTATGGGGTATGTTTTCGCACCTACCACATACTTTCATCATGATGTATAAGTGATTAGAAACTCATTTTACTTCTCATAAATCACTTTTTGGTACACCCGACACCATACCAATAAACCGTTACGAATTCTACCCGAAACCTTTTTGTTTATTCAGGTTTCCTTATATTTCATTATATCAAAGTGGAATTATCTTATATGTTTATGTACATATTCTAAATTCTATTTAGTTTTACAAAAATATTCTATGAATAACCTATCATCACTCTCTTCCAGGGATATACATGTTTTTAAAATATTCCCTCCTTAGAACTTTCTGATAAGCAAACCTCATTTAAGGGAACTTCCCAAATTTTTATCCAATTTCATGTTCTCCCTATCCTATGTTTTACACCCTCACTAACTTATAAAATCAGTATTTTTATTATGGGATCCTTCTTGGTTCAATTCTGGTTTTATATATAATGTATTCCTCTTTTCAATTTTAAAATCTCTATATCATATTCTTTAAAACAGCACAAAAATGTTTTAATGCTAATGTTACTCACATAAATTTAATATATATTGTCCATTATATTTGAAACTAACTACCTTTTTATATTCCTATTTCACCCTTTTAACATCTATATATGTTCTAATCCTTTTCTTCCATGGACACTTTCATGATACGTCCATTGGTTATGATTTATTTCATGGTTGTAGTACCCAATTCTTTTTATCAGTACCCTTATGTTTATGAATGGTTGATTATGTATGATTATTTATGTGGAAATAATATTTATGTGGTAAGAATATTTATGTGGAAAGAATATTAATGAAAATTTTGAGATGGGTGTGCCCAGATAGCGCTCTAATGCATTGGTTAAAGTTAAGTCACATGAGATGCGATGTGAAACAGGATTGACAATTAGCCTTGACCCATACTAAAAAGGGAAACAAGATTTTCAGTTAGCCATGACCTGTACTAAGGAAATTTATTATGATTATGTCCCATTTATATGATTCCATGTTTATATTATCCCATGATTATACAATATGATTTCATATGTTCCATGCTCTGTATATCATTATGTCACGCCTTCTAACTATTGTGCCAAAGATATATCGTTATGTTCATTCCTTTCTGAGCTTTTTAGCTCATCCCTTTGTTTATTTGTTCCCTAGGGTGCCCTATGCAGATGTAATGGCCCAAATGAAGTAAGGATATATTTATGAAGATTAAATAAAGAAGTGTTTTAGCCCATTTTTTTTATGATTTATGGACCTAGTATTTGAAGACACTAAGGATCCTTGTCTTGTACTTTGATGATTAATTATGCTTAAAATCATGAAATGTTATATGTAAAATTCTTGGGTCACTATATATGTCATGAATCTCTTTATATTCATTCTATTTCATGTTTCATTTGAAGTTATTTTTTCATGTAGGTTATGATTCAAGGTAACCAATGTTGTATTGGTTCATGATTCAATATATTATTAATTAGGTTTTATATACTTTAATTTCTAATGAAGAATAATATTTGATAATTTTATAGAAATACCATTTAATTTTATTCAACTCTGTATATTAGTTGAATCTTCATGTAACAATACTATTTTCTTCTATTTAGTACTTCAAATTATATACAAAATGTTTAAATGAAAACCCAAATTATTCATCTTTTCAGTCAAAAAAACTTTTTCTTCCAAGTCAATATTGTCCTTAATTTTTTTTAAATATATTTTTTACTATTATAAAACAATTTATTAATGAAATTATTACCCAAGATGGATTTTAAAAAAAATAAACAGTGTCTTCTGGTCATTTTTTGATCGATGTAATTTTTGGACTTTTCTACAAAAATGTGAAAGGAATATTTGTTTTAACATACTCTGAATGAGTGGAACATTCTATCCATAATGACCACTCATTTCATTAAATCTTCCATTAAAAGTTTAAAGTAAAATTTTAAATTAAACTTTTTCCCTTATATTTTAGAAATAATTTAGTTTTAAAAGATTATTTTTAGAGTAAAAATGTTATTTTCGTAAATAATGTTTAATATTATATTTTAGAGAATTTATATTCATCAATGACCAAAAACCTTTAGTTTACATATAATCCAATAGGGATTTTTTTGTAATTGTACCATACTTATTCTTTATCTAGATTGTTTATGATTAGTTTGACCCAGAAAAGTATAGATGTTCACTATCTTGATTAATTTTGTATTCATGACTTTCTATTAAAACATTCACCTTATTATGATCACTGAACATTAAATTTATCTTAAATATCCATATGTTTTATCATTTATATATTTATTTCTTAAACCATAAATCATTTTTACATATTGTATTTTATTTTATTTTTTCATTTTATTGACTGTGGAAATATTGGTATTATGTATTCTCCATTCAATACCTAATTTATTGATAAAGAATATTATTCATGAATTAAACTGATTATTTGAAATATAAGGAATTTATTAGAAAAGCAGTGATGGGGGAATAACTGAATTGTATGTCACCTTGATTCATTGATATATCTTATGTGAAAAATCAGTAAGATTGTAATAAATGGTTTACAAGTGTATACCTACCCTCAATTTTAAATTGTCTTTACAAAATGTCTTAATAGTGTAGATGTAATTATTTATGATATCTAATTTCCAATATTAATAATTTCCTCCATTTAGAATTCAGGTATTATTATCCATGGTATTTTTAATTTGATAATATCCATGGATGCATTTCATGATCAACTTTTTAATTAAATGGCATGTTTCTTATGTTATTTAACTTTTAATGTTGATTTTACCTTATCTAATAATGATGGATTATGTTTAAAGTAAATATTACTAAAAATTTTATCTCACCCTTATGTTGTTTCCTTTCCCCATAATATTAATAAGAATTCACTTATTGAGTTCAATGATATTGAATGTTTTCCATCAATAAGTATTATATTTTATCCTCAATGTAAAATGGGTATCATGTATGTGTTTGGATCTCCAAGACTACTAATATGGTCATTACATTGAGATTTTACCCCTTCTATCAATTCCAATGTATGAATATAACCAAAAACTCATGGTTACAAGATTTGTGTTGTTACAGTTGGAATTAGAGTAAGTTTTTTTTAGAAAACGTGGGAACTTGATTAGGAAAACATAACTAAGAAATATATCCCTATGACTTTATTTGAGTAAAATTATAATAATTAGAAAATATCCAAATGTTTTGGAAAGGTAGATATTATATGGATTTCATAGAAATACATCCCTATCTATATACAACTAGTGGATGTGGCTTTGGCACCTTTGTGGTGAGGGGTAATATCTGTAAAAAGGGTGCATTGGGTTATGATTGTTTTGTCACCTAGTACACAACAATGGACCCAGATTCAAAACATTTTTGTCACTCTTGGTTGATATTCTAGGGCTAAATCATATTTTCTTTAACAACCATTGTTAAATATTTGAATAGATAATAATAATGGATGACCTATGTTAAGGTTTCATATATTGAAAAGAAGGTTTCATGATTTAGAAATACTATATATGATTTTTCATAATTATTATTAATACTGCATACAATATGATTTTGTTAGTCAATGGTAGGAACATAGAGGAATGATTTTAATGTTGGATATTATGGAAAATTTCATGATTCTAACCAAACAAATGGGAATATGACTAAAGTAAAATATATCGTTGTTACTCTGAATCATTTATCCCAAAGTATGATTATCAACTTATACATTAAACAACTATTGAGCTCACCAAAGAATTAAATGATCAAGTCTTCTATATGTTCGATTGTTGGATACCATGGTGTAAAGAATGACCAATCTTCTTCTTGTAAAAAATATGGAAAGAGATACCTAGGATAACAAATCGAAGGAATAAGAAAATGTAATATGTACACAACGAGGTCATAGACCATTGAATTACTATGGAAAAGTGAGGTGTTCAATGGAGATAAATTATTTTTTTCTTATATATCCATTTATACTTCTATCTCTTAAATGTGGGGAATCTAAATATTTCCTGAGTCCTAGACTATTTTAATGTTTAACTCCTAGACCAAGGAAGGAACTATTCTGTACTAATCATTAAGGAAAGAATATTAAATTATTTATGTAACACCCCAAGAAAATAAAGAATAATACATTTTAATGTTTATTAATATTTGTGAATAAAATATTAATTTTATTTTAATGTGGATGCTATGTTCGATAGCATACCCAATACGCAACGGTGGGTTTCTTTGAAATCTTACATTGAAGTCTAATAATATAATATTATTATTTTAAATGGTAGTTAACATCTTGCCATTGTATCATTAGGAATGAATATAACTAACTAAAATATGATTATACATGTTTTTTAATTGTTTTTACATTTATCTAATCAAATTTAGAGGCTTAAAATGTGAATGAATCTATGCATAAATACTCTAATATTCTTTTAAAGGTGGATTTATCGCCTTTTAATGGAGAACCCTCTTTAGATTTAGTTTCTACCATTTTATAAGTTCTATTTGAGAAAATAAAATTCTTATTTAGATTTGGGACATCAAAATTTACTTTGGGTAATTTTTTTGTATTTTTCTGATAAAGTTCATTTTTTAATGAATAGTGAAAAATACTGTATTTTAATTCAAAAGTGTCTTTTATTATAATTTATTTATATGGATATATTATATTTTTAATTGGTTATAATGTGTAATTGGAATATATTTTTACTAGTTAATCCAATGATAGACATTTTAATTATTTTCACTTTGAAATTGGATATAAACAAGTGTCAATCTTTTGATAGTTATTATTTCTTAAAAACACATTTTTTTACAGCGGGAATTAATTTCAAATTAATTTCTGCACTTCTATGTTTTGAATTTTGAAAAATTGATTCCATATTTCGAATCAGTAGGTCCAAATTTTTAAAATAGGTATATTTTATTTTTAGACATTTTAAATATTTACTTCAGTAAATATTTTATTTACCAGGATTAAAAGGTAAATATAGTAAATAATGGTAAAATATAATATTATAATAATATTAAATTACCGTAAAATGTGTCCTAATCCTATTTGGTGATACATTGCCGACCATGGGAATCCTTGGGTCGAATTTGGGACCCCATGGAGCAACATGGTAGTTATAATGACACTTTATATTAATTAATTTAATGTAAAGTCAAAAATGACTTAAAAAATATCTTTTAGTAAATAAATTTTTACATGGGGTTATATAAGTTATACCTTAGAATATATATATTCATTGAAAATATAAAAATATTTCCTGCATCATGGTATTTTTTTTATAATTTATGGACATCAAATAAATTAAATTATCTATGACACAATAATGACGCAATATATACCTCATTAATAAATGATTTAAATAAATAAGATTATAAATATTAATACAATATCCAAAACCTATGCAATTTTTATTTGATGATTTTATTTCGACCATGATTAATCTTAAATTTGATTTCTATGATTAGTTGACCTTTTGAAACTGAAGATGAGTTTATAATAAAATAATTGTTTCAAAGTTTCTTAAAGAGCCCATCCTCTCCCTTATAAAAAAACCTCACTTCTAACCCATTTCTCACACTTCTCAAGCCATTGGATCATGAAAAATCTACTCCAATAATCTTCCAAGATCCATCTATTCATCCTAGATGACTTTTATTAGGCATAAAACACTTCAAGAAACCCTTTTGGTTCAAAACAAAGGGAGTTACCAGATTTAAAGGTAATGTCTTCTCTTAAGTTATTTTGTTTTATTTTACTTCTATAACACCCTAAAATATTTTTATTCCTTTATTTTATAACAACACCAGTATCTTCAATATACTAGGATGTTGTTATGATATGTATTCTAAATAAACATACACACACCTCCATCTAATTATTTAAGAACATACTGTTTCTGTGGATGGAAAACTAACACATCACGAAATGATGATTGTTCGATTATCTTCTACCACCTCTCATGGTGGCCATTATGATGGTAATGTATTTTTATATGATATATTTTATATTTATGTTTTCTTTCTACTTCTGTATTTTTATTTTATAGAATACCTTTATAGTTTCCATTATGGGTAAATGCGATAATTTCATTTGAGGAAGTGCGGACTACCGCCCCCTCAAAGTGATATGACTCATTAATTCCATATGTTGGATGTTTAAAGGATAGATTTAATGATATTATATATAATATTATACTGAAATTATAATATTACTATTTATCATTATGTTTTATTCCCATTAATATAGAAAATATAAATTAAAGTAGCATTCGTGCGTACGTACAGCTTACCGTCTCCATGAACAGTGCATTTCATTTTTTATCTCCAAATGTTATGTACTATTAAAAATACATGTATATACTAGATATATATGATATATATGATATCTAAATAATGAATATCATTTTGGAGAGAATGGAAAATTGACCACATGGACAACTTGTAAATATATGGTGTTCATTTTAGACTCAAGTACCAAATATCGACAAAACGACCATTATTAACTTAAATTATTACATAATGTTTATAACATAATAATAAGTGATATAAAAGGAATAATAAACATCAAAAATTTTCTTATGCAAGTAGAAATTATCTTTAGTATATTATTTAGGAGATTAAAGGACAAACGGGTCAAGTCAGACACGAGGTAATGGACTTCTTCTCAATCTCTTTTCATTGAGGAATATTTTGATTTAATACACGATTTTATTTTATACAGTGTATAAATACCATTTAATTTTTATTTCATTCAAAGGGAATTTTTGTATGAACCATTTTACTAAACGATAAAAAAATAATGTTTATTTTTAACATACGCGGTGACAATTTCCTTTCCACCTCCATAAGTATTATTTGATCTTTGGATTCCATAATATGCTATAATGTTTTTAAAAGAAAAATAAATACCATATACTCTTTTACGTAATATGGTATTGAAAATTGTTTTGATAATGGATTTTTTAGGTCAATATATTTAAATGATATAATGTTATTAGAATGTGGAAATGTTATCTTTCAATTATGCTTATTTTATGTGTTATGAATTTGTTTTGGTTCTTGGGCATTGTTTACATATACGGGTTGTTCTGTGATATACATAGGGTGGGTGAGCCTGAGATAGCTCTCCAATGCATTGGGTAACATGAAAGAGGTAAACGTGAATGTTTCTCCTAAGAGATTTAGAGAATATACTATGATGGGTATTCCAAATGTAACTCCCTACATAGCTGTGATAACTACAATATAAGTATGATATGGATGCCACAAGTTACCTTTATGATTTATGTTTTCTATGTGTTATTCATTAATCTTATGATTTCATTAGGAATGTTAAAGAGCTTATGTTATGTATGAAATGATGAACTAATGTTTTAATTCTTTGTTTTATAACCCTTACTAACATTTTTATGCTCATCCCATGTTTAAAAATGTTTTTCATAGGACTTAAAGATATATAGGGTCAAGGATGGGATTAAAGAAAATTCATGTAGTTAAAACATGGAACTAGACATGAATCTTTTTTTCAAGAGTTTTTTTTTATTTTTTGAAAAAAATGTTAACTGAGTAGAAGTGTCAACTTTTTAATATTTTTAGATGTAATAGTTATGTCTTAATTCTCTAAAACTCTTTACCATAAAAGATCCTCAATACGAATTATTCATTTAATTCAATATTACGTAATGTTTTAAGGCCGAGTCCTTATAGTTGGTATTAGAGGTCGGTTTAGATAACTTTAGTAGTTAAGGTATGGTTAAATTAATATCCATAAATTAATTTATGTTAATATTGAAATGATACAGCATTTAAAGATAACCATGTTCCTTTGCCTAAGATATTTCTATGTTCAGAATGGTCTTCCATAGAAAAAATAGGGCAGCTATGTTGGGATGACATCAGGAGGAAGACAGCCTTCCAAATCAGCAACCTGATATGGTCGGAATCAGAACTGAACAGTTTGTTGCAGTGATGGAATAGTTGACTCATGCTATAAATAGTGGTGGTATCCAAGAATGACATCATCCAGATAAACCACAGAAGAACTTGTTAGTAGTAGAGAATTTCATGAGGCAACATTCCCAATCATTGAAGGTATCATCTGACCCTGTGCTAGTAGAAGGGTGGATTAATGCACTGGAATTTTTTTTGATGTCATGGGGTCTTCAGAACACCAAAAGGGTAGTGTTGTTGTTTTCTGTTTTGAAGGTGAAGTTGATCAGTTGTGGTCAATGGTGAAAAATATCAAGGATATAAAGTAGATTGATGCACTTGATTTTGATGAATTCAAAGTTATGTTCCTTGAGAAATATTTTCCTAAGGTGGTTTGACTTAGGATGGAAAAACAATTCCTAGAATTGAGGTAGGAGGATGACTCAGTGGCTGCTTATGAAGCAAAATTCACCTAACTCACAAGGTATTCTCTGAATTTCATAAAATATCTTGATAGTAAAATCAACCATTTTTACTCAGGATTAAAGCCAAACTATCGAAGTTCTTTAGCTTCTCATGAGTTCAAAAGTCATGAAAAACTTGTTCGTTGTGCAGAGAAGGTGGAAATTGAGTTTTTTTGATGATCATGTGTTCTTTCACAAACAAAAAAATAAGAAGTCGAGGTGGAAGGTGAAAGGGAAGAACTCTTCAAAATAGTCTGATGGTAAGAAACTTAAGTTTACAGTTTGTGAAATTGTGGTAAAAAGCATGCCGGAGAATGTCATTTGAATTCTCGTAAATTCTACCAATATGGTAAAATGGGACATAAGGATCTTAATTGCACTAAAAAGGATCAAGGTAATGGTAAGAAAAAAATCTGATTTACTATTAGTAAAATGTTTCATGTGCAATAAAATGGGTCATTATGCAAATTAGTGTCCAACGATGAACTCAACTGAGGGAAAGCAGCCAGACTACTAGCATAAAGGGGTGGGGAAATCCTTTGCAACTACTTCCGCAGATGTTGGGACATCAAATGAAGTAGTATCAGGTACACTGTTTGTTTGTTCAGATTATTCCAATGTGTTGTTTGATTAAGGGTCTACACACTCATTCATTTTTGAGAAGTTTTCTAGTAAATTGGGAATTCCATATCAACATATGAATATAGAAATTATGGTAAAAACACTTGGAGAAAATATTGAGACAAAAAGAAAACATAAGAACCTTCATGTCCTTGTGTGTAGAAAGAATCTACCTACAGACCTTATTATTTTGCATCTAGTAGAATTTGATATTATTTTGTGTATGGATATGCTTTCTATTTGAAACCCCCTTATCGAATGGATCAAATTGAACTTTTAGAGTTAAAGAAGAAATTGCAGGAGTTATTAGATAAATGATTCATTCGACCTAGCACATCACCATGGGGTGATATTATCTTATTTTTTTTAAAAAATATGGTTCAATGAGACTTTTCATTGATTATAGAGCATTTAATAACATCACTGTTAAGGACAAGCATCCTTTGCCTCATATCATTGATTTGTATGATCAGCTCCAGGGAGCTCAGTATTTTTCAAATATTGATCTGAGGTTGGGGTACCATCCGTTGAAACTAAAGGAAGCAGACATTCTGAAGACTGCTTAACGTACTAGATATGGCCATTATGAATTTGTATTTATGCCTTTTGGGTTAACTATTGCACCTACTGTATTCATGGATCTTATTAATAGAATTTTTCGTGAGTTCTTGGATAAGTTTGGGGTTGTGTTCGTTGATGATATTTCAGTTTTTTCTAAAATTAAATATGAGAATAAAAGTCATTTAAGGGTTGTCTTGAAAACCTTAAAAGAAAAGAAACTCTATGGGAAATTCAACAAGTGTGAGTTTTGGTGACAACAAATTTCATTCATAGATCACATTATTTCAAAAAAAGGAATTATTGTTGATCCTGCTAAAACACAAGTTGTTGAAGAATGGCCAAGACCCACAAATTTAACCGAGATATGTATTTTTCTTGGTTTAAAAGGTTATTACCGAAGGTTTGTCAAAATATTTTCTAGGTTATCTAGTACAATGACTGAGTTAACTAAAAAAGGTGTTAAGTTCATCTAGACAAAATAAGGTGATGATTGTTTTCAAGAATTGAAAAGAAGATTGGTGAATGATCTAGTTTTTTCACTACCTTATAGAAATGGTGAGTTTGTTATCTATAGTAATTCTTTGTTGAAAGAACATGGTTATGTCCTTATGCAGAATGATCTGGTAATTTCTTATGCTTCACTTCAGTTGAATCCTCATGAGTTAAATTACCCTGCACATGATTTGGAATTATTTGCTGTTGTTTTTACTTTAAAAATTTGGAGGCATCATTTGTATACAGTGAAATGTGAAATATATACTGACCACAAAAGTTTTAAGTATATATTCAATCAAAACTTATTGACATCAAACAGAGGATATTGTTGGAATTAATCAAGGATTATGATTTCATGATCCATTACCATCCAGGAAAGGAAAATAAAGTGGTTGATGCTTTGAGTCGAAAAAGTAATGCTTCATTAACCATACTACATTTGGAATGAGATCCTTTGGTTTTTGATTTGATGAACTTTGGAATAGAAGTTGTTGGTGTAGGAAATTATTCTGTTTTGTTTTAGGTGTCAGTGGAATCATATCTATTAGATAGAATTAAGCAAGCATAGAAAGAAGATACTGAGTTATAGAAAAAGGTAGAGTTGGTTTAGAAGGGTAAGTTTATTGAATTTAACTTTGATAATGATTGTGTTTTGAGGTTTGGGAAAAGCTTATGTGTGCCTAGTGATTCACAGTTGAAGAATGATTTGTTATGTGAAGCTCATAGTTCTCCGTTTTCAGTTCATTTTTGTAGTAATAAGTTGTACAAAGATCTTCAGGAGTATTACTGGTGGTTTGAAATGAAAAAAAGATATTTCTGAATTTACTGTGAAGTGTTTGACTTTCTAGCAGGTTAAAGAAGAGTAGCAGTTACTAAAAGGGATGCTTAAGTATTTATCGGTTCCAGAGTGGAAATAGAAAAATATATCCATGGGCTTCATTGTGGGATTACCAAAGACATCTAGAGGTAACAATGCAATCAGGGTTATTGTTGATCGATTGACTAAATATGCTCATTTACTTCCTATTTGATATACTTTGTCTCTAGAAAAACTTTCACAGTTGTATGTTAAAGAGATAGTTAGGTTGCATGGTGTTCTCCTCTCCATTGTATCTGATCGTTAGCCAAGGTTTACTTATAACTTTTGGAAAGGCCTTTAGAAGTCGTTGGGTGTGGAATTAAATTTTAGTACAACTTTTCATCGTCAATATGATGGGCAGCCAGAACGAATAATTCAGACCTTAGAGGATATGCTATGATCTATTTCACTAGATTACTGGGGATGTTGGGACCAACATATTTCTTTGGTTTAATTTTTATATAATAACAGTTTTCATTCCAATATACAGATGACTCCATTTGAGGCATTATATGGAAAACGTTATTGAACTCTAGATTTTTTGGATGATGTTGGTGAAAGAAAGCTAATGGGACCATAATTGGTAGAAGAGATGGTAGAAAATGTTCAGTTGATTCAAAATAATACGAGAACAGCTCAGAGCAGGCAGAAAAGATATGCGAATAACCAGAGGAATGATCAATCTTTCGAGGTAGGTGGTCATGTCTTTTTCAAAGATTCTCTATGGAAAAGTGTGATGTGTTTTTCTAAGAAGAGAAAGTTGAGTCAAATGTTCATTGGACCATAAAAAATCTTGGAGAAAGTTGGAGTAGTTGCATACAATGTGGCTTTACCTCCAAGTTTATCTCAGGTACACAATGTTTTTCAAGTTTCAATATTGAGAAAGTATATTCCAGATCCATCTCATGTTTTAAGCCCAAAGGTAGTTTAGTTGGAAGAGAATATATCCTATGAGGAATAACCAGTCCATATTCTTGACTGTAGAGAGCAAATGTTGTGGAATAAATTATTTTTTAGGTAATGGTTTTGTGGAAAAAAATATGGTTGAAGAGGCAATGGGGGAATATGAATATGTTATTAGGGATAAATACCCCCACTTATTTGATAAGTGAATAAAAATTGTGAGAACGCAATTCCAAAAAGGGGGAAGGATGTAACATCCCAAGTAAATAAAGAATAATATATATGAATGTTTATTAATATTTGTGAATTAAATATTAATTTTACTTTAAAGGTGATTCTATGTTCGATAGCGTACCCAATATGCAACAACGGGTTTCTTTGAAATATTATGTTTCACCCTAATAATATAATATTATTATTTTAAATGGTTGTTAACATCTAGCCATTGTATCAGAGGGAATGAATAGAACATAATACAATATGATTATAAATGTTTTTTATATATTGTTACATTTATCTAATAAATGTTAGAGGCTTAAAATTTGAATGAATCTAAGCATAAATACTCTAATATTCTTTAAAAGGTCGATTTACCACCTTTTGATGGAGAACCATATTTAAATATAGTTTTGGTTATTTTTATATGTTTAATTTGACAAAAAAAAATTTATTTAGATTTGGGACATCAAAATTTACTTTGGGTAAACTTTTGGTATTTTTCTGATAAAGTTCTTTTTTAATGAATTGTGAAAAATACTGTATTTTAATTCAAAAGTGCCTTTTAATATAATTTATTTATATGGTTAGATTATCTTTTTAATTGGTTATAAAGGGTAATTAGAATATATTTTTACTATTTAATCCAATTATGGACATTGGAATTAATTTAAATTTGAAATTGGACATAAAAAAGTGTCAATCTTTTGATAGTCATTATTTCTTAAAAACACGCTTTTGGTTTCTGACAGCAGGAATTAATTTTAAATTAATTTCTGATACTTAAATGTTTTAAATTTAAAAATATGGATTCCATATTTGGAATCATTAGGTCCAAATTTTTTAAATATGTAATTTTATTTTTAGACATTTTAAATATTTACTTCAATAAATATTTTATTTACCATGATTAAAAGGTAAATATAGTAAATAAGGGTAAAATATATTATTATAATAATATTAAAGTATGATAACATGTGTCCTAATCCTATTGGATGATACATATCCGACCATGGGCATCCTTGTGTCGAATTTGGGACCCCATGGAGCCAAAAGGGAGTAATAATGACACATTATATTAATTAATTTAAAGTAAAGACAAAAATGACATAAACAAATAACTTTTAGTAAATAAATTTTTACATGGGGTTATATAAGTTATATTTTAGACTATAAAAATTCATTCGAAATATAAAACTATTTTATACAGCATTTTATTTTTTTATAATTTTTGGACATCAAATAAATTAAATTATTTATGACACAACAATGATGCAATATTTACCTCATTAATAAATTATTTAAATAAATAAGATTATAAATATTAAAACAATATCTTAAACTGGTCCAATTCCTATTTTATGTTTTTATTTAGACCATGAGTCATCTTAAATTTTATTTTAATGATTATTTCACCTTTTGAAATCGAATATGAATTAACAATAAAATAATTGTTTCAAATGTTAATAAAGAGCCCCTCCTCTCCCTTATAAAAATCCCTCAATTCTAACCCATTCATCATACTTATAAAGCCTTTGTATCATGAAAAATCTCCTCCAATAAGCTCCCAAGATCCCTCTATTCATCTTAGAAGCCTTACCACAGGCATAAAACACTTCAATAAACCTTTTTGGTTCAAACCAAAGGAAGTTACCCAATTTAAAGGTAGCATCTTCTCTTAAGTTCTTCTGTTTTATTTTACATCTCCAACCCGCTAAACTCTTTTTAATTATAAATTTTATTACAACACCAGTATCCTAAATATACTAGGATGTTGTTATTAGAAGTATTCTAACTACACTTACACACACCTCCATCTAATGGGTGAAGAACATACTATTTCGGTGGACGGAAAACTAACGCCTCATGAAATGATGATTGTTCGATTATCTCCTACCGCCTATCATTCTAGCCATTATAATGGCACTGTAATTATATATGATATATATTATGTTTTAGTTTTATTTATGATTCTGTATTTTCCATTTATATCATACCTTTTTTGTTTCCATTATGGGTAAACGCGATAATTTCATTTGAGGAAGTGCAGACTACCGCCCCCCTCAAAGTGATATGACTCATTAATGACATATGTAGGACGTATAGAGGATGGAGTTAATGATAGTATATATAATATTATTCTGAAATTATATTATACCTTTGTATTATTATTTTTTAATTCTATTAAAATTCGAAATAAAAATGAAAGTAGTGTTTGTGCGTACGTACGGCTTACCGTCTCCATGAACGGTGCATTTCATTTCCTATCTCCAAATGTTATGTACTATTATAAATACATGTATATAATAGATTTATATGATATATATGATATCTAAATAATGAATATCATTCTGTAGATAATGGAAAATTGACCACATGGACAACTTGTAAATATATGGTGTTCATATTTGACCGAAGTACCAAATATCGAAAAAACGACCATTATTAACTTAAATAATTAAATAATATTTATAACATAGTAATAAGTGATATAAAAGGATTAATAAACATGAAAAACGTTTTTAAGCAAGTTGAAATTATCTTTAGTTTATTATCCAGGAGATTAAAGGACAAACGGGTCAAGTCGGACATGAGGTAAGGGACTTCGTCTTAATCTCCTTTAATTGAGGCATATTTTGTTTTAATACACGATTTTATTTTATACGGTGTATAAATACCTTTAACTATTAATTTCATACTAAGGGAAGATTTTTCTATGAAGTGTTTTACTAAATGACAAAAAATGAATGTTTCTTTTCAACGTATGTGGTGACAACGACCTTTCTGCTGACACGAGTATTATTTGATCTTTGGATTCCTTAACAAGGTGTAATGTTTGTAAAAGGAAAATAAATACCATATAATTTTTTACGTATTTTGGTATTGAAAATGGTTTTGATAATGGATTTGTTATGTTAGTATATTTAAATGATATATTGTGAATAGAATTTGGAAATGTTATCTTTCATTTATATTTATTTTATGTGTTATGAATATGTTATGGTTCTTGGGCATTTTTTATGTATATGGGTGGTTCCATGATAAACCTAGGGTGGGTGAGCCCGAGATAGCTCTCCAATGCACTGGTTAACATGACGGAGGTAAACATGAATGTTTCTCCTAAAATATTTATGGAATATATTATGATGGGTATTCCAAATGTAACTCCATATGTAGCTGTGATAGCTACAATGTATGTATGATATGAATTCCACAAGTTACCTTAATAATTTATGTTTTCTATGTGTTATTAATAAATCTTATGATTTCATGAGGTATGTTAAAGAGCTTATGTTGTGTATGAAATGATGAACTAATATTTTCATTCTTTGTTTTATAACCCTTACTGAGCTTTTTATGCTCATCCCATGTTTTGAAATGTTTTTCATAGTACTTAAAGTTAAATACGGTCATGGATGGGAGAAAGGAAAATTCATACTATCTAAAACATGGAACTAGACATGAATCTTTTTTTCATAAGTTTTTTTTTATTTTTTTTTGAAAAAAATGATTACTGAGTTGAAGTGTCTACTTTGAAATCTTTTGAGATGTAATATTTATGTCATAGTTATCTAAAAATCTAAACTTGAAAAGATCCTCAATGTGAATTATTAATTTAATTCAATATTATGTAATGTTTTAAGTTTGGGTCCTTATAATTTATGTATTGGAATTTTTGAAATATGTACTAGAAGTATTTTCATCAATGGTATTTTGGGTATAATAATCATGAAACATTTAAATATTCGGTTAATTTTTAAAAGCACATATGTATTCAACAGAAATTTAATTTTTAGTTTTTTATAGCATCATGGGTTTGTAACTTTACTTTTGGTCATATGTTCAATGTCTCAGACATAAATTTTTTTATTTTAAGTGATGTGATTTTTATTTGATTAATTACAATATGTGACATTTTTTCTAGGGTTTATATATATGTGACCCTTTGGTTCAACATAAAGTTTTGTTTGAGGAAGAATTATATTTCCATAAGTTTAAAGGCATTTATAACTTTTTAGGTGAATATGATCATTAATTTTAAAGTAATAATATTCAAGTAAAATTGTTTTATTTTGTGGAAAATTATATGCTATATAGAAAAACATAGTTGTGAAATATTGATTTGATGATTAATGTTATTTTTTGTAATTTTCATCATATTTATGGATAATTTTATAGGAAATATATTGATATAGTTTCAAAATTAGGGTCATTCCACTAGTTGTGCAACAAATCATTGTATCCAGCATGGTCAGGGGGGCTTAAACCCACAACCAAAGGGAGTAAAAAGTGAAACAAATACCACTATCCCATGTAAATATTTTTTTAATATTACTTTTATGTAAATTATTTGTAAGAAAAATATTAATTTGAAATGTCTGTGTCAATATTGATGTTTAGATTTTATTTTATTGTATTTCGTAACTTATGAAAACCAATTTGGTTTTCATAAATATTTAGAGACATATTGAAATACTTGTCACTCGCTTATATATTTTATGATCCCTAAAAATTTTATTTTAATTATTTAAGAATTAATAAAAACATCTTGGATATTTATTTATTTTATTATGAAATTAATTTGAAGTTGATTAAAAAAACTAAAGGATGAAATTGTTATTATGAAATAAATGATATAAAGTAAGTATATTTTTCAGTTTCCTATATATTAAAAATAAAATAATCCATCAACATTATAAATGGTATCATGAAATTAAAATATTAACCATTTTCTTTCATATCAGATGAATCAGTATTTTTTTCACCAATAATAGATTTAAGGATTTGTGGTTGTTAACTTTCTATTATCCATGTTCTCTATCAACATTTTATTAGTAATTGGGTGTTAGTTTTATCCTCTATGTCTACATTTTTACATCCAAATTATTTTTTCCTATTTAGAAACATAGTTTTATGTCATTCTAGATGACCTTCATATTTCCCTTTCCATATTTTTTAGATGATGTCTTATTAGCAATTTTTTACTATATAGGTTTTACCCAATGTTATTTTCATTTATAAAACCCTTGATTCTAGAGAACAAGTTCAAATTGTGAGGATTCAATTTATTGAATGTGGAGGTAGTGTAACACCTTGAAATTTTAAAATAAGAACATTTTATTTGATATCATATACGACACACAACACTAATCATAAAATTACCTATGAAATATATTATTTAAATATGAAATTTTTTACCTTTACATTAAATTATAGGGTATAAATAAGACATGAAATATTATCAAAATTATATTCTTTACACCCATATAAAATAAATTCCTTGATCAATAATTGATCATTTTAAATTAGATGAAATGTTTTTTTTGAAAAATACTTTTTATGTGCGATGTGTGTTTTTATCTTAATAAGTAGTTTCATCATGTCTTATAAACTTATTTTAAAATTATTCTCTCCAAATTTTTGAATAATTATTTGAAAAAATGTTAATTTTTGAAATCACTATTTGATGATTATCATAGAATGAATTTTTGAAAAAATTTAGAAGTGATTATTTTTCGATGAAAAGTAAAAAATATTGATTTTTATGAAAATATTTTCTTTCATTTAAAGAACTTACAATGTTACATTTTTTATGTCATTTTAATTATAAAATTAGTTCAATTAAATTATTAAAAATAGTATTTTTGTCTTTGGAATCAACATTAACTTGAATTTTCATATAAAAACATATATAGTTAAGAAAACATTTTCCTTTGAACCTATATTTTCTTCATGCTCACAGGGTTAATTTTAAATTAAAATTTTCGACATCTATGAATGAAAGTTGGTAAAATAGATTCCAAATTTTTTATAATAAAAATTAATATTATTAATAAAGGAAAAATAATTTTTTGTCAATATTAATACTAAAGGATGTGAAAAATTAATCGTCACAGTTAAAGTTAAAATAGGGGGTTTTCACCTAACATGCCCATGTGTTAAAAATAAAATTACACACTGATAAAAAATTTATTTAATAAAATATATGTAAACTTTATAATAATTATGATAAATTATATAATTATGATTATTTTTTTGGATTAAAGGATAAATTACCTAGTTAAATAAAAAAACTCGTTTCCGTGGTTGAAACTAAAATTGTAAAAATAAGTAAACATAAGGATAAGGGAATTACATGATTTAAACATGTTAATATTTATTTTTGGAGGTGTGATTCAACCATATATTCCTGATAAATTATTATTTATAATTTATGGAGGAACTTTCATTGATATCAATTTCTAATTATTTAATAGTTTTGGGGATTTACAAAAATGTCACTACTTCTCGATTAAAATAGAACATACCTGCCCTCACTTATTCATACCTATGAATACATTTACCTTGAAAAAAATACTAAACAAATGTCTCCACGATATCATTTTCCACATTCGAGAGATACTTTTCTTCCGAAAAGACCATCCTTATTATTCATAATAATAGATCCAAAGGAGGTTCTTCTTGGTAAATTAAATTGTCTTCACTTCCTTACCCATTCACTCATTATGGAAATTATATCGTTACTTGGGCATACATATAGACTATCATCTCAACAAAGAAGTAAAATTTAATTTCTATCTACAACATTAAATAATGACTATGATACTATATATAAATAATAAATTTTATATTTCTTACATTAATATTATATTCAATATTATGTATCTATATCATATACAAAATAATCGAAACATCCATGATAAAACATGCATTTTAAAATGAAGTAGTTAAAAAGAGAAACAATGGTAATAATGAAAGACTATTTACAAATAGGTGGTCAGATGTTATAATAGGGTAATATATGATATAATAAATGTTAAAATTATGATGATATAAATTAACAAAACATTTAAAACCATTATATATAGGGTTAAATAACATTCTTGTAAAGGGAAGTGTGAGGTAAGAGACTTTGTCTCAATCCCCCTTTCTTGAGGCATATTTTAATTTTATACACCTAATTTAGTTATTATTGTGTATATACTACCCATTTTACATTTAATACTATGAATCATTATAATTTATGTTGTTTTATATTTTATGTTTAATTAGTTTACCCTAGGGGATTTTACTTGAATGTTAACAAGTGGTAAGAAATTTCATAACCCAGTTTCATTACATTGGGTTATATTACTTATTCATTCTATTGGATATTCAAATATTATGTTTTTAATTTATTTATATTTATTTATAGATTATATAAACTCTTTTATATCTATTTTATTTTGATTCACATAATCAATTAATTGATTAATCTTCACTTCAATGTTATGATCGTTGTAAGGGTTCTTCAACTCAAAATTTCTTATTTGGGACATGTATTATGTAATACACCTAATTTATTTTATGAAGTGTATAAACTACCCCTTGTTTACTTGTTTCATCGTAAATACGTTTATATTTATGGAATATGATTTTTTGTTTGAATTTATTTCTTTCATTAGGGTTATGATTCAAAATTTATCAAATCAGTAAGGTTTTATGCTCCACTTTCATTTTAATTAGGATTTTAGGCATCAATTTACATTGAAAGAAATTATCTTTTCATTTTACAATAAACTTATTTATTTTTTTTCTAATATATTTATTCATTTATTTTTATAGTAGTAGTACCATTTTATCTATATGGTACTTAAAATGATTGAGAAAATGACTTTATGAAATGACAACTTATTTCACTCTTCATTCAAATATGATTTTCCTTCCATATATATGTTTTACTTATATAATATTAAATAGTATTATTAATATTCAAAAATTATTTATTAGACATGTTTTAAAATTATTGGGCTTTTCAAATAATTAAAAGGAATCTACCTATAAATTTATGAACAAGGAACCCTTTTTTCTTTTCTTACAAAATTTAAATTGAATATTTGTTTAAAAGTACATGGTAAAAATATAATATTTCATCCAACATGACCCCTCATTTTTTTAAGATTAATTTCAAGTTTTAAAATGTTTTTTTTTAAATTGAAATTTTTATTTTTTAAAAGTGATTCTCAGTCTAAAAAATTTAGTTTCATCCAGAATGTTTTCAAGGGCCTGTAAAGAAATTTCTTTCCATCAATGAAAACCAAATATTATTTTACATATACTCCACTAGGGATATGTTATAATGAAACTATATTAATTATTTTTTAGGATGGTTTATGATCCTTTTTACGGGGGAATGTTTTTACATTCACATTATGGATTAATTTTATGTTTATTAACATTCTATTGAAAATACACTTTATTTTTATCATTATACCTGATATTTTCATTATATATTCATATTGTTTATCATGGATAATTTTATTACGTAAACAGTATTTAATTTATTCATATGTTTTTAATATTGAATCATATTTGATTGACTAGGGAAATGTTGATATTTTTTTTTCATTATTCAATTCATAAATTTATTAATATGGAATAATTTACATGAATTGAAATGATCATTTGATATACGAGGAATGTATTGGACATGAAAGTATGGGTTGGTCTTAGAATTATATATCCCCATGATTCATTGACAAGTATCATGATATAAATTTTTTATCTTAAATTAAATAGGTTTCTAGTATACATCTACCTCATGTTGACAACTATCATTGTGTAATGTATGTTTATTATAGATATTATGATTTTTGAGATCATGACATACAATATTAAACAATTCCTTTATTAAGAATTTAGTTATTATTATCCATAAGCTTTTTTACTTTGATATTATCCATGTTTTCATTTAATACCCGTGTTAGTAATTAAATGGAATCTGTTTTCATCTATTTACATTTCCATATTGATTATACCTTATCTTATCATGATAGATTCTATTGTAAGATACCATTACTGAGTATTTGAGCTCTCCATTGCATTTATTCCATTCCCTAGGGTATGAGGAATAATTATTTGAATGATTTAAGAGATGCCAAATGTTTTCAATTTATATGTTTTTATTCATCCCCAATGTAAAATGGTTATCATGTATGTATATATCTCTTCAATACTACTAATCTGATCACTCATACAGAATATGATACCTCATATCTATGAAAATATAATAAAATAACCACTGGTTGTAGGTTACTAGAGTTAGTGTTGTTATAGTTGGTATTCTATAATGATTTTACAAATAATGTACTAGGATGAATCATCATAAAAATATGATATTCTAATAGATTTGGCCTCATCCCAATTAATGGTTCATAAGGAAAATTCCCCAACTCAAGATTTGGAGTTCTCTGTGGTATTCTTTCATCAAATGTATTGAGGAATTATCTTTACCATGAAATGTGTAGTATATATATTGATCATAAAATTTTAAATAATATTTTTACACATAAATATTTGAACATTCACTAGAGAATATGATTGAAGTTGATTAATGATTATGAATGCTCAGTGTATTAGCACCCTGGGAAAGCGAACAAGGGGGAATATTCCCCGAGCCAAAATGATCATGTTATCTTATCTGTGATGAGGATCATAAAAGATTTAATATTTCTATATTTGGAAGGGATGGATCTTGAAATATTGAATAGAGGGATAAATCTTATATTTATCTAATGATTTTTCATCTTTCTATCAAAGTGAAGATTAAATGGGAGAATAAGAAAGATGTAGAGCTATAGAAGAAATTGATAAATGTTCCTATGTTTTTCTATGATTGTGT
The DNA here is from genome assembly GCA_963277665.1 of Viscum album. Classification (NCBI taxonomy): domain Eukaryota; kingdom Viridiplantae; phylum Streptophyta; class Magnoliopsida; order Santalales; family Viscaceae; genus Viscum; species Viscum album. Next base: position 1,857,116,867 of record OY728138.1, read on the forward strand.
TGGAATAAAAATTTCTTGGACTCTATATATGTTCCATCCAGGAAAAATTTAAAGGATGTATTGGTTGAGGATCATTCTTCATCATTCTCTATTCATCATGGAAGTTCAAAAATGAATATAAATATTGAATAGTATTTTTGGATCAACAAAATTAAGATATATATTTCTGATTATGTATCTCGGTTCAAGGTATGTTGGAAAGTGATTGTCTAGAGATAAAATTTTAAAGTGATGTTACAACCAATACCCATGCCAAAATGGAAATGGGAAACATCACCATGGACATTGTATTTGGAAGCTCCAAATCATATAAGGGACATAATGTCATTTTGGTTGTAGTTGATCACTATAAAAATTCAACACATTTCATTTTCATCATATAATACATCTCTCTAGACCATCCTTCGTGGATATACATCAAATAACTGGTATGATTTCTTGGATCACCTCGTTATATTGTATCAAATCAGGATCCGAAGTTTACCTTAATGTTCTGGTGATGTCTTCATCATGATTTGGATATAAAGTAATTTTTCAGTAAAATGTAACATGATTAAACATATGGCATGTATGAGATAACAATTGAAACCCCAGAGTATATATTGAAATATTTTTCTATGAATTTCAAGGGTTTTAGGACAGACATCTTTCTTTGGTTGTGTTTTCATATAATAATAGATTTTACTTGATAATATAGATGTATCTTTGTAAAGACCTATTTAGAAAAAAGTATAGAAATAGAAAAGATTGGGATATTGTTAGAAAAATAAATATATAGGGAACTCAGTTAGACGAGGAAATAACATAGAATGTTAGATCCATTCAATAATAGATCATGTTTGGTAAAAGATAATAGAAAAATTTATTTTTACAATCATTGCTGTGATATAGAATCTGAAGTTTGTTAGAAATTAGTTCTATTTACTAATGTTTTGAATAATTTTTTTATATTTGGGAAAGAATAATTTTTATACATTGGTATATTTCCCCCTTTGAGATTCTTGATTACGTAAGGATGGTACCTTATGTCTTTGTGCTTCAACCAAACCTTTCTCAAGTTCATGATGAGTTATATATATATATATATCCTAAGTATAAGCCTAACCCATCACATGTACTAATGTAACACCTCGAGATTTTATGAAAAATATTCTTTTTAATTTCACTAATGTCTTGTGTTGTACGCTACACCAAAAGGAGCTTTCACAACACGCATCTTTGACTTGCCTTGTATTACACGCAATCGCGACCTTCCTCGATAGCGTGTGTAGTACGCAATACCGAGTTTCACTAAACAACGATATGCTATTAAAATATTATTAAAACTAGCCGTTATGAATAGTAATAACCACATTTTAAAATTTTAGAAATTTTATCTCTCAAAATGGACTTCATTTTTGGATTCGGAGTATCGAATTTAGCCTAAGGTGAAATTTTGATAATTTTCGGATAACTTTCATATTTTGGTGAATAGTGAAAATTACTAAATTTTAATTAAAAAAAACTTTTTCAATCGAAATAATTAATAGTGATAAATTATTAATTTGAGTGGTTTTAAAGTATATTTAGAATATATTTTTACAATTTAATACAATGTTGGTCACTGGATGTAATTTCACATTTAAACCAGTTATAAACAAGTGTCAATCTTTTGATAGTTATTATCTCTTAAAAACACGCTATTTGTTGTGACAGTGGAAATTAATTATAAAATTAATTAATGAAACTTATATGTTGGGAATTTTTTAAAATAGAAATCATTTTTGAATTCGGAATATCAATTATATCCTAAGGTGAAATTTTGGTATTTTTCTGAAAACTTTCAATTTTTGATGAATAGTGAAACCACTAAATGGTAGGTTAAAAACTGAATTTTGCATAAAACTTAATTTTAGCGCTTCTGTGAATAGAATTTCAAAAATCCTATAGACACGGTTAATATCAAGGACTAAAATGTGGTTCAATGAGATGAAAATAATTTTTGGTGAATAGTAACTTTTTACTTTTTTTTACCACGGTTAATAGTAAATAGGGTAACTAAGGGTAAATATGATATTACTATTACCCTAACACATGTCCTAATTATATTGGATAAGTGTAATTCGACCAAAAACAACCTTATGAATATAATATGACCATTTAGGTCCACTTGGATTAGATTATGACATTTAATATTATTTTATTTAATGAATAGTTAAAATAGTTAAAATCAAAGTTTAATAACTAAAACATTTTTAATATGGGGTTATACATAAGATAAATTCGACTATAAATATTCATTAGAAAGATAAAAAGATTTCCTACATAAGTATATTTTATTTATAATTTTTAGAATTTAAATAGATTAATTTATTTATGACACAACGATGATGTAGTAATTACCTTTTTAAGGAAATGTTAACATAATTAATGTTATAAATGCTCAAATAAATGTACTTTGAGACTTTTTATGAATTCCACTAATTTTCTAGGTTACTATGATATATTAGTGTTGATTTAATCAACTTGTTTTGAACATATAATTCTGTTATGACTTTCACAAAAATCATATATCAAATAGTGTCAAAATTGACACAAAATAGTTTTTAGATCAAATATTATATTATTAATTGTTATTTTATTCCTAAAAATCTAAGGTTCGGCCAAATCACTTAGATAATGATATATTTATTAATAATATACAATTTGGGGTTCGTTTGGCATGTTATAGTAAGTGTATTAACCATATAGTGAAAGAAAACAAAAAGGCACGGTAAAAGTTAAATTATTTAACTTAGAGTTAAATCTAATTGATAAGGTTAAAATAATAACCTAAACTTGTCTAAATCCTATTGGATGATAGGATTTAGACCCATCCCCACTTTAGTTTCGAAATAAGACCCTTTGGAACCATTATAAACCGATTTTGACTTTAATATAAAATAATATTTTGAGGTATTCCTAAGGTACCCCTCTCCTCCCTTATAAAAGGGCACCTCCTCCCCCTCCTCCCCCTCCTCCTCACACCAATTTGAGCACTCAATCTCGGCCAACCCCTGCCAAAATCTCTTCTCCACTTCCCTAGAATAATCCTAGAGGTCCTGGTCTTCTTCAAAGACCAATCTTAGTTCCCTAAGTGGAGGATTCAAAGAGGCGTTTCAAAGAAGAGGTAATATCCATTACCGATCTTTTCAATTTCTTTCTTCTTCCACTTCTTCTTCTTAGGTTGTTTCATTATGAAGTAATAACATCAGTATCATTAATATACTGATATGTTATTATAAGTATGAAACAATCCTAATTCACCATCTATCCATCCTACGGAAAACGAAATCACCGCGCGTGCGTACGTACGGAATACCGTCTCCACGCCGTGGTGTAATCTGTTTTTCCACCAACACCTTACATGGATGGGTATTATGGTGTAAATAATAACTATACATAGTTATTATAATATCATAATGATTCTGATATATTGTATAATCCACTCCAATTCAATTCAATAATTATGGAAATGATATCATCGCTCGTGCGTACGTACGGACTACCGTCTCCACGACGCGATGAGATTCATTCTCCATGTTAACCATTTAAGAATGATTATAAAGTATATATAAGAAATAATAATGAAATATATGAAATTATAAATCTACTGGATTTATGTATATATATATATGTATGTCATCTACTTACTTCCATTCAAGACAATAAGGAAAGGAAAACAGCGTTCATGCGTACGTACGGACTACCGTCTCCATGAACGGTGTTTTTCATTTCATTTTCTATTATATATATATAATGAATATATATGATATATAAATCATATTTTATATTCTATAAGTAATTAAATCATGATATAAGTAATAATAATGTCAAGAACAACAAGTCAAAACACCTACGATAAATGAAACAATTTTACCCAAAACGCTTCTTTAACATGGAATTTACAAAAGAACGGGTAATATAAAGTCATAAGTGGACCATATATGATATAATAACAATGAATATGATTCTGGAATAAGTCAATAACATGATTTAAATCATTATACAGGAGGTTCAGACACTTACAAAGCAAGTCTGACCTAAGGTAAGGGAAATATCACAATCTCATTTTTATCCGAAATTGTTTATACGTTGGTATTTACTGGGGTGTATTTTATCATCCACATCTATGTTTCCTCAGTATGTAATGTTATTTCCATCCACCTACAATTTTTTAAATCCAATTTTACCCTTTGGTGAGTTTTTAGTAAAAGATATGAAAGGAATCTTTTTTCGTTTTTCGTACGAGGTACTTTTTGACTTTTTCGACAAAAGTACGAAGAATGTTTTTTTAACTTATACGGCACGAACGGGTTTTTATGGTTTTATAAAGCCTTATTTTCATGAAGCTTCCTCTAAAATATTTCATGACTATTTTCAATAAAATCTCTTTCTTTTAAAATTGCATGACGTTTTGTGAAAATAAATTGATTTTGAAGAAGAAAGGATATTTTCCTCAAGAATTCATTTCAAGTGTTTTATCAAAATTATTTTCCATCTAAGATAATAAATAGTTCTGTTTTTATCCCTATTATTAAATTGATTTGATTATGTTGTGATGGAATTATTTTTATGAATTCCTTTATCTTATATGAATTGTTTTATGATGTCATGATGTTTAAGATTCCCATTTGTATTACATGGGTTATGCAATGATGTATGGTTTATGATTTTGTGGAACACATAAGAATGGTATAATTATGATATGGGTGGGACCTATATCTCCCTCTAATGCATTGGGTAAAGATTTTATATCTCATGAGATAGACATGGCTGGAATGGTAGGTTATACCGGTTCAGTGAAACAGGACTGAAATGAGGGTTACTCGATTCAGAAAGGGACTTTGTCCACTAAGATAGTCTTGGCAATGAGTCTTGACTAACAAGAAATGATTCTCTATGATTATGTGTGAATGCCACAAAGTTTCATGTTTTAAGTTATGATTATTGTGATTACATTTCACTGCCATGATTTATCCCATGTTATGAATTTATGATCTCTTTTTCAGGTTAAGATTTCCAAAAGTTATGTGCTTATGTATATGATGTGATTGATGTTTCTTTTGTTTACCCTTACTGAGAATTTGAGCTCACCCTTTTATGTTTTCTTTTCCCCAGGATATAAAGAAAGGTTTTAGGTAAAAAAAAAAGATCTTTATGGGAGATGTTGAAGATCTTTCACATGGATTAGAAGATTATATTCCGAGTTTCCAAAGACACTAAACTATTACGATCCTTGTTGGTGTGTTTTTGTTATGTACTAAGTCTTCCGCAAATGTAATGTAATGTCAATGTACGTCAAGCTTCGGGTCTCTACAGTTGGTATCAGAGGAAAGGTTTAGTCAACCTTTGGAAACTAGGATGCGAGAACTTTAGTGAGATCCCTAAAGATATTTCTAAGGTATGTCTAGGGATGTCTCTAAGGTTAAGTATACGTATAGGTTATAGTACTAGAATTACGCTAACGATCATAGAATTAAACCTAAGATGTTAGATATTGAAGGTACTCCCCCTTTATTATGTTGTTTTCCCCTAGCATGATTTTTGCCTCTCACACTATTCTTTTTGGGTTTTAGAAAATGGCTGGAAACAAGATGATTCACGATAATGGAGAATATGATGGACAATGGAATGATATTCTTCATAATGAAATGGGATTTGGAAGTCCAAACATCATTATTATGCCGAATCAGAAATCTCATAATATGATCAATAAAGTAAAATTTGGTAAGTTTCCTGACTCGGCTAATAATAGAAAGATGGAGTTTCATGATGATCATAGAGGAAAGAAAGTTCAATTTCCCCTATGTAAATCATGTGGGAAGAGGCATCAAGGAGAATGTTTCAAAGGAACTAGAAGATGCTTTGGGTGTGGAAAAGAAGGACACAAAGCCAGTAAGTGTAAAGGAAAAGGTTCAGTTAACACCAGGGATGAGGATAATGGTATTGCTACGACATCAGCAATGGTTAAATGTTTTAAATGTGGAATGTACGGGCATTATGAAAACCAATGCCCTAAGGGAAAGTCTCATGAAGAGAATCAGTATGGTCGTATGGGTAGTATTTATGTGGATGATAATGAAGAGACTACAATGACATGTGAGATGAATGAATTGTTGAAGCTCGGTCAATGGTTTAAGAATGTAGTGAAATGATTACATGTTTATCATGTGTAATGTTGTATAAGTAATCTCATGGTACTATGGAATAAAGAGACATCAAAGGATTGTTACACTATTGTCTTTCCTTGAGTTTTGAAAGTGTATGATTAATGTTACCAGTATCCATGAAAGGTTATTCATATATTTTTGGAAATAAGATGATATGCGCATAATGAAGGGAAAACGAGAATATGAAATGTTTGACAGTATTCATGAGCTCATGATTGATATAAGGACTAAGTGATATCATGGTTTGAGTATATAGAATTTTGAGGATTTTGGTATGTGGAAAGTGTTAACGTTTAACTGCATTCATGTTTTCAATAAGGTTCAATGGGTATTCAAGAGAATACGTGATTAAGGCCTTTGAATGTTTAGAATTTGACCAACAAGACATATCTTATGATATATGGGGATCAACGATGGTATTAAATCTCTGGTAATCGTTTTCACTATGTTATGAGAGTGGACTGCAGTATTATGGATAAGCCTAAATATTTGAATGGATTATGTTGGACATAAGTTAGTATTGTTTAAGGATAGAAGTTTTTTTTTCGATATCATTGATTGGATGTTATAGTAATATAGTTTTAGAAAAAGGACAACCTGCAGGACGTGCGACAACCCATCGCGTCAGACAAGGCTGTGGAAATCGTACCCACAATCGAAGTGCGACTGGCCTTTATCGCCTACCACTAGCCTACATGAAGTCCCTATTTAGTATAAACTAGTTTTATTATATTAAGCAGTATGATATATTAAGTATAAGTCCATTTTAGGAACCATATATGATTAATCTCACTATAGATCGACTTATGTATATAATTTTTGCTAACCTTTTGTTTGAGACAGATGGAATGACCCGTCATTCTATCACATGATCTGCTAACACTTCACGAATAACAAATTCAACTTCATTTATTTAAGATATGAAGTGGAAATTGTTCAAGGCACTAACAACAGTGAGATTGTACCAAAATAAAGTAAGTATTTATTCTAATTCAAATTTTCAACTTTAGGGAAATGATCTTGAAAACCAAAAATGTTATCCTAGTGATCTTATACCTGATGAATCTGATGGTACCTTATATCATCACAAATCTATGGATTTGTGATTACTGGCTTTTCCATAGCCATGTTCTCTACCACTCTCCATCAGAACATGATGGTTAGATTTCTCTTCCATATCCATATTTTCACCTATGCGGAAACCCAGTGATTAGTTTATTTGGGTAACCGTTACGTTTCATACTTTCGTTTTTAAAGATTGGTTTTGGTATTCCTTTTTACGATGTGGGTTTCTATTAAAGAAACTTTCGAATAGTAAACCATTTATAACCCCGACGAATTTCGAGGGCGAAATTCATTTTAAGGGGGGTAGAATGTAACACCCCGAGATTTTATGAAAAATATTCTTTTTAATTTCACTAATGTCTTGTGTTGTACGCTACACCAAAAGGAGCTTTCACAACACGCATCTTTGAATTGCCTTGTATTACACACAATCACGATCTTCCTCGATAGCGTGTGTAGTACGCAATACCGAGTTTCACTAAACAACGATATGCTATTAAAATATTATTAAAACTAGCCGTTATGAATTGTAATAACCACATTTTAAAATTTTAGAAATTTTATCTCTCAAAATGGACTTCATTTTTGGATTCAGAGTATCGAATTTAGCCTAAGGTGAAATTTTGATAATTTTCGGATAACTTTCATATTTTGATGAATAGTGAAAATTACTAAATTTTAATTAAAAACAACTCTTTCAATCGAAATAATTAATAGTGATAAATTATTAGTTTGAGTGGTTTTAAAGTATATTTAGAATATATTTTTACAATTTAATACAATGTTGGTCACTGGATGTAATTTCACATTTAAACCAGTTATAAACAAGTGTCAATCTTTTGATAGTTATTATCTCTTAAAAACACGCTATTTGTTGTGACAGTGGAAATTAATTATAAAATTAATTAATGCAACTTATATGTTGGGAATTTTGTAAAATAGAAATCATTTTTGAATTTGGAATATCAATTATATCCTAAGGTGAAATTTTGGTATTTTTCTGAAAACTTTCAATTTTTGATGAATAGTGAAACCACTAAGTGGTAGGTTAAAAACTGAATTTTGCATAAAACTTGATTTTACCGCTTCTGTGAATAGAATTTCGAAAATCCTACAGACACGGTTAATATCAAGGACTAAAATGTGGTTCAATGAGATGAAAATAATTTTTGGTGACTAGTAACTTTTTACTTTTTTTTTACCACGGTTAATAGTAAATAGGGTAACTAAGGGTAAATATGATATTAATATTACCCTAACACATGTCTTAATTATATTGGATAAGTGTAATTCGACCAAAAACAACCTTATGAATATAATATGACCATTTAGGTCCACTTGGATTAGATTATGACATTTAATATTATTTTATTTAATGAATAGTTAAAATAGTTAAAATCAAAGTTTAATAACTAAAACATTTTTAATATGGGATTATACATAAGATAAATTAGACTATAAATATTCATTAGAAAGCTAAAAAGATTTCCTACATAAGGGTATTTTATTTATAATTATTAGACTTTAAATAAATTAATTTATTTATGACACAACGATGATGCAGTAATTACCCTTTTAAGGAAATGTTAACATAATTAATGTTATAAATGCTCAAATAAATGTAATTTCAGACTTTTTATGAATTCCACTAATTTTATAGGTTACTATGATATATTAGTGTTGATTTAATAAACTTGGTTCAAACATATAATTCTGTTATGACTTTCACAAAAATAATATATCAAATAGTGTCAAAATTGACACAAAATAGTTTTTAAATCAAATATTATATTATTAATTGTTATTTTATTCCTAAAAATCTAAGGTTCGGCCAAATGACTTAGATAAGGATATATGTATTAATAATATACAATTTGGGGTTCGTTTGTCATGTTATAGTAAGTTTATTAACCATATAGTGAAAGAAAACAAAAAGGCACGGTAAAAGTTAAATTATTTAACTTAGAGTTAAATCTAATTGATAAGGTTACAATAATAACCTAAACTTGTCTAAATCCTATTGGATGATAGGATTTCGACCCATACCCACTTTAGCTTCGAAATAAGACCCTTTGGAACCATTATAAACCGATTTTGACTTTAATATAAAATAATATTTTGAGGTATTCCTAAGGTACCCCTCTCCTCCCTTATAAAAGGGCACCTCCTCCCCCTCCTCCTCACACCAATTTGAGCACTCAAGCTTGGCCAAACCCTGAAAAAATCTCTTCTCCACTTCCCTAGAATAATCCTAGAGGTCCTGGTCTTCTTTAAAGACCAATCTTAGTTCCCTAAGTGGAGGATTCAAAGAGGCGTTTCAAAGAAGAGGTAATATCCATTACCGATCTTTTCAATTTCTTTCTTCTTCCACTTCTTCTTCTTAGGTTGTTTCATTATGAAGTAATAACATCATTATCACTCATATACTGATATGTTATTATAAGTATGAAACAATCCTAAGTCACCATCTATCCATCCTACGGAAAACAAAATCACCGCGCGTGCGTACGTACAGAATACCGTCTCCATGCCGTGGTGTAATCTGTTTTTCCACCAACACCTTACATGGATGGGTATTATGGTGTAAATAATAACAATACATAGTTATTATAATATCATAATGATTCTGATATATTGTATAATCCGCTCCAATTCAATTCAATAATTATGGAAATGATATCATCGCTCGTGCGTACGTACGGACTACCGTCTCCACGACGCGATGAGATTCATTCTCCATGTTAACCATTTAAGAATGATTATAAAGTATATATAAGAAATAATAATGAAACATATGAAATTATAAATCTACTGGATTTATGTATATATATATATATGTATGTCATCTACTTACTTCCATTCAATACAATAAAGAAAGGAAAACAACGTTCATGCGTACGTACGGACTACCGTCTCCATGAACGGTGTTTTTCATTTCATTTTCTATTATATATATATATACTGAATATATATGATATATAAATCATATTTTATATTCTGGAAGTAATTAAATAATGATATAAGCAATAATAATGTCAAGAACAACAAGTCAAAACACCTACGATAAATGAAACGATTTTACCCAAAACGCTTCTTTAACATGGAATTTACAAAAGAACGGGTAATATAAAGTCATAAGTGGACCATATATGATATAATAACAATGAATATGATTCTGGAATAAGTCAATAACATGATTTAAATCACTATACAAGAGGTTCAGACACTTACAAAGCAAGTCGGACCTAAGGTAAGGGAAATATCACAATCTCATTTTTATCCGAGATTGTTTATACGTTGGTATTTACTGGGGTGTATTTTATCATCCACATCTATGTTTCCTCAATATGTAATGTTATTTCCATCCACCTACAATTGTTTAAATCCAATTTTACCCTTTGGTGAGTTTTTAGTAAAAGATATGAAAGGAATCTTTTTTCGTTTTTCGTACGAGGTACTTTTTGACTTTTTCGACAAAAGTACGAAGAATGTTTTTTTTAACTTATACGGCACGAACGGGTTTTTACGGTTTTATAAAGCCTTAATTTCATGAAGATTCCTCCAAAATATTTCATGACTATTTTCAATAAAATCACTTTCTTTTAAAATTGCATGACGTTTTGTGAAAATAAATTGATTTTGAAGAAGAAAGGATATTTTCCTCAAGAATTCATTTCAAGTGTTTTATCAAAATTATTTTCCATCTAAGATAATAAATAGTTCTGTTTATATCCCAATTAATACATTGATTTGATTATGTTGTGATGGAATTATTTTTATGAATTCCTTTATCTTATATGAATTGTTTTATGATGTCATGATGTTTAAGATTCCCATTTTTATTACATGGGTTATGCAATGATGTATGGTTTATGATTTTGTGGCACACATAAGAATGGTATCATTATGAGATGGGTGGGACCTATATCTCCCTCCAATGCATTGGGTAAAGATTTTATATCTCATGAGATAGACATGGCCGAAATGGTAGGTTATACCGGTTCAGTGAAACAGGACTGAAACGAGGGTTACTCGATTCAGAAAGGGACTTTGTCCACTAAGATAGTCTTGGCAATGAGTCTTGACTAACAAGAAATGATTCTCTATGATTATGTGTGAATGCCACAAAGTTTCATGTTATAAGTTATGATTATTGTGATTACATTTCACTGCCATGATTTATCCCATGTTATGAATTTATGATATCTTTTGCAGGTTAAGATTTCCAAAAGTTATGTGCTTATGTATATGATGTGATTGATGTTTCTTTTGTTTACCCTTACTGAGCATTTGAGCTCACCCTTTTATGTTTTCTTTTCCCTAGGATATAAAGAAAGGTTTTAGGTAAAAAAAAGTAAGATATTTATGGGAGATGTTGAAGATCATTCACCAGGATTAGAAGATTATATTCCGAGTTTCCAAAGACACTAAACTATTACGATCCTTGTTGGTGTGTTTTTGTTATGTACTAAGTCTTCCGCAAATGTAATGTAATGTCAATGTACGTCAAGCTTCGGGTCTCTACAACTAAACTCAAAGGGTTTAAGAAAAGATATTGATATTTAATATAAATAAAAACTAATATAAATACCCTACCAAAGAGATAATGTTCTATGGATCAAGACTACTCACCTAGTAAATATTCATTAGAAGAAGAAAAATATTTTAAGAATCTATTTTAGAAACTAATCACATTATGAAACAAATATATCCTCATTTATTTGTGTCAATGGGATGAATTTAGAGGGTAAAAATAATTTTATGTGGATTATAATATAAAAACCTAAGATTTTATGAAATATATTTTTTTAATTAAATTTATGTTCTTCATAAGATTGTGTTACATGAAACACTGAGTTCAAATGAACTATTGTATACGATAAAAAATATTGTTATTTAATGTGACAGTTACCTCCTTGAAATTAGATTAGAGATTATAAATATGATTAATTTTTTTAAATGTAGGGTAATATATGTATCAATGTAATTCAATTTTTATTATTTAACAAGAAATAAAAAAATTGGAAATAAAAAAAGAAGTCATTTTAAAATAATTAATTTTATACATTAAAAGATGTTTTTCTCTTCACAAATCAAATTAACAAGTATTGATTATTTTTTAATGATATATATATATATATTATATATTTATAATAATTATTTAATAATCCTCTATTATTTTTCCCTAGTCATGAGATAAAAATAAATCAAGTTATAGTAATATGAATTTTTTTCCCAAAAAGTGGTTTCCCTCACGTTTTCTCTTCTTATTTTGAAAAATAATTTTATACACTTGTATTTATTGAACTTGAAAAAATCTATTCCATATTTGGAATCAATATGTAATAATTTTGTAAATATTACCCTTTTATTTTCATTAATATTAATAGTAATTGATGTAAAATTTATCGCCTTAATAAATGATAAATTGGATTAATATATGTGAAAACTAATTAATAAGGTCATAATTTTTATCTTAATTATTAAGAGATGAATTTAGTTACACCCTTATAACCAAAGGCTCAAAAGAGACTTGTTTAATGAACAATTTTATCTAGAAATGGCCAATATAATACTAGAATCATATAAAGTTACAAAATGTCACTCTCTTAGTTTCATATATCTCATATGTCTCCATATAAAAAAATGTTATGAATGAATATAAATATATATTTTTATATTATTAAAATAATTTCCAAGATGTAAATTTGTTTCTAATTTTTATAAATTATATAATTACCTTAAATTTTTATGAAACCCTAAGGCAGTATTTATTCAATTTTTGGAATAATAAAATAAATTATAGTAAGAAATTAAAATTAGTATAATTTGTGTGTTTTACAGTGTTCCAAGAATTTTAATGAAGGATATTAAATATTATTTTTTAAAGGATTATATTTGAATTTTAACTATCTCTTCATGTATTTTAAGTCAAATTAATTGAATTTTGTTGAAATTGAGATTAATGATATTTGTCAAAATAAGAAATTATTAAAGTATCTAATCTTTATAAGAATATTAAAATATTAGACTTAAGAAAATAGGTGGTCTGAAATTTCATTATGTTTCAGTTTATAATATAATAGTTATATTATAGGTAAAATTATAATCCTTTAAGAGAAAAAATGTTTTTACTATGGCTAATGATAAAATAGTTTGACTACAGGGTAAAACCAAAAGATAAGGCTTAAAACACAACAAAAAACTTGCGAAAATTTATTGGTTGAAATTATTTCAACCCCACACTATATTAACAATAAATATTTTTCCCTTTTGATAATTATTTGTAGACAATAACTTTATTAAATTTTAATCATTTAAGAAATCCCAAGAGTGCCACTCCCCTCAATTATAAAATGGAACCTCTCATTTTTCTTCTTCATGAAACATTGAGTCTTATGGCTCAAAAATACCATGAACATATTCATATTAAAAGCAACAATACACCTTATATATATTTTCTTTCTTCCCAAAATACTAACCCTGTCACGACCTGACCCAACGGGGCTCAAGCCGTGACTCCCCAAGCCAGCCTCCAATAGGCCAGGGGCTGGCGACCAGCGCCGAGTAGGCTATCACACACATGGGAGGCATTAGCCTAAGGTACCTGTACACACGCACCCACAAACACCACCATGAAACAGTGCAGAGATATAGAAAATGAAAAGTAAATGCATGCATACAATCTATCCCAAACCAGAGTGCAACAGAAAAAGTACAAAGGGAAAAACAGGGCCCACCAAAGAAAACTACAAAGCACGTCCAACCTGCTCTGAAGAAGGGGAACGCTACCACAAACACCCGCTGGAATGATCCCCCGGCACAGCTCCGATAGACACCCCGGTCAACATGCTCACTAAGCTCCGCCTACCCCGGGTCCTCCTGGGACTCCATCAAAAGGCATGTGGTCTACAGAAGACACAAACAAGTGCGGGCAAATCCTGTGCAGGGGTGAGTATAAACATACTCATTAGGCACCCCAAAACCCCAAAACCCAAGGGAGAAACTGAAAGGCAACAGTCCGCTCAACCGAGCCAGAGGGAACCCAGACGAGAGAGAAACTCCCTCTTGTGACCATCCTCGGCAAAACACAACTAGTCAGCTCAGCTCAACTCCGGTGTATGCCCATACATACACCTTGAACAATCCAGATATACACATCTCGCACCACAAATCCACAAGAGGTACCGACCTCATCACCAGCAACTGCCCCCAACCAGGAGAGTACACCACACGAACATTGTCATACCAGATGACACTCATCCGAGAGATACACTTCATCGGGTCAGAAACAAACATCTCAGATGCTCACCCGAGAGACCACGCTTGTCGGATAACATCACTGAGGAAACATCTCTAAAACAACATAACCACCAAACTCCTCGGATAGGGGATCACCTCTAGGGTCCGCTAGGGGATACCAAGACCCACTCCGGTATACGTAGCTCACAGATAGGGGATCACTCCCAGGGTCCGCTGGGGGATACCACAACCCGATCTGGCATACGTAGTTCTCACAGATAGGGGATCACACCCAGGATCCGCTGGGGAATACCACAACCCGATCTGGCTCTCTACAGAAGCTTCACACTCAGATAGAGATCCATCGTCCATATAAATATGGACATGATGATACCGGAACCCTATCTGGTATAACTCGCGATGTAGGGGATCGAACCGACGATGCCACAACCCTACCAAAACCACGGGCTGAGTAGGGGATCACATAACCAACGATACTGCAACCCTACCGACACCAAGCGCTGAGTAGGGGATCGTATAAACAACGATACAGCAACCCTACTATAAACATCATGCTGAGTAGGGGATCGTAAACCCGACGATGCCATAAACCTACTGTGTACGACCCACCGCCTAGGGGATCATATTCCCGATGATGCCAGAAACCCTACGGGGTTAACCTGCTAGATAGGGGATCGCCGCCCGTGAATAAGCGGTCACAGCGATACCAAGAACCCGGTCTAGGGTAAAGAATGCTAGAGGATCCGCTCCGGCCCACCGGAGGGATACCACAACTCTAACAGTTTAAACATCCCATCAAGAGGATCACAAACCCATACGAAGGTTGTGATGCCATATGAACCCTTGTAGGAACGAACCAAGGGGGAACCCTCAACCACTGTTGGTCCAAACGTCGCTAACCCGAGCGACCCGCCACAACGCCACACTACGCACCTCCTAGGCCAAAACCGAGGCCACCATCGCGTTCCACGCGGACAAACACGCAGGATAGGCTGTTTACTCGCCCGAAACAGAGCACCGGTGAAAAAGGCACTATTCACCATAGCTAGCTCGTGTGGGCCCACACAACGATCTCGAAACCCATCGAGTGAACCATACCACGACGATCCCCTCGGAAAAATAAGCGGAATCGACTACTCGCTCGCCCGAAACAGACACCCGGTGAAAAATGAACTATTCACCGAAGCCAGCTCTAGTGGGGCCCACGCCTGGATTCTGAAACTAATCGAACAGATCGCACCATTGAGATCCTCTCAGAAAAACACACAGGATAGACTATTCATCTGCCAAAATCGGACTCCTGGTGCAAAAGATGCGTTTCTCTGCAAACGCCAAAACCCGGCCTCGTGGGGCCCGCACCCTGTTCATAGTCCCAACACCCGGAAACCATTTCAAAAAGTCCATCGTACCATCAGGGTCTGAATTCCACTGACGGCACGTCAATCGGACGCTCCGGGTAGAAGTTACAACGGCCCGAAGTCGTAAAATAATAAAATAATATTATTTTATACGACGTTTCTAACTCCCGGGCCACGATACCAAACCCTTAAACTCTCAAAGTGATTTCAAAAGGTCCTTCTCGACGCAAGGAGCGCGTCGCCGCAAACGGATCGCAAATCAGAGTTACAGTTTGTGAGTTACGGGGGTTTAAAGAACCCCCGGAAAATCTTGGCCGGACCACCGCCAGCCTCGCCGGAAACCACCGCGCCGCCGCCGGATTCCGTCGCGCCGCCGCCGGAAACCGCCGCCGCGCCGCTGCGCTGTCGCCGGATTCCGCCATGGCCGTCGCCCGTCATTTCCGAAAAACCGGGTTTTCGCCAGAAAACTTCCGGGAGCCACCGGGAGCACCCCGGTGCTCCAAATTCAGATCCGAAACATGTTTTGGAAAGCTCGGGACCCGAACTATACAACCCATACAAAAAATTGAAGGAAAACAACACAAAAATGGGATCCAGGATTGTAAAACTCAAACCGCCTACCTCGCGGGCGAAACGCCGACGTTCTACCTCAGATCCGCGCTCCAGAGCTTCCGTTGCGCGCTCCTGGAACGTCCGCCGCCGAATTCCGAGCTCGTAGGCACTTCGTTTGCTCGATTCGGCGAAGTGGCGGCGAAGAATGGCGAAGAACATCGAGAGAAACGATAAAGAGGGGGGGTGATATTTATATCAGCCGCCCGCCGGCGCCAAACCCGCCTCGGACCCGACGCCTGATGCGAACAAAAGTAAGGTCACCCCTAGGGTAAACGCGCCATTCGGAACGCAATAGTGGTCTCATATTTTCCATCCGAGACTTCGTTCAGAAGTTATGTGAGCCGACGCTCGCACACTAACTTTGCTACTTATTTACGAAAACGCCCCTGGTGGCGTTTCTCACCGCAGGCCCGCGCCCACAAAGTTTACACTCCGCCTAGGGTAAACGGAACGTTTCAGAAGCAACTGTGCCATCAGATTTCTGTTCTAAGCTACCGTTCAGGAGATACCACACCCTCGCCACATGCATAGTATATAAATACTTAATATTTTTATAAAATTAATTCCGGGCACACCGGGCCTCGGAATCGCACGCCGTCTTCGCGCCTAGCTCTGGAATTATTTGTAGAAATATTCCAAAGACTGATAGGACCAAAAACCCGAGTCACTACAAACCCTAGGATCCTTAAGAGGAGATCCGATAGAGTTCTTTAAAAAAGCGGTAATCACCTTAACAGATCACTTGTTTTATTTCTTCATTACCATCAAAATATATATTATATTTATCATAAAATTATAAATTTAATACCCTAAATATACTAAAATAATGTTTTTATAATGATATCAACATTACCCACCATATTTCCATCCAAATGGGGAGTGAACGTATCACTCGTGTGTGTGTGTGACTTTCTACCTCCACATAGACATAAAATTCATTTTTAATCACCATATTTAATAGATGGTTATTATAATTATTTTTAAATGTATATATTATAATAATGACATATTTATATTTCGTGAATAAAATCTCATATCTACCCTCTTACCTTCCTTTCTATTTGTATAAAAATATTGTTTCTCATTTATGTGTAGACTACCACCTCCACGAAGAGATGAGATTTGTTTTTTATTTATATTTTACTTAGATGGTAATTAGTATAGATTTAATTAATATTCACATTTTATGTGATATAATAATTATTCTATAAATGTAACTTTTTATTTACATTTTTTTATTTCCATCTGTTGAAAAATGAAAATAGAACACATGCGTATGTACGACCTACTATCTCCATGAATAATGTAATTCATTATCCTATCCATAATTTTATGAATAACTTTAAATTTTTTTTTAATTAATATATATAATATTTATATCATGATTAAAATTATGGATATTATGTAACCATGATTAATGTACCAGGACAAAAATTACAAACCAAAACATACATGAAAAATGAGGTAGTTATCAAATGAAATAGTTATTTTAATGAATAATTATTAATAATCATGTGATACATTATTATAGTTAAATCATAAATTGTATGATATATATGCATATAGTTGAGTAATACATTTAAAATAAAACAATATTTATTATATAGGAGGTTTTAATGTTTATAAATAATGTTTAAACGTGACGTAAGGGATTAAGGTTTCAATCCTATTTTAACCTGGAAAATTTGTGCATGAATTTCCATTGAGTAAATTAAATGATCCTTATCTAATAAATACCTTTTATATTTCCTAACCTTAAATTATTTCTATTGAACACCAGTTTCCATTTATTTTCCCATTATTAATATCTAATGACACAAAAATATTTTTTTAATGGAAAAAAAGATTTATTTCTCTCTTCAAATAAAAACCATTCTCCTCAACGTCCATGTTTTATTATAATATTAAATAAATTAGTATTATACAAAGAATATTTAACATCATTTTTACACATGTTATAATTTTTAAAAAATGGTTTAAATTAAATCTTCTTGTTGTTTTCCTAAGAGGGTAGTTTATGAATTTTTACAAAAATATGAAAGGATTATTTTCCTATAACTTTACAACACGAACCAAATTTCCACCCCTCATGACTATTCAATTATTCTTAGATTCCTATTTCTGTTTCCAATATTATTTTGAAATAAAATTTTTTCCTTAATAATTGGGATTTCTTTTATTTTTAATCAGTTATTTAAAAGTGAAAAGTTTATTTACCTCATGCAATGATTTAAGTGTTCTTTAACAGGATTTTCCATCTATAATGACATAATTGGATGTTAATTAACTTTTATGAGGGATATGATCTATTAATATCATATTTATTCTTTCTTTATATGCTATATGTTTACTATGACAATAGTTTTATAAAAATCGATACTTTTCTGTGGGTTATGCTATGATGAAATAATGAAATGTTTATGAATCCTGTTTATTTTAGAAATGTTATGCTATGATCAAATGTTTATTAAATACATTTCTTTTCATGGGTTATGATATGATGAATGTTTATGTTATTATATATCATGTCTATATAATTTTAATTTTTCTAAAGGTGGGCCCAGAATTATATATCCCACCAATGAGTTTTATAAAATTTGATATCTTGAGAGATGAATAGAACTGGAATGGGGAGTGCACCATGTTACGCAAGGGACTCTATCCACTAAGATAATATTTGAAGTTAACCTTGACTAATTTTATGGTTTAAAGAGTAAACCCAATCCAATATAATAATCTTGGGAGTGATCCTTCACTTCCATGATGGGAGGGTGAGTAAACCCAGTCTACTATGTAATTTGTTAATAATGATCCTTGAATAAAAAAGAAACTATTTTCTATAATTTTCTGTTTTCCAAAAACCCTATATTATGCCTATGTTATGCTCTCATGGTTCATGTTCTTTGATTATGTTATGATTTGTGTCTTATTAACTACATAGAATTGTTCAATGACATAAGATTTTGATCTATGATATGCGAGGTATGGTTTTTGAAGTGCACTGTGTTGCATTTGTTGTCAATGAGGTATGTTGTTGTCAAGGAATGGATGGATGTCAAAGAGTTTCAATATGTGAATGACAAAGGATGTGATGGTGTTGGTGATGAATGGAGAATGGCCATGGTACTAAGATGAATGTCACTTAGGAGATTCGCTAAGTGGAATAGGAGGTAATGGTTGAAACATTCTCCATACCATATCAGACGATTGTAGAACTGATCTTAATGTTTCAATACTTGTATCTAGATGATACTAAGTTACACCACTTGAATAATGGATGATGATGGAGCATCATCATTACATCAGACGATTGTTGAGCTGATCCTTAAGTTCCAAGAACTTGTATCAAGAGGATACAATGTCACACCATTGTTTGAAGACCCTGAATTGTCATAACAATGCATGAGGAGATGAAGATGATCCATCCACAACTACTAAGTGGGTGATGTGGATTAATGAAGACCATGCACTGTATCTTAGTGCATGATGCATTGAAATTGATCCAACTTGATCTCTGATTAGATCAATGAAGAACATTGAAGAATTAATTGATTCAAGTGATTCGGTTGAAGAAAGAACCTTCGAGAATTCCAATCCGAAGTGATGAATACATGTTAAAGAAGAATTGGATGAATTCTAATGAAAAATATGAGGAATGTTGTTTGAAGATAAAGAAGGAATGGAAGAAGAGGGGCTTTGAATGTCATTTGGAATTGGAAACTTGGTTAATTTGTTTTATAAAAAGTCCTAAGCATTTCCATTTGCAAAAAATAGGCCAACCAGGGAGGCCAGCCAAGGACACCACCTCGAGCACATGCGGGACCCGAGGGTCAACCGCGCTCAAGAGAGTCCTCAGGCCAAGGAAGCAGCCCTGAGGTAGGGGCGCACCTGCAGGACGCAGCGTGGGCCCCAGGGGAACACCCGGAGGAGTGCTTGGTGGGCGCATAGCGCGCCCGTGTTTGCATTGTAGGCTCCAGTGGCATGCCCGAGTGGCAGGTGTGGGCACAGAGCGCGCCCGCAGAAGAACTCAGTGCGGGGCGGCACTGAGAGGGGAGGAGATTCAACTAGCCGTTCATTGGGAGCGGAACATTGATAAACCGCATGGAAACCGGCCGCCGATTCGATGTGGGATGGTGAATTTTTACCACGGATCGAATCCTGACCGTCCAAGCGATCCTGCGTCGACCTGCGCCACACATCTCATCCATCACACTCCCGATCTGATCCAGGCCGTCCGATGTCTTTTAAACTCCGGATCTGACAGTTGAGGAGTCGTCCTCTACCTTGAGCTCGCCTGAGGCCACCTGCGACTCCTCCTTCGAACTAGGCGCCTTCCGAAGATGGATTTTGAGTATCCGTCCACCTCTGACGAAGCTGAAGTGTTCGTTGAGTTCGTCTCATCAAACCGAATCTATCCATGCATAAATATTGGTTTGCATGAATCAAATGGGAGAATTCAAGTTCAGTCGAAGAAACCCAAAGATGCCGAGGCCACGTGGGATTGATGCTTTGCATGGATTACTCCTGATGAAGCCATGCATGCGTTCAAAGACACATGCACATGAAGAAGACCGAAGAAAAAGAACCCGCGTTGAAACAGAGAAGAAATCAAGATTTGAGAAAAATATTGAAAACCCGAAAACTTTGGGAGATCAAGTCATATCTATGCGGATGATATGAGGCCCCTATGCCTATATAAAGAGAGGCCGAGACCTCTGGATTGCTTGCTGAAACTTTGTAGAGTCCCGTGAGTGCCTTGCCTCACGAAGAATTGAGTTGTGCGCCCCCTGCGCGGAAAAGAAGCCCGAAGCTCCCCATAGCTTTGCGAAGACCCTTTTACACACCCCTTGAGCGAAAAAAGACAAGGAGGTACCCTGTGCGCCTCCCTTGCATGACAGGAAGTTCCCTCTCTGCCCGCACACTTGCGCGGCAGGAGGAAGGAGCCCCGCGGTGTTGCACCTTGCACACCCCAGGACTTGCGCGCTGCCTTGTGCACCCAAGTGCTTGCAAGACATAAGAGAAGAAGGCCACTTGCACCTTGCGCACCTTGTATCCATTGAACCCTGCACGGAAATGGATAATAGGAGAAGCACACGGGCAGTGTGTGTGCTAAGTGGAAACACACACCTACAGGTTGTGTGCTTAACAAAAGAGGAAGGCCGAGACTATACCTTGTGTGTGCACCAAGTGGAGACCACACCAAGTGTGTGTGCAAAGTGGAAGAGCACACCTTGTGTATGTTTTCAAGAAGTGAAGAGAAGGCCAAAGACAAAGAAGAACACTTTGAGTGTGTGTGGGAAAACAAGAACAAGTGAAGGTCGAACCTAGGTGTGTGCAAAGTGTACACATTTAGAAGAAGAAGGAAGAGGACATCCACACTAAAGTATAAAAAACTTTTAAGTGTGTGGACAAAAAGAACAAAGTGTGTGAAGTGACGAAGGTGTGTGTGCTTAAGGAGAAATTACACTCTTTGAGTGTTTATCACACCAACGAAGAGAAGAAGGGGAGTGCATGCATGCATGCATGCACGTGCACATGTGGAAAAGTTGAATCTGCTTGTGTGCAATTTGAGTTGTCCAAGACCAAGATTTCATAAAGAATTTGAGAAGCCATGCAGTCAGTGCATGAAGAAGAGTTGCTATGCACTCAGTGCATGATGGGAAGTGAGACTGAAGCCATACTGAAGTTAAAGACATCAGCTGCCTGAGTTTTCAGTAATTGAGAAGATCCTGATCAACTGAAGTGATTAGAAGTCTTGAGAAAGACCAACAGACCTTATCAGAGGCTGTTGAAGATTCTTGAAGAGAGAAGCCAGGTTATCCTGAGAAGAAGGAGATAAATCCTGAGCAAGACGAGAAGACCTTATCAAGTGATCAGAAGTGAAGAGCAAGGCCAGCAGTCTTTATCCCTGACTGCTGAAGATACTTGAATAAGCTTAAAGTGAAGAAGAGCTACTCGTGTGACTCGAGGAGCCAGGAGAAGCCCCCTGTGAGACTCAAGGTGGAAGAAGTCTTCAGTGGGATTCTGGAGAAGGCTAGTGGGACTCTGGTAACACTGTGGGACGCAGTATAAAGACCCTCCTGTGGGACTCAGAAGAGATACAGTGGGACTCTGTATCGACCATTGTAATTTTAACTGGTTATAATGGAGAAGCCATGTTGGGGTGTATAACCAACATGGAAAGGACGTAGGCCTTTGGTGCCGAACCTTGTAAATCCTTGTGTCCAGTGCCTTTACATTTACTTCATCATTCAAGGAAAGGTGAGAGATACAATAAGAGTGGATCGAGGCTTTAACCAGTCATAGAGGTTTAATTGATAAGAATCAATTAGTAAAAAGTTTTTAAGGGATCACTGATTCACCCCCTCCCCCTCTCAGTGATTCACACTGATCTGGGCACTTCAATTGGTATCAGAGGGAGGTACCCTCTAAAATATCCAAGGGAGTCTTTACGAAGTGCATATTTGAGGAAGTGAGTGAATACCCTCAAATGGAGATATCTTCCAAGACTCTGAAAAATAGGTAGAAGAAACAGGAAAAGAAGATGAAGAAAGACTTTCCTAGCTGTGATGAAGTTGGAACAATGAATGATCTTCAAAATTCACTCAAATATCTTCAGAAGACAGTCCCCAAGGAAGTTGAAATGTGTATTACTACTGGCATCCTTGATCTTCAAGATAAAAAATTACAGCTAGAAGAAGAAGCCAATTCTATGGAAGATTAATAGGAAAAAAGGGTTGGCATAACCAACACTCTCAGAAAGCTGGTGAAGGCTAAGGATGAAACAGTTTCTCTTTGCAATGATAGATATGAAGATACTTTTGAATAATTGCAAAGAAGCCTTTCTGAGAAAGAATTATTTAAGATAATGGTTAAAGATGTTTTCCATGCACTGGAAAAGAGGCACAAAGTGTCAATGGTTGTCAGAGATGCTCAACTAGAAGATAAAGTCAAAAGGGTGAAGAAGCTTGACAATTCATTGCTAGAAATGAAGAAGGTGCATGATGACTAGATGAAACAGCTGGTAGAAAATTGGGAAGTAAGGCTAAGAACTATTGAGGATGAGAAGAACTCCCTCAATATGAAATGCTTAGAACTGGAGGTGATATTGAGAAATCAGTAATCACCCAAAGCCAAAGCCTCCCAGTCAGCTGAAAGGAGAAATGTTACTACTCAAGTATGCATTGATCAGGATGATTCTAAAAGAAATACATCCTCTAATAAAAGGGCAATAACTTCTAAAAAGAAGGTACCATCCATCCCATCTTGTTCTCATGTTTCTAAATGTGTTTCCACAAAAAGTGCAGGATGGAAGAATAACTCCAAACAAGTATGGATGAAGACAATGAAGAAAGAGAGATCTCCTGAAACAACACAACAAGTCAAGAAAAGTACCCAACAACCGGAAGGACTCAAAAAGTCAAGATTTGTTAGTCAGTGTTGGTGTTGTAACAAATATGGGCACTGTGCAAAAGATTGTTGGTACAATACACTGAATGTAAAAGCACAAAGGAAGCCCATGCCAAGGGGGAGCAAGCCAGAGGAAAAGAAGCAGCATCCACAGGTCCAGAGACATCTGTTTACTACAAATAGATTTGGATTACTTGACAACATTTGGGATGATTTCAAAAGTGGTCAAAAAGATACATGTCAATCTCCAACTGTATCCAGAGCTAAAAAGAAGAGAAGATCACTGAACCTGGCTAAAATGGAATCCTTGGGAAGCAAGAAGAAAGTTGAAGATGCTCCGAAGAAGGTTTTGAAAAAGGAAAAGAAGTCCTTGGAGTCTAAATCCAAGAAGGGTGATGCATCCAGAAGGACCACCAAGAAAACATGCTTCTACTTTGGAAAGAAAGGACACACCATGGATCTTTGTGAACAAGCCATGGAACTGAATAGAAGCAGACTGGACTCAAAAAGACAATCAATCCAGAAGAAGCATAATGGATTTATTGAAAATAAGTTGCCTAATAAAGGTAACTTAACAGCATCAAAATAACCATGTGGAACATCCAGAACTGAGGTCACACTTCCAAATGACTTGTTATTCATATGGCCTAATCAGTTGCAACTTGTCAGAGAGCTACAGAGAGCTGAAGATAAAGCACTGGCAATAGCTAAGGCAAAAGTAAAGAAAAAGATTTCACATGAAGATCAAGTTCTGTGTGTGAGGTGCAATCAAGCTGGACATACTAGTGATAAATGCATGATATTCATTCCGGCTCAGAAGGGATTCTTCAAAAGAATGAAGATTGCACCAGGAGACTCTAGTGCTCAGAAGGCACCTAGAAATAGAGGAGTCACACACAAAGAAGTTAAAGAGGTGTTGAGATCCACACTAGAAAAAACATCATTGAAGATCAAATGTGAAAGTGTGAATAATGGTGAAAATGGGACATCTCGGTTGAGAGAATCTTCTCAACCTTGTTGTTCACATTGATGAACCAAGGAGGTTCCATCTTATTCCCTAACCACTTGTATTTACATGTGCTAACATTTCAGGGAATTGAAGATGATGATCACTCTCATCTGGAGAGTGATTTGGACATAATGGAGTGCACCCCTTGAGGGGGATCCAATCTGTAGAAGATGGGATTCTGAGATTTAATACCATCTTGAGAAAATTGAAGGTATTCCAATCAAACTTTCATCCCTTGTTTCTTAATTGTATTCATCATGACAATCAAGGGGGAGTATTGATTGAAGACAAATGGATGAAAGGGGAAGCTTTATCTTTTCCCCTGAACATTCTAATGAGTTTTATGAAGTATGTGCAGGATTTAGCAATTCATTGATATATCTGAAAAATTTCAAACCCCTTGAAGAATGATCTCACATGTACAGGGAATTTTGGACAGCATTGAGTTCCTTGGTTACATCACTCTTGTTTTCTACACCGGGTTAGCCCACGTAGACTTAGAGTTGATCTAATAAAGGTTCTTTGCTAAATAGAACATGTGACATCATCCCTCTCTTAGTGATTTTGAATAAAATTCTTTTCTAAGGGAGGAAGATATTTTTGAAATTGGACCACACCACATCTTTGCATTTGATTTCCAATAAGGGGGAGAAAATATTGGCACACATATTGACACATTCATATGTGCAGGAATATTGTATTGACAACAAATACAAAGGGGGAGATTGAAGTGCACTGTGTTGCATTTGTTGTCAATGAGGTATGTTGTTGTCAAGGAATGGATGGATGTCAAGGAGTTTCAATATGTGAATAACAAAGGATGTGATGATGATGATGATGAATGGAGAATGGCCATGGTACTAAGCTGAATGTCACTTAGGAGATTCACTAAGTGGCATATGAGGTAATGGTTGAAACATTCTCCATACCATATCAGATGATTGTAGAACTGATCTTAATGTTTCAATACTTGTATCAAGATGATACTAAGTTACACCACTTGAAGAATGGATGATGATGGAGAATCATCATTACATCAGACAATTGTTGAGCTGATCTTTAAGTTCCAAGAACCTGTATCAAGAGGATACAATGTCACACTATTGTTTGAAGACCATGCATTGTCATAACAATGCATGAGGAGATGAAGATGATCCATCCACAACTACTAAGTGGATGATGTGGATTAATGAATACCATGCACTGTCTCTTAGTGCATGATGCATTGAAATTGATCCAACTTGATCTTTTATTAGATCAATGAAGAAAATTGAATAATTAATTGATTCAAGTGATTCGTTTGAAGAAATAACCTTTGGGAATTCCAATCCGAAGTGATGAATACATGTTAAAGAAGAATTGGATGAATTCTAATGAAGAAGATGAGGAATGTTGTTTGAAGATGAAGAAGGAATGGAAGAAGAGGGGCTTTGAATGGAATTTGGCATTGGAAACTTGGTTAATTTGTTTTATACAAAGTCCTAAGAATTTCCCTTTGCAAAAAATAGGCCAACCAGGGAGGCCAGCCGAGGACAGCACCTCGAGCACATGCGGGACCCGAGGGTCAACCGCGCTCAAGAGAGTCCTCAGGCCAAGGCAGCAGCCCTGAGGCAGGGGCGCACCTGACGGACGCAGCGTGGGCACCAGGGGCACACCCGGAGGAGCGCATGGTGGGCCCATAGCGTGCCCGTGTGTGCATTGTAGGCGCCAGTGGCGCGACCGAGTGGCAGGTGTGGGCGCAGAGCGCGCCCGTAGAAGAACTCGGTGCGGGGAGGCACCGAGAGGGGAGGATATTCAACTGGTCGTTCATTTGGAGCAGAACTTTGATAAACCGCGTGGAAACCGGCCGCCGATTCGATGTGGGACGGTGAATTTTCACCACGGATCGAATCCTGACCATCCAAGCGATCCCGCGTCGATCTGCGTCGCACATCTCATCTGTCGCGCTCCCGATCTGATCCCGGCCGTCCGATGTCTTTTAAACTCCGGATCCGACGGTTGAGGAGTCTTCCTCTACCTTGAGCTCTCCTGAGGCCACCCGTGGCTCCTCCTTCGAACCAGACGCCTTCCGGAGATGAATTATGAGTATCCAACCACCTCTGACGAAGCCGAAGTGTCCGTTGAGTTCGTCTCATCAAACCGAATCTATCCATGCATAAATATTGGTTTGCATGCATCAAATGGGAGATTTCAAGTTCGGACGAAGCAATACAAAGATGCTGAGGCCACGTGGGATTGATGTTGTGCATGGATTAATCCTGATGAAGCCATGCATGCGTTTAAAGACGCATGCACGTGAAGAAGACTGAAGAAAAAGAACCCTCTTTGAAATAGAGACGAAATCAAGATTTGAGAAAAATCTTGAAAACCCGAAAACTTCGGGAGATCAAGTCATATATATGTGGATGATCCGAGGCCCCTATGCCTATATAAAGAGAGGCCGAGACCTTTGGATTGCTTGCTGAAACTTTGTGGAGTCCCGCGAGTGCCTTGCCTCGCGAAGAATTGAGCTGCGCGCCCCCTACGCAGCAGAGAAGCCCAAAGCTCCCCATAGCTTTGCGAAGACCCTTTTGCGCACCCCTTGAGCGAAAGAAGACAAGGAGGTACCCTGTGCGCCTCCCTTGCGTGACAGGAAGTTCCCTCTCTACCCACACACTTGCGCGGCAGGAGGAAGGAGCCCCGCGGTGTTGCACCTTGCACACCCGAGGACTAGCGCGCTGCCTTGTGCACCCAAGTGCTTGCGTGACAGAAGAGAAGAAGGCCACTTGCACCTTGCATGACTTGCACCCATTGAACCCTGCGCGGCAGTGGAGAAGAGGAGAAGCACACGGGTAGTGTATGTGCTAAGTGGAAAGACATACCTAAAGGTTGTGTGCTTAACAAAAGAGGAAGGCCGAGACTATACCTTGTGTGTGCACCAAGTGGAGACCACACCAAGTGTGTGTGCAAAGTGGAAGAGAACACCTTGTGTATGTGTGCAAGAAGTGAAGAGAAGGCCAAATACAAAGAAGAACACTTTGAGTGTGTGTGGGAAAACAAGAACAAGTGAAGGCCGAACCTAGGTGTGTGCAAAGTGTATACATTTAGAAGAAGAAGGAAGAGGACATCCACACTAAAGTATAACACACTTTTAAGTGTGTGGACAAAAAGAACAAAGTGTGTGAAGTGACGAAGGTGTGTGTGCTTAAGGAGAAATTACACTCTTTGAGTGTTTATCACACCAACGAAGAGAAGAAGGGGAGTTCATGCATGCATGCATGCACGTGCACACGTGGAAAAGTTGAATTTGCTTGTGTGCAATTTGAGTTGTCCAAGACCAAGATTTCATAAAGAATTTGAGAAGCCATGCAGTAAGTGCATGAAGAAGAGTTGCTATGCACTCAGTGCATGATGGGAAGTGAGACTGAAGCCATACTGAAGTTAAAGACATTAGCTGCCTGAGTTTTCAGTAATTGAGAAGATCCTGATCAACTGAAGTGATTAGAAGTCTTGAGAAAGACCAACAGACCTTATCAGAGGCTGTTGAAGATTCTTGAAGAGAGAATCCAGGTTATCCTGAGAAGAAGGAGATAAATCCTGAGCAAGACGAGAAGACCTGATCAAGTGATCAGAAGTGAAGATCAAGGCCAGCAGTCTTTATCCCTGACTGCTGAAGATACTTGAAGAAGCTTAAAGTGAAGAAGAGCTACTCGTGTGACTCGAGGAGCCAGGAGAAGCCCCCTGTGAGACTCAAGGTGGAAGAAGTCTTCAGTGGGATTCTGGAGCAGGCTAGTGGGACTCTGGTAACACTGTGGGACGCAGTATAAAGACACTCTTGTGGGACTCAGAAGAGATACAGTGGGACTCTGTATCGACCATTGTAATTTTAACTGGTTATAATGGAGAAACCATGTTGGGGTGTATAACCAACATGGAAAGGACGTAGGCCTTTGGTGTCAAACCTTGTAAATCCTTGTGTCCAGTGCCTTTACATTTACTGCATCATTCAAGGAAAGGTGAGAGATACAATAAGAGTGGATCGAGGCTTTAACCAGTCATAGAGGTTTAATTGTTAAGAATCAATTAGTAAAAAGTTTTTAAGGGATCACTGATTCACCCCCTCCCCCTCTCAGTGATTCACACTGATCTGGGCACTTCAATTGGTATCAGAGGGAGGTTCCCTCTAAAAGATCCAAGGGAGTCTTTACGAAGTGCATATTTGAGGAAGTGAGTGAATACCCTCAAATGGAGATATCTGCCAAGACTCTGAAAAATAGGTAGAAGAAACAGGAAAAGAAGATGAAGAAAGCCTTTCCTAGCTGTGATGAAGTTGGAACAATGAATGATCTTCAAAATTCACTCAAATATCTTCAAAAGACAGTCCCCAAGGAAGTGGAAATGTGTATTACTACTGGCATCCTCGATATTCAAGATGGAAAATTACAGCTAGAAGAAGAAGCCAATTCTATGGAAGATTAATTGGAAAAAAGGGTTGGCATAAACAACACTCTCAGAAAGCTGGTGAAGGCTAAGGATGAAACAGTTTCTCTTTGCAATGATAGATATGAAGATACTTGTGAAGAATTGCAAAGAAGCCTTTCTGAGAAAGAATTATTTAAGATAATGGTTAAAGATGTTTTCCATGCACTGGAAAAGAGGCACAAAGTGTCAATGGTTGTCAGAGATGCTCAACTAGAAGATAAAGTCAAAAGGGTGAAGAAGCTTGACAATTCATTGCTAGAAATGAAGAAGGTGCATGATGACCAGATGAAACAGCTGGTAGAAAATTGGGAAGGAAGGCTAAGAACTATTAAGGATGAGAAGAACTCCCTCAATATGAAATGCTTAGAACTGGAGGTGATATTGAGAAATCAGTAATCACCCAAAGCCAAAGCCTCCCAGTCAGCTGAAAGGAGAAATGTTACTACTCAAGTATGCATTTATCAGGATGATTCTAGAATAAATACATCCTCTAATAAAAGGGCAATAACTTCTAAAAAGAAGGTACCATCCATCCCATCTTTTTCTCATGTTTCTAAATGTGTTTCCAAAAAAAGTGCAGGATGGACGAATAACTCCAAACAAGTATGGATGAAGACAATGAAGAAAGAGAGATCTCCTGAAACAACACAACAAGTCAAGAAAAGTACCCAACAACCGGAAGGACTCAAAAAGTCAAGATTTGTCAGTCAGTGTTGGTGTTGTAACAAATATGGGAACTGTGCAAAAGATTGTTGGTACAATACACTGAATGTAAAAGCACAAAGGAATCCCATGCCAAGGGGGAGCAAGCCAGAGGAAAATAAGCAGCATCCACAGGTCCAGAGACATCTGTTTACTACAAATAGATTTGGATTACTTGACAACATCTGGGATGATTTCAAAAGTGGTCAAAAAGATACATGTCAATCTCCAACTGTATCCAGAGATAAAAAGAAGAGAATATCACTGAACCTGGCTAAAATGGAATCCTTGGGAAGCAAGAAGAAAGTTGAAGATGCTCCCAAGAAGGTTTTGAAAAAGGAAAAGAAGTCCTTGGAGTCTAAATCCAAGATGGGTGATGCATCCAGAAGGAACACCAAGAAAACATGCTTCTACTATGGAAAGAAAGGACACACCATGGATCTTTGTGAACAAGCCATGGAACTGAATAGAAGAAGACTGGACTCAAAAAGACAATCAATCCAGAAGAAGTATAATGGATTTATTGAAAATAAGTTGCCTAATAAAGGTAACTTAACAGCATCAAAAGAACCATGTGGAACATCCAGAACTGAGGTCACACTTCCAAATGACTTGTTATTCATATGGCCTAATCAGTTGCAACTTGCCAGAGAGCTACAGAGAGTTGAAGATAAAGCAGTGGCAATATCTAAGGCAAAAGGAAAGAAAAATATTTCACATGAAGATCAAGTTCTGTGTGTGAGGTGCAATCAAGCTGGACATACTAGTGATAAATGCATGATATTCATTCCGGCTCAGAAGGGATTCTTCAAAAGAATGAAGATTGCACCAGGAGACTCTAGTGCTCAGAAGGCACCTAGAAATAGAGGAGCCACACACAAAGAAGTTAAAGAGGTGTTGAGATCCAAACTAGAAAAAACATCATTGAAGATCAAATGTGAAAGTGTGAATAATGGTGAAAATGGGACATCTCGGTTGAGAGAATCTTCTCAACCTTGTTGTTCACATTGATGAACCAAGGAGGTTCCATCTTATTCCCTAACCACTTGTATTTACATGTTCTAACATTTCAGGGAATTGAAGATGATGATCACTCTCATCTGGAGAGTGATTTGGACATAATGGAGTGCACCCCTTGAGGGGGAGCCAATCTGTAGAAGATGGGATTCTGATATTTAATACCATCTTGAGAAAAGTGAAGGTATTTCAATCATACTTTCATCCCTTGTTTCTTAATTGTATTCATCATGACAATCAAGGGGAGTATTGATTGAAGAGAAATGGTTGAAAGGGGAAGCTTTATCTTTTCCCCTGAACATTCTAATGAGTTTTATGAAGTATGTGCAGGATTTAGCAATTCATTGATATATCTGAAAAATTTCAAACCCCTTGAAGAATGATCTCACATGTACAGGGAATTTTGGATAGCATTGAGTTCCTTGGTTACATCACTCTTGTTTTCTACACCGGGTTAGCCCACGTAGACTTAGAGTTGATCTAATAAAGGTTCTTTACTAAATAGAACATGTGACATCATCCCTCTCTTAGTGATTTTGAATAAAATTCTTTTCTAAGGGAGGAAGAGATTTTTGAAATTGAACCACACCACATCTTTGCATTTGATTTCCAATAAGGGGGAGAAAATATTGGCACACATATTGACACATTCATATGTGCGGGAATATTGTATTGACAACAAATACAAAGGGGGAGATTGAAGTGCACTGTGTTGCATTTGTTTTCAATGTGGTATGTTATTGTCAAGGAATGGATGGATGTCAAGGAGTTTCAATATGTGAATAACAAAGGATGTGATGATGACGATGATGATGAATGGAGAATGGCCATGGTACTAAGCTGAATGTCACTTAGGAGATTCACTAAGTGGCATATGAGGTAATGGTTGAAACATTCTCCATACCATATCAGATGATTGTAGAACTGATCTTAATGTTTCAATACTTGTATCAAGATGATACTAACTTACACCACTTGAAGAATGGATGATGATGGAGAATAATCATTACATCAGACAATTTTTGAGCTGATCTTTAAGTTCCAAGAACCTATATCAAGAGGATACAATGTCACACTATTGTTTGAAGACCATGCATTGTCATAACAATGCATGAGGAGATGAAGATGATCCATCCACAACTACTAAGTGGATGATGTGGATTAATGAAGACCATGCACTGTCTCTTAGTGCATGATGCATTGAAATTGATCCAACTTGATCTTTGATTAGATCAATGAATAAAATTGAATAATTAATTGATTCAAGTGATTCGTTTGAAGAAATAACCTTCGGGAATTCCAATCCGAAGTGATGAATACATGTTAAAGAAGAATTGGATGAATTCTAATGAAGAAGATGAGGAATGTTGTTTGAAGATAAAGAAGGAATGGAATAAGAGGGGCTTTGAATGGCATTTGGCATTGGAAACTTTGTTAATTTGTTTTATACAAAGTCATAAGAATTTACCTTTGCAAAAAATAGGCCAACTAGGGAGGCCATCTGAGGACAGCACCTCGAGCACATGCGGGACCCGAGGGTCAACCGCGCTCAAGAGAGTCCTCAGGCCAAGGCAGCAGCCCTGAGGCAGGGGCGCACCTGAAGGATGCAACGTGGGCACCTGGGGCACACCCGGAGGAGTGCATGGTGGGCCCATAGCGTGCCCGTGTGTGCATTGTAGGCGCCAGTGGCGCGCCCGAGTGGTAGGTGTGGGCGCAGAGCGCGCCCGCAGAAGAACTCGGTGCGGGGTGGCACCGAGAGGGGAGGATATTAAACTGGCCGTTCATTTGGAGCAGAACATTGATAAACCGCGTGGAAACCGGCCACCGATTCTATGTGGGACGATGAATTTTCACCACGGATCGAATCCTGACCGTCCAAGCGATCCCGCGTCGATCTGCGCCGCACATCTCATCCGTCGCGCTCCCGATCTGATCCAGGCCGTCCGATGTCTTTTAAACTCCAGATCCGATGGTTTAGGAGTCTTCCTCTACCTTGAGCTCGCCTAAGGCCACCCGTGGCTCCTCCTTCGAACCAGACGCCTTCCAGAGATGGATTTTGAGTATCCAACCACCTCTGACGAAGCCGAAGTGTCTGTTGAGTTCGTCTCATCAAACCGAATCTATCCATGCATAAATATTGGTTTGCATGCATCAAATGGGAGAATTCAAGTTCGGACGAAGAAATCCAAAGATGCTGAGGCCACGTGGGATTGATTTTGTGCATGGATTAATCCTGATGAAGCCATGCATGCGTTTAAAGATGCATTCACGTGAAGAAGACTGAAGAAAAAGAACCCTCTTTGAAACAGAGAAGAAATCAAGATTTGAGAAAAATCTTAAAACCCGAAAACTTCGGGAGATCAAGTCATATATATGTGGATGATACGAGGCCCCTCTGCCTATATAAAGAGAGGCCGAGACCATTGGATTTCTTGCTGAAACATTGTGGAGTCCCGCGAGTGCCTTACCTCGCGAAGAATTGAGTTGCACGCCCCCTGCGCAGTAGAGAATCCCAAAGCTCCCCATAGCTTTGCGAAGACCCTTTTGCGCACCCCTTGCGCGAAATAAGACAAGGAGGTACCCTGTGCGCCTCCCTTGCATGACAGGAAGTTCCCTCTCTGCCCACACACTTGCGCGGAAGGAGGAAGGAGCCCCGCGGTGTTGCACCTTGCACACCCGAGGACTAGTGCGCTGCCTTGTGCACCCAAGTGCTTGCGCGACAGAAGAGAAGAAGGCCACTTGCACCTTGCGTGCCTTTCACCCATTGAACCCTGCGCGGCAGTGGAGAAGAGGAGAAGCACACGGGCAGTGTATGTGCTAAGTGGAAAGACACACCTAAAGGTTGTGTGCTTAACAAAAGAGGAAGGCCGAGACTATACATTGTGTGTGCACCAAGTGGAGACCACACCAAGTGTGTGTGCAAAGTGGAAGAGAACACCTTGTGTATGTGTGCAAGAAGTGAAGAGAAGGCCAAAGACAAAGAAGAACACTTTGAGTGTGTGTGGGCAAACAAGAATAAGTGAAGGCCGAACCTAGGTGTGTGCAAAGTGTACACATTTAGAAGAAGAAGGAAGAGGACATCCACACTAAAGTTTAACACACTTTTAAGTGTGTGGAAAAAAAGAACAAAGTGTGTGAAGTGACGAAGGTGTGTGTGCTTAAGGTGAAATTAAACTCTTTGAGTGTTTATCACACCAACGAAGAGAAGAAGGGGAGTGCATGCATGCATGCATGCACGTGCACACGTGAACAAGTTGAATCTGCTTGTGTGCAATTTGAGTTGTCCAAGACCAAGAGTTCTTGAAGAATTTGAGAATCCATGCAGTCAGTGCATGAAGAAGAGTTTCTATGCACTCAGTGCATGATGGGAAGTGAGACTGAAGCCAGACTGTAGTTAAAGACATCAGCTGCCTGAGTTTTCAGTAATTGAGAAGAGCCTGATCACCTGAAGTGATCAGAAGTCTTGAGCAAGACCAACAGACCTTATCAGAGGATGTTGAATATTCTTGAAGAGAGAAGCCAAGTTATCCTGAGAAGAGGGAGATAAATCCTGAGCAAGATGATAAGACCTGATAAAGTGATCAGAAGTGAAGAGCAAGGCCAGCTATCTTTATCCCAGACTACTGAAGATACTTGAAGAAGCTTAAAGTGAAGTAGAGCTACTCGTGTGACTCGAGGAGCCAGGAGAAGCCCCCTGTGAGACTCAGGGTGGAAGAAGTCTTCAGTGGGATTCTGGAGCAGGCCAGTGGGACTCTGGTAACACTGTGGGATGCAGTATAAAGTCCCTCCTATGGGACTCAGGAGAGATACAGTGGGACTCTGTATCGACCATTGTAATTTTAACAGGTTATAATGGAGAAACCATGTCGGGGTGTATAACCAACATGGCAAGGACGTAGCCCTTTGGTGCCGAACCTTGTAAATCCTTGTGTCCAATGCCTTTACATTTACTGTAGCATTCGAGGAATGGTGAGAGATACAAGAAGAGTGGATCGAGGCTTTAACCAGTCATAGAGGTTTAATTGATAAGAATCAATTAGTAAAAAGTTTTTAAGGGATCACTGATTCACCCCTCCCCCTCTCAGTGATTCACACTGATCTGGGCACTTTAGTTTTAAAAAAACATCTCTTATTATCATACCATTATTCTATTTTCACATTTATGTTACTATTTCTTACTATTATAGAGCATATAATCTCAAAATTTTTTATTTTTCTGTTCCCTATGTTATGCATAATTTTATTAAGAATAATATGTCTAAGAAGAGTGATACTTCTGAAGAACATAGTGGGAGATGATTTTTATATTTTATGAATTAGGTTTTTTTTCTCCATGTTTCTAAAGACACTATTAATATATGATTCTAGAATGGATCGTTATGATTTATTAGTAATAATCATCAATTAAGATCGAATAACTATGTATGAAAGGTTTAGGTCAGTATACAATGGGATACATATCCTTTTGGAAATCCAAGTCATTCGGGTCATAGAGACTCTAGGATAATGATGTTCCTTTGGTTATTCAACAATGGTAATTAAGTGGAGTGAAAGGTACCAGGATAATAGATCTTCCCAATAGGAAGGTAGAATGTGCATGCACTGTTAGGTGAGAAGCCTCAAAAATAAGTTTAGGCATTCTTAACATTTTCATATATCCTTACATCCCCATGAAACTGATTTGGCATAGTTGTTTCCCATACCACATGACCATCAACACTGGGGAAACCTCTGAGGATGTAGTAAAATGAGCATGTGATACAAGCGAAGGTCACACCAGGATAACCTATTTGGTGAATCTAAAGAGATATAGGTGTGCTAAAATCTATCATTCAGTCTTCCTCCCACACTAGAAACGGTGGTGTTCCCCACAATGATTTTTCAACTTTCACGGTGCAGAAAATCATATAAAGAGGGTTAGTGTATCTTTATGACTGGGATCAAGGTGTGATGATTACTCTCAAGCTAGGAAACATTACATATGATTGGTGAAATGTAATTATGAGAAATAAAAAAAATAAAGGATCTAAATAGCCATGTGTTAGATTTTATTCTACTGGGACTTTGGTCCAAAAAAATTTTAATGGGTATTCAAGCCACCAGGTCCTTTGGGTCTGGTAATGGGTTACCTATAAACCCAATGTAAAATGAGGGCTTTCTTTCCTTAAAACAAATGGGGTTGTCTCCCCTACCTAGTAAAAAATATTAATAAGTGATTTGAGTCAAAAAATAATTAAATAATTGAAAATTTATTATATTATGTATGTATTAATCAATAAAATTGTCACTAAATATTACTATTTTTAAATATATAGAGGGTAACATCAAAATCTAACCAAAATATGAGATTTAACAAAGCATTTTGTATTATATTGAATCCTTATCACCTTATTTTTACCATTTTAAATTTTGTTTCTCGTAAAAAAGGAGATAAATATTTTTCATGGTCACTATTTTACATTTAAAACAATTGAAATCCAAAATAAACTCTAGGTATAATTGATTAAGAGAGAAAAATCAAAATTATTTTTTATTTGAATAAAAACATTACCTAGATTCCCAAAATATTAAACCTAGAATTGTATGTAAAATTTATATTTTAAAATTAAATATACGAATTATTAAATATATATTAGGTCTATAAGAAAGTATTATATAACATTAAATTAATTATTCTAACGTTATAATTTCATTAAGATCAAATTATTTGAATAATTTTTATTTCTCACTATTCACCCAAAAAATTAATTATTTCTGAAAAATAAAAAAAATCACATGAAGATAATTTTTGACATGATGAATTATAAAATGAAATTCATTTCATAAAGTTTAAATTATAAAATTTTGGAGTTTAGAATTTATTCACATTCTTGAAAAAAAAAATTGTTTATTATGCAATGCTTTCAATAGAATGAAATGCATAATTATTAAAAATGTATCTCATGTGTCACATTCTACCCCCTTCAAAAATTACATCCTAGAGATTTCTAGAATTTTATATCATTTACAATGTGAGTTTTTATTCATCATAACATATTTAGGTTCCCATGTATCCCCCTTTAACATTTGATTTCCCTATAATACCTTTACTAGTCTAGTCGCCAAAATTTCCAACACTTTCTCTTTAGTATCAAAAATATATATATGATATTCAATCATAGATAGAATATGATATAATTCCATTTATTCATAGGTGAGTACAAGTGTTGGTTCTTGAATATACATCCTTAATAGTTAGATATAGAACACATCATCTACCTTAGAGAAGTTTAGTGGCATTTCCAAAAGGTAATCTTGATATCCAATTCCTTCCAAAATCACAAAAGGCATGATGTACTTGGGAATTGGTTTCCCCTTTATTCCAAATCATATAAACTTATTCTATGGGGATAATTTAAAGAAAATCCCATAATTAAAACTACATCTCCTTCCTTTATTTATCGGTATAGTCCTTTATCCTGATTTGAGATACCTTTATAAGAATCTAAATAAGTCTCACAGTCATTGTTGTCTACTCAACATGATGAAGTTATAAAAGATTAATTTAAACAACTTCATCCCAAAAATTTACTCTACAAACTAATCCCTCATATAACGCTTCATATGGGTACATTTAAATTCTTTAATTGAACCTAATATTATATTAAAATTCTACTTATCGTAAACACTGGTCCCACATACCTTAAAAGTAAATTTTGAAAGACCTCGATGTGTCTTATAAGGTTTGAATATTCATTTCATACTATCCATCCATTTGATGATGATGCAGATTTTATAAATTTAGCTCATTGTGGAGAGGCTTATACTGATATTTCTAGATTGTTTATTAAAATCATGGACCATAATCCCATAAAATAAAACTAGTTTCACCAAGAAGTATTACATATTTATTTATATATAGTATTTTGAGGCACTAAAGTGGTATATCCTCCTTATAGAGAGTAAATTTGTAGGCATAGTAAGTAAATTAACAATTACCCATATATAATCATTTGTTTTAGTGTTATTTGGAAATCTATTGAAAATTTTCACAGTCATATCATCCCACTTACTTATAAAAATAGGGAGTGATTTCATGGATCATTTAGGATTTTTTATCTCAACCTTTTATTATTGATATACTAAGTATCTTGGTAAGAAGTCTGAAATCTTATTTTTTAAAATTTCCCAAAACACTATTCTCTTAAAATTCTTTAAACATTGGTGCTACCAGGCTTTATAGAGAAATTTTAGCTATAGGATCCATCATGTAATTCCACCTTTATCATAGTTGTTGATGAAACACATATAAAGGATCCTAATTTTAGAACACCATATTTATAAAACAAAATATCTTCTAGATTCTGATCATTCATGACATTTACATTCTTTTATAAACTCTTGTCCTTAAAAGGGGGGTTTTAACTTCTCCAATTAATATATTTTCCCAATATTTTTAAAATATATTGATGTTTCCCCATTCTTATAGGTTCCCATATCCAATTTTGTTATATCCTTGAATATGGTATCTTTCTCAATCCTAATTTTTTTTTCATAACTCCTAGATATTTACTATTAAATGCATTGGCCACTTTATCTTCCTTCACAAGTTTCTAGTGTTTTTATAAATTATAATTCATCACCATTTTATCATTTGGTTATATTTTTTTTTTGAAAATATGTATTTATTAATTTAGTGATCTATATATATATTACATCTTTTAGTATAGAGAAAAAGCCTTTATATATTCAAGTAATATTTTACAGTTTCTAGATCAATATCATGGGTTGGATAATTGTTTTCATAGCTCATTAAATTTCATGATATATAAACAAAAACTCTATCATTTTTTATAAGGAGTAATTTGAGTCCTTTATTATATGAATCACTATATATAAACAAATTGTCCCATTCTGAAAGTAATTTCAATATCAGGGAATAAAAAAATATCTTATATTATTATTTTGAAAAAAAATTACATTATTTTGACCAAATTAACTTAACCACTTTATGTGGAAACATGGTTAATGGGTTAGATAATTTGGATTTTTTATGAAAAAATGCTGATTGTAAACTGCTAATATAAGGAAAAATTGTATCTCTTTTATTCTTGGTACTGTATTTTATTCATTCAATGCCTCTATCATTGAGGTTTCAAATGATATTACATCCTTAATGAAAATAATATGTAGAAAATAAACTTCTTCAAGTCTTAATATTAAATTAAAAATTTCTCATATAAATCATTCCCTCTACGTGTTTAAAGAATGATTATAAAATTTATTTCATAATATTTATGTCATTTATAGTATAAAAATATATATTTGATAAATACCACAAAAAAATTATAAAAATATATATGAAAAAATAATAATATACCAAGAGATAGAGGGTTTATTAGTACATCAAAAGGAAATTAATTTAAACTCATAATTTCCATACCTGATATGAAATTTTATCCTTGTAATATCTTATATTATTTCTGGATATTTATGATACCAAAAACAGATGTCAATAATGGAATGAACTTGATCTCCTTGATTTAAATTAAAAAATTCATTAATTTGAGGAAAATTATACTAATTATTTATATTAATTGTATTGGTTTCCATATAACCACTGAAAAACCTCAGATACCCAACCCTATTATTAATAAAAATCAAAGTGTGACCCATTGGTGAAACACTAGGGTAAATGAATTTTTTATTACATAACTATTAATTTTTTTTCATTAGTCCCACAAATTCTATTTAGTCTATTTTATCACTAGTCATTGATATAGTTTTTCATCAGGGATAATTTTAATAAAAATCTCAATTTCACACTCGAGATAATTTCTATATAACTCTTCATGAAAAAAATCAATATATTCCTATATAATATGATAATATTATTTTATAAGGTGACCTTTCTTATCCATTGATATTTTTTATTATTCCACTCCTATAATCCCATTTATGTGGGATACAAGGGGTGGAATTGTACCACATTCATATGATGTAGTCTATCCTTTGAAGAAAATCGATTCCACATCTCTATCATGAGTTTTAATATCCTTTTTTTGTCCATAAAGTTTCACATTATACCTTGAAATCCATTCCATATAATGGATTATATAAAAATAAACTATTTATATAACAAACAAGATCGAAAATATGCTATGTATATTCATTATAATGGAAACGAGATAACATATCCTCATTGAAATAATATTTTAACTATGTGACTTGATTTAAAATACCCTTATTATGTTGACAGGAAAAGATTTAATTCATGTAGAATACATGGGAAATATAAAAGTGTAAGAATATCTAGAATCCAATAAATAATTATATAACTTTGAGCTTACAATCAAAGTACATACCAACACATCTTTTGGAACCTAAACATAAGCTATAGAAATTAGAAAAGCTTGGCCTTCCCTGCTTTTCCTATTCTATGTAAGTTCCCCTACTTCTTGGGGAATTGGTGTGAATAATTATCCATCTTTCTACTGTTGAAGTAATGGGTATAAATTGTTAATATCCTTCTCATACATTCATGTGATAATCATCCCTTATCTCCACACCTATAACAAACTCTAATACCCTTTAATCATTTAACAAGATGTTTCTTTCTATAATTTTCACATTATCGAAATCTCATCTTTCCTTTCATCCTCTTTGGTAAATCTCTTGTTTTCATGGATCTCAATTGGCCAATTCTTTTATTGATTTACCTTGAATATATAAGTCCTATAAAATTCATTATTTCTCTAATGAAACATTATAATATATCATCATATGTTTTAAATGATTGGGAGACCAGTTCTCATTTGAGGTTCACCGTAATACCATAAAAGAAACAGTTAATATTATTTGTATTATAAAGGTAGTATGTTGCATTATTTTCTAGTTTGGTGAATCTTTACAGATATTCCGTACCACTTTTCTCTCCCTTATAAATTATCTTAAGTAATTTCCTTTCTATTTCAGCGAATTTATATCAAGGAAAATACTTCTCAAAGCATATCATATTAATAGTTCTCAATTCTATACATTCTATTTTATTATCTTCTTTAGTATTCTTAATCAATGACAACAATTGATCATCATCTCGATTTAAACTACACACTTCTAAAATAATTTTACCCTTTCATTACTTACCAAATCCAAGAATATCCTTTAATGGGATTGATTAATTGTTCAACTTCCAATGGATTATTAGTTCCATCAAAAGATAGAGGCTCTTATTACATAATGTTATCCAACATAGGTTCAATGTTCTATAAAATAACTTGTTTCTTTATATAATAAAGGTTATTTGTTATAAACTGGTTTTGGATTCCTAATATATCCATGATCTTATCAACTCCCAAACCCACTAAATTGACTTTCCTATAATGTAAATCAATAAATTGACACTGATTCTTGATATGATATCTCTTTTTTCTATTTGGATCCATATTTGAAAAATTCTCCACACATAATTAGCTCATAAAATCAAGATTATTGACCTATAATATAAAAAATCAGTAAAATTTAATAAATATCTTATTTTTTATAAAAATTATTATTATATTTGTGATATTTAAAAACTATTGATTTTAAGGCCCTTTTAATATTACATTGTTACCAACTATTATAACCCCGAAACTAGTAACCCTGAGCTATTGTTTACATTATTACATTTATAATAAATACAAAGGATTTCATCATGATTGAACAATTAGTTTAATGATCTTGGGAGAATATATATATATAAATTATTTCCAGATTACATTGGAAAAATAAAACATTTTCTGAAATACATTATTTCATACATGATGATCTTTCAAATAATACAACTTTATTTCCTAGGGAAAAGGAAAATATAATAATGTTTGAGATTAGATTCTTAGTAAAAG
Organism: Viscum album; assembly: GCA_963277665.1. Lineage (NCBI taxonomy): Eukaryota > Viridiplantae > Streptophyta > Magnoliopsida > Santalales > Viscaceae > Viscum > Viscum album. The sequence goes on from OY728138.1 coordinate 1,857,158,820, forward strand.
AAACCATAAAATTGAATAAATCATGAGTTAATAATGCATTGACAATATGTTTTGGTGGATGCTCAATACATCTTCTATTTAATAAATAACTTAATAAAAAAATTATTCATTGACAGTATCAATAGAATAATCACATGGATAATAACTACTAAAACATTAATGATTGAAATGAGTTATATCATACATCATGATCTTAACATCAAGTATAAAATCCATGACACTAATAACTATACTATAAATTCCTTATGATAAGGAATTTCAATGAATGGGTATGTATACACAAAATACCAAACTAATTCGGACAATTTTTCCCATGGGACTTTTCGATGCATTTACAGAATATCTAACACTAGTCCCAACATATTTCTTACTTATATAAAATGAATTCCATATATATTGAATTAATAATAAAATTGAAAATAAATATTTTTTAATAATCAATAAATATATTTATTGAATCAGGAATATGATAAAATAGTACTTCCCATTTAATTGGAATAACTTTATTAATTGGATTCCTTATAATAACACCATATATTGAAATATTATATTGTTAATACAATATCTAAGTAATATAAATGTTACTGAATATATCCATGATACAAAAAATTTGGACATAAAGGATAAAAAAATGTCTCATGAATAATGGAGAGTGATAAAGAACATGATCACAATAAAGTAAATTATCTCAAAATAATTTATTATCAATCATTTAGAAAATGGTTATAGAGGACAATAAATTCATTATAAATTAAGATTAAAAATAATGGAAGGTCTGTTAAAAACAATTGTGCAAAATGGAAAAAAAAAATTACAAATAACATTCCTTATATTTTTTGTAACTTTTTTTTAAATACAAAATTATAAATCATTTCCAAACTTATTTTCAACCTTTTAGAAAATAATGTATTTTTAATTTAATAAAAAAGATAAATATTCATATATTAATGAAAAATTACATTATGTTAATGAAATATAATAACATTTGGAGGAAGGTAAATAGAAAATAATAATCATAGGTGCTGGAAAAGTTATTCCTATCACATTTGTTAAAAAGGTAATTCCTTTCATACTTTTCTAAAAATTAAATAGTAAATTTTTCAGAAAAAATTATAAAGATTAATTTTAAATATTTATAAAAAAATTAAATCATTTCATAAAAATAAATTTACAAATCATTTAAATATATATGAATCATCAATTTTGTTTTTGAAAAAATGGATTTGGAGGAAAAATATAAATGAATAAAATGAACAAATAAGGTCAGTATTTCATAAAAAAAATATTTTGGTCTTCAATTACCAAATAGAGGAAAATTTTGAATAAAAAATTTTAAAAACAAAAAATAACTAGATTATAATAAAATAGATTGGTTTAAAGAAATTAAAGAGTATATAATTATTCAAACATGAATTAAAATAAGAACAATCCTTAGTAAGAGTTAGATTTTAAAATAAACTGTTACAGGTTTAATAATTTTTTAATTAAAACCATTTAAAAGTGGAATGTTTAATTGAACCTTTAAATATAATGAATAAAGATTTATTCATGATATAATATGTCAAATTTTTAGTATATATACCATATAATGAAATTAGGTATAAAATGTTAAAAATTTCTTCTTATATTGGAATTGAGATTAAAAACCCTAAACATACATTCATATTTCTTTAGATACATTCTACCCTCTAGAATAATCAATTTAAATTTAATAAAAACATGACTAAGAACGCTTTTTATATATATTAAAAAAATATACTTTTATAATTATTTTACATCCATTAATTTAATAGTTCTCGTTTGTGCCAACTGTTTATGGCTGTTCATTCAATTTTTATAAAATTAAATAAGAAAAGTAACCATGGTTAAAGATATCATGAAATAGTTCCTCAATATAATTTTTTTAATAATATTTTAAATATCATTTTTATTCATTATAAAAAAATAGAATCATCCATGCAATGTGGTAATAAAAAAAGAATCACATCACTTCGTGGAGGTGGTAGTCAACATGTACACACAAGAGACATAATAATTTTCCAACAGATGGCAGCGAAAAAAGTTAGATGATATATTATATGTTAACAATAATTATTATTTCATAAATAAAATATATTTTCATTAATTCCATATTTATATTAATCCATGTGAGGTAGTGATGAAATTTGAATTACACAACTATGTGGAGAATATAGGTTATATATACACACAAGTCATGTATTCAATTTCAATATGAATTAAATAAGACAAAAAATTGATGCACCATTAAAATATTAATATCTCAATATGGTAAATATAGTTATGTAATTATTTTAAGATTTTAATTTATGATTTTAAGGTTGTTTAAGAAGAAATGAACATAGAAATTCTCGATAAGAACATATAAATCTTCTTTTGGAAATCTCATTTGGTTGTAACCTTATGCCTTCATGTAGTGGTCTTTTAGGAAGAAAAAAACCTAAATGATAGGAATATGAATTTTTAAAATATTTTTAATTGATTGAGACAAATGTCTCAATATGTGTGGATATGTTATATCTACTGGTTCCCTTTTATAAGTTATTTTGGTGGAAAACATGTAAATACATGAAACTTTATTATATAATATATTTATTACTCAAGTAAAGTGGTTAAAAATTGTCATATTTTAGAATATTATATGGTTGAAATAAATTATAAAACCAACCAATGATATTTAAACACATTCTTTGAGTCATCTTGATGCCTTATCCCTTTATTTTACCCATTTTAACTTTTTTACCCTTATCCTAGGTGATAAATATTTACATGGCTACTATTCAATATGACCAAAAATTAAGACGAACTTATTACAAAATATTAATTATTATAAATAGAAATTTGGATCCCATTTTACATGATTAAAATTTTAAAATTGGTAAATATTAATTTTAATGTATTATCACAAAACATATTGAAAACCCCTAATATAAAATTATGTGTTTTAGGCATAAAAATGACTTAATTAAAAATAAATTGCAATTCTAATTCACAAGGAATTAACTGGATTAAATTAAATGATATTAGATTTTTTTACTTTTAATCCAAATAAAAACTTAAAATAACCTTTTTTATTATTTACTAAGAGAGAAAAATAAAAAATAGTTTTTATTTGATTAAAAACATTAATTAGATTTTCAAAATGTTAAAAACATATATTTCTAAGTTGAAACTTATATATTTAAATTAATTATATTACATATTAAATATATATTTGGTCTATAAAAATGTTTTATAAACATTCAATTCATTTTTATATCGTTATAATTTCAAATAAGTTATAGTATTTGTAAAATCATTGTTTCCCATTATTCACCCAAAAATAAACTATTTTTAAAAACTATCAATGGCTTACCATAAGCTACTTTTTGAATGGTAAATTAAAAAAAGAAATTAATTTTCAAAAAATTCAAATTATAATGTTTTATAATTTCTGTAAGGTCATTATTTAATAAATATATGTGCATTAAGTTATAGTTTCTTTCAAATGAAATATCTACTGACAATTATTGATGCTTTTGTGTTACAATGTCTCTCTATTTCTATCTATTTCACTTTATAACAAAAAAATTAATAGTAGGTACAAAATATATATTTTCAAGTTTCAACAAATTGATATGAGCATTAGTCCATTCAGTGATGTTGTTATTATCCCCACATCACTTTAATGATATTTTATTATAAAGTTATATCCATATGTAAATTATATATAAGTAAGCCATTATAATAATTTATATTAGAACCCAATGGTGTTAAATATTTCAAAACATTATTCTTATTAAGTTTGACTAGACACCTTGATATAAAGGTTATCATACATGTACTTCTATGAAAATAAATTGGTAGTCTAATTTCCCTTATTGGGAGGGATTTTCCATGAACCACTAACAAAAAATTTCTTATTACCTATGAATAAAGTAAGTACACCCCCTTGGTCGATATGGAGGAGGACGATCACAAACACCATTATCCAATTGTAAATATTTATAACTAAAATATTCTACTAAATTAAATACTTATATAGTGGGGGATTCAACGATTAAAATGATATAAATATTCAAATAAAAACATAATGAAAATAATACCCAAATAATTAAATAAAGAAAAAATTGTTTTTCATATGGGTTCATGGTAAAGAAATAATTTTTATTTTAGATAAATATCATACCATAATCCTCAATATAGTTATTAATGTATATCACTCTACATACTCCCATTCAAAATACTATTACCCCACACCGAGATCTCTATAGATAGGGTAATCCTTACTAGAACTATGGCTAAGAGATCTCTTTTCCAAACATCACCTCCATAATGGTAATCCATTATTTAAAAAATTATAATGGTGAATGAGGGTAATATATATGAATAGAAATCTGAATATATATTTATAGGGTGATGGATAGATATCACAACCTAATCAGTTTAACTACCATTAACATCCTAGAATAATATGATGATAACACACTTGAGAATATGAAACTTAAAAATCACTACATCCTCCATCAAACAATAGAAAGGGTTAGTTATCTATTTTCATGGTGTTGAGAAGATGTATGGACAGATAAAAAAAACATGACTCAAATTTAATTGTTATAGAATAATACTAATGTATATTAGAAGTATAGAAAATATTATTACTATAAAACCCTACATAGAAAATTAAATAATCTTATCCTCTGAAGGATGTGGAATTATAAATTTATAGAAAAAGTGGGACATATTGTTTGTATAAATCTATATATCCAAAAGATGGTGTGTGGTATCCCAATTTAAAATAAAATTCTAGAAAATTATTGTTACTTAAATTTTTTTATTATCTCTCTTGGATATATACCAACAAAAGATAAGCTACGTTTTGTGTGTATAGAAAGTGTAATGACTGTATTATTAAAGAAACAATTTCTACCATGGATGACAGTTCAAATTCCCATCAACCAATTTCCAATGCATTTATTAAAATAAACGATCCCAAATATCTCATGTTCAAATTTATAAAAATGTTCATTTATATAGTATCTATCTATAAGTGATGTTTTATCTCAATTGGATGAGACCTAGAGAATATATGGGTCAATTGTTAAAAGTCTATAGAGCCTAGAATATATTCCAAGGACCAACTTAAGAGCTATATTTAGGCCATGATTTTTTATATTGATTATTTTTTTCATGTTCTATAACATTTAACCCATTGAATTTATAGTCAAAAAATTAAATTTCACACTTTTGATCATCATATCAAAATAAAAAAATAAATTTAAAATACTTAATATCTGAATTTTTTATTTATTTTAAAATTTTCTCATATCATTCAAAAAAACTAAAAATTTTATCATTACACTTATAATATCATATTGATGTTATTTAAAACATTAAAATTCAATGTGAAATTATTGAAAATATTTCCTCTCTCAGTTCTCCTACACATAATTATTGCACACATTTGTAATTATATATACAAAGGTTAAATTTACATACCAATGTAAAAAAATGACAATACTACTAAATTATCATGTCAAGGGAAATTATCATTCCACATACATGGATCTAAATTTCTAAATTACAAAATTAATTATAAAATTTCATTCTATTTCAATCTTATCATCATGTTCATGTCATTCCTACTTCCTATTAAAAATAATTCAATTTTCACTCTAGGAATTAAGATGTGGAGTTTTTCTCATTTTTAATAACATGTGTAATATCCATAGTATTATGAAAATTCTCATTTCTCTATACCATGATACATCAAAATATTTTTAATCATGAGGAATTTTCATGTTGATTTTGAGGATGAGAGTTGGTAGGTAAATAATTAAACAATTTATTGCAAAAATAAATAGGTTAAACTGTTATTTACTAATTCATGAATATTTATAGGAAAACATACATAATTACTTACTCAATTACCATTATAATATGTACAACACAACAGATTTCTTTGACACAGATCATGAGTCAAATAAGTTTTGAAATAAATTATTCATCCCAATTATCCAGTTTTCTTATTATTATTTTTGTTTTCAATATAATATGAGATGAAAATTGAATATAATAAATGAATTTAAATTAATGGAATTTAAATTTTAGAGGTACATGCATCACAAAATTAAGTACAACGAAAAATTCAATCTCATCTCCATTTTTTCATTTTTTCCTTCATTTTATATTTTTATTTATTTCAATTTAAGGAGAAAAAAAATGATCCAAATGAAACACAAAAAATAATGATCCATTTCAATTATCAAAATTTAAAAATGAAGAAACACTAAGTAATAAGACACATTCCAAATAACCCACATAAATATTACTCCCCCCATACTCAAATATGAAATATACATGAAAAATATTAAGGTTGAATGTAAGTAAAAAAAATATTATAATTTCTCATAAACCTATACATATTTTTTTTGGATTATAATGGAAAATAAGGGTATAAGAAAAGATAAGACTCAAGTTAAATATGTTTCTATCAATAAAATCATAAATCATTTCCAAAAGAGGCTATGAAATACAATGATTTAAAATTCAAAAAATACATATTTGGATTGAAAAATATGACTCAAGACTCTCAAGAAAAAATGAAATGTAAGTACTGTTTCACAATTTTTTAGAAACCCCCCCCCCCATCAAGTTCAATTAGAGTTTCAATTTGGATAGTACAATTGCACAACAATTTCAGAATTAGTCAACATTTCATAAATGAAATAATTCGAAACTAAGAAAAAAATCCATTCAGTAATCATTTAAAAACTAATACATTCAAATTATGTAATGTTATAAAAATACTATGTTTATTTCAATTTCAAAAATTATTAGATATAATATCAAGATACTTATCACGACCCGTCCCCCTGGGCCCGTCTTGTGACTACCCCAAGCCTGTCTTCCAAAAGCCAGGGGCTGGAAACTAGCACCAAAAGGCATATTCCCTAAAACTAGTAAGGCATATCCTTTAAAACCTGTAAAGTTACAAAACCAAGCCTAGAGAAAGATACAAACACATGAAAACTATATAACCAAAAGAGTGTTGAATGTAAAAGGGGCCGGGATACAATCCCAACAATAAAGGTACAAGTACAACTGAAATAAAAAACAACTGAAGATAGTGAAATGAATACTAATGGATCGTCCTCTAAGGTTCCTACCTGAAGGTTAGGTACAAATCGCATCCTCAGCACTCCACGTACACCCGTCTCCTCTGCGTACCGACACACCATAAGGTCCACCTATGGGTATCGTCCAATCCTTATACTCTCAGCCTCAGTCAGCGTTGTCTGTCGTCTGCATCCAACACAACAAGGTGCGGGCATAGCTTGTGAAGGGGTGAGTATAACGATAATCAGTAGGGACCTTGATACCCTCAGGGTCTCACAAAAACCACCAAAGATAAACCACAAAGTTTTAAATCAATATATAACCCTACATAGGTATATGTCCATACATATACCTAATTTATCATGTAATCTATCTCAATCATGAAGAAAACACAGAGATACTGACAAAGCTCACAGCAAGATTTATTCTAGGGGTAATAACAAGTAACATCCCTAGTCAAAGAGTTGAACACCTTGGATGGTGGAGATCCCCTCCTCTATTGAGTATAGTGGCCCTGTAGCATCACATAGAGGCGCTTCCCACAAATCTTGAACTATTGAGGTACTCCTCCTTTCGAGTACCGTGGGTCTACCGTATCACATAGAGGCAGTCCCCACCATGGGTCTATCGCGTCACACAAAGTCTCTCCCCCTCGTTACATGTTGAGGTACTCCTCCTGTCGAGTACCGTGGGTCTGTCGCGTCACACAGAGGTGCTCCCTACCGCGGTCTATTGAGATACTCCTCCTATCGTGTATCATGGGTCTTCCGCATCACACAGAGGTGCTCCCCACCGTGGGTCTACCACATCACACAGAGGTTCTCCCCACCATCGGTCTGCTGCATCACACATAGGTGCTCCCCACTAGGCCTGTCAAGTCACTCAAAGTCGAAAAGGTCATCATTCGTCAAGTCATAGGTAGCTACTAGGTTGCCACACTATTCCCATTCATCTCCTGGAGGATCCGCTCCACAAGCTACTGGTTGAAATTCCAACTACCACAAAGTCTTAGAAAGAAGAATCTCAAAGGTCCTATATGTCATAGGGGTCTCAAAGCAATAGACGATGCGTCAATCGGACGCATGTTCTTGGAGTTATTAGCCTTTTAGTCCCAGGGGCCTGGTTGGATTCGTGCTCGATCAAACCTGACCATTCCCTATCTTAATCCAAAAATCGATTGGGGTATATTCAAAGGGACCATCTCAATCTAACATTTCCAGCGCCGCTGACGATTCATCAAACAGACGTCTGGTGCCAATGTTATGGCCAAAAGAAAGTAAATGGGCCGTAGCGGGACCGGGTCCGGTCCAACCTGGTCGGAAAAACCTGGCTCGACCCGGCATGCATTGCGTCCTGGACCATTGGGTTCGGCCCAACCCACTGGGTCCAGCCCGACCCTCTGGGTGGTATGGTAGGACGCGAGGGTTCGGCAGCGGATGGCACGAGGCTGCAGGGCGACTCTGTGAGGGCGGCTCGGCCAGGAGGGCGGAGTCCATGGGGCGGCTCAGCCGGAGAAGCTCGGGGCGGCGGGGCGGCTTGGCTGCGGGGCGGTTCGGCCAGAGTGTCACATAGAAGTGCCGTAGGGCGACTCAAAGGGGCGCGATAAGGGTGGCTTGGCTTGGGGCGGCGCGGGGAGGGCGATTCGGCCCGGGGCGGCACTGCGAGGGCGGTTCGGCCGAGGCGGCATGACGAGGGTGGTTCGGCAGGGGAGGCGCGGTGAGGGAAGTTCGGCCGGGGTGGCGTGGTGAGGGTGGTTCGGCTGGGGCGGCGCTTCTAGGCCACGGGCGGCGGGTTGGTCGGGGAAACAGTGGTTCGAGTGCTGGTCGGCCCGGCTGCGAACGGCGCGGCGCGACGGAGGCCGCGGGGCGTGGAGTCCATGGGGCGGTGTGGGGCGTGGGGGCCACGGGAAGCGATGGCGTTGCCTTCATTTCCTTAATCGTGTTCAACACCACAAAACATCAGAAGATTTTTGGAGGGGTCGAGCCATGTTTGATTGGTCCGTACCGTCCACGTTAGAGTTGTAGCATATGGCTCAACAAGAACTTGAAGAAGAAAGTCAATCTTTATAACCTCCCACAATGATTTATTCCCAAACCTAAAAAAGAAAACAAGGGAATATCATGGGAAATGTATTTATTCACAAATAAACCCCTACCTTGTTTGATTTTTGATGGAGATCATGAGATGGAAACGGTGAAGGTGAAGAGAGTTCCAATGATCGTCGCTTTCGCAGTCACGCTTCCGAAGTCTGTTTGAACATCGTCCACATTCTTCAATCCCAGAGTGTGTTCTTCATTGGAGAGCTTTCTCCCAAGTTCTCCCAATCCTCCTTGGCCAAGACGTTTCCAATAAAAGAATAGCCAACCAAATATAATATGTTTATCTATTTTATTTTTTGAAATCAATGTTGGCATAATTAATTGGCATCAATAAATGGGTTGGGCTGGCATAATTAAAAATGGATGATACCACAGGTTATCTCCCATTAAAGGGGAGTTCAAGGGGTTTCTCTCATTAAGAGGGGAGTTCAAGGGGTTTCTCCCTTTAAGATGGGAGTTCAAGGGATTCAAAAAGGGGGTTTAGACACAGGTGGTCCCCACCCCCATAACACATCATGGGAGGTTTTACTAGCTCGGGTGGTCCCGACCACCGAGCAATCAATTTGAAGAATAAAAATCTGGTGGTACCCACCACCACAATATCCACTAGTGGGGGGTCACAACAAAAAAATGTTTGATTATTTTCTTTTATTATTTCCATGAAAAAACCCAAAAAATATTATTCACCCTCGACCAACTGTCGTCGAGGTGAATATCTCCTTAAGCGAATAAAGGCGTTGCGAGTTCAACGGTGTACTCGGATTTCAATTCCATGCAACGATTCAAAAGTTATAAAAACATGCTCGTACGTTTACTGAAAGTACCTGAAAAAAAGTTCAGAAATTCATTCTGGGCTCTCCGGTCCTCAAAATCACACGCCGTCAATTTTCACGGACTCGTAAAATTCCTATTTAATTAAAAAAAATTACATGGAATTTCCAAGTCTTTAAATTCTCCCCACCTAAGGGATTTACATCCCCATAAGCAACAACTCAAACTAAGGGAACAAGTGGGGGTACTGAGCATGCATCTAAGCCTCCCGCTCCCATAAGCTCTCCTGGAGGTTCCCATTCTTCTAGTGAACGCGCACTAGAGGTATCGACCATCCACGAAGGACCCGATCTTGTCGATCCTCAATATCTACTGGAACCTCCATAAAAGTCTCCACATTATCGACGCCCAAATCTCCATGGTCGATGATGTGAAAAGGGTCATGCACGTATCTCCTCACCTGGGATACGTGGAAGACGTAGTGCACCCAGTGCAACTAAGGTGGAAAAGCTAAGAGGTAATCTATCTAGCCAACTCTGATAAGGACCTAGAAAGGCCCGATGAACCTCGAGAATAACATTCCACCTCGTCCAAATCTCTAAAATCCTCATCGAGGTGAGACTTGTAGAAAAACATGGTCGCCATCCTTGAACTCTAGAGGTCTCTGTCTCCTATTGGAATATGACTTCCGCCTGCTCTGTGCAGTCATCATCCACTCCTAGATGATCTATACCATCTCTCTGGTAGCCCGTACCATCTCTTGTCCCATGAGTGTAGACTCCCCTGGGTCAGTCCAACACAAAGACGATATGCAAGATCACCCGTACAATGCCTCAAAAGGTGCCATCTCTTTGGTGGAGTGATAGCTGTTGTTGTATGAAAACTACACCAAAGGAAAATGAAACTCCCAGCTGCGACCAATGTCGGGGACACAAGCACGCATCATGTCCTCAATGGTTTGAATGGTCTGATCAGTCTGGCCATCTGCTTGAGGATGGAAGGCGATGCTCAAATGAAGCTGCATCCCGAAAGCCTCCTGAAACCCCTTCCATAGCCGGGAAGTAAAACATGCATCACAATCGGAGATAATCTTCAAGGTTACTCCATGTAACCGTACAATCTTCTGCACATAGAGGTGTCTCATGCTCTCTATTGAACCCTTCTCTCTGATCAGTAAGAAGTGGGCCGACTTGGTGAGTCGGTCGACGATCACCCAAATCAAGTCATGACCTCTGGATGTATGTGGAGTTTGTGTCATGAAGTCCATGGATATCCCATACCACTTCCACTCTGGGACCTCTAAAGGCTGAACCAAGCCTGCTGGTACCTGATGCTCCGCCTTTACTTGCTGACAAGTGAGGCTCCGAGAGACAAACTATGCAACTCCTTTCTTCATTCCCGGCCACCAGTGTTGTCGTTGGAGATCCTGGTACATCTTCGACACTTCTGGATGTACCGCTAGAGGGGATGTGTGGAACTCCCTCAACACTTCCTCCTAAAGTGACATTGGTACCATGGTACGTCCTCTAAAGAGGATGATGTGCCCCCCACATTTAGAAAATCCATCAAGTGCATGTCCTATGGATATCTAAGAACTTCCTGTCTCGCAGTCAGCATCCCCACATTGCACCTCACTGACTCGCTGAAGAAGTGGGGGTGTGACTGCATGAGACTGAAGAAAAGCTGTTCCTTCTCAATCCACAAAGGATATCTTCCAAGTGGCCAGGTACTCTGTCACCTCACCTGGAAGCTGTATACCAGTCCTCTTACAGATTCCATCTTCTACAACGTTCCAATTCCTAGGTCTGTAGACTATCTCGAAGTCATATTCCTAGAGGAACTCAAGCTAACGTCGATGTCTCAGGTTTATGTCCTTCTATGAGAAGATATACCTGAGACTCTTGTGATTAGAGTACACTGTAAAACATTCGCCCATCAGATAGTGCTGCCACATCTTCAAGGCGGAGACCAATGATGTAAACTCTAGGTCATGGGTAGTGTAGTTATTATCATGATGTATCGGATTTTGAGAAACATATGTAATCACTACTCTCTCCTGCATGAGGACACATACAAGCACGGTCCCTGATGTGTCGCAATGAACTATGTACCCTACGCCCACCTCTGGATGCCTCAAGATGGGGGCACTAGTCAGCCTTTACCTTAGCTCTTGAAAACTCAGTTGGCATCTCTCCAACCACACAAAGGGCTGCCCCTTCTTTGTCATGGTTGATAGTGGTGCTGCAACTCTGTAGAAATATGGCACAAACCTCCTGTAGTATCCAGCCAAACCAAAGAAACTATGTACCTTCGTCACACTTCTGGGTGGATCCCAAGAACGTACCGCCTCAATCTTCGCTGGATCCACTACAACTCCAGCCTCTGATAGGATGTGTCCCATATTGTGAACCTCTCGTATCCAAAATTGGCACTTCGAGATCTTACCATACATCTGGTGCTCTTGGAGTGTGTCCAATACTACCTGCAAATGATAAGAATGAACCTCCTCAGTAGATGAGTAGACCAGAATGTCATCAATGAAGAGTACAACCAAGCAATCAAGGTATGGCTGAAAGATCATGTTCATGAGTTCTATTAACACTGCTGGAGCATTGGTTACACCAAATGGAATAACCATGAAATTATAATGGTTGTACCGACAGCTGAAGGAAATCTTATGCACATCCTCATCTTATACTCTGAGCTAGTGATAGCCTGATCTAAGGAAAATCTTTGAGAACCACAGTGCTCCCTTTAGCTGATCAAAGAGGTTTTGAATCCTCGAGAGGGGGTACTTGTTCTTCATGGTCACCTTGTTCAAGAGCCAGTAGTCGACATAAAGTCTAAAGCTTCCATCCCCATTCTTGGCGAATAAAATCTGGGCTACCCAAGTGGAAACACTGGGCCAGATGAATCCCTTCCCCTGTAAGTCCTCCAGCAGTACCTGTAGCTCGCAATGGTCTATTAGAGCCATCTGATTTTCTGGGGTAAATATCAGTGTCATCCTAGGGTACAAGTCAATGTAAAATTCCACCTCTCTACGAGGAGGTAGATCCAGAACATCATCAGGGAAGACATCCGCATATTGTTCCACCACTAAAGGATAGTATGGACTCTCCCCATTAATATCTTCGAGGGTAAGGCTGTCCAACTGATGTGTAATGGGCTGCACCCTCCTTCGAGTAAGTTCGTCCTAGGTAGACAAGGCTCCCTTCTCACGGGTGAAGGAAAACCTAGCCCCATTCATGCGAACACAACACACTTTGTGCCTAATACAGTCTATCTGAGCATGGACTATAAATAACCATTCCATACCTAAGATGACGTCATAAGGCCTCGATGCTACTACTAAGAGATCCCAACCGAATCTCTTGCCTCCTATATTAAGATCTCATTGCCGACACCAATGCGTAATCATCGAATCTTCTCTCATAGGAGTCTCTATCCGTAAGGATCAAGCCAACGGCTCTGTAGGAATCTCCAAGATCTGAATATGGGTAGTGGAAATAAAATAATGACTGGAATCTGTGTCTCTAAGAACTTCTTCTAAGGTGGAGTAGACACAGATCATACCACGTATCATCTTCAGAGTGCCATGATCGTAAGCCTTAGCTGCCTGGAGCTGAGCACTCCCTTGTCCACTTGCTCCCTGTGATCGTGGTGCACCTCCTAGTGGTGGTGGCGATAACATCTCAAATCTTCACCCACCACCAACTGCAGGGCCATATCCTCTACCACGTCTTCCTTCTCCCTACAGACCTCCTCGATCGAACATCAGTCTTTGCATGGGCGGTTCTACGACTCTCTACTAATCATCCATATGACAGTTCAGACAGTCACAAGCCATGTGACCCTACCCACCGCATGAGTAACACTACACGATCCTTGCCATACTAGTTCTACCTCAGGTGGTCCACACAACCGATCCTAAGTCAAGCAGTAATCCACCTATTGGTTTGATCCTCTTGGACCTCTGTGACATCCGTCTGCTACCAACTGCAGAAGACTCTACTACATGACGACTGGTAGTGGGTCTCCCTACTGGTTGTTGAGTAAATAAGGTATTCCTTATGAAATTTCCATTCCTTCATGTAAAGGGGGATATTGTTAAGTCATTAAGGAATCCTTATTACTTTTATAAGGAAAATTTCTTTCCCAAAGGTAATTTACCCCTACCATGTTTTCATTGTTCAATCAGATTTTTCAAAGTGTAAAATTCAGATTGAAACAAAAATCCTCAGAATCTTATAATTACCGAGAATATTAAGCATTCTATTTCAGGATCCGAATTCTCAGAATTCTGGTTATAAACTTTCTGAGTTCTGACTCTGAATTCTGAATACGAATTTCGGATACGAACATTATGCGTTCTGACTCCGAATTCTGAATACGAATTCTGGATATGAAATTTTGAGTTCTAACTCCAAATTCTGAATATAAATTCTAGATATGAACTAAATCTGAGTACTCTGAATAATAGACTTCGAACTCCTATGAGTTATGACTCTGAATTCTCATGAACTATGACTCTGAACTTTTTATGTTCAGGTTCCTAATTCTTAAGAAATCCAGATTCTGAATTTCCTTTAAATTCAGACTCCTGAATTCTATAGAATTCAAGTTTCGAATTCCTACAAAACAGAATCCAAATATCATTTGTAATATAAAATCCGAATTCATTTTTTATTGACTCTAAACATTCATTTTCTTCATTCCGAATATCAGATTTCGTATATTATTACACTTCTTTAGTTACAAAATGATGTCGTACTTTCAGTTACTCACTAACAGTTTTTTGAGTGACACGTGTAGATGTCCCTATGAAACTCATGGAAGAATATAACTGTTGGAGGAGGGAGCCAACCTTTTGAGCTGTGCCTATAAATAGGATCCCATTTGAAAAAGCTGGAAACGTTCTATGACTTTAGAGACCACATGCTGTTGAAGTGATTTCTAGAGAGAGATACTCTCATGCTTAGTGCGTAATAAACTCCTGGTTCAGTTTTTATTCATGCGACTCCGATTGTTTCTGTATACAATCGAGGGATTTTGGGGGATAGGAAGACAGAGGTACCGACTACCTTGAAGTTTAGGGCTTCCTTACTAAGGAAGACGGAGGTTCTGACTACCTGATAGTTGAGGGCTTGTAGGGATAGCAATATAGACTCAGATCTTCGTATCGAGGGCATACCATGGTGTGGGTAAGATAGAATTTCTTGAAAGTATAAATCAAGGGAACTTTATCCAAGTTTGTTGGATACCCTTCTCTTTGGGTTAAAATATTTACTACTTGTTACTTTTTTTTGTTACAATTTTTCCACTGCATTTGTATTGTTAAGGAAAGTATAACTTTCTTATACTTCCTTACACTTGTACTCTGATTTAGTTAGATTCTATACGCTTTAAGGAAGAATATTAATCTTTGTAAACTATTGTTAAGTTTCATTTTCAGATTCACTCTTCCAGAATCAAGAATGTAACAAGAACTTAGAGGTCTTGTGAATTATCTTGTTTAACCCTGTTAAATATAATATTCTTTAAAAGTTCATCAAGAATTTTTTTAAAAGTGTACAATTCACCCCCCCACTTGTATTTGAGAATCTATATTCTTATATCGATCCTAAAACTGTTATCAGAGGTTGGAAACCTCAAACCCTGTACCAATTCAACAATTTGTATCAGAGCTATAGGTACAATCTTAATTAATCCCACGATTAGATTCAGAAGAGAATTATTCTTCTCATTACTTTCGGATTTGAATATTTGGAATTGAACTTCCGGATTCATAATTTTTCGGAATCATATTTTTCAGACTCATAAAGTTCAGATTCAATTTTTTACATAGAGATACTCTTTTTCTATTATTTTCCTTTCTTAGGAATATTTTCCTTGTTTAAAAACTTTTTCTATTAACAAGTTTTTTGTTGAAAAACTTTTCTTTAAGATGGCAGGAATCAATGTTGGTTCTATAGACAGTCTCAATCCAAATAGACCACCTATCTTTGATAGAAATGACTATGAATATTAGAGAGATCGCATGAAGACATTCATTATCAATACTGATGTTGATAATTTTTTTTATTCTTACTGGTGGATAAAAAAACCCTGATAAAGAAGTTAGTGCCTTTACTAATCAAGAAAATCATGAATATCAACTGAATTATAAGGTACACAATACTTTTATTTGCTCGATTTCTAGAAATATATATATCCAAATTTCATATTGTGAAGTAGTAAATTCTATATAGAAGAAACTAGATGTTACTAAATTTGGAACTTTCAAAGTAATTGAAACAAGAAGAGCCAGGACTAGAGCTGAATATCACGGTTTTTGCTTTTTTTATGGAGAACCCACATGTAAGGTGCAACAAAGACTCATGACTATTGTGAATATTTTACAATACATGGGTGAGAAAGGATTATATGATGAATCTCTTGTTGATAAGATCATAGACATCATGCTGAATGAATAGGAATAAAAAAGGACTGCTATTGATGAGAATAGAAAGTTTACTCGGATTACCTTATATGAGTTGTTTGCAAATCTTCTACAACATGAGACTAGAATGAAGAGAGATTCTGATAATGAGAAGAAAAAGAATGGAAATAGAAGTGTTAATTTTACTACAACTTCTAATCATACAAAATCCAAGACTCCTGAGAGAGTGACCAAATCCAAATCTACGAAAGTTGTTATCCATTTCAAATCTAGTGGAAGTGAATCCTCAAAAAATGAATTAGAAAATCTTGATTGAAGAATGAACAAGATAGCATGACAGAGGAACTTTCAATCCAGATATATGAAAAAGGAAAAGAAATATAAGAAATATTCTGAAGTCACTTTTTATGAATGCAAGAGAGCTGGACACATAAGACCTGATTGCCCTATGCTCAAGAGAAAAGAAAGAAAGGAAAGTCATTCTGAGAAAAACAGAAAGAAGTATTACAAGGCCAATGCTAAGAATGTTTTGAAAGCCAATGACACCTGGAGTTCTAGTGGTGGTGACTCTTCAGATGAATCTTCAGATTGTGAATCTTTTGGACAGAAGAATCTTGGTCTAATAGCCAAGCTACCTATTGAGAATCATTTCTTAATGGATAAGGTACACAATGCTAACTCAATGACCAATATTTCTTTGAATGGAAATGATAGTAAATATTATAACTCTTCAGATGAAGAATCTTCTTATGATGAAGATAATACTTTACCTACCTATAAATAATATACTAGGTTTTCCAAACTTCATGAGATTGATAATTAAAAACTCATAAGAAAACTTGATAAGGAAAATTCTCGGAATATTATTCTTACTATGGAAATATCAGATCTTTCTAAAGATCTTAACCAGAAAAATGCTGATTCTGAAAGTATTTCAAAAAATCTTGAGGAAGTAAATTCTGAGATGAATAATCTTTATAAAGATCTAGAAAAAGTAATTTCTAAGAAAAATGTTTTTGAGCCTAGCTCTAGCTCAAAACTAAATTTTTTTGAAGACAAGAACCTGGTTATTAAACTCAAATCCGAAATATTTTCCTTGAGGAAGTGTTTTTCAAACTTTACCTTAGGTACTTTTTTTTGTTAAAATGTATTCACAAATACGATCTATGAGTAATAGTTCTGGTTTTGGTTATACTGGTTCTAAACCAATTTTTAGTAACAATTACTTTGTTCCTCAAAGTGCTCCATTCTGTACTAAATGTCAGTGTGGTGGACATTGGGCAAAGAATTGTTCCTAAAACAAAACCCAATCATTAGGATTTTATAAAGCCCATTTTTTCAAGAAGATGTGGGTGCCTAAAGTTTTTCTTTCTGAAATATCTGGATCCAAGAAAGTTTGGATTCCAAAAATCTAACTTTTTTATTATTTTCAGGAAAATAGGAAAAGTACCAACATCAATACTTGGTACATGGATAGTGGATGTTCCTGACATATGACTGGAAACAAAAACTATTTTGAAAATATTATTAAGACGAAAGGAGGAAAAGTAACTTTCAGAGATAATGCTTAGGGAGAAGTCATTGGTATAGGTAACATTTTTTTTCTTGGAAAAACTTTGTTTTCAAATGTTTTATTTTTTAGGATTCTTAAGCACAACCTCATCAGCATAATTCAATTATGTGATGAAGGCTACCTTGTACTATTAAAGAGACAATACATATCAAACTTGATGAAACTGATCCTTTTGTTTTCAAACTACCCCAACCTATATCCTCGGATGTGTTTTCAAAAACTAATTATCAACCATTGATAAAAAACCCTTCTGATAAGGAAAATGTTCAAGAAGATACTACTAAAACATTCACCCTAGAATATTTCCTACCCTATGTTGATGAACAGGTTTTACAAAACCCAAATCAGTCATTTCATAATAATCATCCCAATGATAGTATCATTGGTGATGTGAATCAACCTGTAAGGACTAGAAGCTCCTTAAGAAATGAATTATAACATCTAACATTCCTTTCCCAATTAGAACAAAAAATAACTGATGAAGCTTTAGGTGATGATGATTGGATAAAATCAATGGAAGATGAACTAAATGAATTCGAAAGGACTAATGTATAGACCTTGGTTGAAAGACCTAAGGAAACTTCTATTATTGGAGTAAAATGGGTCTTCAGAAATAAATGTGGTGAAAATGGAATCATTGTTAGAAATAAAGCTACATTAGATTCTAAAGGCTATAATCATCAAGAAGGAATAGAATATGAAGAAACCTTTGCTCCAGCAGTTAGACTTGAATCTATTCGTATTTTACTTGACTTTGCAGCATTCTTCAATTTCAAACTTTTTCAAACGGATGTGAAATGTTCTTTCCTTAATGGTTATGTTCAAGAGGAAGTTTTTGTTGAACAACATCCTGGATTTGAAGAAAAAAATATCATGATCATGTTTTTAGACTTTCCAAAGCTCTGTATGAACTTAAACAAGCCCCTCGATCTTGGTATGATAGACTTACAGGATTTTTGCTTCAAAATAACTATGTCAAGGGAAATGCAGATCCAACCCTTTTTATAAATAAAGATAAGAAAAATGTTTTAATTGTTGATGTTAATGTCGATGACATTATATTTGGTTAAACTCAACAATCTTTAAAAGATTCCTTCATGGATCTAATGAAATATGAGTTTGAAATGAGTATGATGGGTGAGTTAACATTTTTCCTTGGTTTTCAAATTTCTCAA
The DNA here is from genome assembly GCA_963277665.1 of Viscum album. Lineage (NCBI taxonomy): Eukaryota > Viridiplantae > Streptophyta > Magnoliopsida > Santalales > Viscaceae > Viscum > Viscum album. The sequence continues at coordinate 1,857,177,993 of OY728138.1, forward strand.
AAACCAGAAGGAATCTATATATCTCAACATAAGTATATTAAAGATCTTCTTAAAAATATGGTTTTGAAAAAACTAAGAGTATAAGTACTCCTATTGGGACCTCAAACACACTTGATCTTGATTAACCTGGGAAACCAGTAGATCAAACATCTTTTAGAGTTATGATAGGAAGTCTACTTTACTTGATAGCTAGTCGACTAGAATTAATGTTTTTAGTATACTTATTTGAAAGATATCAATCCAATCCTAAGGAATCTCATTTAATGGTAGTGAAGAGAATTTTTCGCTACTTAAAGGAAACCATGGATTTAGAATTATATTATACTTCTGGAAATGATTTTGTTTTATATTTTTTTTCTTCAGATGCTGGCTTTGGTGGATGTAGAATGGATAGAAAAAGTACATACAGAACACATCACTTCTTAGGAGATTCATTAGTTCCTTGGTCTTTCAAGAAGAAACACTTAGTAGCACTTTCCACTGTTGAAGCTGAATATGTAGTAGTTGGAAGTTGTTTCGCTCAAGTGTTGTGGATGCAACACACACTCAAACTCTATGGCTTGAGTTTTACCAAAACAAAAAAAAATTGTGATAACACAAGTTCCATTTCCCTTAGTAAAAACCCTGCACATCACTCTCGTGCAAAACACATAGATATTAGGCATCACATTCTTAGGGATAACACACAAAAATGAGATATCATTATTTAGTTTATCGGAATGCATGATCAACTTGCTTACATTTTCACAAAATCATTATCTTTCGATATATTTGAATACATTAAACAGAAGTTAGGAATGATAACCGTGTGGTAATATTCCCATATTAACTTCTTGATTGAACCAATCTCCTTATAGTAAAAAACATATTTTTATAGGGGGAGTACATTTGTTATTGATGTTTTCAAAAAATTTCGTAATGAAGTTTTCAAAAAATTTCATAATGATGTTTTCAAAATTTTTCATAATGAAGTTTTCAAAAAAAATTTAATGAAGTTTTCAAAATTTTTCATAATGATGTTTTCAAAAATTTTTGTAATGATGTTTTCAAAAATTTTCGTAATGAATATTTCAAAAATATTCTTAATGAAGTTTTCAAAAATTTTCATAATGAATTTTTAAAAAAATTTCATAGTTGGTTTTTCCAATTTTTCGTAATGAAAATTTCCTATTCGGACCAGAAGTTTTCGTAATGAAAATCTTCAGACCAGAAATTTTCATAATGAAAATCTTAAAATCTGCAATTTTCGGAATAGAAACTATCGGATTTGAAAATTTTCGTAATGAAGTTTTTTTTGTATTCACATTTTTTTGGAATCCATGGTTCTTCAAGACGAATATTCCTCAGTACGAATAATCTTCCTAGTAATCTGAAAGGTATGATTCTTTCTTAAGTTTTTGTAATCACATTTACTTGCTGTTAGTTTCTTTTGTTTTAAATTTTTTTCGGATTATAGTTTCCATAAATATGAATTTTTTCATTTTAAAACCTCAAAAGATCAGATTCAATCAAATTTTTCCTTGCGGCTATCATTTCCACCATCAGATCAGATCTGAAGAATTCGCAGCCATTGGATTCAAATGAGAAGTTCAACCGTCCCTTTATCGCCTATATAAAGGGGACCCCCAATGGTTTTCCCACATAGTTTATCAAGCTTTTGCGTCTCGAAGCTCTAACCCTCTATAAAAGCCCTATCTGAATTCTTCAGAAGTGCTCCAGTCTTAATGTCTGCAGAAGATTCTTCTCAGAATATGTCTACAGTTAATCCGATTCCAGAGTGGAAAATATTTAGGGAGTGGTTGGTTCATCCGAACTTCTTCAATAAGTATGACTCCATTATTTCCAAGAACATAAAGCTCAATGGGTGGTAAAGTGTAGCTATTTCTAATATAGCAGCTCAAGATGTAGTCTATCCATATCTTCTTATCGAATTCTATGAATCATTTTTTTCTTGAAGGAAGTTGGTAGGGAAAACATTTCCTTCAAGTGTTATGGAAAGACTTACAAACTCTCTTACACCAAGGCTACGAGCTTGGTGGGTCTATCATGTGAAGGTGAAGCCAAATTCTGTTCACACAAGATGTCAGAGGTTCAAGGAAGTTTTGTTAAGGCAAAGGATATGGAATTCCTTGGGCTCAAAGATTTCAAGACAACCAAAATTGCCTATCTGTCTACTAATAATCAGATTCTACAGTTATGGGTTCAAGGTCTCATCGTACCGAGGAAGTGTAATAAGGAAACCCTGAAGAAAAGTGACATGTATATATTGAACTTTTTAGTAAACCTATGGAAGGTCCATCTCATGAGGCACATTCTCATTACCATTGAGAATATCAAAATTGGAAATTTAAGAGCTCAAATTATCTTGTATCCGACCCTACTCTCAAAGCTGATAGTTCAGTGCCTAGAATCCTTCAAGATCCCCTACCGTTCCAAGCCGAGGAATTGAAATGTGATGTTGATCAGTGATGGCACCCTTAAGAGAATGAAAATTGGATTCTCCAAGGAGTTTGAAGAATTTTATGATCTACCTAAGGAAGAGGCAGAAGATGTTCTGGAAAATGTTGAGAAATCTGAACCATCTAAGAAGTCCAGGAAGAAAAGAAATTTGAAGGATGTGGAGGCAGAAGATAAAACTCCCAAAGCTAAATAACCTCAATCTACACTTCCTAAATAAAAGAAGAAAAAAGCCTTCCCAGATGAGGTGGTAGAAAAATGGAGGGAGGTGAAGAAGAATTGAAAAGAAGGGGAGCCACAGTTCGGTTTGGATCATGTTGAGGCTAAGGCCTTGAAAGAAAAGGCTACTGAGGAGCTTGAGAAACAAGCAAAAGATAAGAAGCTGAAGAAGAAGATGTCAGAGGCTGAAATTTTTCAATCCTTTATAAAGGATACTGAAGTTTCATCCGACAAAATCCTCGTACCGAAAACCTTTCTTGTAAAACAATTTCCTGAGACCTCGGGAAAGAATTTTATGTCTCTGGAAACAATCAAAGATAAGGAAGCTGAGAAGGAAGCTCTGGAAGAAGTCCAGGAACCTCAAAGCTCTAAAAAGACATCTGATTTACTAAAGCAAGTAAAATACTTTCAGGAAATGGAAAGTGCATCTGAGAAATTTTCCCTCCAAACTTCTCAAGCCATATCTTCTAAACTGGTTACACCTAGAGATGATGACAAGGGTGAAGTTGAAGTTAATAAGCTATCAGAGGAAGAGAGTCACAATCATGAATTTATTCTTCTTGAGGATATTGAAGCTGGATCTGAGAAGGAGAAATTTGATGAAGATAAGATTGTACAATTATCAGGAAGTGAGCATGAATCACCTGATGAAAAAGCTATTCTGAGAATCATCAAAGGGAAACAAGTGGTTTCTGATACCCCAACGAAAGAAATCTTGAGGAAGAAAGAATCTTGGGGAACCTCAAAAAGGAATCTAGTAGAGCTAGAGGAAGAACCATCTCAAAGAAATATGTCTAATTCTGAGTCATCTGCCTTAGGGAATGATTTTATTGTTCAATATCTGAATAAGTTTGTAGATACCATTCCAATTTTTCCTAAAATTGATTCTAGATGCTAGATGCTTCTGCACAACATGAATCATAAATCAGAATCTGTATCTATTGTGATGGAAAAATGTGTTAAGATTGAGGTAGAACACAAAAATTTCCTGATCAACTATGAGGCCCATAAAAAATCATGCCAAAAAAATACTCTTTGGTCGAAGAAAATTGTTGAAGATTTGGAAGAGGTTAACCAAATTCAAGAAGATTTCAAGGATGCTTTTAACACCGATGATACCAAAATGAAGAATCTGACAAATAGATTTCAGGAAAAGTTAACTCCTGTACAAAATTCTCGGATTTAGGATGTAAAATATCTGAATGGAAAGATGAATTATATTGTTCAAATCTTGAAAACAGAGAAGGATCTTCATAGTGAGATGCAAGAAAAGCTTTAAAAAAAAGATGAATTGCTGAAGACTCAGGAAGAGTTCATGAAGGCTCAGGAAGACAAGATAAAGGCATTAGAAAACCAAGCTGAGAAGGATCACAAATTGCTGAAAAAGCTAAAGACCATTGTGAAGATGATAGTGTCCAAGGAAAAAGAAGAAAAATAAATCTCACTCTGATCTTTTGTTGTATTTTTTTCATTGTACTAATACTTTCAATCATAATGGAATTATGGTTGGCTGGTTTTTGCTTGTATGTCTTTACTAATATTTTAGGTACCATATTTCTCTTCCATTCCCTCAAACACTTTTTGAAAATCACAAAGGGGGAGAAGGAAAAAGAAGTCAAAAAGGGAGAAGGATAAAATCTAAAAGGGAGAAGGAAGAATCTAAAGGGGAGAAGGAAAAAATATTCATATGTAAAAGAAATATCCCTATGTGAGGGGGATCTCATATAAGGGAGGTTTTAATTACGAAGATTTCCATTCTCAAGATAATAAAAATCCCATTCCGAGAAATCTAGAATATGATTCTTAGAGTTCCAAAGCCTAAGGGGTTGTTAGTCGTATTCATATTTTCCATTATGAAAAGGGAGATAAGATTTAATTTCAAAGTCTAAGAAATTTATTCCAAGACCTTAAATTATTTTTCATAAGGATGTTTGTGCTTTCAGAAAAGGGGGAGATTGTTGAGTCAATAAGGTTTTCCTTATGACTTTTCCATTCCTTCATGTAAAGGGGTAGGTTGTTAAGTCATTAAGGTATCCTTATGATGTTAACATTCCTCTTGTTTTAAAAATCACAAACCCCTTATTTCAAGGAAAAACTCATTTTACCCCTATTTAACTTTCATAAGGAAAATTTCATTCCCAAAGGAAATTTACCCCTACCTTGTTTTAATTGTTCAATCAGATTTTTCTAAGTGTAAAATTTTGATTGAAACCAATATCCATGGAATCTTATAATTACCTAGAATATGAATCATTCTATTTCAGGATCCAAATTATCAGAATTCTAGTTACGAACTTTCTGAGTTATGACTCCGAATTCTAAATACAAATGCAATATACGAAGTTTCTGAGTTTTGACTTAGAATTCTGAATACAAATTCTGGATACGAACTTTTGTGTTCTGACTCTGAATTCTGAATATGAATTCTGGGTACGAACTGACTACGAGTTCTCTAAATAACAAACTCTGAACTCCTTTGACTTCTGACTTCGAATTCTCATGAAATATGACTTCGAACATTGTATGTTCAGGTTCCGAATTCTTGAGAAATACAGATTCCGAATCTCCTTGAAATTCATACTCCAGAATTCTATAGAATTCAGGTTCCGAATTCCTAAAAAACAGAAGATGAATATAATTTGTATTATAGACTCTGAATTCATTTTTGGTTGACTCCAAACTTTCATTTTCTTCATTTCGAATATCAGATTTTGGATATGCTTACACTTGTTTAGTTACAAAATGATGACATTATTTCTGTTACTCACTAACCGTTGTTTGAGTGACACGTGTATAGGTCCCTCCAAAATTCATGGATGAATATGACCGTTGGAGGAGGGATTCGACCGTTGGAGTTGTGCCTATAAATATGAGCCCATTTGAAAAATCTAGAAACGTTCTATGACTCTAGAGCCCATATGTTGTTGAAGTGATTTCTTGAGAGAGATACTCTCATTCTTAGTGCGTACTGAACTCCTGGTTCAGTTTTTCATTGTGCGACTTCAATTGTTGCTGTGTACAATCGAGGGCTTCCGAGGATAGGAAGACAGAGGTGCTGACTACCTTGAAGTTGAGGGCTTCCTTGCTGAGGAAGATAGAGGTGTCGACTACCTGACAGTTGAGGGCTTGCGGGGATAGCAAGATAGACTCCGATCTTCATATCGAGGGCTTACCCTGGTGTGGGTAAGACATACTTTTTTGAATGTATAAATCAAGGGACCTTTATCTAAGGTTTTTTTATAACCTTCTATTTGGGATAAAATATTTACTACATGTTACATGTTTTTGTTACAAGTATTTCGTTGCATTTGTATTGTTGAGGAATGTATAACTTTCTTATACATCCTTACACTTGTACTCTGATTTATTTTTATTCTATATTTTTTAAGGTAGATTCTCCATATTTGTAAACTTTTTTAAGTTTCATTTTCGGAATCACTATTCTGGAATCAAGAAAGTTATTAGAACTTAGAGGTCTTGTGAATTATCTTGTTTAACTCTATTAAACATAATCATCTTTAAAAGTTCCTAAAGATTTTTTTTAAAAGTGTAAAATTCACCTCCCCCTATTATATTTGTTCATCTAAATTCTTATTTCGATCCTACATTGGTGACTACTTGGAAAGGAAACTCTCCACCAAGAGGGAACTCTCTAACACCCCTACCTGCGTCGGGATACTGAGTGAGATCATCAAAGCTCTGATCTCTCAAATGATCCCCTACTCGAAGGTCTAAGCCCTAAAGAATGGGTCCTGCACCATATCTGTGGAGTAGCATGAGAGGTCAGTGAACCACACTGAGTACTGAGCTACAGTCATACTTCCCTACTGTAGATGAATAAGCTCATGTATGCGCACTACGCGTAGAGTCGCTGGGACAAACTTGGCCCGAAACTGGCTCTCGAATCCTGCCTAGAGAAGTGCCACCTCATCCTGAACCTGGAGTATCAAGCTCCACCATCTGACCGCTTCTACCTATAGAAGGCTGGCGACAAGGAATACCATGAGATCGGTTGGTGTCCCTATTAGTCGAAAGACTCTCACCAATGCCTCCAGCCAATCCTCAACCACCTTTGGGTCCGTCTCTCCCCTGAACCTGGGTGGCCTATAGTGATGGAAAACATGAAATGCACTCAAGCAGTGTGCATTGTCTTCTACTAGGGCTAGTGGCATTGGTGGCCCAACGGGTAATGGTACAGTTGTGGCCTCCGCTGGTGCCTCTACTAGAAAATGGCCTTGCACTGAGGCCTCATCGCTCGGTGGGATATTCGTGCATACAACTCTCGGAACCCTAGATGGTTGTCTGCGTGGAGGTATCATATAAAGAAAATGGTGTGCCATAGTCAATAAGTTATAACTGGTGAGTTGACTAAAAGTGTTCACAAAGAAGAATCTTGAAAACACACATGAAATCAATTTTTTCATGCACTGAGTCCTAAATCAGAAGTCAGGGTCCTGCTGTATGGATACGTCGGCCGGCACACCAACACTAGATTCCCAAAACTGATAACCACACAAACTACACTTAACACTATTTCCATTAAACAGAAATATCACAGTCCTATGTTATATGGTAGAACTGACTCCTCTGATACCTATTTGTCATGACATGTCCCCCGGAGCCTGTGTTGTGACTACACCAAGCCAGCCTTCCATAGGCCAGGTGCTGGCGACTAGCACCGAAAGGTTTATTACAAAAATATGGGAAGGAATTTTCTTTATAACCTTTAAAATCACGTAACCAAGAACACAGCAAGATAAAAACACAAGAAAATTGTATAACCAAAAGAGTTATGAAAGTAAAAGGGTCCAGAATACAAGCCCAATAGTGAAAGTACAAGTACAAATGAAATACAAAATAAATGAAGAAAGAGAAAAGACAGCTACTGGATCATCCTCCGGGGTTCCTACTTGAAGGGTAGGTATAGATTTCCTCCTCAGCACTCCATGCCCACCCATCTCCTCTGTGTACCGACACGTCGTATGGTCCACCTCCCGGTACCATACAGTCCAGGTACTCTCAGCCTCAGTCAACGATGTCCGTCATCTGCATCCAACACAACAAGGTGTGGGAATAGCCTGTGTAGGGGTGAGTTTAATGATACTCAATAGGTACAATGAGACCCTCAAGATCTCACAAAAACTACCAAGGATAAACAACAAAGATTGAAATCAATAGATAACCCTACTGAGGTATATGCCCATACATATACCTAAGTTTTCAAGTAATCCATCTCAATCATGAGGAAAACACAGAGATACTGAATCAGCTCACAACATGATTTATTCTGGGGGTAGTAACAAGTAACACCCCCAGTCACATCATTGAACTCCTCAGCTGCTAGAGATCCCCTCCTCTATCGAGTATGGTGGGCCCACCACATCCCATAGAGGAGATTCCCATAAACCTTGAACTTCTGAGGTACTCCTCCTGTCGAGTATCGTGGGTCTGCCATGTCACACATAGGGGCTCCCCGCCGTGGGTCTGTCATGTCCCACATAGGCACTCCCCCTCGTGACCTGCTGAGCTACTCCTCCTATCGAGTATCGTGCGTCTGTCGCGTCACACAGAGGCGCTCCCCACTGTGGCCTATTGTGGTACTCCTCCTGTCGTGTACCATGGGTCTATCGTGTCACGCAGAGGCGGTCCCCACAATGGTTCTGCCGCGTCACGTAGAGCCACTCCCCAATGGGCCTATCAAGTCACTCCAAGTCGAAAATATCAGTAGTCTTCAAGTCTCAGCCAGCTACTAGGTTCCCGCAGTATGCTCGCTCGTCTCTCGGAGGATCCCCTCCACAAACTACTAGTCGATATTCCAACTTCTATGAAGTCCCACGAAGAAGTATCTCAAAGGTCAGCCATGTCAAATTGGTCTCAACGCAAAAGATGGCGCATCAATCGAACACCTGATCTGTGAGTTATTATCCTTTTAGTCCCAGGGGTCCGGTTTGATTCTTACTCGATCCAACCTGACTATTCCCCATCTTAATCCAAAACTTAAGTTGGGTATACTCAAAGGGTCCGCCTCGCTCATTGATTTCTAGAACCGCTGAAGGTTCGTGAAACATACGTCTGGTGCCAAAGTTATGTCCAAAATAAGTAAATTGGTTGTAGTGGGCCCGAGTCCAGGTTGACCCCGCCTGACCCATTGGGTACGATCCGGCCCGCTGGGCAGTCTGGAAGGCCGGGAGGGTCCGCGGGGGTTTGGTGGCAGATCGCATGAGGCCGCAGGGTGACTCTGCTGGGGCGGCTCTTCCAGGAGGGCAGAGGCCGCGGGGCAGCTCGGACGGAGCGGCCCAGGGCCGTGGGGCAGCTCAACCGGTGCGGCTCAACCGGTGTGGCTCGGTCGGTGCGGCTCGACCAGTGCAGCTCGGCCGGTGCAGCTTGGCTGGTGCGGGTCGGCAGCGTGGCGTTTCAGCTGGAGCGGTGTGGTGAAGCGCCGCAGGGCAGCTCGAAGGGGTGCAGTGAGGGTGGCTAGGCTCGAGGTGGCGCAGTGGGGGCAGCTCGACTTAGGGAGGCGCGGGGAGGGCGGTGCGGCCCGTGGGGGCCCAACGAGGGCGGTTCGGCCAAGGCAACACGACGAGGGGTGTTCGGCCAGGGTGTTGCAGCGAGGGAGGTTCGTTCGGGGTGGCATGATGAGGGCGGTTCGACTGAGGATGCTCGCATGGCCGCGGGCATTGCGGCTAGGCCAATGGGCGGTGGCTCGGTCGGGGCGGCAGCGGCTTGAGCGCGGGTCGACTCGGCTACAGACGGCACGGAGTGGTGGGGGCCGTGAGGGGGCGCAGGGTGTGGTGTCTGCAGGCGGTGGCAACATTGCCTTTGTTTTCTTCATCGTGTTCAACACCCCAAAACATCACAAGATTTGCAGAGGGGTCAGGCCATGTTTGTTTTTCCGTACCCTCCATGTTAGGGTGGTAGCATATGAATCCACAAGAACTTGAAGAAGAACGTCAAGCTTTACAACCTCCCACAACGATTTATTCCCAAACCCAAAAAAGAAAACAAGGGAAGATCATGGTAAAAGTATTCATTCACAAATAAATCCCTACCTTGTTTTATTATTGACGGAGATCGTGAGATGGAAACAGTGAAGGTGAAGAGTGTTCCAATGATCGTCGCATCCGCAGTCACACTTCTAAGGTCGGTTCAAATGTCATCCAGATTTTTCAATCCCGGAGTGCATTCTTCATTGGAGATCTTTCTTCCGGGTTCTCACAGTCCTCCTTTTCCAACACTTTTCCAACAATAGAATAGCCATCCGAATAAAATATGTTCATCTAATTAATTGTTTGGAAATTAAAGTTGTCTTAATTAATTGGAAACAATAAATGGGTTGCGTTAGCATAATTAAAAATGGATGATACCAAGGGTTATATCCCATTAAAAGGGAGTTCAAGGGGTTTCTCCCATTAAGAGGGGAGTTCAAGGGGTTTCTCCCATTAAGAGGGGAGTTTAAGGGATTCAAAAAGGGGGTTTAGACTTGGGTGGTCCCCCCCACCGTAACCCTTCATGAGAGGTTTTACTAGATCGGGTGGTCCCCACCACCGAGCATTTAATTTGGATAATAAAACTCTTGTGGTACCCACCTCCACAATATCCTCAAGTGGGTTGTTACAACAAAATAAAATAAAATGTCTGATTATTTTATTTTAATATTTCCATGAAAAACCCAAAAATTATCTTTCACCCTCGACTAACTTCCATCAAGTGAAAGACTCCATAAGTGAATACTAATGCTATGAGTTCAACGGTGTACCTGTATTTTAATTCCGAGCACTATTTCAGAAGTTATACAAACTCGCTCGTACGTTTACTGAACGTACCTGAACAAAAGTACAAAAATTAATTATGGGCACTCAGGTTCTCGGAATCACGTGCCATCAATGTTCGCGGACTCATAAAATTCCCATTTAATTAAAAAAATATTTATAGGGAATTTCCAGGACTTTATAATCCTTGAAATAAAAAAATAAAAAAATATCAAAATGTGAAAAATTTAGAAAATAACTTGAAAAACAAAAAATAAGAACATAAAAATTTCCACAAACTAGATAGGAACATACACCTAATTTAAAATAAATAAAATAAAAATATATGTGAATAAAATATAATATAAGCAAATACAGAACCTCAGATTATTTTTTAATGGTATCATAGAGTAAAGCTCCAAGATATGACTAATTTAAACCTAGAAAATAAAGACTAAAATGAAACATAAGAAATTTTTAGTGGGAAAAAGAAGTAAAAAATAAATAAATAGGAAAAGATGACAGATTTTAGGTGAACCCCCCCCCCCCCCCCGCCGCCAAAGAGATTTTGGGTTTTTACCACCCTAGGTAATTGCAACTGGTCATCCTCATTCCAAATGTGGATGCAGCTTCATGCTCCTAAACCACAATTTTTTTTCCAATGTGAATCCCTTCAGACACATAGATAGATTGTTTTAGTTCCATCCCCATTTCAATGATATATATATCATATAGTGGGTGTAGTAAAATGGATGTGTCCTCCTCCATTTCATTTTCCTTAACAATCGATTCTTTATTAAATTCTTTTAGGGAATGAACAATAATATATGATCTATACATAATATTGAATATAGAAAAGTCATTGAGAATTTCATTATTATGTAAATTAAATTGGAGTAAATCAATATATGGATCTTCCTCCTAAATTAATAAACCTTGGAAGTTAGTTTCACTATGTATAGCCACTAGGGTACCCTTATATACTCCCCCTAATAAATTGTCAACAGATTTGGGGACCTTCATGTGTTCTTCATTAGGTGTAGTATCTTCTTGTTATTATTACTCCAATGAATTATAATTGATGTAAATTCCTATAAAATTTAATCAAGTCAAGTTAATCTTAATTATTATTATTTGAGAATTATTCAAATTGTGTTCAGTATAGGATTGAATCACTATGTTTTTTTTGGATTAAAGTACTTCTTCACTAGAATGTGCCACCTAAATTAGAGTTTTAGGGAATTGAAGTAGTCAATATCCTCCATATTTTCATTAAATTTTACTAATTGGTATTTTTCATTTTCTAAACCCATAAAATGAATGATTAGGGTCGATTATTGTATTTTATAGATGGAAAGACCATATTGTAGGTAACCATCCAAAAAATAATTCAAGGTTTCATCCACAAAAATATCATGTTCCCAAAAGTGCATCTGTATGAGTGTGTTCTCCAGGTATCTCCTTTGGATATGGCTGAGTGTGAGATGATAAGAGTAATTATTTTAGTTTCTCCTTTTCATCATCCTTAGGTTCCTTGACATAAAAAATTGTTAGTGAAATGTCACAAATCATGTTGGAGTTCCATCCAACCTGACACCAAACTTAGTTTATGGCATGGACTGAAGGGCGTTCCGGACCCCCACCGGCTAGAAACTAGTGTCTGGGTATTACAATAGGTTTTTGGGAATGAATTCACCGATTTATATAATCATAAAAAAATATAAAAAATAAACCAAACATTATTGAATAGTTGTCACCAAACATGGTACATCAATTTTCATATTCAATGATTACAAATTTAAACATAACCCAAACAGACTATAATAAAATATGACCAATAGAACTATCCCAAAAACCATTATGAAAAAAGATAGGGCATAATCTTCAAGACACCACCACCAATACCTCCAAGGGAACACTACTAGCAACCCCAACCAACATAACAAAACACCATTCCTTTACCTGAATCAAACATAACAAAGTTTATATATATCCACATGTGTATGAAGGTGGTGAGACAAATCCCATTCGTATTCCACCAAATAAAATAGATTCCATGAAGAAAGATTATTAGAAAAATTGACATACACATTTTACAGAAGGAAAATTTCGAGATATTTTTTATAGAAAAAATATTAAAGGGGGACATTCTTTGCTTTTGAAATATCCAAAATGGTGTACTATATGCAGACGGTATGTACAATATCATCAAATACCACTAAACCATGGGAAATACCTATTGGAACTAGCTATATTGTAACACATGGAACCTCATATATCTGTGAAACATGGGATAGAAACCACACTGATCATCATACTCAAACATGAGCCACTAGAGAGGAATCAATCGTAAATTCTAGTCGTCTCTAATTATCACGATTTAGTTAGTGTTTTATCTTTAATCATACTAGAAATAAACATTCCTTAACACCACCCATCCATCTATTGTACTAGACCTAGTCGACCCACCTAATCCCTTAGTATTCCCTTTGTTCTGAATTTCCATTTCACATATCACATAATACATCAGTTCCATGAATTCATAAGACAATAAACAAAGAAAAAATGATAAACCACCAATATCGTAACCCAAAACCTCATTCAAATTCTCACCCACACAAAATCCACCTAAAAACATGTTTCACGCCACTTGCATAATTTATTATACCACATGCACAATTTTTAAAACACCTTTAATAAGTACAACAAAAAGATGCACTTGAAGACAACTGAGTTCCCTTAGAAAAACCACCTTCAATCCATATTCTCCTTAAAACCCTTAAAAAAATTTTCAACCCTTATACACAATTCATAGAACGAAACCAAAAATAAAATAAAGCATATCAAAATCCCCAAATAATGTTTAAGCATGTAACCACCTAACTCAAGTGTAGAAACTTATGAAAATCAGTTAGAAACCATAATTGCACCACCAAGTGAACCGATAAAGGAAATATTAAAACAATAACATCAATATTAAAACCTTAAGAACAATATTCAACACTAAATAGGTCACATAACACAATGTAGATATGACAGCCCAAAAAATAGGAAGATAACCCCTAGAAAAGAGGAAGAAATCAAGAAATGAGGGACTTAGTTGGAGATTCTTGGAGAAACCACACAAAATCCACTAAAAATGAGGTAAAAAGAAGAAAGATGGCTGGTGGAGGATCCTAGGGTTAATAATCCTAAGTGGGTATGATTAGAGATGCATGTAGTTAAAATTGAGGAAAAAATAATATTATCTATTTTTTAATGACCTGGAAAAGTCATAAGGTTTTCATGAATGGTTTTCAAAGATGCATGACAACCATTCTCCCATTACATTACAAGTGGAATAAGTCACATGGTTACCCTATATAATTTACAATTTGTGAACAAATCGTGAAGTCATCCACAGTCTAAAATGTACCTTTGGTCACAAAGTTTTTCTGGAAGGGGTGCACGATTTACTAAATTGTGTGCCACCTACTATTAACACAAAAACAATATTTTCACCATAAACAAAATGGAAACCCAGTGGGAAAATTCTATAAAAAAAATAAATATAAAAACACATAAAAATAAAATCATGGGGTTGAAAATTATCCCCACCATGAAATCTTTCTTCCCCTAGAAAGTCAACCGGAAGCTTTATCAAAGAAAAAAACCTAAACACTTATTAAACCCAAGATTTCCACTCCCAAGTCTCATGCACGTCATTACTATTCTACCAAATGAATTCAATTAGTTGAATATTTTTACCCTAAATCACATTCTCTTAGGAATCTAAAATCCTCACTGGTCATTCATGGACTGACAAATCCAGATCCAACTCTAAATCTTCCCAATTTAGTACATGATACTGATCTAGGTTACACTTTTTCAACTGGGATACATGGAATAAGTCATAAATTAATGTCAAATTTGAATGAAATTCTAATCTATATTCCACCTTACCAACTCACTCATTAATATAAAAAGGTTAGACCTTCCTTGGAATTATCTTTCTTTTATTAACCAAAACACAATGACCCAATTTAGGTGACACTTTAATAAACACCCAATAACCCATGGAAAACTGTATAGATTTGTTCCTCCGATTAGAATAATACTTATAACGACCCTAAGCTCTCAATAACCACTACCTGATCTACATGAAGTTATCATATGCCTCTTGGAAAAGGATGGGTCCCAATTGTGAGGTATCACCCACCTTTTTGAAACAAAAAGGAGAACAACATGACTGACCGTAGAGTTCCACAAAAGGATCCATTTGAATTGAAGATTGGTACAATTGGTATTTGAATACTCAACTGATCCCCGATAGATATCCCATGAGCCACCAATATCTGACACACATAACATGAGCTTCTCTTCCAAAATATGATTCAACTTCTCCGTCTGACCATCCATTACAGAATGGTAAGACATGACCAACTTTACCTATGACCTCATTTTCTACTTAATCCATCCCAAAACCATGAGGTAAATAGGGTCCCCTATCGGAACAATTTACAATGGCACAACATGAAGCCTCAGAACCTCTGAAATATATTTCTGACCCAACTCATCCACTGTGGCTAATTCATTAATCAGAATAAAATGGGTTGACTTGGTCAAATTTTCAATCACTACCCAAAAATAATTTCTCCCCCATGGTGTATGAGGTAATATAATAATAATTTCCATGGAGATCTCATACCACATCAAGGTAAGAATAAGAACTGGTTGAAGAAAACTATAGGGACTATGTTGATCTTATTTCACCTACTAAGATGTAAAACACCATGATACAAAGTCAACTACATCCCACATCATAATTGACCACTAGAATTGTTGATGTAGATCATAGAATATCTTGGTACCACCGGGAAATACCACTTTGAATGGTGGCTATCCTGCATCACAAACTTCCTCATAGATAGTAGCACCCCAAAGAGACCCTTTAATCATAAAATTCCCTTGAGAGACAATGACCAATCACAAGATGTCTCCCCGCCATTAAGAAACTGCATAGAACACCAACACAAATCATCACCAGGATTCTCCCACTGAATAAAATCCAAAATATAAGGTGTCATCTATATACTATCCAAATACGCACCTCCAATATGAACCTTGGTGTCCATGGGCACATAAGAAAAAATTCCCTATCAATATCAACGAATTAGTGGACTCTCTCAATGATTTCACAGATTCTTTTCTTCTCAAATAATATTCTAAAACATTCCCTTTACTATAGGTGTAGACTACATTGAAATCAAATCCCTAAAGTTTCTCAACCCAATGACGCTTCCTCAAATTCAAATCCATTTGGTAGAAGGTGCAGGCCAATATTTTGTGATCTGAATAAACCTCAAACTTATCCCTGAAAATATAAGGATGCGATGCTTTTAGTTCATGCATTACCTTTACTAACTCTAGGTTAGGGGTCCATAGTTCATTTCAATTGGTCAGAATTAGTGAGATACATATGAAACCACATGGTAATTCTACATAAACATCCACCCAAGACCCATACCTAAGGTCTCACAATAAACCACATAACCCTTTCCATAATGTGGAATGATCAAAATAGGGGTAGTGTTCAACTAACTCTTAAGATTATCGAAGGATTTTTGGTATATTGGGCTCAATTTGAATTTCTCCCCCTTTTAGGTGAACACCGTCATAGATGAATCATACTGAGATAAATCCTAGAAAAACTATTGGTAATTCCCTAATATGTATAAAAATCATCTAATCTTAAACACATTTTCTTACAGCGTCCATGACAGTACTAAACTAATCTTATCAAGGACCAAAAAAACCCCATGTTTGGAGATCACATGGAAAAAAACCTTTACATCTTAAATCTAGAAAGTACATATAGAAAATATTTCTTAGAGACGATGGTCCCAAAAACTTTCCAACACAATCTGTAAATGTCTCCCTTGCTACTCTCCAAACCCAGATTATATTACTATGTCTCCCACAAATACCACAGAAAAGGAATCAATATACTAGTGGAGAAACCTATTCAAAAGAAACATAAATATCACTGGAGCTTTTTAACTCAAAAGGCATGAAAAAATACTCAAAATGGCTATATATTCTTTGGAACTTTATTTTTGAGATATCAGCCTCCCTTACTTTTACTTGGTGATACCCAAAACATGGATCAATCTTAAAGAACCACCTTTCCCACATATGGTGATAAAAAAGGTCATCCATTCAAGGAAAACGATACTTATTCTTGATAGTCACCTTATTCAACTTCTGATAATCAATTCGTATCTTTAGAGATCTGTCATCTTTCTTTGAAAAAAGAACGCGGGCTGCCCATGGTGAGATGATTGGATGAATGAATATTTTGGATTCAAAAATAGTCTAGTTGAACCGTTAATTCCCTAAATATTGTGGGGGCCATATGGTATAGGGGATGGGATATTGGATGCATTCCCAGAATCAAATCTATACAGAACTCCACATCCCGCTCAGGAGGAAAGATTGAGAATCCATTGAAAATAATTATTGTAATTCCACCACCATAGGAGGTAATCCACTCTCAAGAGAACCACCACCATCTTACCATGTGAGGAACAATAACTAATAAATGATAAGGCCAAACTCTAGAAGTGGAGGTCGAAAATGACCAAACCGAGGACCTTATTCACAATGAAATACCTGGGTACTTCAACCAAGTTCCCCAAAGCTCACAACTAATGATAAAAATTGATGTTTTCCATAAATATCACCATCCATTCTATACTGATGATTATTTCAAAGAGGTTCATCTCCAAAAATGAAGAAATCCCATTCTATATTGACCCCTGACACAGTGAAAGTAGAAGAGGGACACCTAAAACTATGACCGCACTTCTTACCTAGAAGCATTACCAACTTCATCGCATAAAACATATGATCTGTTAGAAAATTAAACACATCAATAAAGTAGAAAGAAATATTGGAAACAGAGGCACTTATATCAAACAAAACAACAGATATGGATATTTCAATGAATAATAGTACCTCAAACATTCATTGGTCCTTCATCTGATCCTGTTGGTACCTGGTCCATTGCATTAAGATGTCTCGTCTCATCCTTAGCCTGAGAATGACCCAAATCATGTGCCTCTACCCTAAATTGACGCTACCCAGAAGATGATCCATTCAAACCACCAAAACCACAAAAATAATACCTCATCATCCTAGATGGCTCTGACTAGGATGGAATTCTCTTAGATGCTACAGATCTCTCACCGCTCAATTAGGAATGAGTGGCCAGCAAAACTGCTACAAGTTTCCCATATGTCAACACCAATGGAAATTCCTGGGTGGGGATGGAAGTGTTGACTCTACATACCCTAGCTTCCCACACGGATGGAATACAACTATTCTTGCATCGGAAGCCACAAAAGAAGAAAATTGGGATAGATAGAATGAACTACCACCACACTTCATTCCATGCTCATCCTGCTTCCTCTTATTCTATGAAGAATTTCCACTATCCACTCAAGTCACTAATCCAAGGAATCTTGGATTTCCTTTTTAATCCATCTTATCTATACATGCATGATCAACCACCTCCACATAGGTCCTTGAATTAAACAAATAGCCATGAAAATTAATCATTGGATACAACTCTTTCTCAAACCTCCAAGTATTCATATACTCGTTAGAAATGATCTTGGGTGTATACCATACCTTCTCCATGAAGCGTTTAGAAAACTCCATCACTATCCAATTTACCTAGGTAAGATACAAGAATTCTCAATACCTGGAATAGGATATAACCTTGAGATGGTACTATTCATTGAAAATGATCATGAAACATTTTAAACTCATTCACTCACTCTTCCCAGTTTGAACAACTTAGTCACACCACCTTCAATTGGGACCTTCCAACAAGAACAGAGAACATTTCACTCTAACAACATCATGATTTTCAGGAAACTCAAACATCCTCTCTATCATGTCAAGTCTCTCCTATATTTCCATAGGTTCCTTATTTCCTTTGAAAGAATAAGACTTTTTCTTGACAAAGTTTTGATCTTTTTCATTCCCATGACCCGATTCAACTTCTCTAACTAGATAAAGAATAGAAACCACCCACTATAAAAATGTTTTGACAGTCCAAACCATTGATTCCACTACCCTCTAATCAATCAGTGAGGGGGAAATCTCTCTGGCCTCTTCTTATAGTTTTACATGAATTATCTAGGGAGGAATTTTTCTACAAGAAACACTAACCATAAGAAAAAAATTATCAATACAACCAATATGAAATTTTTTAGAAATAAAAAAAAAAATCTCAAAATTTTACAAAAATAAAAATATAATCAAATATATCACAATAACATGCCAAAAAACCACTCCATCTTCGACATGTGTCCATATATAGTATGAATATTTTATGTATCACCTGGAGGTGAAGTAAAAAAATCCCAACATCCCATAGTGTCTCGTGATCTATAATGAGATGTTCTGGCCAGGCACCCTATTATTAAGCAGAACCTCAAGCCTCGATAGTCATAGCTTCAATATATCCATACAAATCCCAAAATATCATAACCTAAAAGAGCGTAACCTACTCTTATACTATTTTTTTCTGAGTCAATCTAGAGTTCCATCAAACCCGAAACCTGACCCATTATGTGGCACGACCCGAAGGGTTTTTTTGATCCCACAGGCTTGGAACTAGTTCGTGGGTATTACAACATGTTTTTCTAATGACATAACCAATTTAAATAATAATAAACAACCATAACAATAATAATAATAACATGATTGAATAATGTTAACGACACATGGTAAAACTATTTTTTATTTCACTGTTTACAATTTCAATTCAATCCCGAACGGACTAAAATGAAAAAAATACTGAAACTATACCAAAAAATCTCCATTAAATTAGAGTATAATCATCCTCAAAAACCACCACCAACACCTTCAAGGGAATAACACTAGAAACCCGAACCACCATCCTGAAACACATTTCATTTACCTGAGACAAACATAAGAAGGTCTACAAACACCCAATGGTGTATGTAGGATGTGATCCAAATCCCAATAGGATGCAGCCCAAAAAAATATATTTCATTGTAAAACATTATAAGAAAAATTAACATGCATGTTTTGAAAAAAAGTTTGATAAATTATTATACTAAACACTTTAAAGTGGGGCATTATTTTCTTTTGAAATAACCAACAGGAAGCATTGTATATCGATGGTAAGTATTATATCCCAAAAGATCACTAATTCATAGGAAATATCTCTAGGAACTAGATATAGTGGACCACTAGGTACCTCCTATCTTAGAGAAACATGGTATATAAACCACAATAATAATTTTCCACGTGCACAAGCCACTAGAGAGAAATTTATTCAAAATTACATTGGTTTACAATCATAATAGTTTAGGAAGTGTTGTATTTAAAATACCACTAAAATGAACTGGTCACCATCCCTACTAATCCAACAACCATAATATTCATATTAAACATACATATTCACCTAGGATTCCCTTTTTTCTTAATTTTCAATCATTATATCTCAAAAAACATCACTCTCACACATTCATAAGCTAATAAATGTAACACACCTGATAAAATTCCTTTTTTATAACTCAAAACCACTTTCAAATTTACACAAGAAAACAAAATCTACATTGAAACATGTTTCTCACCACTTTGACAATTTATTAAAAGACATGATCCATTTATAAAACATCATCAATAAGAACAAAAAATAGGCACACTTGAAAACAAATAATTCACCTTAGAAAAATTACTTACAATCTGTAATCATCTTAAAACCTTTTAAAACATATTTCTCACCTCATTAATAATGCATGGAACATAACCAATATGTAAAGAAAGTGTATCAAAATCACCAAATAATATTTAATCATGGAACCACCAACCTTAAATGTATAAAATTATGGAAATCTACGTGAAACAACCACTACACTACCAAGGAAACCTAAAAAATATATTAAAACCATGAACATCAATATTGAACCCACAAGAATGAGATAAAACCCGAAATGAGTCACCCAACCTACTAGAGATTTGAAACCCAAATAAAGAGGAATAGAAACCATATAAAGGAGGATGAAATCACGAAGTGAGATACTTTCTTGGAGATTCATGGAGAAACCACACCAAATCCACCCAAAAAAAATTGGACGTATAAGGGAGAAAGAGGGTTGGAGGAGGCACCCAGGGAGAATAATCCCAAGTGAGTAAGATTAGGGGTGTTTGGGGTTAAAAATCAAGGGGAAAAGATAAAAATACAATTTTTAATTAAATGTAAAAGTTGAATGGTTTTCCCATATGGTTTAACAAATCATGCAGAAATTGAGCACCACTTACAATCAAAGTTTAATAACCCTCATTTTTTACCCTACACAGTTTACAATATATGTTCTAATCATGTGGTTATACACTATCCAAAATGTCACATCGATTTCACTATTTTCTGGGTAAGGACGCACAATTTTTAATACTATGAACTAACCGTACAACACATTTAATTAATCTAAAAACACAAATTTTTTCATTAAAAACACATTGGATACCCAAGGAAAATTTATAGACCAAAAACAATACAAAAATTAATCAATATAAAATCATGAGTGTGATAAAAATATATTCTACAACTAGTTCTGGTTCTAGTTTAGGTTTAGGTTTCTCTAGTTTCTTCTCTCAAGATGTATGGAAGACTTTAACCATTTGGATCATTATGTTTCTATAATATTATAAAATTTATTATGCAAGATATTTTCTTTGAATTTAATATAATTATTATTTTTATTTAACCTAAGAGTAGCCAGTACATACATATTAATTTCAATTTGAATACATCATAAAAAAATAATTTTTTTAGTTTTTGAAATATACGATTTTTCTATGTTTTGTTGTGAAAAATAGTATATGAATTTATTACACCTCCATGAAAATGGAACCAAATTTATAATAGATATTTTTTCAATAAATAAACATTAATTTCTTATTACTAAATAATGAAACATAGTGTGTACCATTTTGTTGATCTCAAGGAGGCAAGTCACACACACCATTATATTATTATAAATATTTATTAATAAAATATATATAAAAAATCATACTAATATAGTCAGGGTTTCAAAGAAGAAAATTATTTAAATATATAAATTAATAACATAATGAAACAAAAATAAGTTAGTAAAAAAGAACATATTGTTCCTCAGAGTTCATGGTTAAGCAATCACGATTCATTTGAAAAATTATCTCATCATCCAAATAAATGATGTGAAAAAAATATATAACACTACACATTACCATTCATATGGTTACTACCCCGCATCGAGATCTATATATATAGTGTACTAATCTCTCTATATATGTCTAGTATATCACTTCACCACACATCACCGCTACAATGATACTCCATTATATGTAATATTGGAAAGATGAAGGAGATAATTATAGATGAATAAGAAGACGAAGTCAGTGGAAAATAAAACACTCTAATAACTTTAACCACCACATAAAACCTATTAAAAATAAAAACAATTTCATCATAGTAAAATCATACATCACTGCTTCCTCCCTTGAACAATAGGCAGGGTTAGTTCTCCATTTTTATGTAGTTTTCAGGAATTTTGGTAGTAGAAACACAAAATATAAACAAAATGAAAAAAATGAATAATAAGAAATATATATATATTAAAAGTATATAACATTGTTATAGTATAAAATACCTACATATGAAATAAAAAATTACTAGCAATTTTGATGGATGAGGACGATAAAATGTATTGGAAAAAGATAGGTAAATTTTCTCTCAAAATTTTGACCTCTAAAATACAGCATACGGTATCCCCATTTTGTGTTTGAAAATGGAAAGTTGGTCTTTTTTTTCAGATATTTTTTACCCAAAAAATTTATGCTATAATTTCCAAATTTATCAAGAGTTATGAGCATGTTATTAATGGAATTATTTTTATCCTAGATGAATTGTTGAATTCTCATGCACTGATTTTCCTTGAATTTATGATAATTATTTATCCAAAATCAGGAGTGGTGATAGTAATGAAAATTTTTATTTGATATGTTCATTACCTCTATGTGAATTTTCAGCATAATTAAACTATAATTGTAGGATATATGTAACCATATTTGATCGTCTCTAGAAACAGACATAGATTCTGAGGTCCAATTTGTGATCTTCATTTCAGAATTAATTTGTTGGATTAATCATTTTTTACAGATTTATGAATTACACCTCAATGAATATATAATTCGATAGAATTTTTTTTGTAATTTTGATCAAGTTATAAAATTTTATATAAAAAACAAAAAACAATTAAAATAATTTAAATTCTAAAATTAATCCAACTTTAAAATTAGGATAAAATAATTTCAAAAATATTAATAATGGGATTGTTAACCATAACATATCATATTCATGAGATTTAAAAAATTAATATTCATAGTAAAATTATAGAAAATATTTTCTCTATTTCCCATTGAATGAAATCCATCCACCAACCAGAATAGAGTCTCTATATTACCTCCAATATACCTCCTCACACATAAAAAGATTTTGATTATTGAAAAGGGTTGGATCGTTACATTGGAGAGACTATATCCTTTCATGAATTAATGCCAATATGTAATAATAAATTAAAACACAAAATAATATAGAATCATAAGAAATTATAGTTTAATGATAACCATAATAATAATTTTTTATAATGCTAGAGAAAAAAACCCAGGACATTGTCTAAAAATAATACATCAAGAAGAGATAACCTAGTGGGATGACCATATACATAAAAAATATGAATTAAATAAATGAGGATAATATTATATAAATTCCTTATCCATTCTTCCTTATTATATCCACAACCCCTTTGATCTACTCTAGCTTAATAACTTATATTAAGTCCATTTCACTGACCAATATATTTATAATGAGATTTTAAAATATACTGAGGTACATATATTGGGTTTGTATACTAAATATGATCGGATATGAACAAAACCCATAATATAATCTAATATATAGGTGTGTATATATGTAAAATATTAAATTAAATTGATAATAATTTCATGCTTCACACTTGTCACATCATTAGTTACTTGTTAATTTTCCACAATGATCAATATTTCCTTTTTTATTATAATCTTGTAAATGATATGGTTATTCTTAAATAAAAATTGAGAAAGGATTCTAAATATTTTGATCGAACCAATTCATATATGTTTGTTCCGTAATTTCAATAATAATTCCACCTACCAATGAGTTAGTGTATACATGTGTGATTCCTAGGATAACCTATCGAAGTAGTGGATTGATACAATCATTTACCTAATAAAACAATACAGTCTTGGGTATATCCAAAATAAATTAATAGAGTACTAAGTGTTAGTAATTTTTCTCCCATATAGTAATGTGCTTCATATTATTGGTTAGTGAAATTTCCCAACCTAAAACAGTCCTCCTGCTAAAAGGTTTCAATATTCTCTAAAGCATGTTAGTTATTTTTAGTATAATAGGCTTGTAGGATCATATATGATAAAAATATTCTATTAAATTGAATTTTGGAAAAATATGATTAATTTTAAGTAGCCCTCATAATAGTAGGTTGGTAGTATCACACAAACCGAGTAATGTTTATTATAATAATGGTTAGTATACACTTCCAACCCTATGGTAGTTTTCTTCTTAGTATCCCAACAGAATCATATTCATTTCTTGATCATTTGAAATGTCACATATATAGAAAAAATGTTCATGTTAAACAATCAGGATACAAATTCTTCATGAAACCCATTATCTTATCTCTTATATAACAACATATCACACCACATTTATCAAATGTAAAAACATATTAATCTTCTGGACCATGATGAAAATTAATGTATATATCTCATAATACATGTATCAAATACACTTGATCAGGAAATTAGATAATATAAAATTAACAAACAAACCAAAATAAATATATTTTAGATGAACATAATACTATTATTTATAAATCATTATTACGATAGAAAATGTTCATGAATCATACATAAAATTTAACTTTCAGCCTAATAATCAATCATCATTTGGTTGTCTCTTAAATCATACAAGACCACCCTCATTATATACTATAGTGTGTTATCATTTATAAGATAAATTTAAAATTTTTATATAGACTTTAATGACAATCCATGATTTTATATACATAAATCACATAAAAAACTAATCATTGTTTAGAAAATCGAAAAAATACCCTTTTTAAAATATTTTTTATGGTTAAACAATAACTTACAAGTCTAATAAAAACCCAGTCCCATTCATATTTCACCCCACCACCACCACACACTCTAAATCCAATTAATAGTTCACTATTTAAGAAAACCTACTTCATAGCCCACACATGGATCATCACTGTAGGTAGATAATTGTATATTTTCATTCTAAACCTAACAATATCACTTCAACCATTCATTAAGTACAGAAACCCTTTCTGGGTTCCATGCTAAACTCCATCGATGTATTATAATTTCCATGGACTTGTATAGTGACTAAAATTTGATGGTACATGTGTAAAACCTCTAAAAATTTCTATATAGGCTTCACATACCCTCTCTATTGAATATAAAAACATTAGGTTTCTTTCTTGGCCTCTCATTCCCACACACTATTCTAGAATATCACACAAAATATGTAAAAACATATAAAATGAGGGAAAATAATAGGGGATACCTACCACATGACATTCCCATAATTATCTATGATCAACTTTTTTATTATCAATTCCCAAGAGCTCCAATATCATCAAAAGTGAAATTAATTAATCAATAAAATTTTAAAATTTAAACCAATGCATAATCCCATAATCAGATTAAAGAGATAAAACTCACTCAACTACTCCACATGACTAAAATCTCAATCAATGCATCACAAATGGATTGTAAAAAAATTTAATCCCTTAATGATAGAAAATATATATTTATTTGACCAGATAAGACATCATATTAATCCCAATTCAATGAAAAAATAAAAAAATCCCATAATGTAGTGTACCTTTATTAAAATGATGATAAATGGTTTGTATTCATCATATCATGTACTCCTCTAGCCATAACACACAAAATACCCACTTAATGCAATAATTTTACTATTTTATAATGAAATTAGACCCCAATACCAATCGTAATGAAACCCAAATTCGACTTATAACGACCCAGAATTTTAATATTCTATTTTAGTTTTCAAAAAATGTGTGTTATACACCACAAAACCACATCTATTTTTATAGAAGTGTAATTTATGTATTATAAAGGGAAATGTGATCATTGGGATTTGACAGTTATATGATTTTTTTTAATATGACAGTTAGAAACTATACTCTTGGTAATAATTTTAATGTTATTATTAGTATTTTTAAGTATAAATGAAAAGGATAATTAATGAATAAAGGAGAACTGATGACATCAACCAGTGGATTCAAGTCGTATGAAGCCCATTTTTCAGAACATGGGAGGGAGGTAGAATCACTTGGGTTCTCCCATAACCAACCCCAATCCAAGCTTCAACAAGTAAAACAATAATGACATTTTCTATGAAAGAAGTTAAAGTTAATGTAAATTTCCATTTGGGTGATGTTAGCTAAAAAACCCAACGAATCTACCCCTATCAAAAACATTTCTCTTAGGTAGAATTTGTTTGTTAAAGTGGGTTACATATCCAAGACCTATTTATATAAATTGAAATTCCATTGTATAAATAAAATTTTTATTCCATCAATTCCGCTTTAAGAATAATTTTTGATAACTTTGAAGAATATGATAAATTTATTTTTTATAAAAAATTATACTTTTCAGAAAGGATGTAAATTTTTTATAATAAACTATGGTATTTTGAATATTATATATTTTAATTAAATAGTATTATAATGATTATGTATTTAAATAGAAATTATATAATTATTTTATTATTTCATTGAAAAGTTTGAGGTGTAATAAATTTTATTATGCGTTTTCATCCTGAAAATTTTTTAATAAGTATTTTTATATCTAAAAGTAAATATTATCAAAAATAGGGAATTATTCTGATAAAATAAAAAAATTGAAATCAGAATGTCTAAATTAGGGTAAAGTGAATTTGTAATTTTTTTTAAAATACTTTATTTTTCCCATGAATAGTAAAAAAAATAGTTTGGGATTTTTGGTATGTTTAATGACTTCAAAATTAATACATAATGATATAATATTTAATTAACCACACTCCATGACTTAAAATGTGTTATTTTATTAATATTAATTATTTTAGTAGATTTTATTCATTTTACAAACCTTTATGTTATATCCCAAATTCAAAAATGGATACTTTAACATTAAAACCCTTATTTTGTGGAAACATTAATTTTCATGAAAAAATAAGTAATATAAAATGATGATAGTTTATTTTGCGTTAAAATAACTTAAAATATATCCCAAATTCCCCATACATTGGGAAAACCCCAAGGGAAATCCCACGTTTTTTCATTTTAAACATCATAGATTTTCAAGGCCTGTATTTGGAAATTATTAAACTATTTCTAATAATTTTCTAAAAATACCCATCCATTTATCAATTTCACTTCACTCAAAATCCAT
The DNA here is from genome assembly GCA_963277665.1 of Viscum album. Classification (NCBI taxonomy): domain Eukaryota; kingdom Viridiplantae; phylum Streptophyta; class Magnoliopsida; order Santalales; family Viscaceae; genus Viscum; species Viscum album. Next base: position 1,857,205,022 of record OY728138.1, read on the forward strand.
CCTACACGAATCAATGGTGGTTTTTCCTCCAAAATTACTAATCCTATATTTTTCTCATGAACCAAGGTTCCATTCATCATTATTTAGTAGTAACTCTTCATGGTAAAGAAAATCTCCACTTCTCTCTTCTATTCATGTTCTATTTTATGTGTTAGGAATTCCAATTTTCAAACTCATTTATTTTATTCACATTAATTTATCCCATTACTATAATAATATTATTTATGATTTTGATTTGAAACACTTTTTTTATTCTCCGTGGGTTATTTATGAATTGTTTGATTATGATATATACGGATCTCATTAATTTATATATATTAAAAGTGATTCTAGATAGAAATATGTAGCAAGGGTAAATATTTTAATCTCTAAAGATAACATGTTTTATGATACCTTGTTGAATAAACTTATTAATTTTAATTTATGAAAACTCAATTAAAAACCATGGTTATATTCTTATGAATATCTCATTTAAATGTTGTAACCACATTTACATGTAATGATTCATGTTATTTTTATTATTACATGCCTTATTTTTCTTCTCTCAAGCCTTAATGACATTCCTTCTATTCATATTGATATTCATCATGATCACATGAAAATTGTTTCCCCTTACAATGGCTTACTCTCACCCCTTATCATTGAGGTATTTCCCCAGGATATGAGATGAAGTAAATGTATATAGGATGAACCCAAGAGTATGTATTAATGTGGATTTTGAACACTATATTGTATTTTTCAGTATTATATAACTTATTTCAAATAATATAATCATTAATATTCCTTTATTTGAACCATTGTATGTAATAAAAAAGGGGGATATCATATTTCTTATCTGTGGGCAGTTTTGTTATTTTTGTAAATTGTGATTTTGAAAACATTATAGATAACACTAGAGAAAATTTTAAATATAATAAAAAATCCTTGAATTTTTTTAAGTATTAATTAAGTGGTTTTGATAAATGTAACTCCAATCTAGATACAAATAAGTGGATGTGGCTCTCACACCGATGTAACTGGTGGTAACACCAAAAAACACTATTTTGAGCTAAAATCCAATAAGAGATGGTGCATGACAGTGAGCCTTAATTTTATCCTAATTTGACACTCATGGGTGATATGTTTGGTTAATCCCATATTTTTTATGAACCATTATATAGACTTTATGGAAAATATATTTGTTGTTAGTTATCACATATTTAAGCATGATGTTTTAACAAATAAAATTACTTTATAATGATAATATTCTTAAAATAAACATGTTTCTCCCTATGGTATTCTTCTTTTAGAAAATGGTAAAAAATAAGAGGAACCACGTAAAAATTGAGCATAAATATCAATTCTTTGAAGGATCTTTGATATAATTTTGAATGTTAAAATTTAATATAATAATGAATCATCTTACTAGAGTTATGTACAATAATTGGAATCAAGTCAAGAGAACATATTCACCTTGAAGGGAAAAGTTTTTTGTTGATTCCTTAATGCATCAATTAACACCTTGTTTCAGTGGATTGACTGACCCATTAATTATTGAACAATTGAAAATCTCTATAGAAAATATATTTTCTGTACATCATTGTTCAAAACAATATAATGTCACTCTGGATATATACCTCTTAGAGGGATAATTTGATCAGTTGTTGATCCTAATTAAAAATACAAATTCATGAAGGGAGGTTGATGCTATGGAGTGGGAAGATTTTATGGGATCTTATTTTAATAAATATTTCCCCCGTTCGATGATAATGAAAATGGAGAATCAATTCTTAGAGAAAAAGAATAAGGGGAATGAATCAATTGGAATATTTGGGATGAAATTAACAAGACTTTGTCAATAAACCTCTATCTTTATTATGGATACTTGTACAAAGGTTGATAAATTCATCATTTAACTAAGACCCCATTGATGATGGAATCTACCCAATAGAGACTATGAATGAAATAAGGAGATAGTTTGGGTGCTATGAATGTTGAACTATAGTTCTAATAGATGTAGTGGTCACAGAAATTAAATGAAAAGAAGGATATCTGGAGCCAAAATTGGGGAGGAAAATTGATCACTAAAAATGATGAAAACAAGTGAAACTTCAAACATATAAGAAATGTTAGAATATTAATTTGGGTAATTATATTCATGGGAGTATAAAATGATACAATTGTGGGAGAGATGTTCATATAGATTAGAACTCTTGTGGTGAGGTGCAACATCAACTTCTCAACACTAACAAAAAAGGAAAGATAGAGTACACCCAAACTGAAGTCCAATGCTTCATGGGTGGATAGATTGGGAACTTTTATTATCAATATTTGAAACATAATATAATGGATAGAAACCAACATAAATCCCAGAATGGGCGAATAGATAATGTTCATGAATTTTCTATCACGTTGGATAAAGTAGAAGCTTCATATAATGTGGTGATAGGTACTGTAATTATTCTCTAAAATCTAGCATGTACATTGTACGATTCTAGTTCTAGGAATTCCATTATTTCCTCCATGTTGGAAAATAATATAGACTCTATAAAAAAATAATAGAAGTAGATTTTTTAGTAAGGACACCTGGTGGGATTATCCAACTATAATCAGTGTATAGAAACTCTATTATTGACTTTGGAAAGCATAATCTATTCACAAATCTAGAAGGAAATTTGCAGGTGGAATTATACATTATACTAGGGATGGACTGGATCTCAATGTATAATGACAAAATCAACTATAGAAGTAATGAAATATCATTAGTATTTAATGGAAATATTATATTTATATTCAATGTTGAGATTTCGCGACCTCAGATTTGTCTAGAAGCACCTCCCAAATCTATCTTTTTGGATATTATGGGTGATGTGGAATAAAGAAATGAAATTATAAGAATATAAAATGTTCCCATAATTCAAGAATACATCAAAATATTTCCCTAAGAGTTACATAAAACTCCCTAATAATGATAGGTAGAGTTATCCATTGAACTCATATCTAGATCAAAGATGATTCTAAATATCCCATATTGAATTAATGATATCAAGCTAGAGGAAAGAGAGAAACAACTTCAAGATCTTTTAGAGAAGAGGTTTATCCCACAATGTGTGTCTCCTAGGGGATCACTTGTTCTCTTTGTAAATAATAAGGATGGATCAATGTGGTTCTGAATTGATTATAAAGAACTTAATGGGATCATAGGGAAGAACAGGTAACATTTCCCAAGGATTGAAAATTTATTTGTCCATATTCATGGGGCTCAATTATTATCCAATATTGATATCTGATGAGGTTATCATCAAGTGAGGGTGAAGACAAAAGATATTCCAAAGTCTATATTATGATCAAGATATGGGAATTTTGATCTTTTTTGTATTCCCTTAGGATTGAATAATCCTCCAGCTATTGTGATATATTTTGATACACTTAAATATTTGTGAATATCATGAGGATTATCTAAAGGGTATTTTAAAAACAATTAGGAAGGACTTCCTATTTATAAAATTAATTAAATTTTAATTTTTGTTACAACAAGTTTCTTTATAAGATCACATTGTAACTAAAAAAGGAATATCAATTAACCTTACTAAGAAAACGTTTCTGGAGGAGTGGCATCATACAACCATAATAACATATATGTTTAGTTTCCTTTGTATAACATGACATTATTGGAGGTTTGTGAAAAACTTTTCGTTAATTTATAATTAACTAATCATGATAAATAAAAAAGGGGATAATTTAAATTGGAATTAAGAGTTTAAATAACATTTCTATGAACTAAAGAAGTGATTGTTTTTTCACCAATGTTAACTATACCATCTTTTGAAGAAGGATTAATTATTTTTAGCAATGCATATGTGAAATGGATAGGGTATGTACTTAGGAATAATGGAAAGGTTTTTTATTATGCATCTTAACAATTAAAGCCTCATGAGCAGAATTATCAAAAACATGAAATTGGGCTACCTGCAGTTTTTTTCCAACAAATAAACGGATGAACTATCTTTATATTGATAAAAGGGATATATAAATAGGCCAAAAATAGTTTAAAGTATATATTAACACAATATTAATTGAAAATGAGACAAATTATATCATTGTAACTTCTTCAAGACTATGACTATTAAATTCATTATCACCCTTGAAGTGAAAACAATGTCTCTGATTTATTAAGTAGAAAAGATCATATTGGGATAAAAATACTGATGATTCAATTAGATCCATTGATCAAAGTCTTAGAAAAAAATTACATGGGAGTTTTATTGTAATAGATATCACAAACCTTATCACAAATTATTTATCAACCATCATTATTATAAAAAATCAAGAAATATCAAAGAGAATATCCCTTATTACAATGGAAAATTGAGGCTGTGAAGAATGGGATATCTCTTGAGTTCAATATTGATCAAGATGGTGTACTGATATTTCCTACAAGAATTTTCGTTCAATATATTCCAAAGATAATGATATAAATGATGGATAAAGATCAAAGCTACAAATTTTATATGCATCCCATTATCACTAAAATGTACATGGACCACTATGATCATTATTTGTGGGATATTATAAAAAGAGAGATTGCAGAATACACTAAAATATGATTGGTGTGTCAATAACTGAAGTCATATTGACAAATTCCAAATTGGGTATTACAACCACTACCCATATGAACTTGGAAGCATGATTATATCACTATAGACTTTTTCAATAGTCACCTAATAAAATTAAAAGGACAAAATGTGATATGGGTTATAGTGGGACAAATCACCAAGAATACCCATTTCACCTCTATTCAAGAAGATTTGCCTCATGACCAACTTTCCTTGTTTACGTAAAAGAAATGGTGAGGTTTCATGTGGTTCCACTTGTTATCATTTCTGATTTGGATCCAAGGATTATATAAAAATTAAGGATAATTCATGAAAATTAAATGAATAAAAAATTCAATTTTATTATAGCCTATCACTCCCAAACTGATGGCCAATTTGGAAGGACTGTTTAGGAACCCGGGGGAAATGTTAAGAACTTTCTCAAAGTAATTTAATGGTTTATGGGATCAAAACATCCCATTAGTTGAGTTCTCAAACAACAACAGATTCTAATATAGTATTCAAATGGAACCGTATAAAGATATTTATGGGAACCAATGTAGAAATACTTCTTTTTCGGATGATATTGGTGAGAGAATGTTATTTGGGCTTGATCTTGTGCAAGATAGGATAGACAAGGTTCATAAAATTCAATAACACATAATGTTTTCTCAGACACGATAAAATAGTTATGCTGATAATAATCAAAGGAACATGGAGTCCGATGTTGGATAGAAATTTTCCATTTATATATCAATATGAAAGAGATCCATTTAGTTTGGGAGGAAAATAATTCTTATCCCCAAGTGCATTTTCCCCTAGGAAATCTTTGATCACATAGGATCATTGGTCAACTGTCTTTCACATCCAAAAAAATATAGTTCAAGTGAATGATGTATTCCATGTATGATTCATGAGGAATTAAATACTTGATCCCTCGAATGAACTGAATCTAGAGGTTGTACAACTGGTTCATTTCCTATCTTACGAGGAGCATCTGGTGGATATCTTGGATTATATATATGAGGTACAAAGCAACAAGGCAATCCTTCTTGTCAAAGTGAAATAAAGGAAACATAAATATGAGAATTCAATTTGCGAATTAGAGTATACAATGAAAAAGAATAACCCACACCTTTTATCATCTTAGATAATTAGTTGAAAATTTCAGGGATGAAATTTATTAAGGGGGTAATATTGTAATCACCTAGACTTTTAAAATGATATTTTTTCTGCTAAAATGTGTGTTATAAACCACAAAACCATATCTATTTTTAATGAAGTGTTATTTATAGAGTATAAAGGGAAATGTGACTATAAGGAATCCACCTTTATATGACTATTGTTCAATATGAACATTGAAACTATACTCTTGGTAATAATTTTAACATTATTGTTAGTAGAAATGAGAAAGGATAATCAATGTAGAACTGAAAAATGATGTCCTCAAGAAGTAGATTCATGTCGTATGAAGCCCATTTTTTCTAAATTGAAAGGGAGGTAGCATCAATGGGGTTTACCCTTGACCTAGCCCAATATAAGATTCAACAAGTGAATCTTTAATGAAATCCTCTAAGGGGGAAAGTTCAGGTTAGTAGAAATTACCACTCGGGCCATGTTACCCTAGTAACCCAATGATTATTTCACTATCAGACAACTTAACCTTAGGTTATAAATGATTATTATAATGGTTTTCTTGTCAAGGACCTAGTTACCAATAGTATAATTACATTATATAAATAAAATATTCATTCCAACAATTAGATTTTATGAATAGTTGTTTTTAGATATGATGGAGTTGATTACATTATTTTCAAGACACAAATTGTACTTTTAGTTAAATATTACTATAATTAAACACTTATTGGATATATATTATATAATTATTTTATTAAGTCATTGAAAATTTTTAAGTGGCAACAATTTAACTATGCATTTTAAACCTGATATTTCTTTAATAAATAAGGTTTTTAAAAAATTAATATTGTAAAACCCTAATGTTTCAAAAATAAATTTAAATACATGAAACTTTTTTTATGTATATAGTTATAACTATACATTAAAACAAAACTTTTCCACATCTATGTTATGAATGTTGAAAAATTGTCATCTAAAATTGTGATCAGTAAGTTATTTGGAGTGTGAAAGAACCAAAATGATTTTTGGTGAATGGTAGCATACCCTTATGAATATTAATATTAATATTAATATTACCCTAATGAATAGTGAATTGTATTATTATATTATTATCTTAATTATTTACAATAATGACATCTTTATTAATTTCTCAGGGTGATAAAAAATGATTTATAGTTTGAAAATTGTTAATTTTTGAGTAAAGTTCAATTTCATTTAAAAATTAAATTATTCTTATTTAGAAAATTATATTAAAAAATATAGTTAATTTTTTTAATTCTGAACGTAAAAAAATTCTTAGGGTAATTTTTTGGGATTTTTATGATATTCATGAATTTTTTGGGAATAGTAAAATACGATAAATTATGATAAATGTTAAATATTTGTTTTACTACATCATAGGTGATGAAAAGATGATTTAAGCACACTTGGTTCAAAAGGACATGAACTTATTACTATATTTGGACAAATTAATCAATACTATTCACAGTCTTGATCCAAAAAATTAAACTAATGATTAAAATAATGTAAAACCCCTCCTCTCCTCCACTTTAAATACCACCCTTACCCCACATTCCTCTCACACCTCTCAAGCCTTGATCATTGTCTATGTTATTCTTAATATCCCTCCAAAGGATCTTTCCCACATACAAGACCTATTGTTCTTTCCAAAATTCCAAAACCAAAGTCCTTAAAGAGGATCTCAAGGAAAAAAGATCAAGAGGTAAAAAGCATCTTTCTTATTCTTGTGTTTTCATTTCAATTCCTTTTATTTTATAATAATCTCTTCTATTATCCATATCCAAGAGGCATAAAAGCTCAATAATAATATATATTATTAATTTTACCATTTTTATTTAACAATTTCATCATTTTACTTCTTCTCCTCCCCCTCATATAAAGACATCGTTCGAGATGTGTCGTTTACCAAAATAATGGACGATGTGTATGAATTTTCCATTACTTCCTTAAAAACAATTTCTAAAATCATTTTTATGGTGGAAACAGAATTAAATGAGTATTATGTAACCTCTTTTATGTTCTGGATGTAACCTTTATGCATAACATTAATTTTTATAATGAAACAAGTTCATGATTATTGAGGAACCGCTAAAAATGATCTAATAAAATATCATTAATTTATTTCATAATGACTAGTCATAATATATGATAAAAATGATTTATGGTATAATTAAATTATTTGGAAACATATGAATACCATTTCAATCATCTTATAGAATTTCATTTCTATATGAAAATTAAATCAAATACAAACTATCCATGGAAAATCATGTAAAGAAGCCACCTAAAACATTGTAAAGAACAAAATGTTATTAATTAATGGATGGAATGATTTTAAAAAATTATAATATAAGGTTTTACAAACATAAATATTTTTTAATATATTAATACCACTATTTTAACCCTTATACAGGAGGTTTAAAAAAGTTTTTATGAAAAAAAATCTAAGGTAAAGGGAATTATTAACCCAATTTCTATTCTTTGGATTACCCTTCTACTTTATTATTAACATCGTATTAAAATTTGTTGTGTGATTATTTTTGTATATATTTTGTTGAATTATTTTTATTTACAGTGTATATACATATTTTATCCACTCTATTAAGTCTCACTTTAACTATATGATATCTGCAAAGAGCATTTCATTTAAAATCCTCATTTAAAAATTCTGTTTTAAGAAATTCAAAAGAAATGTTTTTATGAAATTATTCATGTTTTATGATTATGTTATGGTTATGGAAAATTAGTTGTGATTAATAGTGGTACATATATCTCCTTCCAATTAATTGGGTATGTGTTAGTCTGAGGTCATTTGTATGGTTACTCCATGTGTAATTGTGATGGTTACACCGTAAGGTAGCCATGAGGGTTAAATTTTGAGGAAGTTGTTAATGTTACAAATCATAAGTCATCAGGCATGGTTTCAAAAATAATAAAGTATTTACCCAATATAACAATATGGTTCTATTTATGTTATTTTTGTTTTGTGGAAATCTCGTAGAAATATCATGTTTCAAAAAGTAATTATAAATGGGTGACATGTATGTCTTTTTAGAAATGATTTCATACATTTACAAGTATTCATGGACTAATGTTTTCTTTTCCCACTTTTTATATCCCTTACTGATATTTTTGTTCTCATCCTATTTTTTTAAATGAATTTCACATGTTATAAGGATGTATAAGACAAATAAGGGTCTATGTTAAATGTAATGAATATGGGTCAAAGAAATCATGTTTAATTTTAAACGTTTTATATTTTGGATGCAATGGATACTATTTTTGTGGTGTCCACTCTATATTAATGTGGAATGTTATATATGTATTATTTACTAAATCTATAAAACTTGAAACATGAAAATATACTCAATGATAAAAGAGGTGATTTCTTGACTAAAATTAATGTTTATGTAATGTAATAAGGTCGGGTCCTTATAGTTGGTATCAACGTGTGGTTTAGATAAAATTAGGGGTTCAGATGATGTTAATAGAATACCATAAAATATTTTTAATCTATGGATAATTTTAAATTATATATAATTTAAATATTACTACATTTCTTCGACAAAGATATGTTTATATAGAATAGTTTTCCATAGAAGAAATAGGAAATATGATGTGTACAGGCACCGACAGAATGATATCCTTATGAATCTATAGCCTGGAATAGTAGGGATTGGAACTAAATAGTTTGTTATAGTAATGGAATTTATTATGTAGGAAATAAATGGTGGTGTAATTCATTCCAATAAACAATTAGAGAAAATAGGACATGACGATAGTGGAACATTTTCTGAGACCGCACCCTCATGCTTCCAATGGATATTCTGACCCATAACAATTGAAGGATGGATTATAGACCTTGAGAAAATATTTGATGTTATGAGATATTTAGATAACAAAAAGGAAAGTCTTTACATTTATTTTTCTGAAGGCGAATCTGATAATTGGTGGTCAATGGTCAAGAATATTATGGTTATAGAGGTGATTGATGCCTTATTTTGGGATAAATTTAAAAGTCTATTCCTTCAGAAACAATCCTACTATTTTTTGAATACAGATAGAGAAGAAATTAATTTAATTGAAGAAAAAGGAGGAAGATTTATTGTCTTTGTATAAAGAAAACATTACATTAATGGAGAGGTATGATTTAAGTCATATTCTAGATCTTTGATAGAAAAGAAAACACTTTAACATTGGATTTAATCTAAGGTAATGAAGGGAATTGGCCTCCCTTGAATTCAAAAGTTATGAGAAACTTGTAATATGTGCAGAGAGAGTTTAAATTGAGTATATTGATGATCACATACGCTTTGAAAATATATAGTTTAAGAGTCCTAGATGGCATGTGATGGGTAAGAATCAATCAAAGAAATATAATGGTATGAAATTTAAATTTCTAGTTTGTGGAAATTGTGAAAAAAAATCACCCTAGGGAATGCCTTACCAAAACTAGGACATGGATTGGACGTGGTAAGTTTAGACATATGGCTCAAGATTGTAATGAAAATTACCCTAAGACTAATCTTGATAAAATAGACTATAATGTGTTGTAAATTTGGTGAGATGGGTTATTATGAAATTGCTTTCCCAAAGAGTGATCAGAATGATGCAAAGAATCCAGACTACAAGTAGAAAGTTGTAGTCAGATCCTTTGCAAAAACATCAACAGATGTCAGGCCATCCAATGAATTTGTATCAGGTTCCTTATCTGTTTACTCATAGTTATCTAATGTTTTATTTAATACAGGTTCTATATATTACATTATTTCTTATAATTGTTTTTCGTAAATTATGAATATCACCTCAACAAATGAGACAACAACTTATTGTTTAAACACAAGGGGAAAATTTTATTGAAAAAGGGAATTTTAAGAATCTTCCTATTATTATATTTGGAGTGAAATTACCATCAAACCTTGTTGTCATTCCGTTAGTAAAGTTTGATGTTATTATGTAAATGGATTGGATTTCTATTTATCATGATAAGATTGATCTTAGAGATAAAGATTTTTTTTCAAAAAGAGTATCAGTTTGTAAACAAGAATGAACCCATATAATTTATAACATATGAGGAAGATGAGAAACTATTAAAAGATGTAAATGAAAATTATCTTACTCATATTATTGAAAATAAGGTAACTGTTCATATTAATAATGTGGCAATGGTAAATGAATACCTAGATATTCTTCTTCAAGAGTTACCCAGTTTCATACCTGATTGGGAAGTCGAATTCACAAGTAACTTACTTCAAGATGCTAAGCCAATTGAAAAACCCCCATAATGAATAGATCAAATAGAACTTATTGATTTGAAAACATAGTTTCAAGAGTTTCTTGATAAAGGCTTCATTTGTCTTATCACTTCACCATGGGGTGCTCAAGTTTTGTTCATTAAAAAGAAAAATGGATCCATGAGACTTTTCATTGATTATAGATCCTTGAATAACATCACTATTAAAAACAAGTATCATTTTCCTCATATCAATGACTTGTTTGATCATCTCTATGGAGATCAGTACTTTTCCAATATTTAGATGACATCCAGATACCATCAGCTGAAGGTCAAGGATGATGACATCCTGAAAATAGATTTTTTTACTAGATATTGGGCATTATGAATTTTTTTCTGTATGGGTTAAATAGTGAACCTAGTGTATTTGTAGATATATTTAATAGATTATATCATGAGTTATTGGATATTTTGTTGGTTTTGTTTATTGAAAAAATATGGTATTCTCTAAATCTTAAATAGGAGCATGAAAAACATCTAAGGGTTGTTTTTCAAACCTCTATGGAAAATAAATTGTATGAAAAATTCATCCTGTGTGATTTTTGGTTGAAAAATATTTCTTTTCAGGGGAACATTATAAATAAGGATGGAATAAAAATTGATCCTACCAAAATAAAATTGGTTGATGAATGGAAATGAACAACAAATGTAACAAAGATTCATAGTTTTCTTAGATTAGTAGGTTATTATTGATGATTTGTTAAAAAAATTGCACGGTTATCTAGAAATCTAACTAAGTTAATAGAAAAAGGGGTCAAATTTATTTGTATATACTAATGTGATGTTTTTTTAAGAACTGATGAAGTCATTGGTGAATGCTACATTTTTTTCCTTGACTTCCTGAAATGGTGAGTTTTTCATCTAATGTGACACTTCATTGAAGGGACATGGTGTTTTTCTGATACAAAACTATTAAGTAATTTATTATGCTTCAATAGAACTAAAACCTCATGAGTTAAATTATCCCACACAAGCTTTTTAATTGGATGTTGTGGTATTTTATTTGAAAATTTGGAGGCATCATTTACACAGAGCCAAATGTCAAATATATACTGACCATAAAAGTATAAGGTATATTTTCACTTAGAATGAATTAAAAACGAGGAAGAGAAAATGGATATAATTGATCAAAGATTATAATTGCAGGATAAATTCCCTTCCAGGAAAAGAAAACAAAGTGGTTGATTCCTTGAGACGAAAACATCATGCGTTATTAAACATGATAAATTTGGAACATGGTCCCTTGATGTATGATTTGAGGAATTTAGCATAGAAGCTATTGGTATAGGAAATACATTTATTTTGTTTCAAGTTTTAATGTAGTAATCGTTTTCAGACATAATTAAGCTAGATTAGAAATAAGACTGTGATCTACAGAAAAAGGTAGAGTTGGATAAAATGGGTATGTTTCTAGAATTTAACCTATATAAGGATTGTATTTTGAGAATTATAAAAAGATTGTGTGTGCCTTGTGATTCCCAGTTAACGAAATATATTTTGAGTAAAACTCATAATTCTCCATTTTCAGTTCATCCTGGAAGTACTATGACGTATACAGGCCTTTAGGATTATTACTAGTTGTATGGAATAAAAATATATGTTACATATTTTACTGTGATATGTTTTAAATGACAACAAGTTAATGAAGGGAGGAAGTTACCGAAGGGGATTATTTATCCTTTACCTATTATAGAGTGTAAAACAGAAATATATCCTTGGACTTTATGGTGGGACTAATAAAGAATTATCGTGGTAACAATGAAATCTTGGTTATTGTTGAACAACGGGCTAACTCGGGAAATTTCCTTACTATTTGAGATATTATGCCTTTGGATCATCTTTTCCAACTATACCTCAAAGATATTGTTTGGTTAAATCGAGTTCCTCTTTCCAATATATCTGAATGGGATTGTAGGTTCAACTATAACTTTTGGAGGGGACTTCAAAAGTCACTGGGCACATAATTTAACATTAGTATATCATTTAATCGACAATTAGATGAAAAGTATGAGAGAAAGATTCATAATTTAGATGATATTCTTTGAGCTTGTTCAATGGACTACCAGGGAAGTTTGGATCAACATATTTCTTCAGTTGAGAATCTTATAATAATAGGTGTCATTCTATTATACAGATGGAACCATTTGAGGCATTGTATGGGAAGCAATGTCGAACTCAATATTGTTTGGATGAAGTTAGGGAAAGGAAGTTAATGGGACCATATTAATAGGGTAAGTGGCTGAAAATGGGAAGATGTTCCAGAAACACATGAGGATAGCTCAGAGTGGGCAGGAAACTTATGTAGACAACAGGATGAAAGAATTTTCTTTTGAGGTAGGTGATCATGTTTTTCATAGAATCTCACCATGGAAAAGTGTTATGTGTTTTTGTAAGAAAGTAAAGATAAGTCCATGATTCATTGGACCATATGAATTTCTAGAGAAAGTAGGACCAATCGCCTATAGAGTTGCTTTTCCTCCAATTTTGTCTCAAGTACATAATGATTTTCATGTTTCAATGTTGAGAATGTATGTGCTAGATTTATCTCATGTCTTGAGCCTAGAAGTAGTTCAGATGGAAGAGAAACTTTCTTACAAAGACAGATCAGTTCAGATTCTTGATCGAAAGGAACAAGTATTTCGGAATATGGTAATCCACCAGTTAATGGTTTTTTGGAGAAACCACATGGTTGAAGAATAAACATGAGAGTCTTAAAATTCTATGACGGAAAGGTACCCTCACTTTCTTAATAAGTAAATAAATATGTAAATAAAATATTGAGAATGTAATTTCCAAATAGTGGGTAGAATTTAACACCACCATGTTTAAAAAATAAATTAAAATGCTTGAATATAGAATTTATGTTGATAGGTATAACTAGTTTCTAAAAGATAATTTTACGACTTCTATGTTTTGAATTTCAAAAAAGGGACATATAAAATTTTGATAATTAAGTTATTTGGAGTCTAAAAGAACCAACATGATTTTAGGTGAATAGTAACATACCCTTATGAATAGTAATATTAATAGTAATATGATCCTAAGTAATATTAAATTTATTATTATTTTATTATCTGAAGGCTTTAAGATAATGACATCTTGATTAATTTTTCAAGGTGATAAAAATGAGTTACAGTTTTAAAATTGTTAATTTTTTAATAAAGTATGGTTTTATTTAGAAATTAAATTAATCATATTTAGAAAAATATTTTCAAAAAATGAATTGAATTTCTGAATTATACAAGGTGATAAATGGTAAGGGTGAATTTTCAAAAAATTTCAAAAAATCTTGAATTCTTTATGAATAGTAAAATAAGATAAATGCAAAATACGTATTTTACTAAATCAAAGGTTTTGCAAGGATTATTTATGCACACTTGGTTTTGACATGTTAATATTTTTTGTAACATAAAATAATACTATTCATAGTCTTGAGAAAAAAATATTAAACTAATGATTAAAATAATGTAAAACCCCTCCTCTCCTCCACTATAAATACTACCCCCCATCCTCTCACACCGTTAAAGACTTGATAATTTTATATGTTCTACCCAATATCATTACTAAGGATCTTCTCCACGTCCAATACCTTCTGGTCAAACCAGAAGTCCTAAACCAAAGTCCTTAAGGAGGATCTCTAGGAGAAGAGATCGATAGGTAAAAAACCTCTTTCTTATTCGTGGGTTTTCTTTTCAAATCCTTTTATTTTCATATAATATCTTCTTATATACTTATCCAAGAGGAATGAAAGATCAAGAATCATATATGTTCAATATTTTATCCTATTTATGGAAACAATTCCTCAACAGACTTCATCTCCTCCCCCTCTTATAAAGACATTGTTCATGTTGGGTCGTTTACCAAAATCATGGATGATGTGTTTGCAATTTATATAATTTCCATCAAAACTATTTTTAAAACCATTTTGAGGTTTGAAACAGAATTTAAAGTGTATAATGTAACCTCTTTGATTTACTTTAATTAACTTCTATTCATAACATAAGTTTATGTAATTAAACAAGTTCAGGATTTTCGAGGAACCGCCCAAAATGGTCAAAACAAATATCATTAATATTTTATCAAATGACTGATCATCATAGGTGATAAAAAATGATTTATGGTATCATTAAATATTATGGATAATATTTAATACCATTTAATTACACATTTTTAATTTAATTTTCATACTACAAGAAAATCAAATACAAACCGGCCAGGTAAATTGTGTAAAGAACTCACCCAAAAAAAGGTAAAGAACAAAATTTTAATAATTAATGGGTTGAATGATGTTATTAAATAATTTTATAAGATTTTATGAAAATTAATATGTTTATTTAAGATATTAATAACACACTTTTAATAATTATACAAGAGGTTTAGACAATTTTTATGTAAGAAAACTCAGAGGTAAGGGGATTCTTAACCAAATTTCCATTCTTAAGGATAACCTTCAACTTCAGTTTTTAGACGGTATTAAATTTTTTTTATGGGAATAATTTTTTTATATTTTGTGGAATTATGTAT
Organism: Viscum album; assembly: GCA_963277665.1. Taxonomy (NCBI): domain Eukaryota; kingdom Viridiplantae; phylum Streptophyta; class Magnoliopsida; order Santalales; family Viscaceae; genus Viscum; species Viscum album. Next base: position 1,857,220,571 of record OY728138.1, read on the forward strand.
ATTTATAGTGTATATATATATATATTCCATCCATTCTATCAATTATCACTTCAATTACATGATATTATTAATGATATTTTCTTTTAAAACCCTCTTTTATGAATTCTGTTTTACAAAATTCAAAAGAAATGTTTTTATGAAATTATTCAGGTTGTGTGATTTTGTTCTAGTTATTGGGAATTTTTTATGTTTTTGGGTGGGAAATATATCTCCCTTCAATGTATTGGGTATGTGTAAGTTTGAGGTCAGGCATATGGTTATTCCATATATAGATGTGATGGTTACACCATAAGGTTTCTACGAGAGTTACATTGTAAGGTAGTCGTGAGGGTTACAAATCCTAAGGTACCTAGGATGGTTACAAAACTAAGAATGTAATGCCCCCAATATACCTTTATGGTTCTATTTATATTATTTTTGTATTTTGGAAATCTTGTAAAAAAATCAAGTTTCAAAAATTAAGTATATATGGGTTACAAGTTTGTGTTTTTGAAAATGAGTTCATACGTTTACAAGTATTCATTGACTAATTTTTTCTTTTCCCTCTTTTTATATCCCTTACCTTGATTTCTATGATCATACCATGTTTTTAAATTATTCTCATAGGTTATAAGGATGTATAATACAATGAAGGAATATAAGATAAATTTAATAAAGATTGGTTAAAGAAATAATGTTTAATTTGAAATGTTTTATATTTTTGAAGATATGGATACTGTTTTTTTGTACTGTCCACTCTATATAAATATGGAATGTTATGTATGTATTATCTTCTAAATCTCTAAAACTATAAACTCGAAATGGTCCTCAATGTGAAATGAAGTAATTTCTTGAGTAAAATTCACATTTATATAATGTAATAAGGACAGTTTCATATAAATACTCTTATACATAGAGAATTATTATGATTAAATAAATATAAATTTTGAAATCAAACATCTAAATCAGTTTAGTGTGAATTTATGATATGTTTTTAAAATATTTTATTTTTTTATTAATAGAGAAAAAATTGGATTTTTCGATCTTTTTAATGACTTAATAATTACTTTGTAGTGATTTAAAAATTAATTAACCTCAATCCACGACCTAAGAAATTTTATTTAATTTTTACCAAGTATTTTAATAGATTTTAATCAATTTCCAAACATGTATGTTACATTCCAATGTCTAAAATGGAAATATTAACATTAAAAATATTATTTTGTTAAAATATTATTTTTTTCTTTCCCAAAGAAGTAATATAATATGATACTCAGTACTTGTAAGTTAAAATAACAAAAAATAATATCTGAAATGTACAAAAAATGGAAAACTAATGAAATACTATGGTACTTAATTTTCCACAACCTAGATTTCCAACGCCTATATTTGGAAATTATTAAACAAATCATCCACTTTTTCTATAAATACCCACCCATTTTTCTGTTCACATTCACTCAAAATCCATTATCTATGAAACTATAGCAGTTTTTCCTCCCATTTAGTCCCCTAATGGTGTGATCAATCCCACAATATTCCATTCCTCAAGAAGTAGGATTAACTCATTAAGGAAAGGGAAATCCTGGCTTCTCTTTTCCATTAAAGTGACCTTTTTAATATAGTATGTCTTCTAATTTCCATCCTAAGTTATATATTCCACTTTATTTTATCCTTTTACTGTAATATGAGTCTTTTATGAATGGTATATCCTTTTTCCCTATCATTTAAAACTTTTCTAAAAACACATTTTTTCCCCATTATAGTAACAAATTTACTTCTCATAATTTCCCTCTTATACTCAAGAAATTATCTTTTATTTTATTATTATGAACACCCATGTATCTTTATTTTCTAAAGGTCTTCACCTAAATGAAAAAATGATTTATTTTATTCTTGTATTAATATACATGAAACCCAAATTCCCATTCTATGGGTTTAGAATGACATAATTATCATGTTTTTGAGAACTTTTGATATTCCATGATTTTCATATGAAACCACATTTTTTATACTCTGTGGGATATTTATGAAATGTTTTATTAGGATATATGTGGCTCACATTATTATAAAATGTGAAGGGTTCACCCTTATAGTTCTCAAATTCAATAGAAAATTAATTTAATCTCTAAATATGACATGTTTTATGATACATTGGTGAATAACCAAGGTAATTTTTATTTATGAATCCTTGATGGCAAACCTTAGTGATATTCTTATGAATGTATAATTGAAAAGTATTAGCTAAATCTAAATGTTATTATTCATGTTATTTTTATTATGTTATTCCTTATTTTTATTTTCTCATTCATTATTGTCATACCTCATGTTCTTATTAATATTCCTCCAGATCACATGTAAACTATTGTACCTTACTAGGTCTCATGCTCACCCCTTCCCGTAGATGAATGTCCCCATGATATGAGATAAACTAAATGTACTTAGGATGATTTTGTGAGGATGTCTTAAAGTGTATTTTGAAAAATGGATTAATTTTCATGTATTATGTACCTTATTTACAACAAACTAAACTTTAAAATATCATTTATTTATTCCATGTAAATGAAATTTTTATTTAATAAAAAGGAGGGATTCCATCATATAAAACCAATGAAAGATAAGTAATAATAGAGGATGGTAATTCCTATCTCAACAAGAAAACAAACTCATTCTAAACCAACATTGACAAAACCACACCAAGAATGGAAGTAAAGGGGGATAGAGGAACCCCCATCTCTATCTAGATGACTATGAGCTAAAAAACCTGATAAAGAGATTAAAATACCCCCGCCACTAAAATTAACAAATAGGATCCAATTAAATTGGGGATTATTCCCCACCACTAAACTACTTGTTGACATAAATTGGTAGTACAATTGTATATCAGATTCAAACAATATTTCCTTGCGGTCCCTATCAAATGGGAAGTGTCCCACCAAAATATTGGTGGGATTATAATAAGTCCTTGATGAGTTCATATTATATCCCAAACACCTAGTTTCTCTCATACAATATAAGATTTCTCTCCTAAATTTTTTTTGGGAACCCCTCCTTCAATATTAGAACTATTTATTCATTTAAGAGAAACAAAATAATTTTTCTCTCATTATGATATTTTTTATTTTTTATTCTTACAAGTTTCCACTCAATTGGAATTTGAAGCCTCTAAATTCCCCCGACACAGGATGTTAGGGATCATTATAAGCACCATGCCAAAGGTTTTCTAATAAATTATAAGCACCAACATGCTTATCCATTGAACTCAACTAGCCGTAAATATCCAAAGTTTTATCATCATTTTTGGGTCTCTTAATGGTTAGGGTTATTCTCCTAACACACTGAACTAGGTGAAACTACTAATTCGTAGAAAACCCCTTTCTATGGTCTATCATTTACACAGATAATTCCTCAAATGATGTTGTAGTATAATGTTATTTATATTGTAACCTATCATGCATGGAATGTTCTAGTGGATAATATATCATCCTATTTTTTTGTAACTCAATGACCCAAACTCTACAACACCATCTAATTTTGTCCCTCAATAATGATTTTTTCATTATGTTAGTATATGTAAAATATTCAATCACATATGTTAATATCAAATATTCGATATTGATGAACTATAAATGACTCATGTCAGCTTAGAGATATTTTTGGGAATATCTTAATTATGTGTTTCCAAAATTCAATGTCACTCACTCCTGACCCCATATATCAAAAAACTTCTAACAAAATTTTACATTTCATTTCACCTCATTGAAATTAGTAAAAGTATCTCGTATTTATAACGCCCCAAAAATTCTAAAAGAATAAATTTTTATTCAATAGCTTGTATGATATAAACAACAAGAATAGAAGGAAATATAAAATCCTAATAATTTAAAATATATTTACTATTTTTAATAAATTAAATCTATTTTTTTACTTGTAATGAACACAATAATGATTTTATCTTGGGATACACACACTGATGGAATTCTTCGATGGTTTGCGTTACACGCAAGACTGATTTTTTGGAGAATACTATTAATGTTATTATATAAAATGAAAATTATATTCTAGCCATTAAATTGGAATTTATGAATAGGATTCACTTACTTATGAAATTATTTTTTTTAATTCATTCATTACCAATTAATTAGAGATAAAGATATAACCTGATTGAATATAAATGAAATGTTTTTATGGAATCTATTTTTATCCCCCAAAATTGTTTTATCTAAAAAAATTAAATTAATTACTATTAGTGGAAAATATAAGTGATATGTAGATATTATATATTAAATATTTTTTTGGAAAAATATCTAATAGAATTTATTGGTATAAGATAATAACAACACAAATTGTATGTATTTAAACAATATTTTTCTATAAATAATTTTCCATCTATTAAAGGAGAACTTGGTTTTTTGAAATGTTGATATTTTTTTGAAAAGAAAAACTATTTACTAAAATAGTAATTTTATAATTATCTTTGGCTCAATTTTTCAAAATTTATGAGATGTTTCCTTTTTTATGAATATTGAAAAATACTAGATTTTAATTAAAAACTACCATTTCATCAAAATAATTTATAATTTTCAATTATTTTTTTAAAATAGTATAAAAGTTAAATAAGACCAATAACACATTATTGAATCTATTTTAGGTAATTATAATAATTTTTATATTGAATTTATATATAAAAACATGATAAAAGTTTGAAAAGATTTACTTTCGAAACTAGTTTTCTCATCATCTGTGTGTGATTTTAAATTAAATTCTTCTACTTATGTCAGTTGAATTTGAATAAATAGATTCCATATTTTTAATAATAACAATTTATAATTTATAATTAGTCCAACTTAATTTTTTTTCCAAAGTAATTATCAAAAATATTTTTTTTATCGCGATGATCAAGGGAAAATGCATTTACTTACTATTTTATATTAAAATATAAGGTGTGTAAATAAAAGAAAAGATGGACATAAACTATTTTATGACCATATATAAACCATATACCTTATTTTATAAAAACGGGTTCACTATTGGAGGCACATGAGTTAAGGGATACCTCTCAATAGTGTCTTCCTTTTTTTATTTAGAAAAATTCTACTCCTCCTCCCCTAAAAAGGGAAATCACTCCCCTCGTTATTTAAAAATAAAATGCCATTTTATAATCCAAAACATGACCAATTATATTTCAAAATTCCCTAAACTCACCCTATATGCCTTAATTTTTGGAACAAATCCATCCAATTAAGGACTTTTGTGCAAACCAATAGGTGTTACCCAAAGAATAGGTAACATCCATAAATGTGTAAAAAAAAATTCATTATTTTTACACCCCATTAAATTATTCTAATTCCATAATTATATATTGACCTCATAAAAAAAAATTATGTGTTTTTTATGTTAATGGTACAACTTACACCCACACAGACTTACATAAAATTGGTTGCAAAATCAACATTCATGTGTCTGATGGACTACTGCCTTACGAACTAATGTCGCTCGTTTTTTCCATTACCACATTTCAAGGATGAAAATAATGATATTAATATTGTTTATATATTATATTTACTATATTTATGATGTATTTATTTTTATTTAAATATTATATAAACACATATCTTCTTCATTTCCCATTTTTGGGAATACGATAATGTCATTCATGTGTATGAAGAACTACAACCTTACGAAGCAATGTGATTTGTTCACACATTAAATGGAATGTATTAAAGATTTTTTTAATAAAAATATTGATATATACTACATAATACTGATACTATAATGGTAATATATGTATATTAATATATATAATATACTTATCTTTCTTTCAATATGTCAATAAAATGGAAACAATGCTCATGCATACGTATGACCTATTGTCTCCATGAATAGTTTATTACATTTCCTATAACCAAATACTATCAATTACTATAAATAAAAATATTATATATATATATATATATATTATTAAAATAATGTTTTACATCATGATTATTAATAATTCATGATCTAAGTAATTGGAAAAAAAATTTAGTTAAAACTTACTCGAATAACATAGTATGTTATTACCTACAATGATGAAAGCAATGACAGATTATTAATGAATGGGTAATAAAATGTAATAAAAGTATAATATATGATATTATATATAAAAATATGACTATATTATATGTTACTAACATTCTTAATATCATTACCCCAGATGACAAATGGTTTTCAAACAAAAGGGAGTATAAGGTAAAGGATTTCAACTAAATTTAATTACATTGATGCATATTGTAATGGTATAAAGATAATTACTTTTATATGGTATATTTACTACCCATTGATGTGTAATATCATGAATAATTAATTATTTAATATATTTTATGTTCCAATTTTAATTATTTAATCAAATGTTATTTTAATTAAAATTTACCAAGAGGTAAATAATTTCATAACTCAATAATTTGTATTAAGTTATATTACTTCATCATTATCATTAAAATTATATGATTATGTGTATGATTAATTTTGACTATATATAATTTTATTTCCAATTATTTAATTGGTATTTATAGTTTAAAAAAATAATTAATTCATTTATTTATTATCACTTCAACATTAAGATCATTTCAAGGATTATTTCACATTCTGATTCTAATCAATATTGTTTATTTTTTAATATTAATTGTGGGAAATTACATGAAAATTATCCAATAAAAACTTCTATTTTTTTCTCATATGGGTATCCATTATATTTTTAAAGTGATAGTACCATTTCCCACTCTTTCTTATTTAAAATTATTTAGAATTTCATAATAATATCCAACATCATTTATCTCTTCAATCGAAAATATGTTTTCTTAAAGAACCATGTATTATAAAGAAAATTAAAACATGGTTTCATTAAACTTTTAAAAATGATTTATTAAAATAAATTTTTACTCAATAGTGTTTTTAAATAAAAAATTCAAATTAATTTTTTATTACATTCAGAACAAGAAAAATTTCTAACAATTTAATAATGAAATAGAAATTTTATTTTTACCTTGTATGGTATATACTGAATTACCAAGAATTATTTTTTTAAATATTTCTTTTCATGTTTATAAAATTATTTTGAAATAGATTTTTTTAATGTTTTTTCTATGAAAAGGATATTAAAAATGTTTTTTAAAATTAAATAGTGAATTTTCTGAAGAATTTTTTTCAAGATATTTTATATTTCATTAATGTCAATAACCATTATTCTTACTCCACTAGATAAATATCATATTTATACCATCCTTATTCTTACATTGGATGGATTTGGATTGTTTTCATTTAGTATAGTATTGAAATTCACATTCTTGAGATATTTTTGTAGTCATGCCTTCATTTATTCAATTTTTAGTGACCATTAAAAATTAAATTTCTCTTAAATATCCACTTTATTTATAATGGATATAATGATTTCCAAAACCATTTACCACTTTTACATATGGTGTATATTTTTACAGTAATTTTATTATGTGGGGAAATATTAATAAATCCATATTCTTTACTCAATACGGATATTTTATATTGTTTATTAATTAAAATGGTTATTCTAAATATGAGGAATGCATTTGACTGGTAGTTATGGGAAGGCTTGGATATTATATAGTGCTTCGATTCATTAACAAGTCTCATGAATCAAATTAGTTGATGAAATTAAATGATTTTATACCATAATTTTTAAAATTTATTGTGAAATGACTTGATGGTATAGGTTTTCATGTTCCTCAGACATTACATATAATAATTAATAATTTCCATCATTTAGAATTATATTATTATTATCCACAAGATTATCACTATGGAAAAATCTATAAATGCATTGAATTCTTAGATTATTCATTAAATATTATGTGTTATCTATTATTTACCTTTCTATATAGATTATTCCTTATCCAATTATTTAAATGGATTGTGTGCTCAATTATTCAACTTTCCATAGTTTTTATGTACATTTGTCTCAGTTTTTTGATTATAAGGCATGTTTGTTAAGTTATTTAAATTTACATATTGATTTTTCATTATCCAATTATTTAAATGGATGATTTATTTATTTTCCTACCTTTCTATATCGATTATTCTTATTGATTATTTATTTATTCTCTTGTACCTAACACATACTTAGAATTTCATCTCACCCTAATTATTTTCCCTTTCCCCAAGATTCTATGAACTATACTATGACTGATATATAGTTATACCCAAGAATAAACAAAATTATTATTAAAGGAATAAATAAATAAATTAGGTTGTAATTTCTGTACAAATTTGTAATAAAAGATTCAAATATGTATCTATTTTACCAATACTACAAAACTATTTGGTCTTGTGGGACATGATATCCCTGTATCTTATGCCAATGTAGTGGTTGAAAACACCAAAAATGAACTTATGGGTTGGGGTCACTATAGTTGGTATTATATAAACATTAGTATAAATATTGGGAACTATATATAGTAAAACATAGATTAGAAAATGTTGGGCAAAAATCCCTCAAGGCATCATTGAAGCATTTTTGAGGTGATTGTGTTTATTGACAATGTGGACATCTGTGTTTTGATTGTTGACAAAGAAAACCAGGATGTACAAATTTGTTGACAAAGGGGATTCAATTGTGGCATGTCTAGTTCAAGGGCTATGGTTAAAAATCTATGTTTCATTCAAGAACTTCGACAAAGGGATGGATGATCTGTAGGCGGTACAAAAAGAGAAGATACAAGGTGGCGCAGTTTTTTAGTGTTTGCCAAATTTTTGGGCCTGAAAATTGACAAATGGAAAAAAGTGGTTTTGGAAAAGGGACTTGTGTGCCGTTTTCTAGAAGGAGAGGAAACTTACGCGCCATATGTTTCTTCAAGATCAGAACATCAAAATATGGCAAAGGGAAAAGGGGCGCCCAAGTTTTAGGATTGGTCGTGCAAGTGACTTGCGCGCCGAGACTTGCATGCCGAGAAGAGACTTGCGTGTCATCGCGCAGGGTGTCCAAATGACTATAAATAGAGGTTGACCCCTCCTCCTTCTGTGTGAGTTCAAAACTTAGAGAAAATCAGAGCTCCCATCGCGCAGGTGTGGTGGCCACGCAAGTGGTTCTCTGGTTGCGCAAGTAGAAGTTTCACACCAGTTGTTTGTTGTGCGTCCAATGTGTTTTGGACAAGAAAAAAAGGGAGTCGCCCATGTTTTGAGTTGAAGAAGGGGGTGTTGCGAAAGTGTTTTGGTGACACTTGTGCTCCAGGTTTTGAAGAAGTGCGACAATTGATAGTTGTGTGCCAAAATTGTATTGGGCGTAAAAGGGTGTGAGTTTCCCACGTTTGGAGTTAAAGAAGTGAGTGTCGCACAAGTGGTTGAGGTGAACTTGTGCTAGTTTTAAATTGAATTACGAGTCTTGCACACCGTTTTGGATAAGGGTTCCATTTATGGATGAAGCACGACAGTAATTCCGGGCTGCGTGAAAGTTGGAAGATTGCCCAATAACTTCAGTGAAAAGTGAGATTCATCTACGGGTGAAAGTTGGACTTCAACAGAGCATCTACATACAACAAAGGATTCATTCATTAGTGATAATTAAGAGACCTACAGGTCTATAAACTATGAGTGTATCCTTTCTAGAGAAGTGAAAAAAGGAAGAGGAAGATGGTGATCCTCACCACTGGCAGTGAGCCAGAGAGAGAGACTAAGGGAGTGACCCTTGGGAAAGCAGTGAGCTGGCCATAAACCTTGTAGAGGCAGTGAGCCTGGGAATATAATTGATCTATCCCAAACCTTGTAAACTGTAGTGTGATTAAAGTGGATTTGGTACATCAGAACATTTCTGGTGTATTATCCTTCGATGTAGCCTAATGAGGGAGAACCAAGTAAAATTGATGTGTCATGTGCATGATTTACTTTTTGTTTATATTGTACAACAGGAAAGAGAGAAAAGAGTGTTTTTCTTAACAGTGAAACAAGATCATAAGGGGATTTAATTTTAAATTAGTAATATCCGGATTCACCCCTCCCCCCTCTCAGGTTATTCAGCCGAGTGGACCTTACAGAAAACATATCCCCAATATATTTTTTGAGGATGTATAGAAGGACATCCATGATTTTTGGTAAGATATAGATTATGTGGGTTTTCCTAGATATAAATCATTGTATAGATGAAATATGTGGATGTTGTTATAGAATTGATGTTCATATGGGTAATAACTTAGAGAAGGGGCCATCATTATGGACTAGACCATAACCTAGTACATGACAACAAACCTTACTATGCACCAAGTATCATGCTCCAAGGGGATATCTTATAAATTATTCACATTTACGTTATAACCCATTATAAAATAATTTAATAGATAATTATAATTAATGACCTAGGCTAATCCATATAATAAAGAAGGACATATGCTGAAATAAAATGTATGATGTATTTATGTATATGGATTCAAGAATTAAATTATAAAAGTATTTTTACCAATGACATTTTAGCCTGTTTATGTTGTGCCATTTGGTGGGGCGGTTCCCGTTTCTTTTAAGTAGGTGGCATGAAATCTTCTAGAGTCAAAGACATCTTAGGCTTTGACACATACTCATCTTCCTATGGTTGTTACTTTTTCTTGGAATTGTGTCGTTGCTTTGAAGATTTTCCCTCTGATGAAGAGGGTTTTTCTATGGCATTTATGGAAGAAGGCACAATTGGTTTCTTCAATCGTGTTCGCAAAACATCATGAGTTCAGTTGATCATCTTTTTGACCATCCAATCATCATACTTTTGTGCATTTTTGTTCTTGACTTCTTTCCACTCGCCTTCCTCCTCTGGAACTGTAGCAATAACACCTACTACCTGAGCTGAATAACCTTTCAGTTTGACTTGTACCGAGTCGAACATCTTTTGCAGGAGGTCTTTGAAGACAAAACACTCTTAGATGGGATGCCCCAGAATTTGATGAAAGGGGAAATAATTGGGACGGTCTTCATCACCTTCCTTGTTTGGCCTCTTGGGCCTTGACAATTGAACCAAATTATTTTCCAGAGCCGAAATGAAATAACCAAGAACTTGTTCATTTCGGAAAGAGTAAACTTTATTTTCAAATCCTCAAATTGTTTTCGTCTTTGATCTCTTTGATCATCTTGATGAAACGGCCTATGTGGTTGGCGCTCAGGAGGTGGATCCCTTTGAGAAGATGAAGGTTTTGAAGAAAATGCAGGTACACGTGCTTGTTTAAGCATAACTATAGCAGTTTCTGCTTTACCCATTCTCCTTCCTGGAACTGATGGAATTACATGTGCTTTAGCCTTAGCATGTATAAGGGAATCTTCAATCTGATCAGTGATTTCAGTAAGGTCTTGAAACCCTAATGTGTATTTCACAGGGATTAACGACGCGCGTAATTCGTCACACAGATTTTCCACACAGATTGGCAACAGTTCCTCTTGAGGGAGTGCTAAGCTTAGGGAATATGTTAATCCCTTCCAGCGAGCAATGAAATCTGAGACCCTTTCATTCTACCTTTGCTTACAGTTGGTAAGATCAAAACTTTTGTCTTTGGAAAAGTTGAGATGAACTGATGAAGGAATTTTTGGTGAAGATCCTCCCACCTGGTAATTGACCGAGATTGCAAGCTTGTGTACCAAACAAAGGCAGGTCCTTGCAAGGTTCGCACGAAGAATCTGAGTTTCACTACTTCTTGCTGTTCCGGAGTTCCTATCATAGGATCGCAATAAGACAAATAATGCGTAAAATGCTGTTCAGGGTTGCCTGATCCATTGAAAATAAGGAATATAGGGTTCCCAAAACCTGATGGGGGAGGGATTGAGTATAACCATTCAGGGTAAACTCTCTTTTATGGTTGAACCTGAGAACGCTTCCCTTCACTATTCTCTAACTGAGCTGTTAATGAATCAATGGTAGTTATTAAATTTTGGGAAACATCTGGTTGAACTTGGACTTGGGCAGGTGCAATGACTGGAGCTTGGACATATGTGGTGGATGGTGCTACAACTGATGGTATCACTTCCAATTATTGTTTCACTTGACCCGTAGGATTAGACCTATGAGGGTGTATTGATAGAGGATATTCTTGATCCATCTCAGTAGCTGCACCAAATTCCCTTGGCTGACTGACTCCAGCACGCTTAGAAAGAAGACTGCCCTAAAGTAGTTCTGCATTCATCTTCCTTAATTCCTTAATTTCTTCCTCTTGTTGTGCAAATCTTTGCTCTAATTAGAGCGATTTCCCTTCTCCAGAGTATGGATATGAAACCTGATTCTTTCCCCTCCCTTTTTTGGATCCCTTTAGGATAGGGGGAAGTGGGTTACTTGAAGGATTTCCTAGGTTATGAGTAATCCTTTAATTTCCTGTATGCACACCTTCTTCATTTCTATCTGTGCGTACATATTCTTGAGAAGGAACCTCTTCATCTGAGTCCCCTGAGTGAGCCTCCTCTGGTGGATTAGAAACGACGACATTGATGACATTGATTGATGAATAACGCATCGCATCCCTTCTATCATCATTTCTGTGATATTGTCTTCTTCCATGTCTTTGATGAGACATTGCCTTTTGTTGATTCAACCCCTTAGGAACTTCTTGATGAACTGTAATTTAGAGGAAATCTTCTGATAATTTGGATCTTCGTTCCTCTTGAGGCTTCTTCCCAAATCGAGAGAAGACTGACTTTTTGTGAGGGAGGGATTGATGATTTGAAAAAGTCCCCAGTCCGGTGGACTGGGGCTGTTCCTGCTGTTCCCGCTCAACTCCTCGAATCCTATTTGTTGAATTTGAGGGTTGGTTTAAAAGATTCCCCAGTCTAGAAAGCTGGGGTGGATCTTGATATTCTATCACTGAGACATTCTTTAAATCTCTCCTGATATTGCAGACCTTAGTCCGGAAATTAGCTGGATGCATGAATCGACATCCACTTTTATCACCCGGTTCAAAAGACCATTGGATGATTTCTGACACTTTTGTCACATGGTGATGTGCTTTCTCCAGATGAGAGGCATGTTCGATATTCTCGTTCACTTTATGCAGGAGTAATTCAACAAATTTTTGTCTGTATGCTTGATTTTGAGAGGAACTAGTTGAAGCCTGTTCTTGGGCAAGCTTTTAATTACAAACAAAGCCCATTGACTATGGCCGGCCATGAGCTATAACATTTCATGAGACCATTTTCGACGGGCTTTGTTGACTTAAAAGTACAGTGAAATGTAGTGCTCCATGAACACCCCATCCTCTGATATGAATACCAGATAGGGCATTGGAAATTAACTGGCGCAATCTTCATAGTGCGTCAAGTCATGAACGTTGAAGGGCTCTCTGCTGCTTTTCAGCCTTCGGATATCGAGAGACGGATAGAGATGCCAAATCAATCTGACGTTGTAACCCTTCTATTATCTTAACATGATTTTCATATTCATAATAAGGTAATATTTTCTTTTTCAAATGACAAAGACTTTTCCATATGTTGAGACGAATATCATGAATTCCATCTTCCATCAACATCTCTAGAATGTCATACTGAGAATCAGACATAGGCCAAAACATGACATGCACTTCACCTTTCATCAGTTGATTTCTTATGTTCAGAATTTCCACTTTATCATTCAATGAAGATTATTCTACCGGATTTGACCAGATTTGGTGCTTCCTTGTTGCTTCATCGGAATCAACAAGATTGGTAGAGAGGTCGCTGATTAAACTATAAGATGCATGACTTAGGGGTGGTTCAGAGAATGACCTAAACCCTGGGCTATCTTCTGATTGAGACAGTATTTTACCTACTAGCGATGAAGCATCATACATGATTGGTTTCACATTTCCAAGTGCCTCAAGATAAGAGACCTTTCTCGGGACTACATTGTCCACTGGAGCATTTTCTGGGCAATGTGCATCACTACTGCAGAGAGGACTTTCACCGCGAAATTCATCATCATGGGGAGGACCACCATGGTGGGTTACATCAAAAGATGAGATCTCTTGCTCCTTGGTTTTCTGACAACACAGATGGTTCTTGTGGCTCTCATCTGAAGATGAAACTTCGAGATAGACCGAACTATCATGAAGCAAGCCTTCATGAAGAAGTGTATGTTGAAGATCTTTGGAATTAATGTTCCCACTATTGGGAAATGAGGGAGTAGAATCTTAGATTCCAATACATAACTGTCTGAGAGCTTCAAGAACTCCAGCATCGAGCAAGGCCTTGTTACAGATTGGATCTTGATTTCTTGATTGTGCTGGGTGGGTCTTTTTCTTAGACGCCTTCTTACTCGCCTTGGAAACCACTTGTGAACGAAATTTGCTACTCTAAGTAGGTGTATGTGCCTGATCAGGAGAGATGGCCAGGTTTGGCTAACGATATACACTCAAATCAAGTGTATGTTCCTGACTTGGTTGTCCGTATGATATGGGGGAGTACACCCCACAACCCTCTTGGACTGGAACAGAGGTGTGTATCTGCTCCAGAGTGATCTGTTGATATTTCACTCCACTGGTAGGGATAGATTTATGTGTCTTTACCTAAGATGATACTAAAGCTATTATAATATCCTTCCAAGCATCCAGAATATGAGCAGGAATTTGCTTCTTCTCTTTCACCATTGACAGAATGTGCTTGGTGACTTCAACTGTCGGAATGAGGATATACGTCCATTCTGTGCTTGGAGTAGGTGTGTGTTCTTGCTCCTGTCCTCCTTTTCATGTCAATGAATCCTGGAAGTACTCATGTGTGGGGGCATAGAGTTGAGTCTGCCTCCTGATTGTCACCGGAGCTTTCCGAATGACCTCTCCTGGTGCTACCAAACGAGACTGTTGGTGGGCTTGATTAATACTAGCAAGTGTATGTTCCTGCTGATTGCACTTCACCGAACATGGTTGACGAGCTCCATCATATGTAGTCAGATGAGCTTGCTGACTAGCTGATGATGTGTAAATAGGTGTATGTTCCTGCCTATAGTAATTCGCCGGAATTGCCTGGCGGGATTGGCGTGATGCTGCCAGATGAGTCTTCTGGATAGTGGAATTAAAACGGATGGGTGTATGTGCCCGCTCGTTGTTTTCCACCAAGTTAGGTAGGTGGACTTTTCTAGAGATGTAAGAGATGAGAACCTGATCACTGTTAACCAGATTTCGCCTCTGGAGATTCGTCTTGCATGCTCGGGTTTGAGGAACCTGAGTTAAATACTTGGAGTTGATACCCTCATCATGTTGAGGGCGCACTGCCGCACGAGTCTGGTGGTGATTGTTGATGGGATCCCTCGGGAAGGACAACTGTCTCCTTGAATTAAGGCCCTGAGGGACCTGCTCATTCACCTCCTTAGAATATGGGAGTGAATGGTGATTGTGTTCTGGGGATAACGACCCAAAACTGTTGGATATGGTGGTTAGCACCGACTGCTTCTTAATCACTGGTCGTCATTGTTCGGATGACCGGTGTGAGTTGTTCACTTGGAGGGATCATCGGGCATCCTCCAGATTTGTAATGGTACCATGTTGACGGTACTCCTTAACCAGTGCATTTGATACCCAACTTTGAAGATGCCGAGTAGGTGATGTCGTCCTCAAAGCGAACGACGATCCAGCAGGAGTAGCAGCAGTGGCATTCACAGCAGAGGTTTTTACAGCAGAGGTATTCACAGTTGTGAACTTAAGAAAATCCATTATCGTAATGCAGAAGATCTTGGAAAAGAGTTCCTATTTGATTTAACAGACATAATCAAGATAAGTCCGGTCGCTACATCTTTTGGATGAGCACATATGTTATTGATTTCTTTGTTGTCCCTCTCATTGAGTTTTAAATTGGGGCCTAACAAATAAGTAAAACATCATTTTAACTTTGTTAAGGATTCATGTTGGGTTCACCATTTTTTGTTTCCTCTGGAATTGGGGATGACCTCTTTGATTGAAGGTTCAAACATTCCAATCGGTTTCTAATAGGTTTTTTCATAGAACCGGAAACATCCAATGATTCCATATCCATTTGGACCTACTTTCCAAAGGTAGGCGCTCATTAGTTGTGGACTGATGAGGATTAGGAATTTGCACTGGTCGAGAGGATGGGAGGTCGGACTCATCACACCGTTTTTAGGGGAATTGTGTTCTACTCCAGGACTCTCTTTATAGATTTAAGTTATGTTCTTGAATACTTATTACATTACCAAGTATAAATTGAGGTTTTCTTTAGATCTGACAATCAATGATTATTATATGTAAAAAAAATTAGATAATCTTATATATGTATTTGAGGTTCTTCATCGATAGAGAATCATATATATTTGTTTGAGATTCTTGGTCAATGGTATCCTTCGACACATTATATAGAAGTATCTTGGTCATTATGATGACCATGCTAGTTTTAAAGCCACTCAGTGGGGCACTTGAAGTTTATTTCCATTCAGAAGGACATGGGTTATTTCAGAGTTGGGATCGAACCTGCAGATGGGCTACCTAAGTACCCTTTGTTTAAAAAAGGAATTAGAACCCACGAAGTTTGAGTAAGAGAGTATGATGTTTATGAATGATGTCTCAAAGAAAAATTTCAAAATTACTTTTACACTCTAAGCTCACGTGAGTCATGATCAGTGTGAGAAACAAGAGGTATCGGTAAAACCAGACATTTTGTGCCATGAAATATGCAATCATAAGAAATGATGTGGGGCTTATGTATGTATGACTGCCCAAATAGATGACGATTAAGATTTACTTCATGGAAGAAATCCAGGAATAGGGTCCATAAAGGTATATGTGCTTCAGGGAGATTTGGATACTCTAATCCTGGGGCATACTCCTAAGGAAGATTCCCAGGTTAGGAAGGGACTTATGATTGTGTTTTACTCCTGATAAGGAAGCCCAAATCAAAAGTAAATTATGACTGGTTAAGAGAAATTAATACTGGGGCTTACTCATGAGAAGGATTCCCATGTTAAGGGACTTTGATAAATTAAGGGACAAGGGGCTTACTTCTAAAGAGGATGCCCATATTTGAGACTGGGGCTTACTTCTAAAAAGGAAGCCCATGTTAATAGAATTATGGTTGGGGCTTACTCCTATGGAGGATTCCCAAATTAGGGGACTTGGGGCTTACTCCTAAAGAGGATTCCCATATTTTGGGAATTATGAGTTTTGGGAACTTGGGGCTTACTCCTAAGGAGGATGCCCAAAATTAAGAGAAATTAATGACTGGGGCTTACTCTTGAGAATGAGGCCCATGTTAATGAACATCTCTCATCTTAAAGGATGAGGTTGAATGAATGAAATCTCTAACATTAGTGACATAAAGATATGTGAATCACTATGTTTTAAGAGATGTTCCACAAAATTCCTTTCAGATAAAGAAGTCAATCAAGAAAACATTCCATAAATGGCTTTGAAGAGTGTCTTGAAGACTGAATCTTGAATAGGAGAGGTGGAATGGCATAAGAGGGGTGAAATGGGCAAGAAGGGCACCCAAAAAGATAGGTGCGCACAAGTACTGGTAGGCACGTAGGTACTGCGTGGGCGCGCACTTCCTGTTCACGCAGGTATACCTGCACGACACATAGGTACTTGCGCGATTGTAAACCAGTATGGTAATACTTGGGCGATCCTTGACCAAAGCCTTTAGAATTATCCTGAGGTACTTCCAGAAGAGAGGTGCGCAAGTTTCAATGAGTAGGTAAGGAGGCGTGCAAGTGTGTCCATTTCCCTTAGGGGTAAAACACTTAGGCGCGCAAGTGTTAGTGAATTCTAATACTTAGAATTTATTCTTTTTTTAGACCTTCTATTCTAGGTAAAGAATTACCTTATAAGTGTTAGGAATACTTGAAGAAGAGACTTGGGAAATCAGAGATCTAAATCTGAATTCTGGAAATATTCTTCCTGAAATGGGGGGCCCACCGGGGGTATTTATAAGCTAGAGAATACCCCGGGCGGTTTTGAAAGAGGGCGCGCAAGTCACTTGCGCGACCATTAGGGGGCGCACAAGTATACTTGCGCGACAGTGAGGGAACTTTCACGGCGCATGTGAATTTTAATCCTCTTTCATTCCTTTGTCAATTTTTGATGTTTTCTTCAAAGGATGATCAATTTGTGCTAAGTAATTTCCCTTTCCATTCCTTTAGGCAATGTGATTAAAAGAAGCATCCACAGATTCAATGGCTGAAAATTTGGTACATATTTAATCATGTCAAGTCGTGATGCATGAGGAATGTATTGGTATATAGTTGGGGGGATAGGTTTGGGTAATATGATACTTGGGTTTTGGTTTCATTTATTAATGGGTGTCAGCATCTAGGTACCCAAAATAGATGTGTTGGTAACCATTGTACAATTATTTCCCTAGAATGTGGGTTATAATATTCCCACTTAAAGATTTATATACTCTCTCAAGGAATTTTATCATCAAATTCCCCTTCCATGATTCAAATTCACTTTCCAAGGGAATGGATCAAGGAACGCCTCTACCATGATGAAATTTCACTTCCTAACAGGATGGTAAAATTATACATTACATAGTATTTGCATGCACTTTTTCATTTATATGGATTCCTGGGGTTGACATGAGTGTCATATCTCATGATGTAGATTATTATTTCCTAATAAATTACTGATATTATAAAATCTTCATTATTAATGTTATAACATTATGATTGGGGATTTAGGATTGTATTTCATGTTATCACTATTGTGTATTTTCCATTTATTTAACTTCAATTAATTCTAAGGACATCCACCTGCAATGCATGAAGTGGGTATATTTGGGGTTTCTGGTAACATGGTCTGTGTATGAGGACCCAAAATGGGTGGTTACACTAATACAGGTTAATTTACTTCCTAAAACATAAACTCTCATATTTTTTGAGGATTTTCATAAAGTTGTATTTAGGGTGTCTTGTTGTATTTTTTACCCACTACAATATATACAACTTGGTGGATGTACATACTGTATTAGTTTTAAATAGATGTAATGGGAAGAACCCTATGACAAGTGGAAGGATTAGGTTGGATGGGAATGGATATGGAGTTGGTATTGAGATATTTCCCTCTATAATTTTGTTATAGTGTCATTATTATTTAGTTTCTTTTCTCTACCTAGTTATTATTATTACGACTAGCCATTTCTCAAAAATATCTTATCTATATGTTGATGTACGATCATGATATGAGTTAACATTTTTTTATTACATTTTGATGTTATTTATATACCATTTAACTATTATTAAATATTATGTGGTTGTATGGTCTATATTATATATTTATTTTATTATTGCAAAGTCATGATATTGAGGATATAGTCTCCTTATTACATGTATTGTACCATATCCACTAGAAACCTAAAACATCTGAGGAGACATCTGTGTGGTAACATGGTACTTCAAATTGGGACAGGATATGTAAGTTGGAAAATTATGAAATTGAATCAAATTTCTTTCTTCTTCTTATATTATGATATTTAAGAATGTTATATTGTGGAAGGTTAGTCGGAACATGTGGTGAAATATATTCTTATTTTTGTCAACACTTATATAGTGGTCCCCAAAATTTTCTAATGTGACAGAGTTTATTTTTGGGATTATTATGATTATGGTTATTTTATTTACCCAATATAATGTTATGGATTATAATTTATTTTTTAATCGCGGTCTAGTTTGGAAATAAAGCATAAATATATGTTTTATTATAATAATATAGGTTAATCTAGAATGTGTATTCTTATAATAGAAATTAGTTTTAATTAATTAAGTGAAAATAATAATTCATTCAATGTTTTCTCTAATAAATTATTTGTGAAATGATTATTGATTAGAACTGCAATGGGTTTCTCTATTATTACATCTTTATTATAACTTTGGATTGGGTATGTGAATGTGATGTGAGATTGAACCCTAGGTAGAGGTTGAGGTATGATTACTTGTTATGTTTGATAATAAATAATTGATAATTTAATCCATTAAACTTAATATAATTTTGTGGGAGGTATAATCTTTGAGTTAGCTGTGTTGATAATGGTGAGGATGGGGTATGGTGAGAAATATAATATGGGTCTATATGGTAAGTAAGAAACATGTAGTCCCTTGTGAGGTATATTGAGAGAATATCATGTAGGATTATTTTAATGTCTAACTTGGTTGATTTGGATTAGTATCATATACTTGTAGTATGAGAAACTTAACACTATAATTTAGTAAAGGAAGTAGGTTAGTATGGGATCATGTACTCCCATTCATGTATAACTCAACAGTTTGGAGTTTTATGGTTTTAATGTCTATACATTCAATAAAGGAAAGATAGTATACATTCATATAATGTTCAAGCTACATTATTATGGGACTTTTTATAGGTTTATTTTTTGTTTTCCTTATTCTAATATAGAAAATATAGTGGTTGTTCTAGTATATTGTGTAGTATGAAAATAGGTTGACGTTTTTTAAAGTATTTTATTTTTTGTTCAAAATTTATATAAGGAAAATATGGTGAGTTTTGAAATATAATGTATGATACATGGGAAAATGTTCCATGATTTTGAATTATTCATGGTGATATCGGTAAATTCATTGGATATACCTTGTGTGGGATGTGGGTATAGATTGTATAGTATGAATAATACTTAAAATGGGTCAAGAATTCCCTAATTGTAGATTGATATTTTGAATCTATGTGAACCATTAATTAGAACTTGTGTGACCAGAGTAATGATTAGATAGATTTATAGTATAGTTCTTATGTGTGGGGATTAAATATGCTATAAAATTGATAACTTTGGATGAGGATGTTGAATGAGTTATTAATGGTTGAGATAGATTGTTGTAATCATCAATAAATTACCTTAAATTTATTGTTCAAGTATTTATTGATAACAATTTTACATATTCACCAATAAATGGGGAAAACATTTTATATACAAGGTTATTCTTTATAAATAATGACTTCAAAAAAAGGGTGTTTTGGAGCTTCAAGACTCATGATTAAGTTTTCATAATGGGAGAAATGATAGTAACCAAAGTCTATTATGAATCCAAATACAATCCTTCCACACCCTTGAGGGAATACGAGATAGATATACTTGGTTCATGATTTTTAGTTTATAGGTAATATGATTCGGTTTCTATAAATGTGTGAAGTTTCATGGGATATCTAACTCCTGAAGTGATAATTTTATGCAATAGTGAACAATTAGACTAGAATAAGTGAATACATTGATGTCACAACCATCTTGAGACGAGTCATCACTTATGTTTTATAATAATTTTCATAATCATATATAGTTTTTTGTAATGGTCATCAGGTGGATATCAAGTGAAAAGTATTAAAGGTCACAAAATTGTGAATCCTTTTGAACATTCTTGGATATATGAGATGTTTTATAGGAAACCTAAATTTTGGTTCCATTTTTTATAGTTTAAGTTATATGATCTATTCCATGGGGGATAGAGGTTATATTTTGAGATAGTGAGTCTAGTGTAAATGATTAGTTTTCTAGAGTGTGTATCCTAAGATGGGTAATGGTAAGAGATGATAACTATCAAATTTTATTATCACAATTATCATATTTCTATGAGTGTTTCCTACATGAGGAAATAACTTATTAAAAGGTTAAAATTTGTTGATGATATAGTAGTTGGTTTACTTAGTTTTTAGAGAAATATAGATTATTTAAATAATAACTCATGCTTCCTAAATTTTACTTTATAAATTTGTAATAAATTATGGCTAAACAGATAATTCAAGTAATTAATTATGTATGTTATATATTATTACAAGTATACAACACATGTGTAACTAGAGGGAGCATGAAGGAAAATATCAAAGAAAATAATCTTCATAGATTTTTTGTTTACATGTCATACCCACATGAGAGTGGAATGAGGTTTTCATTAATTCATTCATTGGATACCTATAACACCTTGAGTTTTTTTGAAAGGAAACACTATATTTGATAGTGTACACGATATATCACATTGATCTTAAACAAACAACTAAATATTATTATTTAATATGGTATTTATCGCAGTGACATTGGAGTGGAAGGAATGAACATGATCAACCTAATTTTGAAAATATGGTTTACACATGTATATATAATTAAATTTTCTATGAAAAATTAATTATAAATGAAAATGAAACCCTTTTAAAAGAAAAAGGAAATGTTTTTCTAAAAAAACTATTTAAATGTTCATATGTTTGTTTTAAAAAAATAACTAAAAAACTCAATATTATTTGATTATATTAAATATATATATATTAAATATAATTTTTAAAATATATGTTATGTTTTTTCTAGACATTATATAAGAAAAATGTAATTTTAAGCATAAAAGTATTATTTTTCAAAAAAGGCAGTTTTCTGCCTTTTGATGGCATACATGTTTTAAATATAGTTTTTGACACTTTTATAAGTTATATTTGACAAAATAAACTTCTTATTTAAAATAGGAGTATCAAAATTTATTTTTTTTGGGTTTTATTATTTTTCTAATATGTTTAATTTTTTAATGAATACTGAAAAATAATGCATTTTAATTGAAAATGGATTTTTAATTAAATTTATTTATAGTATTAAATTATTTTTTAAAATTTTTTTAAAGTATAATTAGATGATTTTTTTATATTTTAATCTAATTTAGAAAATTGGATCTAATTTTAAATCAAAATTGGATATAAAAACATTGTGAACTTTTGAACGTTTTTTCTTGAAAAGCTCATTTTCTTGTTCCGTCAATGGGATTGATTTTAAATTAATCTGAACCCATTTTGTGTTTTGAATTTTTAAAAATCTATTACATATTTGGAAAAAAAGGTACAAATTTATTAAATAGTTCCCTTTAATTTCTTGAAAAAATATGGATAGTAACATTGTCTATTTTTATTACCATAGTTAAGGGTAAATCGTGTAATTAAGGGTGAATATAAGATTATAAATACTATAAAATTACCCTAAAACAAATCATAATTTTATTGGATTAGTATTTTACAACCCTATTTATTCAAGGGTCAGTTATTTTACCATTTATGGCCATTTGGATGAGAATATAACCTTTATAATATTTTATTCAATGAATAGTCAAACTTGTCAATCTAGTCAAACTTGTCAATCTTTTGTTTTTAACACATTAAAAAATTTTAATATTGGGTTATATAAGCGATATGTTATACTATAAATATTAATTTTAAAGATAAAAAAATTTCTATATAATGTTAATTTATTTATAATTTTTATTGATAATATAACTACCATAAAAGGTGGCACAACGATGATACAATAATTGATTAATTAATGGAAATATAATATAAATATTATTATAAATATTATTATAAATATTATTATAAATATTATTATAAATATTAAAATAAATATAATTTGAGATAATTAATGTTATATATAAATTTTAAATATTAATTTTTCATGTTTGTGGTAATGTAAAAGAGTTTTTTCAAAGATACCAATTTATTATGATCTGACAAAAAATTCAAGTATTTAATAGTATCATAGTTGACACAAATGTTATTTTAAAATAAATAATATTTTATTAAGTGATATAAATTTCAAAAAAAATCTAAAACTTTTCCAAATTATTGTGATAAATATTAATATGGAATCAATTACTCATTCAATGGTCTTTTTACATTTTATAGTGATTATATTAAACCTCAATGTGTAAATTACCTGACAGGATGGTAGGAATAAAAATCCTAAATAATGGTTAAAACAAAAAATTATTAGGATTTAGAAATAGTCAAAACACATCTAATATTAATTGGATGAGTGCATTTCAAATTATAATCGTTTTATCTTATTAATAAATCTGTTTTAATCTATTTTTAATATAAAATCAATTTATATTAATTTAATAATTTGAATAATTTCAAGAGTTCCCCTCCCCTCTCCTATAAAAATAAACTCATTCATCTCTTTTAATTCGCACCTCGGAACCGATTAGGTACAACCATGATCTACCCAAACCCCTTCCTAAAATCTATATCATCATTCTATATCTCTAATTTAGGAAAAACACTCACCTTAGAGGTGTTAAGTTTTAATCATAGGAGATCATCCAAGTAAGAGGATAATAAAGGACATATCTGATGAATCAGACTCAAGGTAATGGATTTTGTATCAATATCATTTCAATGAGAAATATTTTTATATTAAACACCTAGCTTATTTATGAGATGTATATATATTCCAATTAATATATCATGTCATTAATTTAGTTATTCTAATTTTATTTAATGTTTTGTTAATAGTTTTTCATTCATGAGGATTATAATTTAAATGTCCAAAGTGGTATAAGATGCTATGAATGATTAATGATTTAAATTAAAATTCTTTTTATCAATGTCAATATTACTGAAATTATTTTAAATAATTATTTATTTCGATATAAAAATATTATAATGGATAATTTATGTAAATTTTTAATTTCATTCAATGATTTTCAAAAAGAATAATTTTATGTGTTTTATATGGAAAATTTGGATAAATAATAAGAGAAATGTTATATTATTAATGTAAACTATAAAAATGAATATTAAACCACTATAAATATTATTTAATTATTACAATCCTTTGAAAAATTAAATTTTTTCTTAAAATAAAAGCCTTATTATCCTTTTTGGGGTTTATTGTATTAAAATTATTCTTTTAAAATAAAATAATATTTTTATGTTAAATTACTTTCATATAGGATAAAAAGATTTTTCAAAGGGATTTTATGATTAAAATTTTTTAATAATGATATGGTACTTGATAATTATAGGAAATGGGTGATCTCGATATAGATTATATATGGGGTGGCCCAGATAGCACCGGGAATGCCCGTTATAGCTTAACATGGGGTGTCCCAAATAGCATTGAGAAATATCATTACAGGTTAACATGTGGTGGCCTATATAGAACTAGGAATTCATGTTACATCTTAAAAAGTGGTGTCCTAGATAAATCTGGGTAAGCCTATTACATCATGACAAGGGGAGGCCTATATATCAACAGGTAATTCTATTCCATCTTAACATGGGGTGACCCAGATAGCACCGAGAAATCCCGTTACAACTTAATATAGGGTGTAACATATGGTTTTTGGTATTCCCGTAATAGAATAACTAGAATTAAAAAACATGGTTACTCTAAATGAAAGGGTTTTGAAAGGTTTTTATGTATAAAATGATCTAATTCACCTAAATGAGTTTTAATTTCTTTCTATCAGTTTTAATCATTTTATTTTAACAAAATGTTGGTTTTCTTTCATGTGATATTTTTTATTTCATATTCTCAAGGAATATTTAAGATAATGGTAAATGTCGTATGATTTTTCATGTTTTTTCTAGACTAATGATTTACATTATTTATGTCCCTTTCTATTATTTTTGTGCTCATCCCTTTTAAAATGTTTTCTATAGGTCTTAAGATTGATAAGGATAAAGAATATTTCATGATGAAATTATTGAAAAGGTTCCTTAAATAGAAATTATGTTTTATTTTAAAATGGTTTCTTTCAGTGTGAAAATGGATATTAAATATAAGTGGAAACTTGTAATTTATATGTTAACAATGTAAGATTATTCCTTAATTATTTAAAACATGATACCTAAAATATAGGTTGGAAAATAAAGTGATTTATAGTTTTAAAATAACAATAATATGTTATTTTTAAGGTTGGGTCCTTACATATGGTATTAGAAAAGGATTTCATAAAAACATAGTAGATCGGAATGTTTTCTTATGAGTTAAGGATATCATCATGAGATTATAATTTTCAGGTTGACCACAAGTTTAAGTTATTAGAAACCCTTTTTGAGAATTTTAGTTATGAAATTTTAAGGCGATTAACTATATTTTTGGAGTAATTAAATTTTTAGGTAATTATGGGTTATTATATTTTGGGATGAAAAATAAAAGGGATGAGATAACCGTTGAGGTTAAAAAGAGATATGGTTAATTTTTAGAACAATGTCATATTTTGGTAATGTTATAAGAATTATATAGTTTTATAAAAAATAAAACCCACAATATTTTTGACAACCCATCATGCCTACAAGGTTCGTGAATTTTCAAAACCACAATTAAAGGGCGATAAGGGTGCATCACCTACCACTAGCCTAGGTGAAGTCCCTATTACTATAATTTTTTTTGTAGTTAAATGATTTTATTTATGTGTAATAATTTTCTTTTGGGAACATATATTTTATCATATATAAGACCATGTGATTGGAAAATGATTTGGTGATTAAGTGATTAATCTTATTTCATAAAAAGTTCACTATTTTGGGAAGCCTATATGATTACAGTAAGTATAGTACAATTGTATTTTATTTGGGAATTGAAGTTTGAATTATATTTTAGAAGAATAAATGATCTTATTGTGGAATTAGGGTGATTTCACTTATTTATGTAAATAATGAGCATATTTTAAACATTATGTAATTTAGGGAATTACATTTTTGGTATGATACATTAAGTGTAATTGATGTTATTTTGTGATAAATGATAAAATTTATCTTGGAAAATTACTTTATCAAATTCTTTTGATTTTTTGGTCTCAATATTAGTCTATAAATATTTTTAGGAATTTTGAGGATAGTTATTTTTTGAATGGTCTATGTTGAACTTTGAGTATTACAATTGAATTTTGGAGATTGATGATTTTTTTCATCATATAATATTTATTACTTTAAGAGAATTTTCTTATCTTTTACTAACAATTTTTTATTGATTTAAAGTATAAAAATAGGATTAATAGATAGTTAATATTTTTTAGATTGTGTGATTCTCTAGATATTTATTCTACTGCATCAGACAGGAAAACAATTAATCTAAAATAATCATAGTTTGGATAAAAAGATGAGTTTTGGGGGGAATTTGATTAATAGACGAAACTATACATGTCAAGTAAGTATATTGTCTTATATACCTATTATATATATTAAAATAATTACTCAAATCTATGAAAATTATCTTAAAACAAAACATAAATTGTTTACATTCCTCACTAAGAAATCACTGACCTTTTAACCCATCATAGATTTATGGTGTTGTAATTGTTAATATTATCATGACCATTATTATTTACCACTCTCCCCCAGAATTTGATAGTTAGTTTTGCTTTGAAATACATGTTTTATTACATGTACCCCTCCTGTGTGTTATATTATGTAAACCTCATATTTCCCACTCCTTATTTTACATTGGAAGTTTCATTAATCCTTCTTCTGATGTGGGATGTCAACAATGGTATTTTGAAAATTCAAACCCACAGTTTTTTATCCCGAGTTCAAATTGGAAGGGTGAAATTTATTAAGGCGTTGGGGGGAGGTAATGTAACATATTCACTTTCTAAAAAAGGAAACACTATGTTCGACAGTGTACATGATATGCCACAATGAGCTTAAAAAAACAAACAAATATTACTATTTAATATGGTAGATATCACATAACCATTAGAATGGATGGAATGAAAAAGATTAACTTAATTAAGAAAAAATAGTTTTTACATTTATATATTTGTAATTATTTGGTGACCAATTAATTATAAATTAAAATAAAACTTTTTTAAATAAAATGAATTTTTTTCTGAAAAACTATTTAGATGTGAACAAGGATTTTTTATTACATTATATAAACAAATCACTCTTGTTGGATTATATTAATTTTTTAAATATATAATATAATAAATATAATGTTTAAAATTCATTGTACGTGTTTTCCAGACATGATATATGAAAAAAATCCAATTTTACGCATAAACGAATATTTTTCAAAAAATACATGTTTCCCCCTTTTGATGGAAAACGTTTTTTAAAAATCATTTAGATAATTTTATAATATTATTTTAAAAAAAATTATAAGAATTTACTTTGTATTATTATTTTGTTATTTTGATAAGTTTTATTTTCTTATAAATATTGAAAAATAATGTCATTTAATTGGAAACAACTTTTTCATCAAATATGTTTTAGTGTTAAGTTATATTTTTGAATGGTTTTATTGTATTATTACTTAACTTTTTTATAATTTAATCCAATTAATGTAATTGGAATAAATTTAAAATTTTAATTTATTATAAAAACATGGTGAACTTTTAAACGTTTTTACTTTAATAACATGTATTTTTATTCTGTCAAAAGATTAGTGTTATCCAGTTAGGTTTATGGAATTTCAAAAAGTATATTCATTTTTTGGAATAATATGGTACAAATTTAGTAAATATGACCCATATATGTTTAGAAAAAATATGAATAATAACTTTAGAAAATTTTGTTACCACGGTTAAGGGAAATTAGTTAATTAAGGGTAAATATAATTATAAGGCCCCAGCCTTAAACCTTACTTAATCTTGAGTTATTACAAGATTACACATTGAGGATCTTTTCAGGTTTAGATTTTTAGAGAACTAGATCATGAAACTTGCGTTACATTCCACATTTAAACAAAGTGGTTACATAAAAGACAGTATTCATTCTTCCCATCAACGGAAACATATTGAAAATAAAACATGGATTCTTTCTTGACACATCCTTGACACTATCATCACATCATGTAACTTTCCCTTGACCTCTGAAAAACATTTCAAAAACATGGGATGAGCATAAAAAAGCTCAGTAAGGGTTATAAAAATATGGAAAGGAAACATGAGTTTATATATACATAAGAATGAAATCATACTTTACCCATAAAACATAGGCACTTTAACATACCTCATCAAACCATGAATAAATCATAGAAAACATAAGACATAAAGGTAACTTGAGGCATTCATAACATTCTTACGTAGGGAGTAACCCTCTTGGTTACGTTTGGAATACCCATCACAGTATATTCCCTAAATATCTTCGCAGAAACCTTAACATTTCACTCCTTCGCGTTACAAAATGCATTGGAGAGCTATATCGGGCTCACCCGCCCTTAGTTTATCACGGAACCACCCATCTTCATAATAATGCCCAAGAACCTCAACATAATCGTATCACATAAAACATGCATAAAGGAAACATAACATTTCCACCTTTCAATCACAAGATATCAATACAACATATTGATATAAAAACATTATGAAAACCATTTTCAATACCAAAATAAAAGAAAAGTAAAACATGGTATTTATTTTTCTTTTAAAAAGAAGGTATGGCTTGTAGAGGAAGCCGAAACCCAAATAACAGTCACGGCGGCGGAGAAGTCGTTGTTGCCGTATACGTATGAAAAAAACATTCCATTTTTGTCATTTTTTAAAATGCCTCGTATAAAAAAGATTCCTTTTGGATAAACGTAAAATTCAAAGGGGTTTATACACCATATAAAAGAAAGTTGTGTATAAAACAGAATATGCCTCAATGAAAGGAGATTGAGACGGAGTCCCTTACAAAGACGGTATCCTTGGTTTGAGGATAAATCAATTATATAATTATGTGTGACAAACGAATACACCAAATATAAGTGGATATTAAGTGTAAAATAATCAAAGGATGACATATTCAATAACTACATGTCAAACCCAGAGAAATCGAAATTGGGTTAAGAAGTTCCCTTGACAGCCTAACGGCGTCACATCAAAATGAGTTGATGAGAGATAAAAAGTGTATCTCATCACTTGGAAATAAAACTTACATCAATAATGATATATGAGAACATATCCCAACATAACAATATGTAAATTAAAAGACCCAACAAAATAAGTCTTTTAAAAAAGAGGAGGGTGAAAGGTTCCCTTACCGACTTGGGTATCTTTCAAAACATACACCCCATGAAAGAAGGACAATAAATCATTGATGTAAATACTCATAAACGAAATTATATTACACAAAGAGTAGAATAATGGGCAGTACATACACCACTCAAAGTAAATTGTGGAAAATGTAGCATAAATCTAACGGGAATAAAAGTGAGATGAAAAATCCCTTACGAAAACTCGGCAGCCTAACGACGCCACATAAAACTTACAAAAATGGATTTATGAGATCAAATAGGGTATCTCATCATATTAAATTAAAGTTTATAGAAAGAGTAATATAAAAGAACATACCCCAACATAACAAAGAGGAGCTTAAAAGAAGTTACATAAATGAGAGTACTTAAAAAGAAAGAGAGAGGTTAGATATCTTACGAAAATTCGGCTGCATAACGGCGCCACTCAAAACTTCCGAAATGGATAGATGAGAGAGAATAGGGTCTCTCATCACATGAACATAAAAATTAAAATAAGAGTAATATAAAAGAATATCCCAATAACAAGAAATGTGAGATTTAAAAGGAATGACATAAAAGAGTGTACTTTAAAAAGAAAGAGAGGAGTAGGATCCCTTACCTCGGGTCTGACTTGAATCACTCATTCTTTAACGTCCTGAATAATAAACTTGAGTTAATTTTATTTGCTTAATAACCTTTTTCAAGTTCATTATTCCTTTTATATCACTTATTTACATGTTATAAACATTATGTAATCATTTAAGTTAATAATGTTTGTTTTGTCGATATTTGGTTCTTAAGTCGAAAGTGGACTTCTTACAATTACATGTTGTTCGTGTGGTCAAAGGTTATTTATATCCAGAATGACATTCCTGATTTGGATATCATATATATAATATATATCTAGAATATACAAGTATTTATAATATCACATAATCATTTAGAGGTAAGAAATGAAATGCACCGTTCATGGAGACGGTAAGCCGTACGTACACATGAACGCTACTTTCATTTCTTTGTCATATTAATGGAATTAAAACTAAATGAAAGGTATGTATATTTTAATTCCAGAATTATATTCATCATTTAGATGTATCATTCATCATATATATCTATTATATACATGTACTTATAATAGTATATTACATTTGGGGATAAGAAATGAAATGCACCGTTCATGGAGACGGTAAGCCGTACATACGCATGAACACTACTTTCATTTCTATATCATACTTTAATGGAAAGAAATAATAATTATATAGAGTTATATAATAATTCCAGTATAAAATCATATATAATAACATTAAATCCATCATTTATACGTCCCACGTATGGCATTAACGAATCACATCACTTTGAGGGGGCGGTAGTCCGCACTTCCTAAAATGAAGATATCGCGTATACCCACAATGGAAGCCATAAAGGTAAGCCACAAATGAAAAATAAAGAAGCTTAAGTAAAAAATAAACATATTATATATCATATATAAATATAGTGACATCTTAATGGCCACCTTTGAATGTGTTATATGAGTGTTGAACAATCATCGTTTCGTGGGGCAGAAATTCGCCATCCACGGAAACAGTATGTTCTTTAACCATTAGATGTAGGTGTGTGTAAGTTTAGCTCTAATACTTCTTATAACAACATCATATTATATTTAGGATACTGGATTTGTTACAAAAGAAAAGAATAAAAAGAGTTTAGGGGGTTGGAGAAGCAAAATAAAACAAAAGGACTCAAAAGAAGACATCACCTTAAAATCGGGCAACTCCCATTGGTTTGAGCTCAAAGGCCTCCTTGGGAAGACTTATGCCCAAAGTGAGGATTCAAGGAGTAAGATATGGAAGTGGAGAGATAAAATGGGCAGAGTTTGGCCGAGACAAAGGCTTTGGGAGTGTGGGTAAGGAGGTAGAGGTGGGGGCCTTTTATAAGAGGAGAGGAGGGGCACTCTTGTAAAGTTACAAAATGTTACTTTATTTTCAAAAGATTTTCGGATTTTAAAGGTCCCACATTGATTTATTTCGAGGATAAGGTGATAAGGGTTCTAAATACACTCATACAATAGGTTTTGGACATGTTTAGGTCTTAGATATTACATTATCTTTCCATTTTATTTAAATCGTTAAATAATGAGGTCGTCGCTGCATCATCATGATGTCATAAATAATTTAATTTATTTAACGTCTAAAAATTATAAAATAAATAATATGATTTAGGAAATCTTTTTAGATTTCCAATGAATATTTATAGTCAAAAATATGATTTGTATAACCCCATTTAAAAATTGTTTTAGCAAAACATTCCATGTTTGTCTCATTTTTACTTTAACTTTAAATAAAAAGATATTAATGTCATTTTCCAACCAAACTGGCTTCATGGGGTCCCCAAGTTGACCCATGGGTTGTCTTGGTCGGCCATGACACATACAATGAGGTTAGGACATGTGTCAAGTTTATTTCATATTATTAAAACATTATTTTTACCTTAAACTACACTAATTACCTCTAATCGCGATTAAAAACTTAATAAGTTACTATTCACCAAAAAATTATTTTAATCTCATTGAACCACATTTTACTTCTTAATGACAACCATGTATGTCGGATTTTTGAAATTCAAAACACAGAAGTGGTAAATTTTCATTTAAACGAAAAATCAGTTTTTATAAGTACCACTTAGTGGTTTCACTATTCATAAAAAATTGGAGTTTTTCAGAAAAATACCAAAAATTCACTCTAAGCTATATTTGATATTCTGAATTCAAAAATGAAGTCTATTTTACAAAATTCAAAACATATAAGTCAAATTAATTAATTTAATAATTAATTCCCCCTGTCAGATCAAATAGCGTGTTTTTATGAAACAATAAGTATCAAAAGATTGACACTAGTTTAAGTCTGATTTCAAAGTGAAATTAATTCCAACGACCACTATTGGATTTAATGGTAAAAATATATTCTAATTTCAATTTAAAACCAATTCAAAAGATAATCTAATCATATAAATAAATTAGATTAAAAAGAGGTTTTGAATTAAAATACAACATTTTACACTATTCATTTAAAAAAATGAACTTTATCGGAAAGATACCAAAAATTTACACAAAGTAAATTTTGATGTCCAAATTCTTAAGAAGAGTTTTATTTGGTCAAATTGAATGTATAATAGTGAAAAAAACTATATTTAATGATGGTTCACCATGAAAAGGCGATAAGTGACCCTTTAGTAAAAACCAGGGCATATACGCCTAAAATTGAATTCTTTCCATATTTTTAGCCTTTATCTTTTATTGGATAAATGTAAAAACATTTAAAAACATATATAATCATATTTTAGTTATTCCTATCCATTCCCGCCAATACAACGGCTACATGTTAACTACCATTTAAAATAATATTATTTTATTATTAGAGTGCAACATAGATTCCCAAGAAACTCGTTGTTGCGTGTTGGGTACGCCATCGAGCATAGCGTCCCCTTTAAAGTCATATTAATATTTTATTCACAAATATGGATAAATATGAAAATGTCATATTCTTTATTTACCTGGGGTGTTACATCCTTCCCCCCTTTTGGGAATTGCGTCCTCGCAATTTTAAAATTGCGCTTGGAAACATCCTTGAAAGTCCCACATCGGAACAAGAGTCGGTAAAACAATCACTTTAAAATAAAGAAAGATAAGTACAGAGGTCACTCGAGTTAACCCATAATAGGACTCCATGTAGGAAAACATGGACATGGAGGAGAAAACATAGGGTCATGTTCTGATGGAGAGTGATAGAAAACATGTTTAGGATAAAGTTAACAATAAAAAAATTACAAACTTGTGATGGGTTAAACGGTGTTGGGTTCCCCAGTAGGAAAAGTTAATAGACAACATTTTTGTTTTAAGTTACTTTTTATTGAGGAATTTATTCATAAGGAAACATAATCACTTATCATGTTGACTTTCAACTTTTACTAGATTCCTTAATCAAACTCATATTTTTTCCAAAAGACGAGTATTTAGGGAGACTTGTTCGCATTAAGAGTACTATAATCAACTTCTAGAGAATCACCTAATCCACAAAAGAGAACATTATAAATCCCATGTCTTTAGGCTTTAACCAAAACCAAAACCAAAAAGTTTAGTACAAGGTCAGATAATCCAGAAAAGGGTAACCTATTAAAAAGAAAATCTATGCTTAATCTCCAAAATTTGTCCAACAGAACCCAAAGTTCAACAAGGAACATCCGATAAACAATTTGTCCATAAAATTCTTCAAAGTAAACCAATCTAAGATTGAAAACCAAATATTTGAAGGATTTAGTCACATAGTCTTCTAAGTTAAATCATAACATTTATCTCCAAACAACATCAGTTGCTCCTAAAGTCTCGTATTGAAAAGTAATTAACCTAATCACATATCCTCCATGATAGGTTAATCATTTTCATAAATAACCCAAAATCAACTTACTCTTAATTCATAAAATCATATAACTAGAAAGAATCAGTCAAACTAACCAGGGACTTCACGTAGTCCAGTGGTAGGTGATAAATACCAGTCGCACTTTGGTTGTGGGTTCGATTCCCGCAGCTTTGTCGGACGCGACGGGTTGTCACACGGTCTACGTGTCGTCCTTTTTTCCAAAACTATATAATTCTTAAAACATTCCCCAAAATGAGATAAAATCTTCAAAAATAATCATAACATATTTTAACCTTAAGTTTATCTCATTCCTTTCATTTTCCATCATATCATAGAGTAACCCATAATTACCTAAAAATTAAGGATCATATAAACCCTAATGGTTACCTTAATAATTATTACCTGAATTTCCACATCGAGTTGGCCATCTCGTACATGATGAATTAGAGAACTCACCAAGGTTGAAGTGGTTTATCATGACTCCTTGATAGTTGGTTTAGAACAACCATGAGATTCCTCATTGAATCCCCCATCTCATCCAGTCTCTTAATCAGAGAACCACCACAGTTTCCTTCAAACCCATTGTCACTTTGGTGCCTGCTAGATTCAGCCATTTACTAAAACCAAAAAGGTCAGTGTGAGTATATCAACATAACCATCATGTACTAATGAGGAAGATAAATTCTAAGATATACTTACCCATTCGCTTTATCTAAAACTAGGACTCTTTCTGAAATCCTAACCATTATGGTAATGTCACTTATGCTTAGAGAATACCCTAACCTCTAAAGTTATCTAAACCGACCTTTGATACCAACTATAAGGCCCCAGCCTTAAACCTTACTTAATCTTGAGTTATTACAAG
The DNA here is from genome assembly GCA_963277665.1 of Viscum album. NCBI lineage: Eukaryota > Viridiplantae > Streptophyta > Magnoliopsida > Santalales > Viscaceae > Viscum > Viscum album. The sequence continues at coordinate 1,857,255,461 of OY728138.1, forward strand.
ATTACACATTAAGGATCTTTTCAGGTTTAGAGTTTTAGAGAATTAGATCATGAAACTTGCATTACATTCCACATTTAAACAAAGTGGTTACATAAAAGATAGTATTCATTCTTCCCATCAACGAAAACATGCTTAAAATAAAACATGGATTCTTTCTTGACACATCCTTGACACTATCATCACATCATGTACCTTTCCCTTGAACTGTGAAAAACATTTCAAAAACTTCGGATGAGCATAAAAAAGCTCAATAAGGGTTAAAAAATATGGAAAGGAAACATGAGTTTATATATACATAAGAATGAAATCATACTTTACCCATAAAACATAGGCACTTTAACATACCTCATCAAACCATGAATAAATCATAGAAAACATAAGACATAAAGGTAACTTGAGGCATTCATAACATTCTTACATAGGGAGTAACCCTCTTGGTTACTTTTGGAATACCCATCACAGTATATTCCCTAAATCTCTTCAGATAAACCTTAACGTTTCACTCCTTCGCGTTACCCAATGCATTGGAGAGCTATATCGGGCTCACCCTCCCTTAGTTTATCACGGAACCACCCGTCTTCATAATAATTCCCAAGAACCTCAACATAATCGTATCACATAAAACATGCATAAAGGAAACATAACATTTCCACCTTTCAATCACAAGATATCAATACAACATATTGATATAAAAACATTATGAAAACCATTTTCAATACCAAAATTAAAGAAAAGTAAAACATGGTATTTATTTTTCTTTTAAAAAGAAGGTATGGCTTGTAGAGGAAGCCGAAACCCAAATAATGGTCACGGCGGCGGAGAAGTCCTTGTCGCCGCATACGTACCAAAAAAACATTCCCTTTTTATCGTTTTGTAAAACACTTCGTATAAAAAATATTTCTTTTAGATAAATGTAAAAGTCAAAGGGGTTTATACACCGTATAAAAGAAAGTTGTGTATAAAACAGAATATGCCTCAATGAAAGGAGATTGAGACGAAGTCCCTTAAAAAGATGGTATCCTTGGTTTTAGGATAAATAAATTACATAATTATGTGTGACAAAATAATACACCAAATATTAGTGGATATTAAGTGTAAAATAATCAAAGGATGACATATTCAATAACTACATGTTGAACCCAAAGAAATCGAAATTGGGTTAATAAGTTCCCTTGACAGCCTAACGGCGTCACATAAAAATGAGTTGATGAGAGATAAAAAGTGTATCTCATCACTTGTAAATAAAATTTACATCAATAAGGATATAAGAGAACATATCCCAACATAAAAATATGTAAATTAAAAGACCCAACAAAAGAAGTCTTTTAAAAAAGAGGAGGGTGAAAGGTTCCCTTACTGACTTGGGTATCTTTCAAAACATACACCCCATGAAAGAAAGACAATAAATCATTGATGTAAATACTCATAAACGAAAGTATATTACACAAAGAGTAGAATAATGGGCAGTACATACACCACTCAAAGTAAATTGTGGCAAATGTAGCAAAAATATCACAGGAATAAAAGTGAGATGAAAAATCCCTTACGAATACTCGGTAGCCTAACGGCGCCACATAAAACTTAAAAAAATGGATTGATGAGATAAAATTGGGTATATCATCATATTAACTAAAAGTTTATAGAAAGAGGAATATAAAATAACATCCCCCAACATAACAAAGATTAGCTTAAAAGAAGTGACATAAAGGAGAGTACTTAAAAAGAAAGAGAGAGGTTAGATCTCTTATGAAAATTCGGCAGTCTAATGGCGCCACTCAAAACATCCAAAATGGATTGATGAGAGAGAATAGGGTCTCTCATCACATGAACATAAAAATTACAGTAAGAGTAATATAAAACAATATCCCAATAACAAGAAATATGAGCTTTAAAAGGAATGACATAAAAGAGTGTACTTTAAAAAAGAAAGAGAGGAGTAAGATCCCTTACCTCGGGTCCGACTTGACTCGATCATTCTTTAACGTCCTGAATAATAAACTTGAGTTAATTTCTATTTTCTTAAGAACCTTATTCAAGTTCATTATTCATTTTATATCACTTATTTACATGTTATAAACATTATGTAATCATTTATGTTAATAATGTTTGTTTTGTCGATATTTGGTTCTTAAGTCGAAAGTGGACTTCTTACAATTACATGTTGTTCGTGTGGTAAAAGGTTCTTTATATCCAGAATGACATTCCTGATTTGGATATCATATATATCATATATATCTAGAATATACAAGTATTTATAATATCACATAATCATTTATAGGTAAGAAATGAAATGCACCGTTCATGGAGACGGTAAGTCGTACGTACGCATGAACGCTACTTTCATTTCTTTGTCATATTAATGGAATTAAAACTAAATGAACCGTATGTATATTTTAATTAAAGAATTATATTCATAATTTATATGTATCATTCATCATATATATCTATTATATACATGTACTTATAATAGTACATTACATTTGGGGATAAGATGTGAAATGCACCGTTCATGGAGACGGTAAGCCGTACGTACGCATGAATGCTACTTTCATTTCGATATCATACTTTAATGGAAATAAATAATAATGATATAGAGGTATATAATAATTCCAGTATAACATCATATATAATAACATTAAATCCATCCTTTATACGTCCCACGTATGGAATTAACGAATCACATCACTTTGTGGGGGCGGTAGTTCGCACTTCGTAAAATGAAGATATCGCGTATACCCATAATGGAAGCCATAAAGGTAAGCCACAAATGAAAAATACAGAAGATTAATTAAAACATAAACATATTATATATCATATATAAATATAGTGACATCTTAATTTCCACCTTTTAAGGTGTTATATGAGTGTTGAACAATCATCGTTTCGTGAGGCAGAAATTCGCCATCCACGGAAACAATATGTTCTTTAACCATTAGATGTAGGTGTGTGTATGTGTAGCTCTAATACTTCTTATAAAAAATCATAGTATATTGAGTATACTGGAGTTGTTACAAAAGAAAAGAATAAAAAGAGTTTAGGGGGTTGGAGAAGCAAAATAAAACAAAAGGACTCAAAAGAAGACATTACCTTAAAATCGGGCAACTCCCCTTAGTATGAGCTCAAAGGCTTCCTTGAGAAGACTTCTGCCCAAAGTGAGGCTTCAAGGAGTAACAGAGGGAATTGGAGAGACAAAATGGGCAGAGGTGGGCCGAGCAAAAGGCTTTGGGAGTGTGGGTAAGGAGGTAGAGGTGGGGGCCTTTTATAAGAGGAGAGGAGGGGCACTCTTGTAAAGTTACAAAATGTTACTTTATTTTCAAAAGAGTTTCGGATTTTAAAGGTCCCACATTGATGTATTTCGAGGATAAGGTGATAAGGGTTCGAAATACACTCATAAAATAGGTTTTGGACATGTGTAGGTCTTAGATATTACATTATCTTTCCATTTTATTTAAATCGTTAAATAATGAGGTCATCGCTTCATCATCATGATGTCATAAATAATTTAATTTATTTAACGTCTAAAAATTATAAAAAAACTACTATGATTTAGGAAATCTTTTTAGATTTCCAATTAATATTTATAGTCAAAAATATGATTTGAATAACCCCATTTAAAAATTGTTTTAGAAAAACCTTTCATGTTTGTCTCATTTTTACTTTAACTTTAAATAAAAAGATATTAATGTCATTTTCCAACCAAAGTGGCTTCATGGGGTCCCCAAGTTGACCCATGGGTTTTCTTGGTCGGCCATGACACATCCAATGAGGTTAGGACATGTGTCAAGTTCAGTTAATATTATTAAAACATTATTTTTACCTTAAACTACACTAATTACCTTTAATCACGATTAAAAACTTAATAAGTTACTATTCACCAAAAAAATTATTTTAATCTCATTGAACCACATTTTAATTCTTAATGATAACCATGTATGTCGGATTTTTGAAATTCAAAACACAGATGTGGTAAAATTTCATTTAAACGAAAAATCCGTTTTTATAAGTACCACTTAGTGGTTTCACTATTCATCAAAAATTGGAGTTTTTCAGAAAAATACCAAAAATTCACCCTAAGCTATATTTGATATTCCGAATTCAAAAATGAAGTCTATTTTACAAAATTCAAAACATATAAGTCAAATTAATTAATTTAATAATTAATTCCCGCTGTCAGATCAAATAGCGTGTTTTTATGAAACAATAAGTATCAAAAGATTGACACTAGTTTAAGTCTGATTTCAAAGTGAAATTAATTCCAACAACCACTATTGGATTTAATGGTAAAAATATATTTTAATTTTACTTTAAAACCAATTCAAAAGATAATATAATCATATAAATAAATTATATTAAAAGTGGTTTTGAATTAAAATACAACATTTTACACTATTCATTTAAAAAAAATGAACTTTATCGGAAAGATACCAAAAATTTACACAAAGTAAATTTTGATGTCCCAATTCTTAAGAAGAGTTTTATTTGGTCAAATTGAATGTATAATAGTGAAAAAAACTATATTTAATGATGGTTCACCATCAAAAGGTGATAAGTGACCCTTTAGTGAAAACCAGGGCATATACGCCTAAAATTGAATTATTTCCGTATTTTTAGCCTTTATCTTTTATTGGATAAATGTAAAAACATTTAAGAACATATATAATCATATTTTAGTTATTTCTATCCATTCCCGCCAATACAACGGCTACATGTTAACTACCATTTAAAATAATATTATTTTATTATTAGAGTGCAACGTAAGATTCCCAAGAAACTCGTTGTTGCGTGTTGGGTACGCCATCGAGCATAGCGTCCCCTTTAAAGTCATATTAATATTTTATTCACAAATATGGATAAATATGAAAATGTCATAGCATCCCCTTTAAAGTCATATTAATAGTTTATTCACAAATATGGATAAATATGAAAATGTCATATTCTTTATTTACCTGGGATGTTACAATAATATTATAAATATTATAAAATTTTTCCAAAACTTGTAAAAAAATTATAGGATTAGTTTTTCATCACTATTCATTTAGTAATCTATTATGTTTCCATTTATGGCCATTTGAATGAGAATATAAATGTTCTAATATTTTAATCAATGAAAACCCAAATTTGTAATACTTATGTATTTAAAGAGTTAAATATTTTGAGTATGGGTTTATATTAATAATATTTTCTACTATAAATATTAATTTGAAATATAAATTATTTCTCTACATTATGGTAATTTATTTAACATTTTTTGTAACAAGTAATTATCTTAAATTTTTACACAATGATAATGATGTAATTATTTAATTAATGGAAATATCAAATAAATATTATTAAAAATATTAAAATAAATATAATTTGAGATAATTTATATAATCTATGAATATTATAGATTATGTTTTCATGTTAATAATGTGTTAAAATATTTTTTCTGGATATATCATGTTTTTATGATATTTTTTAAAATTCAACTAATGAATAGTTTTAAAATTGACATAAATGATATTTTAAAATTAAATAATATTTTATTAATTGTTATATAATTCATAAAAATATATAATTTTGTCAAATTAGTGGAGTAAGTATTAAAATTTCATGAATTACTCATTTATTGGTATTTTATAATTTTATAGTAATTAAGTTAACCCTTAATGTTTAAATTACTTGATATCACTGTAAGAATTGAAAATATTAAATACTAGTTAAAAAAATGATAAGGATTTAAAATTGACAAAACAAATATAATTTTAACTATATGATTGGATTAAAATTCCTTAACAACATATTAAATTTTAAATAAATCATTTTGGAGCCATTTGGAATATAAAATCAATTTATATTAATTTAATAATTTAAAAAATTCTAAGACTGCCCCTCCCATATCATATAAAATGGAACCCATTAGTCTATTTTCATCACATATGAAACCCTATTTGGTTGGACCAAGATCTTCCCTAATATATTCCTATAATCACTCCACTCATTCTAGATCTATTAATTTAGGAAGAATACTCACCTTATAGGTGTTATGGTTTTAATCAAAGGAGATCATTTAGGGAAGAGAAAACTAAAGGACATATGTGATGAACCAAACATAAGGTAAGGGAATTTATCTCAATATCCATTCATTGAGACATATATTTATGTTATTCACCCACCTTCTTTTATGATATTTATATAAAGACCCATTGACATGTAATTTCATGAATATATTAATTCTCATGTAATTGAATGTTTTGTTAAAACTTATTCTTTCATAGGGATTATTATTTAAATATTCAAAGTGGAATGAGACACTTTGAATGTATAAATATATAATTAAAAAACTATTCAACCATCTCAATATTTGTGAAATTATTTTAAAAAAATAGTTATATGAATATAAATGTATTATAAATTCTTTTTTATGTCTATTTTTAACTTCAATCCAAGGTTATGAAAAGGAATATTTTTACATGTTTTATACATAATGTTTAGGAAAATGACAAAAGGAATTATTTATACATAATAAACATGGTGAAATTTACTTTTTCATCTATTGTGACTATTATTTAATTACTAGATTTTTTTGAAATCATATATGTTTTATTAAAAGAAAAGTCTTATTTTTCTTATTGGGGGTTTTCTAATTGGAAATGGGTTTTTAATGGGTATTTTTATGTGAAAGTATTTTCATATGGGATTAAAAATATTTTTTAAAAGTGATTTATGATTAATGTGTTTTTTAATGATATTTTACTTGATAATTATATTAAATGGTTAAGACTGATATATCATATACATGGTGTGGCCTAGATACCACTGGGAAATCCCGTCACAAACATATTTGGGGTGGAACAAATTACACTAGCAAATCTAGTTATAACTTAACACGGGGTGGCCCTGGTAGTGACGATAAAACCCATAATAGCTTAATTGGATGTCTATCATATAGTTATTAAAATTTAATGTAATTTTTGAATGTTTTATGTATATAATTCACAATGTTGTCTAAAGAAGTTTTAATTTCTTTCTATGGGTTTTAATGCTTTTATTCTAGAAAACTGTTTGTTTTTTTCATGCAAATTTTTTTATTCCATATTCTCATATAATATTGAATATAGAGGTAAATATTATATAATGTTTCATTTTTTCACTTCACTAACGAATTACTTTCTTTATGTACCATACCGAGACTTTTGTACTAATTATAAGTTTTAAAATATTTTTCACATGTCTTAATATTGGTAAGGAAAAAGAATATGTCATGATGAAAGTATTTAAGATGTGTTATGAAAATAATTTATGTGTTATTTTAAAATGGTTTAATTTGGTATAAATATGAATAATTTGTATGTGTGTCCACTTGTATTGTATTGAATTACTATGTCAGAGTTTTTCCTAATTCTATTAAACACCAGACCTAAAAGATCATTGGAAAAATAAAGTGATTTCTATTTTAAAAATAACTAAAATAATATAGGTTTAATATTGGGCCCTTACAACACCAATGATGCACAATGGATAAGATTACATGGAGATTTTTGTACTAGTGGATTCTTAGTTAAGGAGCATCCAATGTGAGTTGCAGATTGAAGAAAGAATGTTCTTAAGAAAACACAACCCTCTATGGTTGATATGATTAGAACGCAAGGGATCCTAAATGGATAAAATAAAGAAAAATGAATATATGAGATCTTAACAATTAGGTTATTTCATCAAGGAAACTCCATAATGAATATCCTAAAAAATAAACCCATGGTGAATAGTTTGTAACGTACAATGAATTTTAAGGTATGGTATTAGCTTTTATTCCAAATATTTAATATGTGTATACACATGGTTTAATTGATATTAATATTTGGTGAGTATAGATCCTATAAAATTCAAAGGTAGTGGAACCATAAGAACTGATTTTTATAAAAATACTTCCTCTATAAGGCTATTTTCATCCCACTAGATGTTTTGTGGAAGAAATAGGAGTAGTAACCCCAATACCCCCAATAAATACTAGTTAGAATTCCACTGAGAATCTGATGTCCTAATAGAATTATCATGGGAACATACTAACCTTTTTATAGGAAACATGACCCAAAAATTAAAGGGGTATGGTAATTCAAGGCTATAATTTTAAAAAAAAATCAACTCACTCATATATCTTTTCAATACTCAAATATAGTATCTTCCCTTTATATTTCTTTATTGTTTTGGATATATGGGAACATTTTGATTTATATTAACATCCAATAATTTTTATTATCCACATCTTGGTTAGTATATTCCACACTAAGTGAAATTGTTTGTGTTATTTGACTTCATGGAACTACATCATATTAAAATAACTATTTTGGGTGTTTTTACAAGATATTGGATTGTAATCAACTAAAATAAAATTGGATGAAACCTTTCTACAAGTGTGTCCTAGAGAATCGATATGGATGTTCTAAAATATTTTTTTTTTTGGTTTTTCTTGTACTTACATGTTTTTATTAGTAATTGTGTTAATGTTGCAAATCATATAACATAAAAAATAATCTTAAACTAAATATATGAATTAATGGGGCTCTAAGGTATGAATCAATTTAATTACACCCATCCTTTTTTCCATAACTCATAGAGTGGTTGTGTTGTTTTTTGGGATCTCCATTAAAAAGTAATAATAGACACCATATTAGTTGTTCATGTGTGTAATTGATTGATTTGGATCCTGGTTTTGATTTTTTAATGAGGTTATTATTGTACTATCATGCAATATTGGTATGGTTTGAAATAAAAAATGATTTTCTTATTATGTGAAGTGAGGAAATGTAAGTCACAACTTATGTCTTGGTATCTTAAGAGTGGGTACGTAGTATATTCATTTTATAGTGGGCCTTTGGATTAGAAATTTAAAGTAGAGTCTATTTTAGATGTCTATGAGTGGGAATTGAAAATATGGAATGAAGGTTGTTCCCTAGGATTTTTAAATGAATCTCTTCTATAATGATAAAGGTAAATAACAAAGGGAACCCTAATTTTATAAGATACATGTTTATGATATAAGAGTTATTATAAGGGATGAAACTCGTTTATAAAGGGTCAGTTGTGTGATAGGACACACTTTATTTTTTCGGACGTAATTTTGAGAATGTAATCATGGAACACCATAGATTCATGGGCTGGATCAATATTCCAACATTTGTATTATTGGTTCTTGAAGGCCTTATTGGTTGGTTGTTTATATATCTTAGAGTGAAGAATCTATTAGTATATAGAATTATGGGTTAGGAATTTTGGGATATGTAATTATCAATATTTTTATTTTGAGTGGGATGAGTGACATCTAGGATAATCGAGTTCAGGGTATGTGGTACAAGAAAGTGGTAGTTATTGGTTTGGTTTAGGAATGGATAAAAGACCTTGAAATATGTGAAATGAGATAGTTGCAAGCTTTCATCTAGGTCAAGTTAATTAATATGTGATACGTGAGGTATATATTATTATATGGATAATGTTTAGGTATGGGTGATGTGATTACAAAGTTAATGTTTATTATGTTTTTTCACATTGATAGTTTGGTTTGGTTTGGTTTGTTGAGGTATGCATGTCAAAATAAACTAGATTGGAGGTCGAATTATCCCATAAGGTGTCTTATTTTTATTTTTAGGGATCATATAAATTTAATAATGTTCATAAAATCTTCCTCAATAACAATACCACTTACCCTTTTGTGAAATTATATGACTAAAACTAAGGAATTTAAATGAATCTTATGTAAGGGAATTTTTTTTCTCAAATCCTATCCATTTTTATTCACTAAAAAACATAAAATTATTTAAAAAATAACTCTATAATTTAACACCATCCATTATGTTTTATGAGATTGTGGGGGGATGGAAAAAGGTATTTTTTATTCGGAATGGGACTATAAAAGAGGATTACTCGATATCTTTTTGGAGGGGATAAAAACTCAAATTTTTTATACAATTCAATAAATCACATAATAAATTTTAATTTCAATTCCCAAGGATAAAAAAATCCTTTAAATGCCATTAATTTAAGATCATTTTTCTAGAAATTTTAATATCATATAATTAAGTCCACTAGTCAAAAGGCCGCTATAAATAGTTTGGTGTCATACTTATATATGATAATTCCTCTATGGTATCTCTGGAAAATTTTATATTTAATTCATGGAGATAATTACATCAGGATATTATATTATTTTTATTTTTTGATCATTATTTTAAAAAAAATTGAGGTAGGGGTATATGGGGATAGCCAAGGTGGTTATCTTAGGTCGGGAGAGATTAAATTCTCCTCCTCACCATGTTTAATCCTTATTAGTAAAAGATTAAATTATTTAATGGATTGTAAGGATATATAATATGAGGATGGAACATTAAGGGAGATAATTTATAGTATTTCATATTCACATTATCAATAAAATATATAATCGTAATGGTTATATGAATATATAAAATGAACCATATAAATATATATCAAGATTCTAAGGTATAAGGCTGGGTGAGGTAGGATTTGGAGGGGTAGATTTGAAGGAAAAGATTAAACTAATGTCATTGAATCTACAAGTGGGAAATTTTGATGCTTTATGATGGTAGGTGACATGGGTGAGTGCGGAACCCAATTTATACCTTAAGGGATGGGCACAACCTCACTTTATTAGAGGGAATTTTATGCCTTGGTATTCCCCCTTTATTTCCAAGAGATATACATAAAAGGGGTACTTCCATGTAGTCAATATACATACATGGGTGAGGTGCCATTTTAACAGTGTTTTTAATGAAACATTTGGATGAAATATGTACACCTATGTTTTATTTTATTCCCACAGGTTTTGAATTAGAAATTACTTATGAATGTTTGTAGAATAATTGGACATGTAGATTTGGATTCCATGCACTCTGGTAATTGGGTACCCTATCGGTCTCTATCATTGTCAATTTTAGAAGTTGACGGTCTATTTATAGGTAATTAAGCTATGGGTTCCCATCCTTTTCAATAAATATTTTAGGATTCTTGGTCTCTCTAGGGTCTCAAATGGTTCTCTACTCTGGAGGGTTCAGGGAAACACATTTTATAGAACATGTGTATATGGATGGGTTTCTATTAATGTGAACACACTATGTTATGATAGGGTGTGAGAACTATCACTGAGAGGGGAAGGTATATAGGCAGGATAGAGGGTGCATTATGAACCAGAAGTATAGTGTGTGGGGCTGATTGGTAAGGGAACCATGACATCACTTTAGTTCATATCAACCCTTAAAATTTTAATGAACTTCTTAAAAATTAAAAAATTAAAAAATTAAAAAAATTAAAAAACATAAATTTTTATTTGAGGAAAAATTCTAGTTTTATGAGATATGAAATATAACAAAACAGAATGAATTACTTCCTGGTTATTGATCATAGACATTAATACTATTTTTTCATAAAAAAATATATCAAAAAATTCCTTTAAAAATGAATCAAAATATTTTAGTGAAATTTTCATTCAATGTAAGGTAGGGTCTATTGCCTAATCTGGAAATGTTGTTTTCATCACTACTTTATCATATTGGGAAACATTATTTAATTATCTCTACTAATTAGGGAATGAACATTTTTAGAGGTACTTCTTGCCATCAAGGCATTTAATTGACAAATATTTTTGAAGGATCTCCATCAATTAGTGAATGATTAATTTATAGCCCATTGGAATTCCATTTGTATATTATTTGTAAATTGAGGTATCCATTTATATTCATTTTATCCAAATTAAGATCATATCCATACCTTTATATAAAATCTCATAGTTTACTTTTTGGCATTAAAAGTTTTGTTACTTTTTCCGATGAATGTTGGATGCTGCAGACCGAGTTGGGATGTCATGGTAACCAGTATATAGTCTTTTCTAAAAAAGTGGTTCTTAATATTCCACTTCAATGATTTAAGTTATCTTTATAATAAAGTTGAATTTTGTATGACCATTTTATTATATGGATACTCTAACAATGGTACAAGGTCTTAGTACACCCCACCCAAGATTTGGATTCACCTTCTAGTAGATAAGATAAGTTATCCCCTACTCATTATTCATAATAATTCTCCCTGTAATTTTTGATTCTAGTGGTTGGAATCAATGTTATATCTCATGGTGTCTATTTTTCTTTCCTAATTGGTTGTCTATATTTTACCCTCTTAATTATTTAAATAATAATATTGTGATTGGGGGTAAAATATCGTATTTAATATTCTTTTCAATGGGTATTTTCCATATATTTTTCTTTAGTGCATGATGATAACCACCATTGGGATTATCCGAATTTTTTAGGGTTACTATTTTTTGTGGTATAATTTGATCATGATTACCTAAAATGGAATTTTTATTGATGTGTGATTATTTAATTTTCAATATATACACTCAAATATATTTTGAGGATTTATGATAAGGTATTATTGGTGGTATCTTACTGAGTTATAAACTCACACCTGACATTTACACTTTGGTGGATGTGAAGACTCTATTTCTCAAAAGTGTAACTAAGGGGAAGACACCTATTATGGGGGGATTAATTTGGTTAGTTGGGAAAGGACTTAGCGTTTGAACAAGCATATATTATTTTAACATATGGTAGTGATTCCCCCAATATTAACTATTTAATTCCATCATTAGTTAATATTATTTTGATCAATTGGTTGTGGTAGTCTATTATATTTCATTTGATGTATGGACTTGATATGTGGTACCATTTTTTTATTAAATTGTGATATTTCATTATAGTTAAAATTTATCTATCATTACATTTTTTGTGTGGTATAAATCCAATTTAATATGTGCTTTAATATTTTATTTGGTGATATTGATTGTAAATTATACCAGTTGTATGGATTAGACCCTCATCCCTAGTTTTCAATCTATGCAATACTTATAGGTGAACCTAAATTCACAAGGTACACTAACTTAGGTCTGGAAACTTAGTTAAAATCAATAAAAATGGTATCAGATTCCATTTTTTCATATGATATTAGGGCTTAGTAAATAGTGGTATGTTAGTCAGAACATACAGTGAAAAATATTTTTTTGTATGGTTACTACATGTATTTGGGAAACCAAAATTACCATCTTTATGATGTGTATTTTATGTATTTTGATGATTATAGTTTCTTGTTTGACATAAAATAAGTTTTTGAATTATGGTTATTTTATTTACTCTTTTCCCAATGTTGTAATACTGAATGAGTGCGTGAATTATTCTCATTATGTAGGTTTATATAACATGTTAGTGATTTTACATTTTTATAAAATGATTTTTTTTAAAAAAAAATCATTAATTAAATTGTAAATATATTTTATGTGAGGTTTTTTTCACACAAATTATCAGTGATGTGATAGTTTATCATAACCATTGATTGTGGATTTTTATATATTTATGGCTTTTATATAACTATGGATTAGGTATGACTGTATGATATGAACCATAACCCTAGGTAGTGGATAGTGTGAGATTCCTTGGTGTGTTTTCGAATGAATAAATGATAATTGATTCATGGAAACAGATTGACATACATCGAATATATGAACATTCGATTCGGTTCTAATATCTTGGGGATTATGAGGATTAATGAAAATACTAGTAATTTTGTGTATAAGAAAAATGTCATAGTTAGTGCTTTGTGAGGTATGTTTGAAGGATATTGGGAATGATTTTTTTGGATCCTAGACTAGTTGATTAGACATGAGAGCCTAGTAACAATTGTTTGAGACATTTAATGAGTGTGATTTGGGAATAGAAATATATTAGTATGGGATTTTCTACTTCCTTGTGTATATAATTTGATGTGTTGTAGTTATATGAGTTAGAAGTTATTACACATTATAGAGGAAAGGTATGGTGTATTCATGAAAATTATAATGTGTGTTACTATAAGAATTCTTTTAAGGTGGCCCTTTAGGTTCCACTTTGTCAATGGGGGAAAGAATCCAGGTATTCCAGTATCATATAATGTATGATGATAGGTTGAGGATTTATTATAAGTTTTATAATTCTTAATTACCACTTACCATAGATATAAGTGAGTATGATTTTATGTATCATATATATAATATATAATGGTATAACATATGTTTTACTGATTCATAGTGTTCTTGGTAAACCCATTAGATGTGACTATGGTAGAAATTGAGTATAGATTGTATAGTGGAAAAAATATTGGAATATATTATGAAGACTTTAATTATTATTAAGAATGTGAATCCATGTGATCCATATATATGAGGATATGTGATTAGAGTGGTTCTTGTATGGATTCCTTGTATATTCCAATGAATGTGGATTCTAATTTTCATTATAAGTGAGTGTTTTGGATTGTTATTTTGGTTGAGCATGTATTTGTGATACAACTAATGATTGTCAATAGGAAATGAAAATCAAGAAAGTAATCTTGTATTGATGTTCATTTATAATGAAATAGATTTCTTGTGAATGATGTTTTTGATGAGTAGATATCCATAAATACTACCCTATACAGAGAAGATTTTTAGAGATTTTGGACTAATTATTATGTATTCATGATTGTAAAAGTGATATTAACTTAATATTTTATGAATCATAGTAAAATATTACCCCATTCTTGAGGCATTACAAGATATATATGACTGTTTAATATTAATCATTTGGTATGGTATATTCTTTATGTTTCAGATATTTAAGTTATATAGGATAAGTAATTATTGAATTATGAATTTTGTGTGATATTAGACCATCATATAGTAAGAGGTTATTGATATGACATTAAAACCATCACTATATGATTCAAGAATGACGTTTTAAAATACATTTTTATATAATTTTATGAATCATTTAGTGATTTTAGTATTGGTGTTGAGTGAAAAATATCTAAGGTCACAAAATTGATAATCCTTGAGAATATTTTTGGGGATATGATAATTGGTAAGGTGACATAGTAGGTGGTTTTTTCTCAGGTGCATGTTATGTGAGATCTGTTTATGGTTACTGGATTTTATGTTGTGAGATAATGGTGGTTTAAAGCACAGTGGTATTGAATTATTTTAGAGGTATCCCCTTAGGTTAGAACAAATGAGTTATGATGATATGATATTAGAATAGTTAGTCCTTGAATGACCTGGGATTTTAAATATTAGTGAGATAATAATATTGAAATATTATTGTAAATAATGCCTCATTAGTCACCTAGTACTATGACCCTTGGTTGGATTACCTTCTAGTGATGTCATGGGTAATTAAAATTGTATCCAATGTGGTGGATGGATGATGGGTTTGTTGGGAATAAAGATTTAATAAAGTAAAACATTATCTAATTTATATATAATATTCTATTAAGAATTTATCTATAGAATTAATAATGATTCAGTTCGTGGAATCTGGTCTTATATGATTTTTGGTTAATTTTTTAGTGAGTCAATTTTTTAATTTTTTTATAAATTCCAAGATCATAAGTCTAGTACCCATATGTGACCTAGTATTTGGTTTAGACTTCTAGTCTAGTGTGGATGGTAAGTAATTCGGTAGGTATAACACGGGATGGGAAGTTACTATATATATATAGTATATATTCTAACTATAATATTTTAGAATTGATATTTATAATATTAACTTGATGGTTTATGGGATTACTACACCCCAAATTAAGTATTAAAATTGTATTAAGTCTAAATTATTTGGTTTGGGGAGTTTTTTATGATGTTTTCATAAATTAGTATTAACTCGCGATTTTTGTGCATTACTGGATGATGTAATGGGAAATTGTTGTTGGAAACATCAATTGAGGAATAATTTTTACACATTATGGATTATAATAAGTGTATTAAAATAGAAAACAACTCAACTAGTCAAATGTGTAATAGAATATGTGTAAAAATTGGGAACTCAAAGGTTATTTTCAAACCTAAAACTCTTATAGGATTGGTGTGTTTACATATCATACCCATGTATAAGGGTAATAGGGTTTTCATGGATTTATTTTTTGGTTACCAAATATTTACTAGTTTGATATTCCATAGTGATTATTATTGATTAATTTAAGTACATTTGAGCAGAGAATAGTATGGGTTGTGGATATGAGTGAGAAGGTGATTGGGAAAATATTACCCTCTGGTGTATAACCATAGGAAAGACATGAAAACACTAAAGGATTATTTTAATGTAAAGGATTATATGAGATTTTTTTCTATAATCTTTAAAAAAGGATTCGTGGTAATTATTAAAAAGTATGATGATCCGATGGTGGAGATATTGTAATGTACTATAAATTTTGATGTAAATTTTTTATTTTTATTTCCAATTATTTAATCTATGATTGAATTTTTTTTAACTAAAAATATAGTATTACTAGTATCAGGGATAGAAATAGAAAAGACAAAAGAACTACTAAACCTTATGGGATGTATAATACTCCCAATACAAGGTTGGTAGGATCCCACTGAATGTTTGGTGGGCACATTAAGGGAGAAATATGATCAGGACCCCCATCAGACACCTAATAGAATTCCACTAGGAACCTAATGGAAAATCACTAACCATATGATTAAAAACCTTGCCCCTCCCCATATTAAGGGGTATTTTTTTATAATTTAGTACCTTATTTATTTATAAAAAAACATCTCCCTCCATCCATATTTAGATACCTAGATAAAACAAGTCCCTCTTGAAGTTTACATTTATTTTGTCTATCAAGTCCCATTTAAAGAAATATTGATGTCATATTATGTACATCAACATCATTTTGGTATCTCTAAAAATCAAATTCATCAATATACAATTTTGTTTTCTTCAAAATAATATATGAAAAAACCTTATTTTTGTGCCTTGTAGTCGATAGTGAACAAATACAATGAAAACTTTCAATAAGTGGGTGACAAGATATAAGAGGTAAGTGGTACTTAATATTCTTTATAATATATATATATATATATATACATTTACGAACTTACTCACATGTGATGGTTGCTATAAGAGTTTTTGTTAGAGTTATTAATTTAAAAACTACTCTAAGAGGGTTTAAATACTTCTATAAACATTCCATGACCTCTAAGAAGTGAATTGGTTAAATTATAATCATAGTTGTCAACCAAAAGTTATATATTAATGATTTAGATTAGTTGGTATGTCTAATAAAAATAATAATGGATATGATGTGGGGTATTTATTTTTTGAATTTACTGGTTGAGTACCTACTATGGACATTGTTTTAGTTATGTGATGTTACTATCATGTGAGATGGTAATAACTAAAGGAAATCATGGTTGTATTATGATGTGAATGGGGGTAAAGTCAATTGAAACGTAATTTCCCGACTCCCAAGATTGAATCTATTGTATGGTGATTTTACATTCGTTTTTGGGGTTAGAATTTGGATGTTGACACCATGTTAGGTGTCTAGGAGAAGGAGTGTCTAATTATGTCTTGGACGGTATCTTTGAAATAGGGGTATAATTAA